>JAJHZJ010000153.1:9268087-10605268 GCA_023548195.1 Bettongia penicillata ogilbyi
GGTGAGAGAGAAGTTGATGGATCTCATGAGCCAGGTGTGGTTGTACAACTGGGAGACTCTTGAGTCTCTTTGTACCTATGGTCCAGCAAGCGGGCTGCTTCTCCTTTGGGTTGCAACAAGGGCTATTTGGTTATTTGGTCCCTGAATTCTAACCCATTTCTGTTTGTAACTTGGATTATAGCCATAGCTGTGTTTAACTATTGAGTCCCGCACTTCGACCGTGGCTACCTTGACACTTTCCAGCAGTGTTGAGAGTTTTGTCTACTCTGCAGTGATGAATGAGCACTGTGCTTTTGTTTAGAAGATATGAAAAAGGAGGCAGGAAGAACTGGTCACAGCTCAGCAAAGCTTCTGCTCTTAAATATGACCTAAAAAGACACTTGCATTCTTAATCACAAACATGGCCTGGATAACCCTTGGCTATCACTAAACATAACAAACAACTAGTTGGCTGGTCAGTTCAATCAAGGCAGCTTCAGTTTTCTCTAACCAGCTCTCAGGGTTCGTAAGTTCCAATTCTTAGCAACCCAAAGCATGCCTTGAGGAAAATAGGAGAAAGATACCCCCAAATCAAGGACAACTTTTTCAGACAAATTTGCTTGAGCAAGGAGAAGGGAGCAAGACCTTTTCATGAGAGCTTGTGATGTAAAGGGGAGAAGGAACCATGGGAAAGCCACCACTTAGGAGATTACCACTGACAGGAAGTAGGGTAGCACCTACTGGAGAGGTGTTTTGCCTCCAAACTGTTTACCTTCCTACATGGAAAGACAATATTTGTAACTCTTGAAACTTTTCAGTATCTGGGTAGTTGGTGGGATTACACACAGATGTATACATACACACACACACATACACATACACACACATATATACATGCATGCACACACAGAGACAGAGAGCACAGAGTGAATTGAATAGGATGGGATCATATCTTAAATATGAGTACCCTCTAAATTTGGACACCCTAGGGCAAAATCTCACTTGACCAACCCCATTTATGGCTCTACCAGATAGATTCTTGTGGGTGTTTGTAGGACAGCTCCACCTCTCTGTCTGTCACACTCTTGAGTGGCATTTCAGATGCCCTAGGTTGTCAGAGAGACAGATTCCTTTTGTCTGATATTCTTTTACCATTGGCACAAAACTGAAATTGTCAGGTTGTTTCTCAGATTCCTTGGTCACTGTAATAGACGTCACTTTGCCATTCTCTCTGCTTTCACTTCCACTATTGTTTGCAAAAGGGCACAAGTTAGGAAGGATTTGGATTATTTGGGGGTCATGTGCAACTGATTGGCCCTTCTGAAAAACTTTTTAAGTTTTCACATAGTAGGAAAAACAAGTTAAAATGCTCAATAGCCATACAGTCCCTGGCCAGTCTACCAGCACATATTCCATGACTAGCACAGAGCCTGGCACCCAGCAAGTGCCTAATAATTGCTTGCCGACTGGTTGCTTCATCACTATACAAAAGCCCTGGCAGGAGGAGCAGGTTGTAGTGTTTTAGTTTCACTTAAAAAAAGTCAAGCAAGAATAAAATTTTGCCTCTTCAAAACTGTAGACTTGAAAAGTGATGGGTAGGTGGTGGGAGTAATGCCAGCAGGTACAGTATTCTTAGCTAAGCTGTGTTGTACTGTAACAAAAAAAAAAAACGAGCAAAGAAAAAAGCAAGAGAAATGGCCAAACAGCCAAGAGCAGGAATGTGACTGGGAGGAGGGAGATGAAATCCAGAAGGCTTTTCCCTTGGGGAGGGTGCAGCAAGCCCCCCTCCTTCCAGACCTTCAGTTTCTGGTCCTCCTGCCTCTGATGGCCCAGACTAAAACACTGAATCCCAGCAATTAAAGGGGAGGCAAGGGATTCTGGGAATAGAATCCAGGCCCATCCAAGAAGAATGAGGGGGAGAGGAGCCGATTGAAGTTAAAGCAAAAAGGAGAATGCTTGGGGAGTAGCCACTTCAACTCCAGTGTCACAGAAACCATGAAGAAATAGTTGAATCCTTGGAACTACAGGTATTGGTAGTGATGAAATGGATTGCTTTGATTTCTCCCAGGGGTCAAAAAGTGTACCACTGATGGGCACCGAACTGTCAGAGCTGAAGGAAAAAATATGAGGCAGGATGACTTATTTCCTCCTATCTCTCCTTCAGTTCTGTCATTAACACTGAATGTAGATTTATGAGGACAGAGGAGGGAGATGGAGTAAAGCTAAGCCAAAAGATTTGTGGGACAACCTTGCCTACGATGATGATAGGGAGAAGGGAGGGGACTTGGCAAGCTTTGAGCCCTGTCGCTTCCAGAAAAGCTCAGCAGATTGAAAGGTGCTATGATCGAATTTGGAAACAAAGGCTCAATCTGTGTTTGAAAGTCTTGAATGTTTTAGAAAAATGGGCCCACTTTGAGCCTGAGTAGGCTCCACCCCTAAGGAACTTTGGTAAGGAGAATGACTATCTTCTGTCATACTCCAGAAACAAATCCATTCAAGTAGCTCAGAACAAACTCAAAGGTAAAATGCCAAGTGTCTCTGGGAATCTTGGTTTTTTCCTCCCCAAATATTAGAGATGCTGGCAGGCATGTGTATGTGGGATACAGATAACAGGCAAATGAGTCCATTTAACCTCTGGGCCAGGAGAGCGCTATAGAACAGTTGTGTCAGATTGTTTAATGTTAAGAGGAAGCCACACAAGATGTCAGGAACAACTAGGCTGCTATCCATCAACTAGTACATTCCCCATTGTTTAGGAAATGCATTGACATCCAATTAAGAGGCTTTTAAAAAAAGAATAAACATCATGTTTATTTTAGCAAGCTGTTACTTAGGGTAAGTGAATGTCATAGAAGTTGAGAGCTAGAGGCAATATCAGAAAGCTCCTGGTACAACTCCCTTGTGTTACAGATGGGGAAACTGAGATCCTGAATGGAGAAGGCACTTCATATCAAAAAAACCAAAGCAATAGAAGTATATATAAAACTGGTATAGGGCCATTCTGATACCAGGCTGTGTGGTACAGTGCTAAGATTCATAGATTAGGAATCAGAAGGTTTGAATCCTGGCTGTGTGACCCTGGGTAAGTCATCTAATTTCAGTTTGAACTTGGGATTGGACTATGTGACCTCCAAATTCCCTCTAGCTATAAAACTATGATCCTAGCAAGCATGACACTGTGGAGAAGGCCCAATCAAATGTTATGGTCAAAACTGTTCTGTAAAAGATGCAGTGCCTAGTGGGCAGAAACAAATGAAAACAGAAGTGACCCTATTCCAAGTCCTTTCAAGGGAACTTTGAATTGAATGTTGATTTGGGAGGCCAAATTTAGTCTGAAGCTTAGATGCTACATGTTTAGTGACCCCTGAATCTTTTATTTTTTTAACAAATTTATTGATTTAACTTTTTACATTCATTTTCAAAAAAATTTTGGGTTCCAAATTTTCTCCCCATTTGTCCCCTCCCCCCACCCCCAATACACTGAGCATTCTAATTTCCCCTATCACCAATCTGCCCTCTCTTTTATCATCCCTCCCTTTCCCTTTGTCCCCATCTTCTCTTTTGTCCTGTAGGGCCAGATAACTTTCTATTCACCATTACCTGCATTTCTTATTTCCTAGTAGAAGAACAATACTGAACAGTTGTTCCTAAAACATTGAGTTCCAACTTCTCCCCATCCCTCCCCCCCCCACCCATTTCCCTTTGGGAAGGCATGCAATTCAATATAGGCCATATCTGTGTAGTTTTGCAAATGACTTCCATAATAGTCATGTTGTATAGGACTAACTATATTTCCCTCCATCCTATCCTGCATCCCATTGCTTCTATTCTCTCTTTTGATCCTGTTCCTCCACAAGAGTGTTGATTTCAAATTGCTCCCTCCTCCCATCGCCCTCCCTTCCATCATCCCCCCCCACCCTGCTTATCCCCTTCTCCCCCATTTCCTGTATTGTAAGATGTCAATGCATTTCCTAATTCAAAAATGAGTGTGCATTTTATTCCTTTCTTTAGTTGAACGTGATGAGAGTAAACTTCAAGTTTTTCTCTCAGCTCCCCTCTTTTTCCCTCCACTAAAAAGTCGTCCTGCCTGCCTCTTCTATGAGAGATAATTTACCCCATTCCATTTCACCCTCTCTCCTCCCAATACATTTCTCTCTCACCATTTACCTTCATTTTTTAAAGATCTGATCCCATCCTATTCAATTCACTCTGTGCTCTCTGTCTCTGCGTGTGCATGCATGTGTATATCTGTGTGTATGTGTATGTGTGTATGTGTGTGTGTAATCCCACCAACTACCCAGATACTGAAAAGTTTCAAGAGTTACAAATATTGTCTTTTCATGTAGGAATGTAAACAGTTCACCTTTGGTAAGTCCCTTATAACATCTCTTTGCTGTTTACTTTTTCATGCTTCTTCTCATTCTTGTGTTTGAAAGTCAAATTTTCTTTTCAGCTCTGGTCTTTTCATCAAGAATGCTTGAAAGTCCTCTGTTTCATTGAAAGACCTTATTTTCCCCTGAAGTATTATACTCAGTTTTTGCTGGGTAGGTGATTCTTGGTTTGAGTCCTAGTTCCTTTGACTTCTGGAATATCCTATTCCACGCCCTTTGATCCCTTGATGTAGAAGCTGCTAGATCTTGTGTTATCCTGATTGTATTTCCACAATACTGGAATTGTTTCTTTCTAGCTACTTGTAATATTTTCTCCTTGACCTGGGAATTCTGGAATTTGGCCACAATGTTTCTAGGAGTTTCTCTTTTTGGATCTCTTTCAGGTGGTGATCGATGGATTCCTTCAATACTTATTTTGCCCTCTGGTTCTAGAATATCAGGGCAGTTTTCCTTGATAATTTCATGGAAGATGATGTCTAGGCTCTTTTTTTGATCATGGCTTTCAGGTAATCCCATAATTTTTTTAAATTGTCTCTCCTGGATCTATTTTCCAGGTCAGTTGTTTTTCCAATGAGATATTTCACATTCTCTTCCATTTTTTCATTCTTTTGGTTTTGTTTTGTGATTTCTTGGTTTCTCAGAAAGTCATTAGCCTCCATCTGTTCCATTCTAATTTTGAGAGAACAATTTTCTTCAGTGAGCTTTTGAACATCTTTTTCCATTTGGCTAATTCTGCTTTTGAAAGCATTCTTCTCCTCATTGGCTTTTTGAACCTTCTTTGCCAATTGAGTGAGCCTATTTTTCAAGGTGTTATTTTCTTCAGCATTTTTTTTGGGTCTCCTTTAGCAAGGTATTGACCCATTTTTCATGCTTTTCTTGCATCTCTCTCATTTCTCTTCCCAGTTTTTCCTCCACCTGTCTAACTTGATTTTCAAGATCCTTTTTGAGCTCTTCCATGGCCTGAGCTCATTAGATATCTATTTCGGGTGTTTGGGGTACAGAGGCCTTGACTTCTATGTCTTTCCCTGATGGTAAGCATTGGTCTTCCTCATCAGAAATGAAAGGAGGAAGAAACATCTGTTCACCAAGAAAGTAACCTTCTATGGTCTTATTTTTTTTCCCTTTTCTGGGCATTTTCCCAGCCAGTTACTTGACTTCTGAGATTCCTTTCCACACCCACCTTACCTCCAGATCCACCCAGCTAGTGCTTGGGGTCTGAGATTCAAATGCTGCTTCCCATCCTCAGGGCTTTCAGTGGGGGCAGGGCTGCTATTCAATGTAAGATTAAATTCAGGTGCTCAGGTGGGGGCAGGGCAGCCACACAGGGCTCAGTTCCCTCAGGGGGTTTATGCGGAGACTTTCAATAATGGATCCAAGCTCCTGTCTGCTTTGGGAGCCCCTGCCAGCTGCTGCCTCCACTGCTGCCTCCCAAGGGTGCCTGAGTTATGGAGACACCCCACTCCCCTCTCAGCCAGCCAGACAGGCCCTCTCAGTGACCTTTGCACCTGCGGGTGGAGGGAACTCTATGGCTGCTGGAGATTCCATCCCTGAAGCCTGCTCGGATCTGCTCCTCTCGGGGCCACTTGGCCAGGGCAGGGCTGGGCTCTGTTCTGGGTCCATTGAGTGACACACTTTTAGTGCCAGTTTTTCTGGTCTCTCTGGAACAGAAATCTCCTCCACTCCATTGTTCTGTGACTTCTGCTGCTCCAGAATTTGTTGGGAGTTCTTCTTTACAGGTATTTTATAGGCTGTGGGTTCAGAGCTACTGTATGTGTGTCTTTCTACTCCACCATCTTGGCTCCTCCGTGACCCCTGAATCTTTACAATGATTGATCATGGACATCTTCTAGGATTTGCTTGATTTTCAGTCTTCACTCCTGTTCTACAGAAACCACTCAAAGTTTTTCATAAATAGAAGTCACTGGGGATGGGATGGGGAAAGGGATGGGGACAAGAAAGAAGGGAGGGATAGAGAAGGCGGTAAGCATTTCATAGTGCCTACTAATCCCAGGCATTATGCTAAAGACTTCACAAATATTCTCTTACTTGATCTCATTTTGGGACAATTCTTTGAAGCAAGAGATGATGATAATGGCGTTTTGCCTGTGGTCGAAATCCTAATTCCCATTCAAATACTGCTGCTGGGTGAGCCTGGAAATATGATTGAAATTTTATAGAGACTGTAGGATGAGAGATTCATGGGACTATCTAGTCAGGTCCCTTCATATTAAAGGTGAAGAAACTGAGCCACCAGGTAGTAAAGTGACTTGCCCTAGGTCACACGACTAGTAAATGCAGTTCGGATTTAAGCCTAGGGCCGTTGATTCTTCCATCCCAATGCAGCTGCTGTGGTACCATCAATTGCCTGCTGAAGCAGAGTATCTTTGACTCATTTGATGCTTCAATTGTTAACTAATGCAGTGCTAAATTTCATTTGTAGTATCACTCATTATGCTTTGAAGACTAAGAAATGTCACCCTTTGGCTTTCGTCTTACCCATATATCTGGCTGCTCTCTTCTCATTCAATCCAACAACACTAATTAGTCGTACAATGATTGGCAGAATGCACTAATACCCATGTGCTACAGATTCTTGGGGAGTACTATAGAATGGAGAGGAAGTCCTGTTTTTAGACTCAGAATATATGATATTGAGTCATAGAATAGCACAAGTACTTTAAAAAGCTCATTTCTTTAAAGCATGCCTGGTCCTAAAGTCATTCAATATACTGTGTAGTTTCCCAAAGGTAATTCCTCACCCTCTCTTCTTCCTATTCAATTCACCTAACTTCAGTGTCTATCCAAGATCCATATAAGAGTGTACCAGTGCTGTGCATTGTCCATCCAGTTACATAGACTTTCACAGTTCCGTGTTCATCCTTCGTTTTCGAAGAACACCATGACCTTAGAGAAATGATGACATGACTTGCACTTGACTTTGTTTTGAGTGAGGGAGGGATGTACAGGTCACCAGCCTCACTTTTCACTCCTGAGCCATCTGGATCCAGTGACCAGATATTCATCAGGATGACTGGAGAAGGCCCATTAAAAGGGCCATTCCCTGATTACTTCTTAAAGAGGACTATTCACTGAATGAGCATTAGCATACTAAGTGAGTACCTGAATAGGCCAAGGTCTCCCATTGCATCCTGAGTCTCCTCCAGTTATCCAAAGTCAAGTGCAAGTCATGTCATCATTTCTCTGATGTCATGGTCTTGTTGGAAAATGAAAGATAAATGCAGATCTGTGAGTAGACTGAGCTGCCTGAATGGGGACCCAGCTAGCTGGGTAACTCAGCTCATCTACTCCCTTCTGATCCCCCTTAGGTACTGTATGGATACTATTTTCATAGCTACTCTCTGGGTATTAGGCATTCTTCATCCACTTGATTTTTCCTGTGTGGATAGTTAACTGAGTTAAGGTGTCTGTTCCTTGTCATGGGCCCCACAACCACTCCAATTGGTCTCTGCTTCTGGAGTGATTATGAATCTCACTCTAGATAGCTCTGCAATGTGCCAAGGCTCAGCACAAAGTCACCTACAAATAGAAACATCTAGAATACCTCACCATCTCTAAGGAATTCCTCTTTGATGTAGATTCTGTGCTGGATCTCCTCTCTCATAATGGCAAATAACTTTGACAAGCTTTCATCTCCTTCTTTTGTGCCTTGCTTGTTGTTAACAATCATAGGGTCATTGAACAAAAGAATCCAGTGTGCTTTGGACATTTTCATGGAGACACATTCTTGGAGCCAGGTCTACTTTAGATCCACCTAATCAAATGCTTTTTGAAAAAAAGTCAACACATAATCAGGACAGTGGGATTGGGAGTTCCAGGCATCTTTGAGTCAGTTGTGTGGCTATAAAATGTTTGCTTTTCTATTGTACCTTTCTCAGGGTTGGGAGAAGTTGCCATAATAAGGTCTTCATGCTTCACTACAAAAAAAATAATAAACAAACTACTTAGCTCAAATTAAGTGGGTCAAGTAATCAAGCAATTGGCATAATAATATAGCACAGCAGGCCATAAAGGCCTACATAGAGAGCACCGAGACCCATATTGCTAGCAACAGGGCCAGGACTTAAAATTGTATGGAAGACAATTTGGTGATATGTACACATAGTCTGGGTGATGTCACTTTTCCTCTCTAAAGCTCAGTTTCTTCCTCTATAAAATGAAAGGGTTAGACTGGATGATATTTCAGTTTCCTTCCAACCCATAATTGTGTGATTTATAGGCATTTACAATATTGCTATAAGACTGCCATCTTCCAAAATAAAGGGAAGTAGCATAATTTATCTCTTCAAAGACTGATCTGATGGTCTGGGAACTATGGTAAGAGTTACTTTAAAAATTCAGAGCTATATTTTTTATTCTGTAGGGTGCCAAGATCTTGGGCCATTGGCTTCCCATCAGTATAAAAATAGAGTTGTTTTTATATGTTTTTCTGTACAGAAAATTGTAGGAATATTTGAAACTGACAGGATCCTTAGTGTTTTGCAGACACTTCAAGGTTTGCAAAACACTTTTCTCGTCACAGTCTAGTAAAGTAATTAGTGCCAGTATCTTTATCCCAGTTTTGAAGATGAGAAAAAACATTGCCAGTCTAAGAGATTGTTTCTTGCTGATGCTCACAGAGCTAATTAATGCATATCTGAAGTGAGATATAAGCCAAGTCTCCAGACTAAGCCTGGAATTCTTTTTTTTTTTTCATTTTCAGTGTTCCACAATCACTACCATACAATCTAGATTTTTTCTTTCCCTCCCTCCTCCTCCCTCTTCCCCACCTCCCCCCTCCCTCCCCGGGACAGCATACAATTTTATATAGGTTCTACTCATACATTCCTATTAAGTATATTTTCACCATAGTCATGTTGTATAGAAGAATTAAAATGAATGGGAGAAATCATATAACAAACCAAAATGTAATACAAAATAAAATTATCTGCTACAATCTGTGATTGAATTCTATAGTTCTTTCTCTGGATTTAGAAGGCATTTTGCCTTAAAAAACCATTGGGAATTTTTTAAGTCCTTGTATTGCACTGAAGTCCTAAGTCTACCAGAAAAAGTCCTCACATACGACATACGGTGGTTGTTGCTGTGCACAAAGTTCTCCTGGTTCTGCTCCTTTAGCTCAGCATCAGATTATATAAGTCTTGCCAGGCCTCTCTGAAGTCTTCCTGTTCATCATTTCTTATAGCACAATAGTATTCCATTACATTCAAATACCATAATTTATTCAACCATTCCCCAATTGATGGGCATCCCCTTCATTTCCAGTTCTTGGCCACCACAAAGAGAGCTGCTATAAATATTTTTGCTCATGTGGGACCCTTTGATCTCCTGGGGATACAGTCCTAGAAGCGGTATTGCTGGGTCAGAAGGTATGCACATTTTTTGTAAGCCTGGCATTCTTTATGCAGCATGGAGGATCTTCACCTTTTTTGGTTTCATGGACTTTGTTGGCAATCTGGTGAAACCCACAGATCCCTTCTCAGAATCATGTTTTTAAATGCATCTTGCTATTAAAAGGAACAAGTTCCCAGACCCCAGGTCTACTGTCCCAGAGGCCAAGCATGTTTATTTGCCCATAGACATAGGCATAAGCCCACCATACCATATTGCCTTCTGTACTTGGGGGTTACAAAATAAATAATGACCACAAATAGGAACTTTTCAGGAAAACCTCCAGGAGGTGTCTGTTCCTTGGCACGGGCCCTTCCACCACCCACAACCACTCCAGTTGGTCTCTGCTTCTGGAAATGGAATTCTTCCCAGTATACCACAATCTACTGGCTCCTCCTTTTGTCTCTCATGTCCCCTAAAGCCCACGACTTTCCCAAGAGAACCAAGCCCTAAGAATGTGGCATTAATTCCTTGTCATTGATTTTTATTAAGCAGAACGCATTGCTAATACCATAAATGGAACCTGACTTGGGGTAGACTCCCTCGAGCATTTGATGAGTAGTTCATTTCATTACTTTTTATTCTTCCCCTCCGTTTTTTCTCACATTGGGCCTCATTTGGGTTTAATCTCTTGAGAGTCTCCAACTTGACAAGAGTAACTATTTTGCTGTGTGATTTGGTTTTTGGTGGGGAACAGAAAATAAGTGTGTATTGTTTGTTGGTTTCCTTCCCATGCCTCCTCAGGCTTTACCCCTCTCCATTTCTGCTTATTTGCTGAATGAAAGCAGTTCAGTTGTTTTATGGACACTGGCTTTGGTAAGGAGACTGATCATACTTACTGAGCCTCCTAGTAGTGATGTCAAGGAATTAATTAAAATGCTGAGACCAGGGAACCTATCCAGAGAATTTGAGAAAACAACCATCTCCCCTTCTCCCTATGTTTCTGTGTTGATTTGTTACAATACCTCCAGGACACAGTATGTCAGGTTCTATTTCACTATGCAAGGTGACATGAGGCAATATGCCATGCCAATTGTTTTAGGATTCCACTTCCCATCTTTCCTCACCACATGATAAAGCTACTTCAAGAATGAATGAAGTGGCACTGCGCATCAATTCCTTTCCACCAGGCAAAAACCGAGTATCTTTCGAAGGAGTACTTTCTGCTTATGGAACTGCCTGAGTGGGACTCACCTGTGAACACTTGGAAGCCAGGCAGTTTGCTCCTTTCCGTTGCTGGTATGCATGCAACCACGCAGTGTGGTGTTTAGAGTCCACTACTCAGGATGTGTGCTGTATGCTCAGAGGGGCTAATAATCAAATTAGGCTTCTAACAAATGGCAATTTATAATGCTGAAACTAATGAGAGGTCAAAGATCTCAACTCTGCTCGGTGTTTTAATTATCCCATCCGATGTGACTCCGTAGGAACATTTTTAGAGGAACAATGTCACACAGCTTTCGACAGATACTTTAGGTTTCATTAAGAAGATTTACACAACCTAGTAGAGAAAAGTGAAATATGCTCTTTAATTCCAAGTAGGGAAGAGACTTAGTCATCTACTTCAGGGGTGGGAAGCAAACAGCCTTAATTTGGTGTTCAATTAGAGTTCCATTTGTGGAGCCCCTGCCTTCCCATGGATGCATAACAACCCAGGAGCTTGAGGTAAACATCCACGGAATTCATTTAAATGGGAACTGCCTTGGGCTAAAATTCCCTGAGATTTGGAGCTGTCCTTAGGCTTTCTTGCCATTTCTAGGGACTTTTGGACACAGGCTGGATGACCCTTTGTTAGGAATGTTGTGGGGGGATTACTGCTCAGTTTGGCTTAATCTGGATGACCTCATTCATTTCTTCATTTCTGCAACATGCTTCTAGTAAACACCTGCCATATGCAAGATGCATTATGATAGATGCTGTGGGTACAAAAACAAAGCAGGGAAAAACTAGTTACTGAGGCCTCTAGGAAAATGCAGGAGAGGGCATGTAAGTTGAGAAGCTAGGGACCCTCAAAAGTGAAGATAAAGAGGGAGTGCATTCCAGACAGGGGTTTGTGTTTATCCTTCATTTTCAAAGTAGACCATGACATCAGAGAAATGATGACATGACTTGCACTTGACTTTGTTTTGAGTGAGTGAAGGCTGCACAAGGTCACCAACCTCACTTTCTACTCCTGAGCCAGCTGGATCCAGTGATCAGATATTCATCAGGATGACTGGAGATGGCCCACGGCAGACATCGGGTACCACTTGTGCAAAGGTGTGGAGGTGAGAAAACAGGCCATGTCCAAGGAGGAGCACAAAAACCTCCTTCACTGGAACATAGAGTGTTGAGGGGGAAGAATGTGAGATTAGTCTGGAAAGATAAGTTTTACCCCATTATGAAGGACTTTAAATGACAGATGGAACAGTCTGCATCTTCTGCTATAGACACAAGGGAGCCACTGAAGTCTACTGCATAATACAATGGCAAGGTCAGACCAGTGCTTTAGGAATCTCCATCTGGTAGCTTGGTGTAGGATATAAGTAGATGGAGACCAATCAGGTAGGGTATTTCAGTAGTTCAGGCTAGAGGGGATGAGGGCTTAAAGTGAAGTCGCATGAATAGAGAGAAGGAAATACATGTGTAGAGATGCTGTGGAAGTAGACTTGGCAAAACCTAGCAAATTATTGGATATGGGGGCCAAAGAACAGGGAAAAATCTAGGATGACTTCAAGGTTTCAAACATGTTGGTGGCATCCACAGAAATAGGAAGTTCCATTTTGGATGTGTTGAATTTGAAATGCCCATGGGTCATCCAGTGGAGATATCCAAAAACCAGTTAGAAATGCAAGCCTGGAACTCAAGACACTAAAACTTGGTATATAGATGAGAGCCCTTGTATAGAGGTAACTGAACTCAGAGCAGCAGATGAGACCATGAGAGTGGATGTAAAAAGAAAAGAGAATGCAGAACACAGACTTAGAATATACTCATGATTAGAGAGTAAACATGTATGATGGTCCATAGAAAGTGACTAAGAAGTAGCCAGATATGGCTAGGAGGAGAAGCAGGAGAAAATAGGGTCCCATACGCCATTTTGGAGAAGATATAAGATCCAGGAAGAAGTGGTCAATAAGGCTAAATGCTACATGAGGCTTGAGGAAAATGTCATCACATTTGACAAGTAGGTGACTTCAGAAACCCTTTGCTACTCTGAGATGGGATTTTCTCCTCCAGAAGCTGACTTTCTAGAATGGATAACATAGAGGAAAAAGAGAAATAGGGGCAGAGCAGGAAGGGAGCAAGTAGCTGGAAATGTAATGCACAGTATAATTGCATTATACTTCTTTATTTACTTTCCCTTTCTTAAATATATTTTCCACTACCATCAGGTCCCTCTCTTGATTGGATGAGATTACCAGCTTGAATTTCTTGTTTTTCCATCTACATATAAAAGGTAAATAAGTTGAAAGTTCCCCCTTTAGCAGTGGTGCTGATCTTACTGTGTGTCAGTCATTCAGCAAGCATTTATTAAGCCCATACTATGTGCCAGCAACTGTGCTGAAGACTGGAAATCAAATAAAAGGCGAAAGACAGCCTCTGTTCCCTGGGAGCTCAGTGTAGTGGGGAGATGGTGTGCAAACAGCTAGGTTGTAATGATGTAAAGAGAAGTTCTTTTGGGGATAGTCAATGGAGGGAAGGCACTGGAATGAAGGGAGATTGGGCAAGGCTTCCTTGTACAAGGGGAGATTTTAGCTGGGAACTGAAAGAAACCCAAGGTGGAGATGAGGAGGGGCAGAGTATTTCAGGCTTGGAAGAAAGATGGCAGGAGCCTGGAGATGGGATATCTTGTATAGGGGGGAGAAGATTCTGAGACATAATAAGACTGCAGGGGAGTGAAGGGCCCTGTATAGCAAACAAAGGTCTTTCTGTTTGATCCTAGAGGAGGCTTTAGTGAGGAGGGGGATGACCTAGGCAGATTGCTTTGACAGCTGAATGGAGGCAGGGAGACCAACCAGCCGACTACTGCAGTTAGCTCCTAAGATGTGGGAATGATAAATCCTCTGAAGTGGTCACATTATTTGAATTCCTACTGCATACGTCCATTACAATGGAAATGGTTACCAAATCTGACACAATAATTTCAAATAGTGTGAATGGGTATACATGACCACTTTGGAAGATTCATTATTTGTGCTAATCAGGACCTTGTTGTAGACCAGGAGCGAGGTCATGAGGCCTGGACGAAGCAGTGGCAGCATCCGCGGACAGCAAGGGGGCACAGACAAGAGATGTTAGGTAAAATCAACCGGCCTGAGCAAGACATTGGATGGGGGAAGTAGAGGATACCATCCAGGGTGACTGGAAGGATGATACTGCCTTTGAAAATAATAGGAAAGTTAGGGAGGGAGGAAGGTTTGGGGAGAAAGAGAGTACTTGGATCTATCGTGTGCCATGAGTCAAGCAGCGTATAGGAAGCTCCTGTTCTGGCTCAGACAGTGGGATAAGTACAGGAGATGCAAAGAAATGCACACAAAAATCTCCATTCTCAAGGAAGTGGCAGTGGAAATGGGAGGAGACAAGAGGAAAACAGCTGTGGCCAAAGATGATGTTTATAGGATAAATGTGGGGTAATCACTGAGGGAAGTCACTGCAATTAAGGAAGACGGGGAAAAGGATTCTTGCAGAAGGTAGACTTGATTCGAGGGATGTTAATAGGCAGAGAGGAGGGGAACAGCCAGTGAAAAACACTCAGAGATAGGAGACGGAATGTCACATGTGAGGAATATCAATGAGGTTTGTGGTACTATGTCGTAGATAAAATGTGAAAAAGAGTAAGATGTAAGAAGACTGGAAAGGTAACAAGTGGCAAGGTTTATGAAGGGCACTCAAAGCCAACCAGATAATTTTATATTTGAGCCTAGAAGTTCATAGTCAAGTGATAGTACTCACCAGCCAAACCACTTCAAGGTCAAAAATGCTAACTCAACAATTCAATTAGGCAAGGACTTACCGAGTGCCGACTGTGTGGCAGGTGTATACTAGGTGCTACCATTCTCAACATGCTTATTTCATGAAGTACAATAAGTGTAATTCTGGAAAGTTAACCATATGCATATCAACAGGTCCACAAGTTGACCCTTTTGAATATTAAGGGGATCAGGTACCCTACTTGCTGATGAGTGCAGCAAGGGAATTGAAACTCAAGCAGCTGGAAGGGTCGCCTTCATGGGGAAGGAGGCCCAGTGCATGACATGGCCAAGCATCATCTCCCTGTTGTCTTACCTTGTTACTGTGTGTGTCTCTCCAGCTAGTGTGTGAAATTTTGAAGAGCAGTCCTGATGTCTTGTATGTCTCCTTAGTTTAAGTGATTTGAGTAATGGTCATTGGTCAGATTCTACATATTCATCTATTAGTCAGTATTTGTTGACTGACGGTCTTGTGTTAAGTACAGTAGAATTTGCAGAAGGATGAAAATGAGGCCTATCCTCTTAATAGCTCTGTGTAGAGCAGTAGGGTCAAAATCAAATAGAAATGGAGGGCCACTAAACCAAACTTCAGGATCCCTGTAGGCTCATATTGATTTAGAATACCACATATTAGCATTATCTATGTTGTATGCCATTTTTATTTATTCTGTTAAATAGCTCCCAATTATGTTTTAGTCTGATTTGGGCTGTACTTGGGAGTGCTGCAAGCTGTATGTTTGACACTTCTGGTCTAGGATAGAAAAGAGCCAAAGGGAAGAAAGCTGTGAGTACTAAGGGAAGTATTATTTTGTATTACATGGAAGTAACATTTCCCATTTTCGAATTAATGAGACTACACCATACAAGGCCCTGTATTGATTGGGGGGAGGGTATTTTGCTACCAAAATGGTGTTAAAAATTCAAAGGAGTCTAGCAAGTGAGAGAACAAAAAGATTACTCTCATGAAGGGATTGACTTACAAAAAAAAGATGAAAGGAATTTCAAGTATAGCTTTACTGTGATCACTAATAGTTTACACATATTTGAAAGACATCCTAAAAAGTGTAGGAAGAATTTGTTATTCAAGAACAAGGAAGTCTAATTAATTAGTTAAGTAAAGGAATTTGATTGACCAATTTTTCAACTGGCTCAGTCCAGTGAGCAAAAGCCCTTTTCTTTCTCCTCAACATTGAACTGTACCATAAGGATACACATCTTTCTGAACAGAACCTTGATGAGGAGAAAATTATCCCTCTATTCCAGTTCTTCAAGAGAACACTTAGCCAGGTACCTACTATGACAACATCAGCAACAAACAGCTCCTGCTCTCAAGCAGCTTACAGTCTAGTGGAGGTGAGGCGGTATAATTCATAGAGAAATGCACATGATGCACAGCAAAATGTTATTAAAGGCAAAGGAGCTTTCTAGACAAAATATATTAAGAAAATATGTGCCAGGAGAAATCATTTTCAGCTTCAAGGATAAGGGAAGGCTTCTTTGGAGAGGTGACACTCAGTTCCCCATTTAATTAAGCAAACAATTATTGAGTAACTTCTATATGCAGGTACTAAGATAAGCAGTAGTTCATTTGCCAATGGTGGTTAAAGGTTCTTTGCTGAAAATGAAGGGAAATTACCCCACTGAAAGCTTGACATAAGTCCCAACTAAGGACTTCATGGGGAAAGCCAAGATGGTGGAATAGAGAAAACACTCAGCTGGGCTCTCCCAACATTCCCCTCTAAACTACTTTAAAATGATGTCTCAAGTCAAATTCTTGAGTAGCAGAGTCAACAAATGGTCAAATGATCATATTCTTTCAGTCCGAGACAACATAGGAGGTCATAAAGAGACATCTATGATGCAGAGGTGAAGGCTGCCTAGGAGCCTATGAGGATGAAACACTATGGTGGAACTATATAGTGTCAACAGCTACCTAGCAGCAGCTTCAGGTGCTTTCATGCTAGAGATGGTAAGAACTAGTCAGAAAGAGATTATAGGGGACCCCTGTACTAGCACTGGTCACAGGACCATGTGTTGTTTGGTAACTCCATTGCCTAGACCCACTTCTGGGTCATAGTTCAAGGGTGGAGAAGAGCTCTTTCCATCAAGAGGGAGTGGAAGCTCTGAGGGGCAATATTGGGATTAGTCACAAGGAATAAGGAAGCCTGAGGAACAGTATCTCTTCTGACCCTAAGGAATTAGAGACCCTGGAGCAGTATTGCTTCCAGTCCCAAGGGAGAAGGACCCTTAAGAAACAATATAACTTCTGGTCCCAGTGGAGCAGGAGCTTTGAGGGACAGTATCAATTGCAATCCCAAGGAATCAGTGGTCCTTCCTGGGTAAGAATTACAGTGCAGGCCAGGAGAGCAGTGACCACACCTCTATCCAGATCATACCACCTTGAAAACACCAAAAACTTCTAAACCCTCAGATTTAACTCTGAAAATGGTAGTACAAAAGAGCCTGAAGCTTGAAATGGTGTCCCTTCTCCCACCTCACACAAGGGACAGAGCCCATTTTTAATATAAAGTTAAACTTAAAGAAAAATGAGCTAACAACAGAAAAAGAACTTGAGTATAAAAAACTACTTTGGAGAGAGGGAAGATGAAGATGCAAACTCAGAAGGAGACAATGAAGTCAAAACAGCTACAAGCAAAGCTTCAAAGGAAAAAAATGTAATTTGGATACAAGCTCAGCAAGAATTTCAGGAATAATTTAAAAAATTAGAGTGAGAGTGGTAGAGGAAAAAAATAGGTAAAGAAATTAAATTGAAGGAAAAAATATGAAAAGACACCAACTTGGTAAAAAGAAGCACAAAAAATGCTGAAGAAAATAACACCTTAAAATTTAGCAAAATGAACAAAGAGATATAAAAATTCACTGATGAAAATAACTCCCTAATAGCAGAATTGACCAAATGGGAAAAGAGGTACAAAAGCTCACTGAAAAAAAAATCATTCTTTGAAAGGTAGATTTGAGCAAGTGGAAGCTAATGATTTTGTGAGATATAAAGAAACAATAAAGCAAAGTCTAAAGAATTTTGAAAAGTAGAAGAAAATATGAAATATCTCATTGAAGAAATAACTGACCTGAAAGACATTTCAAGGAGAGATATTTTAAGAATTATTGGGCTACTTGAAAAGCCATAATACAAGAATGAGCCTAAATATCATATTTCCAGAAATCATCAAGGAAAACTACTCCCATATCTGAGAAATAAAAATGAAAAGAATCCACCATTCACCACCTGAAAGAGATCCCAAAATAAAAACTCCCAGAAACATTATAGCCAAATTCCAGAGCTCCCAGGTCAGAGAGAAAATACTTCAAGCAGGCAGAAAGAAATCAGTCAAATACTGTGCAGTCACAGTCAGAATCACACAAGAAATGATATTCTGGAAGGCCAAAGTGCCAGGATTATAACCAAGAATCACCTACCCAGCAAAACTGAATAATCCTTCAAGGGAAAAAATATTTAATGAAATAGGTGACATTATAGTATTCCTGATCAAAAGAACAGAGCTAAAAAGAAAATTTGCTTTTCAAATATAAGACTCAAGAGAAATATAAAAAGGTAAACATGAAAGAAATCGTAAGGGACTTCATAAGGTTAAACTGTTTTAAGAAGGTAACAAAAGGAGAGCAGATTAAAGAAGGCAATAGAAGCAAAGTAGACTTTAGGGGAGGGACAAGATAAAAAGAAAGAGGATAAACAGAAGAAAATAAGATGGAGGGAAATTCACAGTTAGTAACTGTGAACATGAATGGGATGAACTCTCCCATAAAATGGAAGCTGATAACAGAATGGATTAGAAACCCCAATTCAAAAGTATGTTGTCTACAAAAGCACACTTGAAACAGATAGTGAGAATGAGGGTTTGAGCAGAATCTATTATGCTTCAACTGAAGTAAAAAAAAAAAAAACAGGTATGGGTAGCAATCATGTTCCCAGACAAAGCAAAAGCAAAAATACACCTAATTAAAAGGAATAAGCAGGGAAACATCTTACTAAATGAACCATAGACAATGAAGGGAATATCAATGCCGAACATGTGCACCAAATGAAATACCATCCAATTTTTTTAAAGAAAAAGTTAAATGAATTACAGGAAGAAATAGTAAAACTGTACTAGTGGGAGACTTCAGCTTTTCATATTTCAGAGCTAGCTAAAACTAACCATAAAATAAATAAGAAGCCAAGGAAATGAATAGAATCTTAGGAAAGTTAGATATGATAGACCTTTGGAGAAAGCTGAATAAGAATACAGAGGAGTATACCTTTTTCCCAACTATACATGGAAGCTTCACAAAAATCGACAATGTGTTAATGCATAAAAATCTCACGACCAAATACAGGAAAGTAGAAGTGTTAAATGTATACTATTCAGATAATAATTCAATAAAATTTATTCATAATAAAGGATTGTGGAAGCAGATTAAAAAGTAATTAGAAAATAAATAATCTACTTCTAAAGAATGAGCAAGTCAAAGAGCAAATCATAGAAACAATAATTTCATTCAAGATAATGACAACAATGAGACAACATTCCAAAATTTGTAGGATGCAGCCAATGCAGTACTTAGGGGGAAATTTATATCTCTAAAGGCATATGTCAATAAAAGAGAGAAAAAACAGATCAATGAATTGGATATGCAACTATAAATACTAGAAAAAGAACCAATTAAAAATTTCCAATTAAACACCAAAATGGAAATGCTGAAAATAAAAGGAGAGGTTATTAAAAGTGAAAGTTAGAAATAGCATTGAACTAATAAAATTAGGAACTGGTTTTATGGGGGAAAACAATGAAATAGACAAACCATTGGTTAGTTTGATTTTTTTTAAAAAGAAAAACAAATTACTAGTATCAGAAATAAGAAGGGTAAGTGCAACACCAATGAAGATGGAATTAAAGCAATCACTCGGAGTTCTTTTACCCAGTTGTATGCTAGTAAAACTGTTAATATAAGTGAAATGGGTGAAGATTTACAAAAATATAAACTGTCCAGATTAAGAGAGGAGGAAATGGAATATTTAAACAGCCCTATCTTAGGGAAAGAAAGTTGAATAAGCCTTCAATGAACTCCCTAAGAAAAAAGATCAGATGGGTTTACAAGTGAGTTCTAGCAAACATTTAAGTAACAATCATATAAACTGTTTGAAAAAATAAAGGAATCCTACTAAATTCCTTTTACGACACAAATATAATTTTGATACCTACACTAGGAAGTGCAAAACCAGAGAAAGAAAAGTATAGACAAATTTCCCTAAAGAATGTCGATGCAAAATTTTAAAATAAATTATAAGCAAAGAGATTACAGCAATGTATCACAAAGACCAGATGCTGTGACCAGGTGAGATTTATACCAGGAATACAAGGCTCACTCAATACTAAGAAAACTGTCAGTATAATTGACCATATTAATAGCAAAAACAACCAAAATCATATGATTATATCAATAGATGCAGAAAAAATCTTTGACCAAATACAGCACCCATTCCTATTAAAAACACTAGAAAGCTTAGGAATCAATGGAGCCTTCCTTAAAAGGATAGGTAGCTATTTATGTAAAACCAAGAGTAAGCATTATCTGTAGTGGGTACACACGTGAAGTCTTCCCAGTAAGGTCAGGGGTGAAGCAAGGATGTCCATTATGACCACTATTATTCAATATGTGCTAGAATTGCTACCTATGGTAATAAGAAAAGAAAATGAAATCGAAGGAGTTAGAATAGGCAACGAAGAAACAAAATTATCGCACTTTGCAGATGACACGATGGTATATTTAAAGAGCCCTAGAGAACAAATTAAAAAGGTAGGTGAAACAATTGACTTCAGCAAAGTTGCAGGCTATAAATTAAACCCACATATATCATCACCATTTTCATATACTACCAATAAAACCTAACACCAAGAGATGAAAAGAAGTTCCATTTAAAATAACTGCAGATAATATGAAATATTTGGGCATCTGCCCAAATTCAGGGATTGTATGAATACTGTTACAAGTCACTTCTTGCACAAATAAAGACAGATCAAGATAGCTAGAGAAATACTAACTCCTCTTGGGTAGGTCAATAATAAAGCATAATAAAAATAACAATTCTGCCTAAGTGAATTTACTCATTCAGTACTATATCAAACTATCAAAGATTATTTCATAGAACTAGAAAAAATAATAAGAAAATTCATCTGGAAGAACAAAAAGTCAAAAACATGAAGGGAAACAAAAATGTGAAGGAAGGCAGCCTAGTATTTCCAAATTTCAAACTATATTACAAAGCAATAATCATCAGAACACTTTGCTACTGGTTGAGAAATAAAGTGGTGGGTCAGTGGAGTAGGTTACATATATAATACATAGTAATAAATGACCATAGTAATTTAGCATTTGAAAAACCTAAAGATAGAAGCTTTTAGAGTAAGAACTCAACATTCAACAATCATTGTGGGGGCAAGTTGGAAAGCAGTTTAGCTGAAACTAGGCATAGACCAACATCTCACACTCTATATCAAAGTAAGATAAAAATGAATAAGTAATTTAGACATAAAGGGTGATATGTTAGAAGAACGTGGAAAAATGTACCTATCAGATACGGAAAGAGTTTATAATGAAACAAGAAATAGAAGAATCATGGGAAGTAAGATACTTTTGATTACATGAAATTGAAAAGCTTGAGCATAAACCAAGCTGATGCAGACAAAATTAAAAGGAAAACAGGAAACAGGAAAATTTATTACAGTAGGTTTCTCTGATAAAGACCTCATGTTTCAACTACATAAATAAGAACCATTCATGAGTCAATAAATGGTCGAAGAATATAAATAGGCAGTGTTCAGAAGAAGAAATCAAAGTTATCAATAGTTAAATGAAAAATACTCTAAATCAATACTGATTAGAGAAACTCACATTAAATAACTCTGAGGTACCACCTCACACCTTTCAGATTGGCAAACACATGGTCCCTCAAAAACGATCAGCCTAGAGATCCATACAGGATGCTAGAAGGAGGTGAATTCTGCAGATTATGACATATAATTGAATAGGTAGATCATTGAATTAGGTTATCAGTTGGTATGTGTGTGTTTGCATGTGCTTGTGTATGCATGTATATATGTTTGTGTGTATACATATGTTTCTGTGGGCTTACATGTATGTGATATGCTGGGTTGTCTGCATTTCTCACACCCATAGTGTTTAAATATTTGACCTTATAATTTTATTTACTTTGGCTTGCCACCCTCCATAAAGGATATCCAGCAAAAAAAAACAAAACTGGTATATGTTCTGGAGCTATTTCGGGTTAAAGAGCCCTCCCCACCTCAACAGGCTATAAAGATATTAGAGCTCAGTATATAACTGATATTTGTAATAATGACCAAGTCATTTTAAAAGGTACAACTTAAAAGAATTTCTTTCCATCATATTTTTTTAAAGTTGATGCTTAAAAGGGTAAACTTCAGTCAGGAAAATTTACTTATGTGGGAAATTGGGCTTAAAAATAATAGTAATAATGCAAAGCACACATTTGTGTGTAGTTTTGCTAGATACACAAAATCTTCTCTTCCTACCAAAATGTAACCACAGACTAAGGTCACATAGGATAAACTGGTTGAACTGATTTAGGATTTTCCACAAGCCATTATCAACCTATAGTATAGTGGATAGAACCAGAAAACCTTGTAGTGAGGAAGTTCTGGTGTCAGGTCCTGCCTCTTATGCATACTCTCTGCATTTTGGCAAGTTACTGACCCTTTTCAGTGTCTCCATGCCACTCTCTCAGACTATGAATTATAAGTGAATTGCTTATCTGCACTACTGAAAGGAATTTCCACCTTGAAGTTCCCATCACTAATGGAATCATAGATGGTTTCTTAAGATGGTATTTTGATCAAAGGCTAAAATGAATGTGGTGTACAGGGGTAGATGTTGTAAAGGCAGGTGGTGTCAGATTATTACCCATGTTACTTATTAGTGGAATTGTTCTAGGCTTTTTTTAAGGATTTCATAGTACTAAAAATCTATAATGATTTAGGTGGGGGGCATATCTCTTGTTTGTTCCATCTTTGATTTGTTTTGGATTTGGGCTTTTTTGTCTCTAAAAGTAGTCATTCACCATCCAGAAGAATATGTCATCATGAAATCAACCTCGATGAGTCATTAAGATGAATCCAGATACTGTCAAGATGACATTGGAGTGACTGGTTATATACCTCCATGACTCCAGCCTGGCAAGGATAACAATATTCCCTGGCTAAAGAGGATTCTCAGGTCACTTTAATTGGGATGAGAGAGAAGAAGGCAGCTGTCTACTAGCATTTGGTAGTTCATCAGAGGGTAGAGAGAGGGAATTGAGGGTTTGGGAGGGGAGTGTGCCATATTGTTTAAAGAGAAATTATAAAATCCAAAGACTTCTTTCTGCCTTAGAACAGTGCTTGGCACACAATATATGCTCAGAAAATACTTGTCAACTGGCTGACAAATTTTCATTTCTTTACTACCATCCCAAGTTGTGCTGTAAAGATTAAAAATATTCAGAGCATTTTCTCTAAAGTGTATGTGCACACGTAGATACTGAGGCTCCATTGAATTGAATTGGGCTGAAAATTAATCTTTTACAAGGAGAATTTATTTATTATTATTTTAGTTTAATCTTGAAAGATGAGCAAAGGATTTGATTAACGAAAAAATATTCCTTCAGCTGCTCCAGGTGTGTACATCCAAGGCAGGGGCTTTTAGTTGGCATTCATTTTAATACTCATATCTTCAAAAAATGTAAGTGGTACCTCTTGACTCTCAACAACTCTGTTTTTCAAGTCATTCATTCTACTCATGTCATGAGTGCCAAGAAATACTTGGTTGCCAATCAGTGACTTTAAATGAGTGCGTGCCAGTTCTTCAGGTAGGAAGCAATGTGAAGAACTGTTCATGGACAGCATCAAAGTAAGATGTTGGACAAAGAGTTGTAAAGAATGGATCATAGCTATTGAAATTGAAGTACAAATAGGAAAACAGCGAAAATCAAGGCTGCAGATGTAATAGGAGTGAAATGTTGTCCTAAATGTAGTCACCTAGCAGCAATCAAAAGATAAAGACCCTGGTTTAAGGATCTCCTCAATGCCCCTTCCAGACCTATTTTTCCATTTGGCTTCCTTTCATTCGTCTTTGATTTCCCCAGCAAAAGGATTGCTAAAGTGAATTCAAGAAAAAAAGCTAATAAGGAACAGATGAGATACAGCAAAATGATCTCTGCCTTCCTTTGTGTTGTTATGAATTATACCCAGAAAAATGGCTTCCAATGTATGTCCAAGCCTTGGATTCAATAAAACATTGAAACTTTTAGGGAGGGAGGGACAGTAGAGACAGGATAAGGGGATGAGGGAGTAGGGGCAACTAAAGAATCTGACTCAGGCCTTTCGGAAGGTGTCATCCTTAAATCTCACCAGGTATAAGGGGATGTCTAGTTCAAACCTGCACAGGTGACATGGTGCCATGGAAATATCGTTGGCTATGCAGTTAGAGTAAGTGGATTCAAATTCTGGCTCGGTAGGACCCTGGACAAGTGACCACTCTGGGTCTGTTTTCTCCTTTGTAAAATGAACGGCATGGAATAGATGGCTTTCCAGGTCCATTCTTGACTCTAAATCTCTGATCCTGTGGTCTTTGTTTGAGGACTTTTGGAAAACAGGGATCCCACTACTTCTCAAGGCTTCCCAACTAGATAACATTCAATAGTAAGAAAGGATTCACTATATCAAACTGAAATCTTTCTCTTTGCAGCTTCCACCCATTGCTCCTGATTGAACTCTAGGGCCAAGCAGAGAAAATCTCATCTCTTTTTCACGTAACAACCCTTCAGTTGCTTAAAGACAGTTCTCCTGTCCCCCATGTAAGACTCAGCTTCTTCAGCCATTTCTTTCACCATACTGATTGCCCTCTTCTGGTCCCTCTCTGGGGATCAATGTCCTTCCTAAACTGAACCCCGAACTGTACCCAGGGCTCCCTGGGCGATCTGACCAGGATAACTACCATGGAAATCTCTGCCATCATGACTTGAGACACTGGGCTCCCTCTTCGTGCAGCCTAGAAACCTTATTGAGTCTTTACGAAATTTGATGAGAAGCCAGAGCAAATGTGCTCAATGGGGTTCCTCGCAAGCTCTCCTGAATTCGACAGCGAATCATCACCTTGCTGATGGGTCGGCCTGAGCAAGGCAGTGACATTTGGGGCAAATAGAGAATAACTCTGTCTTGTGACAGACTGTTTTGTCACATTAAGATTGTTTTTTTGACACACCCCAAATCCTGCAGTCACACTCTGACCATAGTGCTGAAACATAATTTTGTCTGAAACAAGTCAATATAAAAGTGATGGGGAAAGCAAGAGTCCTGGGGTCAGTGGCAATGGGAAGAACAGTCGTCGAATCCCATTATTTCAAAGTAAAGGGGCTTCAGTGGTTATCTCATCCAATACCCCTCATTTACAAGTGAGGAAACTGAGGTTCTCGAAAGGGAAGTACCCAAGGTAAGGTGGCACTGAAAACAGAGCTTTACTAGTAATGTCCAAATGAGAGTCATTGGATTGTTTTTACCTGTTGATTTAATCTTTACTTGTTTTATTTTGTTTTCTTTTAAATTAAGAGTCCCTAATACTTCCTAAGTTCCTAGAGCTTAAATGAGCTACTATCTCAATGAACAGTTCCCTGGTTCTGAACTCTCTGGAGCCCCTGAGACTTTTAAGTTTTCTTAAATAGGACTGGGTTTCAACAAGGCATTTTTCCAAGTCTTTCTCTCCCATGTTCCTTGTTCCCTTTTGTCTATGTGGTTTCAAACTTAGACTCAATTTTAACTGTAATTCACGATATTTGTGTCCAAAAAGACATTTGTTTTTTAAAGGAACAGATGTACCCTTCAATCCCATTACATCTCTAAAATGCCCACATATAATGAATCTGTATAACATTTTTTTTTGTCTCAACCAGCTCAGTCATATGCAGAAAAGGGGCCACAATTACTTCCACTCTACTACCTCTTCCCTACAGCATGGCCTAGATGGGGTATATCTTGCTGGATCTGGAAAGCATACTAGCCTAACATCCTGGGGCTCATGTATGTCCACATGAACCCATGAACAAGGTATTTCTGTGCCCACATCATGAAGACTGGACTCAGGGAAACGTAAGGAGTTTTTGTTGTTTTTTACATTAGAGAAAACTGGGGTTTACAGCATGGAGCAGAGTTGCCCAAGGTCACATAGCTAGTTAATGGAAGGGTCAAGTTTGGAAACTAGCTGCCCTAATTTGTGGTTCAGTGTTTATAGCCCTGTACCACTTGGAGCATTACCCCACCACACGCACACGCATATGCACATACACACACACACACACACACATGTTTTAGCCCATGAAGGGGTAAAAAAGTCACCAAACCTGCAATTCCATCCAGGTTTGCATTTAGCCATGTGACTCTGAGCAATACCATCACATTATTGTGAGGAGCACATGAGGTAGTGTATGTAAAAATACCCTGTACCCAATTAAGCACACCATGTGCACACAAAAAGCAGTAGTAGTTGATTACACTGGCCAGAGCAGTGGATTGTCTGGTCATGGTAGACAAGGAAGACATTTGCCAACCACTAGGGGACAGCTACCATTTGAAATAGGAACAAAGCCTAGATGAGACTTAGTGCCGTAGTACATAGAATATTGTTCTTAGAGGAAGAAAGATTGACATTCCAGTTCTCCCTCAGTCCCTTGCTCACTGAACGGCCCTAGGCAACTCTCTTTACCTTGGTCTTCCTCAGTTTTCTCTTCTGTAACATGGGGATAATATTAGAACTTCCCACTATTTATGAGGATCAGAGGAGAGAATTAAATCTTCCAGCACCATATTAATGCTACCATTTGTTATCATTGTTCTTCTTTGTCCAGAACTTGTACTAATGAAATCCCCAGTCCTGAATTTGTGATAAGTTATTATTTGGAACTGGTTCAGACCTTTGGTTCTTCAGTGTGAGGAATTCCTGGAGTAGGAGCCACTTCCCTCTACACATAACTGATCAAATCCTCTGGAACTTAGTTCTTGGAGAGTTGAAGTGATTTGCACACAGTCACACAGATGCCCTGTGTTAGTCCTGCCTGAACTTGAACCCAAGTCTTCCTGACTCCAAGGTTATCTGTCTCTCTCTCCTAGACTACTGAGCCCTACTGATGCAGTCTAAGAAAATATGGCTCCTAAAGAGCAGGATGGAAAAAGTGAAATTCTGCCAGTTCATCAGAGTGCACAGAATGCATGCTTATCAAATTTGTAGATGAAATAAACCTTGAAAAACTAATGAATACACTGGAGAATCAAAATTCCAAAATATCTGTACAGCCTGAAACTAACAAGATGAAATATAATAAGGATAAATATAAACTCTTGCCTATAGGTCTAAGGTCCCTGCCAACTCTGAAGTTCTAGGATTCTCAGGCCAGATGAAAGGAAAATGTGGGAGGGATGAAGGACTCCTTTTCTACCCCCAGTGTCTGGGGCACATACATTTCTCAGCATAAAAGGGAGAATCCATCTTTTTCAGGATTATAAGCATGTATTCAGCACTCGTGTAAAATGCACAGTTCTATTTTGACCACTGCCATAAAACTGGGGGGGGTGTACATTGTTTCTTTTAATAGCATTTAAACTGATCCTACCATTTTTAAAAGCAAAGATGATTTGTTACTACCTCAAATAGGAACAGAACCTACGTTCAGGATGTAAAAAGTGAAAACCCTAGGAAGAACTTAGAAACAAAGTCTGTGTGCCCAACCATCAAAAGTTAAACTGAAGGATGATGGGGCACATGGTTTTAGGAAGGAGTGTTAGGTTCTGCAGACAAGAAATCTGTGGTCTCGTCTTTACTTCACTTGATAAATGTGAAAGAACAAGGTGATAACATCCCCAAATCTCAATTTGTGCATTCTGTTTAGCCAATTAGTCATGTCTGACTTTTCACCATCACATTTAGGTTTTCTTGACAAAGATACTGGATTGGTTTGCCATTTTTGTCTCCACTTCATTTTATAGATGAGAAAACTGAGGCAATCAGGGTGAAGTGACTTCTCCAGGGTCACACAGCTAGTTAGGTGTCTGAGGATGGATTTGAATTCAGGTCTTCCTGATTCCAGGCCCAGCACTCTGTCCACTACAATGCCACCTAGCTGCCTAGAATTTTTAAAGGTCATCTAATCCAATTTCCCCCTGCCCCCCACACACACACACCCTCTCCCACCCCATCTAGATACACCCCTAGAGCATCTTCCCTGTGTGTACATCTCAGCTCTGCTTGAGAACTTCTAGAAGACAGGAGAAACTCCTAAAGGAGTCATCCGTCCTTCCGAATGCTCCTCATTGTTTGATACTTCTTTCCTTATGTCAGACCTAAAGATGCTTCTATAGCTTCCATTCATTAACTCTAGCTTGGGAGTCTAGGACCAGGCAAGCCAAGCTGAAGCCTTTGTCCACCTAGCAACCCTTCAGATGCTTGATGACAATGCCTTTGTATGGCATGGTTTCAAGTTCCTTTACTTTATCTTTGGTATACTATCACTGGTTAATGGTATTCTCAAAATGTGATGCCTGGAACTGGGCATAATACTCAAGGTATATTCTGTCTCTACCTCTGTTGTTTGGGAAACTTTGGTTCCACAGAGGTAGCCTTAAGATGCTATTAGCTTTTGGACTACTGTGTCATATTCCTGATTCTAACTGAGCAACATGATGCAAAAGGAAGAGAGTTGGGTTTGAGGTCATGAGACAAGGACTTGAATTCCAATTCTGTCACAGTACCCTTGTGACCTTGGACAAGTCACCTAACCTCTGTGGGCCTCATTTTTCTCACCTGTAAAGTAAAGGGGTTGGAATAACAGCCTCTATGGTGTCCTTCATGTCTAAGTCTGTGATCCTGTGAGCTTGAGTGTAACTGTTAGCTGGCCACAATTCCTCCAACCTATACCTATGCAGCTGAGTTTTTGTCCTAGCCATAAGAATTTATATTTATCCCTATTTAGTCTCATTGAATTCATCTCATGAACAGATCACCTAAGGTCTATGTGTCTCAGTTTGCACAGCTGTAAAATAAGTATAAGAGTACCTATATAGTATATACTTCTCAGGATTGTCAAGAGGCAGTGTGGCATAAAAGAGAGAGTGCTAGACATGGAATCAGGAAGACCTGGATTTGAATTCTGATTTAAACATTTTATTAGTTGTGTGACCCTAGGTAAGTCATTTAAGCTTTCACAACATAGTTCTTTATGTAACCCTAGTCCCAAGGCTGTTAGGGACTCTATCCTTGCTTTGTTCTATGAGAGAGATAAGGCAGAGTTGATGAGAAGAGAAAGTGAGACCTTCACTTATCAGTCTGGCATGTCTCCTTCCAATAGTGAGTTGCATTGGATGCTTGAGAACCTCTAGTGACAGGAAAGGCTCCTCAGTGTTAGGAACTTCCTTCCTTATGAGTGTCTGAGGCTGGATTTGAACTCAAGTCCTCCTGACTGGAGGCCCAGCGTTCTATCCCTATCCAGTACACCACCTAACTGCCTTCCATGTTGTTAGAGACATACTCGACACTTAAAAGGTATCAAGGGAAATTTATTACAGCAGAGTTCAGAGGAATTAAACACTTTGACCAAAGCAGGCCCCCACCTCCTTTTCAGGAGGAGGGAGCATTGGATACAAAGTGAGACTGGCTTTATACTGTTAATTCAGGACAGATTCTCCCACTAGGAGATGGATTGGCTCATTCTCCATTAGGTTACCATCTTCTCTACATGCCCGTTATGTAACCCCCCCTTAGTGTGATTCCCCCCTCCCAAATATGCTTTAACATAGAACCTATGATCAGAAAATGGAGGGATAATTTTATGCGGGGTGTGTCTACTTGGGGTGTGTCTACTTATAGGCATGAGGTTCATTAGGCAAGCACAGTGAAGAAAAACCTTCTCCTGGTAACTCTAGGTCATTTTTCTTGGATAGTTCCAGCTAGTTGTAGATTTGGTTCCTTTATCAAAAACTTGGTGATTTTCTGAAGGCCACTGTCTGTCTTTTGATTGACTGAGTCTACCTGCAGTCTGCTGGCCTTCTTATTATCTAACATTCTCGATGACTTCATCAACTAGCAATAACTTACTGTGGTAACTTAACGTTTCCAGTCTCTCACAGCATTCTTTTTCGATGGCCTTGAATCATCCAATAATAAACATAGTGCATCCTTCCCCACACTGGGCCTTAGCTGTAGGGCTTATGGAATCTCTGTGTTATAAGGGACCTTACAGGCATACATAGGTAGCTGAGAATCCCCTCCACCAACATCTGTGTACAAACATCCTGAGGCAGCTGTAATAACTAAGAGATTTTCCTGACTTGGAGCCTGAATCTACTTCCCTTCAATTTCTTCCCACCACTCCTAAGGGTTCTGCCGTCTGGGGCCAAGCAGAAGAAAGCATCAATTCCTATTTATTTAACAGGACATCTTCTGTTCTCCAGGCTAAACACCCCCAATTCCTTTAGTTGCCAATTGTCTGCACCTTCCTGTCCAGGCCCTCATCTTCTCCAGCCTGGGCTATTGCAGTAGCCTCAGAATTGGTCCCACTGCCTCAAGTTTCTCCCCTCTCCAAGCATGGCTCTGCACAATGGCCAAGCTGATTTCCCGACGGTATTAGGCCATTCCTTATCCATACCCTGATGGCAATTGTGTTCGTTCTGCAAATGTCTACCTGCTGACCGTGTTGTCTCCATCTGCTGAGTTTAAGTTCATCTATAAAAGGAAGGTAGTAATAACACCAACCTTCTAGCATTGTTGTTGGAGTAAAATGAGATAATATTTCTCAAGTGCTTGTTAAACTTTAAAATTGCTATAGAAATGCTAGATATTCATTTTGTCTCATTATTGTCAACGATTAAATTGATAATTAAATTAATTCCCCAAGGGTAAGAACCTTTCAAGCTTTGGTCTTTGTAGCCTTGGCACCTAGCAGTTGCAGAGTAAATGATTATTGATTACTACAATGTGTTCCAGCTCTCTCCCCATCCTGGTCCTCCTCTCCTCATTGTACTCTACCTTGTCAACATCCTTCCTAAAATACGATGCTGAGAACTGAACACAGTACTCTAGATGTGATTAGGTAAAAGCAAAGTACGGTGAAACTATTGCTTCTTTTGTCTTCTGGACCCTGCCTTGACACAGTCTAAAACAATATCAGATATCAGGGCTGCCATTGCGCACAATATTCATGTTGAATTTGCAGTTCACTGAAACCCGCCATGTTGTCTTCAGAGAAATCGTTATCTAGTCCCCCTACCCCCCATCCTGTACTTATGAAGTTGATTTTCTGCACCCAGATTACGTCTTGCCCATTATCTTCCTTGAATGATTTAGCCCATTGTTCTAGCCTGTTAAGCTCTCTTTGGATACCGACTGTATTGTCTAAGGTGTTAGCTCTTCTTTGTAGCATCTGCAATTATTTGCAAGTTTATGGCGTCATTGGTTCCAAAAACAAATATTTCACCTTTAAGTCAATGTCTTTCAAATGCCATTAAGCACAGAGAAGTATGGTAGGCTTTGAAGCTGTAAAATACACATGCAATGGATTCATGAGAATCATGTTGATACAATGTTCCCTCAATTTGGGGGAGTCCAGGGAAAGTGGAATTTGATGAACTAAAATTCTACAAGGGGAGTCTTCTCAAAAAGGAGAGAAGCTCTCATGGACTGAAATCTGAAAACATAATAAAAACAATTTCTGTCAGGAAGGAAAAAAAGAGATTTCTAAAGAGACTAATACGAGGGAGCTCACCAGACAATGTCAGTTTTATAGAGACATGTACAGAAGTTAGAAATGAGGGCAGGTAGCAAAGGCAGAATACACAAGAGTGGTATAGTCCTATAAGAACCATATCTGAAGTGTGAAAAATCTCAGAATGAGGTGATGTTCATGAGGTGAGCGAATGGCAAGGACAGAATTTTTTAAAGTTGTTTTGGAGAAAGATGGAGAATCGCTGAAGGTTAGGTCCATGGCTTTTGGTAGATGAGACATCAGTAACTGATAGCAAGAGAAAGAAGAGATGCTCGCTCTTTCTTTTGCTTCTATTTTCTCTGCCAAAGAGAACGACCTTTGGATTGGAAAGGAAGAAGCAAATGTAGCTAGATAAGGAGCTGATATCCCAGAAAAGGAGAGAAGGTAAAAAGAGCACCCAGTTGCCTCGGATGAGCTCATGGCACCTGTCCCAGAGAGCCTACTACCTTTGAAAAAATGGCATCTATACACTGTTGGTGAACTTGAAAAGACTGGGAGAGGTATGGCAGCACTGGAGAAGGAAAAATTCCTGATTTTCAGAAGAGAGAAAAAGAATGGAGCCTTTGGTCATCTGGGCCAATGGGCTTAACTTCAATTCCTAGCAGAATTCTGAGTTATGTCCCTAATAAGCAGTGTTAAGAAAGAGAATGATCTTCATCAAGAACAGGGCATGTTTGATCAACTTTATTTATGACCAGCTACCTAAACTGATAGATCAGGAAAATGCTGTGGATAATAGTATGCCTCGATGTCGGATGAAATCTCTTTTATTCTTCCTGTGGAAAAGATGGAGAGATGCAGGCTAAATAAAAGCGTGATTAAGTGTAGGCTAGATAGAAATGCAATTAGATGGCTTAAAACATTTGGTCAGATCAAGTAAGATTAAGTGTAATATAGGGAAATGTCAAATTTCCCACTTGGGCTCCAAAATCAACTTCATATATACAGGATGGAGAGAGCATCAGCTCATCTGGAAAAGATCTGGGACATGGGCACAAACCACCAGCTCAGTACAAGGCCATAATGTGATGACGCAGCCAAGAAAGCACGTGTAATCCTCGGCTTCTTATTAAGAGTCAGACTCTCCATAAATAACAATGTGACACTTCTGTATTTATCAGACCACATTTGGTGTACTGGATTCATGCCTGGGCCCTGTATTTTAGGAAGGATTAATTTTATTAATAAGCCAGATCAGCATGATGATGTTGGTGGCTCAGGAACTGAGGACACATAGGGATCAGTTAAGGAAAATGAGGAGTTTTGGCCAGCAGAAGATATGGCACAGGTGGTACATGATAGCTTCCCTCAAATGTCTGAAGACCTGCCACATGGAAGAGAGATTAGATTTGTTCTCTTGGCCCTAGAGACCAACCCTGGGCGCACTGGGTCTGAGTTGGAGGGGGGCCAATGACAACTTCCTGCCATTTAGAGCTATCCTAAAGTAGAATAAGAAAAGAAGAGCTAATGGGTTGCCCCTCATTGGAGGGAGGTCTTCAAGCAAGGGTGGAGTGACTATTTGTTGGGTATGGTGTGGAATGGATTACAGCATATTTCTCCTTTCATCATGAGCCATACATTAATTTCAGGAACACACAGAAAGTAAGGCACATGGCACATTTGCTGATTAATGTATTTTGTATTACATTCCCGAATCGTAATCAATGAGTACCCACTACGTTGTAGATACAATTTTTTGTTTCGCTCCAATCTCTTTTCTCCCAGTACATTCTTTTAGTTTTTGATTATTTCTGCAGGATGGACTTGTCTTTGCGCGGGCGTGTCAGTATGTACACTAGAATCACAATAAAGAGAATGAAGCCCACCACTGTGGGCAGCACCACTGTGGTGACCTGGTGGCCTTCCTCCATCATTATCTTCTTCCTTTCCCTTTTATTTTTGCTCTTTTCTTTATTGATGTTCCGCCTGAGCTGCCTCATCTTGGTATGGAACTTTACAAGAGCCAGCTTTAAGAAGACTCTCCTCTTGTGAGGAACTTGGGAGATTTTGAAGTGAAAATCTCTTCCTGTAGCCCTACCACTCCTGCTGCCAATGGCTGCTTCTGCTTTCTGTCAGCCTTCTCTCTGTAGAACCAAGTTACTTATCCTGTCAAAAGGGAAATGAGGTTATCATGGCACACTCTAGTTTGGATGAAGTCTCATCAGCTCAGTCATCACTGATTCCCTAAGTGCCCACAAACCACCACCTTGATAATATGTTGTAGAATTTTGCCAAAACGAGAAGTCAAGCTCACCAAACCATAATGTGGCCTCATTTTTGGAAATCAAGGTAATATTTGCCCCTTCCTAGTCCCATAGCACCTCCCTGATTGTCTATAGTCTTTTCAAAGAGCACTGACTACCAGCAACCCATCATAAGTTGCATTTTTGTCACTGTCCTAGGATGTCATTCTGGGGTGATCTGAATTCATTGGGCACAGCAAGGTTCTATCTTAACATCTCCTCCTTTATCTTCATTCTCAATTTCCTATTAACCATCATTGTTCTATCTTTCTCAGGCCAAAGATCATTCTCCGTAGAAGAGAAAATGGAAGCAAAAGAAAAATGGCATTAAGCCTATCTTTTCTCTGATCCTCCACTTGTTTCAATCAATATGGCTTAGAAAAGCAAAGCAAAGATGATGGAGGTCATGCCAGAGGAGATACTCAGTCAGTGGTGGCAAAATGCCCCAAGGGAAAGAGAAACAATGTGGTTTGTGTGTTTATATAATGATGCTCTCCAAGGATTTCAGGTCCCAGAGCAGGTGCCTAAAAGCAAAATATAACCCCAGGATGGGATTGTTTTTCAAATAAGTTGATGACAGGTATGTGCTATCTAAACAAGCGGATAAAACCTATCTCCATCAAATGAAATAACATACGTAAAAGATTTTGTGAATCTTAAAGCGCTGCATAAATGCTCCATTATCATCACTGTCATCATCATGCTTACTGTAACCATTTCTAAACTGTAATTACTCCAGACACTCAGCAAAGTGACAAAAGGCATTAAGTGACTGAAGTCCTTCTAAGCCTCTCTCTGATCTCACAGGCCACAGTAGCTGGCACATGATAGGTGCTTATTGAATGAAGGAATACGCACACACCCAGGTTAAGGTATCGCCATCTTTTCCTCTTTCCAAGAGATTTGCACCATTTTAGGTTCACTCAATGTATCTGTTCTTCTTTTTTTGAGCTACTTCTCCCACATACTAAGAGAAGGAAAACCAACATTTTGGAAATGCCTATTTGATTTTAGCAGTGGAGATAGGCTGGCCCATGTTTCAGGCAGCTGTGGGTTCAGAATTGAAGCAAAAACTTAGCCTGCCACCTCAAATAGTCTGCCACTGCCTGAGAGTGGCTATTTAGAGGAAGCTCCCTGGTCCAATTCCTTCTAAATCTGTTTAGCTTTAAGTATGTGGTCCTGATTCTACCACTGAGTTACTTAACCAATCTGAAGAGGATCAGGGGCATAGTTGACCCCTGTCTAAATGGCAGACATGTTAGCAGCTCTGAGCAGAAGGTCACTGAGGCAGACAGAAAAATGCAGCCCACTCTACGCTACAGCTCTGAACCCAAAGGCCATGGTTGATGCAGGTGTAATTTGCAAATGGAGATTTACCAGAAGCCATGAAGGACCAAGTCTTCCTCAGTGCAGCATTTTTTTCAAGCCCAATCCCCAAGTTCACTTTCTCTGACCTTTGAAGAGCCACAGATTGCTTCACCTCTCCCAGAATACCATGTAGTAAACAATCCCAAAGCTGATCAATGAAGAGTGACTTACCCTGTATGTGCAAAAATAGCTGTGGGGAGCTAGGGAATGTTTGATTTCATGGTTCAGGTCACTCCCTATTTTGTGTAGCATTTTGCATTCAGAATCTTTATCCCTTCAGTGCCACCCTCTCTCCCCATCAGCCCCTCCCAAGCCCCACCTTGGTTTGACTACCTGGAGGCTGTTTTTATGTTTGGGTTCAGATTCATTTCCCTGGGAAGGAAGACTCTGCCAAGATGGGTGTGCCAACCGTTGGCTTTGGGACATAAAGAGAAATCTAAGTTAGAAGAGTGTTCACCTAGTGCCATGTCCACCAAGGAAAGACACCAGCTGAATCCTCTACATTCCATCTGCTGGATGGACTCAGTAATCTCCAGGAACCTAAACTTGGGAAGCTGGCAAGAAAAAGCTACAGCATCTGTAATATGAAAAATACACAGGAGAACAAGGACAAATAACAGGGAATGGTAATAGCCAGTTTCTTCTTTGAACAGCATGTAGAGTAGACCCCCATCCCCCTTCACCCTCTCCCTCCATCTCTGTCTTCCTTCCTTCAACATGCAAATGAATATTGGCCACTTCCCTTTTCAGTCTCTGACTAATTCAGCTGTTCCTTGAAACTGAACTTTGAAACATATGGGCACACAGACCCATCTATATGCAGAAGGATTCCTTGTACAGCATGTGAACAGTTTGGCATTACATGCTAGGTATCACACAAGCAAATTTCTACCATACAAAAAGAATGCATTTCCTTATTGTGACACTTGAGATAGCAGTAGCAATAGCACAGGGAAAAAAGACTGAGCTCAACTTGAAATTGCTCCACCCAACTGTTGTCCGTTTCCCCCATAAGAGCAGTCTTTGTTAGTTTCTCGTTCCTTCTCTGAGAATGATCCCATGGTAGGTTCCAGGTGCTAGAATGAACACATCTGACCTCATTTCAGCCCCCCAAGTCAAGGACTCTCTTCTCAGAGAAGTATCCCTCAGCAAGTATCCCTTTTTGCCCTTGCATTCTCTGGTTTATTTCTGTCTGGGAGTTGAGGTGGGAATGAAAATTTCCTCTTTATGGAAACTTCTTCCATGGAAAGAAACTAAAATAGAGGCAGTATTACTACAGAATTATGGGAAGGCATGAAAAAGATATAGACATGGATATGGCTTTATTGGCATTACTGGAAGAGACTTGAGATGCCTTCTATGATCTAAGGATTAATTTATTACAAAATTCAGTGTTTTTCAAGATTGTATGATGGGTCTCTGAGTCATGTACACATCACATGTGATACAAAAAAGAAATTTCCAATATTAATAGGAGGCATTCAGGCCGTGTGACTTAGAAGTGGGACTACGTATATGAATGTCTAAATCCAATATGGATTATTTTGGCTCATGAATTATTGTTAATGGTTGTCCGTGTCTAAAAATAACAAATGAAGAAAGACCACGAAACACTGGATAGTCTTCAATTGATGATCCCTATCACTCTTCTCTTGGTGATGTAAAAAAATCACAGAGCAAATGCTCATTAATTTGAAATCCACTATTTCAAATTTTTGATTTTCCAGATAGTATATATCATCCTTTTAGAAAAAGAGGTTTGAAATTATTTCTTTCTCCATGAATCAGTAGAGTCTTACATCTTAGTAAAAGTCAGCAGCTTTATCAAACTGAGTGATCAAAAGAAATAAAGGATTGCTTCGAATGTGTCTCCAACTTCTGGTCCCCAAAGTTAATTCTAACACATTAAAAAAACTTCTTTGGTGAGTGAATATTATTGTATAATTTAGATCTGGCATAAATGTTCATGAATTTGTGACATATTTTACCTATTAGTCATAACAGCTCAAGAGGCAGTACAGTATAGTAGAGAACTAGCCTGAGTCACTATAATCTGGGTTCAAAGGCCACCTGTGACATGAGTCATATATGTGCCCTTGGTCAGTCACTTAGCAACTTTTTAAGACTCCACATTGAACAACAGTTGCCAATCTGCGTTGGCAGAAGGCATTTCCTTGCTTTGAGACATCTATGAAGTCACACGACTGGACGGCACTCCCCTCCCCACTCCACCCTCCCAAATGCTGACTTACACTGCTGTCGAGCCTGACAGTCTCTAAGTCATGCTCCTCACAACAATCTGGTTTAGTACTCTAGGTGAAATGCTCTATCTCAAGTTCCCCATGACCTCACTGATGTGGGCACCCCTTCCATTGCTGATAGGCACCCATCCATGCCTTCTCATCTGATGCAGATATAATTTGTTTAATTAATGGGAAATTGAGACCCAGGCAAGGAAAGGAGTTTAGAATCCTACAATCTTTAGGGTCAGAAGGGACCCTAGATACCATCTCATCCAATTCCTTTGTTTTACAGATAAGTAAACTGAGACCCTGAGAAGGGGAGTAACCCCCACCAAGTCACCTAGTAGGGTATATCCAGTTCACACAGCAAAGGGTAACAGGGAGAGTTGGGACTTGAATGAACATAGCTATGTTATTATATGTGAAAGTAAAGAGCCCACATGTTTTTAGGCTATCCTGTGATCCAGACTTCTCATTAATTAAGCCAGATTGGCCTCATCCCTCACCCCTAAATTATTTGGAAATTATGAAGTGCTACACTGTGGCACAACTTGAATCTAAACCACAAGCAGCAGAAAGTAATCAACAACTGGAAGGTAACCTCAGACCAGGTGATAGCATTTGGGTTGTAAGGACAATTCTAGGTTGCCTGATAAAATCAGTTTTTATCAGCTCCCTTATACTCCATAATAAGGCCACTGTAGCCCTGCCTGCTCGAGGCACATAAGTGAGAGCTAGTGCAGATTTGATTTTAATAAATACTGTCTATGGGAAGCATGGACAGGGAAGAACAGATGTTGGAACCATATGATAACAGTGTGTCAGGATAAAAAACCTGGGCATTTCTATGGCACACCTGGTGTTTATGATACTTCGGCAACTTTTATAGCTAAAGCATCTGGCCCTATGCTGCTGTTCTTTCATTTTCAAATACCCAGGATCTTATGCCTCTTGCAGTGTAGACATGTCCATCAGGGAAAAAAACAACATCAACAGGAAACCTGGCATGAGGCTAATGGAGAGACTGCTGCCTCCCCACAAGGAAAACATGAGAAATTTGGTAGTGGAATAAACCAATACAAGAAAGTGTGACAATTCATCTGTCTGTAACCTTTTCAGGCAGAATGTCTCTCTGAAGAAGAAAAAAGTGTTTAATTTGGAGCTGGAAAGGAAAATCTTTTGCATTCCTGATTTCCCCTTGCTTTCCATCTTATCTCTGAAGGCAAGCTACAGCACTTGTATATGAGCACACTCAAAACAAGTACACCGATGTACTATTCATTCTGTCTATACATCTATCCATTCTGTACTATGCATTCATCCAAGGCCTGTTGTCTGCCTTGGGATGGACACAATGGCACTTTCAATTGTGCCAGTTTGACCGACCGGTGTGTTCAAAGCCTTTTTTAAAGGCTGTGTCCATGGGACAAAATATACCAGGTTGAAATATGGCTTCTTTGCCATCTTCAGATGTCTTGACACCCCAAGTGAAACAGCGCAACAACCAACACAACTTCTATGTAAGAACGGCATGAAGAGTGACAACTTATATTACTCTAGTGCTCTAGGTTTGAGCCACCTCCTGAGGTAACCAGGGAACTACAGTTTTACAAAGAAACGGCTGCTGAAACTAAGGCTCAAGGAGGTCAACTTCCCTCCACCGTTCCTAATTCTGCCCTTTGGTGCCAAGCAGAGCAAAGCTGATCCCTCTCCCATAGGACAGCCCTTCTGATACTTGGATACATTCCCCCTAAATCTTCTCTTGTCTAGGCTAAGCTGCCCTAGGTCCTTCCCCCAATCCTTAGATGACATGATCTTAGAGGATTAACCCCTGGGTTCATAGCTCACAAGTGACAGGGCCACAATTCAAACCTAGGGCTCCTGATTTCAAGTGTGGCTGATTTTGAATGAAGAACCCTGTCTCTTCTACCAGCCTAAAACAGATCAAAATAAGAGAAAAATGGTCTCCTCCCCACCCCAATAGTGGGTTTGCTGCCAGTATGGACAACTGTCCACTCAAGTTACCTTAATCTCTCCCTCAGAGCTGCTGCCTGGTGGCTGGACTTAAACTGGAATCTGTGCCAAAGGCAACAGAATGTTAAGACTGGAATGAATGTAGCATCACAGACTGAAGTGAGCACACAATTCCGGAATCTCAGGAGTCATGGGAGCTCAGAGGCCTTCCCATCCAATAGGAAGTTATTTAGCTTTGTTTAAGAGCAGATTCTACTAAGTCCCAGGGCAACCCATGCCACCCACAGGCAGGTGAACCCAGCCTAGCTGAAGCAGCCAGGTACTTTGAGGGAGTGACTGGAGGCACTATGTGCCACAGACATGGTCAAGCGAAGTGAAACCACCGCTATTACCACCTTGACCACCATCTCCGCTCAGATCCCAATGGTGATAGCTCAAAACCCTAAACCCAAGGGCCTGGGTAATAGAATTGCCCCGATTGTATTTTTTTCCCAGTGTTTAGCCCAGTGCTTTGGATAGAGCCAATATTTAATAAATGCTTTTTTTCATTCATTCATCATTAGTAGCGCTGATCATTGGAGTGTTCCTAACTTCCAGTTAGAGCTCCTAGTTCTGCCCTTTGGGCCTAGGCTTGACGAGGCCTGTTCTCTGTGTCAGCCCTTCAGATACTTACACTCAGCTCTCAGATCCCCCTTCTCACATCTCCAGGTCCTTCAATGACGCTTCATGTGACATCATCCTGGTTTTCCACCCCTGGATGCTCTCTTGCTTCATAATATCTTTCCTGACTTGTAATTGTAATAACCAGAACTTAACATAATATCCAAGATATAGTCAGCGTCCAAGCAGAGGACAAATGGACCATCCGCCCCCCTGCTTCTGGGTACCTCGCGTCTCTTCACGTAGTCTAGGAGAGCCTCAGCCTTTTGGGTAGCTGTGTCAGACTGCTCATTCGAGTCTCTCTCCAATCCCCAGATATTTTTGACACTTTCTATCTGGTTCCGCCTTCTTCTTCTCACACTTGTGAGGTTGATTTCTTTTTAACTCAGAAGTAAATAGTTGATATTTATTCCTAGAAAACTTTATCTTATGTTGGCTCAAGTTCCTAACCTGTTGAGCTCTTTTTGGACTCTTCTCAGTCATCCAATATGCTTGCCAGCCTTGCCAGCTTCTTTAATGAGAAATGCCATCTGTGCCTTCAACCATTTCATTTCAGAAAAGAGATCACTGGGGCACTCCACTATAGACTTCACTCAAAACTGACCTGGAATCATTAATGAACCACATTTGGGTACATTTGGAGCAGTTGTATGCCCCAGTGATCTGTGCTGGGGCACGTAGACTGCCATAGAGATAGGATCTAACAGCATCTTAACAGTCAAATACAATTTAATAAGGTTCAATATCAAATCTTACACTAGGGTTCAAAAACATCAACCTCATAAGTACAAGATGGCGGAAACATTGTAAGTAATTCATCCTTAAAAAACATCTGGGAGTTTTGTGGACAGCACACACACACACACACACACACACATACACACATACACACACACGCACACACACACACGCACACTCTCACCCACTGCCACTCAGCAATGTGATGTGACTACAAAAAAAATATGAGCTCTTGAATTCCATTAAGAAAGATAGAGCTTCCAGGAATAAGGAGGTGATGCTGCTGCTATCCTAAACTGGTCAGGCAATGTCTGGAGTGTTGTGTTCAGCTCTTGGGTACAGCAATTGAGGAAATCTACTAAAGAGCATCCAGGGGAGGACAGCCAGGAAGGGGAAGAGCCTGGAGACCTGCCATCTGAGTATCTAGATAAAAGAATGTTTCACCCAGAGAAAATTACAAGTCAGGGGAAATACAATAACTGTCTTCAAGCATTTAAAGGGCTGTCATTTGGTGGGGGCAGTAGACTGGTTCTGTTTACTTCCAAAAGACAGAACCAGGACCAAAGTTGTGAAGAAGCCATTCTCGACTTACTTGCAGGAAAACATCTGCCTAGCAATTAGTGTGGTCAACAAAGTATAATGGGCTGCCTCATGAGGGATTAAGCTCCCCTTCGCTGGAGGGCTTCACAAAGAAGCTAGAAGCTCACTTGTCTGGCCTATGGTAGTGGGTGCTTCTTTTGGAATTGGGCTGGACTCCAAGGCTGCTGAGGTCTCTTCTTGACTCTAGAAAACCTTTGATTGTGATTCGGTGGGCCAGACTGCCCTATCACTTCTCTTTGCCTCCCCATCTTCTCCACAAAAATTGAATGAGGAACTTTCTCAAGTGTTTTCCTAAAATGAGTGTTCTTGGTGAAGTCATGTGGCCCCTTCTGTAACAGCTGTTCCTTTTTTGAGGTGTTCACTCACCATCCTGTTAACAAAGGTATTCTTTAATGTGCCTAGTAAAAAAGCCCAAGTTGAACAACCTGGTTCCAAAAAATCTATTCTTTTTTCGTTTTTGAAAATCAAGTGAAGTGCCTTTTTTCATGAACTTTCATAAATCACTAATGCAGGCTTAAAAATCAAATCAGTTATTTTAGTACCCTACAATGTAGTTCATCTGGGCTCAGAGGCCTCTGCCTCTAACTCCCATCCTTACTCCTAGGTCCAAAAGGGGAGAGCTCACACTCCACGGCTGACCTCTGCCCCACTAAAAGGCTCTCTGGTCCCTTTTCTGATATGCTGCTTTCTCTGCTTCATCCCTGGGATTGGTCACTGCTGAATGGTGAGTTCTCCTTATGTGAATGGTGAGCCTCAGACCTGACCTATTACTGCTTTCTACTTCCTCTTGTGACCCAGCCTTCTAGTTCTGGCTGTGGGCTGGTGTACTGACTGGTGAGAAAGCACACACAAACCTTCCACAATGCACTTTAGCTATTTTCTTGCCATACCATGGGCTACTGCACTTGTACTCCTCTCCCCACACACATATACTCCCTATTTTGTTGTCCTTAGCCCCTCCGATACAGTAGAGTTACAGGCCGGTCACACCTTGTTTTCATCCTCTTCACCTGCCCTCTCTCCATCTTCTTCATATGTCGTTTTAAAATCTAAGTAAATCAATGAATTCCTTGGCAACCACAACATTCTCTTTCGGTACCCTTCCTCAGTCTTCTCCAGTGTCTTTATGCCTTCCAAATGTTATTCTTTAGTGCTCCCCATCCCCCTTGGGATAACCTTTCCTCTAGAATTTTAGGACATGATATACCTGTCTTTCCTCTGAACCATTTGAAATGTCTCCTAGAAATCTAGGGTACACAGGAAACTATGCCAGGTTTTCCTTTCATCTATCACAAATTTTGAGCTAGAGTGGCCATTTGCCAACTAAGGTCCCCATCATTTTTACTGCAGCGATGAGTTCACTGTGGGTGAGAATTAATACAGAATAATAATCCCCCTTGATAGCTGCCTGGCATAATGGAGAGACCACTAAACTGAGAATGAGGAAAATCTGGATTCAAATACTCCCTCAGATGCTTACGATCCATGTGACTCTAGGCAAAGCTAAACTCCTCCAGTCTCAGGTTCTAGGATTGTTTTAGAAGCAAATGAGAAATATGTGTACAGTATCCTGCAACTCTCCAAGTGATATATAAATATTAGGTACTATCACTATTATTAATCATTCTTTCGATTGCTACTCCTTCCTTCACCTTTTGAAGGATGCAGTGATCATAGGGTGGAGTCATGAAAAAATAGGACTGCTCTTTGGGGCTGACTGAACGATTAAAATAGCTTATCTCTAGTGGCAGGCAGGCCAATGGAGCTGATTCGAACCACATCCTGTTTCCATATGGTTTTAATCTCCTCTGTTAGGTCTCTGTAGTTTGAAAACTTTTCAGTCTAATGAGCTTGGAGACTGAGTACAGCAACATCTATTTAAAAATGATGTCAAGTTCTCACGGATCAATGTTATATCCACGTGGTTAGGAGCAATAGCTCAGTCTATGATAAAGATCGAATTCCAATGTAATTTATTTGTCGAATTTTCCAGAATATAGTTTGAGGTCCTTATTTGTAGTTGGAGGATTTGTAATCTATCAGTCTGTTGGAAAACAGTGAACTTTTGATGTATAATTTTAGCTATGAGGGGCGTTGTTTGGTATTCTGGTGGTGCTAAATTTTTACAGCCCACGGTGAGCAATGTGACTTCCATAGCTTTGAATAATGTACATTGATGACTTAGTTCAAGGTCCTTCAGTATAATCCCTCTGTAATTTCTGGTGATGATTATCTGTTCTCAAACTGCCAACGTATGCCCCTCCATTAGCACACATTCGCATGACGAAGCCCTTTGTTTTCTACTCCTTTGTTGATATATCACTGGCTAAATCCACACAAATGTTGCTCATGGAAGGTCTTTCTATTCCACTTTTTTGCTTTTAACTGTTTCAGAGGCTCTGTCCAGTGGCAAATTGCTTTTGGTTACATTTGACGAATCTAATGGGTGATATTCCTATTATCCCCCCCACACACACACACACACACACGCACATGCACACACACACACAAATACTGGGAATTCAGAGTGTTCTGAATGTTGAAGAAAAGGAAAGGGCATTTATTCCAGGGGTGATGTATAACAACTCATTTCCCCTTCCACCTACCCCCTCAATAACCAAACATCCTGATGTATGTCCATAACTACATTTTAGCTGTAGTTAAATGTGGGGATTTAGCCGTATTAAATGTGATGGTGCCAAGGAAGCTTAATCACTCCTTAATGTTGCTCAGTAAAGCAATACCTGCATATTCCAAAATTTCTGGGGATTCATTATTCTGTGCTGTAACTATGCCTCTTTATCCTTTTCAACAAGGAAGTGATAACCTTTTTACAACTGACTTGGGGGGACTGGCCGTGTTTTACTTTATTTTATTTTTTAAATTAAATTATTTTATTTGTTTTCAATGTTCGACAATCACTTCCATATATCTTAGATTTTTTTCTCCTCCCTCCTCCTCACACCCCCCTCACTCCCCACTCCCTCTCTGAGACAGTGTACAATCTTATATAGGTTCTACACGTACATTCCTATTAAATACATGTTGCATAGAAGAATTAAAATGAGTGGGAGAAAGCATAAAACAAAACATAATATGAAAGAAAATGGTGTGCTTTTACCTGCAATCCAATTCCATAGTTCTTTCTCTGAATGTGGAAGGCATTTTGCCTCAAGAGTCCATTGGAAATTTTTTAAGTCCTTTCATAGCAATTAAGTAATAAATCTGCCAGAAAAATTCCTCACACACTGAGGTTGTTGCTGTGTACAAAGTTCTCCTGGTTCTGCTCCTTTCACTGAGCATCAGTTCATATGTTTTTCCAGACCTCTCTGAAGTCTTCCTGTTCATCATTCTCATAGCGCAATAGTATTCCATTACATTCATATACCACAACTTGTTCAGCCATTCCCAAATTGATGGGTATCCCCTTGATTTCTAGTTTTTGGCCACCACAAAGAGAGCTGCTATAAATATTTTTGTACATGTGGGACCCTTTCCCATTTCTATGATCTCTTTCCAAAGACTGTATCCCAATACAGTCCTAGAAGCAATATTGCTGAGTCAAAAGGTGTGCACATTTTTGTAGCCCTTTGGTCATAGTTCCAAATTGCTCTCCAGAATGGTTGGATCAGTTCACAGCTCCACCAACAATGAATTAGTATTCCAACTCTCCCACATCCTCTCCAACATTTATCACCTTTCTGTTTTGTCATGTTAGCCAATCTGATAGGTGTGATGTGGTTCCTCAGAGTTGTTTTGATTTTCATCTCTCTAATCAACAGTGATTTAGAGCATTTTTACAATGGATTTGGGGGCACTGGCCATGTTTTATTAACATTGTGTTATTGAGTTGTGCTTTGTTTGTTTTTTGGGGGGAGATATTTTCCAAAAGTATTGGAATTTTATAGTTTCAAAATTGTACCCATATAGGTCAGTTTTATAGTTTCAAAATGGTGCATTAAGAGTGTTACTGTCTAAATACCAATTATTTAAACATGTTCCTCCCATTCTGCTTTATTGTTTGCTGATGTCACTGGTCTTATAAGGGGCAATGCTAAGATTTGATTTTTTTTCAGGGAATATTACCTGGAATTTGGTTTCATGTATTGGTGATACCAAAATCTCAAGGTTTTCCAGATAGTTACTGTAATATACATATTTTAACATGTCCAATAATTGGAGAGATGTCTTTGTATGAAAAGAGTTATATGATTAACAGGATGGTGACATCAAATGGTGTCCTATTTGGTACCTTATTACCCTCGACCAAGTAACCATGTTACTTCAGTGTGATACCACACCATGATTAATAGTGAGTGTAAATGGGCTATTAATATCAATGACCTGCATAAAGAAAAGGCATGGGAAAGGCATAACCAAGTACATGTATGACCAGAAAAGAAAGTGATGAGTGATATAGCAAGAACAAGGTTAAACCAATGGCCAGGCTGGATCTAGCTCCAGTATCAATGAAGAAGATTTACAATGAATTGGGGAATTCCTCCATGGAGGAACTGGACAAGAATTTCATAGGACAGGAAGACACAGAAACATTGTGATCTTCCACAATGGAGGGTTATACTTACATTGATGAGCTGACACATCCAGAGAAGTATGCCCACATCTTTCAAACTGGAATTACCATCTTTCTGAAGTGCATTAAAAGCATAACAGTAAGTCAGAAAAATATGACAAAGAAATGTGGAGACTGGAGAGGCTCTCCAACCCAACCCCCTCACTTTAGAGATGGTTAAAATGATTTGACTAAGGTCACCCAGGCTTGAATGAGAATTCAGGTCCTCTAATTACAAATTCAGTATGCTTTCTATTATACCACACTGTATATGAGATGGTCGGCATGGTTAGAATCAGCTTCATTCATGACTGCTGGCCACACCCTGGCATGGACCTTTGCTAAATACTCGGTGTTGGTCAACAAGCGTCGATTCTTTTCAATTATTTATTTATTTATTTATTTTGTTTTCGATATTCACTTCTCTAAGATTTCAAGTGGTATGTTTTCATTCCCTTCCTCTTCTCCCCCTCCCAAAGATGGCATGGAATCTGATATAGGCTACATGTGCACAATCTTATTAAACATATTTCCATATTAGTTGTGTTGTAAAGAAGAATTAAAACCAAAGGAAAAAAACCACAAGAAAGAAAAAACAAAACAAAAGAGAAAATGGCATGCTTTGATCTGCATTCAGACTCCATAGTTCTTTCTCTGGAAAGGGATAGCATTTTCCAACGTGAGTATTTTGGAACTGTCTTAGATCCTTGCATTGCCGAGAAGATCTAAGGCTATCAAAGTTGGTCATCGAACAATGTTGCTGTTTCTGTGTACGATGTTCTCCTGGTTCTGCTCCCTTCACTCAGCATCAGTTCGCATAAGTCTTTCCAGGTTTTTTTGGAGTCTACCTGCTCACCACTTCTTATGGAACAGTACCATGAAGTATTTATTAAGTGCTTACTGTGTTCTGGGCACGTAAGTGCTAGGGGTACAAATAAAAGCAAGTCCCTGCCCTCAAGGAGCTTAATCAAAAAACAGAAGATCCCACAAAAAAAAGACTACCCCACAAACGAAAGCCCAAGCACACTCCTGTTGCTTGTTCAATTCGCAATGGAACTCACACTGGGCAGGTAACTCACTTCTGTCAACAGCCTTGGACTAGAAGGTTCCCGTGGAAGGGCTATCAGGATAGATATTCCCATGGCAGGCCACAAAAGCCAGTGACTGAGGATGCTTAGCAATGCTCCTTATTTTAGAGTACTTATTTGTGGGGGGGGGGGGGTAAGTTCCCCATTGTCAGAGCCTGCCTTTATCAGGACCTTGTGAAGCATCCATCACATATTTGCTCTGTCAACAAATAGGAAATAAGCATTTTGAATAACTTCTGAGTGACATCCAAAGCAGACAAATACAGCTACACTTGTGCTATTTGCTGACATCACCCAGTCTTTATGAGTCCACAGATGTCTACTATTCTCTGGTGTGTATTTTGTCAAAAATTTGATCAGGGTCTTCATATAGTTGGGGCAAAGAAAACAGAAAAAAATATAACTTGTACTTCTAAAGTCTTCTGCACAATTTAAATGAAAACAATAAAAGTTTGTTCTTTTAATTAGTATTAATAAAATAATATCACTGAGATTGCTTGCTATGATAAGCACCCAGGAACCAATGAAAAATTATTAGCAAGTAATTCCTTATTAGCAAAGAAATTACACAATCATGCCGTTATACATAATTTTGAATAAGCAGCTTCTCATAATTATGAAATATAGAGTTATGGAACCTAATTTAAATAATTCTACTATTCTCTAAGGTTTTTAATCACACCTATAATTTTGTTCGGGAACAAAGATTATAGGTTTCCCTTTCGTGGGAGAAGACAATTTACTTATCAACAACTCTTATTGTATCATAATGGGTAGGTCTGTTTTTCTTTTTGGCATTGGTTTTAAATTATTTTTTATTTTTCAAATGTTACCATTATTTGACAATGTAGGTAAGCATTGGACCTGCCATTGTATTCTCTTTAGAGTCACTTCTGATTAAATTGACTCCAATAATATTGAATCCATATGTATGCTGATGATTGAAGGTAGGGCTACTGCTGATGACCTCTGTCTACGGGGTTGCTGAAAGAGGACAATCTTGGAGTCTCTACATAGTAAACTAATGGCTAGTATCATTTTTTTTCCTTTGGTTAAAGGATTCATCCACTACTTAGAGAAGTTTGTTCCTCACCTTTGAGTACTTTTCCATATTAAATTCCAAGTCAGTTTCCATAGCAGCGTCCATACCACTTTCTGCATTTCCTCAGCTAGCCACCATTACGTTGTGTTACTGGAAGTGGGGCTTCAGGATATCCTTAAAATATTTCCCTCACACGGCAGACTATTCCCTAGGAAAATAATGAAAGAAAAGTAAGATCTACATACATTGATTTTTTCATCACCATTAGAGTCATTAACTTTTATTAATTAAAAAAGGAAGTTTCTCACTTTTATGCCTAGTGGACCCAAATGCTCCCAATTGCACTTTAACTACAATATAGCCAGGACACCGTATGGATTTCTTTCACAGAAACTAGTTCTGCATCCTCCCTCCCTGGGATATAGCTATATTCTTTCCTCAGACTGAACTGCAAGCAAGATAAAAATATTGGCCAGTCCATACCTATTTTATCCAGTCCCAACATTTACACAAGCACTCAATGAAATCAAAGTCCTTTATAACTAATTGAGAATGATTGTCTTGGTCAGGACCAAGTAGACTCCCAGCAGAATTCCAAGATACTTTCTTTGGGGCAGCGTTCTTCTATGCTAAGAACTGTGCTGCCTCTGTCATTCTCCATAAGTGTTTCTTCAAATGAACCTGTCTGGTATGAACCCAAACTACCAAGAAACCATGGGCTTCATTAAGTGGCTTGTAGAATACAGCCTCCAACACCTTGGTTCCTGTTTGAGCTCATGTTTTCTAGACTTGAGTTCATGGGTCATTATGCGAAGACTGAAGTCAAAACTCTTACCTTGTTATTGAATGTTTGATGTAGATTAGCAGCCTCACAAATGATGCAACACTGGAAGTTTTCGACACCAGTGAGTAGCTAGAAACTGAAGAGAAATAAGGCCCTCTAGACTGTGATGGAAAGGGGGACTTGTGAGAAGACCAAGGTCAAGTGGCAAGGCCACCTCTTGCATTCCCTTGTCTAGCTTTAGACAGAACCATATGTAAATCAGAGACTATCAAAGCTGAAAGGGCCCTTGAAAGTCATCTGGTCCAACTTGTCACCCATTCTTCTACAACTGAACCATGAGGGTGTCTAGGGCTTGGAGAGTGTCTTCTGCATATTTAGAAACTCTACAATACCTAACACAAAGCTTTATACTTTATAAAGAACCCACCTGCCGCCTTTCCTTCCTCACCTACCAAGCAAACAACAGGACTGTGATGTTCCCAGGGAGCAGATATAGGGGTTATTTGTTGCAGATCAAAAAGAAAGGTTGCTAGTCCATTGGGTCATCTAATGGGGCAGCATAGTTTGCTAGACAGGGGCCTTCTTTAGTTCTATTGTCAGTAATGCTCTATCTTTAGGCCAGTTTTTTCTGTGTCCTGGCTCTCACTCAAGCTAGGGTCCCAAATATCTCCCTGATCATTAAAAATAATATCTTTCCACAGTGGCAGTTGACTGTCATTTTGCCTTTTGGAAACATTATTTTCCTCCCTAAATAATAGCATAGCAGGAAGTGCTTCTTATCTCACCTAGTTAGCAGATTTTATGCGGTAAAAGAGTACTTCTGAATTCGTTACATGACTTAAACCATTAGCAGTCATTTCTCCAATCTTCCTACCAACTTATGCTTGTCTCAGTGGAGCAGTGCCTAAAGGAAAGTTCTAAGTGTTCCTAAGTTTGGGAATCACCTTTTCTCCCATCCCAAAGATCAAGGAGTGTGATGGCTTCATTGCAATCCTGATTTCCTATTGTTTCAGTGCAGTGCTCCTGCCTTTATTATCTTGTTTCTAGGAGGTATTAACATGTTGGATTCAATCTTCTTGCCCTGAACTTGAATTGAGGTTTCATCTTTTTAAAGGCTATTCTCTGCCTCCCACACATCTAGTTATCCTCAGGATCTAATCATCCATTCCGGGGTCTGGCTTCCTGTGTTTGAACTTAACATCCAACAAGCATTCTGGCGTCCTCCTCCCCCTCAGCTGCTTTGGCCATGTGATAATGGATGTGTTCAACAGAAAGACTTGATGGACTTTTGGCTCTCCCTGGCTTTCATCTTCAGAACCTAAGTTCCTATGAAATCATCTGCTCTTCTCTTAGGGTTTTTCTCTCCATTTGTTACAAATTTGAGACAAGAAAGTGGACTTCTGTACCCTACCTTTCTGGTCTAGTTCCCCAGATAGCTTAAGACCAGAGTAGCTGGAGAGTATCACAAGCTGACACAAAGGACCGTCTGGCCTACATCCCACTATATTGATATTACCAACCCCTGAGCTTTCAGGCAGGACCAGCTTTCATGCCCCTCTACTGCTCTTGGTGCTCCTGGCAAAACCAAGGAGGATGGATTCACCCATGAACAAACCCGGGGCCTTTTAAAATATTCAGTGGCTAAGTGTCTATGAAAAATATCTTCAAATATTACTCATGCATGGATCCCATGAATCTTTCTGAACTTCTGATACACAGCTCAGATCAGTTCTTGGACAGATCTGAGCTATTAACCCTTCATGTAGGCAAATGATAACTCAAGCTCTTTATCAGAGATCAACTGTTCTGAAAAAAAATGTTCCCAATAAATTCAGAATAATTTATGGGGAATTCTTCTAGATTAGAGGTTCTTAACTTGAAGTCCAAGGTTAAATTTGACAGGGTCTATGAATTTGGCTTGAAAAATAATTTCATCTTTATTTTAACTTTTGGCTGAAATTCATTATTTCCTTTCAATTAAAAAGCAACAATATTTTGAGCAAGTATCCCACACAGCCAAAGGAGTTCGTGACAAAAAAAGTTTAAGAAAGCTCTGCCCTCTACTCATCCACAGAAGCAAAAAAATTAGCATCTTCTTGAACCATAATTGTCCTCTGGCCTGGCACCTGCCCTTCCAAAGTCAAACTGCATTTTGGTCAACCACCCTGAAGACTGGGGAACAACTCGGAATACGTTAGAATCTTCAAGGAACATATGGCCTTAAGATGTTCCTGTGTGGCTCTATTCAGGAGAAAGTGGAACACTCTGATATGGAGGCTACAGAGGTACCCAGGGACACTGGAACACTTAGAGGGCACCAGTCAGACCTTGGGTACCACCCAAAATCCCAAGCTGATTCGTAGGAGATTGAGATTTCACAAGCGAGAGTTATTACGGATGGGCCATGAAATATACTGTAGTTCCTCTCTGTGTAAGGTCATGTGATATTTACTCTGGCATTTCCACATCCAAGCTATAATGCAGTAATATTCTGTTGCTAGGGATGGACAGGGTTGGGGAGAGGCTGTCAAAATGTTATAGCTCAGCTCTGGAACAAATCTCCTTTCTTTTCCGTTGACATTAACAATACTTGGAATTCCCAGTAATTTCAGGATTGTAAAGAATGAAGACTGGACTTGTCATTTCATTGGCAATAGGGAGCACCTAGTTAAGGAAATTCCCCTTCCCAATGAAGAATAGTACCTCTCCTGCAACTTCCAATCTTAGAATTGCTCAGTCGTTCAGTGACTTGCCTGTGATGACAGGTGTGACATCTGAACCCAGACCTTGTTGACTCTGGGGCCAACTCTCTTTCCCCTACCCCACCACTGCCTCTATATTATACATACTAACAGTCATATTGATGGTTACTAATGAGAGGCCAGAATCATTTCTAGACCTACAGTGTTTACTTTACTTTTTTGAGTCCTTAATTAATCTCGCAATAACCTAGTAAAGGCTCTTAGACCTTGCGTCGGGTCTTCACTTGCTAACCACCCATCATGACCCCAGTGCCCTTAGGTACCTGAAGTCTGCAGAGCTCTTCTGCAACAGTGGTTCCATCTTTTTCAATTGATTTTTCTCACTGCAGCAGACAGAGGCACATTGTGCCCAGTGATCCATGACTTGAACACAGTATGAGCAACAGCCCTGCCACAGGAGATGAGAAGGCAGCCTGGAAGCTTCACAGCAGATAGGAGACCCATGAAGACTTGTCCTCTGAGTCCAGCCTCACTAGAGTAAACTGGGAGCTGCCAGAGAAAGGTGAGGAGCTTCAGCCTACCCAGAAGAGCATCCTCTGGGTACATGATCCAATAGGCCAGTGTTTCTTTTTAGAGCTTTCCTGCTTGACAGGCTCTCCGCGCAGGTGTCCCATGTACTCATGTGCCTCACTTGCCCACTCTGTACATACCCCACCACAGAACCTACTAGCACCTCACTGTCACAAAATTGACAAATGAATTGCTAATATAATGTAAATGACTCATATGGAGTTAATGTGCTGTTTTTTCCCCAGGAGTGTTGACATTTTAACGGGGGATAATCCTTTAATCCAAAGGAATAAATCTTAGTACACTGAAAAAAATGCCAGTAAACCTGGCTCCACATCCCAGCTCCATCATGTACTACCTGTATGACTTTGGGCAAATCACTAAGCTACTTTAAGACACAGTCTTCTGATCTGTGAAATGAGTGGATAGTACTAGATGACTTCTGAAACTTCTTCCAGATCTAACTTGAAATTAGGAAAACCTTGGTTTGAAGCCCACCTCTGACAGTATCTACATGACTATGTACAATCCTCATGTAATGCCTCAAGTACCTGCTTCATAGGGTTGTTGTAAGGATCAAATGAGATAATGTATGTAATGTACACTGCCAACTTGAAAGCATTTTCTAGAAGTCATTTTCTTAGCAACCCCTAAAGTCACACTGCTTTACCTAATCCCAAGGTCCACCTTGATTTTGTTACCTATTTTGTCACTGGATCTCCAAGTGGAGAGGGACCTTGGAGGCCATCAGAAATCCTCTTTACCACACCCCTGACAAATGGTAACCTCACCTTGACTGAAGTGAGACTGGCCCCAGACTGTGGAAAGCCCTGAATGCCAAGCAAAGAAGTTGGACCTTTACTTAGTAGACAGGAGGGAACTTGTGAAGCCTGCTTTCCAGAGCGATATGGTCAGATTTTTGTCAAAGAGAAATTCTTTTAGCAATGGCATGGACTGCAGAGGGGAAAGAGGAGGCATGCTATTAGGGTATCACCAGAGCTATGAGAGAGTACCAGTACTAAGATGGTGGCTATGGGAATAGAGAAGAGGGGATGGATGTGGGAAATGTTGCAGGGGTCAAATCAATAGAATTTGGTAACTGTCTGGGTATGAATCCTTGCATGTTCCATACAGTGGAACAATAGTAAGAAATGGCACCACTGCAGTGGACAGAGCCTACTTAATAGCTGAATTTGCTTGGGCCAGTTCTTTCTCCTCCTTGGGTCCTCAGTTTTCCTATCTACCCAACAAGAGGGCTAGATTTGATGACCTTTAGCCAAAGTGTCTTCCAGCTCTAGATGTGTGATCCCATGATAGTGAGGGCTCAAAAGATGACAGGATCACTTGTGACATCAATCAAGAATTTATTAGGTGCCCAATATGTGCCATGCACTATACTAGGTACTGGGGTAGGGAAGGAGAGCAACAACTCAAAAGATGCTTCCTCTGCTCAAGAGGAACAGAGACAAAAGGAAGGCATCCCAAGAAAGGTGCAAGGCACAGCATGTGTGGGGAGACTGGCCCCGAGTTTAGTGTTGGGAGGGAGGGAGAAAGAAGGCTGTGAGCAGAGATCATATTGCAATTTAAGTGAAACAATATCAGGATGGCCACAGGAAGGTCCCCAAAAACCATGATACCTTTTGTTTGGTTTGCAGAAGAGCATGGGGCCTTGATGAATCAGTTTACCATATTCTTCTGTTTTGCTTTTTAAAAAACAATGCCTTTGAGCTGGCTCTACAGTGATGTTCCTTTCCTATGTAAGCAGAACGTGGCACTGGGGAGCTGTGAATCGCCCACTGAGCATGCTTGTATAGCTTACTTGCTTCCCTTCTCCCCTGCAGGGATGTGGCTTTCACTTCTGCCCTCCCTTGGTAGAGCAGGACTTCCTCTACAAAGTACGGTAGGGCAAATGGGGGTGCCAAATAAAATAAAAAGGGAAAGGGGAAAAAATGCCGAGGCTTGGTTCTGCGCTCTGCTGTTCTCACCAGGCTTAGCATTTTCTTTCTAGAGGTATCAGAACTCAAAATTCATCTCCAGGCTTGTACTGTCTTCTCCTTTGTCCAGTTATTATAAATTAGATCCCAAAGTCTCAGATTCAGTCTGAAACTAACTTCTTCTTGCCCTAGGTTAAAAAAAGTTCTCTCTTTTCCCATTCTTCATTTATAAACTATAATGAAAATACACGACCAGTTTAACATTTCTGCTGCTAAGGAACAAGTGACTCCACCTAGAGATGGGAGGGGAACCAAATCTGTCTTGTCCCTGAAGTCAGCTCTCACTCTCACACTGACACATCCCCAATGCTGCTGCCCTCGTTCCACTGCCATCAAAATAGAGGATGAATCCCAAGCCATGCCCCAGCTCTCCCATCTTTTCTTTCTACTTGCAGAATTACAGATTTTTTCCAACTGTTACCCACATATTTTTCAAGTAAACAAAAAATATAGCACATGCCCATTTTCTGCCAGGCCCTGTGCTAAGATCTAGGGATGTACTGGAAGACAAAAATAGTCCCTGTTCTCAAGGGGATCACTGCCTAAGTGGGAAGACAGCATGCAAACAGCTATGGACATACAAGATGTATTCCCCCAAAGGTGAGAGGGGATGGAGAGAGAAAGGCTTGGGAGTCAATGTGACTATCCATCTCACAGTCAAAAGCAGGTTACCACCAAATAGGAGTAGTAGAAGACAATTAAGCCTGTGTGTGTGCGTGTGTGTGTGTGTGTGTGTGTGTGTGTGTGTGTGTGTGCGCTCATCCCTAAGGTTTTCTCCCTTAAGAAAAATTACCCAGGGTTCAAATGGGCTACCAGTAAAGCACAGTGCTAAAGCAATGAAATGTTTGGGCTTCGGTCTTGTGACTTGGCTCCACGGAGGCAGAAGTAGGGAGGGGGCAGGGGGTTCTGAGTGGGCCTAAACTACTTTGGGGGCTGGAGGAGGAGATGTGCTGGGAGCTAAAGAACAGATATCAATTGGGAAGAGCCACCATTGTTTCTTCCATCCATGAATTCCTCTTTGAAATACCCCATTTTAGAGCATCTCACTAGATACTTGAAAGTCATCAGATGCTTTGGGGAAAGAAGAAGGGGAGACGAGTTTCTGGAAAAAGAGTGAGTGCTTCCTCTTCCTGTCTCTGATGTTTTCATTTGATGCTTAATGAAAAAGAGGCACAGGAAAGAAACTGCCCATTTGCATTCTGCTTTGAAAAATAGTCATTCATTGCAGTGTTATCTGTGTAGCAAAGGCAGCCCCCCCCACCTTCCCTCCATGTAGCGCTTGGGAGTGTCATCATGGGGCTGGAGGTAAACCCAATAGATGTGCCTGGCTTCCCCTCCTAGGAGGTTGGGGTCAGAAGCTTGGCCACTGTGCTCTCCTTAGAGAGTCGGGGAGACCCTGGCTAGAATCCTCTCTAGCTGCTCCCTTAAATATGTCCATCTAGGAGGGTGGGTTTCAGGTTCCAGATAAGCTGTTCTTTAATCGTGGCAGCTCTAGGTCTAAGGCTTGCCTCCTTTCCCCCCACATACCAGCTGAACAATGAACATAGCTGATATCCATGGAATTTCCCAGTTTGATTCCTAAAATTCAAAAGCTGGCTCCCTAATTTCTTGCTGCAGTGTAGGGAGTTAGATGCCTTTGGTAGCAATGAAGACAAACACTATGGATGCCCTGGTCTGGTCCTGCCTCCACGCCCGGAATGTGCTCCCTCTTCATCTTCCTTTAAGACTGAGCTCAGGTCCAATGGCCCATGCAAATCCTTTCCTAATCCAATGACTTGGTTGTGCTCTCTCCCTCCTGGTATTACTTTGCATATATTTCTCTCTCAATGTTTTGCATCACTCCAGTCAATTATGGTCTCTTGGAGAGAGGAGGGCAGGAGAGGATATGGTCCAGCTATTTGATGTTATCACAGAAAATGAGGGACCGATAAGGGAGGTAATGAGATATTAACATCTCTCCCCTGTTGTCCCTTCACAAAGTGTGAAGGTCTCCATGTGAATTGACAGGGCAGCTGCCCATTGGCTGACTTTGGCCAAACCCCAGAAGGCTATCAAAAAACTAAATCTGTCAAGCCCTGGAGACATTCCTAGAGTTGGAAGCATTCAGGCCTGGAGTAGCTTTGTGAATTGAGAGGTTGGGTGTCTATCCTCCCCACCCCTTATCAGCCCATAGCAGAGCTATCTGCCCAATAGGAGAGTCTCATGGTTTAAGGCAGGGAGTAGGGATGCAAATTCTCTAGACAGTTTTAGACACAGAGATGTAGCATGGAGGAGGAGGAGGGGAGAAAGAGACACACACGGAGAGAGACAGAGACATACAAAGACAGAGAGAGACAGAGAATGTGAGCACACAGCCTGGTAAGTCAAAAGTCTAGATGCCAAGAGAAGCAGATCTAGGGAATCCAGCCCAGTGACCCACCCAACAGAGATGCCATGTCCAGGTGAAGGAGAATGAAGGAAGGAGTATGAAGACTCCAGAAGATAAAGGATATGGGCTTTGTGGGAAGATTAAAGCCCTTTCTTCAGGGTAGAAAGTAGGGGTATGGGGGGATTTTAGCAGACCATTTCCTACAACACATTTTAAAGTTTCATCTGCATTATTCACATTTTCTCCATCATGTTCTTAAGTCCAAACAAAGCCCTGATCTCTAGTTTGCCACACAGGTCAAAATGCTCACACTGAAAAGACCTATGATCCACCCAAGGGAAGTGACTTCTTCTTTTATTCTAGTGATCCTAGGAGTTAGTAAGCATCTATTCCAAAATGTTCACCCCAGACTGTATTTTAACATATTATGAATTTTCCTTGTTCCAAGGTTCCTATAAATGTCTCATCCTGTCTTGGGCAGAGGGACATAGGCCAAGGAGACTGTAGTGGTTTGGACATCTCTCTTTCTAAGCTAGAAATGCAGTCTCCTGTGATCCAGGGGAAGAGGAGGCAGTGAATTCCTAATTTGCAGGGCTGCCATTAGCCTTTGGGAGAGGGCAGTAGGGAAGGGGACAAAGGAGTAGTGAAGTGGGCCAAGACTAGGCAGATACTAACTTAGGGGTGGTCTTTGCAAGCAAGTACTTACTTTAAAATAGCTCCTTCCCCTCTCCCCCACCCCACTCCCACCTTTAGGCCACCCTTAGAAGAATGGGAATCATTTATGGAATTTTTATTCTGCTAACCTGTTAGGTCTGTCATTTGCCAGGGTAAAGTTTTTGGATTTTCTCTGATTCCCAACTTATTCAAAATGATACAGTTTTAATAAACATTGAGCTAATAAAAATAGTCCTGTTTTCAGCTTACAAATTGTTAGGACTATTTTTTGTAATGATTAATGAAGAATCATTTTCTAAAGCTTGGGTCATTCATCAAAGGAACAACATACCCTTAACTCAGGTGTTCTGGGAATCTTGAGCTCTACAACACAAAGTTTCCATTCTGTCCGCAGCTGGGGAATTCCCCAGTCACCCCAAAATGTGAACATGTCCACAGGAAAGTAGAAAGTATCTACACCCAGCTCTCTAGACTCCCTGCCTACAGTGATCTTAAGAAATTCAACCATCCCTAACGTAAACTACTATGCGTGGAGTCCCATTTCAAAAGAACACTAGAAATAGTATCTGAAAAGGCCTGTGCGGTGCTCATACCAGTCCACGTCTTTCAAATGCTTTGTGCCCGCTGTTACCTTAAAGGATTAAGAAAAGAGAGATAGCAGAGAATGTGGGTCTGCCCAGAGCTCAGATGTTTAAAAAAAAATGAGACCATTTTCATGGAGTCTGTCTTTAAAAGGAGATACGGAAGTAAACTGCATTTGAAATAGGGGAAGGAAGAGAAGTCAAAGACCAAGGCCAAGGCGGAACTGAATGACCTGCTGCCTTCCGTTCTTCTGGCTTCATATATATGTATGTATGTATAATGGGATGATGAAAAATAATGTCCATGTAGAATGCTCTTTTTAGCACACACACCTACCCTGTGATTTACCTCAGTTTCCTCATCTGTCAAATGAGCTGGAGAAGGAAATGGCAAACCACCCCAGTATCCTTGCCCAGAAAACCCCAAATGGGGTCATGGAGAATTTGACACAACTAATAGACAAAACCTGTGATTTCGTTGGTACAGGGAACTCCCAATGAGTTCTTTTGTTTTCTTTTTATATTTATTGTATACAAAAAGAAAATATCTTTTCAGAAGATACAGTTTTATTCCCCTCATGCCACCTCCCCAACCCTGGACAAAACCTAAGAAACTTTGAGCTGAGTCCCTGCTACCTACGCCTGCTTGGGAATCAGGGCCTCCCGGCTCTTGAGTTCATTTGTAAAGTATCTGTGTGAGTTAGTGGATATCTGCTAGACATGGAGCTTCATGGGCCTGAGTTCAAGTCCTGCCTCTTACACTTATTAGCACTGTGACCCTAGGAAACTAATAACTTCTCTCAGCCTTAGTTTCTTCATTTGTAAAATGACCTCTAAGATTGATACAGGTTGTGTTCATGCTTCTCCCAGCAATTATTTCATGAAAACATCAAAAATCGTTTTCTCTCTTTTTCTCTATCAGAGCTTTCAGTTTATATGAAAGCACTCATGGTAGCAGTGTAGCAAATAGAGGACAAGTTTTACTTAACTTGAGAGATGCAAAAGTTTCATATCCAAGTCCATATATAGTCCCGCTAACTCCTCTCCAATGAGCCCCACCTCTTCTAAGGTAGCAGGGTGTGTGTGTGTGTGTGTGTGTGTGTGTGTGTGTGTGTGTGTGTGTGTGTGTATGTATACAGAATCCACATAGATAGATCTCATTAGCACTGCAGGGATGAATCCAGATTGTTTCCCATATTGTGACCCCCTATTCTTCCAAACCTTCTTCCCCTTAGTAACCAGGCAACTGGTGTGACCTGCAGAATTCTCTCCAATCCCAGTGAGGTCAGGCATCTTTATCTCCTCTCCTATATCTCCTCTCCATCTCACAATGAGAGAGCTAAGGGGCAAGGTGGATAGAATGCTAGGCCTGGCATCAGAAAGACCTGAGTTCAAATTCAGCCTCAGACACTTATAAGCTGTGCGACTCTAGCAAGTAACTTAATGTCTGCCTCAGTTTCCTCACCTGTAAAAATGAGATGTTTGTAAAGGCACTTTACAAATCTTAAATATTATATAAATGCTAGCTTATCATTATTACTTCTATTACTTCTCCTGCTAGTACTACTACTTCCATTTACTACTACTACTACTACTACTACTACTACTACTACTACTACTACTACTACTACCACTATCTCTTCATGCTTACTTAAGAAAGCACGTAGCAACAACACTGTCTCTTCTGAGTGGCCTCCTCCCAGAATTTGCCTATAATTTCCCATTAGTTGATGTCTCCACATCAGTGTATTTTTCTAAAAACCTTTCAGCCTGCAGTTCCTTGTAGTGCCAATACTACAGTGTGCATGGTACCAGGTGTGTGGTGGGGGGGGGCATTTTTGTGTGGATTCAAAACCCTAGTCTGTTTTGTGTCCCTAAAATGTTAGGCATGAAAGTATAATTGAGTCTGTACCAAAACAAAGACCTCAGTAGCAAAGCCAGAAGGACACAGGAAAAGAAGAAGCTCCATCTTGTTCAGGAGACGAAAGGAAACAGAACCTTATCTGAATCCCCTCACCACATGCCAAAGTGTGTCTATTACACAACAAAATATTTTCACCCAGTCATTATTTAATAAATTATTTTTTATTTCCTATAAGCACCTATGACTTTTACTCATTTTGCCACTGTTACAAGAGTTTGGGGGGAGGGCGGCTGTTGTTTGCTTGTTTGCATTATGATCTCTAGTGCACTGAATATCTTTTTTTTCTGTATTTGCTTATGTCATCTTTGTGGCACAGCATATGATCAATTTTTGTATAAATTCTGTAGATCAAGGAAAAATACAAATATATTTGTTGCTCCTCTCATTGAATTCTCTCCATACATTTATTACAGCTAGCTTATTCAACAGCCTATTTATCTCTATAATTTTTCTTATTTATCTTTTTGTTATATTTATGATATACTGATAATAGTATGTTAAAAAATCTCTATTTTTGTGTCTTTTTGCAAAGCTATGTGGGTTTCCTTTATGAATTTTGCTGCAGAATTAATAAACACACATGCATTTAAGATTGATATACTCTGGAGAACACTTTAAAATAATATAATGTCATTTTTCTCCTTTAGTACTTTCTGGATTGAATTCAACTTTGTTCAATATCATTCATGCCACTCCCTTTTTCCACTATAAATTTTAGACTAGTCTTTCATTTTGAATCTATTTAGATATTTCGAGGCTAAGGCATATTATTGAATACTCTGACTCTTTTGTCCTTATTGGGGAGGTTTACCCATTTTCATTTAGCATTACAATGGTCAGGTCTCTCTTTTATTTGGCAATTCTAACAGAAGGGAATATATACTTTTTTATTCTTCTTATCATTAATGTAATATTAACAAAATCTTAATAAACACAGTTGCTATGCCTAATATTAATAATTCTCTCTCAATCTTGGACTTCTTCATCAATAATAGGAGTTTCACTTTACGATTATATTTTAGGGATTATGCTGACCCCTTCTTTCCCACTTTAAAAATATAATTTGAAATCTTTAGGGATTTTGAGCTATCATATTCTATTAGTTTTATCTTGATTTTAAAAAATGACTTATCTTTTTTCATTGGGAGTCTTATTTGATATTGAAAGACGTCCTTGAAATGACTATGTCCCTTTAAACTTTTCAAACTCTGTTTGCTTCTCATATATCCATCTCTCATCTTCATAAAGCATTCTCAGTTTTGTTGGGTGAATAATTCTGGGCTCCTGGCTTGTATTTTTCAATTTTGCAAATGTTATACTCCAAATTTTGCATCCTCCCTTATCTCCCTTGAAAAGTCTGCTTCTAATTCTACTTCTTTGGTCTGTGATTTTTGTACTTCTAGCAGTTTGTATATTTTCTTCCCTATCCTTATAGCCCTGGAGGATAGGGTAAATCTGAGGTTCTTATACCAACAACACAAGACTGACATTTATTTAGAACTTTACTTATATTCTTCTTTGAACCTCACAACAGCACTGTGAAACGAGGGCTGGAGATATGACTGTCCCCATTTTACTGATGAGGAAGTTGAGGCAAAGTGACTTGCCTATGGTCACACAGCACTTAAATATCAGAGGTCTTCCTTCCTCCAGATCCAGCACTCTATCCCCTCCCCCACACTGCGTTCCTCGTCAGGGTCTTCTGGATTCGTTCCCTCCTTAATGGTCGTTGCTTATTGCCATTTTTACTTCCTGAGATATTAGAATCCAGATGTGGTACTTTCACTCATCAATCGTGAAAATTGTTTACTAAAGAAAGGTTAGTAGGTCGTTGATTTTTTTAATGCCTGTTTGTTCTTCCGGTTTCATCTGCAAATGTCCTCACGATAATCTCACTCCAAGTTCGTGCAGGTCCATCTCCCCATCTGCGGGTTTTTCTCTTTCATCTTGTTCACGGATGTTCTGCAGATGAGTTCATATTCTAAACTAGTTTTGTCTTGGTCTGCCATCGTCTCTTCCCATGGCCAAAAGAATAAAGTTGGGAGCAGAGTTGAGCAATCCATATAGAGGAGACCCAGGCTAGAGGAGATGGGCACTCAAAGGGCCACAGATTCAAAATGACACTTGCTCATAATAACACGGGATATTCTAATAAAGCATAGTAATTCAGAACAGTCTCTTCCATTTCTCCAAAGAGTTAGTTAGGAGCCATGGAAACGTTGGTTGAAGCTGTAGGATTTTTATGCATCAAGTGTAATTTGGGAACCTGATAGATTTCTGAAAAGTTCCAGGCGTCTGGAGACATGCACGGCACTAGGATCTCTGCCACGACAAGATCACCCCACATTCCTCTTTTAGATTGTTCGCTCCATTCTGGCATCCCTTACAGACGCCTAGAGCAGAGCTAATATTTATATAAGCTAGTCAACAAAAACCTGTTAAAATGATGAAAACCAGTTTCTCTTAAAGGTAGGATCAGTGTTTTTGTTAATGTTTTTTATTTTGGAAGGGGTCGGGAGGGTGGCTGTATCTACTTTTCAATAATTTGACGGTTCTCTTACATAAAAGAGTTGAGTGCAGCAGTAATAGGCACTAAATAAATGAGAGAGAATGGTGCATTTGTGTTTTAAAAGCCCCTGAAAAGACTATGAAGATAGAATATATACTTGGTCTATAGTCATAATCCTATTCATAAAAGTCCCAGAGACATAAGCATGCCTGGATTCCCTGGGACTAATAAACAAAATTGAACTTTACTTCTTGCAAATGGCACTTAAAAAAATCAGAGCCTGTCAATAACAGAAAGCACAGGCCATCCAATTACCCAGAAAGACTCAGCCTTTTTATTATTTCCAAAATGCTCATAACCAAAGGTGAGCTGAGGGCTAACCTCCAAGATTGGTTTGTGAAAGGCAGAGCACCCAGCATAATGTCAGACAGATGACCGGAAAATGAGTGGCCTTCCCTATCCCATCAGCAATCTCATCTCCATGGGCCAAAGGGCTGGGGCAATAAAGAGTGTGTCCTAGATGGCATGGCACCAAAGTTCAGTGGTGAGGACGCCCTGGGGTGGTTACAGGTGCCTAGAGTCTTAATGAGGGAAGAAGCGGGCACCAGCTTAGGAAACACTTGTTAGAGGAGAAGGGGAATCTGAGACCCTGAAATAGTTCTTTGGAAACGGGGCTTCCACAATTACAGCCTCCATCCTCCCACTTCCTGGGGTTCATGTGGCCAAGACAGATTTCTAGCTTCAGCTTGTTTGCACCAGTCTCTGATTTTTACAGTACAGTAATATACCGTGATATCCTAGGACTCCACCACAGCTGGGGGACCTAGGGGTGCTTTCCCCAAGAACCAGACAGGTTACAGAAAGGCAGGAGGCCTTTCCCTATGGCCCTGATGCAGGTTATTTAAGAGGAGGTTCGGGGCATGAAGCAAAGCCTCTGAGGTAGGGCAAGGGCAGAGACATGGATCCAAAGTGGGGTGAGATATAACTCTGGAAATCATCTGCTTGTTCCTGGGCATGTGGGAGAGGTCACACTCAGGTTCCGTCTATCCAATAATCCTCAACATCACTAGGAGTTATGGGGGATGCCCAGGTGCCAGTCATTTTTATGCCAGAGCAACATATCCCATGTTATCATGAGCAAGTGTCATTTTGAATCTGTGGCCCTTTGAGTGCCCATCTCCTCCAGCCTGGGTCTCCTCTATATGTATTGGTCAATTCCTCCTCCCAACTTTATTCTTTTTGCCATGGGAAGAGATGATGCCAGGGATCTCACAGGGATGGGATGGGTTCTTCACTGAATATATTTGATGACTTTATTCTGTTTCATGTCATGGGCAGGAAATGTGATTTATTAGTTAATGCAAAGTGCCTGGTCGGATCAGACAAGAACAACAAATGTGGGATATGGAAGGTTTCAGAAAATACCAGGGGGTCCAAGCACAAAGACAGGGGATGTTCAGTGTCCAGAACAAAGGCAGCCCTCTGCACTAGATAGATGGGGGGGAGGGTAAAGAGAGTGAGAGAAGGAGGGAGAGACAGAGAAGAGTGCCTTCGTTCAGTGTTTACCATGTGTCAGGTCCTGTACTAAGAGCTAAGGATATAAATACAAACAAGCAAGCTAGTCCTGGCCTCAAGGAACTTCCATTCTAATGGAGGAAGACAATATATAAATGGGAATGAGTTTATAAGACCTAAGATAGCCTGTGAAAGCCCAGGGTGGTTCCAAGGGAGGAGTCCAATTTGGGGACTTGGGAGAAAGTAGAGGCCTTGGCCTGAGTAGAGAAAAAATGGCTGGAGATGACCAGAAAGACATTTGTGAAGGACATGGGTCCTAGGTAGGATAAGAATCTCTTTGTCTTTCTGGGTTATCTCCTGTCCCAGCATTTATTCCCCCCTTTTACAGCTATTCATCGCTGAGCTTGCAGAGGGATTGCAGGTGGTTGGGACTTGGTAATGGCATCCAATAACATTAGCATTCTCACATGTGCCAGAAGTACTTGCATCTAAGTATCTTCAACTTTATTTGACCAACCCCCGAAACGAGACATGGGAGAGATGAAGGAAAAGAGAGGCCCTGGGTGCTAGCTAAGCAAAGGCTGAATAGGCATGATGGGGCTCCATTACAATTTTATGCTGCTCAGGGTTTACACTGTTTTGACCCTGTTAATGTGCCCTGTGATTAAGGCTATCTGGAGCAAAACCTGATTGTTCAAGGTCACTCGAGATTGCTCCTTTTGCTAAGAGAGGGTTGAGTAGCCCAGTCAAGTCATGAAATTCAAATGTATTTATTTGCAAAATAAAATGAAAGATATTTAAATTGTTAGAGCAGGTCAAAATAATTTGTCTAATGACTCCCTGTGCAGTCACTGTCCTTTGTAATCTAAGTTGACACTGCTGAGGATGGCATTTTTCTGTGCACAAAGTCAAGCCAAAATGGCTGGCAGTTCCAGGTAGGGTCCAGGTATGCTAACAGTTAGCAGTGAGCATTTTCTGGCCATTGAAGGTCAATGCAGAGTCAATGGAAGAAAGGATATGTGGAGAAAAAAGAAGGAAAGAATCAGGGCTGAGAAAAGGCTGTACAGAATGGGTCAGTCGTGGAAGCCTGCTGTGAAAATCTTCTCCCACCCACCCACATGAAATTGGGCTTCTCCATGCCTGCAGCAGCGGTCTCCATGTGCTTCCAAATATGGAAGATTCTTCTCTTGAGTCCTCCCTCCACCAAACTGGCCCTAACTGTGCCCTGTGCCCTCAGCACCAGAATCATTTTGAGGTCATAACAGCTTCATCGGATAGATGTGATTGCCACAGATAATATCAGTTGAGTCACTCAGCTTTTGGTACCTGCCCTGGGCTAGGGACGTAAGGACTGGACTTGCAATTTCACTGGTACAGAGAATTTCAGGGTAAGGAGACTCCTCTTAACTATGTAGCTCAACATTTTCTTTATAATTGATCATCATAGACTAGAGCACTGGGCCAGCTTCAAAGTCAGTGAAACCTGAGTTCAATTCTCACCTTTGACACATACTGACTGTGTGACCTGAGCGAGTCATATAACCTGTTCGTGACCTAGGGAACACTTTATGCTGTGGAAATAAAGGTCCTTCCAGGGGAGGAGGTACTAGCAGGTGGAGAATATCCAGACAGACCTCAGGAACTGACAACAGCTAAGTAGCGCAGTGATTGGAACACTGGACTGGCAGTCAAGAAGGCCTGAGTTCTAATATGACCTTAGACGCATACTAGCTGTGTGGTCCTGGGCAAGGCACTTAACCTCTCAGTGTCTCAATTTCCTTATCTGTAAATGGGGATAATTGGAATGGGGGGAGAGGTGAGGAGTAATGAGGTTCAAATGAGGTAATGCTTACAAAGGTTTAACTGTATAAATGCTGGCCTCTTATGGGTAGAGGTGAGGAGGGAGGACATTCTGGGCATGGGGGATGAAAGGTCATATGAGAAAAAATGAAACAGAGATTTACTAGAAGACTAGAGTGTGTGACTTTCTAGTCTAGACTTTCTATAATAAGGCTGGAAAGGTTGATTGGAGCCTGACTCTGAAGGTTTTCAAAATAGAAGTTGGCATTTGATCCTAGAGGTCATGGGGAGGCACTGAAGTTTACTGAGCAGGAGAGCACCCCCGGCAGAACTCAGGCAGCTGTGGGGAGAGGCTTGAGAAAAGGACACCAGTTAGGAGGCTATTGGAGTAATCTAGGGTTGGATGTGAAGGGCCAGAACTAGGCTGGAACCCATGTGATTGAGAGCTATGGAGGTGGCACCATGGGGAGTAAAAGAGAACAAGGCTGGGTGACAGGAAGGATGGTGAATTCCAAGCTTCAGGACAAATCCCCCAATTCAAGATCCTGTCTCTGACTGTCATACATACACACCCATGCCCCAGGTCACTCACTCACTGATCTCTCGGGCAATATCTCCCCCCAAAAGAACTAGGAGAAGCTCAGAAACTCAGCTGGGGCCACACTGAATGAGGCTCAACCAGATCTTTTTACCAGGCTTGTCTCTATTGGCATTTTACTGCAGCAAGAGGCCACTAGGACCATGCTCACAGCCCCATCGTGACATAATGGACACTTCTCTCTTGCATTTTCCAACTCACTCCTCAATCAATACTAGCTTTTTTTCCTCATTCTTCGGGAGTCAAAACAAATGCTAACTCTGGAGCATCAAGCCCTGACTATTTCCTGAAGTTCTTAAGTAAGTACCTGATATAGCAGCTATTTCTCCTCTCTGCGGGAGCAGCAGTTCATCCAGGAATGTATCCCAGGTGGCCCCACAGCCTCAGTTGGGATTATTTCCTGGCTACCATTGGGTAGGAAGGATGACAACTTCCCTTGTCACCCACCGCTGAAAAAACAAATCTCCTCCACTGAAAAGGATCAACTAGTTCAACCCTCTTTTTACAAAGAAGGAAACTGAGGCCAGCAAACGGAAGCACTTTGCCCGAAGTCAGATAACTATGTGAAGGCACAGCCAAAACTCCAGGCTAGTTTTCACTTTCTATCACTGTAGGGCACTCTTTCTATTCCTTCCTTTCCCTACCTCCCTCACCCCCATCCAGTATTGTTTAACATTCGACACAAACTCCCAAGAAGGTGTCAGACTATACTGTCCCTCCTCCCCTCTACTCCTTTTGTGATTCCCGGGGATGGCATTCCAGATCTGTAATGGGAAATTGATTGGTCTGACATGTCCAGGATGGATTTGATTTTCAAACAAGAATAATCAAATAGAGTTCAATATTGCCTATTCTTAATCAGCATATCAATCCAAAAGGAGCTTTTTGCAGAATATGCCATACTAATCATCATGATCACAATTAATTAAGGAGAGAAAGACTAAAAGAAAACAACCCCCAACCCCTAGGTGTTTTTAAGTTAAGCTATGCCAATTTCCAATTGATTTCCAGCTCTTTCTCTTAATCACATATCTAATTCCCCTATTGAATCCCACTGCCTATTTATGCGGTTGCACACACCCAATTATGAGCTGCAGCAGAGAATGTTAACTCTGCTGGACAGCCACTGCACAAAGTCCTCTCCGAAAAGCCAGAATGGTAACTGGATCAAAATCCCCAGGATTTCTCTTTCTCGCTTAGAGCGAAGATGTGCATCTCGTGCCTCCAGCCACTTGCCCTCACGCTTGGGCTCTATTTAAGGAAGGTCCAAGGAGGCGGCTGGACAGCAGCTCTCCAAATTAAGAAGGGCCTCCCCTCACCTTCTCAGCGGCTGGAATACATGGTGGGGTGGGGCTGGGGCTCCCTATCTTTGGGCAAAGTGATTTTGAAAAATGAGACTGCCTGGCTCAAATGCTTTTCACCCAAGCATGGGGATTTATGGGCTCACTTCTTACACTCAGCAGCAACTTCTTTTTGGACACTGAGGGATTACTTCTTTACTAAAGCCAACAGGATAGGCCCATGTTCTTTTTCTGTGTGCATACAAATGAAGAATGGTATTCTTGAAAGGCAAGTCAAATAGAGAGCAATGGAAACCTGCTTGGAAGTACAGGACTCTAGCAAGTCAGGCCCTTGACTATACTTTGCTGTAAGAATCCACCAGATATGGGCCCAGATATCTTAAGAATGTGGGGTCTCTTCTCCCAGTACCTGGATACTAAGTGATGAAGTAGATCAATTGTTGATTCACAGTTCAAATCCTATCTCAGATACTTACTAGCTGTGTGACCATGGCCAAGTCACTTAACTTCTGTCTACCTCAGTTTCCTCATCCACAAAATGGGGATGATAACAGCATCTACCTCACAGGTTTATTAGGATGGTCAAATAAGATAAGCTATATGAAGAACATGGCAAACCTTAAAGCACCATATAAACGTTAGCAATTATTCTGCTTAACCTACTCTTGCACTGTAGCTTGAGGGCATCATTAGGGCCCTGGCCTCCTTGGTCCATCTAACCTCCCTGTCACACCACCCACATAGTTCCAGACAGTGGGATAGCTTTGGAAGGGGGAGCCAGACAAGCTCTGGCCATGAACAACGCAGGCATCTCAGATCAGCATTTGGAGTTCCCAGAATCCTTGCCGATGCTAGTATCCAAGGCCAGAGAATGGGGAAGTGGAATTGGAGTGGTCCTCTGCTCTGAACCCAGAGCCAACAGGGCTTCCTAGTGACCTCCCCCTGTCCCAGCAAGAACACCCAGAGGTCTCCCCAGCACCATCCTCCTCACAGCCAATGCTAGAATGACAGTTCTAGGCCCTTAGTGGTTCCAAAGAGTTGATTAAGGCTTTTTAGCTATCTATCACAGAGCCAGAGGATATCTTGGACCCTGGGGGAATTTAACTCATTGACTTTTTAAAGTGTCACTTTATAATGTTTAGGTATTAATATCATTTTCATTTCTCCTAATACCCTTTCATCCTACTCTAATGCCTTCTCAGGATGTGGAGATAAGCCTGGCTTCCCAAAGGCTGTACCAGGAGAACATAAGCTCAGAGAGGTCCTTTGAGGTCAGAAAGACTTTGCATACCAGGCCTCTGACAGAATGTATTGCTGTCATTAGAGGTCAGTCTACCCATGTTCACAGACTTAGCACAGACTGAAGGCCATAACCACCCGTCTATTAAATGACAGAGGGTTTCTGATCTCTACTGGCAATATGTATCCCGTGAGTGTTATTTACTGAAATTCTACAGGCTGAATGCCCAGGCTAAAGGAGGGCTGGTTTGGGCCAAATTATTTTTGTTTTTTAAAAAAGGTCTAAACACATTCACAAAATGTAACCTTTGGGGATGAGATATTGAATACTGAACTGCAGTAAAAACACTTCCAAAAGGGGCCAAATGGTTGCACAAGGCAACATGAATTGACCCAAATTCTGTAGCATCTTGGATCACTACCTGAACATGTAAATGGTATTTTGGTTAACAATCACACCAAGTTCAAAGTAAAATTAAGAACTTAAGTAAAAATGTCTTCATTTTGTGTGCCACGAGTTTGGGTGTTTGGCCCACACTTTGGGCTTAAATATTGTATTTCCAAGGATGAGAAAAAGATCGCAGATGATAGAAAACCTGGGGAACTAGGCAGTTAGTCAACAATGTACCTGCTAAGCATATGTTTTAGCAGCCAGGAGAGGCCTTGGGCAAAGGGACAACAATGGCTTCTGGGTTTCTGGAAAACGCAGACAAAGCTTAGCGAACAGGCCTGCTGCCCTGATCTGTAGTTTCTGCAGCTCCAAAGAAGTGGGCCCTTCACCACACACCCCAGCTTTCTGGTCACTGACAAGGTCCCAGACCCAGGGCAGCCATGGCCACTCTATAAAGACGAAGAGAGGGAGACAACACGGGGAAAGGTGCACACGGAAGGCCCCAGATGCAGACATTCTAGTCTAGGAAGTCCACCGGGCATTTCTTCATGTCTGTGCAATGGGAGTGTGCGGGGCAGCAGGCCCCTGGTAAAGGAGTGTTTGTGGAGGGCAGCTTCATAGTACCAGAGAACTGTGAGTGAATGAGTGTGCAATAGTGAAGGAGCACTGGATAAGCTCGCCGGTGGCTGCAGCCTAGGCCCATGTGCCCTCCATGCAAGCCCAGGTGTGCTGGGGAAAATGATGATGTCAGTCCCAACTTAGCAGATAAAAAATATTTCCTTTCCCAAGAAATGGCCTGAGAGGACACCAGGTGGGGAGAAAGAAGGAAACAGCAAGGGCCTGAATAATTTGAAGGGCAGCAGAGGGTCCACGGGAGACAACAAAGGAATAGCTTTGTACTTAGATTGCCAAATGCACCTAGTGAGAATCTCATAAAGAAAGCGTACAGCCAAGACGCCAACGAGCAGGTGAATGAGCAGGCGGGCTCCAAGCAGGTGGAGCAAGTCATAAAAAACTCAGCTTTCGCTCACTCGCCATCCTGCCCTTGATGGCGGCTCTTGCTGCTTCTCTCCTGGCAAGATTGTTTCAGTGCCCGGCCTTTTGAAACACAATTATCCTTCATAGAGGAATCCAGAGGTTCTGCATTGGTGGGAGTTCAGGGGGTCACAGAAGCAGGGCAAACAGAAGGAATTAATGAAATGCTTGGCTAGGAAAACCTAGCACCATATGGTGACCAGAGAAGACCTGGGCATTCCTAGGGGTGAGAGACTGAGTCTTTGCAAGTTCTGTACAGCCTGGCCCACTGAGGCCATTGTTGTGACATGAGCCCCAGGTTACCCTGCTGCCATCTCCAGGCTCACCTCCCTCTCAGCTTCTGTTTCTATAGGCCATTACTATTTGTCCGTTCTTTATGGGCTTGTAAAACAGATAAACCTAGCACACAGGGGGGCTGCTACCACAGATTCACTCTTGATTTGGTCAAACAGGAAAGATACTAAGAAGGGGTTAATAATCTCACTTTATCCTAGTCCAGTTTTCTCAGGAGAGGATTGCTGATAACGGGAGCCCAAGCTCCTACGGCATTCCCTAATCACCATTCTCTCGGGGGTTGGTGAGAAGGGGGGCCAACTACCCCTATGTCTCAAGGGGTCAATCGAGACAGGCACAACGTGTGCTTCCCCTAAATCCCCTCAAGGCGCCAATGGGGGCCAGTTGAGGTACACACAGCATTTGTACATTCAACCCTAAGGGTTCCCCATTCACTGTCTAGTGACCACTTGTTTTATAGGCCAATAGACAAAGAAGGCACATTGCCAGCTGTAGCCTCACAAGTTGACATCACCCCATCCCTGCATCTCACTGCACAGCTGCCGTGGATGTTTATGTTATTTACCATTATATAACTCTGCGCAAGCGCGGTGGAGGTGTTTGGAACAATAACTATGTGAACTCATATCTAGTACCTGGAACTGAAGATTGTTATGTCTGTGGATCCCTGGAAACTAAACTCTGAGAAATAATAACAAAAATTCATGTGACACTTACAGTAAAATTCACCTTACATACAGGGCTCCAGGGAGAAGACAAGTGAAGTCCTTTGACCTGAGGAACCTCACCTTTCTCTTTCTATCCTGGCTTCTATAACTGGCAAACAGAGCAATCGGTCCATCAGTAAACATTTGCTACCCCAGCCCTGGCACTTTACATTGTGCCAGGCACTGGGTTAGGTGCTGGGCATAGAAAGACAGAATTCTGCCCTCAGAGAGCTTACACTGTGCGGGTGGAGTAGGCACATACGTGTGTGTGTGTATGTGTGTGTGTGTGTGTGTGTGTGTGTGTACAAAAAATATCATTTCATTTGCTGCGGGGAGGAGAACTAGCAGCTGGCAGAGAGTTATCCTCATGAAGCTACAGATTAAAGAGATGTGAGAAAAGTGAGGGATCCTAGGAGGCAGAGATGAGGAAGGGGGTACATTCTGGGCACAGGGACCAGCCTGTGCAAAGCACACAGACAGCACCGGAGGAGGAAAAGGAAGATGGTTTGACTAGACACAAAGAGAAGGAAGGATGTAATGTATAATACAGTGAGACGGGGATTAAAGCCAGTTTGTAAAGGGGATTCGATCATGGAAGAGTTTGCATTGGCTCCTAAGTCATGGGGAGCAAGCTGGCCAGCCCCCTGCTTTAGGACTGGACACACACGTTCTGTTGTCCAATCTTATCTTTTCTACTTTCACATCTCACAGAGCCACCAGCCTAGTGCATCAGCTCTCACCTGGACCATTTCCCCAGCCTTCTAATTGTTCTCCCTGCCCCTCGTCCCCATCTATCCCCACTCCACTCCAGCCATCACTCAGATGGGCATGTTCCTGAAGTGTGTGATCTGACCCCAGTAGCCTCCTATTGCTTCTAGGATGAAATGTAAGGTACTCTTTGGGGGCATTTAAAGCCCATCACAACCTGATTCCTTCCTAGTCTTCTGTTTTACTCCCTCTCCACACTAACTCCACTAACCTCCTTACATTTGGCATGTAAGACCCTCCATCCCCTGCCCCTATGCCTTTGTATGGCCCACCTGGAATGTGCTCTCTCCTCAGCTGCCACTCCTAGATTCTCTGCTTTCCTTCCATTCAGCTCAGTAATTCAGTAAACATTTAAGTGCCTACCATGTGCCAGGCAGCATGCTAAGTGCTGGAGATACAAAAAGAGGCAAAAAACAGTCCCTGCTCTTGTGAAACTGACAGTCTAACGAGGGAGATGACATGCAAATAAATATATGCAGATATAGACAGATCTGCAGACACAGGGAAAATAGTCCTGCAATGGTACGGAGCATAGATTGGCTGGAGCGGGGTGTGGATCCCACAGGACAGGGGAGGAGAACAGTGAGAAGTCAAAGCAGGCACTCTATGGTTAATTGGAGATAGTGGAGATGAAAAGATGTGAAATGATGGATGGAAGCCGTATGTTGAGGGTGGGCCCCACTGGACTTAGTAGCTGACATGCTTGAAACACATGGTTGTTCCTCTATTACTGCTTCATGCACATGGAAATGCGTACTTAGAGTACCAGGCAATCAATTAATAGATTGGCATGCCATTTGAGCCCTGTCACAGATACTCCATTCAAAGAACCTTCCCAAGCACTATTGGAAGGACTTTCCCCACTGGGGTGCTGGTAAATGTTCAACAACCAGCTTTCCAAGGGAAAAAAAGTACACGATACACTTAAATTTAAGCTTTGTTATTACCATTTTCCCCATCACTTTCTTAACTCTAGTCGAGCAACAAAACAACAAATGAGCCTTTGCTGATTCCCCAGGTGTAAATGTTGCCCACTGAAGATTTAACAGGCAGTTCTGGGGGAGGCTCCGAGCTGGTCCCAGCATTCCTCTGCTCCCTCTCCCTCACAGCTAGCAAGAGAGATGGGAGCGCTCCAGTGTCTGACTGGAAGCCTCCTCTGGCCAGAGCACAGCCTCGCTTTTAACATCATAGGAGCCAGACTGGATTCTGCCTCCTTTTGTCAGAGGCTCTGGTTTCCAACACAACTAACGACTTCCCTCGGCAGGGCTAAATCTAGCCACCTTGATTTATAATGGAGATGACCTGGTGGGTTTAATTATTCTCTAATGTGCTCAGGTGGGAAAGGTGTGCTTCCTACATAAATAAGGCCTTAAAGAAAAGGGAAGTCTGCCTTTTTTCTACTGTTTCCCTAAAAGCAAAAGTTGTGCACTTTGGGGGTTGGATTTTAGACCCCAACTTGCTGTGTCGGAGGAATTGTTTATGATCACCTCACTGGGTCCTGAGTGGGTTGGCACATATTTTTTTTTCCTCAGGGATTGGGAGAAGGAGCAGGGAGGTGATGGCGAAACCAGGGCCAGAGTTAGGGAGGGAATGCAGGAAGGCAGGATCAAGGAAAAGCCTCCCTGAAGAATGTGGTGCTTGGGAAGAAAACTCTCTGAGATGGAAGTCAGGAGGGACTGGAGAGTGCTTTGAAAGTGTTCTTTCTTCACTTTATACTTCTGCTGTGTATTTTTGGAAATGCACTTGCCTCCCCCATTAGAACATATAACCCTGGGGAGTAGGGAATGGGTTCATTTTTTGTCCTTGTGTCCCCAGTGCTTAACACAGTGTCTGGCACATAGTAGCTGCTCCAGAAATGCCTCTTAGCTGTTTATCTTTAGGAAAAGCAAACCAATTACCTTTCTGGTTAATCCATTGATAGAGATGATTTCTTGTTTGGGGTTAGGCATCTTCAGTAGCTAGTACAATGCCTGACCCATATTGGGGCTAAGGACATAGAAGGTGCTTATTAAGGTTTGGAGAATCAAAAGAAGACGCACTAGTTAATGATCCTATTTTCTGTTGCTATACATTGTGACCATTAATGTGCCGTGGATAACATTTGCAGTTCTCTGCAATGTGTGATGGATACATGAATAGTGAGTCTCTGTGTACAATGTGTTTACAGATTTCTAAAAGTCAAAATTCCCTACTAGGGAAGGGAAGGAAATTAGCATTTAGGTATTGCCTGCTAAGTCCCAGGCACTTTTTTTTTTTAAGCGAACAGTATCTCTTGTGATCCTCCCAACAACACTGTGAGGTAGGTGCTGTTATCACACCCATTTTACTTAGGAGGAAATGGACACAAACAGTGGTCACACAAGCTAGTAGGTGTCTAAGGCCACATTTGAACTCAGGCCTAGCCCTCTATTCACTATGGCGCCTCCTAGCTACCTTTGAGAAATACTGAATGCACAGGACATTACTGTGAAAAACCCATTGTGGGTTCCTGTTCTGCAGGACATTCTTCATAAGCTAGCTATGAGTTTCAAAGCAAGGAATCAGTAGCTACAAACAGGTTTGGCAAGAGCACGTACTCTCCCCAAAACTACACTGACTGCAACTTTGAAGAGCTGTATTTTTGTTTGCAAATGGAGTTAGTCCCAGAGCTCAAAAAAAAAAAAAAAAAAAAAAAAAGAGCTGAAGCATCATCATGAAAAGATCTGACTGGTTTGGAACCAGGGTTCCTAACTTTCTGCGTGTCCTGGACCCAGTGTTGTACTGTTCATCAGAGCCGATTGTAAAATTTTCAGTGCGAACATTTATGCCTCGACAATTGGCAAACGCTACAAATAAGGGTTTGATTTATTCTCTTGTTGTTTGTCTAGATTTAAGAAAACGATGGAGAAAATGTTAATGAAGATTTAAGATTTTGTTGTGTGTACATGTTCTTGGGGAGCCAATTGTTAAGGGTCTACCCAGTATATCCCTGTCAGTCTGGTAAAGTCTACATACCCCTTCTCAGAATTATGTTTTTAAAAGCATAGAATACAATGTACGAAATGACAAAGCAAGTCAGTTATATGTAAATACAGTGTTTTGGTTTTTATTAAGCTGAGTTCACAGACTCCAGGTTAAGTACCATACTTGAGCAAACTAAGTAGATATGCAATAAGCAATGCCTGCAAGGCCTGCTATAGCAATCAATCACAAGCATTTATTAAACCCCTACTATGTGCCAGGCACTATATGTTGGTGGCTTGGAGAATGAGAAGCTATTAGGAACAAATGATCTCTGTCCCCAATAGCAACAGGAAAACAGCTCAGCCTGAGGTTGGACAAGAAGCTGGGGAGCCATTGAGATGGTAGAACGTCCAGTACAAGTCAGGAAAAGGCTGAAAGTTGGGGAGATGAGTCAGTGCACTAGTTATTTTGAGAGATGGGAAGGGCAAGCTTGTGATTGTCAGTGATGATGCTTATTCCTTAGGCCTGCCCTTGCATCGTGCTGAATGATGACTAATGAGTGAACTGTGGCACTATAATGATCAAGGAGCAGACAAATCTGAGAAAGGGAGAGAAGTGGCAGCTAATTGTTCATTTTCATAAGATTGAAACTAAATTTTCAGTTTAAAATTCATTTTATATTTCATTCTACCTTTTCTTTGTTGAAGTCAAATAACATAAACTTCAAAAGAGGAAAAAAAAAAGTTGTAAAAGGAACGTGGAGGTTCCTCACTCTCCAAGGTACGTGGCCCACCTTTTGTTCTTAAGCATTCTTACTCTCTCTTCAGTGTTTGGAGATGGAGTCATCGCAAAGGAGCTTTTGTTTTCTGTTTCTTAAAAAAAAAATCTTTGGAAGAACCTTCTTCCACACCTAGTGCCTGGGGACTGTTTAGGACCCTGACATGTTCTCCATGTCCCGGCCGATGTTCCCGTTGGTCAAATTCTACGCAGAACCAGGACATGTAGAGGATGGCAGAGGTACCTTAGAGATCCCCGGAAGAAAAAGGTAACCATAGTACCGATGGATTTGGCTCTTTTCATTTTTTTTCATTAATCAAATCTTCTGCCTTGACAGAATCTATAATCTTCTTATATCAAAACAGAGCAGAACCAGTGAAATTCATTTACAGTAAGTGGGACTCCAGTAGGAATGGAGAAATAATTTGGGGCAGAAAAGAGAAGGTGGTGTGCTCTCATCGGTGTAGAAGGGTAGACTTCGGTGATTCCTTTCCTTCTGGGATCATCAGTGTCCATGCTACTTCTGGATGTTAGTGGTGCCAAACATTTGCTCCTCCCCTCCCTCTGCTAAGGCAAACCTAGATGTCAAAGTTGTCAAACACAGGGCTACAGCAGATTGGCAGACTCCCATTTAGATGGCACTATGAAAAACTCTTAGTTGTACTTTGGGGAATATCTATGAGTAGAGAAGGCCCTAGTGTCAAGGTCTGGTTCTGCCACTAACTGGTCCCAAGATCTGGAGCAACATTCTTAACCAGCTTCCTTCTGTGTAAATGACAGAGTTAAACCAGATGATTCCCAAGATCCCTTATAGCCATAACATTCACTGATGCCCTTACCTCTTCCAACTCCCTCCATACATCTGGGTCAGTCTACTAAACCTAGATAAATTCCTTTTTCACAGAGAGATATCCTCAGAGTATATCCCCAGTACCATAGAGGGAATCAGAATTCTGTCTTCTTGTCTCCACATCACTCTGTTTGCCTTGCAGATCATGAACCTCATGGTCCCTCAGAGGTAACTGTGCCACCCTATGTGTTGAGACCGTGAACTGAGCACCTTGGTCAGAAAGTCATTCTGCCAGCAACTCTTTTGTTCTCACCAGTCGACTCTTTTCAAAAGCCTTGCTACCAGGTAAGGGGCTTAAGTTGTACAAGTAATTATTGAGTATCTCCAACGTAGTCACTGGGGGGTTTACAAGTGAGGCATAGGATGGCATCCTGTGATACCATCCTGGGCCTCAAGGAGCTTAGAGTCTTTAGAGAGAAAAGGGACAGGCACATATACAACGACAATGCCTGAAAGCAAAAGGACACATTCACAAGCAAAATTTCATCCAGAGGAGTGTGGACCCTAGGAGTGAAGGGTCTCTAAACTGTGCCATTCAAGGATTAGGTGAGGGAGTTGGGAATATTTAGATTGGAGCAGAGAAAATGGAGGAGAATATGAATCCCTCCATTCCTGTTTCCCCTAGCACTTCTCACGAGACTCTTCACACAGCAGTTGTATAAGAAATGCTTGCGGAATAACTGAGTGGAATGAGTGTTATCTTCACCATATTCCAAGGGTTGGAGCATGTCAAAGGGATTATACTCAGCTTCCTTAGTCCCACAGTCCAGAAGCAGCACCAGTGGGTAGACATTACAAAGTAGTCCAAAGTGAAAGGTGCTGCCTGTCCCTGAAGGCATGAAAGTAGAGGACCAGTGGTCACTTGTAGATTTTGTAGGCTGAATTCATGCTTAAAGTTGGAGTGGGCTAGATGACAGTCCTTCCCAACACAAAACCTGTCTTCTTTCAAGAGGTGTCATTTAAGTAATATGTGATCAGAAAAACAGATGCCCTGGCAGTGGAATGAGAGCCATGGGTAACCAAGATGTGACCTAAGTGCTGTGCTGGCACTCGTGAAATGGAGAGGACTGGAGGATGTCAAAAAGACCTGACTCCATATCCCTCAGAATACTAGCTGTGTGAGCCTGGGAAAATAGTTTAATCTATTAGTTAATCGCTAATGCTAGGTGACCTTGAAAAAAACTCTTTGCCTCAGTTAGTTGGGAGTTTAGACTTGTTGACTTCTAAAGTCTCTCCCAGCTCTAAATCTATGCTCCTATGATCTGACAAATGTTAAAAGACCCAGAGGAGGCCTTTTATTGCTTCGTGTAGACTCTTTGTGAGAGGGCATGTACAAGAATTACATGGGGCAAGAAGGTGGGGGGGGCAAGTTTCAGTCTGTATTGTTATAGAGAGTTCTCACATCAGTGAGTTCATCACACAGATTCGCTGAAATAAACAGAGCCTGATTATGGAGGATGGATGGGTTTCAAGTTCTGTGATCCATCATCCAGATAATATGTGTACCCTAGAGAGAGCTTCAGGTTAGATTCAGAGTGGACTTAGAGGGAATGGACAGCATCCCAGGCAGGGGGGGAGACAAGATGAGCCAAGGTACTGGGTGGGGCATAGTTAAGGGGACAATGGAGAGAAAGAGGAGTGTCATTCTTCTACCTGGGGCCTGCTTGCCTTGATGTAGGCTTAGATAGAGGCAGAATCCTACATATGTAGCTTTCCCTGCCTAACTGTAGGCTCATATATTAAGGGTAGAATTTGATTTTGCTTTTTGACTACCTTGGTTCCCAATCCAATCTCCCAATGCCAGTGGGAAAGTTCTTATTTCTGTATGATAGACATGTTATGGAATGAGATTGTTCAGGAAATACAGTATTTGAGAAATGTGTTGCCATCCAGACACTTAAAATGGAAACCAGTAGGTCAAATGATTGTACAGTGTAGTTCTTATGTAGCAATTTATACACTGGTCAGGCTTTCTCATATGTTAGCACACCAGATTCTCTTCATAACCACGTGAGGTTGGTAGGACGGGAGTTTCTATTTCCACCTGACAGATTCTGAGAACACTGAGAGAAAAAGAGACATTCATTAACTTGCTCAAGTCATAATTCCCACGTACCAAGATAAAACGTTCATTTGGAGGAACCTGTGAACGAGTCACAGACCTGCCAAGGATTCTTGCTACTTATCATAACTGGTATAATTGTGGGACAGGTCTGAGCTTGGACAAAATTGGAAAAGAACACTGGCTTACACTTATATATTGCTTTCTAGTATCCAGAATTCCTTCCCTACAATGATACTCTGAGGTTATCTCTGTGGGACAGACGAAGACTCATGCTCAAGAAGGTCACATGACTGGTCTGAGATCACTAGGAAGCGTCATCTCCAGGACCCAAAGTTGGGTCTTTGGGCTCCAAGCCAAGGTCATAGACAGGTTCCACTTAGGCTCAGTGAATGAGCCACCTCCCAGGTAACTAGCTATATCTACTTCCCTGCCACATTCTCAAGGACCCACCTCTTCCCAAAGGCTTCAACAACTTGAACCCCAGAATCATAGAGTTACACTAGGAAACAAAAACTCACCCACATAATTATTAAAAACAAGTAATCAGATGGACATTAGATGGTGAGCTCCTTTCTTTTTGTACCCCCAGAACTTAGCACAATGCCTGACATATAGTAGATGCTTAATCGATGTTTACTAACTGGCTGACAATCCCCTATCCCTGGAATAGGGATCTTCTGAACCTGAAGAAATGGAGAGATCCTGGGTGCCACAATAATTCTGTTGAGAAGATGTCTTGGATCCAATGACCCTGTTAAACCTCACTGGGAAGTGGTACACATTTTACCTAGAAATAAAGTTGGTCCAATGTAAGGATTCTGGAGAGCATGTGGCCTAAGACATTTAAATTGTTTCTAGGGAAATAAGCCAACAACGTATCACCTCAAAGGGGCTGGATAATTCCAAATGCTACGAGTCTAAAGCAGATGTGTTAGGTTGCACCATTCACTTGTTCCAGAATACTAACCAACACTCATTCATTAATGTGTATACTCTCCCATAACTCAGTAACCTACTTTTTTTTTTTTGTTTGACCCAGTACATTTTTAATCCAATTGGGTTAGGAAAAAAAATTATTTGAATATGCTAAGTCATTATATTTTTATGTTCAACAGTGTTTCATATGCAGAATCTATGAGACTTGCATAACATAGTTAAACCCAGGTTCACAGCAGTCAATCTGCAGCCCTGGGGGTGAGGAAACCTTTGGAGAGGCCTACTAAAAGTGCCAACTGCCACCCCACCAAAAAGTCTCCAGCCTGGGTACTTGCTTGACTAATATCTAAAACTCTAGGCTTTTGTCCCCACCTCCAGGCCAAGGGTGAGACCCCACAGGGCGCCAGAGACAGACACACTGGCATGTGTAAGGATACATGCTCATGTTACTTGATCCAAATGGCCGCCATTGCCTAAGCCTTGAGAGGACAGGTTGTCCTGCATGGCTGCTCTTACTACAGGAATGGAGTTTACTCCCTTCAGCAGTTATCAAATACTATCTTACTTTTTTTTCTAATATGGCAATATGTTCTGTGTGACTGTGAGTCATTGCCCCCCCCCAAGAAACTCAGGCCATGCCTTATAGATGAGATGCCCAACTGCCATGGTTGGGGTAGGTTTCCATATTGGGAGTTCCCCACACCGAGGAAATCACAGGTTCTGACAAAAACAAATAGAAAATTATTTGATAAGTGTCAAATGTCCTGCCCTGATGCCTCAGTGTAGATTTTGTATGGCCCTACCTTCTCAAAGGCTATGGAAAGCCTTTGAGATTGTGGTTGGAGGATGTTCAGAGAGACTTGCCACTGGCTTAGTCACTTAGTGAGAAATGTTTGGGGCCATAGTCCCCTTGGCAAACTATGTACTGTTCTAAGTTACAGAGCTGTTGGAATCTGCACCAGCTCCAATACTACCATCCCTCACCCCTGCTCCCACTGAAATTACCTTGTGTTTCCAGAGAATATTCTGATATGTTCATGCTGTCTCCCCTTATAGAACGTAAGGGCCTTGAGGGCTGGGAATGTTCATTTCGGTCTCTTCATCCCCAGTGCCATGCTCAGTGCCCGACACACAGTAGGTATCTAATAAAGCACATTGCAGATATCTGATAAATGCTTGCTGGCTTACTTATCTGATCAGTAGAGGGACTACCTTCACTTACAAAATTACGGAACCTTAAAATTTTAGGGAAGTCACTTGGTTCCACAGGGAAATGATTTTAACTGAGTACATTTCAGAAAAAGAGAAAAGAAGTTCTCCAAGAAGACTGCAGAGAGGCCTTGAAAGACTTATATGATCTGATGCCCAGTGAAAGGAGCAGAACGAGGAGAACTTTGTGTACAGCCATGACCACAGTGTGCGAGAGTTTTTTCTGGTAGACTTGTGTCTTCATAGCAATGCAAGGACATTAAAGAAAAAATTCCCAATGGTCTTCTAAGGCAAAATGCCTTCCACATCCAGAGAAAGAACTATAGAATTTGATCGCAGAATGTAGCAGACCATTTTTGTGACTATAGAGAAAATGTATTCTATAGGAATGTATGTGTAGATCCCATATAGAATTGTATGCTGTCTTGGGGAGGGAGGGAGTGGTGGGGAGTAGGGAGGGGGGCAAAATCTAAGTTTTATGGTAGTGATTGTAAAACATTAAAAATAAAAATTAAAAAAATTGAGCATTTGGCCTTTTTCATAAATTAAAAAAGAAAACCTTTTGAATGAAATGGGAAATAAAATAGCCCAGTATATCTTTGAAACTCTTCCAACGTGAAACTTTTGTATGTTCTTCAGAGATTTGTTTAAGAAAATAGAACAAGGTATTATTTTACTAAATAGAATTAAAGCTATTCTCACTCTCAAAAAGAAAAAAAGAGTACTTTCATAATTTAGCTGAAAGGAGGGAAAGAAGAAGGAAGGAATGAAGGAAAGACAAAGAAATGGAGAGAAAAGGAAGGGAAGAAAGAGAGAGAGGAAGGAAGGAAAAAATGAGTTCTGTTTGAGTCATAGTGAGTTTTGAGATGCCACTTGAAGCTTTGGGAACGGAATACGGGAGAGTGACTTGCTCTTTCCACTGTCTCCATAGAAATAGTCACTATACTCAGGAAGTACCTACAGAAAGTGTGAAGAGGGGTCACCCATAGAAAAGTTAGGAAGAGGCTGTGGCTTTGGATGAAATAGTCTCAGCCCCTCTGTAATTTTGTGGATGACTTTCGAGAGTTGTTTGACATCCAAACCCCTAACCATGTGTTCCAGCCTTTGAAGGCCATTGTTACATTTCTCCTTTGTTTCCTGTTCTATGGCTTGAAAATCCTCAGAGGCCTGACCTGATTTCATCCTGCTCCAAACTAATTTCTGAGACCCAGATGTTCTCCTTGTCCCTTTTAAGATCCACTTCTGCTCTAGAAATGCAGAGACCAAGAATTAAAACAAGCACCAAAAATTTGGGTGCTAAAAGGCAGTCGGCTTTTAACAATTTGATTCGGAATCCTAATCTCACTCTAAATGGTTGAGAGGACCCCACCCTTTTTCTCTCAGCATTGTAGATGGACAGTCTTTGGGGTCAACATCTCCTTGATGTTTCTCCAGTAAACTTTCCCTGCCCCTTTCCTGTGGGTCCCCACTAGTTTGGAAGCACTGTGGTGCTGACTGGCCAGACTACAACCTGTCACCTCCTTCTCGAGGGACTTCCCACTGCCGAGTAAGACTGCAGAAATAAACCTCCAGAAAATCATTTCTAATTACTGCAGTATCCGTGCTTGAGCTGACCAGAAGCCTCACAAATCCAACCTTATTTCTCACTGGAGTGAAGAGCCTTAAAGCTGTCAGCTGCTTTTCTTGATCCATGACACTGGGCAATTTTTCCCAATCTGCTTGGGTCTCACTAAGCAGCATTGTAGATTTTGGCTAAGTGGGAGGAGATGGCAACTGAGGGAGGAGGTGCTAACTGAAGTTCTATGGCTTAACAGTCACTCTGCTGGGGTGTTGTTTGTTTATCCAGCTTGAATGCTTCAGAAAATTGGATTGTGAGTAAGTTTTTGCCCCTTTAGCTCCTCAGTTTCTACTCATTCCCACGAAAGAAATGCTGGTGCAAAAATGGAGCTTCCTTGTTAATGTATGTGTGCCCTGAGTAGGCCCAGTGGACACACAGGCTGTCTGTCACTCTGGCAAACAGCAGGCGTAGTCATCTGCTTCCTGAGGGTGATCATAGGCTGGAGCAGGAGGAAGCAGAGGGCTGAGAACCACAGGGAGATTTAGCAGGAACTGGGCTTAGCTGCTCTCCATGTGGCTGCAAAAACCTCCTATGAGCCTGCCCCAACGTCCTCCCCATGGGGCAGCAGTTTGCAAGTGATTGCTTGGGCCTCTTTGGCCCCTGAGTGCTAGAAAGGAAAATTGGCAAGTCTTTGAACCTAGACATCACCTAGGCCAACTCTTGACTTTCTCTATGAGGGGCAAGAAGAAGCATTACAAGTTCTAAATCTGCTCTGGTAGCCTGCCGGAGTAGCCTCCTTTGGATGGGGTCTTTTGAAGTGTTTTTAAGTTGTCTCCCAAGTAGCTGGGTTGAAATAACTAAGTACTGAAGAAGGATGGAGGAAAGGGAACTCCCCTCTGAAGCATTCATTTCAGATGGAGTTGGGGTGGGGCAGTGCCAGGAGGAGTGAGGTGCCAGGGGGGATGGCTCAGGGCATTTGCTAAAGGTGTCATTTGTCTTCATATCTCTTTTCTAGAACGTATTTGACTAGCCTAGCCTAGGACCACTGAGAGATTTCCAAATCATCTCTTTAGTTCAATGATGAAATTTGGGCCTGCTTCTTTTCACCATGTTCTCAAAGTCTCAGGTGAACAAGGACTTGACCCCCACCCCCAGAACTGATTGAAATCTTTTGTTACAAACCTGATAGTGTCAGGCCTATTCCCTTATTCCCTGCTTTCCTCCTTGCAGGCATGGGGGGGTTGGTAGCACAAGCTGGAATAACCACCTTGGGGCCCACTAGATGTGACTTCATTCACCTAGACTGACATGGAAGGGGCTCTAGAATGTGCCCCTATCACCTCTGTGCTAGGCAAGGTATAAGCACTTCTCCTCAGCAGAAGACCAGCATGCTCACAAGTCAATCACCAAACACTTATTAAGGGTCCTCTATGTGCCAACCACTAGGTGCTGGAAGACAAAGACAAAAATAAAATGGTCTCTGTCCTCAAGGAGCTTCCATTCTTGCTGGAAAAGATGAGTAAATGTGTGCAAAATAGATACAAGCTAATGGGGGAGGAAGGAGGACCTAGGGTTTAGCATTGAGAGAAAGCAGAGATTCCCAGAGGCCCAGAGGGAAGGCAGAGATGGGGTGCTCAAGGCATCCACCCCCCAAATCTCTGCAGTTTTGATGAGATTCTCAGGATAGGTGCCTGCTCTTCTCCCTTTTCCCAGCTGTGTCAGAGGCACTGAGAACAGCATTTTGATATGTAGGTTGTTTTCATGAGCCTAATCAAGCTATTTGATTCTGTTAAGTGAGCTGAGATGTGGGAAAATCCTGCACAGGCTTGACTGTCTGGAGAAGCTTATCAACATTGTGTGTTCGCTCCACTAGGAAATGATGGAAACAATCATAGGTACGGGAGAGATATTGAAGGGATTTGCTATAACTGATGGCACTAAATCAGCCTGCCTCCTTGTACTCTGATTGCTTCGCACATACCTCTCAGCAATGCACGTATTAACATTGAGTTTGGGGGTGGGGGGAACCATCATGGTCAGTCTGGGATCTTCAGTGAAGTAAAGGAATTAGACAGGCCTCCATAATGCCAGTATGGTGCATGGTCAGAAGAGCGCATAGAAAGCTTTGATTGCCTGGCCCAACAGTCATGCTGTGATCTGTCCATGTCCAACGGAAGGGAGCCTTCCAGAGTGCTGCCTGGGGAACTGATGCTGAACTTGGCACCCTGCTCAGTGCTCAGCGCAGTTACCCTGGCTCGATCGTGTGTGAGTGTCTGCACGTATGCGAGGGGGACAGGAGCAGTGTCTTTTCATTGATAATTTTTTCCCAACACGTTATTGCAAAACACCCATATTCTCACAAAGTGAATGCCTCACCCCACATACAATCCCCCCAAATATTTAAGTGTAGAAGCTTGGACTTGCCCTTTTGTACTTTTAGAACTGTTCTGAAAGGAAGGGTACATGCTTCATAAGACACTAGCAACACTGTCCAATGTGTTTAGTCAAGGTTTTGCAACTCTTTAAATTTGTCTTCATGGACAGAGCTGGAGTCATTGTGTATAATGTTCTTTCATTTCGGTTTGGTTCACTGAGCATCGCTTCATGCAGGCCTTCCCATATTTCTTTGAATTCTTCATGTTCCCCATTCCTTAAGGCACAGTAATAGTCTGGAGCATTCATATACCACAATCTGTTCAGCCACTCCGTAATCACTGGGCACGCAGCTTGTTTCCAACTCCTTGTGATTACAAATAGTGCTGCTCTAAGTCTTTTTCTTCAGATGGATCTTTTCTTATTGTCAGAAGATATCCTTAGAGTATAAGTCCAATACCAGGATCACTGGGTCAAAACGTATGGACAGTTTTGGAACTTTTCTTGCATAACTCTAGATGATTCTCTGAAACAAAGCTCCACCAGCAGTGAGCTAAATTTGCCCATTTTCCAAACAATCTTCACCCCCGTGAATTCTTCTATCCTTTGCTACCTTTGCCAGTTTGATGAGCATGGGGTTGTAACTCAAGAGTTCTTTTCTTCAGCATTTCTGGAGTTTCTTTGATGGTTTTGTCTCATTTATTAGTATTTTAAATGCCCATTTAGGCCTGCATCTTGTTTTTCTTTTCAATGCTGCTTTTATTACATGAGATTTAAAATCTACGAAAGACTCCTAACCTCCTCAAAGCATGTTAATGCTGAATCATCCTCTATGCTTTACTTACTTTCAAGTGTATGTATGTCACCCTATTAAGTTTCAGCTGCCTGGTCAGCTTGGATGTGAAAGACCCTGTATAGTACTGGATTTCTGACTAGGAAAAGAAGAGATTTTACAAACTCACTGAAAGACATCTTTCTTTATCAGGCTTAGTTTTGCAGAGAAGGTAATTTTAAGTTGCAGGCCAATCTCCCTTTACCTTGTTAAGCTCCTTCTGAATATTTTGGTCATGATTGTCTTGGGCATAACATTTGGTGCTTTTTAATATGTGAATTTCTTCCTTCTGGCTGCTTAAGATATTTTCTTTTTGATGAGGAAACTATGGAACTTGATCAATACATTGTCCATTGGTTTAAGCTTGGGGTTTCTTTTTTTTTGATGGTTTGCATATTCTCTCAGTTTATACTTTCCCCTTTGTTTCCAGTATTTCTGGGCATGTTTCTTATATTATTTCCCTATCATGTGACTTTAACACACCGCAACCGTTCAGTAGCAGCATACCAAAAATACAGAATACATTTTTCTAAGGTGAATAAAGCCATGAAAGTTGGATCTGTAAAAACTAAAGAAAGTTAGCAATAGAAAACATCACTGATGGCACTTCAAGTTGGAAGCTGTTTTTTATAAGTAGTTCTCTGTCTACTTCTACTTCTGTTTAGTGTCTATGTTGCTAACTTCAAAATTATTTGATCCTAGAGTCTGTGTTTAGTCTTCATTCCTGGAATTGTCAAGTGCTCTTTGCATATTGCCAAGTATTTTTGTGTTGGAGGTAAGCACATGGATTAGTATCTATCTATGGTTTATTAGTACTATGGTTACCTTATTATGGAAAATGTGAAATCTCATTATGAAAGCTCATTCTGATCAAAATAAAAGTGAATGAGAAAGTTCCATAGTCAGGACAAAGACTGAACAAAGATTAAAAAGGCAAAATCAAACCTCACGCCCACCAGCCTCTCAAGTTTCTTCAGGTTTACCACTCTGCTCTGTTCTGCCTGACCCCAACACCAAATGAATGCAAGCACTCTTTATTTCATCACCATCCCCTCCTACCACTCTCTAACTTCTAGTGTATCAATTAAGCTGATAACAAATTTGGATGTCTTCCTTCAAGCATACAGGCAAAAAGTGCATCCTTCAAAAAACAATACCGTGCTTTTCTTGTCTATCCTGGAATAATGGGCTATAACTGTAATGGACATTTTTGGCTTTATGGAGATGAAAGAGGGGGTAAGGTAGGATCATGAAAGCCAGTGGGAGAGAGATTTGAGGATAGATGGAGCCACTTTATAACTGGTTATGAAGGTAGAAGTGAAAAGATTTGACAACAGATTGGATATATAGGGTCACTGAGGCTGAGGAGTTGAGGATAACACTAAGATTGCAATTCTGAGAGACTAGGAGGATGATGATGCCTCATCCATAAGAGGGAAGTTATGGAGAAGGTTTGGGGAGAAATATAATAAGTTCTATTTTGAACATGTAAGTTGGATCTAGCTCTAGGATGTACAGTATGAAATGCCCAAAAATAGATGGTGATATGGGACTGGAGATCAGAAGAGAGTTTTGGACTATCTCTACAGAACTGATAATCATTGCATATAATGATGAGCTGATGGGATCACCAAGTGAAATAATAGAGGGAGAAGAAAAGAGGACCCAGGACACCCATGGTTAGTGGGCATGACCTTGATGGAAAACCAGCGAAGGAGAATAAAAAGGAGTGGTCAGACTGGGAGGAAAAGAACCAGGAGAAAAAAGTGTCACAAAAACATAGACAAGGAAGACTATCCAGGAGGAGAGGGTGATTCTCAGTATTTAAGGCTGCAGAGAAGTCAAGAGGGATGAGGACTGAGAAAAGGTCATTGGATTTCGCCATTAAGAGATAGTTGCTAACTTTGGAGGGAGCAGTTCAGTTGAATGATAAAGTTTTCGTACCTCTTACTTAACATAGTGCTTGGCACGTAGTAGGACCTTGATAAATGTTTATGGATTGATTTCCATTCATCTTAGAGGTACATAGATCCCCCCCTTTTAAGTGAAAGTTTAGTTCTTTTTTTTAAAAAAAAAGGCACGAAATCTATTACACTAAAATGATAGAGGAAGAGATTGCTTGTAAGCCTAGATCCTAGTCAGATTCTGTCACCTCAACCAGGTGAAAGCTCATGAGTTCTCTGGAATGTGGAAATGCAGGCTTCTTGAGAACAAGGACTATAAATTTGTATTTATTTTTACAAGCACTATCTCTCCTTTTCCCTCCCCAATGGAAAAACTAAAAAAAAAAACCTCCCAACAAACACACTGTCCAGCAAAACAAATTCCCTCCTTGGCCATGTCCAAAAATGTATCTCACTCTGCACTTTTAATCTATCACCTTTTTGGCAGAAGGTAGGCGTCATGATTCATCTCAGTCCGCTCAATTCATGGAATGATGATTGCATTAGTCAGAGTCTGGAAGTCTTTCAGAGTTGTTTTTCTCTGAAATGTTGTCATTGTGCAGATTGCTCTACTTCACTTCACTATAGATTGGATCATCGAAATCTCAGTTTCCTCTGAAACTGTCTACTGCCCTTTCCCCTTTTCTGTTCTAGATCCAAAGCGAAAACTGCAATTGGTCTCCCCCCTTTTCTGTTCCACCAGTCATTTAACAAGGCTTTATGTGCCAGACATCATGCTTGGCACTGAGGAGACAAATGCTCCGTGAGTGTCCCTGTTCCCCAATAAATAACAGGAGGATTCCAGGCATGTAGCACCATACCAGCAAGCAGGTAGTTACTGAAGAAAGAAAACTAGGCTATCAATAACCATGTGAAAAATGATCCTAATAGTTAGATAAATGATAATGAAAGCAACTCTGAGGTTTTGCCTCATACCCCTCAGATTGGCAAAGATTACAAAAGTGGAGAATGACAAACTTTGGAGGGGCTGAGAAAAAAAGAGACACACTAATGCATTGTTGGTGGAGCTGTGTGGAGCTTTATAGTCATTCTATAAAGCAATTTGGAATTATACTTGAAAGAGTTACTAAGCTGTGCATACCATTTATAACTGTGTTACTATTAGGCTTATATTACCAGGAGATCAAAAAAAAAAAGAAAACATATCACCAAACCAAAACTAAACATTGTGCCACAAGAAATGATGAAATGGGCATTTCAGAGGAAATTGGGAAAATCTTTATAAACTGATACAGAGTAAAGTGAAAAGAAATAAGAAAGAAATAAGAAAAAATAATTTATACAATAACATTATAGAGAAAAACAACTTTGAAAGATTTTAAAATATTTATCTTCGTTCTTTTGGACTCATAATTTATCTTTGCACTGATAAACCAAGAGTCCAGAAGAATGAAGATGAAACCCCACTCACCTCCTAACAGAGAGGTGAGGAACTTAAAATTCAGAGACATACATTTTCCAAAATGGCTAATTTAGGAATTTGTTTTGCTGTATTTCTGCATTGAGGGCTGTGTTTTTCTTTTCCTTTTTTTTGAATTTGCTAATTGGGGGGAAGGAAGGTAGTGGAAGGACTGATAATTTTTTAAAAAATATTTTATTTGAAAAAAATAGTATACTGTCTTAAAAGTAAAGTGTAAAAAGAGAAAACAATATATATGTAAATTGTAGCCTGGAGGAAGAGAGAGGGAAAGACCAAGAGGATTCTGCACTAACCTCTTATCTTTGGAGAAGAAATATAAGAGAAAAAATTCTGAAACGAGAAAAACATTGAAAGTAAACTCAAGGAATTTGAGAATAAGTGAGATATACAGAGTCCATGGTAGAAGACAGGGATAAAATTTGTATAAACAAAACAAACCATAGGGACTAAGTGGCCACTTTAAAGAGAAAGAAAAAAGTTCACATTAGTAACAGAATTTGATGAAGAATGAACGAAATTCACAATTATTACCTGGTATGTGAAAGGATTAGGCTCATCATTTTTTTCTTCTTTATATTTTCTCAAGTCTTGATCATTTTCTATCCCATGCAATGTTGGTCCTGCATGGGGATAGAAAGAGGAAACAGTCACCTACATTTCCTTTTTTTCTTTATTTATTTTTAGTTTTCATCATTTGCTTTTCAAAAATATAGAACACTTCATAAATTCGCATGTCATCCTTGCGCAGGGGCCATGTTAGTCTTCTCCATATCATTCCAATTTTAGAATATGTATTGCTGAAGCAAGCACAATTAGACTCGTTACAGCAAGTGAAAACTCGACAGTTTGATGCGTACAAGAAAAAAACGAGCACAAAGATGAACATAGGGTAAATGAAATGCAAGAACTAAGCGTATCATACTTCAGGTAATTCCAAAAAATCGGGGAGCTGCAAATATGCTTTCACTGAGGACAACAACAAAAAATTGTGTCAAGAGAAACAAGAAAGTTACATTACACTGAACTGTGATGCTGTCACCATTGAACATTCATGAACCTAATGGAATAGCATCTTCATTCTTAAAGGAAAAGTAAACTGAATTGCAAAAAGATATGATAATTAAAGAGACTTGAATCTTCATTTTTCAGTCAAGTAAACCTAACAGATGAACAAGGGCAAACTAGCAGGACAGATTGTTGGAAAAATTATATTAGAAAGCTATGGTGTTTAATGAATTGGAATATTAAAGAATATATGGATATCTTGCCATTGCACAGTACTGTTATAAAAACTAATCATATGCTAGCAAATAAAGAATTCACAAAAAATGTAAAAAGGCAGTAATATTAAACACATACTTTAGAGACTGTGTCATGATAATTTAAAAATCTGTAAAAGAAATATAAGCAAAAGATACAAACCCAAATAGAGACTAAGAAAAACAAAATGAGTGAGTCAAAGGAAAAAAAACAACAATAAATAATTAAGTTAAAGGGAAGACTATAAATGACAGCTTACCAAAATTTATGAGATGCAGCTAAAGAATTCCTCAGAGGGAAAGTGTTATCCCTGAAAGCTTCATTGGGAAAAAAATGGAGCTATCCTGCAATTCAGATTTTCTAGAGAAAAAGAACAAACTAGGAACCCCCAAAATGAGCACAAATGAGGAAATATGGAAAGTCAGAGGAGAAAGAGATAAACTGAAAAAAAGACTCTTAAACTAATCAAGATGTTTTTAATTGATAAAGCTATTGTCCAACTTTATTCTTTAAGGAAGAAAAATCAGTTTTGTAAAATATAAAAAAGAATAAAGTACATACACAACTAATAGAGCAGGAATAAATTTTCAAGCATTACTATGCACAATTATATGCCACAAAATTGAGATTCCAGGTATTTCTTTGAAAGAAGTTGTAATAATGTCCAGTCTATGCATCACAATATTTTCTGGATATATTTTACCTCCTTGCTCCCAAGAAATTAAACCCTTTTTGTGCCAAAGGAAGAAAATTCAAAACCAAAAATGCAGTGAGAACACATGCAGCATCCTACCTCTGCTGTATACTGTCCCTCTAACAAGAGGAAGGAGGGCGCTGTACGGCATGTTTTGTAGGACCATTACTCATTGTCCTGCTGCTCACAATTGGGCTTCTCCATTTCTGATCACTTTACCTGCTCTTAATATATCTTTTAAGCACCTACTTATTTACATGTTTTCTCCTTCACTGGGTAAGTACGTGGTATATTGGATTGAGTGCCAGGCCTGGAGTTAGGGAAGACTCATCATCCTGAGTTCGAATGGCCTCAGACACTTCTTAGCTGTGTGGCTCTAGGCAAGTTACTTGCACCTGTTTGACTCAGTTTCCATATCTGTAAAATGGGCTGGAGAAGGAAATGGAAAACCACTCCAGTATTTTTTTTCAAGGTGTTATTTTCTTCAGCATTTTTTTGGGTCTCCTTTAACAAGGTGTTGATCTGCTTTTCTTGCATCTCTCTCATTTCTCTTCCCATTTTTTCCTCCACCTCTCTCACTTGATTTTCAAAATCCTTTTTGAGCTCTTCCATGGCCTGAACCCATTGAATATTTATTTTGGATGTTTGAGATACAGAAGCCTTGACTTCTATGTCTTTCCCTGATGGTAAGCATTGTTCTTCCTCATCAGAAAGGAAGGGTAGAGATATCTGTTCACCAAGAAAGTAACCTTCTATGGTCTTATTTTTTTCCCCCTTTTCTGGGCATTTTCTCAGCCAGATACTTGACTTCTGAGATTCTTCTCCACCCCACCCCACCCCTTGCCTCCAGATCCACCCAGCTAGTGCTTGGGGTCTGAGATTCAAATGCTGCTCCCCAGCCTCAGGGCTTTTGGGAGGGACTGGTCTGCTATTCAGTGTGAGATTAAATTCAGGTTCTCAGGTAGGGGCAGGGCTGCTATTCAGTGTGACATTAAGTTCAGCAGCTCAGGTAGGGGCAAGGGCACTGGATGGGGCTCAGTTCCCTCAGGAGACTCTCCCTGCAGAGACCTTCAATAATGGATCCGAACTCCTGTCTGCTTTAGGAGTCCCTGTCTGCTGCTGCCTCTTCTGCTGCCTCCTGAGGGGGCCTGAGTTATGGAGACACCCCTCTCCCCTCTTGGCCAGCCAAACAGGCTCTCTCACTGACCTTTGGCGTCTGTGGGTGGAGGGACTTGCGTGGCCGCTGGAGATTCTGTCCCTGAAGCCTGCTCAGATCTGCTCCTCTCTGTACCGCGTGGCCAAGGCAGGGCTGGGCTCTGTTCTGGGTCCAGTGTGTGATGGACCTTTGGTGTCGGTTTTTCAGGGCTCTCTGGAACAGAAATCTCCTCCACTCTGTTGTTGTGTGGCTTCTGCTACTTAAGAATTGGCTGGGAGTTTTATTCTTTACAGGTATTTTATGGGCTGTGGGTTGGGAGCTGGCATATGTGATTCTTTCTACTCTGCCATCTAGGCTCCTCTCTCCCACTCCAGTATTTTGACCCAAATGGAGTCACAAAGAAAACAACTGAACAAAAACAACCAATAGAAAAGTAGATCAGTGGAACAGACAATATTCAGAAAGAGTCAAAAATAGCTGCCCAGTGTTTAATAAAGACCAGAATACGAATCACCTGGAGAACAACACACAATTCCCCACCAAAAAATGGAAACAAAAAAGAAATTCCCGGCACAGCTCGAAAACGATTGGTCAAGAATTAAATTTAGAACTAATTTTTAGACAAAAAGTCACACTACAAATAAATAAGAGGTGAATTAAAGGCGGTGCCTTTTGCAATCATGCTTAGAGGGAGAATTCACAATCCACAAAAGGATAGAGGTGATTATAAAACACAAAATATTCCATTTGAATTACATAAAATTAGAAGGCTTTTGCAGGAACAAAACCAATGCAGCTACAGTCAGAATAGAAGCTAGTGACTGAGTTTCAAATTTCTGTGAAACAGCAAATTGATACAAATTTATAAAACCAAGTACATTCCCTAATAGTTATGTACCCAGAAGATATCAATAATTTTCAAAGGAAGGGCAATCTAGAAATAGCTACATAAAAATGCCTCAAATCACTAACAATTACAGAGACACAAAACAACTTTAAAGTATCAACTGTCAAGTTGGTAAAAATAACAAAAGATAGAAATATCAATGTTGAAGAGGCTATAGAAGGAAGGATAGACATACACAGAAAGCAGAGTTGTGAATTAGCCTAGTCATTCTGGAAAATGATTTGGAGTTATATAAGTAAAGTTTTTAACCTGCTTATAGCATTGGATATTGCGCCTGTAATGCTGATTACTGGATATTCATGTTGTCAGTGCCAAAGCAAAACAAAAACAGCTCCATATATATCACACTCCATCACAACACGTTTTGCAAATAGCAAATTAATAGAAACTATTTCTCACCCATTGGGTGATGGCATGATAAACTGTGGTTAGAGGGAAAAAATGAGATATTACTGTGCTTTGTGAAATGACAAATATTAGAAATAAAGACAAACACGTGAGGACTTGTATGAACTGACAAAAAGCAAAAAAAGCTGAAGGAACAGGTGGAACAATAATCCAGTGCCTACAAGAATGTGAATTGCAATCACAATAAAGACAATAGAACTCCGCTTAAATGTCGTGATCAATATTAGTCCCATGTGACTGTTGCTGGATCACATTTCCTTCTCGATAGAGAGCATGCTGCACGCTCAACGTACAACATGAATAGAAGGGGGGCAGGATGGTGATGTGATTTAGAAGTACAAAAGCAAAGTAAAATCAATAAAACAAAAGAAAATAAATCTATTGTATTTATGTTTCTCATTTTTCTCTCATTTGTAAATAAATACTCATCTGTCCATATTGCCATTTCTTTGCTTTCAAGTGGTCTCCTAGATGGAAGGGGTCATGTGTTCTCTTTGTATTAATTCTGTAGAGTATCTAGCACAGTACCCTCTGCCTAACAACCTAATAAATATTTCATCATGATGATGCTTCTTGATTCTGAAAGGAAATGCAGCTTCAATTTATACCGAAACTAGAGAAGAACAAAATGGAGAAAGTGTTATAGTTGAAAAAACAGGAACTTAAAAGTCTACAGGGAAAAGAAGAGAGACAAGTTAGAATGTTAACCACACGAACAATTTGGAAAAGCTGTGGTCCTCTCGAGAACTCAATCTGGCTCCCCAGAAGGAAAATGAAATAGGAAAACACAATCCACAAGCTGTCGGGGAGAACGTACTTCTGAGAACCCCTTCGAAGAGCCGTTGGCTCTTAGCATCCTGGGAAGGGTAACTACTTCCTCTGTCTTTCAACATTTCTTGTTTTTCATTCCATAGTAAATGAGGACAAAGTTGAAGGGGGTGCCAACTAAATGCATTAAAAAGATAAAGAAAAGGCATCGAACTTGAGATGCCTATTTCATTTCCTTTTGAAAAAGCAAAACCAAACCAAACCTAGGCTCTCTTAAGAACAAAAGCATTCATTTAGTTCTGTATCTTTTTTTCCTTAAGTGAAATATGTGGTAGCTGGACATACTGTAATGAGCCAAATGATGGATTTGGTGGCTAAATTATTTTGGTAGCTCATGACTGTCAGTCTGTAAGTGATGTATAATCACAGAGAATATGCTTGTTGACGATTGACGGGAAGGAAAAAGGAAGAGAGAAAATCAATTTAGACATAATGACTTAGCTTGCTAATTTTACTAAGTGACTTAATAGTTACTGTAAGTTCCTCTCACATCATATACCCCTTTCCAAAAAAAAAAAAAAAGCACGATAGCTTATGATAGCCTTGGATAGTACTATGTATTGCACAAGTAATTCCTGGTTTACGATAGCAACGTAACTACAAAGACTGAAGGTCTGAGGAAACTCACCTGATTAAACTGAACATGGGGAGGGGGTAGGGAGGACTAGCCATCCTATTGATAATTATAGGTATTTTTTTCAACACAAGCAAGAGAATATACTTCCATCAGGCCCTTCAAAAATCATAATCCAGCCTTCTACCCTAACCCTAGTAGCTGGAGAATCCAGTGTCTTTCTTGTCTATCAAGAACAATCAAGTAGTCTCATCTATTTAATCATATTCAGATGTTATATGAAATTTTAGTTCATATTACAATTAATTTTCCTAGCACATATCAGAAATTGAGTTCATTTCAAAAGGTGGGTTAAATTCATTCTGGACACTAGCTCATAGATACTGTAAACTGTATTACACTGGCAGCCTAGAGTGATATAAAGAGAGAACAGATACATCATTAGAAAACTTAGATTTGAAACTCCACTCTGCTACCAATTTCCTTTTTGCCTTGGACCAGTCTTTTGACCCCTTTGGGTCCCAGTTTTCTCTGCTGTAAAATGAGGGGACTAGAATATTAGATCTCTAAGACGTCTTTGCATTCTAAATTCTTGATCCTAGGGTTGAAGATCTATTAGGACCATAAATATAAAGCTAGAAGGGACTTTAAAGAGTATTTCATTTCCCCAATCTGCCCTTACCCCATTTTACAGATGAGGAAATTGAAGTACAGAATTTTATTGACTCACCTATGACTGCAGTGGTGGTGAATGGCAGAGCTGAGTATGAACTCAGGAGTTTTCTGATTCCAGTTCTTTTTAGTATACTGCCCCATCTTCCCAAAGTGCCTACCTTACTCCCATGAAGAATATTATGCCCTGAGAAGATTTGAAAGGGCCCATTGGCAGATTAACTGCCAACATCCCATGCCAGGGGTGGGGAACCTGTGACCTCAAGGCCATATATAGCTCTCTAGGTCCTCAAATGAGGCCCTTTGACTGAATCCAAACTTCACAGAACAAATCCCCTTAATAAAAGGATTTGTTTTGTAAAACTTGGACTCAGTCAAAAGGCCGCACTTGAGGACCTAGAATTATGCCAACCCCAACTCTGGTTCTAAATAGCAACATGAATAGCATGGTGACTCCTAGAAGTAGAGTCGAAAGGGAGCTTGGGAACCTTTGGTCCAATCCATACTTGGGCAGAACATCCACCACAAGCTGGTACAGTGGCAAGAGTACCAGGCCCAGAGTCATGAAGACCCAGACACTTCCTAGCTTTATGACCCTGAGAAGGTCACTTAACCTTGGATACAGATAATAATAGCACCTGCCTCCCAGGATTATTGTGAGGATAAAATAAATATTTGTAAAGCGCTTAGGCCGCTATCTGAGATATAGTAGGCATTCAGTAAATGCTTGTTCCCTCCCCTCTCCTTGGAGACTTCCAGCGATGATCAATGTAAGAAGGCTACCTCTGGCCAGCTTGAATTGTTCCTCATGTTAAACCAAGATCTCTTCATCTGGACACATTACAGTTTATCAGGGTGTGGTCTGACTGGTAGTTCGAGGATCAGTGGGATTGTTTGCCCCCCAGAAACTCTGCCCATCATATTGTTGATGCAGATAAGCCTCAAGGTCCTTTTCCTGTGAATTATTGTCTAGTCCACAAGCAACATGAATTTAATCTTTAATTTGTGAAGCTGATTTTGTTTTTTCCCATTGTTTCAGACAGTTGAGATCTTTTTGGATACCAAGTCTGTTAATGAGAAAATCTGCTGTCCTGCCTGGCTTTTCATTATCCATCTGAGAAGCAGGCTGTTTACACTTTCGTCCAAGTCCCTCATGAAATTCTGGAAGACTGCAGGGTCAAGCCTGTTTCCATGAGGGCGGATCCCCACGATGCTTCCTGCCCATTCACCAGTTACCATGATGGCCTGCCTCTCTCTCTTCACCTCATTCTCAAGATGGCATGAGAAACTTGGCCCAAGTCTTTGCAGAAATCTCTCCCTGACCTACGAGCTCCCACTGAAAGTAGTGAGGTTAGTATGCCAGGCCAGGCTCTATTCAGCAAGCATCCAGCCACACCTGCCCACTCTTTGGACCCTAGGATAGCCCCAGCCCTTTCACGTCTGTCTTTTAAACACCAAGGATCCCACCCTTGCCATTCTGTCCTTTCCTTCATCAAGCTTTTTCACAGAAAAGATCAGAGATGGAGGTGAGGATGATGTTCCCTCCCTTGGCTTCTTTCAGGAAGCAACTAATCCCTGCCTCTAATCCATGTCCTTGGAAGTCTTGCCCAATAGCCAAGAGCAAGTACTAATTGGCTACACCCCTCTCCTCCCAGCTTCCAAACTGGCACCCACTGTGCTGGTTGGGCAATCTAGTGCTCTTCCTGTTCTCTTCCTGTGGGACATTCACCCCAGCCTTTCCCCTACCTACAAAGTCTTGCCTCGCTGGGATATTCACACACACACACTCCTTCCATATGTATACAACCCAGTCCTTGTCCCATAATCCTCTCCCATCCAGACCCTTCATTATCCCTAGCAAAGCACTGGCTGGCCATCATTCCCTCTTTCTTTTTTCTGAAGTGATCAGCAACCTGGGGGTGTGGGGGGAGGGCAAAGTGTTAGAAACTTCAGAGGGAGGTGACTTTGTGAAGGCTCCACAAAATTAAGGCCATCTGCAACACTGGAGATGAAGCTCGCTCAGCCCAGTAGCAGGAGGGCTGGAAGTAGTAGCCTCTCAAGATACATTTCTTATAGTCAGTTTCCTAGAACAGGAAAAATAAGATAAAAGCCTTCTTTGGAAATCTGGCCCCCATTTAGAAGAATGGGGAGTCAGGTGTGACGTTAATAACTCATCGAGTCAAAAGGATGAGGTGAGAAAAATTATGTCTGAAGGTCCTTTACTTTTCTTTCATGGACTAATGGCTGTTCCGTAACTGACTCCCACATGCAGCCCCACTCTCTCCAGGCCTGGAGTCGGGAAAGGCTGAGTTCAGATTTAACCTCCAACACTTGACACTATCTGTGTGACCTTGGACAACTCATTTAACCTCCATCTAGCTCAGTTTCCTCACCTGGGAAATGGGGATAACCTATTAGCACCACCCTTGCAAGGGTTATTATAAGGGTTAAATGATTTGTCAAGTGCTTAGCACCATGACTGGCACAGAATATTTACTGGCCTCCATTCCCCTGCTCTCAGCTACATTTCTAATGACCTCCATGTGAGGTGCTATTTGACAGTTCATTCCCCCCTTAGATACAACTCTGTATGGACATTTGCCTCTCTTTTGTCTTCATCTGAGTGATCAGTGAGGTTTTCTGTGTAGGTACTTGGTTCCCCCTCCCCGAGCCCCCCTCAGAATCCTTTGCCTTTCTGCTTATTTGACTTTCATGAGGCCACTGCACGGGGACTGCAGCTGGAGGAAGCCCCTGGTTATAGTATATGATCGTGTCCAAGGTCATTCAAGTCTTTGGTTAGTTAAATGGTTTTTCCTTGGTTTTTGTTTGTCACTCTTGATGACCCCATCTGGGGTTTTCTTGGCAAAGATCCTGGAATGGTTTGCCGTTTCCTTCTCCAGCTTATTTTACAGAGGAGGAACTGAGGCAAACAGGGTGAAGGGACTTGCCCAGGGTCACACTGCTAATAAGTATCTGAGGCAGGATTTGAACTCAAGAAGACAACTCTTCCTGACTTCAGGCCCAGCACTCTAGCCACTCTAATCGCTGCTCTACCAGGCTGTCCTGAGCAAATAGAAGACATCCAGTCTCCCCCTAAGAAACTTCCTATCTGACAGCATCTCAGAATTGGAGGTGACCACAGAGCCTTCTAGTCTAACTTGAATAAGAAGGACCTCTCCTTCCTGCCCTGCACTAAGAGGGACCCACTTGCTGGCTCCCAAGACAGGCCAGTCTACCTTTCATTGTTCTCATGGGGAAGAATTCTTGCTTATGAGAAGCTGAAATTTGCTCCTTCTTCTGTGACTCCTATCTCAGGAGTCTAAATGGCAGGCTGACCGTAAGACATTCGCCATGTTATCCCTCAGCCTCCTCTAGTCTAAGCTTCCTCAGCTCCTTCTTAGCAACTTGAGACCCTTCGCCATTCTGGCCATGCCGGCTACTCCATGTCCTTGAGTAAATGTGGTGCCCAAGTAAAGCAGATCTGGTCTGATGAAGGCACAGGGCACCTACATAACCCCAGACACTCTGCCTCTATCAATGCAGCTTCATAGGGCACTCGCTGCTCTGGCTGCCGTGTCACATGAAAAATTCATCCATACATGAAACATTGAAATTGCAGGATGAAGCAGCGTATCATTAAGCTAGATTCAATCCTGAAACAGTGAGGGGATCACAGACTTCAAACTGGAAGGGACCTCAGAGGCTAACCCTCATTTTACGGATGAAAAAATTGAGCCCCAGACGGGTTCTGTGACTTGTTGAAGGTCACAATTGCCAAGTAGCAGAACCAGGATTCCAGACTAGGCCCACTGCCTCCAGACCCAGCTAGCTATCCTTCCATTGTGCCAGAGGAACAAGAAACCAGTGGGACAGCGCTTCAGAGGGTGGGGGAACATTTGGGGTTGGGAGATTTCATGAAGGAAGTAAGACTTCTGGGCTTGTTTTCAGGGAGGCAAGGTTGTGTTAAGTGTTAAGAAAGAAGCAACTTGGCAGGCCCAAAGCTGTGGAGCTGAACATAACCATGGTGTGTCCATGAGAAGATGAAGTGAGTGACTTTTCTTGGAGAGGAGAGTTCAGGTCGCCTAGGTAGAACTGCCTCAGGTTTACAGAAGAACTTGGATCCCCAGCTGGGAAGTTTGCCTTTATCCAGTTGGCAATGGGTTGATTATAACTGCCAATGATTTTTGTTATTTATGTTTCTTTGAGGCTGGATATGGCTTCTTGATATAGTTATACTGAAGATGGTGATTGAGGAAATGCTATGTACTTCAAATACTGTGTGTGTGTGTGTATGTGTGTGTGTGTGTGTGTGTGTGTGTGTGTGTGTGTAGTGTTAAAAAAAAATGCATCTTGCAGGAGTTCCGAATCTATGCTTCAGGGACCATGACTGAACCTTATGGATTTAGAAGCAACTGAGGTATAGCGTGTGGAAGGAAGAGCTGGCTTCATATCCTAATTTTGCCATTTATTGAATCCATGACCTTGAAGAAGTCACCTCCTTTCTCAGATCCTCTGGAAAGCGCAGAGGATATTACTTATTCTTCCTGCTTGCGGTTCTACTAATATGACACAGTATGGTAAACTCCTCCATTAGATTAGAAACACTTTCCTTTAGATTATAAGCTCCTTGAGGGAAGGGACTGTCTTTTGCTTATTTTTCTATTCTCATCTCTTAGCGACAGTGCCTGGCACATAGTAGGCACTCAAGAGTTGGTAAAGTACTTCACAAACCATTGTATGTTCTATCTTATAAACGTCAGCTGTTGCTATCTCTGTTTGCTCAGAGGGTACCAGAATACAGAGCAGAAATCAAAGAATGGCTACTAGTCTTTGCATCAGTTTGGAAATGTTAGAGGGTTTACCTTTGTTCCTCCTTCCTCTTATCTGTCTGCTCTGTTTATCTGGGTAGACCTCTGAACCCCAGGAAGATACCCCCTGCCTGCAAGGGGAATTCAACTGTCCATGACCAGTTTCCATGAATACGACATGGGAATTTTCAATGTATTGGCTCTGGTTAGAATTGATTTCTTCCGGAAAATAGGTATTGGTTCCATCTGAAAAAATACTTAATAGAGAAAAAGCTCTGATGTAGCAACTGTATATTCAAGTGATAAATAGACTGAATGCAAGTACCTGATCTTGGTGGCAGTTTCAATATGATTGATTGTCATTGTTTCACTTAATGGGCACAGCTTTCAGGACAAATTGGCTGATGTGCACATGAACTGGCTGGGATAATGTGCAATTGTCATGTTTCGAAACTAACGTCTTGTCCTTTCAGTAAGTGATTTCTATAATCTCTTTCTTAGAGCATCCTCCAGAATGAATGAGTGAGCCACAAAAGTGGAAAATGGAAAGAAGACTATGGCCCCAATGGATTTCATGTAGGACCTTTTTTTAGATTTATATTTCAACCTGAGGAAGAGCGGTCTTGAAATTTGCTGAACTTGTCTTAGATTCTAAATATCGGTATGGGCTCCCAGCCATGGGGAGCCTGCTTACAGGATTTTCTAACTTGGTTCTCCTGTTGGTGGTCCTTGATCAAAAGAAGAATCTGGTCAACCTCATAGAAAGGACACGTAGGGTCCCTAATAATCATGGTGGCACTCTCATCATGCTTCCCTATTCATCAATGCCATTTTCATCCTTCATCCTCCCACCTTCCTCCCTTCCCTTTTCTCTTCAACCACTTTCACCCACCTATTCTTTCTTTAACTGATTAATTTATTTTTAGTTTTCGACCTTCACTTCCATTTGTTTTCAATTCTCTTCCCCTCCCCCATCCCAAAGATAACATGCAATCTGACATAAGCTCTACATATACATTCCTATTAAGCATATTTTCACATTAGTCATGTTGTATAGAAGGAATTAGAACAAATGGGAGGAGCCATGAGAAAGAAATATCAAAACAAAAAAAGAAAATAGCTTGCTTTGTTCTGCATTCTGCCTCCACAGTTCTCTCTCTGGATATAGATGGTGTTTTCCATCATGAGTCCTTTGGGAATGTTTTAGGTCCTTGCATGGCTGAGAAGGACTGAGTATACCGAAATTAGTCCTTGCACCCTGTAGCTGTTAATGTGTATGGTGTTCTCCTGGTTCTGCTTGCTTCATTCAGCATCAGTTCATATGGGTCTTTATAGGTTTTTCTGAAGTCTGCCTGTTCATCATTTCTTACAGCACAATAGTATTCCATTATATTCACACACCACAGTTTATTCAGCCATTCCCCAATAGATGGGCATCCCCTTGTTTTCCAGTCCTTGGCCACCACAAAAAGAGCTGCTATAAATATTTTTGTACATGTGGGTCTTTTCCCCATTTTTATGATCTCTTTGGCATACAGCCCTAGCATGGGGTATTGCTGGGTCAAAGGGTATGCACAGTCTTATAGCCCTTTGTCACCCACCTATACTTTCATCTCTCTCCTTCTTTCTCTCTATTTTGCTTCATCCTTGCCTATTCCTTAGACCTGCCCCACTGTTGACCCTGGAGGATGAAGCTCCACTCTGGACGACAGGAGGAAAGCAGTACTGAGAACCAGTCTTCAGGAGTAAAATGACTTTGTTGAAGTCCTTGGAGCTCTTTCATTGACAGACCATGTGTATGATTGTCAAGGTCAAATAGCTTGTTGGCATTAGGCACGGTCTAGTGCACGGATTCTCAACGTGTCATTTGGGAGTAGGACAAGAAAGTGCTTTCCTCCATTAGTAGGGGCTATGAAGGGAGCGAGGGAGGCAGAGGATGAGTGGGAAAACGAGGGAGGGAAAGTAGAGAAGAAAATGAGGAAATGTCTAACTTGAGCTGTCGTTTAAATTGGGTATATTCTAAAACTTCCTGAAGATGATGCTGGGGAATGAGGGAAGGGAGAGAGAAAGGAGGCATTTGTGATGTTTTCCACTCTGTAAGCATTTAGCCTCTGTTTTGGTCACTCAGCAGCCTGGTCCCATGTGTGGCAGAGCACAGAACAGGACTATTTGGAGGGCCTAGGTTTGGGGAGCTCTCATCTGTATGTGAAGCCTGTAGAGTATCCAGTTTGATGTGTCCATCTCCCCAACAAAGACTGCTGAGACTGGAGAACCCTCTGGGTGTGATTCAAGTATTGCTGATTCCCCTCATCCAGCCTTGCTGAGGGGAGGAGATATTAGGGCAATGGTAGCACTCTCCCCTGCAGCAGCAGATGTGCCAACCAGAAAACCTCTTTCTACTTTAGGTCCTGAGGTCAGTTAGCCAAATGTGGTCCATTTTCTCTCTGTGTGGCATGCCCTTCTGCATTGTTGGCATGGTGTAGCAAAGTACAAAGTCACATTTTGTCTGTCAGAGCACTGTCATGATCGGTCTTTTTCACAATCAGGAGCCTCATCCAGCCTTGGTTCTATGAACTGTACTCAGAGGGCAGAGCAGGGCCAGGGGAAATCACTCATGCCATGACCTGAAGGATATGAGGAAGAGGGAGGGGCTCAACACATTCCCTTTTCCTTGAGGATGGTCAGTACCTGAACCTGGGGACTTAAGCACCTCCCCTTTGCCCATCAGCAGCCTCCCCGAGCAGCACAGATGTCCCCAGCGTGTGGGGACTGGAGCACTCTCTCCTATTCATAGCCCAGCAAGGCAGTAGGGTGGACCCTTACCAATGGTGTTGACTCCACAACTAGGATCTGTTTTTTTTCCCTCCTGGTGAATCTTCACCTAGCCCTTCCAAGCAGCCCTTCCATTGGTTGAAAAAGGATGAGTCCAGTACAGTAGTCCCACTGTCAGAGTCTTTTGTTAGGGCATGGAGGAAGAACCATGGACTTGAGCTATAGAAGGCAGGAGAGCCTCATTTCTTAGCATAATGATCAGAGAGTGGAAAACAGTCAGGGAGCTGTGGCATGAAAGTGATGTCTATCAAGTGTGCAGTTAAGCATTACCTAAATATAATAAACTGCAGGCAGCAGCAGCCACCCAGTGCCACACAGGCAGATTACTGCCTTATCCTTTTATATTACAGTATGACAAAACCACTTTCAGAGAGAAATTGGGGCTTCTTCACAGCCCTTGCAAAGTTATTACAAGCTTAGGCCTAGCCACATGGGCTGCATCGAAAAACATGGATCCTTTAAAATCAAACTACATTAAAAACAACAACAGCAACTCTTGCTGCTTCTCTACTTGACAAACAATCCCTGCTGGCACCGGTGGCATGCGTTGGTGCCAACTCCGATTCCTGCTTGGACGCTAATTTCATTCCTCACATGCTATTAAGGAGCTTTGGAAATGGGGAGGCTGTGAAGTTAACTCCTCTCAAGCAAAGCAAAACGACTGATTGTGGAAGAGCTCCAAGGTGAGGTGATGCTGCTTGGTTTAGGTTTCCATGACAAGAGGGAGTTCAGCACCCTTCCCTGGATGTGGCTCATTGATACTCACAACTTGGGAAAGTTGAAGGAAAAGAGCCAGAGACAGGCAAAGACAATGAGCCTTGGGTTGCTTGGCTGCTCCTTAGCTGGGTACAGAGTCTACCTAATTGGAGTCAGGAACTAAGAGTAGGTTAGGGAGGTGCCATGGAGAGGAGACCTGATGCCAAAGGGGATGCTCACTCGGTGCTTTTTTGCTTCACGGGAGTGGGCAGAACCCTTTGAAGTGTATTTTTGGGAATACCAGCAATCCCCCCCACCAGAATGCCACGCCAATAAATAGCCACTTGCTGATGCCCGAAGTCAGGCCATGAGAAAGAAAGCACTTGATGGGTTGGTTGGTTGATTGGCCTTCATTCTCAAAAAGGACCAAAATGACATCATTATGTTAGATAGTGTGTCCGACTGTGGCTGATCAGACCCGTGAGAACTCGGAATGTTCTACCACAGATCGGGCACAAATAGTCCGTGTGAACATTTGGGGTGAATACTCTAAATTTGCCCATCTCAAGTTTCTTTTGAGCTACTTCAATTCTGCTCTGCTCATAGAGCACAACACCCTTTCTGATGAGGGCACACCATGCTGAGCAGTCCTGGGCCAGCATCTCCCATGTCACACAATCAGTTCCAAAGTTCTTAAGCCAGACCCAAGAATGTCCTTGTGTCCCTTGTATCCCTTCTTCCAACCACCACGTTGAGCACTTACCCTTTGTAAGTTCTTCATAAAAGTCTTTTCCGCAAGCCTACTTTTACATCCTCCTCCTTTGCCTTTGAGACATAGATGATCTCTTTGCAAATGCAAATACACCCCAGAGAGTATTAATCCATTGTCAATATTGAAATTTGTCCTTTCCCACCTGACTGGGAGGTTCCCATGGGAGCAAAATGAAGGCCACTAAGCAGCCTAGGGGAAGGGGAAGAGTCCCAAAGAAAGGGAGATTGGAGGGTGCCCTAGGCAAAGGTGACCAGCTTTCCAGTTCTGCCAAGGGCCAACCTTGCCTCGAAATAGCAATACACAGGCCTTCAATGAGTAGCTCCTTTCCTGTCTTACTCCTTCTTTGAGTGTAGAACTCTCATTGCCTGGGGTCTATATTCCTACTGGGAAACAAGTATTCTGTATTGTGCTGGGATCTCCTGTTTGTCCTGGGCTCACTTTGACTTCTCTGTTCAATCATTTCCATTGGAATTGAAGGCCTCCTGGGGAGCAGGATCTGAACCTGTGATTTCAGTGATACAGGAGGCTCCTGGATGAGAAACCTTCCACTCCACACACAGGTTAGCTGGCCCTTTCCCTTCTGTTTATGGTCTTCAGAGTTACCTGGAGCACCAAGAGGCCTAGTGACTTTCTCGGGGTCGCCCAAGGCAGTCTGTGTCAGCTTGACGTGGGGCCTTTCTCCACTGTGCCATGCTGCCTCTCCTGTATCTCCCACCCCATCATTCTCTGTTCTGAAGTGGTCCCAGGCCTGCCCGTTATCACAAGCTTCCATTCCTGAAGAGAAATCATTAGCTGTGCAGGGAACAAGCTTCTCTTCTCCTTAAATGCCAGGAAGCCAAGCCTTGTGGGCAGCTGTGGCTGATTATCAGGATTTTCAAGTTGACTCCACTGCTGAATAGAAGCAACTTAATTCTGTATCTAATGTTAATCTGCATCTCATGTCCAGCCTGGTTGTGTTAAAGCATTTGTTAACATTTAAAGAGGGGGAGCCGATGATATTGATCGGTCTTGCTTAAATTGACTAAGGTCATCAATTTGGCTTGTAAACTTCTGATGTTTCAATGCATTACCTTAATACATTTAAGTATGGTCAATTGTCAACCCCATTAACCCGTGGTGTGCAGCCTGGATTTGGAATTAATTTCACCTTGCCAGGATGATGGCCGATGAAGCACCTTTTAATAGTTCTCAAGCAAAGCCAGTAGGGTTCGATCTTGCAGCCTGGATGTTTTCCTGTGTGCTTTATCGAAAGTAGGCCTTCTTTCTTCCCTTTGTCAGAAGTGAGCTTGTTTAACAAGCCCCCAATAGTGAGAAACACGCTCACCTTAAATAAAGAACAATCCCTGTTGTGAAATCAGGAAGGCCGTCTTTAATCTTTATGTCCATTCCCCCTGAATAGATGGGTAGCCTCCCCCAGTAAGGTTACAGGAAGATTACAGGAAGACTACAACACGTGCAGGAAGATGGGGGCTTTTTATACTGTTTTCTGAACTTTGGATCTCCTGTGACACCATCCCCTGGTCATGTGACTCCATGTTCTCCTCTCTGATAGGCCCTTCTTCACACAGCTCCTTGGGCCTGTGCCTTAGTTTCTGACCTCTGACCTGTCTATGCTAGGTCACAACCCCTATCACCTGGGAATGTGGACAACAGAACTTTACTTCCTACACCTTGGACTATTAGAGCAAATCACCAAAAGTCTACTCCTCTCAGTACACACACCACTCCCATCAACCCCTGCACAACTCTCCATCGAAAACGTTAGGACGTATTAATAGAATCCCAGGATTTGGGAATAGAAAGGGACCGCGGTAGCCACTGAAGGAACCTCAGCTGTGACATAGCCAGACGGTGGTGGCCAGGCCTCTGCTTGAACGCCGCCCACTGAGGCACTCCCTAACCCTAACCCTAACTCTATTTTTGAACAGCTGTCATTGTGAAGAAGGTTTTGCCAACACCAAGTCTAAATCTACTTTGGCAGCTTCTCCCCATTCCTTTTGGTTTTGCCTCCTTGGGTCAAGTGGAACAAGTCAGATCCCATATGATCCCATCAGATGCTTGGTTCACTGTCATTCCCCACTTAGGCTACTCTTCTCTGAAGTAAGCCTGCCCACTTCTTTCACTGGATGCTCATAGGACACTAATCCAAGGTCCTTCTCCCATTTACCAATGTCCTTCTCAAACCACGCTGCCCAGAAGTGAACCTAGTACTCCAAATGAGGTCTGATGAGGGCCAAATACAGGGGGATTGTCACTTCCCCATTCCTGCAAACTCAGCACCATCTAATGTAGGCCCACATCTCACGAGCTTTTGGGGTCACCATGTTGCTCTGACTTTTCTTCACATGAACAGTATGGATGATGCACTTTATCAGAAATCTTGCTAAAAGCTAGGTAAATCATATCTATGATATTGCTCTCATGTACCAATTTAGTAATCTTGTCAAAAAAGGAAATGAGATTAGTGTGGCACGATTTAGAGTCAGGGTGGTTCTTTAGTTTTGCTGCTTCCCTATCCAGATGTTTGCCAATCATCTCTTTCTACATTCTAGAAATTTTCCAGAATTGAAATCGATCTCCTTGGCCCATAGTTTGCCAATTATCTTCTCTCTCCCTCTTGAAAACCCAGGCACGATTTGCCTTTCTCTATCCTCCCTCATCCTTTAAAATCATACTGAATTGTCCATGATCTTACTTCTCTTACAACTCAGAAGTGGACTAAAGATCAGGATGGGCATCTAGAGATTGTCTTCAGTTTCTCCCAAATTTTACCAAATTTCTATGCCCCCAATTCTGATCTTACCGCTCCAAGTTGCCTACATGCTTTTCTTTTCCTTCTCATTTGATCCAAGTATTTTTCTCTTCTCCTGTTTCTTCTAACACAAACTCCTCAGTGGGAAGTCAGAAGTCAAAAGCCCTTTCTGGGTTTAATAGCAGCATCTGTTGCTTTCTGTATCACTGCGCAACTCATTTTTAGTCATCTGTAGGCCCATTTTTGAACTCGTGATGGCCAAGTATGAAGTGGGAAATACTGGTATACTTTTAAATGCAACTCCTAGCATATGTTTAATAACATTGACACTACCTCAATCAGCTTCCCATTCATCTGGTAATCCTTGTCACGGTTTGGATATTCTTTAATTTTTACTTTTGTTAAGTAACTTGATATGAGGGATATAATTTGAATTACCTTTGAAATTTCACAACTTTGAAATAAACATCTAATTTGAGTTTATTATGGAGCTGATGAGAGTGAAATAATGGCCCAGGATAAGGTAACAGATGTAAAGAGGGAGCTGACAAATAGGTATCACTGTCTTACCAGATACTCTCTGGGCACCATACTTCTCTGCCATAGTTGCAACAGGTATCCTACCAGAAATTAACGCTTTTAAAAGGTTCTTTTTTTGCCCCTCCAAAGGTGTGCTAGTAAATGTTTAGCAACCAGCTCTCTGGGGAAAAAAATGATGTATGCCCAACATACTTTGAAGTTTAATCTTCCGTATTAGCATTTTATCCATCACTTTCCAGACAATCAAGAAAAAGTAAGTGAAACCTCTGATTTGTGGTGTTTGCTGATACCTGAGGTGGATATGCTCACCCTAGAAATTTGCCAGTCAGCGCTGACAAGACTATGAAAGCTGGCTCCATCATACTACCACTCGTCTCTGTATAATAATGGCCACCATGTAGCAGAAGGTCACTGGGTTGCTCATTCTCTACCTTGTTGCTCTGAGTTGTAATTGAGCTTTCCTCAAATATTTAGAGGTATTCTTTCCTTCCCAACCAACTTACATAAAATCCACCTAGACTTGAAAATTGTTCAGCAAAATCCCGTAGGAAGACAGAGTTTGAGGGGCAGAGAGCAAAGTGGGGAGCTACAGTACAATATCTCTCCTTTTCTAAGTTGAAGCATTTCTCCTTTCTCGTTTGCTCAATTCTGTGCAATTTTATCATGACCTTACTTTCCTCATTACACCAGCAGACTGGGAAATGGAATCTATTGCCATAGGTTTATTACAAATAACACTTCATTAAAACCATACAAGTGGGCTTTTTCTTAAAGGGATTCTGCCCATCTAAGCCCAGTTTCTAGCGAGGCATCCATTGGCTAAGGCCTCAGAGGCTGATGCTCTGTGCCAGTCCCTGTCTGTTTCTTGCCTGTCTGCTTTGCCCTGGGTTCGTGACCCCTCAATAGGGAAATTGGGCTCATTCTCACATAAGTTGGCTCTTCTTTCCCCTCTGTCAACACTACTGGCTATGGTTCTGTTTGTATTTAATCAGAAGCCCCTTGGGGGCCCTTCCTCAGTTAGCCAGGAGGGTCGATAAAGCCTAACTGGGACCCAATTTCTTTGCAGTGCTGCTAATTAACTGCTTTACATTTCACCTCCACTGAACAGCATCTGATCAAACACTAAGCAGGGTCCTTTTTTCCCTCTTCCCTTGTGATACTCTCCTCATCAGGAACCCAAAGCTGCTGCTGCTGGGCTCTCACTGCTACCACAGCTGGTCCAGTAAATGCTGCCCTTGTCACCGATGCTCACAGGCCTTCTAGGATGTTTGGTTGTTAAAAGGTTGATGGGCAAGGAGAGAAACTACAAAAGGAGACCTGGGGTGGCCAGTGTTCCATATGGGCAAAGGGGCCCCACTACTATGCTGGGGTATAAAGGACCCTGCTTGGAGTCTCATCTTGTCTTCTAGAAACCTGCCTCTTCTTAGATCCAGCTGTGCTGCTCTGAGTCATCAGTTTTTCCAGCTCTGCAACCAGTGTTGAGGGTATGTGTGGATGAAGCTGAGATGGAAGCTAGGAAGGAGTCACCATAGTCAGGAGCAGGTATAGGATATCTATGCACATTCCCAAAAACCTGTGTGACTGCCTGGAGGGGGAAAGGGAGCAAGGATACCTCTTGCGGACACTACCCCCTGTGTGGATTCCATTTGGATGCTCTCCAGGCCTCTGTACCCTTTCCCAGAAAGCCCCTCCAGGGTGTCTCAGCCTGCATGTTCAGAATTCATCACATAGTTCCAGCCTTGCTAGGACTCTCCTGGGATTATGGGTAATATACTTTCCTTGAGAGTTGATCATTCTGAATTTGTTTGAGAAGTGACATCTTAGAACTGAAGAAATCTATCCATATCAGTAATCAGTCTATCTAAGAGGTGGTATGTGTATGCAGGATTGGGAGGGAAGGAAAAATCCTTATCCTAGCTCTGCCCCTTAATCTCCAATGCATTGTCTTCGGGGTCTCTCTTTGTCTGCAGCTACTCCAAGAGCTCAGTTCAGAGGGTCCCTCCTCTGAAAAGCCTTCCCCTGACTCCCCCCACCCCTTCAATTTATCATTGTCACTCCATCCTCACATGACCTGGTATTTATCTAGGTATCTGTGTTCTCTCCGCCACCTGCCCCGACTCCTTCCCCACAGAATACAAACTCTGAAAGCAGGGAAAATGTCCATTTTTTTTTGGTTCTTGGGTTTCTAGTAGGCTCATAATTAGATATTTATTGAATTTACTTGATGATACACCTGGATTGAAAGAACACAGATTTCAACCTGGGAAACACCTCTGAGGTCATCTCTTCTACACACTTCCCCTGTTTAGTCACTTAGCCCAGATCATACAGAGAGTAAATAAAGCCCAAATTTGAACCCAGGTTCCCAGACTCTGTATTTATCCCATCCTTTCCACTATGGTCTTCAGAATTTACAATAAGCATTACCTGTTTGGATTAGCATGTTCTCACTGAAGAAATGACCAGACAAGTGGCTTCCTACCATAAATGTATAAACTTTGAAGAGCCAGCCATATAGACAGGACTGTCGAGGATGCAGCATGAACTGCTTGAGGATTTCATCACATTGAACTTCTTGGCATGAAAAGTTGGGACCTCACTTGTTTATTCATTTTTTTCAGTTGCTTCTTAGAAAGTCATAAATCTTACTTTTTACTAATTGAGACTGTCCTACACCTTAACGAGGCCAAAATGAGGTTTTCTTCAACACGTACATATTCCTGTTTGTGCAAAGACTGAGCTGTTTGTTGACTGACCCACTTGGTCTGCAGATGAGCCAGTAGGCCTTACCTAGATGCAGAAAAACATTCACGACCACTCAAATCCAAATTCAGTGTTGACATACTTCAACAGAAGTGAATAAAACAAAGTACTCATGAAACATTGAGACTTGAAAAACTCAAAGCCACAGAGATGATGAGTGGCAGGAGTAAGTAAGAAGACTGGTGTGCCTAGACTCCAGTGGACATCATCTGTGGCTTCCTTAGCATCCTGACTGGGAAGCCTTCTCTCTGCCCACAGAGTCATGTGCTTCCCATAAGCAGCAGCTGCTCCACTTTGTTGAAATAGAAAGAAATATTTGTGTTCCTTCTAACCCATATGGATTATTGGCTTTGCCTTCTGATTATCAGGATAAACAAATTAGTGCCCAAAAGGCACCTAGCTCTTTGTCTTTTGGCATAATTCATAAAAAAATACTCATGGTTTTCAAGGGGGTTCTCCTTGGGATGGGTAGTTCAACTCTCCATGACCCCATATGGGGTTTTCTTGGCAGAGATGCTGGAGTGGTTTGCCATTTCCTTGACCAGCTCATTTTACAGATGAGGAAATTAAGGCAAACGGGGTCAAGTGACTTGCCCAGGATCACACAGTTAGGAAGTGTCTGAGGCCATATTTGAATTCAGAAGGATGAGTCCCCTGCCCTAGAAAAGGGTCTAAGATGAAGTTGTTCATTTGCTTAGTGAAGAGGATAGCAAGGTAATGAACTTTCCTCCAAGACACAAAATGCCTTCTTACCTTTGTCCCTAACCACTGGGCTTCTTGAGATTCTCAAAGCAGCGTGGGAGGGAGACTCACTGAATTGAAACTGAGCATCTATACTGAGCCAGTAAGGTTTGTCCCATGGGAGAGGGCAAGATCTTACCCACTGTACTCCTTAAAGTAACAAGCAACCTCAAAGTTGAAGGAGGCTCTGGGAGAGTCCAAGGGAAGTGGCTTTCTGGCAATCCTGAGAGCTGAAAGAGCTTTAGCATGACCTCTGAAAAGAGGCCATTTTCACCCAGCCTTCAATGGCTGAAGGAAGAAAAGACCCTGGTTGCCTGCTAAAGAGCCAGCACAACAGATGTCTCATCTGGGCCAAAATGCCATGCCCCTGAAGAGCCCAGTCACCTCGCAGCAGCTGCTGTCCAGCAGCAAAGTGGCCTACTTGGCCCTGTCTGGCAGTAACTGAGCAGGAAGAGGGGCCAGCACAGCTGCCCAGTCACCTAATTGACCTGACTGAGCAGTGATTGGCCTACTAAGTTGAGATTCCCAGGTCCCCCAGCCAGTTAAAACACCACACTTTGGAAAGAACAAATTCAGGTGAACTACCCATCTCAAGGAGAATCCTGTGCCTTGTGAAGGGTCAACCCATTTGAAAAGCTGAGCAGCATCTCCAGCCTGTAGCAGATAGAAAGGGTAGCAAGGCCCTGCAATTTTGGAGATGCACTTCCTACATGTCTGCCTCACTCTCAGTTTATGCCCACTCTTTCCTTCTATGGATTCTGTGTGTATTTGTGGGAGAGGGAACCTTTGGTGTTAGGAAAAATGCCATTCAAGTAAATACCTCTGCTAAAGAACTAGTATCACCTATTGGCTGATCACAGAGGGGAAACACACTGGTGGTAGCTCATGGTTAGTGTTAGGAAGACAGCCACCTAACAGGGTTAGCCCAAGACTTTGGAAAGTAGTCCTCTGGGGGACCATCCTGCTAATGCCAGAATGAATTGGGCAAGTGAGCCCAAGGGAAACAGTGTATAGATATTATGAATTTATTTCGAGGTAAACTTGTTTGGAGTAGCTAAGTGGTGTAGTGGATAGAGCACTGGGCCTGAAGTCAGGAAGACCTGAGTTCAAATCCAGTTTCAGATATATTTAGTAACTCTATGACCCTGGATAAGTCACTTTACCCTGCTTGCCTCAGTTTCTTCATGTGTAAAATGAGCTGGAGAAGGAAATGGCAAACCACTCCAGTATCTTTGCCAAGAAAACTCTAAATGGGATTATAAAGAGTAAGACACAACCAGAATGACTGATAAAAACAACAGTAGGTATCTTTTGTTCCCCCTAGAAGCATAAGAACATGGCTTCGAGCTGGAGGTGACCTTAGAGGTTACCATCGTCCTCACCTTACATATAAACGAACTAAGCCCTAGAGAGGTGAACTTTTTTGGCCAATGTCACCCAAATGCTGTTATAGATCCAGGATTTGAATTCAGGTCTTCTGACTCCAAATCCAACACTCTTTCTGTTGTATCACACTGCCTTCCCTCTTAGAATATAAGCCACTTAAAGGGAAAGGACCATATGGTTTTTAAACTAGAAGGTTTTTGTATGCCCAGCACCCAGCCTGGAGCTTCTATCAGGGCACTTAATGCATATTTGTTTTTCATTCGTTCATTCATTTGTTAATTCCTTTGGACTTCAGCCTTCAGTCTGTGATCCTCTGGGCTGCCCTTCTCTCCTAAGGTAACAAAGCTGCTTTAGTGGAGAGAAACAGGAAGACCACATGGATAGAGCTGAAGTCCTGCTTGACTCGTCTCTTTTCTACACTCGTGTAGTCGCATTAGTCCAAACCCTTGAGTGACATTAGACAATTTTTGGTGCTTTTGTTGCCATTATCCTTCAGATAAAGACTGCTCCTTGAGAGTTATTACAGTGTTGGGGTGTAGCTGTGAGCACAAAGGCCCTCTCTGAACCAAATACAGGTGAAATCTTTTTCAATGGCCAGGGCTGCTCCCATTCACCATCGGCTGTGACACCTGAGCCCCTAGTCAGCTCTGGGATTTCAAGGCCTACACAGAGACTGAGGTGAAAGTTAACAAAGGTGAATGTCCACTGTCAGAAACTCCCTTTTCTCGAGGTTCCTTACTTGATAGCCTGCCTTTCAGGAGACAGCATTCATCCTTCTTTGGGACCTTAATTGAAGCATGCTGGGTGATGCATCTCTGCCAATCTTTTCTCTCTGTTCAGATGTTTATCACTGTTCTACCTAGAGATTTAGAGAATGAGATCATTGTGCCTTCAGACACAACCCACACAAGTTAAAAGAGAGAGTTTTCCAAGCGGGAGGAAACAGAAGTTCCCAAGGAGAGTGTTTCAGAGATTATGGCTATGCACTGCGCGGCTCCCACAGGCCCGTGAAAGGCGACTTCTAGGAGAGCCCTGTGCTGCACCCCTTAGGTACTGATGATCTCGTTCTTGGGGCTCATTTTTCTAGCCAGCAGAAATCTGGAAAAGGATCTGAAAAAATCTCTGGGGAAGTGGAGTGTTGCAAGTCAAGTCATAAATCGATATGGTGCTAGGCCTGGCCTCAGGAAGGCCTGAGTTCAGATCCAGCCTCAAACATCTCCTAGCTTTGAAACCCTGAACAAGTCACTTAACTTCTGTCTGCTTCAGTTTCCTCAGCTGCATAATGGGGATAATGAGGACATCTACCTCTCAAGGTTGTTGTGAGTCTCAGAGGAGAATAATTATAAAGCACTTGGCCCAGCGCCTGACACACAGCAAGCACTATTGAAATGTTAGCTATTATAATAAAATTATTGTTATAAAATATAAATTATTGTATAAATTGCATAAATATTATTATGATAAATGTTCTCTTTCTTGCTCTGGTTCAGACAACTTACTGCCAATTGTGAAGAAAGTCAACGAACCTGTTGAAAAGGGGGGAACATGGTTATATAGTCCTCAGTTCATCATTTCTTTCTGAAGAATCACATTTTCACTTTTATGTGGCAGAATTCATATCTTTATCTTATGACAACCACATAGTAGAGTGGCTAGTGATAGACTTGGACTCAGGAAGACCTACATTCAAATTCAGCCTTAGACCCTAACTTTGTGACCCTTAACCTCTCAGTCTTGGTCTCTCTCTGTAGAAGGGTGGTACTAAAACCACCCATCACAGAGTCAACATGGTTAGTAGCTGTCATACCTTGAGCAAAGGCTTCTAAAGTCAGTCAGTGTCTGGGTTTCTCCACGTATGGAAGGAGAGAAAGCCTGATGACAAGCCTTACTGGAGGGTTGTAGGGGTTAATGAATTAAGTAACTGCAAAGTGCTTTTTCAAAGGACCAAATAAATCCAAAGTAGTTGTGTAAATAGGATTCATTTAAAGCAATAGATAAATAATGGAATCTGTGCCATCATTTATCATTAGTGGCATGTATGGGAGTGAATGACTTGCTTTGGTCAGCTTTCATGTGATGTCCAATTTCAGAATTAACTCTTCCATTTCCCTGTCAGTTGCCTCAATTCATTTGCCTACTGGGTATTGAGATTAGTACCTCTATATTGTCCTTGTGTATTGTCCCTAACCTAGTTTGCTGGGAACCGATGACTGATAAGGAGAGAACCTCTTCTTACCCACTGTCTAAAATCCTGTAAGCCTATGAAGGACATGGAACATTACAGAGACTGTGAAGGTGAAGAATTGGGCTGAGATGGGGAGATGGATAGGGACGGTGTTTTAAGGCCAAGAGTGTAGCTAACATACTTTCAGTGGAAGTTACTAGGCCTGAAACTTAGTTGATTCACCACCTTACATGGACATAAACTACAATGTTTCATGAAAAGAGCTACTCTTACTCTTATGTTCTGCCATGCAGATAGATGTACCCACCATACAAGATTTCTTATTAGATGAAAATACAGAGATCACTCTGTTCAGCCATTGTTGGATTATCAGTACCAAGTAGGGCATAGAATAGGGAGACAGATGCTCACCAAAGGTATTCTTCAGTGCCATAGGGAATGCCCTGCATAGAATCTAAGTGGGAAAAGAGATTCCTTAGAAAAAGCAAGGTTCTTTATCTGATCATGTTTGTGTGTGTATGCGTTTGTGTGTGTGTTCGTCCTTTGCCGAAGAAGACCATACCATCAGAGAAATGATGACATGACTTGCACTTGACTTTGTTTTGAGTGAGGGAGGGCTGTGCAGGTCACCAGCCTCACTTCTCCTCCAGAGCCATCTGAATCCAGTAACCAGATATTCATGAGGATGACTGGAGATGACCCAAGACGAGACAGTTGGGGTTAAGTGACTTGCCCAAGGTCACACAGCTAGTGAGTATCAAGTGTCTGAGGTGAGATTTGAACTCAGGTGCCCCTGACTCCTGCACTGGTGCTCTATCCACTGCACCACCAAGCTGCCCCTCATGTTTATGGGTGACCATGTGTTTATTATATTCAGGGTCTTTTCAGTAAGAAAGAGCCATAGCCACTCAAGGATGATCAGCCTAACAATCCACAGAGGAAAAACCAAGTGGATGAAGAATGCACATTGTCCAGGTTTTTGTTTGGATAGATAACTTAGACAACATTGACTGAGTCCATCAGTACATATTTCTTTGCCAAGCACTGAAGATAGGCACTATTTTGAATAGGAAAGTATCAAGTTAAATTGCATTTGGAAAACTGGATAGTACTTGTAAGTTGCTCCCTCTTGTAAAAACCCAGAATTGTACACCAATTTCTCCTAGTTATGCTATGTAGCATAAAAGGGAGGAAGGACTAAGGCTTTTTGAAAGTGCTTACTATGTACCAGGCACCATGCTAAGTGCTTTATGACTATGTAATTTTAACCTTACAACAATCTTGGGAGATAAGGGCTATTGTTTTCCATCATTTCTAGTCAAGGACACTGAGACAGACATAGGTTAAGTGGCTTGCCTCAGATGGCACCCAGGTAGTGTGTGAGGCTGGTTTTGAACTCAGGTCTTCCTCACTGAAGGTTCAACACTTTATCCACTGTGCCACTCATAATAACCATGAGCTCAGCAGGATTGCAATTGCAGGGGACCCAGAGGATAACAGACCCAGGCATATAACTTTAAGACAGCTATAGCACACTGTCGATGATGCAGGTAGAGTGGGTCCCTTTAATGCCCCCCACAAAGCATGCTCAGATATTCTGTGCTTGTTTCTAGTGGCCTAGATTGGAGTTCTCTGTTGACTTCTGGCCATGGGTGACTCACCCCTGAGAATCTTCAGTTGGTTGCTGAATGGGACAAGCCGATGACTCGGGGAGCAACTTTCGGCAAAAAATAAAATAAAATAAAATGCCCATCCCCAGCTTGTGCTCTCTTGGCTGAAGGGAACAACAGAATCCCTCCTCTGTTTCCAGCATCCCAAGGATCCTGCCCATGTGGCACCTAGTGCTGGGGACTCCTCTATGCCAGTTTCCTTTCAGCTCAATGGCAGCTCTTGCCTCTTCTTTGAGTAGGTGATATTGTGAGCACAAAAATGTCTGGAAGCCTATGGTGGCAGTAGCGGCAGCACCTCCTGACATGGCCACAGCAGTAGTGGTTGATGTCAAGGGAAGCATCTGAACTGGAGAGAGGTCCCCAGAAGGAGGACTGGTCAGCTTGGCCATTTCAATGGCATCTTGGTCTAGGAGTTGATCAGATATTGCTAAGTAAGGTGAAATTTGAAATGGCTAATTAATCACATGTCAAATCAAGTCAACCTCCTTTGTTAAGTGTACTAGGTGCTATGCTAAGTGCCAGGGTTCAAAGAAAAAGTGAAAACAATCCCTGCTCTCAAGGAGCTTATATTCTAATGGGAAAGATACCACATAAATCAGATCATACAAGATAAGTAAGGCAGCCAAGAAGACAACAGCAGAAAGTAAAGATGAGAGGAGAGTTCAGGGCAACACTATTGAATTTTGTTTCAGCTGCCCTGAGTTTGAAATGTTTATGGGGCCTCCAGTTTGAAATGTCTATTGGGTAGCTCATAATGTAGGGTGGGAACTCTGGGAGAGGGACTAGGGCTGGATAAATAGAGGTGAGAATCATTGATAGAGGTAATCATTGACCCCATGGGAGCTGATGAGATGACCAAGGGAAAGAGAAAAGGGCCCAGGCTTGAGCCTTGGGCGATGCTCACCTTTAGCTGCTGTGGCACAGATAAATTGGAACTGAGGAGCAGTTAGATCCAAGAGAAAGTGGTTAGAAGATTCCAGAAAGAAAGGGACGTCCAGAAGGAGAAACCTTGCAAGTTGTGCTATGTCTTAAAGCCACTTAAGTACCAGTTGGCCAATGACTTATAACCACAGTTTGGAGTTGTTGCTGGATCCTGTTTCAATACTTCTGTCAGGCCTGCTATGACTCCTTGAGGTTTAATGTTGCTTTTCCTGTAAGAATCAATGACCTGTCCCAAACCTAATTCATATTGTATTGTGCATTTGCGATTTCTTTATTTTTACTTCCCCCCTTTTGGAGACTCCCCCACCCCAGATTTCTAAGCCATAAGTGTATAGAATATGTATTACAACACTTAGCAACTTTGCCTGAGCTGCTGCGATGGGGGCTATGAGGTGATGAGACCAAGAAAGGGCAGCCAAATTCCCTAAGGAGAAGTCAGGCTTCCCTGGAGCTGAACCAGAGCTAACTGCAGTGCTTAGCTAATGGCCCCTTCTCAGTCTTCATCCTTTCCTGGAAAACTGACCGCTGTTGGCCACCCTGCCCTCCTGGCACTGGGTGACTCTACTCTGTCCTCATTCTCCTACCTGCCTGCCTGCTCCTTTTCAATCTCCTTTGCTGTCTGATCTCCCTTGTAGGTGATCCCCAAAGCTCTCGGTGAGGGCTTCATTAACTGTTTACATTCTGTCTCTTGGTGACCTTGTCAGCTCCCATGCATTCAATGATCATCTCTCCACCAATGGTTCCCAGATCTGTCCATTCTGCCCTAATCTGTCTCACGCTCTCCAGTTCTGTTTTCCAGATGGATGTCTCGTATACCAGTCATTCATACTCTATATACATTGGCCTTTCATACTCAACATTTCCAAAACAGAGCTGCTTATCTCTATCCCAAATCCTCTGGTCTTCTGAACTTTCGTGTTAGTGTTAAATGTGCCGCCATCTTTCTGCTCACCCATGTTGGCAACCTCTTCAGATTGTCCTTAACTGCTCGCTTGCACTCCTTCTGCATATTCTGTCATTTGCCAAATCTTGTCCTTTCTCTTTCCACTACATCTTTTAGATACATCCTGTTCTCTCCACTCACTCATCCGCCACCCTGGTCTAGGGCCTCATCCTCTCTTACTGGACCATTACGATAGCCTCCTAATTGGCCTCCCTCCACTAAATTCACTCTTTCCACTCCACTCCATCCTCCACACAGCCTCCAGAGTGATTCTCCTTAAGTCCAGACTGGAGCAAGTCACCCCACTGCTCCACAAACTTCAGTGGCTCACTGTTGCCTCCAGGATCATGTATCAACTCCTGTGGCATTTAAAGCGAGAACAGCTGAGCCCTTGTTCCTTTGCAGCCTTCACACACTCTCCAATCCAACCAGACTGCCCAGTTTGGTATTTTTCTTATGTGACCCTCCCTCTTGTGTCTCCATGCTTTTTACACTGGCCAGCTCCTATTCCTGAAGTGCCCTTGCTCCTCACATCCAGTTTTGGGAATCCCAATTTTCCTTCTGTGTACAATTCAAGTCCCACCTTCTGTCTTTATCCCCCAACCCCTCCTCCCATAACTCCCCTATAGCTAGGTCATATCCTCTGCACACTTACACATGTCTGTGGTTCTGCCCTCGGTGAGTGAATGTGAGCCCCTTGAGGCCAGGCATTCTTACAGCAGTGCTCATCATGGTGCTCTTCTTAGACAAGATCTGTGTCTTCTTCATTGCTGTATCCTGCATAATTCGGAGCATGGGACCTTGTGCGTTGTGAGAACTCAGTAAATGTTGAATGAATTAAGCTGCCTCCAGATTCACTATTTTGCCCAGCGCCATGGCAATGTTGCTCAGTGACTGAGAGGTAGGGGATCGCATTTGGTAACATGGATAGATAGTGACACCTAGGAGGAGGAGGGTCTTCTCTGTAGCTGTTCTGAGTTGGTTTTGCATCCTGGTTATCATTGAGTAGTTTCGATATGGCACCTTTGTCAAGTAAATGTGAAAGGCTGATTCTTAAAGAAGGAGATGATGAAACTGAAGGTGTGAACGAATCTTTCCACTCTAAAACCATTAATGATTGAGCCTGCTGTGAAATAGTGCTTGGAGATCAAAAAAGCCAAATGAAGCTAGACTCAGCCTTGATTTCATTTCGATCTCAGTGTGCTCTGGCTAAAAGCCCAATAGCTGTGCTCCCAGCAAGGCATAAGGATGAACATATTCCTGTAGGTCTGCATGTTAGCTTAAGTACCTTTTTATGCCTAGACCAGAGATCTTTCCACAGAAAAGTATTAACTAAGCATGGTTCCCTAGTGTGACTGAGGCCCAAGATATAAGGAATTCAAATATTCCTGTGAAATGCAAATACAATTTCACTTATTAACTGGCACTAATGTCCTATAATCAGGGTATAAGTGTTAGAAAAACAATTATTTTCTTTGAACTGTAAATTCACTTATTTGCAAACTATCATTCCTAGCTATCACACTTCCTCCTTCCATATTCTCACTGAAATAATAGGAAAAGTATGATACTGCCATTCATTTTTTCTCTAGCTATGTTATGTCTTCCCTTTTCCTCCACACAAGTCACAATAATAAATTCTGAACAATGGCACAAAGCTTTTAGCCTTCGGGTTGAAAGCAGGGCATTGTCTCCTAAAATGATAATAACAAAGCCCTCTTAGGCTTTTGTTCGGTCCTTCCCCACCATCCATCCCCCAGGAGCTCCACACCAGCTTCTTGGAGGTGACTTGCCCAGGTTAGCTGTGGGGTGTTATGTAGAGCCTTTGGATGAAAGAGAGAGAATCTGACTGCACCATCCACACGTGGGGCATGACACAAGCAGCTCCCAGAACAGGCCTTTTGTGCAATCACTGAGCCAGTCCCGGGTGGCAGGGAGGTCACACAACCGATGGCAATTTTCTCATACAACAAATTGAAGTAACTTATTCATGATGGTCTCTGTTACAGTCAGGGAGAGACTGAAAGAGAGGTAGAAAGGCAAGGAATGGGGTCTGGGCAGGGATCTGGCAGTGAGAATGCTTGGGCTCTTCTCCCAGTCTCCATGCCCAGGCCATTGTGGCTTGGGCGTGTTGGGGTTGGGGTTGGGGGGGACAAGGCAAGGATTATTTGGCTGCATAAATGCTTGAAATCTGACACTGAGCCAAACAAAGTCATGACAGAGTCACCCCAGTAAGAGGAGACAGTACAGGGGAAGGGGTAGGGAAAGGGAATGACAGGGGATTTAATGCTTGCTTACTCTTCTTGCATTTGTGCCTGGAGAAGAAAAATTGAATTAAGGGATGTATCACTTCAAAATAAACCAAAGGAGGGAAAAACAGAATCAAAAAGTCAGAGCATCCTTGGTTCCATGGCCAGTAACTCTTGGTGGGAGGCTCTCTAAGGCAGGGACAAAATGGGAACCCTGGGTTCTCAAGTGTTAAAGCTGGATGGAGCCTATCTTTCACAAAAGGAGACAGGCCACTGATCTCAGGGCCATCAATGATCCCGACAGCAAGAAATAAGAATGGGCAAGTCAGGAGGGAGATGAGATTGGAAGGAGGTGGCAGGATGACAGCATATTGCACTAATGCTGGGCCAGGCCCAAATCTTTGGGTTGTCCTGGGAGGTTGTGGGGGTGGAGAGGCAGGAAGATGTGCTCAGAAAGGAGGGGAGATTATTGAAGAGTTTGAGAGAGAGAGATGACTGGAACCTAATAAACTACATACATTGCTGTTGATTGGTTCACAGGGCCCTGGACAGTGAAATGCAGAAGAGGGGAGAGGACATAATGGACCCCCAAATTGAGTTTGAGTCATCTGTTAAAATATGAGGGAGAAAAGGCAGAGTAATGTGCCAGCTGAGAGGAGTTCTGGAAATGAGATGGTACCCAGGAAGAGGTAGAGGGTATTACTGGAAGAGATTTGTAGTGTAATAGGAGCCAGGGCTAGGTCTGGCCCCACCTTGGCTCCAGAGGGAGGGTGGCAAGACTCCCCTTGGATGTGCTGTCTGTGTTTGACGCCCAACCTCCCTTGAATAACCCTGCACTGCGGCCTCCTCTCCGAGATGAATGCTGGCCTGCTGGAATTGCTCTGTGCTCGTATTAGCCTGGCTTCTGAGAAAATAAGCAACACCATGGGTGTTTTCAGTGCAAAGGAACATGGGTTTCCCCCAGTACCTGCTGTGTTATGGTGGCTTGTGCTCCTGGACAGCAGGCTAACCTAGGCTCGACCTCATTCTGACAAGCTTGGTACGTTGGAGCTGTGACCAGAAAATTTGACTTCAGACCTTGATTAGAAGCTTGTCTTTGCTTGTCTTTATTTTACACAGAGTAGTAGCAGTAACTTGAAATGCTTACCATGCATTTCTCAAAATCCAGATTACTAAATATATTGGTGATTTAGCTAGTTACCTCTTCTGAAATGGGCAGATAAGTAAGCCTTAATTACATAATGAAGTTTCCTTGGAAATATCCCCATTCTTAAGTCCGTTAAGTCTTGACAGACTCTAGCTGGAAAGTTCCCATATGGGACTCCCAGATGTGCCACATGGGAACATGGCTGGCATTTAAAGGCTGAGGGAGTCCTGGGTTAGCTCTGTCTACTGCCCTGGCAACTCTTTGACTTGGAAGGAAAGGGCGGTAGTGTGTGTTTTACTAGTATCAAGTGAAGACCGAGGCCCTCCAGGGGGGTTCCACATCAGTCCAACAGGGATTGGGCCACCTGCACGGTGTAGCACATGGCATCCAGCTGTCAACATGGGGAGGCCTCATGAGCCCAAACCTGGCTCACAGTCATGGAGGAAAAGACCCCCTTTCTGGTACTTGTCTTCTGGTGAACAGCCTCTGGTGAATACACTGAGGAAGAGTCCATGAGCCTTGGGATAAGGAGAAGATTGTTCTTATAGACAAGTGGCCTTGCTGCTGCTCTCAAGACCTTAAGATGCAGCAGATTTTTCAGTACCTGTGGGCCCACTTGAGAGCAAGGAATCTGAGTCTAAGAGTCTCGTGTGTTAATAACCTTGCATGACCTACTCAATTGCTTGTGCATAAATGCTCAGGGAATAGCTCAGCTTTATTTACAATCTTGGAGAAATTTTCTGAGTTTTACTTGCCATGTGTCTTCACTGGTTTGAAATGACAGCCGCTCTAGAACATCGTACCCATCGGGAGCGTATTTGGCTTCATCGCCCAAATGGCAGAAATCAGTATTTTCTTTTATTATGAATCCAACCGAAGCTGTGGGATAGCTAGCTCCCTAGAGAGACTTCAATCAAATTCAGTAGGGCATGCCTACTATGTGTGAGCAACAGGGAAGGAAGGTGGATGTATTCTGTCATTGGCAACAGGTTGACTTTGGAAAACAACTCCTTGGCGCATCCTGAGAGGTGCAGTTTCCAAATGCTGCTCTCTGAATTTGGGACACAAAAGCATTGGTGAGATTGCCCCACAACCACGTCAGCTGTGGTCAGGAAATGACGCTTTGGGAACAAATGAAAAGAGATGCTGGCACTTTTTTCCTTATAGCTCTTAGACATAAATCTGGTTATTTCCTTTCATGTCAGCAGTTGGGGGGCTAGAGACAGCCATGGTTTCTGACAAATGCCCGTCCCTCCCCCCATGCAAATACAAAGGTCTACTAATATAGCATTAGAGGCGGCAGTCTTGTTCTTCGGAGAAGGCAGGGGAATGTTTCCCCATTTGTGAGAATATCGCATGGGCTGTGCATAGAAGCCCAGCCAGGAAAAAATGGCTAGAGTGCCCAATCACTCTGGCTTGTCATTCTCTCTGGCTTGACAGGTTCTCTGTATTTTAAGCTCCTCTACCATGATGCCAGCCCACACAGCCACCTGACTGACCACAAGGGCAGGAGGAGGACTTTTTTCACCCCTTCTACCTTGGAAAACAATACAGGCTCATCCACCACTTCAGAATTCCTACTTTACCTGCACTATTGAGCAAAACCCTCCAACTCCCATCCATCCAAGCACCGCTACCCCTTCTTTTTCAGGCAGAAGAAACATATAGGCTGGTGCTATTTCAAGGCAACTGGAACGTTTTCCTTTCCGCAGGCCAGAAATGGAAGATTTTGAGGATTCAGCTCCTCCACATACACATTTTCGTCTGAGACCTCTGATTGAGTGTTCTGTCATCTCCTTAGAGAAAATAAGGGGCTCAGGTTCTTTCTCATCCAAATTCAGGCCTCTCTGTATGCATCGCCAGCCTCCCCTACACAGGTCCGGGAACTTTCTTATTTGTGGGCATAGAAAATAGAATGAGGCTTGTGGGTAAGCAAATCTTTCCAGCACAGGAATGGGAAATGAAAGAAAGATAGCGCAGTAATTAACACAGATGAAAATGGTTTCATGTTCTCCCCCAGATTTCTCGTGGGTGATAAATAGCCTTTGCTGGAGAGATTTTCAAGCTGGAAATCTTCATACCACTTGCCTCTATTTTGCAATGAAATTAGAGCCCAAATATAAAGATGTCTGTTATTTATGATAATAATAGAGCAGCAGCCCAAGTCCCTGTGTGAACCTGGGGCCCTCAGCACACTGATTTGAAAGCTATGCTCTCCATCAAAGTGCACGCTTAAAGCTCGATCCTGGAGAAGGACTGGGAAAATCCACATCCTTCACTTCCTTGGGTGGGGCAGTGGGTACTGTACTTCCCAAGTGGATTGGTTAGTGTTACTGTACTGATGGCTTTTTTGCTTTGTTACAAGGGCAGGGCAGCTGATTAGGGGTAAGGGAAAGGACCTATTTGGAAATTAAGGTGATGGAAAAGCCAAAGATTTCTTTACAATTTTAAAAAATAAAATCAATCAGAAAAATGTGCATGGTTAGCCATGAGCAATGGACGTGATCCAGTCTTGAAAAGCGTATGTTGTTTCTTTGGTCTGAACACTTCAAGGTGTGCACAGGCTCCAGTCTCCTTGGCCTCCTGTTCACATACCTACAGTGGAAATGGCATCTAGCTCTAGGGGACCATTTCCAGTTGAGAGTGGTTGTGATTGTGTTGGTTTATTTAATCAAGGCAACTTAATCTCTGAAAAATTCAAATCCTTTTGCAAAAGTGCTCTGGATCTTTGGAGAGGTACTCTCCAGGCACTAATGCTCCCTCCCAATGACTCCCTAAATGCTAGCAAGAAGACCAGAGGGCCATACATCAGGGGAGTGGCCATCATTTTTCCAAAGGGTTTAATCTGTCAGATTATATCCAATATCCTTCCCTCAAAGATATGACCTCACTCACCATGATATACTTAGAAGAACACCGATTCAAGTGTAACTTCCATGTCAAGAGTGCCATAAAGCTATAAAAGGGAGGCTCTCTCACTTGAACACTATTCAAGCCAAGGCATAACCTAGTCACCCAGAACTGCTCTCATAACCTGCATACTTCTGACATTTATGAAGCACCTAATGTGTGCCCAGAATCAAAATTCAAAAGTGAAGCAGTCCCTTTCCCTGAAGGACCCACAGTCTAGCTGGGTGAGACACCTTGTACAAACATATGTGCAGAATAGATAGAAGGTAATTTAGGGGTAGAAAGAACTCTAGCAGAAGAGAAGAGGGGAAGAGAACATGCCATGCCGTAGACAACCTGATGATGGCTGGCTAGGTGCAGAGAGTCTATTCCCCAGGCCTCTATCAGAAGTCCTTGCTGCTTCAAGCTTGTTCTCTGAAGGCATAGCCTTTGCAAACCCACCCTCGGTTTTGATCTATCTTGATCCAAGTGATGAGACCTTGAGAGGCCCAAAGAGGGACTGAATTATAGTCACCACTTGTCAGGGCCCAGTGACCTTAGGAATCACCTCATATAATCTCTTCAGGTTTCAAGAGGGAAACTGAGGGCCAAGAGGGAAGGAATACATCATAACAGTAGCATGTTCTTGGGAACATCGAGGCCTAGGAAGATGTTCTAGCTTGGGTCGAAGCCCTAGCTCTGACTCTTACTAATTTGGGGCAAGTCATCTCCCTTCCTTAAGTCTCAGTTTACTTATTCGTAAGATGAGGACAAATGCTGTGTATCCTCCTTGCCTCATTGGGTTTAAACCTTTTAATGCTATAGAAATGTGTGCTCAGCTTGCAGCTTCATTTTTAACTAACTGTTTTTTTCCAAAGGGTTTAATCTGTCAGATTATATCCAACATCCTTCCCTCAAAGATATGACCTCACTTATCATGATATACTTAGAAGAACACTGATTCAGCTTGCTTATCTAAGCAATTCAGTTCAGGGAACATTTGTGATTGCCTACTATGTGCAGAACCCTGATCAAAGTGTTAAAAAATACAAAATTGAGATAAAACAGGTCCCTTGTGGAGTTGACCCCTTGGTGGGGGAACACACACACACACACACACACACACACATGCACACATACACACACACACATAACTAAGATACAGAATTGTACTTAATCTGTCCATTAACATTTATTAAACACCTAAACTCTATCAGGGAAAGACAACACACAAAACCAAGCTTAAGAGTGGAGGTTGGGAAAGAAGAAAGAGCTGGGATTTGATAGGTAGGAAAAGAAGAAACTGCTGGCTTGGGCAGTGTTCTTTCACTCATTTTTCTTGATCCTTATGGGCTGATTTTCTGCCTCTTTACCATGAGGAGATACCAAAAGACCCCCAATATTCCAGTTCTCTGAGGAAGAAGTGGACCAGATAAATGAATCCACCTTCTGTTTGTTAATGTACAAAGTAGTCCCATTCTCCTCCTTTCCTTGGAGCACATCATCGATCATCCTTCCAAAATCCATGTGCAGCTGTGCCAGACACAGTGCCAAGCATCTGAGAGACAGAAAGAGGCAAAAATCAGTCCTGTGCTGCGTAAATATTATGTAACAAGAAGATAGAGAAAGAAATATGCACAAAGGGCTACAAAATTTGAAAGGGAAAGGTTATTAGGTCCCTTGCTAGGAGAATCAAAGGAATCTTGGATTTGGAATGAAAAAAAATGGCTAAGAAATCAAAGAGTTAGCTAGGTGTGTAATGAGTCATAAAGCCCTGAGTTCCAGTCCTGTCTCTGATCTAGTTGTTTGTCCCCAGTCACAGTGCTCAGGAAGCTGTGTAAGACTTATCGGTAACAGGGGAGGTGTCAAACTTCATTGGGAGAAGGCATTTCCAAAACAGGGGTTGTCTCTAGTAGTGAAAATACAAATCAAAAAGAATTCGATAGGTAGGTCTTGGTGGCAAGGGCTAGGTAGAAGGTATCCCAGACATGTGATAGTGTGAACAATGTTTCAGAGGGGATAAAATAGGGAGGCCTAGACACTTAGAGACCACTGAAAGGGAAGAAAGGACAAAAAACAAGGAGTCTGGGAACTAAGTCATTATTACGTGTGGCGTTGGATCTGCTTAGGCAGCTTGTTGGCTTTCTGGTGACTCCTGAAACTTCCTGCAAGAGAGGGTAGTATTTGCTATATGCTGTGAGCCATACCTTTTGCACAACCCCACCAGGAATGAATGAAACTATGCTACCTTCCATTTAGATGGTTGTGTTAGAATGTTCAAGGACCAGTCAGTTCAATCAAAACAAGTTAGCCAATTCAATTCAGTAGGGAAGAAGTGATTAATTAAGGCAGAGAAACATAGAGACCAGGGGGCAAGGCTTGAAGTTAGGAGAGGGGATGTTAATTTGGGGGAACAGCATGTATCCTGCTTGGGAGCCCCAAATAGGTTAGTGCCACATACTAGAGCCCACTGTGCAGAAAACTGAATTACGCAGGGTAGCAGACCTGGGCAATAAAAGTAGAGATAGAACTCTCCCTGCCATTCCTCCAGTGAAGCATTCTAACTATGGATAAGAGCGTCTTGAACCTGGTACTTGCCACAACGTTCTATTGCCCAGCGTGGTAGAGAGTGGATACATGGGAAAAGGCCTGCTATTTTGAAAAGAGCAAATTTCCAGTACTTAGAATGAGAACATGAGAGTAAGTCAGTGGTTTTCCAGCTAGTTTTCCTATCCCACCTCCCACGTTCGCATCCTACACCGTTCCTTTCAGCCTCTAATATCCTTTCCCCCTCCAGCGAGCACCACGGGATAGCAGCTGGTTTTTTAGTACTGATGTGGAAGGAACCTGTCTCCTTTTAGACATTTGGTATCTTGTTTTACAGGAGCTCAGTAACCCCGCCTAGGGCAGCAGTCCTCAGAAGCAGCCCATGCCCAATGTTGGCTTGGATGCCTCCTCACACTCTCAGCTCAGATTTTCCTAAAAGGAAAAGGCTGGGTCACTGTGAGGCCTAGCATTTTGCTTACCTTCCGTTTTCCTCTTTAAAAAGGCTTTATTATGTCCTTTAAGCAAGAAATTGAGAAATGAGCATGAGTCTTCTCCCCTTCTTTATATGCCAAACCAGAGGCAACCCTTTCCTGAATCCCAGGCGCTATTGACCAGCCAGATTGGCAGTGGTAACTAGCTGCCCCAGTGCTGATTTAAACCTGCCCCCCCACGTTCCAGAAGCCCATCAATAGTGCTTTTATCCCACTGGCTTTTCTCTTGAAATGAACCGTAACATCAGCTTTGAAGAAAAACAAGCAGCTGTGTCCACATCTAACATCTCTGCCAATCCCAGAGATCTCAGCTTCAGCCCAGGCCTCTGTTTTGCAGCAGTGCTGCGACTCACTGTGAAAGCCACAGGAGAGCCAGCCTTGCCGATAGTGCAGGGCAGCGGACTGTGACAGCCACAGACACTGCAGCCACCCGCCAGTGAGGTCTTTGGATGCCATCGTCTTCCTTCTCAGGCAGCCTCCCCCCCACCCCAGGAGTAGTACTCTCTGGCATGAGCCAGCTCGGCTGCTTTTGTTCCAGCATAAGGAGGAGGGAGATAAACACAGAAAGGGGCCATCTCCTTCATCCCAGAAAAGCTGCCGCAATCAAGGCCAAGTGCTCCTCTGGTCAGGAGCAATGATGAATCTGTGGCAGAGGCCTGAGATGTGGACAAGAAACCAAAGGCTCTTGTGACCAATGGGATTCCTGCCGAGTTAAGACCATTGGTATCCCAGGCTCCATTTCTGCAGCATCCACTGAAGCATCCACTGACAAATAAAAGCCCAGTTGGAAGCTCTGCTTCCAAAGGATGATAAAATTTGTAACTGCTGCCCAATTACAACAGGCTTAAGCACAATGCAATAATCTATTGATTATGCTAATGATGCCCTCAGAATTAAGATGAAAATATTTGCTAGGATTCTAATTTGTCAGATGTGCACATTGATTTGAAAAAAATCAATCTTACATAATATGGGGAGCATGTACGTAAAGGAGAACTTCATTGCAGTGGCGCTCTCCCATAATGCATCTAATATATTTCACTGTGGGTTGTGTTACATGATGCTCTAACCCCTTGACAAAGCACATAATGAACTCATACCACACAAAGAGAAATGATTAACCTATTTCTAATTACCTTTGGCAATCCGATTACATCCGAGTTCTTCCTGAGCAATCACATTTTAATTTGTGGGAGTGGGATCACTGAGACTTCCTGAGCATGCTCCACCCCCAGAGCCACACAGTAGGAAACAAAGAAAGTGCTCAGGTGGGAGGGCTCAGAAACAGGGCTCCTTCAGGGGACCCCAGGAGCTTCCATCATGGCCCTGGGGACCTGCTGGCTCGCTTTCTGCATGGATTCTTGACCCAGTTTGCATGCCTAGTTAAGAACTGAAATTGTTTGACACTGGCAAAGTGCCTCCAACTCAACTACCAGACAAGACCAAATGAGAGAAATGAGGCATAAATAAATTTTCTTTGTCCAGGCTATAGACACAGGGGTAGGGAGGGCAATTTCTAGTATATCTTCGAAGAGACCTCAGCTGTTGCTGCTGCCCCTGCTCCCAGGGAGACTGCTGGGAGGGATGTGAAGGACTCAGAGCATTTCTTCCCCTCCCATAGAAGGAATTTGTCTCTGATTACTCGTTTGTGATGCATGAATGACTGGATGGAGATTCACATCACAAACGACATCAGAAAATCATCCAAGACCCCCACTGTGTGAGAGCAGCCCTGCTTTATTTGGAACACAGAGCTCATCCCTTTTCCCCCGGAGCTAGCTAGACTCATCCACCAAGGGCATCATGAAAGCTGGTCAGGAGGCCACTTGCCTAACCAACCACGCAGAGTCCTCATCCTCAGACGTTATGGGACAATATGCATTTCGTACTTGGCTTTAGAATTTTACTGTGCGCTATTTCCAAGCTGGGTTAAAGGGGAGCAGCAGAGTGTGAGACCCTCAAGTACTTTTGGAGAACTCCACATGGGACTCCGAAGGCTTTGAAGTCATGGGAGAAACACTCATCTCCAGGGTGAGATGGTGGAAAGCAGGTACAAAGATCTCTGGTTGGGGCAGAGGGAGCCAGGAGGGAGGGGAGAAAAGGTACATTCCAGAGGCAAGTTTTACCATCTTGAAAAGGGTCTCCTCAGGAAGTGAATCAGTGTTTCCTGGAAGCATGTGGCTAATTATCACTCTGCACTTGTTTCACCCTCAGGGATAACTCTGTAGAGAAGGCAGGGAGTGAGTTAAAGCTTATGTTGTCCCCAAGAGTGTTGGGACTATGAGGAGAACTGGATGATAATTGGTTTCTATCGCTGATTGCCCAGCTATCTGCTCAACTACCAATTCCTCAGCCATCGGCTTGGAAATTTCTAATAGGAGAAGATAAATTCAGGACTGCAAACATTTTCTGAATGTCTTTGAAAAACGGCCTGGCTCATAGTATGACCGTTTCCTCTTCCTCTTCTTTCTAGATTTATATGCAGCATGATATGTCTGTCTTTCAAGAGAAATCCAGAACGAAATCATCAGAGGTTTGGGGCTGGAGAGATGGTACCTAGGCAAAGCAAAGTATCCAATCACCGTAGGCAACTGTAAAGACATCTTGCCCACCCAAAGCTTAGCTCTTTGGTGTTTTCATTCCAGATTTTCCTTTTTTCTCCCACCTTCTCGTTTCCCCCTCTGCTGGCTTCTTCGAGCTGCAGTAAATCATGTTGTGAAATAAGATGAGTTGAAATAGCAAAAGCATTAAGATTTCACATTCTGCAGCATAACAATCAACTGCCTTCTGTTGGAATTCAAGCTTGTTAGGAAAGCTCACAAATATTATCGTCTCCTGTGGTGGCAATTTACTCTCCATCCAGAAAAGTGGCTTTTATTAGAGAGCCAACATCGACCATGCCTTGAGAACTGCAGCTGCGATCCCTTACCCCTAATACTGGCTTCTGCGCTGCAGGATGTCCATTTTGTGTCTGTGACTCACAGAAATGATATCTGTATCCAAGGAGGTCCCTTAATGAAGTGATAACAAAGATATTTCAAGAGGAGATTTGTCTCACAAAAACGGGGCTATGCCTAGGATGGGGCAGGTGCCCAAGGCTGCCAAATGTGATCTGAAGTGCAACAGCAGGCTGTCTGGGTCACAGAATGGAGGGAGGGGGAGAAGGAGGAAGAAGAAGAGGAAAGGAGAAGGAGGAGGGGATTAGAGATTCCCAGATCCAAGATTCTTAATGACATCTTGAAATACAGAATATGGTACCCTGTTGTCCTTCAGTACAACCCTGGGAGTTTGAGGCAATGTTGAGATGGGAGGAACAGAGCACATTCTCTAAGTGGAGGACCTGGAGAGGGGTGGAAAGAGGGCTCCTGGGTGTAGCGGAATGCTTCGTGTCTTTGGTCTGCATGGGGATTGAGAGACCTTCAGAGGCCTCTAGGGAAGAGACATAAACTTTTCCAGCTTGTCTTTAAGAGGCGAGATTCCCACCCCTACCCCCAGTGGTTGAGCGCATGAGTGGAAAGGAGTGAATAAACATGGTGACTGACTCAGTGCTGTAACTAAACTCCCCAAATCTGACATTTGGGACATCATGGATCCTTACTGAGGGTTAATTACTATACCTAGTTCAGGATCAGAAGGGGAAAAGGTTATAAATTGACAGATCAGGGGGATAACATGCTGATTAGGAACCAGTCTTTATTTCCCTAACAAGCAAACGGTTAACTAATTGGGATTTTGACCAAGCTTAACCTGAGAGCTATGGTGGAACCAAGGCGTTCTTTTGATTCTCACCACTAAATCTGGAGTCTGCTGACCGTGAATTCTTTCTCCTTGGCCATACGTGGAAACTCAGGAGCATGGGAAAAGAGGCACATGTGCCTGGTATAGAATGCAGAAGTTGAGTCCAGGCCTCCCTGACTCCAAGTCCAGCATCCTTGTCCCTGGACCATGCTGAATTGCATGTTGGGATGTTTGGGTAGAAATCAAGAAAGGAGTTCAGACTTTTAAGCTACAGATGTAATGAGAGTTTCAAACCCCAACAACCAAACCAGTAAGCATTAATTAAGCACATTTTATGTGCTAGGCACCATACTAAGTGATGGGGATATATAAAGACAAAATATACAAAAAAGAATCTCTTTTCTCATGAAGTTTACATTCTGCTGGGCATATACAACATATAATGAGAAAGGCAGACCTATATATAGACATCTTTAAGATTCCTCATTTCTCTCCTGCAGCCATTTGCACTGGCTGTGCCTCATGCCTAGCATGCTCTCCCTTCTCATCTTTGCCTCCTGGCATCCCCAGCTTCCTTCAAGTCCTGGCTAAAATCCTGCCTCCTACCTGAAACTTTTCCCAATACTTCTCTATCCTCTTGCCTTCCCTCTGTTAATAGAAATAGGAAATATTTCCTATTTATGCTATATATAGCTTGTTTATATATATTTGCTTGCTTGTTGTCTCTCCCATTGGATCATGAGCTCCTTGAGGGCAGGGACTGCCTTGTGCCTCTTTTTGTATCCCCAGCATTTAGCATAATGCCTGGCACATAGTATGACCTTAGCAAAAGCTTATTGACTATCTGTCTTTATAGGTATCATAGAATCTGAGAGCAAGAAGAGACCTCAGGGTCCATATAGTCCAAGCCATACATGTATGCTCCCTTGAAGAGAACCCAGTTCAAGGCCCAACATGAGATTGAGCATGGTCTAGGGGCAAGGATGCTGGACTTGGAGTCAGAAAGGCCTGCCTCCTATACCAACCATGTGACCCTCAGCCAGTTGCTGATCCTTTTTGCGCCTCAGTTTCCTCATCTGTAAAATAAGGAAGTTGACTTTGTTTTTGTTTTTTTTTGGGGGGGGTTCCCATGTTTATTGGAAAGAAGACAAAAGTAAACATTGAACAGTTCATCTTGGTGTTTTGAAGTTCATCCCAACTGTAGGCTGGTTAGACAAACTACCAAAGTCCAAGCGTTTCAACATTTCTTTGGTATCAGGGTCCACTTCAAAGCAGAGACCTCAGGGACATAGCTATCCCTCCTTTCTCTTTCTTCTTCCTGCAATTTGATGGAGATACTTCTCACAGGGCCTCTCTGGATCCACTTCTTGTTGTGGAGCTTCTTACTGGGGATGATGGCAATTTCCTCACACACACGCTTGTTGTTATGGAAGTCATTGCCCAGGTGCATGTAGTACTTTTTGATGATGACTCACGCCACCTTCTTCATGGTCTTAGTATGAACATGATCCATGTTGGCTCCGGAGGGTGAAGGGAGCAGAGGCTCCATTAGAATGGCATTTCCTGCAGGACACCCACCGTGTATTGGCCCTTCTTTGTACCCTCAGCATAGTGCCTTGTATAGAGTAAGCAATTACTACATGACCTTTGCAAACAGCAGAGACTAGGTAAGTGGTTTGGGACAGAGAGGAATAGGAAAGAACAAGCAAAGTCAGGAAGAGAAGCAGGTTGAGTTTTGGGGGTGGAGCCATTGAGTCAATGAGATGCTAAACTTGGGGTATTGGTCCAGTCACCGTTCTGTCAATATTTATTGTACACTTGCTCTGTTTAGAGCATTATGCCCAGGGGAGATACCAAGGTAGGACAAGAGGAGGCGGAGATTTCCCATAGATGGTTGGAGTTCAGCCATCAGGACTAGAATTGTCAACCTGGGAATCCACAAGTGAGTCATTGCAGTGTTGAATTCCAGGTGGTCCTTTTGAGATAGGGGCAAGTTGCCTGATGTTCCTACTAGTGCATTGCTACCCATCCTCACAACTAGAGAGTGAAGAGTTCCACCTCCTATCTCTTTTCATCTTGTGCCCATTGCTTGACTTTCCAAGGGAATGAAGGACAAACAACACCTTTTCAAGAATGTCCAATGCCCTTCCCACGCCCACTCTGGGCAGCATCACATCTTGCCCTTGGGAGTTAGGTTCTGGGCATATAAAGACAAAGGCTGGTAATTAAGAAATACTTGCTGATGGGGTGATAACCTCAGAGACTATATATTCTAGTCTGTATTTGACAATTGAGATAGAAATATAATGAAAAGCTTAGTTGGATTTTTTTTTCATTAATAACAAGGCACCATCTTGAAATCATAGCAAATGCAAAATCCCTTCAGTACTAGTGGTGTTTTCATCTAGTTTGACAAAAGGAAAAATGCTGTATTATCCTTTAATTCTCATCCAATACCTTATGAATGCACAAATCGTCGGTCCTATTTAACAAAGCCATAGTCCCAGTTCAAAGGCAGTGTATCTTCTCCCAGGGAAAAAAAAAGAAATGCCTTCCCAAACATCAATTAGAAACATTTATTAGTGGTATGCGATTGACAATTCACATCTATTTCCAAGAAAATAGAATGACCCTTCTTCAGGCTGGAATGCTTAAAAGGTTGCAGGTAGGCAGAACACTCCAGAGTAATTGCTCAAGACAACTGACCTTTGCATTCTAGCATTAGTCAGTTTCAGGAAGAGAAAGGAGCAAGACTTATTCAAAGCTCATCCTTAGATTTCTTTCGTGCCCCTCTAGTTTAACCCATCAATATGTGCTATGCATCTCTATTGATTGTCTTAATAAATGAAGGAAAATTAGGCATAGAAAATCACTTGGAGAATGATTACATATTGACCAAGTCTATCCAAATAGCGTCTGTATAGCTATATCTAGCTTTTTAGCTAAGAATATTGTTGCAGATGTTAGACACCCGCCTTTTGGACTTGACTATATTTCCATTTCTCTCTTTTTGAAAAAATCATGAAATTTTTTACATCACAATCATTTTCCAATACATTCTCATTAAACCCTGTTTCATAATAATGAAAAAGTTAAACAAAACTTACTAATCAAGCAACCATTCTTGATGGTGTATGTCCCATGCCACACCTGTACTCCCCACTTTTTTTCCAAGATGGACTGTGTGTTTCAACCTCCATTCTGCAGAACTCAGTTAATCTGATTTCATCTGGTTTTTATTGTGTTCTGTAACTGTGGTCATGGTGCATTCTCTTCTCCCAATTCTGCTCTTTTTGAGAGATAACTTGGGGTCAGGAAGACCTAAGTTTGAATTCTGCCTTTGGCACTTAACTAATTTGACTGGGACAAGTCGATGAACTTCTGTGAGCCTCAGTTTCCTCATTTATAAACTTATAGAAATGATCAGCCCAGTAGGATTTCCTTCTTCCTTTCTCATATGGTTTGGATTTCTTTCATGAAATTTCTTTATTTTGAGAACTATTCATTCCATGTAGTTTGGAAGTTGTAAATGAATGTTCAGTATGTCAAAATCTATTAAAAATATTGTTCTTAAATTCTTATGGGTCATTGTTGTGGCTGGGTGATTGTGGGCTTTATTTTTTATTGGTATGGTGCTGTTTCCAATTCATCTTATTTGCAGAATTCCCAAGGATATTTTGAGGTTTGAGTTTATAATATGGGGATCTTTCAGTTCTTGGTCAGCTGGTCAAGAAATATTTATGATCACCTACTACGTGCTAAGCACATAGTAGGGGATAAAAACAAAAACAAAGACTGCCCCTGCCCTCAAGGAATTTACAGTCTGATTGGGAAGACAAGACACAATAGGAAACTGAAAAGTGGAATGGAGGAGGCCCGTACCTGATACAGGGGCAGGGTGAAGAGTGCCAAAGAAGTCGCAAAGCAGTGTAGCTGGTGGGAAATGGGAGGGACTGTGTTGAGCCCTACAGTTAATTCCTGTTACGGATAGCAAGCCTTAGCTATGGAATTCTGGCCATTTGATCATGTCTTTCTAAGTATTCAGTAGATGCTAAATATTGCAACCTACAGTGTTATCTTCCATGGTTTCCACCCTTTCCTTGCCAAGTCTGAACTCCTTATTGATGAGCTTTCTGTAGTTTTGGGTAGTAATAACTTGTCTAGATCACCATCATGAACCCCTATTTCTGTAAACAGATCTGCTTGACTCCCAGTCATTTGTTTCATACTACTTCGTTTGTTGCTGGAGTTCATGTGGGTGTCACCCATGGTGGGTCTTTTGGTTCCTTTCTTGGATTTTAGCTGTTTCCAAGACTCTGGCTAGCGGTAAGTCAATATACACTACATTGTATAAGTCCAGAAAGCATATAGCAGCCTTTTGGGAAAGGAAGCGTTCATTTTTCTACAGCTTTCTTGGGATTGTCAGCTTGGTATTCTCTTAATACTGAACAAGGTTTTGTTGCAATACTTTTGAAATCCATTTGTACCCATGTTGCATGTTGAGACTGGCATTATGGAGGTATTAAGTTTTCTCCGACTCAGTAACAGCTATAGGAAGTACGCATGAGAAGCCCCTGGGTTAGAGGCTGGGGGTTGGGGGAGGGAAGTAGTACGTGGCACCAAATGTGGAACTTTTGTATTAAAAAAGAGTGGGATTGTCTTGCTGGATCTCTTGCTTTTCTCCCCTCTTGAATGTTGTGGATGTACCTTTTTTTTTTGCATTTCCTCCTGTGTCAGATGTGGGAGTAAAGAGAGCAAATTCTGACCAGAACCTTTTACCTGCCATCTTGCTGGAAGAGTCTTCCAGTACAAATAAACCCAATGGGCCATTCCAAGGATGCTTCTAAACTTCCCTGTTATATTGAGGACCCCAAGCATTTGTTAATCAGCTTTCTGTCTTACTGACACCTCCTACTTACTGGATATGTAGTCTTGTAGTTATGCAATATACCTTGCTATTCAGTCCTCCTCCTTCTTTCTCCCATGATCCTCTCTGGTCCCAATCTCCCTCCATGGAGCCATTGTTGGCTTGTTCTCAAGTCATCTTGTGAATTTTCCCCTCCCCATTTTGGTGTATCAAAACATATATCTTGTGTCCCATCTCCGTACGTTAACTGCCTTATTCTTGATTTCCGATTAAGTAATTTGTGCTGAGGTATCAATGGCAGCTAATGGTTTATTATGTTTCTCTCCAAGATAAAATGTGTTTTTGATCAGAGATGAATGACAGAAATTTCAGATACCCATGACTACATATTTTGGCATGGAGGAGGCTTTCCTTATTGGTTATTTAACTAGTGCATCAAATCAAATTAATAAGCATATCTATTTCTGAGTGTGTATAAAATCTAGAATATTCTGGATTCTGAGGGGGAGGATATGAAGAGGATAGGATCCTTGTTCTTCATGGCCTTACAGTAAAACTGTCTCCCCTACTGAAAGGAAGGCAAGCACTAACTCATTGATGTCTCTGCATCCCTGGTGTCTAGTACAGTGCCCTACTCAGACTGTGTCCAGAGTATTGTTTGCAGTTCAAAGTGACACAGTTAACAGAATGTTAATCATCTCAAAAGTGTCCAGAAAAGGGTAATGAGGACAGTAAAAGGTCTTGAGTTTGCCATCTGAGGACTGATTAAAGGAACTGAGAATGTTCACCTTGGAGAAAAGAAACAACATCCAGGAGCTCAAAGGGCTGGAATATGGAAAAGAAATCAGATGTGGCCTGTTGGGCTCAGGAGCAATGGGTAGGATTAGCAAAGGGGCCAAATGAACAACGCACACTCAGTAGGATTGGGTTGGGGGGTGACAGGCTGGGTGACTACTTATTAGGCATTTTGGAGAGAGAATTCTTGTTCTCAGGCAGGCGTTAGCTGAGATGGCCTCTGAAACTCAGTTCTTCTTTCTCCATGGACTGAGAGCTAGTGTTTCCTCATCGCTTCTGCCTTTACCATGCTGATGCCAATTTCCAAACACTCTGATCTGAGACCAGACCAGACATTCTAATCTAGGGAGTTCATGGAACTTCCCAATCTATCTTGATCCAGACTCACTCCTTAAAGGGGGTTTGCCTAGATTTTAAGGTAAAGACCAAAAGCTTCATGGGCCTGATAAATGCCTAAACATTGTATACACAGTGGGTCAAGAACATCAAGGTGTCCTTTCCCACCCCAACACAGATGGATCCAGGAAGAGTCATTCCAACTCTTAGATTCCATTATTTTTACTGCATCATTTCCTGTATTCCAAATGATTCATTTTGGCACTGTGTCTTCCCCGGGATGCTATTACATTCACAGTCTCATGACCCGATGAGCTCACCTTCTCAAAAGTATCATTAAAAAGCAAAAAATGACACGAAACTTCTTTTTGTTCGGGTCCTTACTCATTCTAACACCTTTGACTTCTTCAGTGGCTGATGTGTGACAACCATTTTCTAAACTTATTTCTAGTAGTTGGGGAAGATTGCACCAAAAACATAGCTGTTATATGTAACTGATGCTTTTACTGAAAACAGTTGACTTCCTATTGAGTAGAAATTATGAAGAACACAAAGGAAATTCAAACTTCCCAACATTCACTAGGAATGATGAAAACTAGCTTAAATCCATGAGGGCCTGATGGAGAAGATTATCTGAAATCTGCAGAAATTTGACAGTTCTGAATTTCTAGTTTAATCCTTCTCTGTTTTTGTTTGCATTTATTTTCCTAATTTCCAGTGCCAGTGAGGGGAAGTACAAGGTGAGGGGAGGCTTGCTCATTTAAAGCTTATTGCACTAAAATAGCTTTTCAAAGTCTTCGGCAAGCTGTCCTGAAATCACCCAGCATCCACTGGATTAGCCAATTGCAGCTCAAGTGCTCAGAACATCACTTACAATATTAATTTAAAGGACTGTTAGAATAGTCCCAATTGACTGAAAGTCCCAATAAGCAACCTAAATCTTTGAGCAAACATGGCAATGTCCATCAATGACATGCCTTGCCCTCCAAATGCTTTTCCTGAAATTGATGATAAAGTTAGAGTACTAACATGAGGCTGTTTGGAGACCTACGGCCAATGGTCAAATCACGATGGACCATCTTTGCCACTTGTATTTCTGTCTATTTCCTTACTCACAGGATTCTGTACTGCATAGCTTACCTTGGTGAGGGTAATAGTCACAGAATGACTACATATGGGCTTTAAGAAATATCTCTTTCCCTGGCCGTCCCAAGTTTATTATTTGGAAATCTTTGTGCATCTCTAGTTTGACTGGATGATCCCAAAATGTAGGGCTAGAGAAGGTTAATTTTTTGTAGGCCTTACAATTTCTGGCCTGAAATACACTGAGCATTACCTTACCACAACTGCTAATGTAGTTGCACGATATGGCGTTCCACCCCCACCTGAGGATCTACCTCTGAATGGCCTGTGGAGCCAAGATGCCCAGAGAGTATACTGCCCTCTCGACCCTGTAACTCCCACTCATTAATTTCACGCTAGAAACTACGAATTCACACAAGCATTTTTGTGTATGTGAATCACACACACACACATACACCAGAAAGCATATATAGAGATTTTCATTTGTTTTACAAATATGATAATTGGTGAGGGCAGAAGGGTTTTAGATGCTTAAGGTGATACTAATAATTCTGGGTGACTCTAGCCTTCAGCTGTGTGCCCTGGATCATGATTCCACAGTTATCCTGAACAGCTCTTTGGGGGATTCAGACCCCCGTGTACTTCTCGCGACATTTCACACTTTTTCATTGTCATTTCATGTCTCTCTGTTCTGGTGAGCCACAATCCGTGATCTTTTATGTGGCCTGTTGGACTTGTTTTGGGGTTCCCTCAACTGCCCCTGTATAAAACAGTAAACTGAATTGGTAAATGTATGATGTATTCTTTGCTTCACCTATCACTCTTTCCCCATCACTCTCCCTCTTCTCAGGCCTCTCTATTCCCGGAGACAAAACAATATTGAAATTGCCATGGCCACCCCAACCTTGAGCAATCACCACCTGATAAGTCAGCATAAGTCGAGGAAGACCCTCCTTCAGCAACAACTGAATGCCCAGATGATGATTAGCATTTTTTAGCACTAATGCGTTTTTTTAAAAATTAAGGTGTGTTCATTGTTTAGATGTAATACTATTGCACACTTAATAGACTATAGTATAGTGTAAACGTATCTCTTATATGCACTAGGAAACCAAAAAGTTAATGTGACTGACTTCATTGCAATATTCATTTTATCGTGGTGGTCAGGAACCCAACCCATAATATCTCTGAGGCAGGCCTAGATGTGACTTCAGGGTGTACAGTGGTATTCATTTAAAAACCCTTTTGATGCTAGCAGTCACTTGGAGGTCCCCAACAGAGATCTTGCCTCTACAGTCAAATTTCTCCTTACTCTTCTCCCTTTCTAGTTAAACAGTCCCATTTCCTTCACCAACTTGCTTTGCTGTGAATATCCCTTTCACTGTTGATACAGCCTTGCCCCTCTGGCCATCCCCTCCATTTTCTTCCTATGTGCTCTGAGACATTTCTTGCAGTCCGATATCCAATCAGCTTTCTCAGCTATTATGTCATCCTATTTAAAGGCTTGTTTGTGTTGTCTTGGCAAGAAATGCAGCTTGTCCCATGGTAAATGGATTTGGAATCAGGCCACATGAGTCTGCACCCACACTCTGTGTTTGGAAACCAGTACACAAGCCCAACTCTGATATTCCCAAAGAAGGAAATTCAGCAAGGGGCATAAGCCTACAAAATAGGAGGAAAACATGTGAGAGACTTTCAAGATTGAACTGGGTCCATGTAAAGCTTGAGCCCCCACTTATATGGGCTACTTTGTGATTACTGAGGACTGTTACATCATTGATCTTGCCAATAAGAGCTGACATAATTACTACCATTTTATAGACCTTCCAATAGGGATTGTGCCTTGGCCAAGGTTGCCCACCTGGTAAGTGACATAGGCAGGCCTTCAGCTCCAGAGGGCCTCTGTCAGCTGAACTGACCCCGTATTTTGATGCAACAGCCTTCTCCAAGTGAAGAGATTGAATTCCTTGGAGGATTTCCATGACAGCAGATTAGAGCATGAAACCAGCCACTTTTTGGTACACTTAGCAGGGCTGATTCTTAGAGGTCATGCATTCAATTTTGGGCAATTACTGTCAGTTTAAACGTTCAAGACGAAGGAAGATAGTGTGTAATTAATCAAGCAGAGAGGCCCATGAAGCTTTACCACTAAAGATTTAATGGAATGATGGACAGACTGGGGCATGTGAGAGGGAGAGGCCCAGACTTAGCAGTGGGGAAGGGAGGAGGGGAGCTCTCTATTCTTGGGGCTGGGTGCTAAACCTTTGTGCATTTGATCCTTCTGCTGTACCCTGGGCAGGCGATGAGGCCATGAGTCAGTAGCACCACTTGAGTCCCATGCAGGACATTGTTCTGAATAGGAGATCCAGATAGAAGATTGAGAATGGAAACATTTCTCTAAAGAGCTAGGGGAGAGGCCCCCAGTGGCCTCTGCTCCCTTGAGTATACTGCCAGGCCCAAACCTTCTAGTTCTGAAAAATGAAGGGAAAGGGCATTTGGTCGGCCTGGGTACCACTGGCTTTTCCCAGTAACATAGAACCTCAGAGCTGGAAGGGCCTCTAGTCCCTTCAGCATCTCTAATGGGCTCTTAATTAAAAGGTGAAGCTCATTCCACTTTCAGAGAGGCCTAAGGGTTAGGAATACATTCTTTACACCCAGTTCTTGAAATATTTGAAGGTACCCTTATGTCTTCTCTAAGTCTTTCCTTCTCCAGTCTAAGTAGGCCCAGTTCCTCCAAACAAGCTTTGTCATGGCCTACTCAAATTCTACAGTCTTGAAAATGATTTTGATTGATGGGCTGGACTCGAACAGAAGAGTTAAACTGTGGTAGATCTACTCCTCAGCATTGGGAAGACAGGGTCAAACTTGGGATGGCCTTGCTGCTCTCTTCCCTAGGCCTATATCCTAGTATTCATGTCATAGATTTGTATGTGTGTAAAATAGACATATATATGTATGTGCACAGATTGATTTGTATAGGTGTACGCTTTTACATACCTAACGATATCCTTACATTTGTATGTCAGCCCCTACCAAAAACTGTGATAAAAATACCTCTGAAGTTAAAGGAAACAACAAATATGGAATGCATTGAGCCTTTGGGATAAAAAGTATCATTAATTGTAATGATAAACATTTGCTTTTTGCAGATTGACAGATAATGCTTTTGAAATTACAGTGGATGAAATGCTAGACTTGGAGTCAGAATGACCTGAGTTTAAACCTTACCTCTGACACTGATTAGCTGTGTGATCCTGAGCTGGTCATCTAGCCTCAGTGTTCTTATCTGTACAATGGGAACCATAAGATCCTTCCAGGGTTACAGTGAAGAACAGATGAGATGGCCTGTGTAAACAGCTTTGCAAGCTTACAGCATTCTAAAATTCTATTTATTTTCATTGTCTGTTATTCCAAATATTGCCACCAAGTAAGGATGATCTGCCATGCTCTGTGCTCTTGGAAATCAGCTGTTGTCCCCTCAGTACTTCTGAACTCAGAAGGGGTTTCTTCTGGCTCCTTTCTCATGGCTGTGCATCAGGGATGTATGTGTGTGTAAGTAAACATACATGACAGTCAGCATCCCATTGTTTGAGTCCATATTTAAGACCACATACATGATGCTCTCTCAGCTGCAGCTGATCAGAAGAAACTGTAGGATCAAACTCCCCAGTGAGATCAAGTCACTTGAAAGCCAGAGACAGAGAGAGTCCATCAACAAGTGAGTAGAACTTTTCCACAACCCACGTCTATTGGCTGAGATCACTCTCAGCCCCATCTCTCCTGGAAGCCCCAACCCTTCTCTCCTGCCTCCATTCCTGTGACTTTGCTTGTGAAGCCTGAGCAGAGTGGGCCTGCCTTGCCATCCGTGCTCTTGTCTGTGATATCTGGGGTACACGATGAGGTAGTCGCAGGATGGACCATTGCATAGGCCGGTCACTTCAGACAGAGGAGGCATGGGGTACATCTGGAACAGTCTGGGAGTCTGAGGAAAGAGCCCCAAGATTGAGGAGATCCTCTGAGGAGAGATGAGTTCGGAAGGGCTAGTGAAGGGTGGGGAGTAGGGAGGCCTGGATACAAAAACAAGACACAGGGACAGCTGCTCCCACCCATAACACCCTACAAATAGTTAACATGTTGCTTGCCTGGTCCTGCTTACTTCACACAGCTAGTGCTGGTGGAGATTGGCCTACGGGCCCTTTTCTCTAATGCTCACTGCCCTGTATCAATCCGACAACACTTGATACACCCAAGACCTCATGCTCTGGGCTGAGCATGGATGAACCAAAAGGGGGAATATGCCAGGGACATAAATAAGTAAATGGGGCTTCAAAAGGGCTGGAGTACACACAACTGAGGGCAGTGGGAAAGGTGTTGGTAGGGGAGGTGGTGACATCTCCATCTGCTTGGAAGAAAGCTGCAGGAGTGGAGGGGGTGGGAGCTAGGGATGGAAGGTCATAGGCGAAAACAGTAGCAAGTCAGTTTGATGGGAGCAGACTGAAGGGAGAGGATTAATGAGGCCTTAAATGCCAATCCAGGGAGTTTGTACTTTATTGTAACAGTGGGGGCTATGTGGGGGAGTGGAAAGAACCCGGGCTGGTGGAGCCAAAGGACCCGGTTTTGAATTGTGATTCCGATATTAAATATTTTTGTGAATTTGGACAAGGCAGGTAACTTCCCGTGGCCTCGATTCTACTGCCTCTGGAATGATGGCATTAGATATCACAGTCTCTAAGGATCTCCCCAGTACTACATGCCAGAGGCAGTAGGGAGCTACTGAAGAATTTATAATGTGGAGGTGGGGAGGTGTTATGGTCCAATCTCTGTTTTAGGAATAGTAATTTGACAGTTGTATGGAGAATGGATGGGAGAGTGACCAGACTAGAAGCAGGAAGACCAGGTAAGAGGTAATATTATTTATATTATGAAGGCTAATTATAATCCATCATGAATTATGCACATACACATACATATCTTTAGGTGAATGCCTGACCTATAGTAGTGGCTATGTTAGTGGAGAAGAGAGGAGATGAAGGTGAGACCGTGGAGGTCAGTTCATACTGGATAACTGCTGGGAAATGGGTATAGATAATTCTGAAGTGTGAACCTGAGGGAGAAGGGTTGTTTTACCTTTAATAGAAATAAGGAAATTTGGAGGAAGGATGGGTTTGGGAGAAAGTAATGCTTTTGCTGCTTTGGCCAGGCTGAGTTTGGGGTACCTGGGCAAGACTGAGGCTGGCTATGTCAATCTGGGAGTCATCCACATGGAGGTGATCAGGGGAACCATGGGAGCTAGTGAGGTGCTTGGGACATAGAGTATGCAGGGTTCAGGACACAACTTTGAGACACAATCACTTGACTTGCTGGATGGGACAAAGCAAAGGATACTGAAAAGGAATGTAGCTTTTTTCTCTGTGCTCCCCTCTTTTCCCAGACTCCCACCATGAGTCCTGATCTGTCCTCTGTACCACTCCACTTATTCAGTGAACATTTACTCAGCACCTACTATGGCCGAGGTGGCATGCTAGGTTCTGGAATTGCAACGTCCCATATTAAAAGCAGCATTTTTTACCACAGTTCCAGAAATATTTCATTTATTCATTCAACAAATGCTGCACTAGGCAATGAGGGAAATAGAAACATGAATAAGAGTTGGTCTTTGCCCTCAAAAAGCTTTTATAGCCTATCAACAAAGAGATAAGACATGTAAGTGCACTGCATCTCCAAACATTAGATATGTAAAAGAACTGAGGTGTATGTGGGTTCCTGGGCAAGCAATCATTTCCACCTGGTAATGATGAAGGAGTCTTTGTGGAAGAGGAAGCATGTGACAGGAGGAGGAGGAGGCATCTGGAAAAATCGGCTGTGATTGGATAGGGAGATCTTACTGTGGGGGTAGGAAGGATGGGAGGTCAGTCCAGTGGAGAGAACAGCAGGAGCAAAGGCCTAGAGGTAGGGAACTAGGGTGCCCCCAGGGGCAGGGGTGGGGAAGATTAGTACAGTTTATCTGGAGCGTAGGATGTTCAGAGTGGTAAATTTCGCCTTGAGCCTCTCTGGTAAAGAAGTCTGAACCTTATTTGGTCATCAACAGAAAGTCATGAAAAGGTTCTGAGCAGGAGTTTAGAGGGAGAATGAGTTAATGGCTGCCAGTGACTTTCTACTCGCTACTCGCTACTCGCTACTCGCTACTACGCGCTACTCGCATTTCAAAGGCTCTTGTGGTGAGCAGGGTCTTTTGACAGTCCCTTAAATGACCGCACTTGGACCGTGGATGGTTAAGATGAGCTCAGACTGGCAGAATCCTTACAGCTCAGAGAAATCACGTTGCATTTTTCCATTGCCACCGAAGGAGAGACTCCAAAGGGTTAAACACACAATTCAATATACCAAGATTAAAGCAATTATTGTAAATTAGCTTAATCATTCCTTCTATGTGCCTTCAGAGGCAGGTTTTTTTTTTCCCATTGTCGCTACCAAATAAATGAAGACTTGTAAATACAGATAAACTTAATTTTTAAAGGATTATCTATGCTGAAAGGTTCCAATGCTTTTAATTAAATTTTCCCCCATTGTATAAAAACGGATGGCTGTGTTGTGGCAGTGTAAGACGTCAGGAGGCCACAAATGAAACGGTGGCAGAATGATGGCCCACAGTGCGACATTTGGCTGGATGTGTATTTCTCAAAGCTACTAGCTGTAGTAGGGCCTCAGATCGACCAGCAGGAGCGCTCTTTTACAGCATCTTCCCTGCCAGCATTTGGCTGGCTATCAGTACAGAGAACTGGCCACAGGTACCTGGGGGGAGTGGGGGGTGGGAATAGGGTGGAGCTGGAAGCCAGAGGAAGTGGGGGACATGCTCCCTCTGGAGAAGGGGGTGGAGTTTGGCTCTGAATTGTGGCCAGGATTTCCATCTTGGCGCCTGAAGTTCACACTTAGGTGCTGGCAGGGGTGGGGGGACTGGACGAGGTGCCATTCACACCTCTTGGATGGTCTAGGCTAGGCCCTGTTCGCAGGCTTTCCTGTGCATCTGCAATGCTAATTATATCTAGTGTCAGGAAATAGAAGGCTATTTATAGCTGAGAACAGACTCCAAATCTCACTCGCAGGAACTCTACTGATTTTGTGCCTGTGCTGGGGATGGATGGCTGTACACGTGGAGGAAGCGGCCCACTCGGGACAGAAGAAACCATGTCAGGGACAAAAGAAGAATCGAAAAGTGCAGACGCATTAAAGCAAGAGTCTCTTCTGTTTACTTTTGGCTGCTATAGTTGGGCCAGTCAGGGGCCTGTGGGATTCCAGATCAAAGATGCAGTCCATCCAGTTCAGGGAAAAGAAGCCTAGGTCCAGGAAGCTGGGGCCTAGGGCCCAAGGGTCTCTCTCTAACTCTCCTCAGTGGCCTTGAGGAAGTCAGTTCCCTCCTATGGCTCACCATTTCCTTGCCTGTCAAATGAAGGACATAGACTAAATGACCTCTAGGCCCCCTCAGCCTGAAAGCTTTGTTCCAGAGTGGGACTGGAGGATATTAAGGCCCCAGAAACAACTTTAGCTCTGGAGGGGCCTGTGCTCTTGTTGGGGAGACAAGCGAAGGCCAGGAAGAGGTAGATTACCCCCGAGAAGGGTCTATGCGAAATGGCTGCTGAGTGGATCTCCTATTTAGAGCTGTCTCTGGGTAGAGTGTGCTGCAGCTCTCTGGGGTGTTCTACTTAGATTTATTAGGTGACCACTGAGGAGCTTTCCAACCTTTTCCAATACCACATAATGTTAGAGGGGTTCAGAGCAGGGAGGTGTTTGGGTTGGTGGTGCCAGGGACAGCTCTATGGAGTCTGTAGGTCAACTAGCATTTATTAAAGACCTACAATGTGCGAGGCATGGTGCTAATGTTTGTAAAAAGTGCTTAGCACAGTGTGTGACACACACATGCAGAGTTATATAAATATGTATATATATATATATATACATTGTCATGTATGTATGCATAGTTACATATAGTTGGTACTATATAAATATTCGTTATCGTTAATATTGCTGTTGGTTCCATCAGATTGTGTTTGGCCTTGAGAGGACTTTGGCTTTTATCTCGGAGGCAGCGAGGGAACACTAACAGTGTTTGGCAGTGGGGTGACTTATGGTGCGTTTTATGTTCGAGGACCTTGGTTTGAAGCCCACCTTCTTTGCTTCCTTGCTGTGTGACTTCAGCAAATCCCTTAACCTCTCTGGGCCCTGGTTTCATCCTCTATAAAACAGAGGGGCTGAGTCATAGACCTCTAGGGCAGCTTCTAGCTCCACTCACCATTTCCACTTGGCAGTTGCATAGAGAATGGATTGGTGAGAACAGCAGTGGGAAGACCGATTAAGAGGCAGTTATAATGATTTAGGCAATGGCCTGAACTGTGTGAGTGGAAAGAAGGGAATGGAAGAGAGCGAGGTTGTAGAAGTGGGATGGACAATGCAGGGTGAAAAGCACATTAAGCCATTATCAGCCATTAATGCCCTCTCCCTCATTAATTCATCAAATGAATCATGGAAGCCCCTGCCCAGGGGAGATCAGTTCAATACTGGGTTTGTGATAAAGTCGCCACTCAATACTGTATCCTGTCATACAGCAACACGGAAAGGACGAATTTCAGGGTTAAAAAGATGGCATTTTATTTCCCGGAGAAACCTGGGGTTGCTAAAAGGCCTGGGCATTCTTCCCAAAGTAATCCAACCTACTCTCTCCTCCCTCCTGTTGGCCTTTGGGCCCAGTTCACAGTTTCCCTTCAGTGTCCTAGCTATTCATATGTGAATATCAGCAAGGTTTCCAATTCAGTACTCATAACTTGGAACTAATCAAGGTTAATGCTGCCCCCTTGGGTGAGGGTGGGGAGAGTGGCGAGGAACCCTAAGTGTGCTATTTTCTGTAGAAATGTTGATACTTTTAAAAGTCCTGAGGCTTGTGTACCTGGTCCCACTTAAGGTACCATATCCTTTTGGGAGGGTCCAGAGGAAAATGAGCAAGGTTAGCATGGACAAAACACACTGGGAGACTCTTTGAGGGAATCCTCAGGCATGTCTTGCTCAAAGATGGAATGGGACTGCACCTGTGGTTCCCCGGTAGGGGCTTGGTATGATTGAATGAGAACGTAACATTTGAAATCTGGCATGGAGTGGGGACAGGAGGCCCACTAGTGAAGGAGAAAGGCCAGATTTTCCCAATTGATGGGGAGGATTGGCCAGGAGCTCAGTTCTACCATCTGCCCAGAAATTCCAATGGATTGTTAGCAAAAGAAGAAGAGCGGATGCCACTGGATGTCTCAGGGGGCACTTCCTCTACTTACTCTAGGAATGCCCATTCCTCCTTTGGCCCAGGAATGCCAAGTTTCTTGGATTTTCAGAGTGCCCACCAAGGCTGAGCTCCCCCTTGATACACTTGAGCTAGAAGCAAGCTTTTATGCTTAATTGCTGTGATTTGGCCACCATGACATTTGATCAGAAGGAGGCTGGGCACATTACAAACAAGTCCCACATTTACAACTCAGATTTGATATTTACACTTACAAAGGAGGGGAGGAGGGAGGAAGGGTCCAAGATTGGTGAGGCCCATCTAGAGACCATTAGCATAATTGGAAGATGACCAAATCTCTCACCGTATACTGCAGATACTGGTTAAAAGCTCGACCTTGGAGGAAACAGTTCTTATCTTCAAGCAAGGTGAGATCCTCGTAGTTTCAGTGCCCATTGCCCATGGGTGTCTCAGCTGCTCCCCACCCCCACCCTGCCCTTGCCCAGGTGACTCCAAGAGCTGGCCTCCAAGCAGAACTTTAGGTTCCCATTATTTGCCACATCTCCCTTTTTCACTGGCAATGTTCTTTGTGAGTGGATTATACTAATGAGATAATGGATGCAAAAGTGCTTTGAAAAGGACAAAATGGCAGAAAATGGTAAGTATTCCATTGTTCCACTTTGGAGTCCAGTACCTGGAGACATTCAAAATAAGAGCAGGACTACTCTGGAGGGGAGGGGAGAAAAGCTTTCAGGATGAAAATTAAAACTGGATTGGACCATTGATGTATATAATTAAATACTTATATTGCGCTTACTATGTGTCAAGCACTGTGCTAAATGCTTTACCAATATTATCTCATTCAATCCTCAGGAAAACAGAGGTGACAACAGTTAAGTGACTTGCCCAAGGTCTCACAGCTTAGTAAGTGTCTAAGGCAGATTTGGACTCAGGTCCTCCATGCCTAATGCTCTATTCACTGAACCACCTAGTGGCCCTTTGGAATATATAATCTTTGACTTGAAATTTATCTCAGAGGTCATATAGGTCAGTCTCCACATTTTTAGAAAAGGAAACTGAGAATCACAGTAGGCCCAGCACTTGCCCAAGGTCACACAGTTTGTAGTAGAGACAGGGTGCTATTATCAGGCTTCAATGTTTATCCAGGGAAGCTACTTTAGGACTGGGGCTATTTTGTGACTTAACCTCCCTGTGATCTCATCTGTCAAATGAGGGGGTTGGAACCAGAAGGTCCCTTCCAGCTCCGGAGCTTGGGCAGTTTGTGTGGTCCATTCATCCCTGGTGTTTTACATTGCCCAACTTTAATAGATTAGTGGTAGGACATCGGTGTTTCTGCCTTTGTTTTCCTGTTGCAGGGTTGTTATGGGAGATGATTGAAATGCCAGTAAAAAGCCAGACCAGGCCAAGCCATGCCATTACCCCATGAAAGGGTATTAGCTGTTGAGCCTAGGTTTAAACTTGGGTGCCATGGAAAATGGGATTTTTGGTTTTTTAGGAAAATTAAAAACTGCTGTTTCTTTGTTTCTTTGCCCTGCCCTCTTTCCTCGGCACAGACTGCAATCTTCCTGGGAAAATCAGGCTAGCCATTGAATAGGTACGACGTTTTGGATGGAGAAATGGGTGCCAATCCTTACAGCTTCTTAAACATTAACGAGAAACTTCAAACCTTGACAATGAACTAATTAAAGGTCTCCTAGCAATGACACATCATCGTTGTGGAACAGGATGTGATCCGCAGCTCACAGTGGCCCCGAAATCTTGGTCAGCTCTTGTTCAGTATTTTGGCTTCAGGCGGGTGAAGAGTCCAGTCCCATAGTACAGACAGTGGAGCTTGGAATCAGATAGGTCTGGGTTCCAGTCTTACCTCCTTACCAGGGGAGTCAGCTTTAAATGGCTTATCAAATGTCTTCACATTTTGAAGTATGAACATTTATACCTCGAAAATTTCAGGGGTTTGATTTATTGCTTCATTAATTGTGTAGGCTTGAGAAAGTGTTAATGATGCAGATTAAATCCCAAACATTGTGTGCATAGTGTATGTGTATTCCAGCCCCGCCTCCCCTGCCAGAGTCTGGTTGTTAAACATTTACCAAACACACCCTTGTACTGCTCTCTAAACAATCCTGGGACTCAGCAGGAGGGCTGCAGAAGGCTCAGGGAATGAAGTCATCACCTGACTGGAGGCCTACCATCTGGGGATGTCTGGGGACAACCATAAATGGCATTTAATGGTGCCTAAGGTTTGCCTCCTATAAACCTGCTCACCCCCTGGCTCCAGACCCTTACTGTGTTATCCTCACAAACCACTTCATGCTCTCTCATGTTTTCTTTTCTGTAAAACAAGGGAGGGAGAAAGGACTTGGACATGGTCTCTAAGGCCCTTTCTGGCCTAAACGTCTGAGTGGCTCATGTGTGGAAGAAACAGGAAGTAGGTGAGAGGCCATTACAGTATGATGATGATGAGGTTAGTGCTTTAAAAAAATCACAAGTCTGAAAATGGGAAGACTCACTGTAACACAAGAGGAAACTGGGGAGCAATAGAACCTGTAATGATGACTGGAAAAGTGTGAAAAAACTCCCATTAAGGAGGAGGAGGAAGGGGGAAGGTATCACTGTGGCGTCATAGAAGTAGGTAGAATGACGTCCCAGTCTAGTGATGGCAAGGCATGAAAACCCCCAGAAGCAGGCAGACTAGCGCTGGCTGGCACAACAGGAGAGGTGGGCATAAAGTTGGAGGAATGGAGTGGAAAGTGGTCACCAGGACCCTCTCTGGAACCTGGGCTGGGTTTCCGTCCTGGGGCCCCTGTGCCATTCTCCCCCTCTTCCCCCTTAACAAGGAGCTCTCAAAGTTGGAGACAGCTCAAGCAAATGCTGTTTAGGATGGCTCATCTGACGGTTGTTTTTTTTTTTTTATTATAGTCTCTTATTTCAGTTGAATATATTTCCATTTCCAGTCTTCTATTTAACTTTAGCATCGATATTGTAAATGGGGACCTGTTCGCTTTTCCAGTTTCCCTAGTAAGGACTTGGACTGTCTTGGCCCTAAGGAATAAGTAGAGCCTTCTGGATTCCTAGGTGGAACCATGAGAAGGAAAACCTTTTTCTTGAGCCCTGGTTGGCCTTCCTTTAGTCTAACAAGCCCATACTATGAGCAAGGTCCTAGGAAGGGGCTGGGGGAGAGCCCACCTTTCCCCTAGGTCTGTCCTGGCCAACCCAGCAGGTTGTTGTTAGCGAGGGTGATCTTAAAGGCTTTGAGAAAATAAGTTTCCTAACCCTTGTTCTCCTGAATCTCTCCCTCCTTCCCTCCCTCCCTGGCACCTCAGCTCCTGAAGCCTATTTGCTCTGATAAGAGAGTAAGGGTTGGCATGAGAAAGAAGCTGAGGTCAACCCCTTATACTGTCCTCCGCAGAACTAGAGGATTCTGGTTACTGAGTGGCCTCTCCTGGAGATGGGTCATCCTTCAGTCTCCAGCTACATGAACACGTTTCCAGATTTGGGAAAGTCCATACATGTCTATGTGTCTTTCTTTTTTTAAAGAAGGGCTCCATTACTGCCAGTGTGGTTCCCTATAGCTGGACCACTCTACTATGGTCTAGAATTGGGCAATTCCATTTTCCTTCAGTGTCCTTCTGACCTACTTTGTGAATGTAAGGAAAAAATATAGTCATTTCCAATTGAGTCCTCTCCAAATATGGGACCTCACTTTGGGCATCCCCTATTCGCTTAGAGGGTACTATCTTGGGCTTTCAGTCTTGTCCGGATTTTCCCATACCAATGAGGAAATGTTCCCTGTCCTCCTCTTCATCCTCCCCTCCCTCCAACATGAGGACAAGGCCTAGGCAGCATGAGCCTGATCAGTGGTTAGGGTCATTCCCCAGTTCTGCTTGTGGCTTTTCCTCACACCCTTCTCCAGTTTTGAATCGTCCCCCAAAGCTTTAAACAAAGTCCTTCTCTGTGTCCTTTCTTTGCAGCTTCCACATGTCTTATACTGAGTGAAGATTTATAGCTATTTGATGTTGTCCTTCAAAGCAAATTCCAGTGATGGAGTTTATCCAGAGGATGACAAGGGGTAGGTAGCACATGCATATGTTCACGCAAATATACAGGACTTAATGTGTATCATAGTCAATTTTATTGAATAGTGTGTATTATCACATGAAGGTTGTTTCTCTCCCCCCTCCCCCCAAGCTATTCATGGCACTGACTGGATACATTTTTTTTTCTTAGCTGAAATGAAAGCATCTGCCCACATGGTATCTACTAATATTGAAATACTGTGACTGGGCAACTCTGCCACCAGTAACTCAGCACAGCCTGGGGACTTGCAGAGAACCCCTCGATTGGTTCTACTGTGGCCCACAGAAGGAGGCATAGGGGTACTCCTTAAATACAGTAGGGAAAAATCAGATCCAACTCACTCAATTGGTTTTCAAGTGTATGACCATAGCAGGACATACAAGTACTCAGCCAAGAGCATGCATTCAACATCAAAGCATGCAAAGTAGTATGTGCAGACAATGATTGGATTTTTTTTTAGTGATGACCTCAATTTGGCTTGAGCGTACCAAGAATGAATTAGAAAAACTTAAAACTATATTTATTTTCAATAACTAGCAAACAGGAGGAGGGTTTGGGGCAGTTTTCTGAGTATTCTGCATAAATGGGCTTGTCGCTTGATTTCGGTATCGTTAGATTCTACAGTTACAGATTTGTACTGAGTACATCTTCTTTTGTGATATTTTTTGATCTGTGCCGTGGCAGCAAATACTGGGAGTGGAATCACTGTGGCATTAAGAAACAATACTTCATAAATCATTTCGCGTGAACTTCACAATAGGCCCTAACAGATCTGTCGTTTTTTGAAGAAGGCATTTGGGATTGTTCTGAATACAAATATAGAATCTATCAATAATGGTTCTTTAATTCAGTTGTTTGAATTCTAGAAAATAAGGCAAGTTCATGTCTTAGGTGATATATGCGCTCCTCTTAGCGTCACATGTTCCCCTCCCTGGTAGCTGGGGTGACCATTTAAGCTAACACGTGCTGTGGTCAGAAAAGCCAGCCAAAGCCAGAAGCAGTCCCAGAGTGAAGTTTTAGAAAAGCTTGGTGAAGTCTACAACACAGGCACTGAATGTTTACAGAAATTAAGTTAATGTTCTCTTCTCAACCATAAAACTGATATGCTTATGAAAATCACAAGGTAAAAAAGGGACAAAGTTGTAAAAATAAGCATCTCAAGATGTTGCTTGAGGTCCTTGCTCCTCTGCCTCTGACCGTTTCCCCATCCCACGCCCTAGTAAGGAAAGCTGGCGGGAAGGGAAAGACAGCCTGCTCAGGTCCCTTATGCAAATGGGTCACTTGGTTGGATGCTTTTATGTTGATGAAATGATTCTCCTTTTGACTATGGCCAACTTTATTTTTTTTCACTATCAGAAATCAGTCATCTTTATGAGCAAACATCTAGGCCTTTCCCACTTTTAGAACTCACATCATTTACAAGAATGAGTTTCATAACCAAATTCTAAAAATGTCATGCCACATATTTCCCAAATGGAGCCTAAACCAACATGCAAGTCTAGTCTCTTGAAGGGAAAACTAGGGATCCATTCTCCTTCTCTTGGCATTTCTTTTACAATGGGGATTTCTATTTTTGTCTGTGACTGGAAGAAAAGGAAGGAATAATCACAATTTTTAAAGTCGCTTGGAGAGCTGTTCCTTTGGGATCGTGAGAACAGTAACCACGGCTGAGGAGGGAAGGCTACTTTTGACTGAAGCGGCAGTGTCACCCAAGGGGAGGCAGAGAGGGATGCTGTTGATGAAACTCCACAACTGACCTTTCTGGCTCCTGTGTTTGCCTAGGGTGGCAGGCTGTGTCTACACCGGCAGACAGACTGCAGTAAGGAGAAGTAAGGCTTTTAGGGCTGTAAGATTCAGCACCCAAAGAGAAAATCCTGCAGCTAACCTGCAGTGCTCAGGATAGATGTGGTTCCACTCCCCTGGGAGACCCAAACAACTCTAAGTAACATAGCTATTATATTCTAGAGAAACCGTTGAGAACAGAAGAGAGGACCCCCCCCCTCAAAAGCTAATAAGCTCTGGGGAGTTTTGTGGTCTGAATAAAGCCCTCCTCCTTCAGTGACCAGGTCCTAACATGTTCAGATGGGGAGCAGTTAATTTTGAAGCTCCCCTCCAGCCAGGGATTTCTGGAAGTAGGTTCCACGCATGCAGGTTTGGGGTAGACAAAGTGGGGAAATGAGTAGCTATTGGCACTTTTCTCTAACCAAATGGAGGGGAGGGAGCTGAAGGAAAGGATTTTCCACTGCCTTGAACTTAGCCTGTTGCCTCATGTCCCATGACCAGGGAGCAAGAAAGAAGGCAGACCCCAAGCAAGGGCAGGCAGAAATCAGGATAATAGAACATTTAGACTCATCCTTAGCAGAAACAGTAAAATGCGAAGTGCTTTTTCTCAAAAATATCTGTATAAAGTATCTGTATAAAGTATCCATATATATGTGCACAATTAGAAAATACCCCTTTAAATAAAGTTTTAAACACCCTCTATAGCTGATTCCATCAAAATTGGGCACTAGTTTTTAAGCAGTAACAAACTCTAGATTGATGAAAAGTTTAATTCCAGCGAAAGCACATGAATCCATTCGATTTCCCTGGGGACAGAATCTAAATAACTTGAGTTCTGTAAGTACTAAGGTGGCTTCTCTTAAGCTGTGTTCTCAGATTTCATCAAGGCACACTGCTGTTTCTCTGCTTCTTCACTGGGACCTCGTGGCTGCCATTCTGAAGAAATTTCTCTTTCCTCCTTCTCTCCCCAGTGTCCAGTTTCTTCCTTTCTTGCCGTGTCCCTCTCCAGCAGACCACCTGAGAATGCACACTCAATGCAAGTCCTTACACTGAACACCCTGGCTGCTGACTCAAATAATTATGTTTCTATTAGTACAATCACGGGGCTTTGGGATTTAGCAGTAGATTTACAGAGACATAGAACTTGTATTTTATTCACCTTCTTCTTTGTCATTCAAGTTCATGCTGAACTCTGCTCAAAATGCTGCTCTCCAGGGTCTTTGGCCCATGGGACTCATGCGGATGCGATGGCTCCATTGTGGCGGGAACGGGACCTTTCTAAAGGTGCTCGTCTGTTATCTGTATGACAGAAAACACAAACTCTGTAAGTGTTAGACAATGGCTGTCCCATAAGAGCAAGAGGGACAGAGAAATCACAGTTCTGAGAAATCACTTCAAATGATCATGTAAAGTAGGGCAGCTCAAAAAGGCGCTGCAGCTGCAAACAGGCTGAGTCCTACAGTGCAGCGATGGGCAATAAAATGATAGTCTGGGTAAGAGAAGTCAGAGGGACAGAAGAAAGGCACAGTGACAGCAAATTCGAGGGATGGTCAGTACCTTTTGTTAGAGTCTTCTGGGGCAACCTATCTTCATTCTCTCTACTGACTGTCCTGGAGGGCACGCCAGTGAGGGCTGTCTTAACCGTGCAACTTGCCAAGGAAAAGACATTTTTGGAAAAATATTGCTTCAATTTGACCATTTTGCCTAGGTGTGGCTGTAGTCAAGATGGACTGTGAAGTCTGGAAGCTACTATAAGGACTAGACCTTATGTCCAAACATCACATGTAGAGAGGATGGATGAGAAGCCAGGAGACCAAGTTTGAGATTTCCACCAATCCATGCAAGACATGGTGAAGGCCTTAACTCAGAGGGCATTGGGAAGCCAAGTAAACACAGTTTCACCATAAGAAGGAGCGGGGCCTTTTTGCTCTCAACCTCCATGTCTCTTAGACCCGCTGGCTAGCGTTTGCCCAGCTGTGTGACTGGAACAAATCCAGTAGGTTATCTAGTCATTATGGGGGCGAATAATGAACATCCCTCTCCAAACATCCCAAGAAAGCAAAAGTTTCAGAACACTAAAAGCTGTTGAAAATAGTTTCTGCTTCAACAGGAAACTGCATTTCGATGCTGACTACTATGTTATTACCACCTCAGTTTTATATCCAACTTAAATGCAACTGATGTGGGTGAAAAGCCTTTTGTGACAAAAGCATAATATACTTAGGATGAGCCTGTGTCCCTAGAAATAATGCCTACTACTAGCACTTCCAGAAATGCTAACACTTTACACTTGCTAATTTGCTAATTCACACAACACCCCCAGGAGGTAAGCCCATCTCCTTCTGTCCTATTATCTCTGCTTTAGTGATGAAGGTTACACAGCAAATCAATGAGATGAGCAGGGTCATGATGCAGAGTCAATGCTCAAACATTACGTCCTGCGTCTTTGGGAGTTATGCTCTGGAGACCGTTTCCCTCTAGAACGGGAGCCAGATAACGAAGTTCCCATGACACTGGGCCTTACATTTGTCTCCTAGTAAGGTGGGCTGGTGGGACCTCCTGATTTATTTTAGGGCCTTGATTTACAGAGCAGGGCACAGCCAACTGGCTCTCCTGACTGAGGTCTCATCAATGCTGTTTTGGAATTCGCTGAATTGACAGGCTTCTATAGGCCCAGGTTACTTTGTAACCTGGTGGTTGGGTGAACTAGTGGACTTTCTCTACAAAGAGACATAGCCAAGTAACAGAGGCTCTGTCAATACTTTCCAAGCCGCCATTAACACGTACGTTATTTTGTGAATGTATCACAGCTGTAAGTGTAGAAATAACATTCATGGATACAATTATCTCTAAATTAGATATTTCTGGTTGGCATAAAGCTTAGCTTGGGATGTTCTTTTCTATTTCTTTTGGCATTTTAGAGCAAATGAGATTATAATAGAAGAGTTACCACTTCTAGTCATTTCCTAAAGCTGGCATATGGGCATCCTAGTGGCCACCTGAGTGGAGAGGATGCCAAGGTGGTGGTTCTTGGAGCTCTCTCCTATAGTGGGGCATTGGGAAGCAAAGTAAACACAATTTCACCATAAGAAATGCAGTACTTTCACTTTCCACCCTTTCTGAGAAAGGGACAAAGGCTAAGCCTGGTACTTTACAATGCTAGGTAGGTTCAGGCAATGGAAGCAACACACAATAGGAAAATCACTTTTCATCTACTTGTCTGAGTTAACAGTAAAATTTGGGGAAGAGACAATTTGACAGTGGTCTCCTTTCCCACATGCCCAAGATCCACAATGGGGTAGGTTGGCATTCTCACCTGCTATGTTTGTCACCTGTGTTTCTACAGTAGCGCATGGAGAAAATTTCTGTGAACATTGTGGGTGGTCAGTAGATAGAGCTCTGGACCTCAGGAAGACCTCAGTGCAAATCCAGCCTCAGATAGTTGCTACATGCCCAGGTAAGGACAGGCAGATGAAATGAGAGTTCAGAGGCCAGCAAGTCAGTCAGTTTGACTGGATGTTGAATAAGTGAGGCAGGGTTTTAAATGTCAACATGAGGAATTTCTATTTGGGGAGTGTTCTGGGCCAGTGAGGGCTCCAGAACAGGGGAGCAACGTAGATTCCTTTAGCATCTGTCTTAACCGTGCAACTTGCCAAGGAAAAGACATTTTTGGAAAAATGTTGCTTCAATTTGACCATTTTGCCTAGGTGTGGCTGTAGTCAAGATGGACTATGAAGTCTGGAAGCTACTATAAGGACTAGACCTTATGTCCAAACATCACATGTAGAGAGGATGGATGAGAAGCCAGGAGACCAAGTTTGAGATTTCCACCAATCCATGCAAGACATGGTGAAGGCCTTAACTAGAATGGTGGCTGTGTGAGAGGATAGAAGGGAAGGGTGGAGGATGACCATGAAGTTGTGAAGCTGGGTGGTTACAGAGGCAGTGGTAACTAACAAATAAAGAGTGGAGATAGTGCTGATCCTGGAGTCTGAATCCATCCTAGCAAGTCACTTAATGTCTTTTTGCCCTCAGTTTCCTCATCTACAAAATGAGTATTATGATAACACCTACCACTTGAGGTTGTTGTGAGGATAAAATCAGATAATACTTGTAAAAAAACCAAACCTTTGCAAACCTTCAAGCACTACAGAAATGCTAGTATGGTTAGCTGGAGGGATGTAACAAGTTCTGTTTTGGATGGTTCCGCTGCCAACAGAATATCCAAGTGGAAGTGTATAATACACATTTGCTGTGTGTCACTGGAACCCAGGAGAGAGATGTGGGCAGTTCAAGAGTCTCATCTAATTGAATCTAAGGGAGGTGATGAGTTCTCTACTGAAAGCATGAAGAGAAAAGGGCCAAGACAGAGCAGAGGGAGATCTCTGGTTAGAGGATAGGACTTCAATGCACATAGGAGATGATCTACCAAAGCCGACTGAGAAGGAACGGTATCCAGGGAAGGCCACAGGGTGAAATGGGACAGAGAACTCAAGAAGGATAAAAGCTGAGTCAAGTTCATCAAACTGCGCAATGAAGAGATCATGAGGAAACTTTGAGGGATGAGGTCAAAAGCCAGATTATAAGGGATTGGGAGGTGAGGTAGTTGGGGTAACCGATGTACAAAGTCAGCTTTTAGCTGTGAAAGGGCTAATTTGAGAGACTGGGGAAAACTGGGACAAGCTGCCAGAGGAGATGGACTTGACCATAAGAAGGGTCATCACTTTGGGAGAAACTGAAGCAAAGGAGGACACACTAGGAACTTAAGATAGATGGTCTCAATTTTCTCAGTAAAAGTAAGAGCCCTTTGTTGGGTGGGATGAGGAGAAGAGAAGGTGTGGACAGCCCAAGAGGATCATCATGCAGTGGTGAGGGCCCAGTTAAGACAGGATAGCATAAACCAGTAGTGGACCCAATTAGTATGCTTGTGCACTTTCCTCCAGGAATGTTCAGTGAACAGGAGTAAATCCAAGAAGGTGAATGGTTGGTGGTCACAAAAAGGTCACAGAATTAAATAAAGCGGAGCAAGACACAGGGGCCTATGGAAGGATTTAGGAGGTTATGGTCAGACAGAGATCTCCTACATATAGGTAGGCAATAGTGAGATGATCAAGAGCACAACCATTTCCACATGCAGCTGAGGAAATGGGATGCCCAAGCACCTTCTATTTTGACGTGTCCCCACATAAAAGGGCAGGAGGAGAAGTCATCTCAGAGACAATGAGGATGTGAGGTAGGGAATGAATCAGTTTCAGAAGAATTGGGAAAATGTGCCCTGAATAGGGAAGGAAGCTCTAATGATAAATTAAACCATTCCAGTACAATTCTCATCTCAATGACACAGTTACACTTTTAAACTAGAAACAGGTCATGCTGGGTAATCGATATCCTTCATTATGTGCACAGAAATCCACCTAAGGAAAAATGAATACTTGCATTATGGCAGTGCCTTAGGTTGGCAGAAGAGATGGAAGTTATTTTAATAAGGATGGTAATAGAAAGCAATAGTACTAAAGGACTTCATATACTACTGTGACTATAGACCTACAACTCCCATTAACTGTAATAGGAGTTAAGCACATGTAATGATAACAACATAGACCCCTAAATGTCTTTCCAATTGGAAATGTGGTCTAGGTACTAGCATGCTTTCACATGGAAAATTGTGATAGCAAGATTGATTTCACATTGAAATCGCCCAGGGCCTGGCACGGGCACTTTCCCCGGACTAGGGAGTGGAGGAAACATCAGTATGACGAACGTCTTTGCTCTTCTCATCTTTGTGTTCATTATTAGTTTGATTATTAAGAGAGTCTCAATCGTTGCAATGGATTTATTAATTCAGTAGCTTGTTATCAGCATGCAACTCTGCTGTGCTAGGGGAAAAAAGAAATGACATTTTCTAGAACTGCTGCAGTTAAGATTCCATCACTTGTCGCTGTTTCACTTCTTTCTTATCCCTCCTGCCTGGGTAGTAACTCTGCTCTCTAGCTCTGTTAGGACCCTCAAAGTTTGCTCACTTGCAAATCTAATAATATTGAGGTACATTCACAAACAAACTCAATTATAGTAACTTTAGGGAGATAGAAATGCGTGATCAAAGCAAAAGCACATGGCACAATAACATAGCTTTAAGGCACTAAAACTTAATCCATATTAAGCTCCAAATGTAGAAAATCTCTCTGCTTACTTTCATCTGCTCTAAACAAGATAGTTCCCAAACATGCAGAACTAACCTCTGGGGATTTTCAACGACTATCATTTACATAATTGATAAGTGGACTTCAGAGAGACTGTGCCTTTGGAATTCAGTCAAAAATATGGCTCAAAGTGGAAAACAATTGATTATTTAGTATTTCAGCCGCATAAAAAGTCTGCCGTTGATTATCTTTAGACCCGATGCAAGAATGTCATTGGTTAATTTTTTAATTCTGAATTTCACAAAAATCAAATAATGAGCATTTGGACATATAAAGTAGAAAAGAAAAAGGACTGGACATGGAGCGATTAATCTGTTACACAAAGCTTTCTGTTCCTTTTTGGTACATACTAAATTCAACATATAATTATTCAAAACTGTCCTGCTTGGTTATATATCATTTCAGCCTTTTTTCTCTTCTGTGCATTAAAGAAAAATGTTTCAATGACTTTCTTTTCTTTAACAGCCATATGGATAGAATGCTATCCCTTCCCCAAATTAGAAAGAAAAGAAAAAGGCCAAACCCTTGTTAATGATTTTGCTTAGTCAAGCAATGTGAAGTCCCACACTGTCCATGCCCCAAATGTCTGTCTCATTGTGACCCTTGGCAATCAAGAGGTAACACACTTTTCCACGATCAGAGTTCTTAGATTGTTCTGAGTTAGGCTGGCTATGAACCTTCCCCCTTATCCATAGTTGCAAAACATTTTTCTTTGCTTGTACTGCTAATTTGTTTATGATGTGATCTTTTAGGTCAAAATCCAATTGGACTGTATCCAGTTGGAGCCTATCTGATTATATGATGCAAGATCTTGGTCTAAATCTAATTTCTGCTGGACCACTTTCCAGTTTCCCTCAAATAGTGAGCCCTTACTTCAGCAGTTGGGGACTTTAAGTTAATCAGAAACTTCACTGCTGGGTTTATTTGCTTAGTCTTGTACACCTAATCTGTTCCATTCATCAACTTCTCTATTTTTTTTAAAACTAATATCAAAGAGTTTTTCTGCTTAGTGCTTTGTAGTAGAGTTTGAGATCTGGAACTGCTAGGCCCCTCCTTCCTCATTTTATTTCCCCATTTTTTCCCTTGAGCTTTATGACCTTCTGATGCTTTAGGTCATTTCATTATTATGCTCTAACTCTAACATAATTTTGGGATGCTTTGGAATGGCAATGAATAAGGAATTTGAATGAATGAAAAAACACTCATTAAACACTTACTACACACAATGCACCATAGCTACAAATAGGGAGAGTCCCTGCTCTCAAGGAGCTCATATTTTAATGGGGGAGATACAGGTATGGAGGGTTTTCGCTCGACATACTGAACCAGTTGATAATGCTAAGAACACTCTTTTCTGAGTCTTTAAGGTCTGTGGCCAAAGCACCTACAGTTACATGAAGGCTGGAGACACAGTCTCCAAACATCTGAGTTCCCTAGGCCTTCCACAGGAATCAGAAGGAAGATGGTGGTGATGGTAGTGGTAGAGGTTTGACTGGTCTGCTTCAGGTAGGCTGGGTTGTTTGTTCCCTTCCCTGAAGGAGTTGTTTCCCTGGATCCTAGATCAGGAGGGCCTAGCTTTGAGCAGTTAAAAGTTTTCCAATTGTTGAAGTCTTTCTATTTCTGTAAAGAGTGTTTTATGTGTATTCATATAGTTACCGTTTGCCTTCCTAGGTATACTCCCAAATCCTTTATGTAGTTATTTTCTAGCTCTTCTGGTTAGTTTTTGTTGGTGATCTATAGAAATGCTATGGCTCAAAAACTGGAAGTCAAGGGGATGCCCATCAATTGGGGAATGGCTGAATAAATTATGGCATACGAATGTAATGGAGTACTATTGTGCCATAAGAAATGACGAACAAGAAGACTTCAGGGAGGCCTGGAAGGACTTATATGATCTGATGCTGAGCGAAAGGAGCAGAACCAGGAGAACTCTGTGCACAGCAACGACCACAGTGTGCGAGAGTTTTTTTCTGGTAGACTTGGAACTTTGTAATAACACAAGAACTTACTGAGAAAAAAAAAATCCTAATGTCGGTCTTCTAAGGCAAAATGCCTTCCACACTCAGAGAAAGAAATGTGGAAGTCATTTGCAGAATGTAGCAGATCATGTTTGGGTGTGGGTGGGTTTCAGTGTATTATGTGTTGATTTGTTATATGATTTCTTCCATTTATCTTAGTTTGACTACGTAGCATGAATATAGTGAAAATGTGCTCAATAGGAAAGTATATGTAGAACCTAAACAGAATTGTATGCTGTCATGGGGAGGGAGCGGGGTATTGGGGGAAGGGTGGGGGGGATAAAATCTTAACTTTAAGGAAATGATTGTAAAACATTAAAAAAAAAGAAAAAAGAAAAAAAAAGAAATGCTATGGCTTTATTTTATATCCTGCAACTCTACTTGAGTTATCATTTCAATTCATTGTTAGCTGACTCTTTAAAAATGTCATATCATCTGCAAAAAAAGGCTTTCCTTTAACTTTTGCTTATTCCCTCAATTATTTTCTTCTCTTATTGTTGTAGTTCTATATGTTCCTAGTGCCATATGACAGAACAGTGGTGATAATGGACATCCTTGCCTTCTATCCTTCATCTTACTAGAAAGGCCTTTAATTTATCTCCTTACAGAAAATGTTGACTCTTGATTTTAAATAGATATAGAACTTACCATATTAAGGTAAAGTACTTGTGGTTTTTAGTGGTTTTTCCCCCAACAGAAATGGGTGCTGAACTTTTGTCAAAAGTCTGTTCATCACGTTTTGATATAATCCTGTGATTATTATGTATATAATTTTCCTTATATTGAACCAACCCTGAATTCCTGGTATAACACCAACTATCTGACAGTATATCATATTTTAAATGTTTTAACCTTTTGCCAACATTAATGTTTTTATCTCATATTCATTAAGGATACTGGCTTACAGTTTACTTTCTATGTTTCATCTCTCTCTGGTTTAGGTATCAAGCCCATAGTTATATCTTAGAAGAAGTCTGGTAGAATTCCTTCTTTTCTTATTTTTGCAACCAGCAATTATATAATATTGCAACTAACTGTTCTTTGAATGTTTGCAACAATTCACTTGTCAATCTGTATTGTCTTGGGGTTGGGTTTTTGCATATTAGGTGAAATTTGTATTTGCTTTCTTTAATGAAGACTACATTTGATCCCAAGACAAAACTTGCTTTTCACCAGGTTTTGTCTTTGGATGGCTCTTAACGAAGAGAAATGATGAGACACTAAATCTCTAGACTTGGAAATATCTACTCAGAGAGTCCTAGATCTCTGTGTATCTCTCTCACACTTTCACCTTAATATCATCTCCTCTCATGTCCTTCTGTGACTAGCCTAGAGAACACTGACCTTTCAACCTTTAACTCTTGTTCTTTATACACACACAGGTGTCCCAAAATTCTTACCGCAATTTAAAGCTCTAACAATATACACACTTATATATGTATGCATGTGTACATATATTTGTGTGTGTATCTTTGCATATAGACATCTATATCTCTTTATATCTATTTCATATATGCCAGACTGTGAGGCACAAATGTGGTCATAAGTGACAAGCAAAGGCCAATTTATCCTCCTCCTCTCTCTTTGCCAGATTCACTAAGGCTTTCCTATCACTTATTTGGGAAGGATGTTCTGCATTCACTTTGTTTTAAGAGGAAAAATAATCCTCCAACTTGCTATTTGCAGATGGCATGATTTCCTTAAAACCCTAGCCAGCCTACTGAGCCAATGACTATTGTCTGTCCTTGCTTTCCAAGACGACTAATGACGTCACCTCACTGAGCAGCATGGGATTGGATTTAAGAATTTTAGGAAAGTAGCAGGAGAAAAAAGGAAATCCCATTCAAAATAACAACAAATTGTAAAAAAAAAAAAAATACCACAGGTACAAGCAGGACTTATATGATTATGACCTAAATAACTAGAAACATATTAATTGCTCATGGTTGGGCTAGGCTCACGTAATAAAAATTGGGGGGGAGGGATCTAATACCACATCCATTAAACTAATACAGTGTTATTTTAGAGATTAGGAAAAATTCACCTGGAGGACCAAAAAGGTCAAGGATCTCTAGGGAAATAATGAAAAAAAAAAGGAATGAAGGGGCCTACGGGCCCCAACTCTCTAACTGTATTCCAAAGCATCAGTCATCCAACCAAACTGGTACCCCGTAAAAATAGAACAGATTAGGTAAATAAGACCCAGAACCACTTGAATACATGAGTATATCATTTGTTAAATTCAGGGAATTGAGTACTAGGATAAGGACTCCCTTTTGGCAAAAATCAGGCACAGACAAACAACACAACAAACTCCGGTAGGAGATATCACCTGGGCTCCTATTTTAGGGGAAAAAATGGAGGACAAGGTATCAAGATGATGATAAAAGATCAAATAAATAATTCTGATTACATAAAAATGAAAAGCTTCTACCTAAGAAAAGTAAATGAAGTTAGAAGCAGAAGGGAAATTATTAATTTGGGAGAAAAAGCTTCACAGCATTTTTTTCTTGAAAAATCTATATATCCAAGATATACAAATGGATAATTCTTCAAATGAAGAAATGCAAGTTATTAACACCCACATGTAAATGCTCCAAATCACTAAGAAGAGAAATTCAAATTCAAATAACTCTGTCATGCCACTTCACAGCAGTCAGACTGGCAAAGATGACTAAAAACATGGAATTATGGTTAGCAGTTTCGGGACGGCAAGCCCACTAGGGTGCTGCTGGTGGGGCTGGTTGTAAATTGTTTTAACCATTCTGGAAATCAATTCAGAACTATCCACAAAATACCACTAAAGCAGTACAGAGCACTAGACCTGGTCAGTGATATTATTACACATGTACTCCAAGGAGGTCAAGGACTCATAGGTCCAAACATATTTATGGGAGCATTTTTCTTTGTATCAAAAATGACTATCAGTTGGGAAATGACTGAATAAGTTGTGGTAGATGAGTGTAATGGAATTTTGCTGCATTGTAAGAATTGAGGATTTACTGCATTATGAGAATTGAAGGGAAAGAACCAGGCAAACAACTTATCCAAATCATGCCACAAAAATAACGTGAGGAGAAAACTCTGAGCAAAGCAGTGACCAACCATGACTTCAAAAGAGGGGAATGAAATAGTGGTATGGGGCCATGGGAGCATCCTCAGCTGTGGCCAATGTGTTTGCTTTATTTGTTATAATGGAAGGCTCCTACTTTGGAGGATAGTAATGGTTATGAAAAACACAACTCCTCCATCCCTGAAATACAGGAGCACACATGTAGTGCACATAGCGAGAATGGAAGTGGGCTACAAAAGCAAAATTGTTTTCCCCCAAAAGCATCCTCACTGTTTTCCTGTAAAAACTGTCAAGTTCTGTTGGACCACGATATTAAAACTGTTCCTTGAAATCTTTACTCTTTGTTCCACGAGACTATGTATACAGATGTATAACAATTATTAGATTTAATTTCTGAATGAACTCAGGTTCCCTTTAGAGCCCAAATGCTTCAATGACCCCATTATTTTGCTTCCACTGCTCCCAGACCTGATCAACTTAATTATTCTGACTAACAAAACATTTAGGACATGAATTTCTGATTTGTTTCAAACCAAAAGGGACAAGGAAAAGTACTTCTTAAAAAATCACAGTGCAGAAAGTAGGAGACAAGTCAAAGATGGACAGTACTTCATGTACTTAGCAGATCTTGTTTATCTGCATTCTCCTTGCACCTACCTCAGTGGACGTAATAGCACGCATTTACTAAATGTTGATTTTTTTAATCTGCTCCAAGGATGCAATGACTGTCTTATTTTGATTACTCTTTAGTACGTATCTGGGCTTTCATTCTTCCAAGTAACACTGCAGGCAGAAAGCATCCTTTACCATAAGAAGGAGGACCAGAGTTTCCACTGTGATCGTCCATGTGCAACGCTCATGCCCTTTTACACGTAGATAGTTAAGGTCTATTTCTTAATCTTGATAAAAAGACAGCATGTCAGCTCAAACAACCTGCATTGCAGCATTACCTGGGAGCAAGGGCTGCAAAAGAGAGAGCATCTCAGAGACTCAGAGTTAGAAGGGACCTTGAAGGCTGTCAAGTATTTGCCTGTATCTGAAATGGCAGCATTCCCGAATTGTCATGCAGCCCTCATGGGAAGACCTCTAGTGTAAACCATCCGTGCTGCTGGACAACTCCCACTCTTTTAGCCAAGGATGTTACTGGGTTGGTTGTTTTTTTTGAGGGGGGAATCAAACATAAGGCTAAGACTTCTTCTTACACAACAGCATTTCACCTTCTCCCTCCCCACTTCCCATGCCAAACCTTCTTTTCCCCTCAGGTTTTTCAACCATCCTTGAATGGTGGTCCCCTTGTCATCCTCAGTGCCCTTGTCTGTGCATGTTTCAGCCTGTCAGTGTATTTCTTAAAATGTAGTGCTGCCACCATGAATACAGAGTGGTCTGCTTCAGGTGGAGAACTTGGCTTTGAATGTTGACTATTAATTATTGTGTTGTGTAACCCTGAATAAGGCCCAGCTGGTCTGGGCCTCAGTTTCCTCACCTACAGAATGATCTCTAAGTACCCTTCTAACTCTCAATCACATGATTCCTGTTAATGCAGCCCAAGATCACTGTAACTTTTTTGGCTGGCATATCATACTACTGATTCTTCCCAAACTTATGTTTTTCCCAAGATCTTTTTCAGGGACACTGTCACCTCATCAAACCTCCCCTCCTTCCCTCTTCTTGGGCAGATTTGATGAACTCATTTACCTTTCTGACATTTCCTTGTTTTAGATTTAGTTCACAGTTCTAGATATTTTTATATTCAGGATTCTCCTATCCAGTTGGTTAGTGACTCCTCTCTATGTGGTATCCATAGGTTGGAAAAGTATGGTATCTATGCCTTCATCCAAGAAATCTATCAAAATGCTTAACAGAACAGGGTCAAGGGCAACCATAGCTAAAAAAAAAAAAAAGCAAAGCACCCACCCTTTTCCACCTCAGATCTTCTAAGCTCTGGTCTCAGCTCTGGTGGCTGTAAAAGTACCTTCTACATTTCGTTAATGCCAGTTTTGAATATATGTTAATAGCTCCAAAGAAGTTCTATTTCTTTTCTACAAAATAGAAGAAGGAATACATACAATAATGAATTTGAAACCTTTGTAGCACTGATTTATTTCTCATCAGTGAATGCATTTGTCCTTAAAAAGAATGAAACTGACATCAAAGTGGTCCCCTTGCCCCTTGCCTCCTTTCACTAATGATATGTAACGGCTGCTGAGCCTGCAGTAAACGTGTTTATGTCCAGTTGAATTCCCATCATTTTACAATCCAATCTGATTCCTTTTTTATTTTTTTTTAAAAAAAGGCAGTCCCAGGAGACCAGCAGCAGCTCCTGCTTCAAGGCATTTCCTGACATCAGCCTTCACTTCGCAGTTCAACCTCAAGTCCCTGATTTGACAAAGCACACAGAGAGTCAGGAGAGAAGTCTCTTTCTCTGCCTCCTCTCCAAAGGTGCCTGACAGGAGTCAATAGTGATTCCTTCCCAAGGCTAACACCGAAAAATGCCAGATGCAAGTCTAAGGGGAAGCTTTCTAGTGATTCCTTCCAATATTTTACTAAAGAGCAGTGTAAGAATGCATTTGATTCAGTGTGATTTTTCTTCTTCTTTTCTCGTTGACCGCAATGTATTGTAGCAGTTGGCAGTTTGTTCAAGAGTGCCAGGCAGAGATGCTTTTTGCCCCCTTTGCATGCTCTATAAAAGCAATGGATTCAAGGATGGAAAAGAAAGAGGAAAAAGTCCTCTTTTCCATAAAAGGCCTTTTTTCATAATAGAGCTCGACGCTGCTATCACTCTTTGCTTTTCATATTGAGTGGCCAACCATAGGTTCCTTGCTAGCCCCCAACGCTTCCTGTATACTGTGGCCTCTGCTGCCGTATTTAATGTACTCAAAACAAATTCACTTATTATAAAAGAGCAGCGACAAGCCCTATTTGTAATAGGTACAATGTAAAATAAAATATCTTCAATATCATCATAGTAAAGGCAGCCTATCTATAATTACTATTTTTAGGTTACATAAAATATCCACATTTTTTATTCATGCTTGGCCTAACAGTTGCAATTCAGCACTCTGCAATATTTCAATGGAACTGAATATGCTATGAGAAAACTTTGGGGAAAAAACCAACTTGGAGCTGGCACCATCATTTGGCGACTTGCTCAATTTTTTTCTCTGTGAATTTGATGGTTTCCTTGGCTCCTTATGGAGGACCCGGGAAAGGCAATGAATGAGAGTTAAATTAGGAAAGGAATGAGAATAAAGCCATACCCACATTTCTAAATTTACTACTATTAAAGTGAGTCTCCATATAACAATTAAGAACAGACTGTCACGTTCCCAACATCTAAGCTGTTGGGGGAAGGGGAGGTCAAGAAAGCCTTCTCATAGAAAAAGGTAGTATTGAGCTCAGTCTGATAGGACACTAGTGATTTAGAAAGGTGGGAGTGAGGGGGCCAGGCATCCCAGGCATAGGTGGCAGAGTTTTGTGTAGGAGGAATAGTAAGAAATTTGCTTTGGTAGAATCAGAGGGCATACCAAAGAAGAAGAATGGGTAATGCACCTTTGTAAAGGCAAGTGGTGGGGGGGGGGGGGCAAGTTGTAAAAGACTTTAAATGTTAAATAGAGAACTTGAGATTTAATCCCTGAAGTAATAGGGAGCCAGCAGAGTTTACTGAACAGGGAAGAAATAGGGTCAACCATGTGCTTTCACAGCTGGATGGAAGATGGACTGAGAGGAGGGCCCTGCCACATCCAGGTTAGAAGTGAGCATGGAGAGGACACACCGAAGACCGTCATTCCCAAATGTTGCCAGTTTCCACTTACAGTTCTTAGATGCTCCTATTTAAGGCTTTCTGCTGTCAGAAATATGCTGTCTTGGCCTTTGGTATCCTGCCTTTCCTTTCTATAAACAAAGGGGGCAGCTAGGTGGTGCAGTAGATAGAGCACTAGTGCAGGAGTCAGGAGGACCTGAGTTCAGATCTCACCTCAGACACTTGACACTCACTAGCTGTGTGACCTTGGGCAAGTCACTTCACCCCAATTGCCTCATTCTGGGTCATCTCCAGTCATCCTGAGGAATATCTGGTCACTGGATTCAGATGGCTTTGGAGGAGAAGTGAGGCTGGTGACCCGCACAGTCCACTCTCACTCAAAACAAAGTCAAGTGCAAGTCATGTCATCATTTCTCTGATGGCATGGTCTTCTTTGGCAACGAAGGACGAACACATGTACACATCCTTAAAACAAAACTCTCAAGTTCATATGGCTTACTCTAATGCCTTGATGGACAATTCATGATTGATGTGCACACACCTGTGTGTGTTTCTCTCTCTGGGATGGGGAAAGGAGGTTTCTTCCATCCATGCTGGGTGTGGCCTTTCTATCCTTAAACGAGATGTTTTTTGTGAATTGCAACAACCAAAAAAATAGCATTCCTTTGTCATGCTGAGTGTCTCCGAACATGGCTAGGCTGGCCCTCAAATAAGAACATGCTTCCAGAGCCCAAGCACTTCCCGAGGCAGTGACTAGAAGGAGGCTAAGTTAGGCCAAATAAGTGACAAAAGCAAGAAAAGAAGAGACTAATGAGAGAATCAGAATCTTAATACTGTCTCCAAGTTCACAGGTTATTTAATTAGTAACTAGTTAATAGACCAAAGATTAATGATTTACATATTTATGCTCCCATAAAAAGACTCAGGCCTATTTATGTCAATTTAAGGATAAGTATTTATTGCCTAAATCAGCTATGGGGGCACAGGGATGAGAACATTCAATGAGCTTACATTCTATCAGAGGGAAATAACATATTTAAAGATATAGATATATATGCAAAAAGGAATTTTGGGGGGGTGGGGAATTTGGGAAATACTTTTGTGTTGGAGGCAGTACTTGGGCTAATCCTTGAAGAAAGCTAGAAATTTCTAGGCATGAGGGAGAGCTAGTGCAAATGTATGGAGGTGGGAAGGTTGCATTTGGATGACATCAAGGTGGTCTGTTTGGCTGTAATGTGGAGAGCGTTATGGGGAGTAATGTGAAGTCACTCTCAAAACATAAGTCTGAGACATCTTGGGCTGGGTTTTAAATGCCAAGAAGTTGTTTTTTTGGTGTTTTTTTGGACTCAAGCAAAGTCTTCCCCATGTATTCCTATTCATTCAACCTGATGACATAGCCTGTGAAGATCCTTTTGGACCCTGACTCTCATCATCTACTGGTGTTCTTCCTTATGGCTCTGAGTCATCTGTGAATTTAATGAGTGCAATAAAAATGTTCAACAGTAGCATGCAAGGACAGACGCTTAGGGCCAGACAGCATCTTGCCATGTTGACACGGAACCATCAACTGGGAAACTTGTCATCTACCTGTTCCTTAATCCATATTAAAATAGGAGATACTTGATCAAAAGCTGTGCTAAAACAGAGATAAACTTTCCATATCATTTTCATCCATTAATTTAGTGACACTATGACAAAAAGAATGAATTGAGAAGTAAGCGGGAGGCGATGACATAGGAGGAAAAGCGTCTAGAGAATGTTTGGGAGGATGGTTGGGGAAATTAGGAGAGACATGAAACAAGAGTTTCTGAAAACAGCAGGGTCAAGTGCAAGCTTTTTTAAACAGAGGAATGTTTGTAGGCATCATGTCTTCTACAGTTTTCACTTAACAATTATATTTTAGGTAAACACGTTCATACATTGACATAACCTGAGTACTTGTGATGTTTTTAGCAGTATGTGGTACTGTCTGAACAAGCCACCCTTCAATTAACCATTTCTGCACTGAAGTGATGAGCTAGAAAGACTTGTGTGGCACTACTGAGCCCACTCAGGAAGTGTGTGTATGGCCTCCCAGCTCTGGCAATATTGGGTTGGATCATTTTGATTTATTTTTGCTACTTTAATAAGTACATGAAGGGCCCCTTAAGGAAGTCTACATCAGCATTTCTTTAATTGCAACTGAGGCTGAGCATTTTCCCACGTGGCTGTTTACTGTCTGGTTTTAGTCATGTGTCACCTGTATCTGTTCATCTCCTTCGGCCACTTAGCATCACCTTTCATTCTACAGATTAACCTTGACTCCAAGAGTCTTGCCTGCCTTAGGTGTATGGAAACAGTTGCCAGAGGCAATGGGCCAAAAGCCCTGAAGTTTGAGATGCAGAAATGGGGGCTGAGAACTTCTGAGACTCTGAGTTGGCATTTCAGCATTAAGTAGTGTGGGGCAAAGGGCCACATCTGAGCCAAGTCACATTCCCTGGAAGCTGTTTTCTCCGGTGTTCATGGTTGTAGCTTGTGAATTCATATCCAGAAGTGAATATTTGCCCACAGTGTTACAAACCTAGCATCATGGCTACCACAAAAGAAGTATAACATGGCACTTGGTAGTTGGGGAGGCTCCCAGTGGGCCAGGATCCACAAAGGCCCTACTGCGCTGCCTGTCCCTCATCAGTCCTTAATGAACGTGGGTTGAATTGAAGTCAGTAGTTGCCAAAGAGAAAAAGAGAGCTAAAAAGGGGAGAGAGCAATGTGCAGAAGCTGGTGGGTTGTGGCAGGGGCATTAGGCTTTATACCAAGAACTTCCATTTGGTCACGGTGGGAGGTGCCACAATATGGTGCTTTATTGAAGGGAAAAACCCAAGCCTTTCTCCATTCATACTCAGATTCAGTTTTGCAGCACAACTGTTTATATGCACAACATAGATGTTATTTTTTCTAAGATTAATAACTCCTGACAGCGAGGGATTGTGTCTTGTTTGGGTCTAGAACCACAACCTGCATGCCATGTCATAATATTAGCATGTTTTTCTGTAGCATCTGAAGGTTTGCAAAGGTACATGGAGGACCTCCTTCGGTCCTCCTCATGAAAGAGATGAAGGGTGATCAGAATTAAGAAAAGGTTTGGCAACGTTGGAGAGGCAGGGCTAGTTGAATGAGGCTGGAAGCCAAATATGCCATGGGTAGGGATAGTTTTCTCAAGTTTAGCCACAAAGGGGAAGAGAAATCCAGGAAAATAGCCAACAGGGATGGATGGATCAACTGCAGTATTTTTAAGAACCAGGGAGGCAGCAGAGAGGGTGGGGATGAAGAGGGAGGGCAACATCAGGAGACATCAGGAGGGGCTGAGTTCAAGGGAGCAGGTAGCGAGTTTGTTCTGGCATGGCAAAGAGTCACTTCTTCGAAACAGGAGTGAAGAAGATAGTAGGAGGAGATTGATGGTTTGAGTTGAGGTTGCTGTGCAAGGCGTTTGTTCCAAGTATGGCCAGACATACCAGAGGAGCAGAAAGTTTCTGGTTTCGCTCCACTCAATTCCCAGAGGATAGTTGTGCCCCTCCACTAGGCATTAACTGGGACTCCTGAGAGGGCTCTTCTACAATGAATCCAACAGCCTATGAGTTTACCTTGGGTTATTTCCCCCCGAATGCATGACTTTTCTCCACAGGGAAAGTCCAACCCCACTTTTCAGCCCATTCATAAACCTCAAGAGATCTTCCTGTAGTTAATTCCTGACAAAATTGTATAACCTGGAATGTCATCTCTGAACTGGTCTTCATATACTTTATGTTTTTAAAAGGGACAAACAACCTCTTAAAATGAGAAAGACAGTGAGTAAAAACATCCTCCAATTAAAAGAAATCCTGCTTCCTTCCATCCAGCCTCTTGATCAGATCTTATCCCATGGCACCAATGAAGACTGAATGCTCACACAGACCCAGGCTGGTCCTTTATGCTGAGAAGGCAGTAAGAAGATGCTACTTTGGAGGATTAATTTACCAAATGCCCCAAAAGGCATTCACACCCATTGCCATTATTTTTCCTATTCTCCCCCCATGTTCATTCTCCTTTCTGTATGCCTCCTACATATTTAAAGCGCCTAATGTTTATCATTATTTCATTTAAAAATTTTTATTTCCTACTTCAGGAAGTCTTATTAATTTTTACAATACTCCCTTTTCAGCTTGTAAGAAAAATACAATGAGATGTTTCAATTATATAGGGGCTTACCATGAATTTTGAAAATCTGCTTAGTGTTTTTTTTTTTATTTTTCCACTGACATTTCAAAAGGAGTAAAAAGTCAGTGAAGAAAAAAAGTCTTTCAATTCTACTTGTTACAGATATTTGATTGCATGAGGGAAATCCAGTGTCTTGGTCTTAGGTTGTCTATGAACTTTTAGTGATGCTGGAGTGACTGCTATTTTCTTCTCATCTGCTATTCTGCTGCCCCAGTAGCTACTTTTCCCCTTTAAGATGCCCATTTTTCTACATAAATGCACATCTTCCTCTTGCCCCTGTGCCACTGCCTTGCTGATAGCACCTCTCTTGTTCCTAGTAGGCCTCAGTATTTGAGCCACATCCCCAAATACTCTGTCTCCTTAAACACCGTTCCTCTGAGCTCATCTCAGCACTCCCTCATTCAGACACTGAAAGTCAGCGCATGCTTTGTTTCTATTTCTTTATGAAGGTGCAGCAGGAGCCCACCCTTTGTCTAGTGGATCATTCTGGTCCCTTTTGGTCCCAGGGCTACACAAGCAATGCTGGTGTGTTTCAAACCAAGCTAGCAAATGACAGTATTGTGATCTGGAAGGTCCAGAGGGAAGGCTTGGAGAAGGTCAGCAGAGCTCTAAGGCAAGGCAGACCCTTTAAGGCAGCTATAGATTACAGGGCTGGCAGCGGAGGCCTGGTGAGAGCCTGCTACCAGGCTCACAGGGGTCAAAGGTTAGTGATGAGAGAAGTCAAAGGCTGCTCAGCACTGTCATTAGGGGTGTCCATGTAATGCCTCCCTTCTGGTCCCCTACTGATGTGTGTTCAGCATATGCTAGGATGGACATTTGCAGCCAAGCAAATAAACAGAGGAAAAACAACAGGCCAGAAACCTACTCAGATGAATAAGTCTTTGGTGCTCGACCACAGCTGGCTACATCAGAGACACCAGAGGTGGTAGCTATTTTAGACCTGTCCCTGGGAAGAACCCCTCCCTACTCGTGACCCCAGTCTTTCAAATGGATTGCGCCTCTGTCCCAATGTGAACAGAGCCAGGGAACCAGCACACACAAGGCAGCTGAGAGGGGAAATTTTAAATGTGACTTATTGGAATGGCTTCCTTCTTGTGGTGCATTCATTCTCTTAAGGTGCTATGAATTAAGTAGCTGCCATGTCTGTGGCATAAATGAAGTTAGGCGCTGTCTAACACAGCATGTAATGCTGGCAGGGCTGGCGCTAATGGCTGAGTTGAGTCTGTGAACTCAATGAAAAAAGACTTGCCTTTGCTTGAACATGGGCCCTACAGGCAGTTGCTTACCCTGGCCACTTCATTCGTGTGGAACTTAGGGTACATACAAATTCATAAATGCAAGGAAGCCAAGTTCTTTTAACTCACTTTAAGAGGGCACTGGTTTTGCATCGATTGGCTCATGCTTTCATTCGGGTGCTGCGCCCTGGCTCTTGGTCTTTGTGACAGAATGTTTTCTTGCCATCTCCTTCTTCATTGTCATCTTTCTCCCCATCCCTGTTTACCATCCCAGCAGACTCACTTCTACAGCCAGGTTTCTCTCTTTATTTCTCCTACTTAACAACTGTAAAAATGAAACAAAACCTAAGGGAAAAGGAAGACTGCAATTTTCCTCAAGTCTGTGGTGACAGCTTCCTTTCTGAGGACCTCATTTGCAGCCCATGGGTCTACATTTCTCTGTTGGCCCTAAGCTGAGTGAATACCCAAGGAATCTACAGTGCTCAGCATGAACCCTCTCCTGTCTCTGTCACAGTGATACATTTAGGTCCAAATAGCCACAAGTGAGTAATGGTGAGCCAAGCTTCAATATGGCACATGCCAACCTCTGGCCACCTTTAACAGCCCTTCCCTTTCTGGTAAGAACCAGAAATGTGCTGCAGCTTGATGCCTGCCTCCTCTGAACAGTGGGCTAAGTGGGGAAGCCTGCAGTGTGCCTGAGGCGTGCAGGGCAGGGCCCTGGGTTCCCTTTTATCCCTGTTCCCCTTCTCTCAAAAAATAGCTTGGAGACCCCAGAACTGAACCCTTTCATCAGAATCCTTCCTGAGCAAATAGCATTTATGAATGTTAAATCCTATATAAGGTGCCAAGTAGAGTGTGCCATCCACAGGTATCTGCCTAGTCAGCAAAGGGAACAGGCCTAGTTCTGGGCAGCAACAACTGGCATGCCATCAGTGTGTTTAGAGATGCCAATTGTGCTAAGGTAGGTAGTGCAGTCCATAGAATGCTAGGCCTCAAGTCAGGGAGACTTAAGGGAAAATTTGGACAGAGAGATTTGTTATCTGTGTGACCCGAGCCGAGTCACATAACCTCTGCCTCAGTTTCCTCCTTCTAGGGAGGTTGTGGGGATCAAGGAAGATAATATTTGCAAAGCACTTGGTACAGCACCTGGCCCCTAGTAGGCACTTTATAAATGCTTGTCTTCTTTCGTCCCTCAAGCCATACCTTAAACACAGGTTCAATAAAGATACCCAGGAGAACAAGAATTGCAGATCTCTTTAAATCTGTGGCTTAGTTCTTTCCCTAAAGGCTATTGTTTGACAGGAGCTCAAGTACAGTTTTTTCTCTAGAAGTTCTGCCTCTGACAAAGCCATCACACTCTCCCTCACTCAGGGGCTACCAGTCACAGGCACAGGCTCTAACCTAGATGGGGCAGCATCAGGACATCCAGCCAAACACAGGTCCTGGCCCATGAACAACCAGAAACAATCCCCTAACAGTCCTCAGTCTGTACAGAAACAAAAGGAAGGAGCAGTGAGTACAGGATAGTGGGCACTGAGGGTGGAGCTCCTGCAGCGAGACAGGTTTCCTCCGTTTCAGGACCCAGAGAGGGGAGAAACCTCTACATTCTCTGCCCTTTCTAAAGTCAGAAATGATCCCTTACCTGCCAGATCCGAGACCTCTCCGCTATTCCTGATCCTTGCACGCCACTCACTGACCTTTCCCCTCAACATTCTCTCTTCTTTGGGCCTTTTTCATGTTGCTCCTTGGCTGTTCCTTCATCCACAACAGGCCCCAAACTCATCCTGGGCCCTTCTCCTTCTCTCTCTACACTGTTTCTTGGTGACCTCGTCTATTCACATGGATTTAATGGTCATCTCTGTGCTGATGGCGCCCAGAGCTCTATTTCCAGCCTTAATCTCTCCCCTTTCCTTGCAAACCTGCCACTCTTCTGAGCCTCCTTCTCTCTACTGACTGCAGCCTGGTGCCAACATAGACTCTTCCCTCCCCCTCCACTCCCCTGCCATATACAATCGTTACCAAATCTTGTCATACCTCTCACATGCAGCGCCTTCTCACTACTAACAGGGCCACCACCAGGGCCAGGTTCATGGTGGGGAATTCCTAACCTCAAGTCTCTCCACTGCAATCCATCTCTTGCTAAAGTACACATCTAACCTTACTGTTACTCAAGAACTCCAGTGGTTCCCTATTACCTTTAGGAATGAACAGAACCTGTGCTTTCCAGCCTCTGCTCAGGTTTGTGCATGAGGGCTTTCCTGGCCCCTTAAAGCAGCAGCACCCACTGCACCTGTGTATGAGAACTACCTTCCCCATGTAGATCTAAGCTTCTTGTCTTTGTATGTCCAGAGCCCAGCCCAGTGCATGGAACATAGGTTTGCTAGCAATAAAAGCTTGTTGAGGAATTTGAAAATGGATGTGTCACTATGTGCCTTATGCTTTTCTTGGAAAGTCTCAGATGTGAAACTCCATGCTCCATTTTTCTTCCAGTTCCACATACATTCATTTCTTTGTTATGGTTCTAGATCCTTAATGTAACAAGATTGTGTTTGAAAGAAGTGTTTTGAGCACACCCTCTTGATTAGAGCTCGAGAGACCATAAGCCATGTACCCACAAGCCCAATTGGCTTTCATCTTTCCAAAGATGAATTCTTCTTTATAGAAGTATCTATTGGCACAAACAGTGTAAACAGAAGTCCATAAGCACCCAGAGAGAAGGAGTGGAATAGGTTATTTCACATCACAGCTCCATGATGTTTAATACTGAAATGTGGTGTATTCGATAGACAACAATCATATTAGTATTAAACAGACTAAATTAAAATAATTACAGGATAACTAAAATAAATAAAGAAGTTGCCCTCCTACCTGGTAGTGGCCCCTAGCCACACCAAAGCAAAGCCACATGGCTTACAGCCTCTTGTCAGCTCTTGCCTGGACCACTGCAATAGCCTCCTGATCGGTTACTGTATAAACACCGAAAGAGCCTACACATGTCATTTCCACGCTCAGGAATCCTCAATGGCTCCCTATTGCCTCTAGAATTAAATACAGTTTCTTCAACTTGGCATTCACAACCTGGTGCCAGCCTGCCTTCCCAGTTTTATTCTACATCCCTTCCTTTTACCCAGATGAGGAGTCATTCCAAGTGGCTCACTTGGTTCTTTTGGACTTCGGCTGTTCCCTATGTCTGTGTCTGGAATGCTCTCACCTCTACCTCCTTTAAGGCTCAGCTTCAGGATTACTTCTTCTGGGAAACCTCCCCTCATCTCCTTAGTTATTTTATGCTCTCTCCTCCTCTTGGAAGTAACCTGAGTGCAGGGACTGTTATTTGCTTGGTACTCCCTGGGTCTAGCACAGCACCTGAAACAGTGTCAGTACTTCCCGACTACTTGGTGGATACGATAGGACACTGTTTACTCTGGCCTAGCCATAGCTGCACGGGGATTGAACATCATGTTAGCTAAGATATCATTCCATAGCCTTACGGAGGTGACAGTCCAGTAAAGGGATGAGGTGGCAACAGAGATATCCTAAAGTATGGTGTATTACAGCTCAGTGCATTTGAGATGAACAAGATCCAATTCGAAATCCTTCCCCCTAAGCTAAGGGAGCACTTTCCTAGAAAGCAATGTGTTTTGCTTAGGCTACGATACTGCATCCCCCCAGCTCTTTCAGACTGAGACTTCAAACAGAGGAATCAAGAATCACTGTTATAGTCTCAAGAATCTGGAGTCAGTCAATAAACACTTATTAAGTGCCTACTGTGTGCCAGGCACTGTACTAAGTGCTGAGGATACAAAAAGAGGCAAAAGACAGTCCCTGCCCTCAAGGGGTTCACAATCTTATGGGGGAGACAAATATGCAGAGTAAAGATAAAGATAAAATAAGGAAGACACTAGTGTTAAAACGGGTTGGGAAAGGTTTTCTGTAGATAGGATCTTCATAGAGACTTAAAGGAAGTTAGTGGGCAGAGATGAGGAGGGAGACTATTCCAGGCACTGGAAATAGCCAGAGAAAATGCCTAGAGCCAGAGATAGAGGGTCTTGTTTGTGGAAAAACCAAGAGGCCAGTGTCACTGGATCAGAGGACGTGGTGGCAAGATTGTGAGGGACTCTGAATGCCAAACAGAACACCGTATGTTTGATCTGAATGGTGATAGGGAGTCAATGGAGTTTATTGAGTAGGAGTGAGATAGTGGGACCTGCACTTTAGGAAAATCACTTTGGTGACTGAGTAGAGGGTGGATTGAAGTTTGGGGAGACTTGAGGCAGCAGATCCACCAGCAGATGACTATCAATAGTCCAGGGCTGAGGTGATGAGGCCCACACTAGAGTGAAGGTAGGGGAAGAGGACAGAAGGGGGTGTGTTTGAGAGATGTTACAGAAGTCAAATCAACATGTCTTGGCAACAGATTGGCTATAGAGGGTGAGAGAAAATGAGGACTTGAGGGCCTGCGAGGATGGGGGCGCCCACCCTCAACAGTACCAGGGAAGTTGAAGGGGAAAGGATGAGCTCCATCTTGGACATGTTGAGTTTAAGATGTCTAACAGGCAGCTGGAGGTGTGGATAGACTTGAGAATTAGTAGTCTTGAGAGGCTAATAAACTCCTTGGGAACTGAGGAAGATCATCAAGTAAAGCAGCATAGGGGAGAAGAGAAAAGGCCCAACCTTGTTGGATACCTGTGCTTAGAGGGTATAGTCTGAATGAGGCTACAGAAAAGGAAGAATACAGAAGGAGGGATCAGAGAGGGAGAAAAGAGCAGCAAGGAGGAGAAAGTGATCACTGCAGAGACTGCACAGAGGTGAAGAAGGAGGACTGAAAAAGGACATTGGATTTGGCCATTAAGAGGTCAGGGGTAACTTTGGAGAGAAGGAAGCCAGACTGTAAGGGGTTAAGAAGAGAGGAAGAGGAGAGAAAGGAGTCACCTATTGTAGATGGTCTTCAACTACACAAGGCAGAAGAGCAATGGCATGGCAGTTAGTGGGAATCAAGTGAGAATTGTGTCAGGATCGGGGAGACAAAGAAAATAAGTAACAGGCATCGAGCTGAAGCCCCTCATTCTGCAGGAGGAAACTGAGGGCCCAGACCTAGGCAACAGCCCCCAATGGTTTTAAGTGCATCAAATATCATCCATAGATTTACAAAGGAAACCAATTATATTGAAATACAGTTATCAAAACTGTGTGTGTGTAAGACAAAGTGCCTAAGTGCATGCAGAAATATATTTGAATATGAGGGCACAGAAATGATATTCCTAAGGTCCCCTACCCCCACAACATCTTCAGGCCACACCTCAGGAGAGTGAGAAGGTAATGGCCCTACCTAGAAGATGAACACTTTCTGAAAGCTTAAGGTATAGTTCTATCGTGCCTGATGTAACTCGGTAAAAACAAAACAAAAAAAAGCCGCACACCTTAATGCCATTTTGCAAGTGTCTTTTCAACTCATTGTTATTTTCATTGATTTTCTATCCAAAGACATGATGACAGAGATGTGATACTGAAAATAAAAAGTAATGACTACATTTTATTAGTTTGATTTAAGCAAACATTTGAAGGCAGTAGCAGGTTCTTCTGTCCTTAGCTGGGGGGCTTGAGAAATTATTGGCAAATCCTATGAGAATGGCATTAGACTTGGAAATTGCTTCAGGGGTGGGGGTGGGCATAGGAAGGATGCTTTACTTTTAGAATCAAAATTATTCAAATTTCATACAAATCAATTTCTGGTTTATTGTGCTGAATTTTTCTTTGATTTCTAGAGACTCCCCTTATACAATCAGCCATATGGATCTTCCATATATTAGGTCTCATTTGCATTTGAGAAACCTCTCTAAGTGGATGAAAATAGATCCACCCTCCTCACTACTGAGAGAGTACTGTGTACTTCCACTTTAACTCAGTTAAAAAAGAGAAGAAATATTTAAAAGGAAAGAACACCCTCTGAATTCAATTTATTCCGTTTTCCCCATTAAGACTAAGTTGAAAATTGGATATCCAATTTACCACCGAGAGGGTATTCACATATTTCTGTTCAATCCCTCATTGCTTCTAAATTCACTCAAAAGGCAAGATTATTAATTCCTCCTGACAGAAAATCAAGTTTTAATGAGCAGCTGACAGCCCTTAGGAATTACAAGGCAAATTTAATACGATAGTTTTGACTAAATAATGTGCTTTTACATATATGAGGAACCCATTATGCACAGTAATGAACACATAGTAAATGTTAGGTTAGGCATTAGATTTGGGACGAGTGAATATTTTGATCAAAGGAGGAAAAAGGAGCCCTAGCCTTCCTGAAGCCACCCTCTTCCTCTTCCTTCTTCTCTCTCCATTCACACACACAGATCATATAGTTTGGTATGTGAGTATAGAATATCTTCTCTGTTTCCTGTCTTCAAGTTTTGGGTCCAAACCAGGCCAGCTTCTGTATTTCCTGCAGCACCAAAGTCAAGTGTTGAGCTCACACAAGACCAAAAAATTATTTTTAAATGGATTATTTTATTTTTTATCTTGAGCTTCCTCAAGCATCCTTTAAAAATAAGGTGACTCTAAATTGCTTTTCTAAGAAAGAAAACATGAAAACAATTCTAATGCAATCAGTTAAGGCAACCAGTAGAGTACAGGCAAAGAGAATGCCATTGCTGACACGAGGCAACTGTAAGGCAAGGTGCCCTTTGACCTCAAACTGTTTAAATAGCATCTTGCTGTTGATTTTACAGGAAAATTGACTTCTAGTCAGTAAAAAATGACATGGTCAAAGTGATTCTTCTATGTGTTTTTGGCTTTCAGAGGACCCCATAGGGAAACAACATCAAAAGAGTGACTGGTGTGGAAAAATGGAGATGCAGAAACTTTGATTCTTAAATGCATCGATTTCATTTCTGTCTTTCTGTTTCCCTCAAAGCATACTGTATTAGTAACAATTCGTTTAAAAATCTCAAATGATGATGGCATTACTTAGATTTAAGATGCTCTCCACAACACTTATCGATGCACATATAAAGAAGGGGTTTGACTTTGTACATTATGTATTCAATATTCTGCTAGTTTGGAAGATGACAATGTCCCATGTGGACTTGAAAGGAGGATCAGATCAAGGCAACAAGCATTTAATTAACACCTACTATGTGTCAGGCACAACAAACAAAGGCACAAAAAGATCTAAGCCTTCCTTCACTTGCTGTGCTACAGAGATATGGAGTAACTAAGTTGATGGAGAATGCCTGTGGAGGGTCAACAATTCACAAAGAAAGGAATTTCAGTGATTAAAATAACAGAACGATTGAAAGATTGTTTGAAATACAATATCCCCGATTGACTGAAAGATCTTTATATTTCTTATTTCAACCAGTTTTCAGGGGAATCACACAAGCAACTCATGAACATTATTTCTCTCTCCCCCATTCGAAGACTTAAAGTATGATACAGTAACTTTTATAATGTTCGCCAAGGAAGTAGAGCCTTAAACCTGGCTCCCTTAGTGGGGGCTACTGAATAGGCATTCCACTTTTACCTCAGCTTTGCAACCACCTGAATTTAGATCCATGGCTTCTGGCCAGTCAGGTCTTGTGTTCATCAGCCCTTCCTGAGAAGTACAGTTTCAGAAACTTCCTCCTGATGCTATCTGACCTCTCAAGACTGGACCTGTTCATCTAAGGATCACTATTTGGACTTGTGAATTTATTTTCAGAAAAGCATGGACATTTCACAGAAGCTTGTTAGTCGAAGCCATACCTCAATCACACTCAACAATAGTGCTCACTATGCTCTTGTGATATATATACCCCAGTCTATCAATGACCTTTCTAAAACATAGCAGCTGTGATCTGACCATACAATAAAAATATCACTTGCCTCACTGTAGCACTGTAGATGCCTCTTTGAAAGTAGCCTAAGATTTAGCTTTTCTGACACTAGCATCCCCTCCCAATCTGTCTTCACCAATTATAGCCTTCCTCATCAAGTTATACTTTTTTCCATAGCAGTCCTTTGAGTTACAATCTAGTAATCCCGACAAAGAATGAAACAAGGTTAGTCTGGCATGATCCATTCTTGATAAAGCCTCACTGACTTTTTGGGATCACTGCTCCCTTTTCTACATTAGCCATTTCGGAAAACTGGGACAATATTTGCCTATGTTCCATCCTCTAGCAACCAACTTCTATTCTCCACAGGTTTTCGAGTATCACTGATGGTGGCTCCTAAACCAAATAAACACAACTTCTCTGTTGTCATAGCTAGAGCATTTTAGACATCAAACCACTGAAATGACATCACTCAAGGCAACAATGGAGACGCTGTGATTTTCCTTTTTCAATTCAATCATTTCCCTCTTCACTTTTCTTGCTCTTTTCCCCAATGTGACTGAGCCTGGTAAAACACATAAACAAATGTATCAACAAATTTAAGGAAAATGACAAGGCAACAATTAAAAACTCAGAGTAAGCTAACGAGAGGCAGTTGAGGAAAGGAAATAACGTCAGCTTGGAATAGGAAGAATAAAGCTAAATGGCAAGGGCAATGTCATTCATGGGCAAGAATAGCCCAATGCCACTGTGTCCACTGGGCAACAGAGGGTGCTCATCCTGGGGGATGAAATGTTAGTGCTGATGCCACTTAGTGCTGGCTAGGAATCCCTTCTTTGTCACAGATTTGCTTTCCTTTCTCTTAATTTTACTTTTTGTTGTTGTGACCTTGAAAACTATTACCTAACATGCACGTTCTGTTATAACAAAGAACATACAAGGAGGACTGCGTATCAAGCTGTGAATCTCTCAATATTAGGTATACCTTGCTTTTTTAAAGTGTATTTTGAATTTGAGCCTCTACTCTCTTCTCTGAATTTTAAAAAATGTTTCCTCCCTCTTCCTCACAACTTCTCCCACATACTTACCTTCCTTCAAAAAGTGTCGAAAGAAAAGGTGTCCTCGGAACCACTTAGTACAGAAATACAAAGCCACGCATTGGCCACGTCTACATGTCTAGTTCATTGCTTCTCTGCCAAAAGGGATGACATGTTCACCTGGCAGTGAACAGGGCTCTGTCCAACTGCCTTCCGTCATGGGATGGAGCCAGCAAAGCTGGAGCTATGATCTGTGTGAGTGGAGGGAACACCCACACCAGGAATTCCCAGACTGACAAAGCTGCAAGTTGTTGAGTTGCTAACTTGATGCACACACTACTTACTTCCCAGTGTTGTTGTGGGGGTTCAAATGAGAGAAAGAATAAAAAGATCATACATAAAGCTATCACTCCAATCAGAGGAGCCAAGATGGAGGAGTAGAAAGATTCACATATGCTAGGTCCTAACCCACAGCCCATAAAATATCTGTAAAGAAGAACTCCCAACAAATTCTGGAGCAGCAGAAGCCACACAGCAATGGAGTGGAGGAGATCTCTGTTCCAGAGAGACCTGAAAAACCGACACCAAAGGTCTGTCACATACTGGACCCAGAGCAGAGCCCAGCCCTGCCTTGGTGGCACTGAGAGGAGCAGATCCGAGCAGGCTTCAGGGACAGAATCTCCAGCAGCCATGCAGGTCCCTCCACCCACAGGCGCAAAGGTCACTGAGAGAACCTGTTTGGCTGGTCAAGAGGGGAGTGAGGTGTCTCCATAACTCAGGCACCCTCGGGAGGCAGCAGCAGAGGCAGCAGCAGACAGAGCCTCCCAAAGCAGACAGGAGCTTGGATCCATTATTGAAGGTCTCTGCATAAATCCCCTGAGGGAACTGAGCCCCATCCAGAGCCCCTGCCCCCACCTGAGCAGCTGAACTTAATCTCACACTGAAGAGCAGCCCTGCCCCTGCCGAAAGCCCTGAGGTTGGGAAGCAGCATTTGAATCTCAGACCCCAAGCACTGGCTGGGTGGATCTGGAGGTGAGGTGGGTATGGAAAGGAATCTCAGAAGTCAAGTAACTGGCTGGGAAAATGCCCAGAAAAGGGAAAAAAAATAAGACCATAGAAGGTTACTTTCTTGGTGAACAGGTATCTCCTCCCTTCCTTTCAGATGAGAAAGAACAATGCTTACCATCAGGGAAAGACACAGAAGTCAAGGCTTCTGTATCCCAAACATCCAAAATAAATATTCAATGGGCTCAGGCCATGGAAGAGCTCAAAAAGGATCTTGAAAATCAAGTTAGACAGGTGGAGGAAAAACTGGGAAGAGAAATGAGAGAGATGCAAGAAAAGCATGAAAAATGGGTCAAAACCTTGGTAAAGGAGACCCAAAAAAATGCTGAAGAAAATAACACCTTGAAAAATAGGCTAACTGAATTGGCAAAAGAGGTTCAAAAAGCTAATGAGGAGAAGAATGCTATAAAAAGCAGAATTAGCCAAATGGAAAAGGAGGTTCAAAAGCTCACTGAAGAAAATAGTTCTTTCAAAATTAGAATGGAACAGATGGAGGCTAATGACTTTATGAGAAACCAAGAAATCACAAAACAAAACCAAAAGAATGTAAAAAACGGAACATAATGTGAAATATCTCATTGGAAAAACAACTGACCTGGAAAATAGATCCAGGAGAGACAATTTAAAAATTATGAGACTACCTGAAAGCCATGATCAAAAAAAGAGCCTAGACATCATCTTTCATGAAATTATCAAGGAAAAAAAATAAAGCTATTACTCCTATTATGGAAAAAAGTGTTACTTACAACATTAATAACCATTTCCATTAATCCTTCAAGAATTCAGTAAGTGCCTATTATATGACAGAGTCTCAGCAATGCCCAGGGATAGAACCACAATGAAACACTTCCATTCACAAGTAATTTATGCCCTTATTTACCCTAAGTGGAAATGGAAAACACTTGCTCATCACTGTATGAGGGAGGTGGGGACAGAAGGGAATAAGCATTTAGGAGGCATTCTCATATATGTCAGGCACCATGTTGAGTGCTTTACAATGATCTCATTCGGTCCTCACAACAACCCTGGGAGGTACATGCTATTATTATCCCCATTTTCCAAGTGAGGAAACTGAGGCAGAGAGGTTAAGTGACTTGCAAAGGGTCACACAACTAGGCAGTGTGTAATGCTAAATTTTTGAACTCAAGACATCCTGACTCTGGGCCCAGAGTTCTAGTTGCCTCACATCAGAAAAAAAAAAAATCTCTACTGTTAAGGATATTTTCCTCTCTGCTCATGGGCCAAACCTATCTGTATTTGAGACTTTCCTTTCAGTAGTAATAATAGATGTATTGCTTTGGCCATCTTTAACTGAGTCAACATATTTGTCTGGATAGGCAGCATATCAATCATTTCAAAGTAGTTAATGGCATTATGAGGAGAAAGTTGCAACCCTACAGTTACGATAAGGCAGGATTTGGTGACGTTTCCTGGAGAAACACACCTGCCCTTCACTGCTCCCTACTGGCTGTGCCCAGAAACTGCTCCCCTTTGCACAGTGTCTGTTACATGCAGCCACCCTCTTGACTTAACGGGCCATTTAGAGGATGGCGTTGGCTTCCTCCACTTTGGCAGGAGAGCCTGCTGTGCTCCTTTCCGCCCAGCTTTCCTCTCACCCAACTTCCCCTCTGTGTCCTCTTCACGATTTCTCTAGCATCTATAAAACTGATCTGATTGCTGTTTTCCAAGTGCTAAATGCAAATTCCACAGTGGAAAAAACATACTGAGAAGCCTACTGAGTATTCTATGTATGTGGCTTGGGCCCCTCACAATAAGTATTTCATCTCCCTCCTTTCCTCTTATCTTGACCTAATATTTTTCCTCCATTTCCCATGCTTTAGTTTCAGCATTCCAGTTTAAGACTTAATCCTGGCGAAAAAATGTCACAGTTAATTGGGGAGTTTGGTTACCCATGAGGAGCAGATCATTTCTTTGCTACCTCTAAGTAAAGGTGTTTTATTTTTCTCATCTCTCTAGCTGTTAGTTTTCATTTCATTTATAACTTTTCTTGCCTAATAGCTTAAGACAGGTACATGGACATACATACTATAATAAGTTCCATGTAATCATATGATCTTCTATAAGAAAAGTTACAGAATTGTAAGGGAAAAAAAAATTTCCAGTGTACTTCTCCCTTGCAAGGCTATGTTCTCCATCTTCACTCCTTGGAGAATGGATTCAATTCAACATTATTCTCTACTCTCAAATCCTTTGCCTGTGGTCCTATCGCCATTAACACTTTGCTAAACCCCAACATTGCATTACTTCTATCATCTGTTTCCTTCAGTCCTACTCCAAATTGGGATTTCACTGCAAGTTTATGCTTTTTTATTTAGTGCTATCTTAATGACAGTTAAAGCCTTCCACCCCTACCCCAACGGTACCACATTTCTTTAGGCCACTGTCTGCATGACAGTGAAGGTGAGCCCAGGAGAAGGACTGAAACCATTCAGTGAGTTGCTAAACGTTTTGGAACCTATCCACAAAGCTATTTAATCATTCCGAATGAATTAGAAAACCAGTTGTCTTAAAGTGGTGAACCAGGTAGTTTTTTCCTCTATTCTTTCTAATTATGTTGAGCATTTTCCAAATTAAAGTGGTTTTTAGGTTATAAGGCAGTAACAAAATTAAAGACCTGCTGATTAAATATAGTTCTTATTAACAACTGGCAAATCTTGAAAAGGTTATCTGAACAATATCAAAAGGAGTTTTCGGGGTAGCTTTTTAGCAGTAGATTGAATCAACTTTTTTTTATCAACTTTTTTTACTGGACGAATCAAATAAGATAGAAATCAACCATAAAAAGAAACTCAATTCTGTTTATCTTCACTTTGACTCTGTGAGAGAATTTCTGGTTCACAGTGTCCTTTTCAATTTGTTTCAGTATAATGTGCTCTACAGATACAATTGATTAATGGACTGATTAGCAACTACTTTAATTATTTTCCAGTAGTTTTGTTCATTTTCAACAACAAAGCATATCTTGAAACTTCTTGGACTATGGGACAGCCAAAAACTAAAGGTCTTATTTTAAAAAACTAAACCAAACCCAACAAGGCCTTCCTAATAATGCAAGTGTTACCTGCATGTTAGTGTGCAAGTCCAGATTACATAAGGATAGAGGGGAAAATGGGAAATGCTCAACTTCAAATTCGGTCCCTCAGACAAGCCTAACTTAGAAATGCAGTGTCTTTCATTTCTAAAGCACACTTAATCTTAAGAGCTCACAAAAGGTCAAGATTTTTATAAAATAAAATGAAGAGGAATCCTGGATTTCAGGAACCATTCACTTATCTTAAGGTACATCACATGGAGACTAGTTAATCATGAATAGATGAGCTTATACCCCAGAGTTGCCCTCAGCCCCAAAGTATCGTGGTTAGGCTTCTCTTGTTCTTATTCCATTAAACACAAAGTGCACTAGAGAGGAGGAGGTAATGGAAAGAGGAGTCCGGGGATTCGAACAACTTATTTTTTTTGTCTTCCATCGCTAAACTGAATATACCATTCCTGTGTTTGGTGAAAACAGTGCATTCTGTGTGGTGTTCTGGTCAAGAACATTGCTCCATGAAGACAGGCAGATCAGCTAGTGGCCCCCATTCTTACGCCACCAAAGAGTTTCAAATAACCTCAGGCCAAATAATGATAAAGAAAGGAAAAGGGGTGTTATCATAAATTCTTCTAATCCTGACTGGCACCAAATGTCATCTGGAAGCCCATGGGCAATAGAAAGGGAGTCACTACTGTAGTTTGTAGACAGGAAGAATAGCGAGCCCTCTAAGAAAGTCCCTGGAGAAAGTTATCATCCTAACACCTGCAATCAAACACTCAAGGAAAAGAACCCAAATTTTCCACCTGGGCTCTGAGAGAGCCAAAAATATTAGAACATAATCAAAAGATTGACAAAATAGACGAAAATGTAAGGTACCTAAAACAACTGACCTAGAATGATGGTCAAGGAGAGATGTTTTAGGAATCATAAATCTCTCTGAAAGCCATGATTAAAAAAAAAATAAACCAACCAAACCGAGACACTACATTTTAAGAAATCATAAATGAAAACTGCCCAGATCTAATGGAAAGGAAAGTGAAGACAGAGAGAATCCACCAGGCACTTCTTGGAAGAAACCCCAAAAAGACAAGTGTCAGGACAAATCCAGAGCTCCCAGGGTAAAGGGAAACATACTGCAGCCACACAGAAGGAAGGAGTTGGAGTACTAAGCAACCACATTCAGGATTACAAAAGACAGGAAGTTTTTGCTATTATATATATATATCTTAGAATATGGGGTTCCAAAAAGTATAGACTTACAACAAAGATAAGTTACTTTGCAAAGCTGACTGTTGTTGTGTTGGCCTTTTGTTCTCAAAGAGGACCATGACATCAAGGAGGTGATGATATGATCAGGTAAGGGGAGGAGAGAGGAGAGCAGAGGGAGATGGGAGGAGGGAAGGGAGGAGATGTACCAGGAGAGAGTCTTGAGACATACTTATGGTTAGCAGGTGTGAACTACTAGGGAGAGGAGAGGAGAGCAGAGGGAGATAGGAGGGGAGGGTCTGCTCTCCTAGGGATTAGAGGTCTTCTGTCATCCTCCTCTCTTTTCCCCTCTCCTCTTTAAGTGAGGGGAAAGAGGAGAGAAAAGAGGAGGTGGAGGGTGGAGAGGGAGATGGAGGACCTCAATAAGTCCTCCTGTCCTCTCTCGCTTCCTCTATCTCCTCTTCTTCTGTCTTCACCCCTCCTTTCTTAGAGGGAGGTAGAGAGGGAAGGGCAAGTTCTTAATCTTAAAAGTTACAACTAGTTAGATGTCTAGTCTTTCCCTAACTTTGAATCCCTCTCCCTTCCTCACCTCCCTCTAAGAGAGGGGAGAGTACAGAAGAAAAGGGGAGGAGAGGAGAGAGGACTACTCACAGGCTGTGTTTGTCCTTTGTTCTTGAAGAGAACCCATGCCATCGAGAGTGATGACATGACTCCCAACTGACTGCTGTGAGTGAGGGAGGCCTATGCAAGGTCACCTGCCTCACTTTCTCCTCCAGTGGACAGATACCCATCAGGATGCAATGGGAGCTCCCTGGTCCTTTTAGGCTAAGACCTTTTCAGTTTCTCACTTTGAATGAGGTAATGCCCATTCCCGCTCCTCTCCTTCCTTTCCTTTCCCCTTACCTGACAGTGCTTTGCCCAAAGGAACGTACATTTTGATGATTGAAAGCTGCCTCATTAACTTGGGGGTTTACTAGCTAGATTTCTTTCTCAAAGACCAAGCCTTAAACCCAATTCATTCAGGATTTCATAGATTGGACAACAATAGGGACCCTGCCCTCTTAGCTCAGAGTAAATTTAAATAGTAACTGCTTCTCTTTGGCCATCAACCCTGAGGGCAAAACTGACTCTAATTCTACCAGGAAAGAAAAATGGAGCTTTAGTGGAACAGAAGACCTGGAAGCATTCCTGATGAGAAGATCAGAATTGAGGTGTAACTTTGATATGCAAATGTAAGAGTCAAGGAAAACCTAGAATGGTCAATGTATTTGAACAATCTGAAAGGGCTATATGATGACACAGTGCTAACATTCTTCTAGGGGGAGAAGAAACAAATGTCCCCTTCAGAAGCTTAATGTTTTCAAAGGGTATTGAGGGAATTAAATAAGAAAAAAAGAGGACTTGGAGGGGTGGCGTGGGGGGGAATACTTGTTCTGGTCTGAGTTTGGGAGGGTAAAAGGAACACACCAAGTGTAGAAAAGAGGTGGAACTTGCTATTTTTTGTAATTGGGGCACAGGGGAAGACAAACACACAAATATGGAAGGAATGTGGGTAGGATCTGGCATCACATGAACTGTACTCTTATCTGAACCGTAGAAAGGAGGGGGTAAGGAAGTGGTCAGAAATAAAATACACTTTCCAACATTAAAGGACAAATTAAAACAAACAAAAATCTTGGAATCTATGGGGAGTATCAAATAATGGGAAAATGGTTGAACAAGTTATGGTATATGAATGTAACAGAATATTGCTGTACCTTGAGAAAAGATGATTTCCAAGAAAGTTGCACAGTGAAAAGGGTGCAGATTTGGGAGAATAATTTTAACAATAACAATATGAAGAAAAACAACTCTGATCAATACAAAGAGCAACTGTAACTTCAGGGGACTTCCTGATTCAAGAGGTGATGGGCTCCCGGTGCAGACACATAGAACATTTCTCGATATGGCCACTTGGTGGATTTACTTTGTTGTACAATCTCGTTTGTTACAAGCATTTGTTTTCCACCTTTCATTTTTTGATGGGGGGGGAGGGGATCTTAGCATTGGCTGCCCCCTTCCATTGAAATGTTTGTCAAAATGCAAAGAAAAAACCTCAGACAAATAGGACAGTCTTAGAAGTAATGTGGAATGCACTAAATATACCTTTTAAAATGTAGTATATGTTTTTTTAAAAAAAGCAAATGGTCTGTAATAGTTTCATATACAAACCTCTGAGTTGTTTTGGCTTCTACACACCTTGACAGATTTGGGGAGTGTCACTGCACTTTCATTGAACAGAATGAATAACTGATGTTTATATAATGACAGTTCTTAATCATTAAAAATCTGTTAAGTGCAATGCCATCTTGTTTGGGAAGAAAGGGGAATGTGCACTACATTTTGCAAAGATTGTCATCAGTGATATTTTAAAAAATATATATTACTGCTTAAAGGAGTTAAAGAAGAATCACTTATGTGAAATGAAGTGTCATTGATGTATGGGCAGTGGAAAGAGCAGGCGGCCTGCAGTCAGAAGACTTACCTTCCCAAGTTCACATTTGACCTCAAACACTTCCTAGTTGTGTGACCCTGTTTACCTCAGTTTCCTCATCTGTCAAATCAGCTGGAGCAGGAAATGACAAACCAGTCCAGTTTACTTGCCAAGAAAACTCCAAATGGGGGTCACACAGGGTTGGAAACAACTGAGAAAAGACTCTACAACAATCGTTGGATGTGGGTTGATGAAAAAACAAAAGCAAAGGCTGAGGGCAACTAAAACAAAACTCAACTGATCTCATCAACAGTGGAAGTTTTTATATACATTCGTTGAACTGAGAATTAAATAGAGTGGTACTTGTGGATATTTCTGTCATATAATCAAAAGATTTCACTTTCCAAACTGCTAAGGATAACTTAGCTCCTGTAAATTATGATGTACTTAAACCATATTGATACATGTAATGAAACAAATACATGCCCTCCCACTCCCATGGTAAGTACACCTTCATTCTAAAGAGTTCTTAGGGCTTCAGATGACCTAAGAGACCCTGAGAAGAGCATTCAATTCTCTAACCTAAAAGTCTCCAGAGAGACTGAGTTTCTCTTTATCCATGAAATGCCTAGCTGGGGCTGCCATCAATGATTCTTTTGGCCTTCACGGACCCAGCCCACACGGGTCTTCGTTTCTACCATTTCCACATTGAGTGAAATCAGAAGGACTTTTCTCTGGGTTCCAAGGGCTTTATCTGTGTGTCATCCCACAATGAGCTCAATTAGCTTGTGCTTTCCCCAAGGACACACAAGAGATGGGAGTGCACACTGTCATTTGGACAAATTGCCTTCAACTATGTTATTATGTATTGGGATTTTATTATCATAATCAATCAGTTTTTATTCTTTTCATTATCCTTCTTCAACTACTGTATGTTAGATGGTTAAAATGCTGATTAAAGTTATTATTTTTAATATCTTTCATTAGGATGAATTTAATTTCTCTCTTTTTTTGCCTTAAAACATCTCTATTAGCCAGTGATCTCAGGTATCCTAAGTTCTCTGACAAATGCAAAGAATTCTCATTTTGGCTGTCATTTTACTTTTCTTACAATCGTATTTTCCCTTAACTTTCGATACAATGAGGTGTTCAGCTCATCCCTACATATATGTAAAAAGAGTAGCAAAACCAGGGAAACTGATCAGCAGCTCAGTTCTTGGAAACATTGCACTTCACACATATTAAGTCACCAACCCTCAAATTGTTGGTTATTTGTGAAAGATGCTCAATAGAAAGGATACAGAAGCAGCTGTTACTACGAATAGAAGCTGCCTTACACAGAGTGTTTTCAGAATAATCAAAAATACTTATTTCCTCAACTGGTCTCTACAAACAATTCGAGATTTTGGGACTCAACATTCCTTCCACCTCCCAGGCTCTTGGAATTCCTGGCTTTCTTCCTAATTGCCTTTTCCTGCAGGTTTCCTCCTGGGCTCCACACCTCCAAGTCTCCCTCCCGTTGCTTCTCTAAGCACCTCCCCCCTTTCTTCATTAGGGCCAAAGCTCCTGGCTTTTTCTTCCTGTCCCCACTTCCCACTTTAGCACACTTCCCAGCACAGAGTAAGCACTTACTAAATGCTTCCTTACTAACTCAGTGACTGATTTTGTAAAAACAATAAGTACTTCTATCATCAGGTTTTTTGTATCAGTTTAATGCCTAGAAATTCATTTCTTCCTTTCTGGGAACAAGCCAAAATATTTTCTTATGAGCCTCAATGAAAGACTACATGTGTTTGAAAAAGAGTGGAGGTGACCGAAAATCATGTTGACACACTCAAGTACCTCCAAAGGAATTAATAGGGAAGATAGAAGCAGGAAATTGAGATGGGAAGCAACAAATGGATTTTTGTAAGAGGGAAAGAAGACTAAAAGAAAATGCCAGCCAAAAACTGAAGATGAAAACAAGACAAAATGAAGTGGTTGGAAACTCAAGAAATGTGAACATCTTGAAATGAAGGAGGGGCATTTTCCTGGGCTAATGATAGAAAAACAGCCTAGGCTGGTCTGAGCCCCAACAGTTTGCATTTGGAAATGTATTCAGTTTTGCTTAATCAGTTTGTGAATTTGAACATCAGGACAACTTTCTTGGGCTTTCATTTTAAACTGATTTTTTTAATTGCAATATCTTTATTTCTATTCTATTTTTTAATGAAAATTTATTTATTTAACTTTTTACATTCATTTTCACAAAATTTTGAGTTCCAAATTTTCTCCCCTTTTCTCCCCTCCCCCTACCCCAATACACCAAGCATTCTAATTTTCCCTATCACCAATCTGCCCTCTCTTCTATCATCCCTCCCTTCTCTTCTCCCCATCTTCTCTTTTGTCTTGTAGGGCCAGATGACTTTCTATTCCCCATTAACTGTATTTCTTATTTCCTAGTAGCAAGAACAATACTCAAAAGTTGTTCCTAAAACTTTGAGTTCCAACTTGTCCCCATCCCTCCCTCCCCACCCATTCCCTTTGGGAAGGCAGGCAATTCAATATAGGCCCTATCTGTGTAGTTTTGCAAATGACTTCGATAATAGTCTTGTTGTGTAAGACTAACTGTATTTCCCTCCATCCTATCCTGCCCCCCATTGTTTCTATTCTGTCTTTTGATCCTGTCCCTCCCCAAGTGTTGACTTCAAATTGCTCCCTCCTCTCATTGCCCTCCCTACCATCATCCCCCCCCCCTTGCTTATCTCCTTCTCCCCCACTTTCCTGTATTGTAAGATAGGTTTTCATATCAAAATGAGTGTGCATTTTATTCCTTCCTTTAGTCGAATGTGATGAGGGGAAACTTCTTGTTTTTTTCTCAGCTCTCCTCTTTTTTCCTCCACTAAAAAGTCTCCTGCTTACCTCTTGAATGAGAGATAATTTACCCCATTCCATTTCACCCTCTTTCCTCCCACTACATTTCTCTCTCACCATTTACCTTACTTTCTTTTAAGATATGGTCCCATCCTATTCAATTCACTCTGTGCTCTCTGTCTCTGTATGTGCATGCATGTGTGTATGTGTGTGTGTGCACACGTGTACGTGTGTGTGTATGTGTGTGTGTGGTCCCACCAACTAAGAGTTACAAATATTCTCTTTACATGTAGGAATGCAAACAGTTCACTTTTGGTAAGTCTCTTATGACTCTTTGCTGTTTACTTTTTCATGCTTCTTCTCACTCTTGTGTTCGAAAGTCAAATTTTCTTTTCAGCTCTGGTCTTTGCATCAAGAATGCTTGAAAGTCCTCTGTTTCATTGAAAGACCATATTTTCGGGGGCGGAGCCAAGATGGCGGAGCAGAAGGACGCAGGCTTACGAGCTCCGAAACCAAAGCCCATAGAATTAATGTAAAAAGAGACCCCCATAACTTCTGGGTCAATACAAGGTGTGCAGAAATGGAATGGAAGAGATTTCCGTGCCAGAGAGCCCTGAAGAGCCGTCCCCAGGGTCCGTCGCGTCCCGGAAAGCGGACCCCACCCCAGCGCGGCCTTGGCCGCGGCCACAGAGAAGCTGATCCGAGCAGGCTTCAGACAAGGAAGCTCTGGCAGCCGGGAAAGTCCCTCCGCCCACAGAAGCTACAGGTCAGTGCGAGAGAAGGCTGGGCTGGAGGAGGGGAGCGGAGCGTCTCTGTGACTCAGGCCCCCTCGGGAGGAAGCGGTGGTGGCAGAGACGGGGGCAGGAAGCGGCGGAGGCAGAGCGGTGGGCGGCGGCTGAGGCGGCAGCGGCCCGGGATTCAGGAATCCCCCAGCAGCAGGCAGGATCTTCATTACAGAAGGTTTCTGCATAAAACCTGAGGGAGCTGAGCCTGGGAGGCGGCCCTGCCTCCACCCCAGTGCCAGAACTAAAGCTTGCCGTGGAAAGCCCATTTAAATCTCAGAGGCCAAGCACTAGCTGGGCGGATCCAGGCGGGGGTGGAAAGGAATCTCAGAAGTCAAGTAACTGGCTGGGAAAATGCCTAGAAAAGGGAAGAAAAATAAGACTATAGAGAGTTTTTTCCAACAAATGCAAATGATCCCGACCTTCGGATCTGATGTATCCTTGCCATCAGGGAAAGACGTGGAGGGCGGGCCTCAGTACCCCAGACACCCCAGTGGGGTGGTGGGTGGGCTCAGGCCTTGGAAGAGCTCAAAAAGGATTTTGAAAAGCAAGTTAGACAGGTGGAGGAAAAACTGGGAAGAGAAATGACAGAGACGCAAGAAAAGTATGAAAAACGGGTCAATACCTTGGTAAAGGAGACCCAAAAAAATGCTGAGGAAATTAACACCTTGAAAAATAGGCTCACTCAATTGGCAAAGGAGGTTCAAAAAACCAATGAGGAGAAGAATGCTTTCAAAAGCAGAATAAGCCAAATGGAAAAAGAGGCTCAAAAGCTCACTGAATTTAATAGTTCTCTCAAAATTAGAATGGAACAGATGAAGTCTAATGACTTTATGAGAAACCAAGAAATCACCAAACAAAACCAAAAGAATGAAAAAATGGAAGAGAATGTGAAATATCTCATGGGAAAAACAACTGACCTGGAAAATAGATCCAGGAGAGACAATTTAAAAATTATGGGACTACCTGAAAGTCATGATCAAAAAAAGAGCCTAGACATCATCTTCCATGAAATTATCAAGGAAAACTGCCCTGACATTCTAGAACCAGAGGGCAAAATAAGTATTGAAAGAATCCATCGATCACCACCTGAAAGAGATCCAAAAAGAGAAACTCCTAGGAACATTGTGGCCAAATTCCAGAACTCCCAGCTCAAGGAAAAAATCTTGCAAGCAGCTAGAAAGAAACAATTCCAGTACTGTGGAAATACAATCAGGATAACTCAAGATCTAGCAGCTTTTACATTAAGGGATTGAAGGGCGTGGAATAGGATATTCCAGAAGGCAAAGGAACTAGGACTCAAACCAAGAATCACCTACCCAGCTAAACTGAGTATAATACTTCAGGGGAAAATATGGTCTTTCAATGAAACAGAGGACTTTCAATCATTCTTGATGAAAAGACCAGAGCTGAAAAGAAAATTTGACTTTCAAACACAAGAATGAGAAGAAGCATGAAAAAGTAAACAGCAAAGAGAAGTCTTAAGGGACTTACCAGAAGTGATCTGTTTACATTCATACAGGGAAAGACAATATTTGTAACTCTTAAAACTTTTCAGTATCTGGGTAGTTGGTGGGACCACACATACACATGTACACACATGCACACACATACACACATGCACACACATACAGAGACAGAGAGCACAGATTGAACTGAATAGGATGGGACCATACCTTAAAAGAAACTAGGGTAAATGGTGAGAGAGAAATGTAGGGGGAGGGAAAGGGAAGGGGGTAACTATATGTCATTTAAGAGGCAGGTAGGAGTTTTTCTTAGTGGAGGGAAAAAGAGAGAAAAAAAAAAAACAAGAAGTTTACCCTCATCACATTTGACTAAATGAAGGAGTGAAATGCACACTCATTTTGGTATGAAAACCTATCTTACAGTATAGGGAAGTGGGGGAGAAGGAGATATTGCAAGGAGGGGGATGATGAAAGGGAGGAGGGAGCAATTTGAAGTCAACACTTGGGGAGGGACAGGATCAAAAGACAGAAGAGAAACAATGAGGGGCAGGTTAGGAGGGATGGTAATCCAGTTAGTCTTACACAACACGACTATCAGGGAAGTCATTTGCAAAACTACACAGATATGGCCTATACTGAATTGCCTGCCTTCCCAAAAGGAATGGGTGGGGAGGGAGGGATGGGGACAAGTTGGAACTCAAAGTTTTAGGAACAACTGTTTAGTATTGTTGTTGCAACTAGAAAAGAAGACATACAGTTAATGAGGAATAGAAAGTCAGCTGGCCCTACAGGAGAAAAGAGAAGATGGAGACAAGAGAAGGGAGGCATGACAGAAGAGAGGGCAGATTGGAGATAGGGAAAATTAGATTGCTTGGGGTATTGGGGTGGGGGGAGGGGATAAAAGGAGAGAAAATTTGGAACCCAAAAATTTGTGAAAATGAATGTAAAAAATTAAATAAATAAACAACAACAGCATTAAAAAAAAATAAAAGTCAAGTTTACATTCTAAAAAAAAAAAAAATGAACTGAGGCAAATATGGGTGAAGTGACTCGCCCAAGGGTCAAACAGCTATTGAGTGTTTGAGGCTAGCTTTGAACTCAGATCTTACCAACTCCAGGCCAGTTCTCTATCTACTGTGCCCCTTAGCTGCTATCTAGCACGCAGTAGGAACTTAATAAAAGTTTATTGACTGACTAACTGAATTCCTCAGAGGAAGAGTTACTCTTCCCCACCCACAAGCCATCTTTGTGAAAATTAGAGAACACAAATACATCTGTGGGAGCTACCATCCTGGAGGGCTCCTTAGGTGATAGAACAAATTGGTCAGCTTATTTCCCAAATGTCAAGGAAGTCCAGAATAAACCTTTCAGTATCATTGTTGAGAAAGTGTTTTTTGGGAGGGAAGGGGAGGGTTTGTGTCCGGTAAAAAAAAGAGGAAAATCTTTTTTCAGTTTAACACTTGTTATCCCTGGTACCTAAGTTATTTTTTTCCCACCGGAAACCTTCAAACTGAAATACAAAAGAAAACAACTCCAGAGTATGAGTGCTTCAGTTGAGTACAGGCTGTCAGAATCTATCAGAAAGGTCCGATTTTGGACCATTCCCACCTTCCTTTCCCATTTGTGCTGTTCTGTGCCCAGGCCTATCCTGCCCAAATGGCCCCTAGCATCACATGCCCAAAACCTCTTTTTCTGGTGGTAGAGAGGAACCCTCTTCTGAGACAATCAGAGAACTCAAGATGGAGACAGACTGGATGCTACCTAAGTTCTTGGCCAGCCTAAATTCAAATATAAAACTGGGAAAATCAACAGTTTACCAGGTGGCCTCTCTCTTCTCTCTTTTGTATGTGTGCATACACAAACACAATCCTAAGTATTCAAATTAGCTCTTTGGAAACATTATGGTTATAAAATTCATGACACTTATAATACTTGGGACAAGTTTTAGTCTTATTTTAGCAAGTCATTTCCTGATGCCAATCCTTAAGTATATTCCTTGCAAAAAAGATGTGAACAGTACTCTTTATACAAAAATCAATGTACACAAATAGTCATAAAACAGAATAGTGTATCCACATGTGCATGAGTTACACAAGTACAAATAAATCTACATGGTGCCAGGTGACCCAATCATCTAGGAAGTCCCTTTTTGGTTAGGACGATATTCAGGAATGCTGAACGGGCTTTTTTCCCTCAGAGCGAAGCCAAAAGCTTTACCCTTTCCACTAGCAAATTATACTTGACATTTAATTTCAAAATGAAGTTCCTCTAAACTAAAGCTGAAGCATGCCAGTGGGGATGAAGCAATGAGACTGTCCACAGGACAGCATCTGAAAAATCATTTTATTTTCAGGTAACTAGAAACACAATTTAGAATGCTTACAATGAATTTTTTGGAATGGATAATTACATTGGAACAACTATTTCCAATTGTGATAGGCTAATACATTTGAATAATTATCCCTCTAAAAATTGAATTGGAGTGTTTAATAGGAAAGAATTAGAAGTGTAACGCCCCTAACAAAGCTGACTAAAAAGATCTGAGAATTTACTTTAAGCACGATATGATTTTATATTCTGATAGTACAAAGTGCCCATAGCTGCTGAGGCAAACACCCACTGCAGCATGCCAGTGCAAGAGGCAGATGGATGTGTCTGCACATACGAGTATGCATCCGTACACAGGTGCTCATGTTTCTCCAGCTCCTTACATACAGGGGCATTAGTATCCTGATTTCACAAGGTGTCAATGAGGCTCAAAGGAGGTCTTCTGACCCCAAGCCTAGGCCAGCCTCTTTTCATTCCTCCAGCATTTTTTGGATCCTGCATTTGGAAAGCAAGCTCTTTTGCATTCCCCACTTTGTTCAAGCCTCACAACCCACAGATGGAGGCACAGCAGGTATTATATCTTCCTTTTACAGAGAAGTAAACAGCACAACTTAGGACCCTTGCCCTAGATCACAAAGCTACTTAATGATAGGGCAGAGACCCAGGCAATTGGGTAGGGGAGGGCACCCCAGTGCCTTAGACCTGGAGTCAGGAAGACCTGAGTTCATATTTAGCCTCAGGCACTTACTAACTAGCTGTGTGATCTTGGGCCAGTCATCTTACAGTCATCTGTATGTCTCAGTTTTCTTGACTATGAAATGGGGATCCTAATAGAACCTACCTTCCAGGGTTGTTGTGAGGACCAAATGAGATATCTGTAAAGCACTTAGCACAGTACCTGTCCCATAGCAGGCACTATAAAAATGCTACAATTACCACCACCTCTTCCTCCTAGGTCTATCTTCAATGGCAGATGAGCCATACTTTTTACCACACTAAGCTGCATATTTTGGTGCATGGATATGTTACATTTTTGTTAACATTCATTACATTAGGTTGAAATAGGATTCATGTTTCAGAGACTGGGTAGGCTGAATAACCTCTGAATTTCCAGTACTCAAGCATTATCTTTTATCTGGAAAATAGGACTGGTATAGTGAAACAGACAGTTGATTTATAGTATCCTCTCCAATAGTCAGCAGCAGGTGGGACTCTGGGCAAGTCACTTAAACTGTGAGAGCATCAGTTTCTTCTTTTGTAAAATGGGGATAAGACTATTTGTGCTAAAAGCCTTGAAAATCCTCTCAAAATGTGAGCTACTGCTATGACTCCTCTTTGCCACATCTCAAAGCCTTTTCAATACAATTGGAGTCTAATAAACATCTTTCAGGAGCTCTCACTGGAATGCACAGCAATCCTCCCAGGGCTGCTACTGAGTCTATAGAGGAGGTCTCTTTTTGGTAGGAAATGTTTAATGTTTAAATTAAGCATTTCATACAGGCTTTTGGAGAACTCTGCTCTTAAATTCCAATAGATCTGTGATGTCTGTACTAAGAATGTCCAATAGAAGAATGTAAATGGATCCATTCAGCATGTTCATACTGCTTTCAATTGCACTCAATTTCACCTTTACCATACAATTCAACAGTCTATATACACATCAAGCACATTATATAGATACAAGATGGAGAGATTCAATTCCAATATTTCAGAAAAACTTGCACTTAATTGCAAGTTCATTTACCAGATACTTCTGACCTAATACTGAAGGGTATTTCCATAACACCTAAAGAATAATCATCTAAAAACATTGGAAGACATGGACTTTTCCCCAATATGTTATCATTTTTATTTATTTATATATGTAATGGGAATAAATTAGAAGCCTTTCTAATAAGACAAGAAATTTGATGGAATAGTCATGGGCAAAGAGGAAATACAATTATCCCTTTTTGCAGAGAATATGATGGCTTACTTAAAGAACCCTAGAAAATCAACTCCAAATGAATATGAGCAATTAATAATTTCCCAAAAGCTGCAGAATCAGAGGAATTTCTGTGAATTACCAAAAGGTCCCCAAAGTTTAGTAGACACTAAATTGTGTCTCCTCTGACCCAGCAATACCAAGAAAAGACCTTTACCCTGAAAAGATCAAAGAAAGAAGAAAATAACCCATCAGGACGAAAATATTGAAATCAGCTCTTTTGATAATGGCAAAGAAGTTGAAACTAAGAGGGAATCCATCAAGTGGGGGATGACTACACAAAGTCAGGGTTGTCAACAGACTTGATAGAATACTACTGTGGCACAAGAAATGATGAAAGGGACTTTTCAGTGAAACCTGAGAAGACTGTGTGAACTGATACAGAGTGAAGTAAGCAGAACTGGAAGAACAATTCACAGATCAACAGTAAAACAGGCGAATCAAAAACAAGCTGATCAATTAATCTAGATATGGATTTGTGCCTAGTTCCGAGTTGGCAAACTCAGGACGCAGAGTAAAGCATAGATTTTTGGATGTGCCTAATGCAGAAATTAATTGTGCATGACTACAAATATTTGTTTTAAGAGTTTTGGTTGTTTTTTAATGGGGGGAAGATGGGAGGGAGAAAAAATAGATTTTTGTTCTCTGAAATCTATAAAATTTGAACTAAGAAATGGCAAAAGGGATTATTTCAAAAGAACATGAGAAGAGTGAAGTTACAGAACCAGGAAAGCAATTTATACAACAGCAATTTAAAGACAAACGAGCCTGAAAGACTTAACTCTGACCAGCACAATGACGAATTAAAACTGCAGAGGCTCAGCGATGAAGAATACTGTCTACTTCCAGGTAGAGAGGAGATGGACTCAATATGCAAAGAAAGACATATTTTTGTGTATGGCCAATGCTGGAAATGGTTAGGCTTGATTATGCATGTTAAATAAGTGACCTGATTTTTCTCAGTGGGGGAAAATATGGAAAAAGACAAAATAAATGCTTATCAGTTAAAAAACCAAAACTTTAAAGAATAGTCATCTAAATGTGATTTCCTTATTGCATGATTAACATTAATAATAGTTGACCCACTGGTGTTATCCAAGTACTCTTGTTTTTAAAAACAAGTTTCACATGATCTATATGAGCTATAATGATAATTCTAGCACATGCTCTTCTTTCTCTAAAGAAGGGGGAGTTCAAACGTTGTCCACCACATTCTAGAGTGCAGGTCAATCAGATTAAAATGTAATTGGGAAATATTTAACCAAATAAATAAAAATACAAGAAAACACAGATACATTAAAAAACTAAGTCAATATGCAGCCTGCATTGTACCTAGTGGCTCATCTCTATTTCATCTAGAGCACTTGCTTTTGGCTTGCATCTATACAGCCACATTTAGATCAAATGCTAATGAACAATTAGAACACTGATTAATTTCCACCCTAACATCTCTTCCCTGTCGCCTCCTTTCTTCTCCTTAGAAGCATCACACAGGCACCATATTTTTCATCTCTACTTTACTTCTCATAACTCAATTTTTCCTACTTCAGACTTCTTGTTATTTACAGGTACATACTGCCTCCCTTTTTAAATCTCTTTTTTTCTTTTTCTTCCTCTCACTTTGCTAGTTAAAAGAAAATCTCTCCCTATTTCTTCTTCCTGTACATGAGCCAAAAACATTACCCTCATTATGTCTTATATGTAAATGGAATGCCAGTGATAACGTATCAAGAAAAAGGAAACCTATAAGTTCTAAAGTGAAATTAAATATAATAAAACCATCTCAAGTTCTTAAAAGTATCTTCAAGTTCCCTTCAGAATCACTATAAATGTTACCTACCACTTCATCTTCTTATAATTAAACCTACTTTTTCCCCTGTCATCATCAGCCTATTTGCAAACCTCAAGGATCTATAATTTTGCCACTGTAGACAGGTTTGAGCTACAGATAGACACTGGAACCCTTTTATAATGTAGTTCTTGAAAGCTGCTGTAGCTGAAAAACTGCATCATGCTATAGACCACTTGGGAACAGGCTTTCAAATTGGATACCCCTCTACCAGAAATCTTTCCTCCTTGGTGGGATGAATCAGAACTTGCCCTGCTCTGGCTTGGCCTTTCTGAACCCAGCACCATCTATCTATGTTTCATGATAAGCCAATGGAGTAGGACTTTGGGCTTCTCAGTAACATTTAAGATACAAAATGATCGTTCTTCCATTTTATTGCTTCACATCTTTTATCTCTTCTTTTAATTTCTCACTCCTCTGATACACAACATGATGAGGGCAGGGTAGACTGAATACATCACTGAAAACTTACATAGTTCTTGTTCTAATCTGACTCATAAAGTTTGACTGGAATATGACATGAAGAAGAAGAGTATGAAATAAATGATCGGGAAGGATAAAGTTATAGAGCCTGTTCTGTAAGCCCCACTGCAACGAAAAAGTAGCTATCAACATTAGAATAGAAATATAGATGGAAAAGATCTCCAGCATGTTACACAGATCCTCTATCACTGATTTCTGAGAAGACACAGGATCAAAAATCATGCAGGGATGAAAAAAATAGGGAAAAATTACCTCCAAAGGGAATAATCAATATTAGAGGGAAGGTGGAAAGACAGGTACACCATTATGCTGTTGGGAGAATTATGAACTAGTCCAATCATTCTGGAAGGCAATTTGGAATTAGGAAAGTGAATAAAATGTCATTAACCCTTTTATCTAGCAATCTTACTGCTAGGCATCTGTACCAAAGAAGGTCAAAGACAGAAAAGGGAAAATAGACCCGATAAACACCAAAAGATTTTTAACAGCACGTTATACCATAGCAAAGAACTAGAAACAAATCTTATCAACTGAATACTGGTTAAACAAATTGTGGTCCATGAATATAAAGGAATATTGCTGTATTACAGGGAATGATGAAAAGCAAGAATTCAGAGAAGCATGGGAAGACTGAATTGATGGAAACTGAACTTAATAAAACCAGAAAAACAACCTTCACAATGACTACAATGTAAATGGAAATTTCAACATTAACAGCAAAAACAACTGAACACTACGCAATTTTAAAGACCAAATATAGTCCTAAAGAAGAGGTAAGAAAATGTCCCTCTTTCTTTTCTTTGCAGTGCTGGGGAACTTTGGTTGTGGAACATGACATATTGTGTGTGTCTGCCTTAGTTGATGTAGTTGGTGGCCTTTTTCCCCCTCTTCCCTTTTTATTCTTTGCTACAGGGTATGGGTCTAAAGAGAGGTAGGGGAAAGATTATATCTGGAATTGAAAGTAATATGAAGAAAATAGTATTGACAAACATTGCCAAAAAGTAAAGAATCTTGTCATTGTTCAGTTGTGTCTGACTCTCCGTAACCTCATTTAGCATTTTGTTGGCTGGAGTGGTTTGCCATTTCCTTCTCCAGCTCAATTTACAGATGAACTGAGGCAAACAGGGCAAAGTGACTTGTCCTGGTTCACCCTGCTTGTAAGTATCTGAGGCCAGATATGAACTCAGAAAAATGGATCTTTGTGACTCCAAGTCTAACACTCCATTCACTGTGCCACCTACTTACCCCAAAGAACCTACAGAAACATTCTAATTTACAGAAGTGGAAAGGCTTTCACACCGATGAGATAATATATCCACCAAAGTGTCAAAAGCACAGTGTATGGACTTTATTGCATTACATTCACATATCACAACTTGTTCAGCCATTCCCCAATTGATGGGGATCCCCTCAATTCTTGGCCACCACAAGAAGAGCTGCTATAGATATTTTTGTACATGTAGGTCATTCTCTTTGGGATACAGACCTAGTAGTGGTATAGCTGGATCAAAGGATATGAAGAGTTTTACAGCTCTTTGGGAATAATTCCAAATTGCTCTACAGAATGGGTGGATCAGTTCACTTCACCAAGAATGCATCACTGTTACAATTTTCCCACATCTTCTCCAACATTTATCATTTTCCTGTTTTGTCATGTTAGCCAGCCTGATAGGTGTGATGTGGTACCTCAGAGTTTTTTTGATTTGCATCTCTCTAATCAATGGTGATTTACAGCATTTTTTCCATATGACTATAGATAGCTTTAATTTCTTCATCTGAAAACTGCCTGTTCATATCCTTTGACCATCTATTATTTGGGGAATGACTTGTATTCTTATATATTTGACTTAGTTCTCTATATATTTTACAAAAGAGGTCTTAATCAGAGACACTGGCTGTAAAAATTGTTCCCTAACTTTCTGCTTCCCTTCTGATCTGGTTGCATTGGCTTTGTTTGTGCAAAAACTTTTCAATTTAATGTAATCAAAATTATCTGTTTTGCATTTCATAATGTTCTCTATCTCTTGTTTGGTCATAAATTCTTCTCTTCTCCGCAGGTTTGACAGGTAAACTATTCCTTGTTCTTCTAATATGCCTATAGCTTCACCCTTCATGTCTAAATCATCGTACCCGTTTTCCCTTATCTTGGTATACAGTGTAAGATGTTAGTCTGTGCCTAGTTTCTGCCATACCGTTTTCCAATTTTCCAAGCAGTTTTTGTCAAATAGTGAGTTCTTATTCTAGAAGTTGGTGTCTTTGGGCTTATCAAACAGTAGCTCACTACAGTCACTGAATACTGTGTTATGGAACTAAGTTATTGCATTGATCCACCATTCTGTTTCTTAGCCAGTACCAAGTAGTTTTGACGACTGCCACTTCACAATACATTTTCACACGTGGTACAGCTAGGTCACCTTTCCTTGCATTTCTTTTCATTAATTCCCTTGATATTCTGGACTTTTTGTTCTTCCAGATGAATTGTTATTTTTTTTTCTAGCTCTATGAAATAAATTTTTTTGGTAATTTGGTATGGCACAGAATAAGTACATTAATTCAGGTGGAATTGTCATTTTTATTATATTAACTTGGCCTGTCCATGAGCAACTGATGTTTTTCCTGTTATTTAGACCTGACATTTTTTGTGTAAAAAGTGTTTTGGTAATTGTGTTCATATAGTTCCTGGGTTTCTCTTGACAGGCAGACTCCCAAATATTTTATATTGTCTAGTTACTTTAAATAGAATTTCTCTTTCTATTTCTTGGGGCTAGACTTTTTTAGTGATATATAGAAATGCTGATGATTTTGTATACTTTAAATTTAAATTAAAGCCTAGCAGCAACACCTCAAGAAGGCAGGTTACATTTTACACATTACAGAACTCTGGATCAGAGAGGTGGAGATACTTACCCAAGGTCATACAGCTAGTAAATGGCCCCTTACACAAGTATACAGAAAGTCCTTACCTTTTTCTTCTTGTGTTAAATATATAGTGGCTGCCTATTTTGAGAGCAGCAGGTTTCTTTCACTTTGTATAGAATGTATCAGAAGATATGTGTACCAGGTATATATGTATATCAGAATGTATACCAGGTGTTTGTAGATTAACTCTATTTTAAATGCCATCTGGGGTTGGGCTTAGGGGATTTAAAGAAATCCTAGGATTTTTTTAAGGAAAAAATGCTTTAGAAAAGACTCCCCTCCTGATTACTGGCTTTAGAAGTCCACATTTTCCCATGTAAGGTTCTCTAAAAGTGAAGTATATGCACATATTTAGGGAATGGATAGGGATAGAGACAAGATTTCTCGCTGCAACAGATGAAGTCAGTTAATTAGCATTTATTATGAGCTGGGCCCTGTATTGAGTCCTAGAGATAATAAAAGACAGGTCCTCCCCTAGCAGAGCTCACAGCCTAATGGGGAAGAGGACATGCCGACAGTCATGTAGAAAGAGGTTACAGTAAATACAGAATAACTTGAAGTTAGTCTTGGAGGGAGGCCATGAGATGGAACATCAACTGGAACACCTTCGGGTGGCTACCTTTCACTGGCCTAGGGCTGAGGAAACTTCCCAATGGAGGTTGGCACATTCTTTTCAATTTCAAAGTTGCACTCAAAGTGGGTATTCTGGCTTAGATTGTCTGACAATGCAGCCATGAGAAAGAACAATTCCTGGGGTCTTCCACTGCCCTTCCTGTTCTGGTGGAAAGCAGGCAGGGGCCTGTGGGCCAGAAATAAACATGTTCAATTCTTTTGAGATTTCACATGGAATAGAGAGTTAACTCTCAATGATCTACACTAATGGAGGGGAACCGTGGCATGGTTAATTCAAAATGGCAAATAATCTCCAAATCATTTATTTAGATTTGGAAAGCAATGGAAAATCCTCTGGGGCCTGAGAAGTGTGAGTCATGCAAGAAGATTAGAAAGTGACATGGCGTCAGAGCCGCCTCTGTACAGCTGCGTCAGACTTGACTTGATCGACTTCCGTGGGAGGAAGGCCAGAGGCAGAAGCCCCTGAAATGTCTATTTTCAGGGTGAAAAACTAAGGTGCAGGGATCCAGGAAGCAATGAAGGTAGCTGCTGAAAAAATTTTCCATTTTCTCTGAAAGGTACAAGGCTTTTTAAATTCTGACTACTACCCCCTCCCCCCAATGACCTTTAAAAACCATATAAAGTCTCTAGAATGCAATTAGCCACTGCTAAAATAGACTGGTAAGTCTAAAATACATCCAACTGGGCAGCCTGAATGCATGATTTTTTTTTGGGGGGGGTGGGGGGGTGGCAGGGGAGAGGAAGCAGAGATCTGGCTACCATAGGTGGATAAGAGGCAGCCTGGGGCCTGGACTTGGTGTAAATCAATACCAGAAACTGGCCTGGGGGGGGGGGAATTTACAAAGAGCAAACCCCACAGATAGCAGAGTCATTCGTTAAGAAATCTGAGCATCTGCACATTCATTGCCCCTGACCCCAGTCTAGTGTCTTGTTATTCTTTACCATAAACCAAAACCTAAGTCTTGAAGTTGGGAGATTAGGGGTAGGGGATGGGGACACCTCTAAGAGGTGGAGATTTAGCCAAAACCTCTCAAGGGAATTCTTCACAAAGCTAGATATGTGTTCCCAGGTCTGCCCATCTGACAAAGCCACACTGCTCTGCCAGGGCACAGCTTGTGAGTAACCAGTGATGGCATCCAAAGAAAGATGCTGAGCCATCCGAGGAGCTTTTTTAGCTTCTTCCTGCCCACCCTGATCATAAGAGGCAAGATTTAGAAGTGGAAGAAGGCTTAGAGGCCACCCAGTCCCACTCACTCATTTTACAGATAAAGAAACAGAGATTCAGGGAGGGGAAGTGACTTGCTCAGGGTCCCACAGCTGGCAAGTGGAAGAGTGAAGATTTGAATTCAAGTTCATTGACTCCCAATTCCAGCACTGAGGAAGCTGCCTCCTGATACTGCTTATTTCTGAATTCCTCTAGACACATACAATCACACGTTTTAGAGAAGCAGACCCCAGATGTGGGTGGTGACCTCTACTCTGCTGTTCTATAATTGTTTCATTTGTGTAAATCCTGTCTGTCCATCAAGATTTGAAGCTCCCTAAAGAAAAGGGTGGTGCCGCTATCTTCTTTTTGATACTCACTTAGAGAGACTTAATAAACGCCTGTGGTTGGCCCCAGATGATTTCACACACTTGAGTTCAGCCCTTGGGGGGCAGAGTTCATCTAACCGGAGTGGGTCTTTCTCATTTGGATGCCCTAGATGACTAATTGGTTTCAATATGCACAATGGAAAGCTGCACAGAAAAGAAACAGGCCCTTGGCCCCAATTAGCCAAAGGGTTATGCTTTTCCCTAATTACCCAGCAAGCTGGACCCTTCTAAAACTGAGTTTAAGCCCTGGGAGTATAGCTTGGTTAGATAAGAAATGATTGCATTCCAAGAACAAAACCAGAGTTAAGGGTGTTTTGTTTCTGTCACTCTGAGGTCTAAAATGACTTTATGTTTTATTAAAACTCACAGGAGTGGGGTGGGAGCGAAAAAATGCAATGAAAGAGACAAGGCATCTAGGTTTGCGGGCATCATTATCCTTTTTTTTTTTTATAGAACTCCTAACCATGTAAATCAGGCAAGTCTATTATAACTTCTGTCTGTTCTCTATGCCAGATATGTAATCTCATTAGTTCTGACAAAGGTCAGGAAACTCAAAGTAATCAGTACATACAATAATATGTTTTAATTTGGCTGCATTTCAAGCCCTCACTGGATCAAGCATCAGTCTTCATAAGGAAGAAAGGAAGGGCAATCCCTAACTAAGGAAATTGGTTTGTGTTAAGACCTAGGAATGAAGTCAGTTCAGGGGAAAGAGGCAGAGAGAACCAAGAGTTTAAATTGACAGTCTCTTTTCTTCCTTCCAGTATTTCATTCACTCAATTTAAATTAAGAAGGACCAAAACAATGCCACCAACACATCAGGAAGGCAGTACGCCATAGTAAAATAAAGCAAGGCACTGTCCCTTACTGACAGTGGGACCTTAGATAAGTCACTTGACCACTAGCCTCAGTTTCATTGAATATCTAATGAGTTTGATAATATGTGCTTCGTCTACTTTATGGGATTTAGAAGGAACAAATGAAAGGGTGGACATTAAACTGTGAAGTGTCAAACAAATGTAAGGAGTTATGATAATCAAACTAGGAGAAAGGAACTGTCACAATAGGATTCAAGTCTCTAAAGTGAAACAATAACTTTTTAAAACATGACAAAGTGATCCCATCTAAAGTCTAACTCCCTCCAACCCCAAACTGAGGGACCCAAAGTCTGAAAAATTAGACCCCTAACTTATCTCTAATTGCCAGCTCCCAGATACTGTTTGTTCTCGCCCTTCTGTCCTTCTAGAATCTACTCCTCTTGTGTCCCACTCCAACTCTGCCTGTCCTCTGGAATTCCCATACTGTAATTAACAAGCTTGCCTTCACTGTGTAGCTCTTTCTCTGGTTTTCCTTTCTTCTAACATTCAAAGGGACTTGGGTTCTCTGAGATGATAATTGCCTCTCTGACCATCGTCTGTAGCTGTCGGGGCTCCTACTCCTCCTGGTATTCTTTTTGTCTCTCTGTCGTAATACTGCTCTCTTGGTTCTCCTTCCTACCTGTCTGACCACTCTTTGCTTAAATCTCTTTTTCTGGCTCTTCATTTATATTGTGTCCCTTAACTGTGGGTTAGGAGAACCTCTACCTCTCTCCTCAGCTTCTCTCTTTCACTTCATGAACTCCTATAGTTTTAATTATATCTATATAAACACACACATATACATACACACAGCCCCATACATCTATATTATATACAGAAACAAACAATCTTGCTTTCTCCCCTAGTCTTGTACTACCAGCTGTCTACTAGACATTTCCTATTAGATGATTCATACGCATCTCAAGCTCAATAGGTCCAACACAGAATCTTCACCACACCCCCTGTCCCCACCAAATGCCAACCTTCTCTTCTGTATTTCTCTAAAGGACATCTTCCCCCCCATCCAGGTGTGCAATCTTGGTTTGATTCCATCTAATCAGAGGATGAACCTTTATAATGCTCTCTCCACAACACCTCACCCTTGTCACTACTTTCACAGCCACCACTTTAGTTGAGAGCTCCATTTCTTCTTGCTTGGACTACCACAAAGGGAGACCCAAAAAAGTGCTGAAGAAAATAACACCTTGAAGACTAGGCTCACTCAATTGGCAAAAGAGGTTCAAAAAGCCAATGAGGAGAAAAATGCTTTCAAAAGCAGAATTAGCCAAATGGAAAAAGAGGTTCAAAAGCTCACTGAATTTAATAGTTCTCTCAAAATTAGAATGGAACAGATGGAGTCTAATGACTTTACGAGAAACCAAGAAATCACCAAACAGAACCAAAAGAATGAAAAAATGGAAGAGAATGTGAAATATCTCATGGGAAAAACAACCGACCTGGAAAATAGATCCAGGAGAGACAATTTAAAAATTATGGGACTACCTGAAAGTCATGATCAAAAAAAGAGCCTAGACATCATCTTCCATGAAATTATCAAGGAAAACTGCCCTGACATTCTAGAACCAGAGGGCAAAATAAGTATTGAAAGAATCCATCGATCACCACCTGAAAGAGATCCAAAAAGAGAAACTCCTAGGAACATTGTGGCCAAATTCCAGAACTCCCAGCTCAAGGAAAAAATCTTGCAAGCAGCTAGAAAGAAACAAGTCCAGTACTGTGGAAATACAATCAGGATAACACAAGATCTAGCAGCTTCTACATTAAGAGATCGAAGGGCGTGGAATAGGATATTCCAGAAGGCAAAGGAACTAGGACTCAAACCAAGAATCACCTACCCAGCTAAACTGAGTATAATACTTCAGGGGAAAATATGGTCTTTCAATGAAACAGAGGACTTTCAATCATTCTTGATGAAAAGACCAGAGCTGAAAAGAAAATTTGACTTTCAAACACAAGAATGAGAAGAAGCATGAAAAAGGAAACAGCAAAGAGAAGTCTTAAGGGACTTACCAGAAGTGAACTATTTACATTTCTACATGGAAAGACAATATTTGTAACTCTTAAAACTTTTCAGTATCTGGGTAGTTGGTGGGACCACACAAACACATGTACACGCATGCACGCACACACACATACACACAAGCACACACACACAGAGACAGAGAGCACAGAGTGAATTGAATAGGATGGGACTATAGCTTAAAAGAAATTAAGGCAAATGGTGAGAGAAAAATGTAGTGGGAGGAAAGAGGGTGAATTGGAATGGGGTAATTATATGTCATTTAAGAGGCAAGTAGGAGACTTTTTAGTGGAGGGAAAAAGAGGAGAGCTGAGAAAAAAAAAAACAATTAGTTTACCCTCATCACATTTGACTAAAGGAAGGAATAAAATGCACACTCATTTTGGTATGAAAATCTATCTTACAGTATAGGAAAGTGGGGGAGAAGGAGATAAGCAAGGGGGGGGATGATGGAAGGGAGGGCAAAGGGAGGAGGGAGCAACTTGAAGTCAACACTTGGGGAGGGACAGGATCAAAAGACAGAAGAGAAACAATGAGGGGCAGGATAGGATGGAGGGTAATTCAGTTAGTCTTACACAACACGACTATCAGGGAAGTCATTTGCAAAATTACACAGATATGGCCTATATTGAATTGCCTGCCTTCCCAAAGGGAATGGGTGGGGAGGGAGGGATGGGGAGAATTTGGAACTCAAAGTTTTAGGAACAACTGTCTAGTATTGCTGTTGCTACTAGGAAAGAAGACATACAGTTAATGAGGAATAGAAAGTCATCTGGCCCTGCAGGAGAAAAGAGAAGATGGAGACAAGAGAAGGGAGGGATGACAGAAGAGAGGGCAGATTGGAGATAGGGAAAATTAGATTGCTTGGGGTATTGGGGTGGGGGGGAGGGGATAAAAGGGGAGAAAATTTGGAACCCAAAATTTTGTGAAAATGAATGTAAAAAGTTAAATAAATAAATAAATAAAATAAAAGTATTAGAAAGACTTCAGGGGAGCCTTTGGAAAAGGCTTTCAGAGGGCTGGGCCTTCAATGATGGACAGGATTTTGATCTTTGAAAGTCAAGTTTAGCAGTACAGACTTAATATAGTAGGTAATGGAGAACCATTGAAGGTTTTTGAGTAGAGAAATAACAGGCCTCTTTCAGTATTCCACACTGAAATCAGACCAAACCATTTGGATTATTCGGTAATGCTGAGATTACAGAAATCGTTAGATGATTCATTTATGTGAAACAGACAAGGGAAATCCAAAGGAAAGCATTAGCCTCCTTGGAATTATGAAAAGGTAAACTAATAAGCACCTGCTCATGTTCCAGCCTCATTCCCCTCTTACTCACTAGCTACACAAATGAAGCCGCACATGTAGAACTTGGTATGCTGCAAACTTTCTACATACTGTAATTTCAGTTGATCAGTTTTAAAGAAAACCAAAGACCAAAGCACAAAAACTGTGATTGTCAAGTACTGTGAAGGAAACAAAGCCTTTTAGGCCAAATCTCACAACTTGGGAATGCTAAAGCCCTAACTGGAATAATACAATCCCTCAGATAATAATGAACTTCAGAGAAATGGAGATATATCAGTTTTCAAGTGGAACAACCAGCTTAGATCATAATAATTAGGAAGGGCACTGACAAGCGAGATCTGCTGCCAGCTAAAACTGCCTATTACCATTTTTTATACAAAGTGTTTGGCATTTTCAGTAAGTTGGCATAGGTGTAAAGTCAGCTTTAGCCTGCAATTCATTCAGTCAGGATACAACAGACATAAAATCCTGCAACTTTGTAAAAAGGTAAGTTTGAATGTTCCCAGATGGATGAGTTTCATTTGCCACATTCCGCTTCAGTGGACACCATGGCAGAAGCGACCTTTCTGTATTAAGTACTGTGTATGCTTATTCTTTACCTGCCATCCAAATGACTGCCAGAGGCTTTGAAGGTATTGGCATCTTGGTTGCAAACTCAGAGATGGTTGCTTCCACAAAGAAGATGACTGTTAAACACCACTTGTTTTTCAAAAGGATAAGGTCTAGGGAGGGTAACAACATGAAATGTCCCCTGTCTAGAATACATGCTTGGGATTCCAGCCAAGTGACGCCTTTGATAATGTGGTTGCTGTGACGCGGCTTGTTCTCTTGTGTTCCCTGATGATGGATGCCCTTTCGCTGGTTACTGCTCCCTGTTGAAAGTCACTGTTGTCAGCATCATGGCACAACATGACTAGTGTCACCCCCCATAATGATGCTGCTGCTGAAATAGATGTGGCATAGAAGGAAAAGGGCAGCATCAGTCATCACAGAAAAGGAGCAAATACAGAGTCATTCATTTCGAAGGAAGACTGAAGGGCCGCTGGTGGGCACAAGGTATCTATCTCAGTGGCTTAGAGACAAGCAGAAACTGACCAGGGTTCTAATCTCACATCCACAAAACAGATCACATGGTTTGATGCAGTCATAAGAACTTGGTGGAATTTGGTCAAGTATCTATTAGCTATTCATCCTTAAAAAAGACCTATCTTTGGAATGTGTTGTTTTAGGCCATGAGAAAGGATGCAGTGGTCTCAGTGGAATACCACATAGACAACAATCCTTGAAAAAATCCCAATTTCAGTGATTCATTCAAAGTCATGTCTCTCAATCAAATAGCAGAAATGCAGGGCATTTAGATATTGTTTTCTTCCTTAAAAAGAAAATGCAGTTGGTATCATATCTAAAACACCAGTTGACCAGTCTCTAATACTAACTCTGGGACTTCCTACATAAAGGATTCACATGGGTGCAGGAAAACTAAATAAACATCCTAGAGGACTCACAATTCTGATCTCAGAGCACTTGCATTCCAAAGGGGGATGATACAGAAAAGGAAAGACAAAGTATTTGGTGGAGGTGAAGGAGGAGAAGGAAGCCATCCAGACTTAGAGGGAACTCCCTTGAATTTCTACGTGTAACCCTACTTTCTCATCTGAACTCCACTAGTTCAGTTCAGGATATCCTGTTGGCATCAGAGAGTCCACTTCCAAGTGCTCCAAAGAGAATTCTTCATTTTCTCTCCAAACCTCCTCTTTCAAGTTTTTCTACTTCTATCAAGCGCACTGCTATCCTTCTCCTCCCCCACGTATACAGACTTAGTATCATCTGACTTCTTATTTCAATTCACCCCACACATCCAAGTGGCTGCCAAATCTTGTCGTTTCTACCTCCACAGCATCTTGCGAATCCATCCCCTCCTCTTCACCCATGGCTACCACCTTAGGCCAGGTCTCTCTCACCTCTTGAACTACTACGTTTATCTCCTCTTTGGTCTTCTTGCCTCTAGTGTCTCTCACCTTGGATCCACCTGACACAAGGCTACCAAAATGATTTTCCTATCATTCTTCTCAGTAAGCTCCAGTGGCTCTGAAATTCCTCTCAGAACAAATGCCAACTTCTCTGCTTAGCACTTCATGCCCTTCCTTCACAGCTGGCTGCATGCTACCTTGCCAGCCATAATACACATTCCCCATCCCTTCCCATACTCAACAGTCTGCCCAAACAGACTCTCTAACAGAGAGACATTCCATCTCTTATCTCATCCTCCCATGCTTGGAATTCAACCTTTGCCTCTGGAAACTCTGGATCTCCTTCACACCTGACTTAAGCACCACCTTCTTCAGGATGTGAACCTTGCCATCCACCTGTTGCTGAACCTTCTGAAGCAAAGGCCATGCCCTGTGGGGCTTAACTCTTTTACCTCTTATGTTACCAGTCTGGGACCTTCACTGGCTTGATTGGTGAAAATGTCACATGGCCAACTATGCCCAGCTGTGCTTCATATTCTAGGTCAGAAGTGTTAAACTTCCTGCAGCAAAACTACTGAATGGAGTCCAAGCCAGATTAAAATGTAATTGGGAAATGTATGACAACATAAATAAAAATGTAATACAACATAGATAATGTTAACTTGAGCTTTTCTAAGTCACTCTATGACCTGCAGGAATTCACATTCATTGTTCTAGGCTATCCTCTTGCCCTCCCTCCTTCACCACTCATGCAAAAATCTCACTCTCTATACCATAATCATAAGCTATCCTAAGGATTCTAAGAGGAAGAGGGAAAGGAATAGTAAGTTAAAAACATAGGAAACCTCCTATGCAAAGGCATGAAGGTGGGAGATGGAATTCTGTGCACAGGAAACTTTGAATGAGTTGAGCCTGAATGGACACAAGAGTGTGGGTAAAGTGGAATGAAATGGAGTAAGACAGAAAAGTAGGTCAGAAGATAAAAAGTGTGACATGTCCAGCTGAGGGTTTTGTTACGGATCAGGCAATATTGTTTAGAAATATGTTGGCAGTATCATGTCTGTGCTTCAGGAACAAGTGTGGCAGCTAAATGAAGGATGGATTGGAGGAGGGAGAAGTTGAAAGTAGAGCGAACAATGAGAAGGCTACTGGGATAATCTAGCCAATAGATAATCAGAGTCAGAGTGAGAGTCAGAGTGCTGTGAATCAACAGAGGACAGGCATAAGAATTCCTGTGGAGGTAAAGTCAATAAGATTTGAGACTTAGATTTGGGGGGAGAGAAGAGTTTGGAGGGGAGGATGGCCTGAGGGAGAAATATGGGCTCCATTTTCGACATGCTGAAATTTCAAATTGGCATTTGAAATGTCAGTGGGCTATATAGGTAGAAATGTCCAATGGACAGGTGGTAATGGGGGACTGGAGCGGAGGAGAGATACAGGCCATAGACAGATTTAGAAAGCATTGGCACAGAGCTGAGAGTCTAATAAGGGGATGAGATACAAACACAGAATGCTAATAAACAATATTACTTAATAAACTAATTAATGAGTTTCAAAGTATCTATGTGAAGCTTGCAGTTAAAGGTCATTCACAACATGGGGAATGAGAGAAAGCTTCATAGAAAAGGTGGTGGTTGAATTGAAATTTAAAAGACATGCAAAAATTCCCAACACAGGGTCTAGAGAAAAAGTGATGTTGCAGGGGTGTGGCAATATGACTGCTGCTGAAGTAAGAGCCATAATCTATTCCAGTAGTGGGGAACCTGTGACCTCCAGGACACATGTGGCCCTCTAGGTCCGAGTGCAGCCCTTTGATCGAATTCAGTTACTGCTGCAAAGGGTCAACACTTGAGGACCTAGAGGTCCACATGTGGCCTTCAGACTACAGGCTCCTCACCCTTGATTCTATTGTTTTATCCTTAACCCTAAAAAAATCTGTAAAAGAGTAGAAAGTAAAGGAACCTATTTAAATAGGAAAAACCAGCAGAATGAGGTGAGGTTTTTCCAAGACACTCATCAAACATTGTTCCTGCATTTACCATGCACACAGTACTATGCTAAGGTGGCAAAAGGTACAAAGGTACAAAACCAAATGCTACCTGAGGTCCAGGAATGGTCATTAGTGCCAGGGGGATCTAGCAAGACTTCCAAGCATAGGTGAGAATGTGACCCAAGGCCTAGAGGCAGGAAAGGACAGGGCATGCTTAGGAACCAGAGAGATAGGTACAGTGGCTGGGGGTGAAGTAAAGTGGCAGAGGTAAGGTCATATCATCCCTGCCCCTGGGTCCCCCTCTCTTTCACACTGGAGAGGGTAGAGGGGCTCCCCCTTTAAGGAGGGCCTGAGGGTAGTGATCTCATCATTTCTCAGTCAGCTGCAGGGTTTTATCATGGCTCTGAGCTCAGTGCTCTGACACCTCCATAGGGTGTTTTGGTCCCTATGATGGTGACAAAAGCCAGGACACATGCTTTTTAATAAAATGAGCACAGAAATAAGGAAACCCAGGAGCTTGAACGGAGTAACAGATAATATCCAAAGATAGTCCAGCCAGGCAATCAATCAAGACACAGTAATTTCTCTATTATGTGACAGGTTCAGGAGAATGACAGGGTGGAGCTAAGTCAAATATGTGGATGGTGGAGAATTAGCAGAGACACTATTCCAGTTTGCCAGGTCAGAGTTCAAGCTCTCCATGGATCAGTCCCAGGGAACTTGGAGTGTCCCTGGGCCCAGCACTGGGAATGCCACGCGGGGCTGGGCTTCTGCTACGCAGGGGCAGCGATCCACAGAGCATGCTGGTGCCACACGATGCCAGAAAAACAAAGCAGCTGACTATAGTGGGGGATAATTTGAAGGAACCTGCTTCCTTTTCCTTGCTTCCATTATGTTCATGGGTGTTCATGTCCACCTTGCTTTGATTCTTGCTCAGCCCTTTTCCCTTCCCATAATGGAGCTCATTTCCATTACTCAAACCTGTCCTGAGGACAGGTAGGAAGAGCCCTGCCTGGGCTTGGGGCCAAGAGACACTCAAGTTTGCCTCCCGACTCTGCCCCTCAGCAGTTTTGTGGCCATGGGCAAGTCACTGAACCTTACTGTGCCTTAGTTTCCTCATCCATGAAAAGGGACAATAAAACTCAGGCTACTTGCCTCCAACAGAGCTGTAATAAACCTTTAAGAGCTCTATCAATGGAGGCAGTTGTTAGCAACATCAGTACAAAGGGAGATGAGAAGAGAGTGTTAGGGAAGGCTGGGCTTTTCCCTACAGTATCCTGGATTAGGAGACCTGTATTCTAGCTCCAATGTGCCACCAGCTAGACCCAGAGGCCACCAGCTGGCCTAGGTGAATGGTCAATTTGCTTAGTACTTCTAAGCCTTATTATCTGCCACTAGGGAGCCTAGGGCACTGGGGTTCAGATTCCGAGTTGGACAGGACCATCAAAGTCATCTAGTCCAAAAACCCTCATTTTATAAATGATGAAAATGAGAGGACGAAAAGAGCGATGACTTATTCAGGATACAGAGGTGTTCAGCTGGATGAGCTGGGATTGAACCCAGGCCCAGCACTGATTCTCTTCACTACTGTTCATCAGCTGATCTCTGAGACCCCTGCTGACTTGAAAAGCCAAAGATTCTAGGATTCATACAGCTGCATGCAAAATGAATGAATTTAGCTAAACTATTACAATTCTTTTTAGGTCATTTATTATTTTTATTATTTATTAACTTATATCTTTATTAATATATTTATTGTTATAAATTTATTATTTCTTTTTCCCTGATTCTTTCTTTAAAATTTATTTATTTTTAGTTTCCAAAAGATTTTGAGTTCCAAATTTTTTCCCCTTCTCTCCCCTCCCCCCCACCCCAAGACACCATGCATTCTGGTTAACCCTTCCCCCAATTTGCCCTCCCTTCTATCACATCCCTCCCTTCCCTCATCCCCATCTCCTCTATTTTCTTGTAGGGCAAGACAGATTTCTATACCCTATTACCTGTATCTCTTATTTCTCAGTTGCATGTAAAAACAATTTTAAACATTCGTTTATAAAACTGAGTCCCAATTTCTCTCCCTTCCTCCCTTCCCACCCATCCCCACTGAGAAGACAAGCAATTCAATATAGGTTATATGTGTGAAGTTATGCAAAAGAAGACGTCCATAAAAGTCATGTTGTGAAAGACTAACTATATTTCCCTCCATCCTATCCCACCCCCCATTTACTCTATTCTCTCTTTCGACCTTGTCCCTCCCCAAAAATGTTTACTTCTAATTATCCCCTCCTCCTATTTGCCCTTTCTTCTATCACTCCCCTTACACCTCACTTATCCCCTTCTCCCCCACAACTATTATAATTCTTAAAGCAAAGTGAGACACTGAAGGGCATCTATAGCTCTGGGACTCTTTATATACTTAAGGAGATCTTGTCTTGAAAGCATCTTTTATCAAATCCCTTGTCCATTAGGGTACACATGTGTGGCACACAAAAGGCAGAACTGCCCTAGCAAAGCCAGGATGTCTGACCCCTGCATGTGCCCTTTGCTTCTATTCATTTCTTTCTTCCCTGAAGAGTGAGCATTGAGGTAGGAGGAAAAGCATCAGTTCACACCTCCTTCAATTCCCAAGACCCCATTCCTCAAATGCTCTTTTACTGCTTGGTACCTGGGCCCCATCCTTATTAAAGTCCCCTGGAGACGCACGGTTACTGCTCTGCTCCCACAGTAAGTGTGCGCATTTCAAAGGAGGTTACTACTTAAGATGGAGAACAAATCGATGTTATGTTTTAGTAAAACAAACAAAAATGAGATGTTTGGTCACAGGGCAGGAACACATTTCAAGGACTCTGAAAGTGGATTCCACTCATTTATAGAAGTAAAATACTGATTAAGCATGGAGAGTCCACAGAAAACAAGGGGAAAGAATGCTTCTTTCTCTAGGAGGAGAAGCAATGTGGCACAGGGGAAAGAGCAATCACCTTCAAAGATCTGAGTTCAAGTCTTACTTCTCAGACGCACTTGCTGTTTGTCCTTGTACAAGTCACCCACCCACTCTGTGCCAATTACAACCATCACCTTACAAGATAAAAATCATCTCTTTTTCCTCTGAACTCCCTCCCACAGAACCTTGTAGCTTGGTTACTGAACATTTCTACCTTAGAATTGAAAGTAAGGGTTTGGCATTTTACTTTTGTACAGGATTTATCACCTCAGTGGAATGTAAACACCATGAGAGCAGAGACCTTGTCTCATTTTTTTACCCTTCTCCTGCCTAGCCACAGTGCCTAGCAGAGTGCCTTGCACACAGCAGGAAATCAACAGATATTTATTGAATGAACTGCATCATATACTGTTATTCATGAAGACTTTATACCAATTATATGGAAGCCAGGATCACTATAAAGTTTCATTAAGGAAATCCATATTAACGTGAAGGAGAGCTAATAATATTGCTAGTCTATCAATATCTTAACTTAATAGGTGCTGAAGTTGGAAAGTGAGTTTGAACCTACAAGTGAGGAGGATCAGAGACTGTGCACGAGATGAGGTGGGATCGTATGAAGAGAGTGTGTCCAGTGTTTCTAATGAATCTCAGCTGCTCGCAGAAGGCCATTTCTACAACACCAAGCTCCTCTCCATCATCTTCTATGGCTGTGAACATTTCAAAGGACCACTAGTGCCAGTAAGCCAAAGGGCAGTGCAACCATATTTGGTGGGCACAAGGACAGTACAGCCAGTACATTATCAAGAATGACTAGGCACAAAAGACATTAGCTGGAACATACAGCAGAGAAGGAGGTGAACCAATCATACAGTGAGAATGAGAGGCAAGAGATGAGTTGCCAAGGCCACTGTACATGCCTCTGAGATAGTCAAGAACAAGACAAAAGATTCATTAGGTGGAGCTTCTCTGGAGAACCCACGGGATAAGTGTCTCAGAGCATGGAGAAACACTGGAGGGGCTGTGACTGAGAGCAGTGCATGGAATACAGACCAGAGAAACCATCAACCCATCAGAATAAATAATAAAGAATGAATTACAGACCAAGCCTGGCCTGCTTAGGTGGAAGGAAATACTGCATTCAACAAGGTTGTGCTTCCTTTGCATGCATTTGAACTGCTCTGGAAGCAGTTTGGGGACTACTCAACAGGCTGCTTTGCCTACAGCACAGGATGCCTGAAAGAAATGAACAGGAGAGAGCACAGGTCCATCCTGCAGGAAGAAGGCAGAAGGCCTTATGTGCCAGGTGACGGAGTTAAGGCTTTATTTGGAAGATTTTAGAGCAGGGAAATGATGATCAAGGATGATTACCCTGTTAGCAGTATATATGGGAGAAAGAAAGAAGAATACAGACCAGGGAGGAGGTGACCAGAAAGTGAGAGACAGTAAGGGCCCCAATGGGAACAGAAAGGAGGAGAATATGCGAGAGGCACTTGAAGGAAAAATGAGCAGGATTTAATGGCTCTGGAGATCAGAGGCTGGCACGTGAGAGCGACGAGTCATCTAGGTTTGGAGTCTGGAGAAGTAAAAAGATGGTGATGCCAGCGACAGTAAAGAAAATACAGAAGGAAAAACTGGTCAGAAGACAAGATGAGGAGTCTGCTTTCAAATGTGATGAGTTTCAGGTATTACTAGTACTATCAATTAACTTCTTTCTGTGAAGGTTCTGAATGGCAACACGCACCAAGTTAATATCTAAAACTGCTGCTTTCAATTCCACATTTCTGATGGTCGTTCTAATGTACCTAGAACTGTGTGAGGTGCAAGGAGCAGAATCATGAAAAGGACAGTCTGTGCCCTCATTACTTGGGTTAATTATAACACCCATTTTATAGCACCCTGAGGTTGACACAGAAAGGGCTGGATAAAATCCATGCACTCCTGCTGTCAGTCAGACTGGATTGCCTCCTGAGAGCCTGCTCAAAACCTCCCCACTGCCCACACTGCACAGACTCACGTGCATTCTTACTGGAACTACGACCTGGGGGACCAAAGAATTAGAGCAATCTTCAGCATATATTATATGTAGGTATTTTATATATATTATTTTCAGGCAGCTAGGGGGCACAGTGGATAGAGTACTGGGCCTGGAGTCAGGAAGACCCAAGTTCAAATCCAGCCTCAAAAACCAAGTTCAAATCCCTTAACTACCTCTGTGATGCTAGCCAAGTCACTTCCTTCATTTGCCTCAGTTTGTCATCTTCAAAATGAGCTGGAGAACAAAATAGCCACCTACCTCAGCATCCCTACCAAGAAAATCCTAAATGAGGTCACAAAGAGTCGGACATAACTGAACAACAAGAACATGTTATATAATTTACATATAACAAATATTAATCATGCTGTTAAACCTCAACAGATCGCCTCAACAATCATTCACAATGACATGTGGAAAGAAGAGCAAATGTGGCTCTTAGTTAAATTTCCACTTCTGAAATCCACAGGAAAAGCAAAGAGTAGCAGAGACAATGGACAGAGCTGAACTCGCTATCATAGAAATCATTTCCTTGAGGATTCTTTGGTGGGGAGGAGAACAGTATCTTTTACACTTCCACATTATACTACAATAGTGGGGAAGAATCCCTGGAGGTCAGCTGTAAAACCTGAGCAAAAACCATGGCATTTACTTCAGTCACTTATTTTAAAAGTAGGTATTTCTGCATCTCAAATTTCCTAATTCCAATATTTAATGATGATTAATTGTAAAGGACACATGTAAGACAATAATGCAGCTAAATGATGCATTTGTAATTCATGTGAAACAACATAATTAGTTCTCCATGGGTTCATCGATATATTATTCTACTTAACAGAATGCTTGAATGTCCCACTTGAGTTTTAAATGCAATATGAAGCCTTTATTTTAAGCATGGCTTCCTCTGTGTAATATTCTCATAATTATTTTCCAGTAACAAGAAATATTAGGTTGATAATTTTTATTCTAGCTGTTATCCTATCATGCTGTGAAGAAAGCAAATGCATGAATTCATTTATTTCAATACAAAAGTGAAGCACAATATACACTCATTTCAAATAAGTAGAATAAACATGCAGAAAGCAGAGAAGGGTTCTAAGGTGAGAAACTTTATCAGGAAAGGCTGAATCGCAAATATTAAATCAGAAAAACACTATTAGAATGGAGCAAACATTTGGTTTGCAGCAAAAAATAAGACCCACACCAGAAACAGCAGAATCTCCGAAGTTCTGAGCAATGTATTACAAAGACAAGTTCAAAATTTGCTTTTTTACTGAAGAGCAACTATCATTTTCCAAGCTGTAGCCTCCTCCTCCTCCTCCTCCTCCATTGGACAGCAAGAAGCAGGAACCAAACTCCCTAGCACATATCTGCCTTTGAAAAAACAACCCTGTTCTAGGCATGTCCTGCTAGACTTGAAGTAACGCTTCAGCACCAGCTTTGGGCCCTCTGGCCCGGCCCCACCGTAATTACTCTTCCTGGCAAATCTCCATCTTGCAAAATACACAATGCTTTGGGAAAATGAGATTCAGGCCATGAACCTAACTTCCCACATAAACATCTCAAACAAGTACCTTGCAGTCAGTGCCAACAGTTTATTGAGCCATTCTGTGGCCACAAAGAAGAGTAATCATGTGTGGCACTGCACAACACAGGAGCCATGTAGGGACTGAGTTCATATCAACCCTGCCCAAAGGACAGAATATCAGAAGCACCAAAGGTTCCCAGGGCAGGGCTGCAGGGGCAAGGCCAGGGGGAAGGGGGCATCCAGGGGAGTCTGTAGGTGTGCAAAGGTGGCAGAGTGATGAAGTTAGAGCCATCCAAAAAAGAGCCCAAGCCCCAGGAATGTGCAGCCCCCAAGTTCAATTGGGATGAGAAGTACTAACTGGCTGCTGGGCGAGTGGGAGCCCACCAAGGCTTCATCCACATGGTGTACAAGTAAGTGACCACACTTGACTCAGCTTGCAGAAGGTGCCTCCCTGCTTAAGACCAGTTCTGTTTCCTTGCTGTGATTTTCACACTCAGTGAGCTCCAGTCTGTAGCACCAAAGTACAAGAATCCAAACAAGGGGAAAGCCTCTGTGCTGATGGCATTTCTTCTCCCTCCATGGGCACAAAGCTTATGGAAGCAGTCCCTGCACTGAAGGGGAGCTGAGGATGCAATTATTCTCTACTTAACCGACAAAAAAGGATCCCCTTCAGAAAATTTTGGTTGGGAAACACAAAGTCCTAGTGTTCCTACTGGTGGAGAGCAAGGTGAATTTGCTCTGTGGGTCTTGCTACAAAAACAATAAGCTTGGCCTTGTTACAACCTATGACTCATGAAATACTGTGATCTAAGAAGCCCAATTCCATGTGTCCCCAAAGGCAACATCAACACCTATGGCTGCACTGGTACCCCTAACATCTGACCCATAGCAGGTGCTGGATACTTGATTGACTGACTGACTGACTGTAGAATTTAAGAAGGCTGCAACATGCTATACCACATGACTTGGATGTAAAAGGGAGAATGGAAGATGTCATTTTCCAGACCTGTTGGACATTACTACCCCTCCCACACTCCACAATCCAGCGAAACTGGCCTTCTCTCTGTTCTTCACTCATAGCACTTCATCTCCCATCTCTGTGCCTTTGTACTGGCTGCCCTCCATGCTTGAAGCATACTCCCTCAGCACCTCGGACTCACAGAATCAGTTTCTTCTTTAAAGATGCAGCTCAAGGACCACTTTCTACATGAAGGCTTTCCTGATCCTATCAGTTGCTAATGCCCCTCCCTCCCTATTCACTGTGTGTGTGTGTGTGTGTGTGTGTGTATGCATGTGTGCACATGTGCATACCTTGTTCATTTCCTTTACATTCAGGATGTATATAAGTATGCAATTGGACAAAGTCTTTGTGGAAAATTTAGGTAAAACAATGACACTAGATGAAAAGTTATGGATTAGTTATTATATTCATGGCCTAAGACAGTACCCATACCAATAAGCTCAAGAACTCTGATCTCAAATTATCTCAATTATCATCCTCAATCTCCTATATTCTGGCTCTCTCCTCTCGGGCACTGCTCTCTCTCCGAAACTGGCGCTAGATATATAAAGAAAAGGGGTCATTTTCATAAAAATGATCATCAAACTCATAAGAGTTGATGATTTCCTCCAGTGAGAAAGTATAGTAGTTAGACTGTAGTTAGAGGGTGTGAGATACATGGTGATCCAGGAGAATCAGAGTCATAATATTGTAAAGAAAATAAAAAAATATATAAATATGCATCATACATAAAATAAAGTTAGTTATGTGTCAACATGGGGCAACTAGGTGGTTCAGTGGCTACAGCACCAGGCCTGGAGTCAGAAGCCTCATCTTCCTGAGTTCAAATTTGATCTGGGAAACATACTAGTTGTATGACCCTGGGCAAGTCACTTAAACCCATTTGCCTCAGTTTCCTCATCACTCAGTAAAATAAGTTGGAAAAGGACACAGCAAACCACTCCAGTCTCTTTGCCAAGAAACTCCAAACTGTGTCATGAAGTTGGATATAACTGAAACAAATGAACAACCAAAAAGGTGTCAATATAAAGATGAATGTTAATGCCAAAGACTGTGTGTGTATGTGTGCGTGTGTGTATGTATGTGTGTGTGTGCATGTGTATGTGAGTGTATGTGTGTGTATGTGTGCGCATGTGTGCATGCCTTCAGTTTCCTTTCCTGAATCTCTAATCACTATCTGTATCATACTAACTGTGGTTATACCCTAAGGTTCTCTTTTTGTATCAGGAGCTCAGGTGAATTTCACTTATTTCTAGGAAGAGGATTCCTCTCCTTGGATATCCAGCCCATTTCCTGCTGGAATCATGTCACCACCTCCTCCCTACTGGATTTTAACAGGAATCTCAAACTTATCATATCCAAGATAGAACTTACATTCCTCTCTCCTCAATGTTCCTCTCACCGCCAAGGGCACCACCGTCCTTCCAATGCCCCAGGCTAACAGCCTCAAAGCCATCCTTGCTTCCTTCCTCTTACTCACACTCCCTAGCCAATTACTTGCCATATCTTAACAGTTCCTATCTTTACATCTCCCATATATTCCCTTCTCTCTACCCACTCTAATTCAGGCCCTCATACATCTCATCTGGAATATTTTTACAGCCTCCTAACTGGCCTTCTTGACTCAAGCCTCTCCCCTATTCCACTTCATTCTCCATAGAGCTACTAAATGATCTGCAGGTCTGCCCCTGTTACCACCCCCTCCTCAATAACCCTGCCCTGGGCAAGTCACTTAGCCTTTGTCTGCTCAGTTTCCTCATGTGTAAATGAGAATAATGCTAACTTCTCCTTCCCAGGGTTGTTATGGGGAAATAAGGAGATAAAATGCCCATCCAGTTCTTTGCAAAGCTTAAAGTACTATGCAATCTTATCATTATTAGCATGACCACCTTTGTGATCCAGAAGCAATTCCTCCATGTGGCTTTTTGGAAACATGTCACAATGTAGCTTGAACGCCCCTTCTAACCTTGTAATCCACCCTCGACTCCTCTCTGAACTCTGCAGTGTGGCCACACTCACACTTCCGTGTGCTTCACAGATTGCTTTCCTCCCAACAAGCATCGGTGAGGCATTTGAGAGCTAGGAAACTGAGACTTGGAAAGGCTGCTACTTGCTGAGTCAATGAGTCACTCAGTAGAAGGCTCATCTTCTTTCCCCCTTTTTGGAAATAGGACCGCTAACCTAGTAGATAAGGACACAGCTTGCAGGTAATTCACCAAGATATTAGCAAAATACATTTTGTTTTTCAAAATCATTTTCTTTTGGTGGATTGATTCTATCAAAAGCTGAAAACAGTCACAGAAAGATGAGGGCCTCAGGACATTGGTAATTTCATTTTAAAGCCCAGCTTTGTTGTAGAGGCTTCCTCTTTCTGTACTGTGCAGTACAGCAAGACTCACATTAAGTCAGGCTATCCACCAACAGCCTTCCTCCCAATAATTCTGAGTTTGACACTGGAATATTTTCCCCACCTGATGGAGAAGAACCAGACTTTTAGAGGCTGTTACTTGCCCGTGGTCATTCAGTAAGCAGAAGGCTTACACTTCATACCAAGCACATTTGCAGCCCCGCCCCCATTACTTAGCAAGATTTACCAAAGCTTTTTTGTTCAGAACACAGCCTTTTTGTTTAGGGAATTCTATTTCATCCTTTCTAAAAACGAAAATACTCCCAGGGGGAACAAGTTCAAAGATTAGAAACTCTGGAAACTTCAACTTTGCAATTTTCGAATCCAGCTTTGTTACACATGACTCTTGTTTCTGTACTGTGCAGTACAGAGGATCCACATTTCTATGGGGTCTATCAAATAGCCTTCCTACAACAATTCTGAGTCTGACACCCTAATATTCTCCCCATTTGACAGATAAGATCCAGACTTTTAGAGGTTATTTGCCCATTGTGAGTAAGTGGAAGGCTTACAATATTCCAGATGACCCATATTTCCTGCCCTCTTTTTTTTTGACAGGATCACTAATCCAGCAGCTGAGGAGGATACTGTAGAGAATTTACCAAGATTTTAGCTAAGTTTTTGTTTCTGAAAAAAAGATTGTTTTGATAATGAAATATTTCACTCTTCCAAAAACTGAAAAGAAAGACATGATTAGCTCAAAGATTAGACTTCTAAGAAACATCTAAGTTAACTTTAGAGCCCAGTTTTGTTATACATCCCTCCTCACCCTATGTAGAATAGTAAGGCTCACATTTATATACACTTTACCCATAGTTTTCCCACAATCATGAGTTTGCGACTGTAATTTTTCCCCATCCAACAGATAAAAAACAGAATTTTGGAGGCTGTTACTTGTCCACAGTCATAGTAAGTAGAAGGTTTACAATTGCAATTAAACCCTTCCCCTTTTATCACGATTACTAAACTAGTGGATGATGAGAGTATTACAGGTAGATTATTAAGATTTCAGTGAAACCTTTATTTTGTATTTTTGGTTTCAAAACAACAATAACAAAAAGGAAAGAATACTATTTTATTCTATCCAAAGTTGAAAACAATTACTGAGATGACTCCAAGATTTGTAAATCAGTGTTAGAGTCCCTCACTTCTTACCAGTTTTGCCAGTCTTCTCCAGGCCATGGATGTATTTCTCAGGGATGCGATACTCTTTAAACAGGAGCTGGTTCAACTGACTCATCTGATTGCCCTCAATCTGGACCTGAAGAGCATTCCTGGTCCCAGGGACAGGGCTGACAGTGGCAGTGGCCTGGACACGTTGCTGAAGGATAGCAGCCACAGAATATGGATCAAGCCCATAGAACTCCAGGTTCCGGATCACAGTTACTTTTCTATTGAATGATCTGTGTGCTAGGAGGATGTCAATGGGATAGATTTTTCCTTTCTTCACAACTGGCTCTTGTCCATGAAAAGTCACTTCATAGGCAGGCTGCAGTTTCCCCAGACATCTTGCAAAGAGATCATCCCATGAAAGGTTCACTGACACATACCGCTCAGCTTTCTCCAGGAGGCAGTCAGACAAGGTGGGATCCAACTTAACAGAGTCTTTGTTGTCTCCATCAAGCAGTTTGTTTTTCTGTGCATAGTCCATGATAATTTTATGGACCTCATTGACAGAGAGGGTGCTCCCTTTCTTGTGGCCAGCTTCCTGGAAGAGAGCAGTCATGTTGGCTGGGATACGGTACAGATGTTTGATCTCTGGAGCACGATAGCATTGTGTCTTTGTAACCTTCTGAATTGGAATGGTTGAGGATGACTCAAGCACAACGAAAGAGGTGATACTGGGGTGTTTCCAGTCCACTGCCACAATGCTCTCCACGCCTTTGCGCAGCTCCTTCACCTGCAGGATCTCCTGCTTCATCATGCAGTTCAGGAACTTGGAGAACTTTTTGTAGCTTGACTTCTTAACATCCAGCTGTTGCCCTTTTGGGCAGCAAGAAAACATGTATCTACCCAGAAAAGTGCTAGTAAGCAAGGGGAGGTCAGCCTTGGTGACCCGGCTCTTCAGGGCATGGAAGAAACATTCCTCCAATAGCTCATCCATCTGCTCTGCAGGGGTCTTGTTATAAGCAACGTCCTGACCCAATTCTGCCACAATAAAGTTCTCTTGGTCTTCTGCTAGGGGGCTTTCTGGAGCTTCCCTGATCTCTTTATCCCCTTGCATGTCTCCCCAAACAACAGGATCACCTTGTACACCTTTGGGACTGTCCCCATGCTCTGAAGGAGGCTGGTCTAATGGTGCACTGTAGGGTAGGGGTGACTTGTCCCCAGACTGCCACAAATAGTCAAGGTAGGTGTGGAGCACAGTGAAGCCTTTCCCCTTCAGGTCACAAGCCAGCATCTCGGCTGTGGACATATTGGCTATTCCAATTGCAACGGGGACCGTGCTCCCAACCAAGGTGATAGCACAGAGGTCCCCCAGCTTTACCAAAGGCAGACCAGCAGGAGGCACCAGGAGCTCAGGCAACATCAAATCTGCTCCTCCCATTAACTTTTTCAGTACTGGCAGCCATGTTGTGAAGACCGGTAAAAGATCTGGGTAGGCCCACATGGTGTAAATGGTAGGGTACAGATTTTTCTCTACTTCAAATAGAATAGGGTTTCTCCCACTCACGTACACAATCACAGTATCTCCTTTGTAGGTGCAGAGCCGCAGGATGTTGAGCTCTTTCTTCCCAGGAATTGGACCAAGACCAGGAAAAGCGGCGGTCACGCTGATCTGAAGCTTGCGCTTGTCGGAGCCCTTGATGGTTGTGTTTGACTTGATGCGAAAGGCTCCGGTGAACATGGCTGCATCTGGTGCCTGCGACCAGGTGGCCACAGGAAAGCAAGTGAGCAATGGGCAGCAGCCGGAGGTGATCTCGGCTCAGTCCACTGGCTGGGACCAGTCTCGAGGCACCAGCTAGAATGGCTGCGGGCGGAAATGCTGCCTAGGGCTGCGGCGGAAGTGCTGCCTAGGGCTGCCGCGGAAGTGATGCCTAGGGCTGCGACGGAAGTGCTGCCTAGGGCTGCGCCTAGGGCTGCACCTGCCCCTGAGCTTCCTGGGAGGGGCTAAGGGAGGGGCTAAGGGAGGGCTCTGGAGGCACCTCCTGGTCCTCCTCCGAAAAAGGCCAGCTCAGAAACAAAGTTATCTTGTCATTCTCAATTGATATTTGTGTAAAGGCTGTGGCAAAACTGAAGATGCTGTCCTTGGAGCCCTAGCAGATTGTTGGAGGAAACATATTGTTCTTATAGATAAAATGGAAATATTTGGCCTAGCTTAGATGGTAATACAGTTACATTCAAAACTGGATGGATAGCAGGACTTGAAGGATTTTAATCATACAATGTTAACTCAGCTGGATGCCTATGGAGGAGTACTACAGGGATCTATGCTTGGCCTGGGCTATGTAACATTTTTCTCAACGCCATGACAGAGCTGGAACAAACTGAACAAGAGGATCTAAAAAGTTCTCCACTGGTTACAATTTTGGGTAGAGACTAATAGGAAAATTTTTAATATGGATAAATGTAAATTCTTACACTTGAATATAGAACCCTTCAAATTCACATGTACTATATGATGGGTATAGAGTTGGATAATAGTTACGAAAAAAACCCTGGATAGCAAGTCAGCAGGGGTGCCAATCTTGGACTCACTTCAATCAGCTAGAAGGTGTCCAGAGGAGGTCATTGAGGATGGTGAGGGGCCTTGAGGTCATGTCATGTATGTGACTGGCTGAAGGGGATGGGCAGGATGAGTTTAGAGAATAGAGGCCTCAGAAGAACATGACAGTTGTCTTTGGATATCTGATATCTGAAGAGGAATGAGATTCATTCTGTTTGATCCCAGAGGGCAGAACTCTGAATAATGGGCATATGTTGAAAAGAGTCAAATTTATAAGAATTCAATTAGTGGAGATCCCTTCCTGGCTACTGGTTGGACTACATGTCCACTGAAGCCCTTCCAACTCTTAAGTTCTGTAACTCATTGATTACATGACTCAGGATATAAATTCAGGTTTTCTGACTCCATTATATTAATTATATTGGCCCCCTCTCTTTTTGATTGCTGGCCCTCAATAATTCTTTCAGCTCACTAGATCCTAAAAAGCCAAAGACCTCTAAATATCATCCATTAATTCAACCACTGCCCAAGACACCCTTCCATTCCACTTCCCCCAAAAGCTATGAAGGAGAGAGTTGGGCTTCCAGATGCTATAGTCTGTACCAATCAGAAGTCCCTTGAGATTCAAGGAATTGTTCATTTTTGACTTTATGTCCCCAGCACCTATCCTAGTCTTTGGCACACAGTAGGTGCTTAATAATGACTGGTGAATCTCAGAGTTGAAATGAACCTTTGAGACTTTCTGATCTGTCCCATGAACAAAAATCGTCACTAGGACATATCCCAGCTGGGCTTGGTCAGATACTGTGGGAAGATTTTCAGGGAGGGCGAGCCAACCATTCTGCTTCCAGATACAACAAGCTCAAGCTACCTCTCAGCATCTTAGGCCCAAGCACTTTTGATTCCATGGCTCTTCCCTCTAACACCCCTCCCAGTACATGAAGACAACTATCATGCATCCCAAAGTCTGCTCTTCTTCAGGCCAAATGTTGTGACTTCCCCAAAGCGTGTTACAAGGGAGGAGTGAAACTCCTTCCATGCTGGATAGTAAGTAAGATAAGCTGATACATTTAGAGGGATAATTTCTAAGCTTCCAAACTCGTTGAGTCCACATTGGTATGTCTGTACTATAGAGAGATCTGAATAATCAGCTGATCCAATTCCTTTTAACAAGGAGGCAGGGCTTCACACATGGGGATGAGTGCACAAAGAAGAAAGTGAGAAGCAGCACTTTGCTCCGGCCCGAGCGGGGAAAGGAAGACTTCTCTGCCTTCCTAATTGCCAGTGTCTCACTGTCACTCAGAATATCCTTACAAAACTGGAAAATGGCAGCTGAGCAGCTTTCTCTTTAAGCAATGGCCTTGGCCCTCTCCATCAGCCTCCTTTTTGAAAAGAAGCCTCTGCTGTCAAATGCCGAAGGGAAGAAGTGGGGAGCAGAGACTGAAGGCCGTCAGTTCAGAGGTTCAAGGCCTGGCTGCTTCTGCACTACCTTTCTCTCCAAAGACAAACTGAGCCTGATTAAAATTTGTGTTTTGACAGCTCATGTTTCTTATCTGGTTTTGTTTGGGTCTTTAAATTGATGACAGGGGCACACAGTTGAGCTGGCAGTCGTGATTAAGAGGTCAGGCACTGAATTCAGTACCTTTTTCTCTTTCCTTTGCTCCAAATGGTCCTTTGAGCTCCCAAGTTATTCATATCGGCAGGAGGTAGGGCCCGACCGGCCCCTTCCACTCACAGATATGAGGACAAGCTGCCACACTGGCACTTATTGCTCAAAGTCAAGAAATTCAATGAATTCCGATAATCCAGGCACAGAGAGGGAGGGAGGGAGCTAGCTAGCTAGCTCCACAGAGCTTTTCAGACTCAATCATTGTTTTCTTTTTCTCCTTCTGAACTATTAATTCCAGTATGAAAACCTTTAAAAATTAAAAGCCTTTTTCCGAAAGGGAATCTTGTTTTGTCCCTATACAAAAGAGCAGTAGAAAAGGTACTCCCCTTGACAGGGTCCGGGAAAAATCTGATTATTTCCACCACGCTCTCCTATTATTCACCTGTCAGTAAAATATGTCCTCTCATTGTCTGTGTTTGAATGCTTATTTTTATTGCACTGGGGCTATATGGTCATTTTTGTATTTATTACCAAGTTCTTGAGGTCTCTCCTGCCTTTTTTTTTAAAAGCATGTTTTTCTCTTCTTTAAACACACACACACACACACACACACAAAACTGGGCCACATGCCTCTGAGGAGAAAACAGTACATTATTTCATTCCCACCTTTTCTTCTTCTTTGGCATCTCTGAGGCCTGCTATGCCCAGAAGTGCTTCCACTCAAGCCGGACCATCAAATCAATTATCACAGCAGTCTGCTTTCTGAATATGAATGGCAATGAATGACAACAGGCCAGGCAAACTTTCAGCTTTGATTTGTCATTGGGAATGTAAATCCTACCCCCCACCCCCCCAGTCTGTTTTGTTTTATAGACATCTCTGAAGAGGGAGCCGTTTGGCCTCGGTCAAACTCTCCCCCTGCTGTCGACAGCTGCATTGTATCAAATCCTCGAATAAAAGCTTCATCTTTTTCTAGGCAAAGTCTTAGGGAATGATTCTTGCCAGAAAAAGTGTCCCTGCTGCCCCCTTGACCTGCTTATTACTGCAGCTGAAGAACGGCCTAACTCATTTGCACTGATTCAAACATTGGGCCCTAATCATTTTGTGTAGCATGCTGCTCATTTTCCTATTAAGTGTCCAGTGTGGAGAGCTGCTTGAATTTTCAAAATGGGGTTAGAGCCAGGCTGCTTGTTCACAAAGGCCAAGTCTGGTTCATGGCTTAGGTGAAGGCTGACCAGCTTTCATAGTGGCAACCACATTGGTATTATCCGTTGGGACAGCGGACGAGCAGCTCTCTCCATGCTTTGAACATAGACTGTTAAAGCCAGTGGGTAAAAAGAAGATGAGTCAGGCAGAGGTTACAGTTCAATCAATCAACAAACCCTTATTAAGCACCTACTATGTGCCAGGCAACTTTCTGGGCTCAGGGGATAGGAAGAGAAAGGTAAAAAACATTTGTGGTCCTTAAGGAGCTTATATTCTAGCCAGGAGAAATAATATGCACATATATACACATACATGCAAAATGGATGCCATGGAAATGGAGGGGGAGGCATTACCAGCTGGAGAATCATGAAAATCCTCAGAGAAAACAGGAGTTCAACTTTTCTTGGGTCATGGACCCTCTTTGGCAGTGTACTCAAAGCCATCCAACCCTTCTCAGACTAATGTCTTTAAGCGCATAGAAATAGTAAGCTTCCAAAGGTAATCTCTTAACTGGAAACACAGTTAGCAAGATTAAGAACAAAAAGCAGATACAAAAATAAGTTGACAACCTTGGGTTAAAAAGCCCTGAGGTAGAAGTTGGTAATTGAGCTGTGGGTCTGGAAGGAAACTCGTGATTCAGAGATGCTGGGATTCCCTCTTCTTCAAGTTTTGCTTTCACTAGCCCTCCCTGTTCTCACCTCGCTGGCCTTCCAGCTCCATCTTGAGCCTAGAACTGAACCTTAACCAGCTTGTGTCATGCGCTGTTCTCTGCCCTGGAATCCCTCATCCTATTTGGGCTTTGCCAAACCCAAATGCCATCTGCCTTTGTCACGGAATGCTTCTGAAAAAGTCATCCAACGATACTCAGTGCTTGAGTCTCCAGCTGGCCTTCCCTGCTTGCTTTCTTCCTCTCCTTTTTTCTCTTCTCCACATTCACTGGCTTCTTCCTCACTGCCCACAAACCTGTCCATATCTCCCCTATCTTTAAAAAATCTTCCCTAGACTCTACCATCCCTTTCGCAGTCTATACTTGTCCTCGCCACATCTTCCCCTATTGCTGACTTCTCAGTTCTCTGCAACATGATTTTTGACCCCATAACTACAATGAAAATGTTCTGTTCTAAGTTACCAAGAATCTCCTAACTACCAAGCCCCATGGAAGTTTCTGAGTCCTTGGGATCAATTACTCTCCTCCTTTGGCTTTTGTGCCATGGGTTTTCTTTCTACCTGTGTTGCCACTCCTCTTCAGGGTCTCCTTGGGTATAACCTTAGCTATCCACCAGCCACTAAGGATGGACATCCTCTAAAACTGTCCTTGCCTTTCTTCTCTCTTTCTCTCTCTCTCTCTCTCTCTCTCTCTCTCTCTCTCTCTCTCTCTCATCAGCTCCCATGGATTCTCCTATTCAACTCTGCTACTCGAATCCTTCTTCTACACTCTATTTAGTCCTGTTAACAATTGCTGGCTACACATCTCCACCTGGATGTCTAAAAGCACTAAGTAGGTGCTTTATAAATGCTTGCTGATTGATGTCTAAGGAGAACTTATTACCTATCCCCCAAAACAAATCAATCCCTTCTATAAATTTTTCTTTCTATTGAGACTGTCACCATCCTTCCAATCACTCATCCACAACTTAGTCAACCTTGTCTTGTCCCTTTCTCTTACCTCCTCCACCCCAATTGCATGTGTCAATTCTATCTCCACAACATCTCTCAAGTATCCTCTTCTCATCACCGCACTTATATAGCCACCTACCCAGGGTAAATCTTCAATACCTCATCTGGACTATTAGAACAGCCTCCAAGTTGATTTCCTTGGCTCAAGTCTCTTCTACATTCAAATCATCCTCCACAAATGTGCCAAAATAATTTCTCTAAAGCAAAGGTTTGATGATGTCATCCCCTTGCTCAAAAATCATCAGTGGCTCCCTATTTCCTCTAGGATGAAGAAGAGGACCCTCAATCTAGCATTTAAAATCTTTCTTGGTCTAGTTCCAACCTACAATGGTGTGCAAATAGCATGGGATGTTTGTGATGGTTTCATTTTGCAACAACAATGATTATATGTATTCAATTCTACTGATACTAATTGATTCAGAATGTCCGATCTTGACCCATCAAAACTAAATTGAGCTGGCTTTACCATTTTTACTTAGGTTTCCTTCAGATGATTGCTAGATTTCATGCCACATACATGTTCCAATGTTCTCTTTTTCCCCCTATGTTTTTTTAAGAATAGATATCACTACAAAGAAACATGCCAAAGTTGTAGCTCTTTTAGGACCTACTTCAATGACTTTTAGAGATCCAACAGTAGCTGCTGATATGGAACAATCAAGTGTGCCAAGGGGTTCATTCAAGTCCACGATAAAAAAAAAGATAGGCAACACTGAAGCCCAAAACTATGGTTGAAAATGAAAATTAAGAACTGATCCAACTACAGCTGCAGAAAAGAAACAAAGCCCTTCGGATGGACCCAGTGGCTGGAGGGGCCAGCATTGAGTTCTTTTCAGCATGGCGTAGGTGAAAGAAAAGAGAAAACTAGTTTTTTTTAAAAAAGGCTGCTCACCAGGCCCACGAAAAGCAAATTAACTAATGACAACATTTAATATAAATGTCGGACTTTAATAAGGGCCCAAGTTGGAATTAAGAAAAGCCTGGACCTAACGGTCTCGTTTGTTATCTCAAGTATACTCAGAGAACACCTTTTGGTATGTCAGCGAAGCAAATGGGACTGACTTCGTAATTTCCTTAGGAGACCCTTTTTATGGCATGTTAGTGATAAGGGAAAATACAGATGTCTTGGATTGTAATTTCAACTTTCTCAACTCTGTTAAAGATACCCTTTCTTGTGTCAGCAACTTCAAGGACCTGTTTATGACAGGATGTCTGCCACTTGAGTAGTGGGATTTTCTCCTTATCGTATGTCACCGAGACATATGTTACAGAGAAGAAATTTACACAAATTCCAACTGACACTACCTTTGTTAATTGTAATTTACAATTTGTTCAACTAAGAGAGTTCCTTTCTCACGGTAAAATGTACTTAAGCCAGATGATTTCTGTGTTGGGTCAGATAGGTTCTGATCCTGGCTCCATGGAATCCATGTACTGTTACTTTAGAGAGAATTTATAATGAATTTATAACAAGATAATGCAAATGTATGCGTTTAGCCTGTTGCCTCTACTTAACCAACTTTCAGGTTGACACTAACTAAAATAAAACTTGGCAAGGGCAATCAAGACAAAGAAAATAGTAGTAGAGACTCCAGAAAGAGACTGGTGGCAGTGCCCACTCTGTTGCTCATTCATATGCCAAACCACTGTCAGAGACAACATTAATTACTAGTTTGTAAGATCTGAGCATTTTCATCAGATTGTAGTTTGGGGGCTTTTTGACTTTCAGTGGGTCAGAAAGTCATGTCCCTCTTGGGCCAGTGGTAAATTCTGCTGAATATGTTGATATACTGAGAAGCAAAATGGGTCTGGGATTATAAACATTTTAAAATGGAGATGGATTATCACATGTCAATTTGGAGCCAGGCCACACATCACAAAAGGTTAAGAAACTTACCCAAAAGAAGGAAATAAACACTGCAGTGGCCTGGAAATTCCCTTGTTTTTAACAACGTTCAAAACCTAGGAGCCATGTTCACTGATGGACTTGGCAAAAACTGACTGCTGGTTAAGAGTCTACTGCATATCCAACGTAATACAAATGTGGTTTCATGAAGAATGAAAGAATATGTTACAAAAGCTTGGGCCCTCATGTCAAATGATGAAAAACAAATGATTACTGCTAAAGAAAGATATAGTGCAAACGGAAAGTGTTCTTTTTTAAACAGGGCCCCAAACTATAAGGTCTATCATATAAATCCATAAAAATCACGATGTGCCCCATCCCAGTAAACTGCACACCAGTTTTGCGTTCCACACACTGCATGATATAACCAAGCTGCCTATTTGCTGTTCTCTGAAATCTGTGAAGTTTTTCCTGTCACACGGCTTTTGGGCAGCCTCTCCCCAAGTGTGAAATGCTCTCTGGCCCTACCTTAGTTTCTCTGAAACCCTTGAAGTTTTCACATTCAAGGTTTAGCTCACTTGCTACCTCCTCAATAAAAAAAAAGCCCCCAAGTTGTTAACCCTCTTCTCTCCCCTCAAATTCTCCTTTCTGTATTTACTTATCCTTTTATATATTGTTTCCTCCAGTAGAATGTAGTGAGGGCTAAGACTTGTTGCTTTTCTAGCCTTAGCCTAAGAGTGTATTAGACATGGTAGGAGCTTAATAAATGTTTATTCTAAAATAGTATTAATTTTTTTGCCCCCTAAAGCAATGCAACTTAACTAAAATTAAGACAGAAAATTACCACTTTTATGCTACTACTGAGGTACATTTAGAAATTAAGTGTGTTTCTACTAATTTACTCAATATTTCATTCAAAATATTCTTTACATAATTACATTTCTTAGAATTTAGTTTAAGAACTGCAATTTCAAATTAGGTGATTTCAAGTATACCTATATACCTAGATCTGAATCAAAACAAATTTTAGCATCATCAGGCTGAAAAAAAGGCAGAAAAGGCAAATAATATGTTGTAGATTAACATAAATTTACATAATCACCAATTCAAAAACAGAGTAGAATCTCATTTTATTTGTCACTTTTGTAAAAAACTCAAGTTTTGCAAATAGCATTTTAAGGATCATCTCAGTGAGCATATAATAGTGGGATCAAATTTCTGGTATTATTAGGCAGTAGCATTGTGAGCTGAATATGTTAAATGTGCATACAATTCACGGTTCCCTGGGGATCAACATACAATTGTCACTACCCCAAGATTAATTATTACATAACAAATATTCCTTTTAAAGGAAAAAAAATGCAAAGGAACTTGGCAAATTCCACTTAGGAGAAACACTAAACTAGGCTAAATCTCGATCCTGTCATCTTTAAGGGCCAAGTTTTGCTAGTTTATTAATTCATTGAGAAGGGATACTTTTTAATGTTCTTTCATTAGAAATCTCACAAAGGACTCTAATTGGAAAAGTGCCCATTAGGTAGGCATTAAATCTAAATTTTGTAATAACCTCTGCATTATTGTACTTTGGTAGTCACATGCTTATACAGACATATATAAGCTGTTCCTTCCTAAGATGATTTAAATCACTTCAAACACATTCATTAAGCACCGAGGACATACGAGGACACAGCAGGTACTAGGAAGACAGGTAAAAATTTCTGTCACTCATTCCTCCAGAAGCTGACATTCTCACAAGGGTGAAAGCCTCAGTTTCACCAGAACTAAACCATTTGATCTCCTTTTCCTGGGAGGGTCTTCAGGAAGTCATATTGGATAACTGATGTGGAATGAAATTTGATGGGAATTTCTGGTGTCTTTTCACAGATACTGATATGATTTATTCAAGGTTAAGTATAACGCCGGTGAGACAGGAAGCATCGAAGCTTGTACAGCCTAGAGGCCCATCGTGCTGGGCATGGAGTCAGGAAGACCCTGTTCAGATTAGGCCTCAGGCACTTCCCAGCTGCATGACCTTCAGTAAGTTTAGGGTTACTGCCTCAGTTATCCCAACTGTAAGGGGATAAATAATAGCACCTGCCTCAGGTTGCTGTGAGGATCAAATGAGATAAGTGTAAAGCTTTTAGCACAGTGCCTGGCACATAGTAGGCACTATATAAATATTATTGTTATTTTCACTGTCATCTACATCACTCTCTGCATAGCTACAGAGGAGCTGAATTTTACATATAGATGACAGACTCACATGGATTTTCAAAGGCTTTTCAAATGCAATATTTATACTGTTTCGCCCCTCTCCCCAAAAGCACTACCACTGGGTTCTCTTCCCCTCCTACAGGCTGATTAATAATAGTATTGAGAATACCAATGTTATTTTTTGGCAGTTCAGGAAGGCTTCTCCTCACATACAGAGATGCAGCTTGGCATGTATATTTACTCAGTTGACATGGGATTGAAAAAGTAAAACTCACATTTCGGGACTGAATATCAATGAGAAGCCTCAGCAGAAAGGCTTTTTCTCTTTAAATAACTGATTAACCTAAATTTTTTCTAAATATCTAGCCCGCTTCCCCCCCCCCTCCTCAATCCTAACCCACCTTTCTTTCTGATTTTCCCATTTTGGTTCTCCCAGTGCCTGGGTTCATCACTAGCTCCTCACTCCCCCTCCCTCCTAATTCTTGCTTAATTGGAAAAATCTAGTATAAGATAACTCAGGCCTTTACTCCATTTGAACTCCAGCTACAGATGAGCATAGGCTGTATACATGAGTCCAAAGAATTAAAGGAAAAGAAGCATAAACAAGGAACACCTTGCTGGCTCCTAGCTCCTGGAAAATACCAGAGTGGAGATAGCAGGCCTTGTTTGCATCAGATGCTCCTAACTGGGAGTTGCTTTTTACTGCATGGTTAAATTGACATATCTCCTAAATCTTCAGTGAGTAAGGGCAGATTTTACATTAATTACACTGGCTATGTTTGAGATTTCCATATACTGTTGCAGCCCCCTAGAAGTAACACATGTGGATATTATACATAGCTCTAGTTGAAATTCTCAGGCAAACTGTATTGTGCATGAATGAAGTGTGCAGAAAAGAAGAGGATGGTGCTGCAGCCCATTTCTATAGGGCAGTTGTAAATGAAGCCTCCCAAGATAAAAGAAAGTCATGCATGAAAAGACTAGGTGCCCCAGATCCTATCTACAGGCCTGCTGGGCTGGCTACCTGTCAGATAAGGGGGAAGCCAGGATGAGGCCTTGCTAAACTGACAAACCATACACGTGGATCACTAAATCACACTTGCTCTGCTTAGTTAATCCCTTAGAACTTTAATTATCTCATATTTGATTAATAGGACCAAAGCTTCCATGGAGGGAGAGTGTTTTCACAATCCAATTTCCCTTTTCTAATTCTGCACCCCAGGGATCCAGGAGATCATCCAGTTCCTCCCAGAAAGATAGTGATCCACTATTCTTAAAAATGTCCAAAGGAGAGACTTTGCATAAGGTATGAATAAGGTTTGAAAAAGGTAGGAATTATTAAGGGCATTTTAAAATTAGATAATCAGAAATGGAAAAAATGAAAATTTTGCTCTTAAGAGAAAGAGATAAAGGATAAGAACTGCCAACGTCATCATAGGGTTAGGATCATCAATAACCAGTCACTCTTGATTGGTGAGAGGTCACCTCTCAAGTGGGTCCCAAATGAATACCATGCTGTACTCCAGCCACCTCCCTGCCATGATCTATAGTAGAACAGGTGAATTCAAATGAAGAAAATCATCTTTGTGACCACAGACTCAACTACTAAAAAAAGTTTTTGATTGCATGTGATTAAAAACTTAACACCGAACATCAATGCAACCAACTAAACTTGCTTAGAAACAACTGAAGTGTCACTAATAAGTATTTACTAAGCATCTGCTATGCTCCAAGCACTGTGCTAAATTCTAAGGACACAAAAGAAAAAAGCAAAATGGCCCCCAACTACAAGTGGCTTATATTCTGCTGGGGGAGGCAACATGAATGCAAATTAGAACATATAAATATAAAAATGTGCTTGGAGGCAAGAGGGAACAGGGGTTACAAGAGGAAGGAGGGGAAATGAGGAGGGCTCTAGTATCTGGGGAAATCAGAAAAAGCTTCACATAGGCAAGGCTTGAGGAGAGTTTGGAAGGAAGTCAGGGATTCTAAGAGCCAGAGGTGAGGCAGGGGGCATAGTCAGGGCAAAGTCATGGAGGCAGGAGATGGAGCGTCCTGTATGAGGAACAGTATTAAAGACAGTTTGGTGGGAACAGAGAGTAAATGAAGCAGAATGATGGACCAGGAGGCTTGAAGGCCAGGTTGGGGCCAGTTGGCAGAGGACTTTAAAAGTCAAGAAGAGAGGCATAGCTTTGATTCCAGAGGCACTAAGGAGCCACAGGAGTTTACTGAGCAAAGAAGGTGACGTGGGCAGACCTGAACTTGAGGAAAATCCCTTTGGCACTGAGTGAAAGATGGACTGGACTGGGGAGAAAATTGAAGCAGGAAGCCCAATGAGGAGCTCACTGCAACAGTTCACATGAAAAATGATGAGAGCCTGAGTGCGTGAGAATGTTAGTGTCAGGAGAGATGCTCTGGAGATGAGACAAATGACTGTCTATGTGGTATGATGGCAAGTGGGGAGGAAAGGAAGATACTAAGTGTAGTCATCATTTTTCAGTCACTCCTTCTAAGTCTTCATTGATGTTGTTCAGTTGTTTCTTATGTCTGGCTCATCGTGACCCCAATGGGGTTTTCTTGGCAGAAATACTGGAGTGGTCCACCATTTCCTTCTCTAGCTCATTTTACAGGTGAAGAAACTGACGCAAACAGGGTGAAGTGACTTGCTCAGGGTCACACAGCTATTACGTGTCTATGGCCTGATTCGAACTCAGGGAAGATGAGTTTTCCTGACTCCAGACCCAGTGCTCTATCCATTGGGCCACCTAGCTGGCCCCAAGTCTTCATTAAGATTCTTTATTCCACTTTTCTGGATTAACTTAATGATCTCTGAAAAGTATAGGGTAGAAGCTTTCTCTGCTAAGTTACAGAGGAACTTTGAAGAGGAGTATTTAGGGAGAGGAAATTTCATTAATGCTTGAATTGACAGCAGCATCCTACTTGGCTACTAGTTCCAACAAGGGCCTTTCAGTATTTGAGCAAATTCCTGAGGGGGTCGTATCTGGAAGAAGAGACTATATGCCATGGCTCCAGGTGGTTTGGGGGAATTTTTGGCACAAATCATCACGCCCTTCCAGTCCCTCCATTCTTAAATAGTTTTTGGAGGCCCTGAAACAAAGGCTGAATGACCATTTTAAGGGAATGCTATACTGGAGAGTCGGGCTTCAGGCCCAAAGAGTCTGAAGGAGGCAAACAAACTCCTAGATCCCATCAAACCCTGGAGATTCCCTAAGTTGAAAATTGTCAAAAATAGCACTCTGTCCTTTAAGGGATTTTGTTTAATAGTGTTGAGGGTAAAAGCTAGATTTCTAAATTCCGGTGTTCCCAATAATATGCACATGGCAACAGTTATAGCCTCAAAACTTTCCCCTGAAAAGGCCTCAACCAGATAGTATAAAAGTAGAAGGTGCCATATGGAGTTGGCTGAGGCGTGGGGAGGAATGAGGAGAGAGTTACAATGGAATTCTATAATTCTCTGTAGCTCATGAGCAAGTACAGAGGCAACAGTAACACACAGAGCAGTAAGTATTTACATAAAAACATGCGAAGTATGGGTAATAAAATGAATGAGAAATCACAAGCCAAGAGGCAAATCTGATTACACAGATTCTTCTGGGATGGGGTGGAATGGGAATCATGGCTGAAAGGATGGCCATACAAGAGTATACCTCATTCAAAAGATGGTGCAGTGGATAGAGAGAGCCCTGGGTCTGGAGTCAGGAATATCTGAGTTCAAGATCTAGCCTCAGAGATTGGCCAAGTCATTTAACTCCTGTGTGCTTCAGTTTCCCCATCTGTAAAAAGGAGAGACTGACAGCACTTACCTTCCAAGATTGTTGTGAGGATCACGCAGGAGAAAATATACTGAGTTCTTGCTATTATTCCAAAGGAACAGAAATAGCATCCAAAGGAAAACATGGTCACGTAACACAGTCCAGGAAGCAGGGCTGGAAACAGTGTGGGAATAGGAAATAATAAGGGAAGCAAATCTCAAACTTGGCATGAAACATGACAGAATGGTGAATTGTCCAGGATCACAAGCTACTAAGCAGCAGGACTGGAATTTGAACTCTGTGCCCGTGACTCTAAGCTACACACTACTTTCCTGGCATCATGCTGCCTCCCTCTGTCCCTGTTTAATTACTATTACAACTGTTATCAGTAATGATTACATGCTTTGAAGACAGAGAGTAAACAAGACAAAGGCTACTCTGGACATGATTCTGACCCACAAGGAGGAATGGGTCACTGAAGTAGATATGAGGGAAACCTTTGGGAACAATTAACATCCCCATCTTAGAATTCAAGATAGGGAAGGAGAAAAATTATAAAAATAAGTTTCTAAATTTGGAGGAAATAGATTTCAAAGAATTCAGAGAAAACCCAGGTATAATCTAATGGCCTAAAATTCCACAAGGTACAAATCAACCAAAGTGAAATGGGAATCTCTCAAGCATGAAATTCTGATAATATAAACAAAAATGATTCCAATGAGAAAAAAGAGACTGTTACGGAAATGTGAGCAACTCCATGTACAGCTTAGATTGGTCAAAAGGGGAAGCAAGGGTAGGTAATGGAGGATGAATACAGAAGAACAACATGGTCTCGGCAGCACTAATGCTCAGAACGAAGTCAGGTTGGTAAGTGATGTTCAAGAGAACAAAAAGAATTTCTCTAGTCCTTTAGTGAGGAAATCAAGGCCTAATGGGGGAGAAAACATGCAAGTGACTATGGAGATACAAGATCCAGGCTTGGTGTAAAGGGGAAGTGATCTCAAAGAGTACACACTGCTACTGAGGCAGAGGGGCAGGGAACACAGATAAGACTTCTTAGACAACGTGAGATTGGAGATGAGCCTTAAAGGAAGCCAGAGAAGCCAAGAAACAGAAGGGAGGAAGGAGAGTGTTTGCTATGTTGAGGCAAGAAAAACATTCCTAAAGGAATGAGACCCACATATATGGTGAATAAGACAATACTGGAACAGGGAGAAGGCAGAACTCCTCAACTATTATTTTAGTTGTTTTCTCATCAAGGAAATATTACTCCTTACTGGGAAGGATAGATTTTAAAAGCCAAGATAAGTGATGAGATGGTAAGAGAGAAGGGAAACTGATTATATATGCCTCTTATAGATATGACCAGAAGATGATTCATAACCAAAGAAAATAGAGGTAATTACAAACTATAAAATGGATAACTGATTTCTTGAAAGGAAATTTCTGCACAGATAACATTAATGCATCTAATACAGGAAGGGAAGTTGGTCAAATGGTTAAAAAAAACCCCAAAAGTTTTGTATCAAATTTCTCTGATAAGGGTTTACTATCCAGGATATATACACAATATTACACACACACACGTACACACACTCGAATATAAAGGAATATTACTGTGCTGTAAGAAAATGAAGTGTGATGAATACAGAGAAGCATGCAAAAATGAACTGATGCAAAGTGAAGTCAGCAAAGGCCAAAAACCCACAGACAGTGATCACAGTCAATGTAAATGGAATGACAAAAAAATCAAAAGTGAATGTAACAGAATTATAAATATCAAGCACGACTTGAATGAAAAGAAATGAGAAGATACCTCCAATCCAACCCGTCAGAGAGGTGGGAGGTCCAGTTATTACTCATTGCTCAGGTTTCCAGACTTTTTTTCATCGTGTCAGTTGTGTGAATTTTTTTCCTTTCTGAAAAATAATATTCACCATATGGAATGGCTCTCTGAGAAGGGAAAAGGAAGGCTACATGGGGTCCTGTAGTGATGTAAGAAACAGCAAATATCAATAAAGACTTAACATATATACTTACTCTTGTTTGCCCAGTACACAAGCCTTGTGGGATGAACAGATAGAGTTGCTGAGCTGCAATTATCACTGAAGAATCATAGATAATGAGACAAGTGCCAGAAGACTGAAGCGCATACTGCTCTCAAAAAAAGAAAGGAAAAGGAGAGAGCTGCAAAATATAGGCCACTAAGCTTCACTGGATTCCTGACAAAATTCTATTATGCATCATTAAAAAGATGGTTGATGAATAATTAGAAAGGGAAACAATGATCACTAAAAGTCAAAAGAATCAGTCATGTCAAACCAATCTCATTTCTTTTTTTTTTTTTTTAACAAGGTCACTAGACTGGCAGATCCAGAAAATGACTGACACAGTTTATTCAGATGAGAAAGTCTCTCAGTGCATCTTTGTAGATAAGATGGATGCAAAGTATCTTCGTAGATAAGATGGAGAAATGAGGAATGGACTGGTAGTAGATAGATTAGGAGCTGGCTGAATGACAAAACACAAAAACCCAATCCTCAGTAGGTCTCTAGTGCTCTGGCCTAGGGCTCTGTGGTATAGAGCATGGCCATGTCAGATGACAGAGTGAACATACAGAAATACCCTGACAGATTCAAGCAATGCATCCAATCAAATAGAATTCAATTTAACAGCCATACACATAAAACCATTACAATGGAAATCCAAATGTCCAGGATGAGGGAAGCATGGCAGGGGAACAACTTATAGGAGAAGCACAGAGGCTTTAGGGTGGACCTCAACCCTTCTGGATGCCATGCTCAGTGGTTAACAAGATCTCAGGCTTCACTCAGAAAGTAAAGTGGAGTCCCTCAGTACTGACCAGCTTCCGAAGTGTAGTGTTCAGTTAGAGAAGGTGCATTTTAGGAACAAATCCAGGAATGCAATCAGCCTGGGGAAGGGCTTTGAGGATATGTCTTGTAAGGAGCAGCTGCAGGGAACTGGTGATGCCAATTCCAGAGAAGAGAATTCTCCTCTCTGTGGGGGATGGGGGGAGAAGTGCAGTAAGAATGGACATGACGTGAAGGGAGCCCATGCCTTTGGAAGACTGGCACATGCAAGTGGGACTGGCTCCAAAGGGCAGAATGAGAAGGAATGGGTGAAAGTAGCAAAAAGACAGATTGGGGCTTGATGCCAAAATGGGGGATTGCATCTTTACAATCGGAAGTGTCCAACATTGGGTGCCTCTAGAGGTAACCTAATCTTCCTCACTAGAAGGTTCTGCTTCTCAGAAGGTTCTGGCTTGGATTGGGAGATCTCTTCCAGCTCTCTGCTTTCGCATGAACCTGGCCTAATCTTCCCCCCACACCCAAGCACATAGCCCCATTGCACATTTCTGGGTTTGCTTTCTTGTTTTTTTCATCAGTGACTCCAGAACAGACTATTAGCCTTGTAACTAGGGCTTTTTGAGACCATGGAGTGAAGCTGAGAGGGATAATGGGCTTTTACACAGTATATAATAGGCAGAGAGGAAGTGGGGCTGAGGCTGGAGAAAATGGGCCTAGAGGAGGGCTTCTTAAAGCACAGTCAAATAAAGGCTGCTATATAACCAAAGGAAATGGGATATGTTAGCCAACTCTCCCATCAATCAAATTGTCAAATATTTCACTAAATACTTCCTTATCCTTTGCTTTCCTTTTAAACTCATTCCCATATCTTCAAACACCAGTGTCAATCCTGCTACTTGTTAAAAAGAATTTCATTATCCATCTCTACACTGTCTTAAAATGATGCTCCTGTAACGAATAGTGTATTTGGAAACTTTTCTCAGTGAAACCAACCCTAACACCTCTTTGGTAAATTGCCAGCTCCCAACTTTTTTCCTACTTCTTGCAGTCAGATTCTTAATGTGGCTGTTTCCTACAATTTGGAGACAGCAGAAAAGTACAGTTTCACTGTTCTTCCTTGCTGGGTGAGGTTTTTGCATTTTCCTGAAAAATCCCTGAAGAGAACTCCTGAAATCTCCATGACATGACTTTACCTCCAAATGTTTAAATCTCTTCTGCTTGTGATATAAAGTGTCCAAAGGAGTTTTGGACTATGCAGGAAAAAGTAAATTGCATATTGCCAAACACAATCAAAGAGAATCCAAATTAAGAGACTGCCAAATGAAGCATAAATCATATGACATTCAGAAATAACTGAAGCTTCAAAAGGTTAAAACCTCACCATGACAGAACACACACCCCTATGTGTGTGATACACCAAAAGACAAGACAAGGTGCTAGAGTAATGATGCCTAAAAATTCCTCTTTCATTACATTCTAAGCTGACTCCATTTTTAAATGTTAGGTCCATGCAAAGATCCTATTGACTCTGCATGTTTTACCTCATGGCTTTAACTTGGCTACATGTCTTCAAACAAAGGCTAAATGACCACTTGCTGTGGATATTAGTAGACCAGATTTTTGTTCAAGGATGGGTTGGACCACCTTACCTTCAAGGTTTTTTCTAACCCTGCGATTCTGTGACTTTTGGACCCAATTCCTCTCTCTTTTCACCTTTGAACTTTCTGGTACAGTACAGATTTAAGTAATTGTTGCTCAGCCTTTTCTACTTGACAGTTAACCCCTCTCCCATCCTGTGATACCTCTCCTGTTCTACACAATCTTTCAAATATCACTGGCAATGATGCCTGCAGTTCCTTTTCATATGCCAAGATGTAGTTCATCTCCCTTGAAATCCTTTAGAGTACTGAATCACTCTCTTGCTACCTTCCATCTTGTGTCAACTACCAGCTCCCCATTAGCTACTTCAGTTCAGTCTTTTCCAGACCAGTGACCATTTTCAACAGAAAAAAAATAAGAGTTGAGCATCTTGGTTTTTTCTCCATTATCCATTATTATTGTCTGATTCCCTTCCAACTGTGGTCATGGCTCTTCTTTGAGCCTCTTTTCTCCCCCAATATAGTGTTAAAACTCAAAACCAAAGCATCTTTCTGTTATTCTTAGCTTTCCTTTCCAGCTTCAGCACCCTTTACATTAGTCTCCCTGCATTGTGCCGTGTCTTTGTATTCGTGTGTTATTAGCCATCCTTAGTTCCATCTTCTGTATGTTAAGTTGGCTGGTGTGCAAGCCCTGCATCACCACTGGCCTCTTTGGGACAACGCTTCCCCTTTCATCCTCAATGCAATTTTCTCCTTTGTATGGCTGGAACTTCCCATCTGACCTAAGCAAAAATCTTCTTTAGAAATGTTTATGGTTCTTTACTAGAATATGTTGCTGATTTGACCTATTGACAAAGAGCTACCTTTAGTTATTTTTTTTCCCACCATCCCAGCAAGGATTAGGACACAAAGATCTGACCTTACTTTGGGGTTCTCTTGGAGGTAAATAATCCACCAGGGCCCAAAAGAGAAACAAGCTAGGAGATAGCTGGAAAATATGTAACTAAACCCACAGACATTATTCTTTTGTGCCCAGAATGCTGAACGAAGCACATCTCTTCACCCCATTCTTCTGTCCCCACCCAGTGGTCCTTTTCTAATAGTAGCTCAACCCCGGGGTTGTGGTAACAAGATGGAATTTTTACCAAATTAGACTTGAGAAAGTGCACAAATCCCATTTGTACTTCATCACTTGTCATGCAGGTCATGATGAGTGTGTCACGTCAGAAATGGAGTCCACTCCAAGTCTGCATTCTTGCTTCTTTCTTTAGAAAGTAATCAGGTAATGAATAGATGCTACTTTCAATGATCTGGATGTCCTTCACTATTAGAATCCATTGAATTCAGGCAACGGATAAATATTCATGAATGTACACTCTTCTCAAAACAGGGATTTAGACAGTCTATTCCATTAAACATAAGTTGATTTTTCTTCCAGGTGTCAGCTAGGGAATCAACATTTCGGTCAGTGGCCTTTTCAGGATGTTTGTCCTAATAGATGCCACCTGGATGTAAAAGCAACTTATGTTTAATGGAATAAGGTGGCTATCTAGATCTTCTTTCTGAAAAGGGGATGGTTTTATGAAGAAATGATTCTGATATGAAAAGTAAGCAAAGATTTATAACTACTATTCTGACTTAAATGATATTAATAAAAATATCAATAGACAACATAATGTCCACTTTTCCCTTACATATCTATTTGAAGAGGTTTATTTTTGGTGATTTTATCCAAATAGGAATTTGCAATGTAGAAAATCCCACCACTGATGCTGACCTGCAACTCAGCTGCAACGCTGTGTCTTAGAGGATTGCTTGGGAGATTGATAGGTTAAATTATTTGCCCAAGCTCACACAGCTAGTATGTGCCAGAAGTAGCCTTTCTGACTCCAACATCAGGCAGTTAGCAACTACACCAGGGGTGGGGAACCTGAGGCCTTCTAAATCCTTAAGGGAGGCCTTTTGACTGAAATTTGGATTCTGGATCCTTAAGGATTTAGAAGGCCGCAGGTTCCCCTACCCCTGAACTAAGCTATGGTGAGCTTCAATTATGTTATGTGCTAACAGAATTTTATCAACCTGTTTCTAGCCAATGGCTTCACTGTTTCTCAAGCAAATAATATCTTTGGGCTACCTTAGGGCTGATTCCTACAGAACTGATTTGTTTAGCTACATAGCAAGTCTGACTGGGCTGATATCTGTTACTTTAATTTGACTTTTTTTTAGGGTCATATGAATATAGACAGAATGTTAATATCCAAAATGCTTTGTAGATATGAACTGATTTTTCTAATGCTAAATATAATGATATTTATTTAATAAGAAGTGGAGTTAATATTTATGGAATATTTTAAGGTTTGCAAAGTGATTTACATATATTAATCTCGTTTGATGCTCAAAACAAACCCAAGATGGAAAGACTGGGTTTCGGAGAAGTTAACTGCTCAAGATCCCATGAAGAGTAAATATCTGAGAGGAGAATGAATTCAGGTCTCCCTAGCTTCAAGTCCATCTGATATATGACTCTGTCTTTCTAAGCATAAGATTTGATAAAGCCAAGCCTTCTCAATTTCTTTTACATACTACAAAATATGCAACTTACTCCAATGAGCCATTGCACTCATTTAATACTTTTAATATTTCTATGCACCTCCGTCTGTGATCCTCGTTAAGAGCCTCATTATTACAAAATTTCTACATACGATGAGGCTTAATGATAAGTTAAAACAAAACAAACTGTAGACATCTCATCGTCCTTAAATAATCAATAATAACTTCCCAGGCTTGCTTGCCACAATCCCTTTAAAAATGTAAACTTCTGTCACTTTGCTGGTAGAAAAGAGGCCTCTTTGTATTGACTGTTCACTGTTCCAGGCTTAGAGGGGAGAATGGCATGGGCAGAATGCTAGATGCATGCTAGCTCGGCTTCTACAGAGTCTTGGGGATCCCAGAACCCTCTCTGGCCCTGTCGCTGCTGAGTGATTGGAAGCTAATGCTCACAGAGCAGCATCAAAAAGCTTGTAAGGTCCCAGAGAGCAGCAGGAAGAGCCACACACACACAGGTAACGACACTGATGAAGAGGAGGCCGGCAGCAGCCACTTCTAAGTGGCAATAGCCACAGGCTCCCCCTCAGGGCGTGATGACCTTGCACTGCACCCTCTGGCAGCTGCAACTCTCTGACAGAGCAGCTGGGAGAGTGGGAGGGCCCAGAGTGCAGCAGGATCCTAAGTGGTACAGTCTCACTTCAATCCACTCAAGGGGAAAAAAATGGATTCCTCTGGCAGCTTGCTCTGACTGACAGCCCTTACTGACTGACCTAATGACCCTTCAGCTTGAGAGCCTTCCCATACTCCCTGATAAGCTAGGAAGGAGAGTTGTGCTCTGAGCAGCAGCTTCTAAGCCTCAACGATCTGACCACAGGGCCATGGCTTCTAAACCCCAGTGCAAACATGTGTTGGAGGCCAGTCACAGCAGGAAGGCTGTCAAGCCGAGCTTTTATACTCCTGCAAATCAGCTTGGACCAAATTGTGGCCTACCTCCAACATGTAACAGGTTTAGATTAAGCACCTCATTTTATACACTGTAGATTCTCTAGCATCCCTACTGGGATTTCCCAAAGGGCTAAGCCAAAGCATATGACGCAATAAGGGCACGTATGCATATTTGCACATGATTTGGCAGGCATCTCTATCTAGTGCACGGAATCTTTTTTTCCAGGCAATTTTGTTGATCATCTCAAGGTCACCTGAATACTTTTTTCCTCTCCTGTTCCTTTGGTCCAAATCAACACATTTGACACATTCCTTAGAGCAAAAATGTACAGTGGGAACAAGATCAAAGCAGGGCCCCTTGAAACCAAGCCTAGCACACAATAACTCTGAGGTGAAGGTCTGTCATGACATTAGGCTAGGGATGCAATTGGCCCTTGAAATATCACAATTCTCTTCTGCTTCTTTTATATCTACAAATCTATAACATACAAAGCTAGAACCATTCATTTAGCTATGCTAACAGAAAAAGAACAGAAACAACCATCTTTTAGGGAGTCTGGGGGGAGAATAAGGGAACAACTTTCAAAACTTTCCAGATTCAGCAAACTTAGTCCTATGCAGGTTATGTTCATAGATGATGCAACTTCAAAGAATTATTGTACCCTAACCATGCCCATAGAAATCCAAGGAGAGAGATTCAGTGCGTAAGTCTTCAACCTAGTTTGATGCTCAAGTAAAGCATGGGCCCAAACACCAACACAGCCTGGCAGCCAGACAGGCCAGCCCATGGCAGTGCACCCGATCTCCCCTTCAGATGCAGAAGGGCAGTGTTGGATTCAGTGACCACAAGTCCTCAGCATGAGCTGTGAATGGGTCAGACCAGGATTGGAGCAGCACAACGGTAGAACCAGAGTTGGAACACTACTCCCCCATTATTTCTGAAGGACGAAATAGTTGGTAATTTTTCTTGGTGGTTCTAAAGTATAATTTCTGCTCTCTAGCATGGCTGTCCATTGATTGATGGATGACTGATTTTTTCCTGGGTCTGAGGAGCACGGTGTGTATATGTGGGGAGATACATGGGAATAGAAGGGAGATTTGAAAGGTATTTCAGGAGAGGGTTTTAGGTGGTGGAGAAAGAATTCAACATTTTACATAGGTTTTTTCTAGTCCTCCACTTTAGGGGGTGAGCTACAATTCAGAGTTGGATCTTTTTTTTCAAGTCTTGGATCTGGTTAAGTAATAAGAGCTCTAACTGGACACCTGTGGATTCTAAACATTCCTACTATTTTTTTTATTAGGAAACATTACTATAAATTCAACAATAACTTTATGATTAAATACCTATTGAGTGAAATGTGCTTGGTATAAGAAGAGCAAAAAGGAAAAAGGCCCAGCTCTCGAAGAGTTTATTTAAGAGTTTGGGGGGATACTATAACAGATACACAGATAAATACAAAGTAGTTTTAAGAGGGTGAAAGTATTAATAGGCATGTGAGTGAATGAGTGAGTGTGTGTGTGTGTGTGTGTGTGTGTGTGTGTATCTAAAAGATCAAGAAAGGATTCATAGGGAAGGTGGCATCTGAGATATGCTTTAAAAGAAGACAGGGATTTTAAGAGGAGGAGGTGAGGAGGGAGAGCTTCTGAGACATTTAGGACAGTCTCTGCAAAAGCATAGAGGTAGAAGATGGACGTTGCATACAGGGAACAACTATTAGGCCAGCTTAAGTGGAATGGAACATGAAGGAAAGTAATTATGAAATGAGACCAGCAAGATTGCTGGGAGGCAGATTACATACAGAGTTTTAAACATCAGAATGAGAATTTTGTGTTTTATCCTAGAAGCAAATAGGGAGTCACTGATGGACGGCTGATCTGCATTTTAGGAATATCAATTCTGTAGCTAGGTAGACTACAGGGGCAAGAAGACTGACACTTTTTTTACATTGATAAAGTGTGTGTGTGTGTGTGTGTGTGTGTGTGTGTGTGTGGTGTGAGAGAGAGAAAATGTGTATCCCATTATTATTTTTTTTAGCACTTTTTTGGAGACTATCAAAGTTAAGTGACTTGCCCAGGGTCACACAGCCAGTAAGTGTCTGTGACCACATTTGAACTCAGGTCCTCCTGACTCCAGGGCTGGTGCTCTATCCACTGAGCCACCTTGTTGTCCCTCTTTTCTTTTTCAATTTTGAGTTCTAAATTGTCTCCCTCTCTCCCAGCCCCTCCTCACCCACTGAGAAGGCAAGCAATAAGATATCAATTACATGTAACATCATGTAAAACCTATTTCCACATTAGCCATGTTTCAAGCAAAAGCAAGAAAAATAAAGTGAGAAAAGTGTGCAATTTGCACTCAGAGCTTGTTAGCTGTCTCTCTGGAGGTGGACAGCATTTTTTTTCATCACGAATCTTTTGGAATTGACCACTGCATTGACCAGAACAGGCAAGTAAGAAGACTGATTCTGAAAAACAACCACACCACAACTTAAGCATCTCAATTAGTTACGTGGGAACAGATGCCACTCGTGCGGTGACTCTGCTATTGGCCAACACTTTGTTGGAGCTCCTCTTTTGGAACTGTCTTCATTCAGAGCCATGTACAAACCTGGCCAAGTTCACATGGGCAGCTGATGCTAAAGCCTGGACCATGACCCACAGTGCTCCACTGCTTTTGCTGCCATGCTATTATGTCTGAGACAAGCCCTATCTCAGACTTACATCGCACAAAGCCCTGAATTGAGCAATGACTAGTTTTCATGGGGTATATTCCTCTTCCTTGTTGATGCTAACATAACTATGAGCACAGATAGTGACAATAATGACATTAAGAAGCTCAAGGACAGTATGGGTGGCCATCAAGCAACAATTATTAAGCACCTGCTGTGTGCTAGGCACTAGGGATACAGAGAAAAAATGAAATTGCCCTCACCATTAAAGAATAAAATGCTTGTACATAAGCTTGTGTATACAAAGATACGCAGTATCTGCATTAAGTTTTTGGGACACCTTGACTAAGCACAGGTTCTACCCTGGGCCCTCTTCTCTCTCTCAATACTCCCTTTCAATAACCTCATCAGCTCCCATGTGTCAAACTCTCTTCTCTATGCACATTATTCAAATATCTATATACTTAATTTCAGTCTCTCCTCTTAGTTTCAATCCTGGATAAGTAAATGCCAATCTTCACCTCCTCTTTTAAGATATAGCTCAGGCACCGTCTTGTGCATGAAATCTTTCCTGACTCCCTGATCCCCTCCCACCTTCAAATGGTAGTAGCCTATCTCCCAAATGATCCATGCAACTTCTTCATGTATGCACTATAAAAATTAGAGCAATTTTTCAAAAAGCAGAAGTCCACCATCACTCCCTCCCATCCTATACCCCCCACCCCAATTAAGAAAAAAAGAAAAACAAAAACGCTGCTACACATGTGTATAGTCAAGGAAGGCCAATCTCCACTTTGGTCATGTTTGAAAATTATGCTTCATTCTATGCTCTTAGTCTCTTAGCCTCTTTATCTGAAGGTGAATAGCATGTTTCATCATTTGTCAGGAAAGAGGCTGGGCCTGAACGTGTATGGGTGTGTGTATGTATACATACATATAACACATATGTATATATGAATCATCTATATAGAAACTAGTAACTGAATATATGAGGGCTCATGAAGCCCCTCAGCAAGATAACATGCCCCTTCCTCTTTCCTGCTTCAGCTACCAGACCCACTACATTCCCAGCATCCTCTATGGCATCACTATTGCCTTCTTCCTGGCTTCCTCTGCTTTCTCATCATTGTACCAGGGACATTCTTCATTAATTAGGTGGCACTGAATTTTTATACGGAGAAACATTCACCTGCTCTTCAATAAACATAACTGAGTGCATTTTGCTTAATGTGATAAGACAATATTTGGAGTCCTAATTCCACTCATGAAAACAGCAGATTTTTTTTTACTCACTGCAGACCTCTGCCCATACAAGGCTCCTCAAACTCTAGAATACAGTCTGTAATTAGCAAACTAAAAATACTATTAACACTACCAAACTGAACCCGTACATGTGGAAGACAAACAGACAAGTATAAATTGTAAACAACTTCGAATGATTTACAACAAAGAGTTGAAGAAGCTTTCTCAATGTCAGGATAGAAAGAGTCTTAGAACAATTTAGTTAAATGAGAATTCTAAAACTCATTGAACCAAATGAGAACTAGGCATGTCAGACAAATGTTCATAAGGGGTTAATTAATTCACATGAACCTCACAGCTAGTCTAAAAATAGGCTCACTATTCCAAGCCACCAACTTGGCTCCTCAGTCTTGTCCTCATCCTATAAGGTAGTCTTCCAGGTTGGTTTGATTTTTGGAAACAGCAGATGTCAAGAGACAGAACTATCTTCATATAAAGGACTAGCCAAAGGCTGTACGAGACAATCTAGTGGGCAGAGAGCAACGAGGGGGCATTGCAAAGATACGTCAGCACAGAGAAGGAAACAAGACTTACTAGCTAGCTATAGTTTAAAACGTTCCAAAGGGCTCCATATTTGCATCTCTCTCTCTCTCTCTCTCTCTCTCTCTCTCTCTCTCTCTCTCTCTCTCTCTCTCTCTCTCTCTGTCTCTGTCTCTCTCTGTCTCTGTCTGTCTCTCTCTCTCTCTCTCTCTCTCTCTCTCTCTCTCTCTCTCACACACACACACACACACGCACACACGCACGCACACACCCCACACCCCTCTCTTTACAGGCTCCACCTTAGTGAAGCAGGTTGCTTCTTTTCCTCATAAAAAGCTGTCTTCTCATACCAGTAATTTGAGGTTCCTAGAGGCCAAAGGTATTCTTACAGTCCAAGTGCACACACACATTCTATAGCTGTCTTTGTGCCATTCTCAGTAATAAAGTATTTAGTAGATACTGTAAAGAATATATAAGCTGTATAAAAAAAAGCCTCGAGGAAGATGGTAATATCATCGACTGTAAAGAAAAGCTTTTTAAGCTTATTAGGTGGGTGTAGGAGACTGTAATAGGATTATGAGTTTTGGTTTAGCCTGTCCATCATTTCCAAATCCCCATAACTAAAGGGAATATCTTCATAGGGGTCGGAATTTAATATTGGAGCTGCTTTATTTAATTCTTCCTATTTCATAATGCTGAGTGTTAATTAGTTCCATCCACTTTCTTCAGGCATGTCAATAAGATAACTTGGAAGCCAAGAACCTGCTGAATTATGGATTAACCAGGTCTGTAATAGTATGTTCAAGCAACCTAGTTAGCTGCTGGTATGGGACACAAAGTTACCACAGCCAGAGGAAGGCATTAAGAAAGGCTTCTGTAGGCTTCTCCTTCTAAACAGCCCAATAACTGGGCAGGGACAAACTATTTCCAGAGGTCAGAGGGTGGAGGTAGCCCAATGAAATGGCAAGAAAAAGTATTGCTTTTTCCAGGGTCAGACAGATACAATTACATTGATTTCAAATCAATTTCACAGGCAACCCAAACTTTTTTTCACCTCATTAGATGAGGGTTTTGAGATACCTCTTTGTAAGAGTGAACATTTCAAAAATATTTGTAAATAACCCCATTTAAGAGATAAGGAAATCGAGTCTCAGATGGGAGAACCTAACTTTGATGTTTATTAGCCTTAGTAGAATAGTCTTGTCAAGACCCTCTGTCATCTCATTAGTGCTAGCTATCCCATACAGCTTTGTGTCATCTTGAAAATCTGACTTGGGCCCTTATCAAAGGAATAAAAATAGTCTAGAACACTTGTCTAACAACTGAATCCTGGGGCATTCTACTGGAGACTTCTTTCTAAGATGACATGGAACTATTAATGGGTCCATCCCTTCAATCAATCCAAATCCATTTAACTGTTAGAGATCATGCCATAGACAAGTCATTTGAAGGAACTTGGGATGCCTAGTCTAGAGAAGACTTAAGAGGATATGACTCTTGTCCTCAATATTCAAACTGCTTTCATGTTAAAGGAGAAATTAGATTTGCTCTTCTTATCCCCAGAAGGCAGCAATAGGAGCAATGGGGGGAATGGAAGTTGAATCATGGCAGATTTAGACTTGATGTAAAGACCAATTTACCAACAATTAGAGGACTATGGGAAGACAGTGCCTTTGTACTCCGAGGGCCACTTTTTAGGAAAGGACATTGATAAGCTAGAGAACATCAAAGAAGGGCACCAGTATTTTAAATGATCTTGAGATCAGAAACTGGTGATACATATCCTATAGAAGAGGAGACTTAGGGGAAAGGACATAGACTTAGGTGTCTTTCCTTCAAGGCTCTGCCCAGTAAAGAAACAGCTAAGGGAGAACTTGTGCATAAAACAGCGTTTGCCTCAACTTGTTGTCTCGTGGCAGCATTTGGCACAACTGTTTCTGTGTGGCAAGGGGTCAGTGATCTGGTAAGAGCTGGAGTCTATAATGAGAAGGCCTCTCAAGAAGCCACCTCATCTTCATTTCTGACACAGCTCTTGTGTTGAGTAGAATGACTGGCAAGCCCAATCATTCTAAGGACATGCTTTAAGAGCCCAGACAACAGGATGGTGTTTTCAAAGCTCGCAAGCAAAGTTCATCTTTAACATTGATATTTTCTTGGAGATGCAATGTGGCTGTTATTCATGGAGCATGAGAATCTTAAAAGAACCAAAATTGCATGTGATCTACAGACTCATGGTGGGTATAAACAGAGGGCAACATATTATTGATTTTGACTGGCACATGAAGAATGGAATACTAGACATCCTAAAAACATGTATGACTAGAAAAGGAGATTCATGTAGTGAAAACAGGAAAGGTCGCTAGGGGCACTATTACACTGGTACACTCAAGACTTTAAAAGAACCACTGAATGACGCTGGGAGAATGTGGAAGATTTATAGATGGGCATAGACAAGAACTGTATAGGATAGGAAGGCATGATTTGAACTGGTGGAGATGATTAATTAATACAGACCACAGATATACCCAAATATCTAAGTTTTAGGGGGCAGGGGGGTGAGAGGGTTTAGGAGTTTTACCAAGAGACCCCAAGCAACTGAATTATCCCCACACCTCAATTCATTTGATGAAATTAGAGGATGTAGGGGACAGGTAATAGGGACAATGAGATGTAAAGGTGTACTCCATCAGACTTCGACTGGACTATTTGTATATGGAAAGGCCAGAAAACTTTAATACTGGCAGAGAAGATGGACTTGCTTCTTGGCAAGGACAGTGTCAGGACGAGTTTAAAAGCAGTGGAAGAGAGCTGCAGAGTCAGTGTAGAGCCAACATGGAGGAAACCAGCTCTTGAGAGTCCCCTTTGCCTTGTACCTTCTCTAAAGAACAGCAAGGTGGAAGGGGGAGTCTTACTCCTCATCTTATGAGCAATGGCATCTTGTAGCAGAAGTGCTTGGCAGTAGGAAACATGAGTTCACATGTAGTCTGTACACTACTACAAGGCATGGCTTCCAGAATTAAGCCTTCTAAGAAATCCAGTTGTAGAGTTAAAGAGAGTTAAGTTAGAGAATAGTGTATGGGGTATGGTGCCAGGAGCTAGAATCCTGCTTGGGACGTGGCAGGGCCCAGAGCCAAGACCACTGCTGATTCGAGGATGTGGGTTCCAGTTCTTTACTAAAGAATGTAGCAGTATCTTGGTCAGAAGTTCAGCTGATTTCAAAGCTGGAGAGAGTGAAGAGCAGGAAAGCTGCAGAGTCCCTTGCCCAGCACAGGGGCAGGCCAAAGCTAGCCCGCAGCAACAACTCATCCAGGAATGAAGACATCAGAGGCTCTTCTGCTTTGCAAGTCTAAGCAGCTTTTCTTGGTATGTATGTGCTATGGCCATATGGGATCCCCCAGTCATGTATCTTTGTTCTTGTGTCCATTCCTCCCACTGACCTTGGGTGTATTTATGGGAGAGTACACTCAAGATTTATGGGGGGAGGTGTTTTGTCACTACTGCTCCTACTCCACAAGTTCAGTGAACACTTCTTGCTGACAACAGTAAAGGTAAATACGCTGGTGGGGCTTGTGAACTTTAGTTTCCAGAGTACGGACCCACTGAGGGACCTTGAACATGGGTTAAATGTTCCCCTTGGAACCCATCCTGCAAATGAAGGTTGGGGGATAGACTAGAAGAGATGCTATTACATAAGGAAGAGTGAATTAGCTTTTCTACTTATCCTGTCACTATGTTCATTTCCATGGAGCCTGGCATCCTCCTAAATCTCCCAACAGGAATGGTTGTCTAACTGTGTTTTCCTTATTCTAGATGTGTGAAATTGAGTTTTTGAATTTATGTAAGGCATAACACTGATTCCCATTAAATTCCATATTTGAATTATTTTTTTTTTACAATTCACACAATAATGACAATGTTGTAAAGACAAACACCTTTGAAAGACTTTGGAACTCTGATCAAGCACAATTGCAGAGGACCGATAATGCATCCATTTCCTAACATAGCATGGGCTCAAGCTGCAAGAGATATGCCTTCTTTAACACAGCCAATGTGAAAATGCGCTGCTTAATATGTATCACAAAACTAACTAAATATATCAGCGAATTAAAACCGTACAGTGTCTAGCAAAGCGCCACACATAGATAAACAATTTTAAAGAAGTAGCTAGCATTCGAGACACCTCTGCAAAGCTTGGGAGGCAGGAATAATAACAGCTACCATTTATATAGTGCTGACTATGTGCCAGGCACTTCACAAATATATCTCATTTGATCTTCACAATGACCCAGGGAGGTAACCTGGTGCCCCCATTTTACAGATGAGTAAACTGAGGCAGAGCTTAAGTGACTTGCCCAGGGTGACACAGCTAGTAAATGTCTGAGGTTGAATCTGACCTCAGATCTTCCTGACTCCAGGCCTTCTTAGAAGACCTTGGTGTGAATCCCACTTCATCTACATGTTAGCTGTGTGACTCTGGGTGCAAGATATTTAACTTCTCTGAGCTTCAGTTTTTCTCATCTGTAAAAATGAGGATACTAAACAGCAAACCTAAAAGGGCTATATCAATGCTATTTGTAGTAATATTATTCAAGTGTTTTATTTTGTTTTTTAAATTTACTTATTATGAACGATGGAGTGAGTGGCAAGTTGGATGCACTTTTATCAGCGCAGTAAAATAGAGATGGGTCTTCAGACAGCAGTGCATCTCAGGAAAATTTCTTAAGAGACTGAATTATTCATGATGTGATCTTAATACAGCGCAATATTTTGCAGAAACAAATATTTCTTCTGCTCCTGTGTGAATTGTCCACCAATGACCAACAAAGGTATTGAATTCACATCTTGCCAAAGAAATTATGCTCAAAGTATGTCTGTCATGTTGCACGTGCACGCACACATAAGCCTAAATGCACACAATGCATGTGTGCGTGCATTTAAAATTCCTAATGCTAGCAAAGCTACTTGGGAGAAATAAGATGAGATATAAAAACAAGTACATTAATTCAATAACACAAATAAGCTTAGTTCAAGCTTTACAAACTATCCAGAGCAGCCTTAGCGTTCCAGAGCTCTTGGGAGATCAAGCATTCTGGGGAGTCACGTTTGTGGGAGAGTTGAGGGCATGGCACATTTAAGCACTAAACTATGATTTATCCACTTTGGGTAGAACTCTTTATTGAATATATCACATACTTCCCTGCCTTTTGAAATAGAAAATCTGAAACATAATGTATCTGTTTCTTAATGACCCTAGGTCACCACGATGTCAATTATTCAACTGAGCCCTAACTAGAGCAATGCCCTGGAGGCCTATCTAGGTGTATACAATGTTCTATTCCCAAAAGGCTGTGCTTTCTGAGTTCTTCCTCCTGTTCTTAGTTCTTATGCTTCCTCCTTTGCTAAGAACCGTTCACTTCTCACTGCTAATTGGCATGCCTGTCTCTTACAGCCCATCTCCCCTATTCTAATTTGTGGCTTTTAATATGCTGTGGAATGGGAAACTGGCTAGCCGAGCTTGTTAGCACTGCCAAAAATGACAGTAAACGAGCCCTGCATTAGGGCCTTTCCCATGAGTAAAACACATAGACTTTTTGACCCCCCATTTCAACCACTTGGGGACCCTCGTGGCTTATTTCTGAGGTTGCGGCTGGGTTCTGCTCAGATAAGACTGCCAAATAATTCCGTTTCAGGTGAGGAAGGAGTTACTGCATTGCCACTGTACTGAATCACAAATTATTTAACGAGTGAGCTTGGTCTAGCCTGAATCCAAGACAGTATTCCATGAGTTAGAACTCTGCTTAAAATTATGCACCTTATAAGGCAGCAACAAATGCACACACAGTTAAATACTGACACTACATGTAAACTATGGTCTTAGCTTAGTAGAGTATTTGGCACATAGTAGGGGCTTAATAAATGTTTATTGACTATTTATTGTATATATAGTGAGTAGCAAGAAATCCCCCTTTTTAAAAAAAAATATAATTTTTCTCTGTCCCTTCTTTGAAAAGTATGGATTAGTTTCCAAGAAAATTGTTTGGTACCAGCTGTAGAAATGCCCAACAAATATATAAAGTTGCAAGAACTAAAGAGGAGACACAAGAAAAAATATGGCAGAAGACAAAATACTAAGAACAAAAATTCTTGGTGAACTAAAACTAAATTCTAGCATTACCTTCTACAAATTATACTCAACTAACAGCTTAGTATGGTTCAAAAATGTATCTGTTGTACCTTGTATTTTCCCTTTGAAAATAAGAGGGGAGAATTCTCTAGTTAGATTGTTTATGGTCAACAAAGGAAAACAATACTTGATGCCTAGCTTCTTATTCTATCAGCAAGTGATGCCCCTCCTTTCTGTGCCATGTACTTCCCTTTGGCAGGTCTATTCATTGGTAGCCAAAGCAAATATAGCTGGAGGATGAGACTTAGGGTATTTGAAAATGAGCCTATGCCCTGTCCCTGGCCAAAGGGTCAAACTTTGGATTACCTCAGCAAGAAAACCCAGTATTACTTTTGACAACTTGATGAATTTGTCATTGTAGACAACTCTTGGATATGGATTGCTTATATTATTATCTCATAGGTATCAGGAAGACAGATGGAAAACTCACATATGAATTTCACCTTTCTGCTCCTGATAAGACCAAGCCAGCCCCAACAACTGTGATCCTCAAAATGCTGATGATCACAAGTCATGGCTGTTCACAATGGAATAACAATATAGAGATACCTATGGCACTCCTATTAGTACTACAACCAAGCTGCTCTCCTAGAGATCTACTTGACTCTAGGTAGAATCCATTGTTAAAGGGTTATAACTTTTGAGGTCAATTAGGACTAAGCTATTCAATGAATTCAATGAATTCCAGCACCCATGAAACGAACACTTAAGAGTCCAGGTTTTCTCCAGAACTGATGATCCCATTAAAGTCTCATGGCAAATGAACTAGGAACATTGGGATATAGACATCGCTTAGTAAAAGCTGTCCAATAGCAGCAAATGACTTTTCAGTCAATCACTTTTGATGTGCCAGGCACTGTGGTGAGTAGAGGCAATAGTGAGAGAGCCCCTGCCCTCAAGCAGACTCCATCATCAGAGTTCCTTAAAGATGAGGTTGAAGGCAATTAGGCTGCTTTAATATCCATTTTAAGGTCTTATACGACTTGGGAAAATAAGTTCATTTTGTATGGAGATGTTCTACCAGATGGCAACAGAAAACTCCAATATAACACATTCTCTGCTTACAACTAAACTCCTCACAAATTTGGAGTAATATTTTAATTATGCATTTAGTCAGTTTTACTGGAGAGGTAAGTGAACTCAACAATCTCTTACCTGTTTTCATGCTGTTAAGCAGAGACAAAAGTAAAAAAACAAAAGCAGAAACCTGGCAGATATCGCTTCTTTTTGACAAAAGAAACAAAACAAAAATGAAGAAAGAAACAGTGGCTGGGTTCACAGGAAGGGTGTTATGGAACTAATCCAAAAGCTCCAGCATGATGAGCACCTAGAACAATACAATTTTGTCTGCGTCATCCTGTGATTTTCATTCAAAGTCTCATCTTTATCCTTCGTTTCCTTTCTAAGCAAATGAATAGTTTTTTGGCCTCAACATCACATTAATTCACACATTCCGAATCAGAAATAACTACAAGAGACTTCTTTGCAGCTGTCATCAAATGAGTAACCATCTATTATACAGAATAATATGGAAGGAGGGGCACTAGAATAATGACAAGAATAAATAACACGCAGGGTACTTCAAGGAGCTCTGGCCTCAGAAACTTCTTAGGTGCGTGAGTTTGGACAAATCCTTTAACATCTGTTTGATTCAGTTTCCTCAACTCGACAATGGAGAAAATAAATCTCTGTCCAAGGATTGTTGTGAGGGTCATCTGAAATAACAACTGTAAAGCACTAGTACAGTGCCTGGCACATAGTAGGTACTTAACAAATGCTTGTTTTCTCCATTTCCAAAGCTCCTTCTGCTCTCTGCTGTATGTTAATTTTAAAAATGTTTCACCGAAACCCTTTTCTTTCTTTTTACACCATTGACAATAGCCTCAAAACAATGCCCACTTCCTAAATAAAAGCCTTTTCTTTACAACTTGCAATCTGCAATACTGACTGCAACAAATACGTATAGCCAAGCAAAATACATAACCAACAAACACAAAATTTGTGTTGTATAGGTCATGGATGAAAAATGTCTTCTTACAGACCTCCAGTCTATCTGTCCTTCACCAAGAGGTGGGAAGCCTGCCTGTCTCCTCACCAGTTCTCTCTTTCATGAGGGTCTGTCCATCCTGTGTTTCAGATGAGCAGCAGTTCTGTGCAACAGCATGGAGAGTCTGTATGGCCTTTATATCAGTGTGCTATATTGAAAATCTCAACATCACTTAACATTACTATAAGAGGTCCCTGATCTTAGGAACTTAAGAAAGGAGCAAGAGCTTGAGTTAATGGAGATGGAAGAAGTGAGGGTGGGGAAGAAAACAGGGTGGCCTCAACTTCTTTCTGGAGAGCAGAGACTGAAAACACAGTTCCTTTTCACTTGGTCTCATCTGGAGGATCTATTAGAATAATATTCTCAAGTTTTCCAAGTCACTAAGGGACTTGACTACCTAGCACGTGGGGATTTCTAAGCTCTGTCAATATCCAGTTGCTCCCATGGGAGCCATTGACTTCTATACCAGGTTTGGAGGAGGTGGTGGTATAGAATATTTTTCAGAATGCTCTAAGGTCAAATTTTGTGACCACTCCAATTAAGCTTATCATCCCCTGACTGCCCTCAGCATTTTTTAAAGGTCTACAGAACAATTTTATAACATGTTGAGATATATTTATCTCTTGATATACATATGCAATTTCTATTAGCATTAATGGGAAGAATTACTAAAGAGAATATGTATCTATTAATCTCATGAATATAAAAGGGTTTCATAACCATTATTCCTTTCTAGGCCTCTTGGAATTCGAGAAAACGAAAGTTAAAGCAACAAAAATCAAACCAAAACAACGTACTAGCTTTATGCTTTCTGCACCCTTTATTTAGACACCACATCACTCAAGCAAGGAACATGAACTGGTATCCACACAATACCCAAGAATCATTTCATCGGCCTAAGAAAAGGGGCAGCTGCTTCACAGGCTTAAACAAGCTCCCCAAGAACGGAAGACAGTATATGATAAATACCGTAGCCAATTGAAAATGCACAAGCGATTTGGGTAAGTAGAATGTAAGACACCCAGCATCTCACAGACATTTGTGCGTACTGTTAATCCGAAGCACAATGGGCATTCTCTCAAGGGCATCATGGTGGGCCTCAATTCAGACATCGTTCCCTTTCGTTCTGTAGCTGAAACCCTCATTCCTCACTTACCCTGTTGAGTGTGCTTTTAGTGCAATGAAATTCCCTTGGACTGTAATGGGAATTGTTTTGTTAAGAGCCTGGTAACTCCATTGAAAAGAGGGGGTTGGGTGTTCCTAGTCTTCTTTTTTTGAAAGCCAATTACTTCTCATGGAAAGGAAAGCTCATCAGCATGCCAAGGAGTTAGTCCAACGAGAAGATATGATTTCGTTTTATCACTTTGATTACAAAAATCATCAAATAAAATGCACTTGTAGTAAAAACAGATTATGCAACACATACCTGTTCTCAAATGGCCCTGGCTGGAATGCTATTATGAACAGGCTTTCCATTCTGTACATAACCCATATTTATATTGATCAATAAAAGCAGAGACCTGAAGCTCGCAGATCTGTGTTTGTGTGGAAAGTATTTATTAGCAATCCCTTCTTTTATCTTTATCACATTTGGGCAGGGCTTTAGGAGGGTGTGGATGAAATGATTAAGTCATTTTAGGAGATACTTTTTCAATTCTAAGCACAAAGTTAGCTTTAAAAATCCAAAAGAAAAAAATAATTAGTACAGCGAGTGATGAGAAATGAAATGAGTTAAAAGATGTCACCAACAGAATCCAGTCCTGTCAAAGGACCCATAACTGAACTGAAAGAGTAGCAGAGATTAGCATTAGACCGTTGAAAGGTGGTACCAAGGCAAGAGAGACATTATTGTCAAAGACATGTAGACAACAATAGCCTATTATCTTAACCCATCAGTGGTCCAGTACTGCCACCTTATCTCTCAGACAGAACAAATGACTCCAAAGAGGAGTACAATTCCAGAGTCTTTGCATAGATAGTGGAAAAATTGGACAGAAATGGTTCTGACAACCAGTTCATACACGTCAGAACTTAATTCACCCTGTGCCTGGCATACAATAGGTACTTAATAAATAGCGACTGACTGATCTAGGGAAATACAATTTGAACAATACTCAATGCTGTATATCTGATAATGAACAAGTTAGCTTCTTACTGTCTAAAAGTTATTTTTATTTCTCTGTTCCAGAGTGCGCAGGAAGCAATTAGCTGACAAATTTTATTGGCTGACATGAATTTCACTCCATGGGGAATGAGAAAAAAGAAAGCGAAATAATCATTCTAACTTTTAGTAAGTTGGAAGAAAAAATAAAGGAAAAAAACCCCAGACTGATCCGGCTGCAAACTGCCACCTCCATCCGTCTGATGATGAAGGTTAAAAAAACAAATAAATTCTCCGGAGGGGCAAAGGAGTTCATTACTTGGGGCTGTGCCTGGGATTTCTCATTTCAAACAAAGACGCCGGGGCCCTCTGTAATCAGGAAATGATTTCCAGATAGCAAAAAGGTAAGGTTTTGTGCTCTGCTTTCTTCTCTTCTATTCAAATGTAACTGTGTGAAAGGCTTTCACGACCGAGTGAAGAAATGAGATGTCAAAGCTTAGTAAGGCAGTTTGCTTTCACTTTCTTTCTCGCAGTATTAAATTGAAAGAGAAATGGCAAAACTATTTGTCAAATTTCCCCAACTACTTATTTTTTTAAACTGTATTTAATACATTTTCCCCACAAGGCTTTTTAAGAGCAACCATTTTATAAACAAGAAGATATTCAAAACAACAGCAATGGGGGAAATGGGAGAGGGAGAAGAGTGTGGAATGACAGAAAAGTCACTTTCAAAAAACCAGTAAGGCAGCAGCCAAGCCAAGCATGGTCATTCCCTTCCACTGGCTCTTTCCTCTCTCATGCTGCTAGTTAGGTAAACCTCATTCTTTAGGTACCATAATCAGTTCTACAAAGAATGGGCAGAAAGGCTTAGTTCTCAAACAAAATTTAAGAAACGGCATGAAACAAGGATGAGGAGACTGCTCTCAACATGTCCCTACCTCTTATTGTCTATGTGACTTTGAGTAAGTTGTTAAACCCTTCTGACCTCTAGTTTTACCATATGGAAAATGGGCATAATACCTGTTTAGGGGATCAAATGAGATTCTACACATGAAAAGACTTTTGCAAGCTACCAGGTGCTACATATGTATAAAAGTCTGAGAGTATATTTTTGAGCATTTGATGACCTAAATTACTCCTAAAAAGGGCTCCTAGGCTCAGAGGAGCAGAGATTAAAGTGAGAAGGGGCTGAAATTAAGTGAGGCTAGTGACTTGCCCAAGGTGCCAAAGCTAATGACAGAGTCAAAATTTGAACTTGGTTCCTCTGGCTCTGCAGCCATGTTGCTGTCTCCCTATATGGGCCCATCCCAAATATCCTATACTTCTCGGCAGATTTGTAGAGCTAAAATAAAAGGAGGGACTGATATTTACAAACATTATCTCCTTTCAGAGGTTGTGACTTGCCCACAGTCACACAGCTGGTTAGTGTGAGGAGGAGTAAGGTGTGCACCCAGGTGGTTGAGACTTCTGCTTTACCACCTGGTGTGCCACAGGCCTCTCTCTGAAAGGGATCTCAGTGCTCACTTCATCATTTGTGAGGACCCAGTGGAGCCAGTCATTGACAGGAGGCTGTGTCCTTGCCACTGGGTTTTTCTAGCAGCACTAGCAATAGCTTCGCTATGCCTGTCCATGTTCTCTTGTTCCGGTGGCCCTGATGAACAGGACACACACAGTGAAATGATATGGAGTCAACTGAAAGGCTACAATGCCCTTTAAAAACATGATTGTGCACTGCGCTGAGCCTCCTCAAACAGACCTTAAAGCTGCAACTTCCCTGGCTCTTATAATGCCACTGCAGCTGCGATATTTCTGAAGTAGGACATCCAGGAAAGGGCACACCATATTAATGTTTCTAGAAACATTAGGCTTAATTCCCCTGCAAAAGATTTAATAGCTTAGTGGAACCAAAAAAAAAAAAAACCTTTGAGAGAACAATTAATTCTACAATGGAAATTTGCTTAAACTAATATTAGAAAGAAAATATTTCAGAATTGGTTATCTCGACTAATCTCATAACCCAAGGCTAGAAGAAAAGGTCATGGCTAATTGGTACAAAAGCAGTGTTGGTCACACACTTGGGAAGTACTGCCCATTGGGGTGATGAACACCAGCCAACCAGGACCCCTTTACCTCTAATTATGCCATGACATGGATCAACTATTACAGAGCCCAGGAAAAAGCAAAACAAAGCCTTGTGCCCAAGTCAGGCTCCCCCCCCCCACCTTATTTACCATATTTAACTTTTACAACCTTATCATCCTTCCTAATAGAAGGAAACTTATTTGATGGTCAAGACAAGAGCTAAGTACTCATGGAGAGTTCTGCAACACAGGAATGCTATAATAAAAATGGATTGGGAGTTTTCTTTTAATAATTGGCTAGTAAGTTTTAATTTTCCCAAGCAGAAGATAGCAGATTGTATACTTTTCAATATAAAAAGCTTAGTGCCTATATTACAGATGTCTACTTTTACATGTGCCAAACTGCTAGTATAAAACTGTTCTATGCCCAGAACAAGAGAGTAGTGGCTCCTTCAGAGCAGAGACTCTTGGCTTTTGCTCTATATTGGGACCTAGCACAGCTTTTCTGCACATTGGAGGCACTTAATACATGCTTACTGAACTGGACTAGATTTAAAAATTGGCAGGAAAATCACTCATATGTAATAATTCCAGCAAATTTATATGAAATAATCTGGTTTGAAGACATCATACCAGGTAGGTCTGCGGTCCTGAAGACCCAGGTTGCGATCCATCTTTGGACATGGCTCCGTCATTGTAGCCCAGTCCTTAGACCTTTGTGGACCTCAGGCAGTTCCTTAGGCCTTACCTCCAAAGTCATGGCCACATTGGCAGAGGAAGCCTCCCACACCAGAGTTCCCCAACCTGAGAAAATCACATGTATTCCTGTAATAATTACAATGCCAACCAAACCTCTCACTTCTATTTACAAAGCACGGCCCTTATAACCCTAGGCATTTTGGCATTTTGCTTCGCACACTTGAATGGTAAAGAATCCTCGCTAGAATATAGCTTAATTGTAGACCTGCTCCGAAAAATGCAGGAGAAAAGACCGATCTTCTTTAAAATCTAACCTCCTGAAACCCAGAGCTGATTTTTCTTTAAATTATACACACCTGGGGCGGAGCCAAGATGGCAGAGTAGAAGGACGCACGTTTACGAGCTCCAACCCACAGCCCATAGAATTAATGTAAAAAGAGACCCCCATAACTTCTGGACCACTGAAAGGGGTACAGAAACGGAGTGGAAGAGATTTCCGTGCCAGAGAGCCCTGGAGAGCTGTCCCCAGGGTCCGTCGCACCCGGAAAGCGGACCCCACCCCAGCGCTGCCCTGGCCGCGGCTCCAGAGAAGCTGACCCGAGCAGGCTTCAGGGATGGAAGCTCTGGCAGCCGGGAAAGTCCCTCCGCCCACGGAAGCTACAGGTCAGTGAGAGAGACGGCTGGCTGGCTGGGGGGAGTGGGGTGTCTCCGTGACTCGGGCCCCCTCGGGAGGAAGTGGTGGCGGCAGAGACGGGGGTCGGAAGCGGGGGAGGCAGAGGCATGGGCGGCAGCGGTGGCAGCAGCAGCGGCAGTGGCGGCGACCCGGAACTCCCCCAGCAGCAGGCAGGATCTTCATTACTGAAAGTCTCTGCATAAACAACCTGAGAGAGCTGAGCCTGGGAGACGGCCCTGCACCCCTCCCCCCCTCCCCCCCCCTCCGTTCCTGAAGGTCTCTGCATAAAGCCCCTGAGGGAGCTGAGCCTGGGAGGCGGCCCTGCCCCCACCCCAGCACAAAAACTAAAGCTACATTGATTAGCAGCTGGGCGGGCGGCACGGAAAACCCATTTGAATCTCAGAGCCCAAGCACTAGCTGGGTGGATCTAGGCGGGGGTGGACAGGAATCTCAGAAGTCAAGTAACTGGCTAGGAAAATGCCTAGAAAAGGGAAGAAATATAAGACTATAGAGAGTTTTTTCCAACAAATGCAAATGATCCCGACATTTGGATCTGATGATGAGGACGTATTCTTGCCATCAGGGAAAGACGTGGAGGGCGGGGCCGTGACTGGGTACCCCAGACACCCCAGGGGGATGTCAGGTGGGCTCAGGCCTTGGAAGAGCTCAAAAAGGATTTTGAAAAGCAAGTTAGACAGGTGGAGGAAAAACTGGGAAGAGAAATGAGAGAGATGCAAGAAAAGTATGAAAAACGGGTCAATACCTTGGTTAAGGAGACCCAAAAAAATGCTGAAGAAAATAACACCTTGAAGAATAGGCTCACTCAATTGGCAAAGGAGGTTCAAAAAGCCAATGAGGAGAAGAATGCTTTCAAAAGCAGAATGAGCCAAATGGAAAAAGAGGTTCAAAAGCTCACTGAATTTAATAGTTCTCTCAAAATTAGAATGGAACAGATGGAGGCTAATGACTTTCTGAGAAACCAAGAAATCACAAAACAAAACCAAAAGAATGAAAAAATGGAAGAGAATGTGAAACATCTCATGGGAAAAACAACCGACCTGGAAAATAGATCCAGGAGAGACAATCTAAAAATTATGGGACTACCTGAAAGTCATGATCAAAAAAAGAGCCTAGACATCATCTTCCATGAAATTATCAAGGAAAACTGCCCTGACATTCTAGAACCAGAGGGCAAAATAAGTATTGAAAGAATCCATCGATCATCACCTGAAAGAGATCCAAAAAGAGAAACTCCTAGGAACACTGTGGCCAAATTCCAGAACTCCCAGCTCAAGGAGAAAATCTTACAAGCAGCTAGAAAGAAACAATTCCAGTACTGTGGAAATACAATCAGGATAACTCAAGATCTACCAGCTTCTACATTAAGGGATCGAAGGGCGTGGAATAGGATATTCCAGAAGTCAAAGGAACTAGGACTCAAACCAAGAATCACCTACCCAGCTAAACTGAGTATAATACTTCAGGGGAAAATACGGTCTTTCAATGAAACAGAGGACTTTCAATCATTCTTGATGAAAAGACCAGAGCTGAAAAGAAAATTTGATTTCCAAACACAAGAATGAGAAGAAGCATGAAAAAGTAAACAGCAAAGAGAAGTCTTAAGGGACTTACCAGAAGTGAACTATTTACATTCTTACATGGAAAGACAATATTTGTAACTCTTAAAACTTTTCAGTATCTGGGTAGTTGGTGGGACCACACACACACGTACACGCATGCACGCACACACACATGCACACACACACAGAGACAGAGAGCACAGAGGGAATTGAATAGGATGGGACCATAGCTGAAAAGAAATTAATGTAAATGATGAGAGAAAAATGTAGTGGGAGGAAAGGGGGTGAAATGGAATGGGGTAATTATATGTCATTTAAGAGGCAAGTAGGAGACTTTTTAGTGGAGGGAAAAAAGAGGAGAGCTGAGGAAAAAAAAAACAATTAGTTTACCCTCGTCACATTTGACTAAAGGAAGGAATAAAATGCACACTCATTTTGGTATGAAAATCTATCTTACAGTATAGGAAAGTGGGGGAGAAGGAGATAAGCAAGGGGGGGATGATGGAAGGGAGGGCAAAGGGAGGAGGGAGCAATTTGAAGTCAACACTTGGGGAGGGACAGGATCAAAAGACAGAAGAGAAACAATGAGGGGCAGGATAGGATGGAGGGTAATTCAGTTAGTCTTACACAACACGACTATCAGGGAAGTCATTTGCAAAATTACACAGATAGGGCCTATATTGAATTGCCTGCCTTCCCAAAGGGAATGGGTGGGGAGGGAGGGATGGGGAGAATTTGGAACTCAAAGTTTTAGGAACAACTGTCTAGTATTGCTGTTGCTACTAGGAAAGAAGGCATACAGTTAATGAGGAATAGAAAGTCATCTGGCCCTACAGGAGAAAAGAGAAGATGGAGACAAGAGAAGGGAGGCATGACAGAAGAGAGGGCAGATTGGAGATAGGGAAAATTAGATGCTTGGGGTATTGGGGTGGGGGGAGGGGATAAAAGGGGAGAAAATTTGGAACCCAAAATTTTGTGAAAATGAATGTAAAAAGGTAAATAAATAAATAAATAAAAATTAAAAAAAAAGAAAAAAAAATATACACACCCCCATTTGTCAGGTTGGACATAAATGTGCAGAGTAATTGGAGGAAACGTTTTGCTAAAGACTCATTCCCAGGTAGTTTCATCTTTGGATGTAATTTCTCAGTTTAAAAATAAGAACTACGTAGTTAACTCCTGGTTATCTAAATGAGGCTTACTGTAGTATATTGCGTACAGTAAAGCAATCAACAAATACTTGACTAGAATTGATCTGCATTAAATTATTTCTTATGTATCCTGATAATGAAAAAGCACAGCTTGGTACTGAATTCCCACAAAAAAGAGAGAAAACCGCGCACTGGCAGGAAGGTGCAATCCAATTCAACAAACACTAAGCATGGAAATTTCCCCCAGATCCTATACCTGTCCTGTAAATGGTACATCCTCCCATTACCTCGTCACCATGCTTTTATCTTTATCAGTGAAATAACAACTCCCTGAATGGTAAACAGGACAGTAGATTACAAACAATCATTCTCACATTCTTCCCCATAAAAAAGGAGTACAGAGGAGGACATAGCAAAGATACTCAAGCCTAAATCTTATCAGAGCCTGATTTCTGAGAGATACTAAAGAAAGAGAAAGGAGTCTTGAAACCCTGAGGCTGACTGGGAGAATTTCCAGGGCTGTGAGGAATTGCTGAGGCAGCATGAAGGAAAGGTGGGAAACTGAGAAGGAATCCCCTAGCCCCGTAACACATGGAGGGCTGGACAAATGGTCATTCAAGAAGCAGCCTGAGGCTAATCTGCTGCACAGGTGAAAACGTGACAGTTGGTCGTACTTTCCAGCTTTTGGCCTCCTTTAAAAAACAAAACAAAACAGCTAAACTCCTTTACATCTTCCTTGACCAGAAAGTTTTAGTTCTAACTAGGTTATGCAAACTAATCAATATCATTTATGGAATCTGCAAAAAAAGCTCACATTGCTGGACTTGGTATTTCAGAATATCTCATCCCTTCCATCCCACACCATTCCAAGTTTCAAAATGGCCTTTAATTACTTGCAAAATCATTGGTTGGAACACTATTTCAAAACTGATTTTGAATGTCTAGTGTATTTCCATTAATACTCACCTATCAGAAAGCTAGCCTCGTCCCTTTCTCGGGCAGAGAAGTAGAAGCAACCATTTGAAATCGGAAGGCTCTGACAGCTGTACTCTAGGTGACCCTCTCAAAATCATTGCCTTTGCCAACGAATCAGACAACAACTTTCCTTTTGTAACCAGGGGTTCAAGCCTAGATCATTTGCATGAGCCCTGAGAGTATGACTACTTGCATATGCGGCAGAGATGTCCTAAGAGTTTGAGAGAATTAAAGGGCAGAGGTGATTCCAGACCATCTTCTAAGAGAAATCAAAGATAGAGAGAAGAGTTTGGGAAGTGGCAGACATGGAGAGGAGCTGATAGCTCAACAAGTGTCTGATTTCCAGCTTGCCACCCTAAAGACTTCAGGGAATTAGTGCCTGGATGGGATCACAGTCTGTCTGTCTTATCTCTCTGTCTCTTGTGTGTGCACATGCAGCACACAGATTTTATTTTGTGTAATGAGCATTTGGTGGGAAAGAACCAAGTCTTGGACGTAAGCTGAAACCCTTCCTTTTTAAGGAAAGTACCAGGGAAGTAGCTTCAATCTAAGAACAAAATTCTTTCCCCTATTTTAGCAATAGGTGGGGAGGAGAAAATGGTGGGGTGGGCTTATGGCTTCCTTGCATGGCATAGCTAAACAACCTAGGGAGACAAACCTTCATAGGAAAGCTTCACGGAAAGCATTTTTATTGAAGACTTCTCAGCAAAATCAGCTAGCATGGCCACGCTGAGAACTGGTGGCCTATATTAGATACTTTTTCTTTTGATTTTTACATTCTAAATCTAGGATCTCAGTTCTACTTTATAACTTAGCAGAATCTCAAAGCTGCTGGTGTAATTAATATGCTCAAGATTCCATGCAATCCAATGAACATTAATGATACACTGTGTCTGTTGTGAATAACGTGAGCAATGTAACACTCATGAACAGAGGTGGGGAGTCCATTTTCCAAGATGGGTGCAGAGGACTGACAGGCAGTACTCACTGAGCAAGGAGGGGGGTGACAGCAGGACAGCACATATGCACTTGGCCTTTCAAAGAAATCTTTAACCTTGTCCAGAAGGATACTGGTTTCACAGAATGTGCCCATGCCCAGGTCGTCACTCCTTACTAGTACTGAGAGTGCCAAATTGCTGGGGGGCAGGGGTGATGAGGAGGAACACGTAAAGAAGAACTGTTTTCCATTGCTTGGCTATTCATTTTTATTATAAATTAACGTTATTGTTTCAGTGCCATGACTCATCTAGGCCTACTAGCATGATAAACAACTGTAAGTCCACCGAGATCTGAGTCAGGTTTGGAGTTTTCTAAATGACTGGGGGCAGAGGAAATCAATCCTTCAATCACAGAGAAAGCAGAACTAGTTGGTCCATAGTCTACAAAACATTCAATGATTTTGTTAAACTGACCATAACATCATGCTATTTTAGAGCCAGAAGGGACTTCGAGGATCATTTGTCCAGCATTCTCCTTTAACAAATAAGGAAACTGAGGTACATGGAGGAAAAATGACTGCCTAAAGTCACATAGCTAGTGGCATAATCAAGAGGAGAACATGATTCTTCTTATTGTTTTCTTTTTTTATTACATTTTTTGGATGGCAATTTTATTTCTGGAGACACACATACACATGCACACATATACATATATGGATCAATAAAATCTAGGCCTATGTTAAAGAGATTGCCATGTATTCCATTTTGAGAATGTCCTCTATGAATAACTTTATGTACCCCTAAAGTGAGCTTGCCAAATTGAACACAGATCATGTAATACACACCATGACTTGGGTTCAAGTCCCACCTTGACTACTTAATACCTATTTTACCTTGAGAGGGTTTAAAGTAAAGAGATTCCAAGATTCTTTTAGATGCTAAATTCATGAGCCCTTATTCAAAAGGACTGAAGAGAAAAAGAATTTTTCTAAACTTGATGCAAAGTGATCCAAAAAAATCAGACCCTGCTAACACGTGATTTCATCAGTATGGATATCACCTTCCCCCAATGAAGACTGTTAACTCCTCCCACCTACCCCCATGCCTTCTCCACTTGCACAATTTGTGACACTGTCTTTTCAGAAATTTCTGAAAAAAATCATTGGAAAAAAAAACAGTCCTGACAATTATCCTCTGCATTATATAATGCATTGCCTTCTGGGAAGCATTTTCCTAAGGCCAACCTACAGCTACACATAACTATCTTTTCATCACTCAGCAAGACTGGAAGCTGGTTCAGTTTTTTCCCATCACAGCTAGAGATCCCAATGTAGCAAAGATGAAATGAAAGGAACCCTCTTCTATCCATAAAAATGGGGCCCATAGTGACGTTCATGAAACCTTAAGAGATTCTTGTTTGGCAAACTTCCTAAATAATAACAGAATTACCCTGTGATGTACTTACTTCACAGGCTATTATGTTCTTTCCTTTCCTTTGAATTAGGCTGCACCTTATCCTGGAATTAAAGGAGAGCAAGAGATGATGCTGTGATCACCTGATAACCTGAACATACCTCAAGAAAAACACTTGTGTGAAAAGTACAAAATACCTGGTGTACCTGAAGTTAGGCCTATCTATAGCAATTCCCTCTCCAGGTGTAGAGAATTCATTTTAATTCTGACAATAAAATGAAATTCACATACCAGGAGAGGAGTTACAGCTAAAAACAAGTTCTCATCTTTGTCTTTGCCTTTTCTCAAAATCATTTTTCCATTTGATTTCAATTAGCTTGTGATATTGCAGTAAAATTAGATCCACAAGAACTACCACCAGTCAACTCCCAATTATCTGCACCACTGAAGGTGAGCACTGGTGTAAATAATTGAAAAGCATGGATTATCAGCACAGTAGGGTCACGGACCTTTGTTCCCTGATACACCTTTCCTTGTGGGAAGCACCTCTCAACACTCATGGATAACTGATGAACTGATGCGGGAGGAGAAGTACAACAAATAGAGTAAACAGGAAAATATTCTTCCTTTTTCTTGCTAAGGGAAAGCTGATTTGCAGAGAAGGAAGAAAGCTCTCCCAACTAGCACTGTCTGAAAACAGTGTGGCATTCCTCCTCAGTAAACTCCCCATCCCTGGACATGTTCATGCAGAGATCACACAACCTTTCAAGGGTCTAGGTGGATGGGATTTTGGAATTGAGTTGGGAGGCTGGACTATAGTATCCCTAAAGTTTCTAAGATTCTATGAAGAAGATATACAATTACCAGAGATGTAACATGTAACATTACTGTATGATGGAGATGAAAACAATTTGGGCCTGAAAGGACTAACTTTCCAAACAATCTTGTGAAATTCATATCCTTTCTTCCCCCTCTTTTCTTCTGGTTCAAGATCTACACTGACTTTCTGAAACCACTGCAGAAAGTTATGAATAATGTATGACATGAAAAATCCTGCTCACTGCTCAGAAAGAACTAGATTATTTGTTATATGTTACATATATACTAGGCAAAAAATGGAAAAGACCCATAAGCCCAGAAATCTGAAGGCCAATCCTTTCCACTGAAAAGGAAAAATTGCTACATTGGCTCCTCATCCTGGGACAACCAAGAGAAAGCTTTAGAATAGCCCTGTATACTGCATGAAAACCCCCAGTTCCAATCAGATCAATTCACCCAGGAAGTCAGGACAAAACAGGGGATGGTTAGTCAATTACTCACTTGTCAATTCCCCTTTCTGTGTTAAGGGACATTGGAGAGACTGGTGAGAAGGTGCCGGGAGAAGCTTTTGGTGCATTTTTATTATCACCGTTACTTCTATTGCAAGACTTCTTTTTATTTCCCCCAGTAAGTAATTAGGAGCTTTGCACTCAGAGCAGCTCTGTTGGGGTGGAACAAAATGTGACTTGAGCTCAGAATGGCAAGAGGCAACAGTCAAACATATGCACGAAAGCCATAAGAAGGAGAGACACAGCACAGACTGAGGCAACAGAGTTTCTATTCATGTGACATTCTTCTTCCCCTGTCAGATCTAGGCGACACAGAATGGAAAGGTTAGGTGGAGGGAGCATATGGGATGCGAAACTACCCAAAAAATGAACTCCACTTCAGCACAATTCTACTTAGGGTGCAGCACAATTCAAGTTCCCAGATTTTTCAGCATCTTCTCTATATTCAAAGCTCAGTGTGATGGGAAAGCTCCCCTAAAGGAAAAGGCTCACCAGCCCACAAACTCCACAACCCTCGTCCCATCTTCACCACTCTTCTCTGCTTCCAATCACAGAGGAAGGGGAGGACTTCCTCCTTGCCTAGGCTACCCTCTCTACTTATTATCACAGCGGGAAAGTAACTTGGAGTTCAACCCCCTTATTTTCAAGAGAAGGAAACAGAGACCCCAGGAGGCAAAATGACCTGCCTGATATCATTCAGTAAAGGACCAGAGCTGGAATTTGAGCCCAGGTCCTTTGATTCCAGATTCGGAGTATCCACCCCAAATGTTCACCTGAAATATCTGTGGTAAAGCCTTCCGAGGTCATATTGGTCTGATCAGCCACAGTCGGACACATCAAAACTTGAGTTTATCATGGTGATGTCATTTTGGTCCTCTTTGAGAATGAAGGACAACCACCAAACCAACCAACTGAGGCACTGGGTCAGAGGGTCTTGTTTGCCCTCCTCTGGCTCTGAAAAGTGTATAAATACTCATTGGAAGTGTTTGGCCAAATGAAACTCTGGGTAGTCATTAAAGATCTTCCCCCTTGAAAACCCAGATACTGGTGCATTTCTCTCTGGTAACTATGTATGTATGTAATTGTCAGACAGTTGGAAACTCTGTCTCTTTGTCTTTATTTCTTTGCTTGTATTTTCTCTATTGGTATATGTGTTTGATTAAAGTAATTGTAGACCCCTCAAAAGTTGTTTTCCTTTTAGAAATAAAAATAAACAAGAAAGAAGTTAAGGAGGTGAATAAAACTTTGGATAAGGTCAATATGATAGATCTCTGGAGAAAACTGAATGGGGATAGAAAAGAATCTACCTTTTTCTCAGCAGTACATGGCACATATACAAAAATTGACCATGCTCTAGCATATAAAAACCTCACAATCCAGTGCAGAAAGGCAGAGATAGGCAATGCATCCTTCTCAGTTCATAATGCAATAAAAATTATATGTAATGTGTGTGTGTTTGTCCTTGGTTGCTGAAGAAGACCATGCCATCAGAGAAATAATGACACGACTGGCACTTGACTTTGTTTTGAGTGAGGGAGGGCTGTGCAGGTCACCAGCCTCACTTCTCCTCCAGAGCCATTTGAATCCAGCTATTCATCAGGATGACTGGAGATGACCCAGGATGAGGCAATTGGGGTGAAGTGACTTGCCCAAGGTCACACAGCTAGTGAGTGTCAAGTGTCTGAGGTGAGATTTGAACTTAGGTCCTCCTGACTCCTGCACTGCTGCTCTATCCACTGCACCATGTAAAAGGCCATGGAAAGATAAACCAAAAATTAATTGGAAACCAAATAATCTAATCCTAAAGAAGGAGTCGGTTAAAAAACAAATCATAGAAACAATCAACAACTTCATTAAAGAAAATGACAATAATGAGACAACCTGCTAAATCTTATGGGATATTGTAAAAGCAGCTCTCGGGGAAAGTTTTATATCGTTGAATGCCTACATGAATACAATACAGAGAAACGAGACCAATGACTTGGGCATGCAGCTGAAAAAGCTAGAAGAAGAACAAACTGAAAATTCCCAAGTAAACACCAAATTAGAAATACTGAAAACCAAAGTAAATATTAATAAAATTGAAATTAAGAAAACTATTGAACTAATAAATAAAACTAATAGCTGGTTTCACAAAAAAGCTAATAAAATTGATAAACCTTTGGTCAAATTGATTAAAAAAAGAGAAGAAAATCAAATTACCAATATCAAAAATGAAATGGGTATACTCACCTCCAATGAGGAGGAAAGTAAAACAATAATTGGAAATTACTGTGCCCAACTTTATGCCCATAAATTAGACAATCTAAATGAGATGCATGAGTATTTTAAAAAATATAAATTGCCAAGATTAACAGAAGAGGAAGTTGAATACTTAAACAACCTCACTTCAGAAAAAGAAACTGAACATGCCATCAATGAACTCCCTAGGAAAAAATCTCCAGGGCCAGATGGATTTACAAGCGAATTCTATCAAACATTTAAAGAACAGTTAATTCCAATACTATATAGATTATGTGGGAAAATTGGGGAAGAAGGAGCCCTCCCAAATTCATTTTGTGATACAAATATGGTTTTGATACCTAAACCAGGAACAGCCAAAACAGAGAAAGAAAATTATAGACCAATTTCTCTGATGAATATAGATGCAAAAATTTTAAATGAGGTTTTAGCAAAAAGAATACAGCAACTTATCACGAGAATAATACATTATGATCAGGTAGGATTCATACCAGGAATGCAAGGTTGGTTCTATATTAGGAAAACTATTAGCATTGTCGATTATATCAACAACAAAACTAACAGAAACCACATAATTATCTCAATAGATGCAAAAAGTTTGACAAAATATAACACCCATTCCTACTTAAAACACTAGAGAGTATAGGAATAAAGGAAACATTCCATAAAATAGTAAGCAGTATCTACTTAAAACCTTCAGCAGGCATTATATGCAATGGAGATAAGCTACAATGCATTTCCAATTAGATCAGGGGTGAAACAAGGATGTCTATTATCACTACTATTATTCAGTATGGTACTAGAAATGTTAGCTGTAGCAATTAGACAAGATAAAGAAACTGAAAGAATTAGAATAGGCAAAGAAGAAACTAAACTATCACTCTTTGCAGATGATATGATGATATACTTAGAGAATCCTAAAACTAATACTTGGTTTCACAAAAAAGCTAATAAAATTGATAAACCTTTGGTCAAATTGATTAAAAAAAGAGAAGAAAATCAAATTACCAATATCAAAAATGAAATGGGTACACTCACCTCCAATGAGGAGGAAAGTAAAACAATAATTGGAAATTACTTTGCCCAACTTTATGCCCATAAATTAGACAAGCTAAATGAGATGGATGAGTAAAACACTCAAGTAAAACACTACTTGAAATAATAAACCACTTTGGCAAAGTTGCAGGTTACAAAATTAACCCGCACAAATCTTCTTCATTTCTATATATTAGTAACAAAGCTCAACAGCAAGAGACAGAAAGAGAAATCTCATTTAAAACTACGGTAGACACTATAAAATATTTGGGATTTTCCTTGCCAAAACAAACCCAGGGACTATATGAACACAATTACAAGACACTTTTCACACAAATAAAGTCAGATCTAAGTAAGTGGGAACATCAGTTGCTCATGGGTAGGCTGAGCCAATATAATAAAAATGACAATTCTACCTAAATTAATTTACTTATTTAGTGCCATACCAATAAAACTATCAGATAATTATTTTCCAAAGCTGGAAAAAATAATATCAAAATTCATCTGGAAGAACCAAAGGTCCAGAATATCAAGGGGACTAATGAAAAGAAATGCTAGGGAAGGTGGCCTAGTGCTACCAGATCTCAAATTGTATTATAAAGCAGCAATTGTCAAAACCATTTGTACTGCCTAAGAAACAGAAGGGTAGACAAATTGAATAGACTAGGTACTCAAGACACAGTAGGCAATGAATGTAGCAATCTACTGTTTGAAAAACTGAAGGACCCCAGCTTCTGGGATAAGAAGTCAGTGTTCAACAAAAATTGCTGGGAAAACTGGATAACAGTGTGACGGAAACCAGGCATAGACCAATGCATGACACGGTATACAAGAATAAAATCCAAATAGGTACACGATCTACTTATAAAGATTGATAGTATGGACAAATTGGTGGAGCAAGGAATAGTGTATTTATCAGATTTATGAAGAAGGGAAGAATTTTTGACTAAAGTGCAAGATGGATAATTTTGATTACATTAAACTGAAAAGTTTTTGCAAAACCAAACTCAATGCAACCAAGATTCATAGGGATGCAGAAAACTGCAGGTAGTGTCTGTGATAAAGGCCTCATTTCTAGACTATATAGAGAACTGAGTCAAATATACAAAAATACAAGTCATTCTCCAATTGATAAATGGTCAGAGGATATCAACAGGTAGTTTTCAGAGGAAGAAATCAAACATATCCATAGTCATATGAAAAAATGCTCTAAAACAATATTGATTAAAGAGATGTAAATCAAAACAACTCTGAGGTATCACATCACACCTATCAGATTGGCAAACATGACAGAACAGGAAGATAATAAATGTTGGAGAGGATATGGGCGAGTTGGAACACTAATTCATTGCTGGTGGAGCTGTGAGCTGATCCAACCATTCTGGAGAGCCATTTGGACCTATGCCCAAAGGGCTACAAAAATATGCATACCCTTTGACCCAGCAATATCACTTCTAGGACTGTATCCCCAAGAGATCATATAAATGGGAAAGGGTCTCACATGTACAAAAATATTTATAGCAGCTCTCTTTGTGGTGGCCAAAAACTGGAAATCAAGGGGATGTCCATCAATTGGGAAACGGCTAAATAAATCATGGTGTATGAATGTAATAGAATACTATTGTGCTATAAGAAACGATGAACAGGAAGACTTCAGAGAGGCCTGGAAAGACTTATATGATCTGATGCTGAGGGAAAGGAGTAGAACCAGGAGAACTTTGTGCACAGCCAATGACCACAGTGTGAGAGAGTTTTTTCTGGTAGACTTGGAACTTCATTGCAATGCAAGGACTTAAAAAAATTCCCAATGGTCTTTTAAGGCAAAATGCCTTCCACATCCAGAGAAAGAACTATGGAATTCAATTGCAGAATGTAGCAGATTATTTTGTGTGTGTGTGTATTATGTTTTGGTTTGTTATATGATTTCTCCTATTCATTTTAATTCTTGTACACAGTATGATTATAGTGAAAATGTATTTAATAGGAATATATGTGTAGAACCTATATAAAATTTTATGCCTTCTTGAGGAGGGAGGGGGGGAGGGAGGGGGGAATGAGGGGGAAAAATCTAGGTTATATGGTAGTGACTGTAGAACACTGAAAATAAATAAAATTAATTTTAAAAAATACAAATAGGGCATAAGTGGTCTGTGTTCAATTTTTCCCCTAGCTGTTGTCAAAGAATATGATGAAGATGAGAGCTTGTTTATTCAAATTGTCACTTTTCTTTCTTCTTCAATATACAAACCTGGATCTTATTAATCAGCATACATATATACCCTTCTAAAATTAAAATGTCCTTAAATAATACAATGAAAAGGAAAGTTAAAAAAGAAAAAAAAGCCCAAACAAAAACTATCAAATGAAATTAACTCAAAAGAGAAAGAGATTTTATAAAGTTTAGTGCAAAGTGATCAGAGAAAGAGAGAGCAAACAAAATAATCCTGCCAATTAATAGCATTTAACAATGAAAACAAAAGGATGCTCAAGGCTAAGAAGGCACAATCAGACAGGATCATAAAGAAAGTTGGGCAATAGGAATGAAAATTCTAACATACTAACATTCCCAGGACAGTCCCATACAAACAAATTGCTAATTGCACAGGACTGTGAGTAGACTGAGCTGCCTGAATGGGTAACTCAGCTGGTCCTGTCCTTCACCCTATCCTCCTCTCTAAAGGAAGGTCAATTTTGGTGGCCAGAATCTGCTTACTGGCTAGAATCACAGGGTAAAGAAATGACAACTCTTTGGGCAAATGCCTGCTTACTACTCCATATTAGGACGTGCAGTCTAGTCCAATAGGAGGGGGCTACATGAGCATGAGAAGGGTGCTGAATTTGAAAGCAAAGGACCTGCATTCCAATCCTCACTCAAGTGTTTACTAGGTAACTGTAGACACATCATTTAACCTTTCCATGCTTCTGTATCCTCATCCGCCCAAATGGAGGAATGGGAGGAGATGGGCTCTGAGGTCCCTTCTAGCTCCATTCCATATCTTTTGCTATGCACATAACAAAATGTTTACAATCTGATCATAGAACGTGCCAACCCTGCACTGTGATAAAAAGTATACACAACTGTGCATGTGCCAAAGTTGATCAATCTGGCTTCCTGACTTTTGATTGGAAAACAATCACGTGCCTATGTTTCTCCCCTTTGCTCTGTCCTTTCCTGCTTATAGCTCAATTGATTTTGCCTGAAACAATCTCTTTACTATAGCCTCTTTAACACTCCTTCTTTTTTTCCTCTCTTTCTAACTATAAGGTGCTACCTCCAGATCACTCTTCCACTTGGGAGTCAAAGAAAGTATCCTTGTGACAAAGCAGTCCAAGACTAGTGTGAGTGCTCCCTGGGTATCCAGGGAAGACATGGCATCAGTTACGGAGTGAGCAACACCGGCAATGAATGATCAATCAAAAAGCATCTATTAAATTAAATTATTATTTTAAATTAAATTAATTAAATTTTAAAATAGTATTCATTAAATGAATAAATTAAATTAATTTAAGTTAATTAAAATTAAATTAAAAATGCTTAGAACATGGGGGCAATAGATAAATGTTTATTCCCCTTCCCCCTTCCCCACATCTACTCTGTTCCTGTACTGTGTTGGTTAAGCATGTACAACTCAAAAGTCAAAGCATTTCTTGCCTTCGAGATGTTTACATTTCAGTGTGCTTTAAACGCTCTCAGAGTATGAATATTTCTCCAAAGTCTTCATTTACTTCCTCATCTTCTAATTAAACCTTCTTTTTCTTAAGCACCAGTTTTCAATGTACACTTAAAAGAGACATTTATATATATATATATATATGTGTGTGTGTGTGTGTGTGTGTGTGAACAGATATTTCTCATTTTAAAAATTGTTCACATTATCGGAGTATTTTCTATTACTTTTAACTGTATATGTAAAAAAGGTTTTTGAGGTCCAACCTTGGAATCAAACTACTATGTATAACACTGTATTAAAAGGAAAATAATTTCTGAGTTTCCAACACGACTGCAACATAGCTTGCCTATAAACTGGCCTCTTCCTATACCTGAGGATCAGATAGCCACCCTACCTACCCACAATACAATAAAATGCAACTGCAGACAATTTGTATAAACTGAGCCAAGAAAAGTGCAATGAAGGACCATCATTCCAATGATGACTTAGTTTCCTATAACGGGAGGCAATGCCTTTCACTTAATAAATGTGCGTTCAGCTGAACTGAATTGTAAGTCAAGCAGAGTTTTGGATGACCATTTTTCTAAGACGCTGTCAATGGTCCTAGATATGGCTTGGACGAGATGACCACTGAGGTCCATTCCAACTCTCAAGAGTCTATGCGCCTAGGGTCATTTCAATCATCCTGACTGATTACTGAATCTGAATTTAGTCACTGGTTTAAACACAAAGCTTGGACATTTTGTGTGTACAGACATGATTTTAATAACAATGATGTTGACAACCAACATTAATGCAGAGCTTTAAGATCTGCCAAGAACTTCATACAACTTATCTCATTTCATTTGATTCTAATTGTTTTTTTTTGGGGGGGGCGGGGAGAGAACTCCTGGTACAGGAAACCCCTCCACTGATACAGACTTGCAATTTGTAACTTAAGAGTCTTAGAAAGTTGCCCAGAACATAGAGTTTAAACCAACCAAACAAGCATTTCTTGTGGATCAGGCTCCAGTGCTAGGAATAGAAAGAGAAAAAGAAGCAGTCCTTGTCCTCAAGTTTCCATTCAACGCACCTACATACACACGCACGAAGTAAGTACAAGCTAATGCGAGTTGAGGGAAAGAAGAGACTCCAGCAGCTGGCAGAGATCAGCAAAGACCTCAGGGAGAAGGAAGAGCTTCAGACGAGCTTGAAAACAAGAGATTCTAAGAGTTTCTTACGACGCACATTCCAGGTCATGTCAGCGGTAAGGGAGGACTTGAACTTACGTCCGGCTGACTTCAAGGCCAGCTCAGCTCTTCTATTCGCCGTACCACACTACCCCTCATTTTCTAATATTAAATTTTTTTAAATCACATCCCCAATTTTATCAGATTTAAAGGATGAAAATCCTAAGATAAGACTTCATCATTGCGACTTTAGGACCAAATGACAATCACTGCAGAGACTGTGTGAAGAGTCATTGAAAAGGTGGACATTCATTTACAAATGAAGGAAATTTCTAGTTGAATGCATTCCATTCTCTCTGAATGACACTAGACCACTGCAGGGAAAATAATCATTCAAATAATTTTTTTTTTACATAGAATCTACTTTGAAGATGCCAAGGAAATAAGGCTGCTATAAAAGGAGTGCTTTAGAGGTCACCAAGAAAATTATGGAATCAGTTTAAAAGGAGCTAGAAAAAAGGAAGACAAGCAGATTCAATTTTGAAAGGACTTCAAAAGAAACATTTTCCTTAGGCCTTAGCTATTTCTCCAAATAAGAATGTTCTGATTTATCTTCATAATTGTTTTTCTGGGGGGGGAGGGAGAGAGAAAAATGTTTTCCTCACATTTGTTACCTTTTAAACACCAGGTTGGGTTGAAATTAGGGCACGCGCTCATGGTTTCAGCAAAGCAAGGAGTGCCATTATCCATCTAACATCTCTCCCCAAATCCCAAGCCTGTAATTCTTCTTTTCTTTGCTGCCTCACATTGTTTCTTACCTCTGTCTCTTCTGAATTATACCTTGTTTATTTGTACTGTTATCTTGCTGATATTTATACATACACACACACACACACACACACTGTAGCTCTAGAATTTTCTTTTTTTCCATTCTACAAACGTGATGTCTTCTTAGTTGTCCCTTGGGCTCTCTTATGGAAATTTTTGGATCGAAGGATCTCAGATATAGGGTTGCAACAAACCATACAGGATATCAAGGCCAGCCCACACAATGTAAAAATGAAGAAACTGAGGTACAGAGAGGGTAAGGGATTACCCTAGAATTAAGATGGGATTTGAATCCAAGTCTTCCCACTTATTTCTTTGTTTCACTTTCTTTCTTTCTTTCTTTTTCACAGTGTTACTGCTCCTTACAAAGTGATTGAAACTACACATACAAATCTAGATGTGGTCTAAGAAGTTACCAAGAGCTCAGAAGACACCAGGCTAAAGGAACCCAATAACCATTAGACTGTACTGCAGAGACTGGAGACACAAAGAAATCGGACAAGGGACAATGGCCACGGCAGCAGATGACCTGGTCTCCCACTTCCATGAGCACATCACCATTCTCTTTCAGGAGGGTTCTCAGTGCTCCCCTGCCACACCTCTCTATATCCTCCACATCTTAAGTTCTCTTCCTTTGCTCCAAATTGAGAGGAGAAGGTGGCTCTTCTTCTCCTTGCCTGGGCTAATGCCTCCTACTGGTCCACCCTATCTCTATCTCTGTCTGCCCTCTCTCTCATTTTCAAATGGCCTTAGCCCATTAAAAAATTCTGCTTAAAAATATAAGAGAAATAGTTTTCCTTTTATGAGGTAGAGCTGAGTTGGAACTGAAATAATTTTCACTCTTTCTTTTTCCCTATGTTTCTACTCTGATAATTCAGGAAGCAGCAGTAGAGCTAAGGTACTACTATTAAGCATGGGAGGGAACAAAATTAATTTGTACATTCCAAGATACCATTTAATTTCCTTTCCTACCTTCTCCTGTCTCTTATCTCCATGCCGTTCCAACCTGCCAAACCACTCATCTCCCCTCAATCCAAACTTATCTGAGAACTAATCTTCTCTGGGAAACTAACCCAATTAGCAGGGAAGCATATTCATAGGTACCCTTGGGCAAATAATTTCCCATAAACATTTAAAATAAATTTTAAGAACTCAGGAAACTTCAGACAAGAGAAAGCTAAATTATTCTAATACCTTCTTTCAAGAGAATAGGAAAAAGAGCATATTTGGGGTGTAGACTGCATAGCATCTATTACACTGCAAGCATGCCGTGACTACAGAATCAAATTTAACTCGACAGAATACTAATGGCGGAAAGGACGAGCAGCAGAATGCCCACTGCTGCTTGCCCTGATCTTTAATTATCAAGCACAGTGAAAAATCTGCATTTCAGATTTCTGTCAGCATAGCCAACCTATTACCTGGTCCTTTCTTCTCTGGGTGGGCTCCTATGGGCAGTTGTGCTTTGTACATCATTTCCTTCAACAGTTCAACAGAATAAAAATTTCTTTAATATTTACTGCTTTCTCTCTTGCTGACATGTCATGGTCTCTAACTCATCCTGCAGCCAACATGCCAATATCTAAAAATATATTACTGGTCAGGTGGTCTATCCAAGCCAACGTGGAGGCAATTTTGTCTGAGCAGGCCTAATTAGTGAGTAAAGCAGGTGAGGACTTTTGCTGACACTATCCACTCTATTTATGTTTACTTCTCAGTGCAGCAGGGAATCCAGCAGGAAGCCTTTTCTAACCAAGTGCTTGCTTATTCTTCAGCTAATTCAGGAAAGGGAAAGCAAGGCAGCTTAGCAGAGCCTCTAGATCCATGGTCCCTAAGCTACCAAAATCCCTTTCCACCACGGACTAGAGAAAGGAAAAGGGGAACCTGTTTCCAGTCTTTAAAGTAGAACTTTCAGTGTGCCTACTTCCTGGTACAGCCCCACAAATCCCGACACATCTCCTTTCAAAAGCTGTTGGTACAGCTCCATAGATCCCCACACATACCCATTCAAACATCAAACCAGAAACAGATCACAAAGTCAATTATCAAAGGTGAGAGAATTTTCTGACCTCTAAGCTTGCCTGAGCTGCTCTTTAGATGGTTGAAAATTGAAAGGTGTATTACAAAATAAATCAGCCCCTAAAATAACCAGACTAGGAGTTGCATGGCAGTCCCCTCACCTGCGAAACATTATTGTGACATCTCTATGACAAATGACACCTAATTTCATTCTCCTTCTGATTTTTACCGCCCTTCTCATCAAGCTAGAACCTCAGAAAACGACAATTTAAAACATGCAGAACTGAGGGCAGTGCAAGCCCCCTAAGACTGATTTGGATTTTTTGAGGGGGGAAGTAGCCAGTCATACCTTGTGATCTCATGATTGTACCCTGCTGAGCTTTCACAAGTAGGGCCTCTGGCTGAGACCAGGTGGGGACAGTCTCCTGTCAGGACACGTTCGCAGACATATAGGGGAGGAGCCTGCGTTAGCAGGGCACAATGGCTGTGCTGGGTCTTACCTGGATTTCTCTGTATCCGCTTTCTTCGATCTCGGAAGGCTGCACCTGACTGCAAGGCCTCCAGCAGATTATCCATCACACCTGTCTCACCCTCTGGAGGAAGAGAGAAAGCAGAATTACGCTTGGAGCATTTCAAATGAAAGAAGAGAAAAAAAATTTAAAGGTGTTGGGGGGGTCAGATTTGCATAATGCCCCTAATTTCAAGACAGATCTTTGGTACCATGGCCTGACTACTTTGTTTATTATATACTGTTAAGAAAAATTCATCCTTTCAACTAGAAGACCTGGTCTTTTATAATATTGATGATAGCTTGGGATGCAGATAAACACCAGCTGATCAGCTAGTTTTCTATGAAAATTCTTCTAAAATGTTCCAAAGTGAGAAACCATGGCCTCCTTTAATGCAATCAATGCAGAAGGAGTTATTTGATGAGGCAGAGTTACACAAGGTTAAATACTGATTGTATTAATACGTCAAGCATTCAACTTCATCAGCTACAATCTCCAAAGACACTGTTTGTAAAACACATTTCCATTTGATTTTGCTTTAACCCTTCCCTTTTACCCATTCCACAAGGCTGACATTAGAGGGCAGGAAAAGTTGACCAGCATTATTTGAACCATGGAGCCCTCCTAAACAGAGAGACAGCAGCCAGAAACCATTTGTCTCTCCCCCCACCTTTAAGAAAAGAGCTTAATTCCTTAATTTTTTTAAATCTTGTGGCTAAGAAAGATATATATTAAAGACGTATATTATAAGAAAGATATATATATATATATATATATATTCATTTCATAAGAGATGTCCAGGAAAATATATTATACTGGACAATGGAAAGTAAAAAGTCTCAATGATGCCTGCAATCTTTATTTTTCATTTTAAATAACCATCAACTCTTCTGTACTGTGGTCTCCCCAAACGATATGGGGCCACGTCTCCACTAACTAGCTGTGACCTATGCATACTTCTAAAGCAAAGGAGAAACTGCATTGAAGTGAGGTGGATGAATCTGTTCGTAGTTTTCAGTCTCTCTCTCTGAAAAGTCATACCTGAACACCAGGTCAGCCAAAACGCTCTTCTGGTCCCTCCTCCTCTCATCCCTGGCTGCCTACTTCAGCCTTACTCATCTGCAGTCTACGTTATCCCAATTGGCTGAGCCCTCTGGATTGACTACAGGTAACAAATTCCCTCTAGTTAGGTCTCTTTCCAGTCTTTCCATCTCCTTGGGCTATTGAGCAAACGGGATCTCCCTCAAGGAGCCATTGCATCCCCAGCCATCTTCTCTTGTACTGGGTACTTCTCTGCTCAAGCTTCCCTAGGCCAGGAAGAAGGGTGCCCATTCTCTCCATGCCGTGATCGTACTTCCACATTGTTCTTTTGCCACCATCATTCAGCAAAACTCTTCTCTGAGGGTAGATATTACATCTCCATATCCATCGTGCAGTCCAACTCGACATGATCACCTCCCAGGCTCTACAAGACCTTCTCTCAAGGCAACCTGAAGCTGGCTCCCAGTCAGCCTCTGCACTCAGCCCTGCCCTCATCAGTGGTGATTCCAACCTACACCTTGTTGTCCTGGCCTCAACTCCCATAGCCTCCATCTTCACTTCACCTCAGCCCCACTCCTAATTGCTTAAGTTCTATTACCCAGAGCTCTCTAATTCTTTTATCTGATCATAGTAACCTTCTATTTTTCCATTTCTTCCTCACCCCTCCTAACCCCACTATTCATTCTCATAACAACCTCCAGGCCAGACTTCTCTTTATAATCTCACTATTAATCAGAAACTTAACAGGATCTGCCTTTTCTCTCTTCTCAGTCTTGCCCCAGTGGCTATCCATTTCAAGCCAACACTATTAGCGATTCTTTAACTATTTTTTTCTTTGTCTTACTGCAATTCTTGTCTTGCCAAACCCTTCAGCTTCCACCCACTACCTCTCCTCTGTTCCCACTCATGAGCAGCCAACTGTCCTGAAGAAAGTCACAGAATCATAGACTTGGAGAGTTGGGCAGGACCTTGGTGGCCATTTAGCACTATCTAGACCTGAGGAGAAGATCCACTATAACATACCTGTCAGTCTCTCAAACTGTGAACCAAGTGGGTTCACTTCAGATTTACAAAAGCTGTTCTCATTTGGACCCTCACTACTACCTGGCTAGCCTTTTATTCTTCCTTGATAGACACATTCATAATCATATAATGAAGTCCTTCCTCATTACTATTTCGTCCTCACCCTCCAATCTTCCAGAGTATTAGTACTCTCTCTCACTGTGGCTCAATTTTTATCTCCATGTACATTTCCAGATCTAAATACCGAGCTCTACTCTTTTTTCTGAGCTCCAATCTCATATCCCCAACTGCTTTTCGGGTAACTCAAACTACTCAAACTCAGTGTCCAAATACTACACATTACTTTGCTCCCTGAACTCTCTTCTCTTCCTGACTTTCCTGTTATTGTTGGGAACACAGTCAATTTTAAAGTCACTGAGGCTCAAGGTTGTCACCTTTGACTTCTCAGTCAATAAACATTTATTAACTGCCTACTATATGCCAGGCACCATGCTAAGTTCTGGGGATACAAATGCAAATAAAAAGTAAGACAGTCTTTGCCCTCAAGGAACTTACAGTCAAATGGGAGAGGAAAACATACACAAAAAAGCTGAAAGTATGGTGGGAGGAAAAGGAGCAGCATGATGAAGTTCAGAGAAATCCTAAAGCAGTACAGTCAGTGGAAAATGGGGAGAAGACTCGGCTGGGTCCCCTCTTTGAATGGAGATTTTGGAGTCCATCTGACTGCTCTCCAGTCAGAGGGTCCAAATTCAGAGAGAGAAAGGATGAGAGAGTACCAAGGTTGATTCAATTTTATAGGATGATGGGATGGCCCAATGATGGGATTTCTTACTTGCTCACCTTTCAGAGCAAATCAGTGGTCATCTCCTATTACTTCAACCTTCACAACATTCCCTTCATATCCATCCCCTTCCATCTTCCCGCAGGAGACCACTCTAGTTCTGGCCTCCTTCCAATGATCTCCCAGCCTCAGTTCTCCCTCCACTCAGCTGCCAAAATGATTTTCCTAAAATAGCAGATCTGACTTTGTCATCCTCTTCCTTCAATAAAGTTAGTAGCTCCCTAGTAACTCTAGGATCAAATAGAAAATCTTTCGTTTGGTTTTTAAAACCCTTCACAACCTGACCCTTTATTACCTTTCTAGTCTTTTCTATTTAACTCCTTTTTATGCAGTCAGATCAGTGTAATGAGCAACAATGAATCCATGCTAAATAAAAAGCATAATGTCTAACTCCTGAAAGAGAAGTGAAGGGTTCAGAGTGTACAGAATCTCTCTTTCTCTCTCTCTCTCTCTCTCTCTCTCTCTCTCTCTCTCTCTCTCTCACACACACACACACACACACACACACACACACAAACACACACACACACATTCCCTCTCTCTCTCTCACACACACACACACACACACATATTCCCTTTCTCTCTCTCTCTCTCACACGCACGCACGCACACACACACACACCACACATTCTCTCTCACTCTCTGTCTCACTCTGTCTCTCTCTCTCTTTCTCTCTCTCCTTCTCTTCTTTTTGACATGGCCATTGTGGGAATTTGTTTTTCTTGACTATAAATATCTGTAGAAGGAATTTTATTTTTCATTCATTCTCATTTGAGGAAGGAGGGAAGGAGAGAAGGCAGAATTTTTGGTGAGTAAAAAACATAAAATTTAATTTTAGAGATGCTTTATACTAGATGTGGAAAGTCCTTGATTTTATTTAGAAATCTTTGAAAAACTTTGGATAAAGTGATATGATGCCACAAAGTAAGAGTGTTGGTATTGGCAAGGGAGACCTGATGTGGTTTTGTATAAAAGAGGAGTACAGTTCTGAGCCCATGAATCTGAGGATCTGGCAGTAGAGAGGAAGATGGGAGGACCTCAAGAGTTGATCCATTTCAAGGTTGGAAATTGGTGGAAGAGAAGCAAAAGGTAAAAGGAGAAAGAAAAAGCAGCTGGCTGTATGGAAGACAAATGTTGAGGAGGGTCACTGGACCCTGCATGCATCCAGGAGCAAAGGACTGGGGAACGAAAGCAGCAGGTGCAGCCCACCTCTTTAGGGGTGGAGGAAAGTTCCCAGAACAGGGCTGGTCTTTCCTTAGGTTCCCTCTCCCCTCACTATGCCTGTTTTTGCACAGACACTGTAACAGAAGCCGCTTGCCTTTTTTACCCAAACAATTTTAGGACTGAATTCTGCTTCAACCAAAAAGAGGCTGGAAATTAACTAGAGATAAATAGAAATGATAATCAGAGTTTCTTAAACATTTTTGTGTCCGGGACTCATTTGGCAGTCTGGTAAACCCCCTGTACCCCTGTGCAGAATGTTAAGTGCATTAAAAAAATACAAAGGATCACAAAGGGAACCAATCCTATCAAACAACACAGAATCAATTAAAAAATCAAGGTAATGGACCCAGGTTAAGAAGCTCTAATTTAAATTAAGTCAGAGAGCTAAACCTCTTCCTAAGTGTTAGAAATTTTCCTAACTGGAGGCTCTGATCGATGTGATGATACTCAACTTTTGATTTACTATAAAATTCCTAAAACTACAAAGAAAAGCACAGGGACCAGAGCTCATTTCTGTAAGGGTATAGCTGATTGATTACATCTCAACAGACAAAGGAGGCAGGAAGGAAAAAGTGGAAAGATGCCATTCATTAGACACTATATGTTACATGTACAGAGTTATTTGCATGTTGTCGATCCCATACAATGGGTCCTCACTGCTGCTAGGCAATCTTTCTGTACCTCTTTTCTCAACCCACTCTCCATTATCCCATTCTTCCAAACCTCTTCATCCTTCTCTAAGCCTCCCATGGTTTCTTCTCCCCTCACTTTCTTAGTTCAGAACTTGATCTCACATTTTACAGAAAGAAAGCAACAACTGAGGCCATTCACCTTGAGCCCTCTCTCCTCCCTTCTTCTCTCCTATCTCTGATGCCTTCTACCATGATCTACTCTTTCACTGCTGTCTCACATGATGGAGTGGCCTTCCTCTTTACCAAGGCCTTTATCCCTTCATACTTGGCCTACTGCAGTAGCCTGATGGTGGATCTGCCTACCTGAAGTCTCTCCTCAGTGTATTCCATCATCTTTCTTGTCACCCCCCAACCCCACACTCAATAAATTCCAGGGGCTCCCGATCACCTCAAGGATCAAATGCAAACCTAATACTTTGTTTGGTATTCAAAGCCCTTTGTAATGTGACTCCCCTCCCCCTTGCACACACCTTTCCAGTCTTCTTCCACCTTAGTCCTGAGCAGGTATAGAATACCTGTTCAATCCAATGACACTGGCTTTCTGGCTGTTTTGCAAACAGGACACTCCATCTCTCAGGTCCACATATTGTCTCTGGCTGTCTCCAACGCCTAGAATGCTCTCTCTCATCAGCCTGACTACAGACTCCTTCAAGTCCCCCCTAAAATCCTGCTTCCTAAAGGAAGCCTCCTCCAGCTCCTAATTCTGTTCATCTTCTTCCATTAATCCTGTACATGGCTTGTTCGCTTGTTGTGAGGTCCTCAAGGGCTGCTACTGTCTGTTGCTTCTCTATGCATCCCCAGGGCTTAACACAGTGTGGGGATCTTAATAAATATTTACTGACTGACTTAGAGTGTGAGTCCCTTGAAATGAGGGGATGGTATCTTTAAAACCCAGCATACTGCCATCTACATAGTCATCCGCAGAATATCAGCTTGCTGTACTGAGTCCAAGAATGACAGCATCTCCAAGTTGGAAGGAACCGACTCAGTGCAGAAGCCAGCTAGCCTAATCGAACCCTGAATGAGAATATCCTCTACCTCATACTCAGCAAGTGCTCACCCAAACCCTGCTCAAAGACCTTCTAGGCCAGGGATATACCACCCAAGGGAGCTAGCTGCTCCACTGTGGGGGAAATCTTCCACCTTAATGACTGTCAATGATCCCTGCCATTTGGAAGGATAAGAAAGATCAGATTAGAAAATAGTCCACTCCCTGACAGGCCTGAAATAAGATGGACAATTTCTGATGACGTTCTTTGTTTGAACTTGGACACTGCTTCGAGATGGTACATTTGTTAAAAAGACACAGACATAGAGCTTGGAAAGAACTCTGGGTCATCATTCTCCAGATGAATACAATGAATGGAAATGCCAGGATTGTTTATCCAAAGGCAGCTCTTTGGAATCAATGACAGCAAAAATTTCCCCAGGGAAGAATAAAGGGGGAAGAAACGAACATCCAATCTCCCTTTGACAAACAAGGAAAATGAAAGGTGGAAATAGACCTTCAGTGACTGTGCAGGGTCAGGCGATGGAGAATTTTGGAGAAATATGAATATTACAGACATATTTCAAACCAATAACCATCTATTTTTCATCAGAAAGCAAGGAAGGACTTTTAAGTTACTTATTAAACATTATGTTTACAAAATAAATTATTTTTCTTGACAAAAATCTATAGTAATGATTGACAAAAAGTTCTCTGTGGGTGACAGGGAGAGAGAATAACAGAGAGTGAGGGAGTGGGAGAAAGAGAGGAGAGAATGAATAAGAGAGTGAGAGAGGAGAAAAAGAGGGGAGAGTGAGAATGGGGGAAAGAGGGAGAGAAAACAAGACAGAAAGAAAGAAAAGGGTGAGAATGTGACAGAGAGAGAATAACAAGGTGAGGGAGAGAAAAAAAGGGAAGAGAGAGGAAAAGAGAGGAGACAGAATGAAAGGGAGAAAGAAACAGAGAAAAGAGGGATGAAGAATGAGAGAAAGAGCAGAGAGGGAAAGAGAGAAATCAGTGCTCCATATTTATGTTCTTGCAAAACATAAATAATGTATTAAGAGAAAGCACTTCTTTTTTCTCATTTATTCTATAACTTTGGAAGAAGGTGACTGTTTTTGATGACATTTATAACTCCACTAAAGGAGAGCAAGATAAGTTTAATTTGTGGTTCAGTTTGCCTCTCTGAAACAAGATGGCAAGTGATCAAAGTTTCTAAATGTATGCACCCTCAGTAATTTGAAAGGTATTTCAATGAAATTCAGTAAATGAATAATAGTTTCTGAGATATGTGATTACACTGATCGAGGTGTGCAATTCACAATTATTTATGCTTAAGGCCAGGGACTTCAGAGTTTTTTGTTTGTACTGCAGTAAAAACTTAATAAATGTTTTTGAATTTGAATCAACCACTGCCTGAAGACACTTGACTTAGTTTACCAGTATAGTTCCATGGCATACTCAACTGCAGAATTAAAACTTCCTGAAAAACTCAACTAATCTATGTTACAGAAAACTCTGAATGACTTAAGCACTTACCAGGAACTGTGTGCTAAATGTGGGAGATACAAATGCAAAAGGGAGAGAGTTCTTGCCCTCAAGTAGCTTACAGTTTAGACAGTAGTGTCCAGGAAAGGGGGCCTGGGAAGTTCCAGGAAATAGTCAGTGCAAGAATACAGGCTTGTCAACAGACCCTGAGCAGAAGCAATGGGAGCGTTCATGTGAAGCCAGTTCCTAGAACCACAGAGGAGAGATTTGTTATGAAAAGGTAGGGTGCTGAGGATCTTAAGTCCTCCTGGGCATGCCCAGACCATGGTCTTTGGAAGTCCTGTTTGGAAGAGAGATCTTTTTCCTTTTTCCTTTCTTCACTCCTTCATTCCTTCCTCCCTCCCTCCCTCCTTCCTTCTTTCGTTCTTTCCAAATTATTATCAACCAAAAAGCATGAGTGTTTTCTCGGTACCCAGACTGGGCTGGGTGTAAATGATCCCTGGTCTCAGACAGCTGCAAGGTATTTGGGAATTGTAAGTTCCTTGAATTTAGAGACTGCTTGTTTTAGTTTTTATTTTGTACCCTTGGTGACGGGCGCAGAGCAGACACTTCGTAAATGCTTGCTGGATGAGAATGATGGGTGACTATGACAGACTTCTCATTTTTCTGTTTTGTACCTGTGTATTTTGTGCCTGTGATTTCACTCTTGGAGGGTCTGTTATGAGCACACTCCCCGTAGGAGAGCAAGGCAAAGCAATAAGTACTATGCAAGGGAGAGTCTTAGAGAGTGGCCTGGAGCGCTGAAAGGTGAAGGGACTGGCGCAGGCTCACTTAGTCACTACGTGTTGGACGCACGACTTAACCTTTTGGGACTCCTGCAAACAAAATGATGAGACTCAAGAAGTCTCTCACAGGAAAGTGATCCCCTTCCCCAACCTCCTCAGCTCTGCTGCCGCCGCCACTGCCATTACTATCCCAAGGACACTCAGCACCATCACCCACGCTTCTTTCTCCCAGACCCTGAGAGGAGGCCAGGGGCTGGGGCACCTCAGTGTCACTCCTGCACAGTAGATAAAGCGTTGGGCACAGAGTGGGCAGAGAGACTTTGAAAGCCTACCTCGAACACTCTGGGTAAGCCAGCATTCGTTAAGATCTGCACTATCTACTTCAAGCAGTCATTGATAAGAAAGTACTCTGTAAATTGGAAAACGCTATAGAAGCATTAGAACCCTTTCTTCCTCCTCCTCCTCCTCCTCCTCCAAACACCCAGTAAACTCTCATTGTTGTCATCATTTAGTTGTTTAATCATGGCTAGCTCTTCGTGATTCCATTGGGGGATTTCTTGGCAAAGATCCTAGAGTGGTTTGCCATTTCCTTGTCCAGATCATTTTATAGATGAGGAAACTGAAGTAAACAGGGTGAAGTGACTTGCCCAGGGTTACACATCTAGTAAGTGACTGAGACTGGATTTGAACTCAGGTCTTCCTCAGGACTCCATGTCTAGAACTCTATCTATCTACTGTGCCACCTAGCTGCCCCTCAGTAAACTCTTACTACTTGTTATTTTATGTGTCTGTACATCACTGAATTATTTGTCTGTACATATTTGTTTGCTTTTTGTCTTCCCCACTAGATTGTAAGCTCCCTGCAGGCAGAGAGTCTTTTGCTTGTCTGTGACTGACACATAGTAGTCATTTAATAAATAGGTAGTAGCTGACTGACTAGTTTATAAGAATAACCTAGTTACACCTACCATCTCCCATTCTCTCATCTTCAACATCCTCAACCCTAACCTACCCCCACTCCCAACTCTACCCACCCCTGTTACTATGCCTTCTGGAATTCCCATCACATAATGAACAAACTTTCCTTCATCCTGGATCTCCTCCTCTTATACTCCTTCCATCTACTTATTTATACTCACCGAGACCTGACTTTTGCTAAATAACACTGTGTCCTTTGAATAATGAAGTCTCCTAGTAAAAGGGAATGAGCTGAGGAGGAGAGGAGAACAATGAGCCAGATGCTAAACTCTTTAAGAAAGGAAGGAGAATGACTGGAGACCAGCACACAAAAGCCACCACGATCAGAATAGGATAAAAAAATTTTAATTAAGTGAACTTCAAAGAAACAGAAGTTGATGAGTGATGGCAGCTAAGGGAGAGATGAAAATATCATTGGAGAGCAAGGAATATTTTATGACTCTTCCTCCAGAAGGTTCAATGTCACTGAGAGGTATGAGAGAAGATCCAGGTGGTGCTAGAGCAGGAGTTAACCTTTTCTTGGGTTACAAACCCCTTTGGCACTCTGGGGGAGCCCAAAGACCCCTGTTCAGAATAATATTCGGTGACTATATTCATAATGGAAGGAAATGTTAAGATTTATTTACAGGTTAGTGAATATAAAGATGAAGTTTGTTTTTCCATTCAAGTTCACAGACCCCCTGAGATCTATCCACAGACCCCTTTGGGGTGGTATTCTTAGAGGGACTTCAAATTAAGAACAGTTGGGCTAGAAGGAGATGGTCACAAATTATAAAATAAAAGAAATGTATTCTTAAGGATACAAATTTCATTTGTAATAACAAATGGTACTTTCTGTAGAACTCTGGGAAACAGAAAAAAATTTCAATTTTGTCATTACTGGCCAAAGACTAAACAGGGGAGAAAAAATTGAATTGGTGAACAAGGTCAGCAAAGTGACCCAATGGAAGGGAGAAATATAATAAGCAAGCTATGGAAAGCAGAGTAGTCCAAAAAACCCCAGCATTTGATTCAATCTCTTTAATACTATCCATTCAGCTTGATCTAGAAACACATAGCAAGATACAGAAGGCTGCTCACTCATAAAAGAAGAGGGAGACTAAATCCTTTCTTTGGGCAGAAAAAAATGAGGGTACAGGACTGACATTTTGTCACATTGTACAATATAAGGTGGAACAAAGGGTGTCCAGTAAGTAGAAGGTTGCAAAAATGTGGCTAAAGTAACACCTCTGATTGGGACTTAATGGTGGCAGGTAATAGTGTTCATAACATCATGGAATGATGCCAAAGAAAAGAAATCCAGCAACTTATGGAATCACTAAATAAATACACAGTCAAAAGTGAAGACTTGTTTTTTTTAACCCAGCATTCTATAGAAGGCAGAGATCTTTTAGTTGGTAGAGTGGCTTTCTATGTCAAGTTCTGTGTGCAGTGTGAGTGTGTGTGTATGTATGTTGCTTAATTGAAATTGGAGAAAGGATAGGGATAATGGAGACTTCGAAAACAAACAGATGGCAACTAAGATAATAGACTATGAAGTTATGGCCATGTAGAGAGTTTAGGAAAATTAAGGAATTATCCCAAAGAGATTCAAAGAGGGCATGTATAAGGATATATAAAGTTCCAAGGGACATCAAGAAAGCAGATGTTCAATAGAAGAAAATATTCAAGGGGGAAATGGGGGGCACAGGAGCTTGGAAGAAATGACTAGAAACCACAGGATGAGCTAAGGGCAAAGAAGTAATTACTTTATATTCAGGAGTTGAAAATTGGTAATGCAAAAACAGAAAAACATTTGGCTCCCAGGGCAAGGCAATACAGAGTGCTATACACTGCAAAGTAAAATTAATCTCAAAGCAATTAAAGTTGAAGCCATAGGGAAGGAAAAGCAGTTAGCTGCCAAGTTTGTACCTAAGTTATCTTTTGGTCCCGGACAGGAAACTGTTTCCCATATCAAGGTAAAACCCCAAAGTGTAGGTTTCATGGTGAAAGCTACTCTTAACCACAGAATTACTGCCCTGGATATTTCAGCTAAGCTCCCAGGGGGCCAATTAGAGGTTACAAAGTTAAGGGCAGTTCATCCTCAAAGGTACATACTCTTCATTAAAAAAAAATTCAAATGACTAAAGAATATGAAGTTTGGAAGGCAGTCACTATTCAAACATTCTATTTTTTTTTTCTCTTTTAGTCACTCAATCCAAAGGAGCCAGATTGTCACTAAGCCTTCTCTGAAGCACCTACACCCCACCCTCCTTATTCAGACCCGTAAGCTTTTCTGGTCAGTGAACAAACATTTATTAAGCACCTACGATATGCCAGGTACTGCATTAAGATAGGATACAAAGAAAGGCCCTCAAGAAGCCCAGTCTACTGGCCATTTTCTCTTCTTCTCAATGCTTCCCCCTTGCTGCCTAGTTTTGGCCCAGATACTCCCAGTCTGGCAACCCTATTTGATATTGCCAAAAAAAACGAAAAGATTACAAATGACTTATAATTACATGTAAACACTCACTCTCCCTGGGATATTTAAAAAAATGTAATTTGTAATCCAAAAGAATGGCATTCTATTGGTGACATTTCCATGGAGGTCTTTATGGCCAGAGACCCCTTCTTGAAAGATGGCCTGGGCTGACATAGTCCTGACAAGAAGCTGGAGTTAAAATAATAATAACTACAAGAATAAATAATTTTATTCTTCCAATTTTTTACAGCTGCAAGACTGAAGAGGAAAACCTTACACTTTCTGTCAATAAACTGACACTGCAAAAAACTGAAAGTTAAAGCTAATCAGAAAAACCATTGCTGATGCTTCTGGTAAAATATGTCACATTCGATATTTCAAACATTTAATATTTTAAATAATCCTTGAGATATTTTCTGTGGCTGCTATCATCACTTCGCTATTCAATAAACTCCGGTGGCTCCCTATTACCTCCAGGATCAAACATAAAGCACTCTTCCGGATTGTGAAAGTTCTTCATAGTCAGGCCCCTTCCTCCCTTTCCAGGTGTCTTATGCCCAATTCCCCTCTCTATACTGTTTGAACCAGTGCACTGACCTCCTCCGTGTTCCACATCCAGCGTACGCCCCCTTTCAACACCAACCTTTTTCACTGGCTGTCCCCTACATCTCCAATGCTCTCTGCTTCCTGGCTTCCCTAGCTTTTCTTTCTTCCTACTTACCTACAATCTCAGAAAAAAGTCTCCACAGTGACAACTAGTAAATTCATGAGCTGTCTGGGAGGTCAAAGCACTATTCTACTTCATTCACTTAGCAGATGAAGAAACTAAGGCCTGAAGGTGGCAAGAGATGTGCATAAAGACACAGAGGGTTTAGGATTCTTCTGGAAGGACCAAAGATATCACTGAGTTTAACCTTTCCATTTTAGAGATGAGGAAATTGGGGAAAGAGGAATTAGGTGGTAGAACCAGCATGAATACAGAGGTTTCTTGACTCCTGGTCCACTTCCCCTTTTCCTACACTGAATCATGAACTAGTTATGCCATCATGCAAGGCAGCAGATGATTAAATACCAAAAGAGTAAAATGGAGAGTGCTACAGCAGTTCTTAAAGCTGGGAAGATAAATTTGGTGACATTTTGGGAAGGCCTTGGGTAGACATCTGATATGAAAATTGGATCAGGAAGGGGATTTCAGAGAGTATCAAGAATGTGAACAAAAGCTCAAGGTTAGAAATGAGTATGTGAGACTGGAGGACAGTAAGGAAAACCAGCCTCACTAGGGTGATGGCCATGGGTTGGTCAGCAGAGGAAATTGAGGTTGATTGGAAAGACTGAGGTGAGATTAGGCCGAGTACCGAATGACCGGCTGAAGAGTCTGGACTCTAACTGGTAGCCAGTGTGGAGTCACTGGAATTTTCTAGTTAGAGAAGTGACAGTCTGACATGGCTGTTTTAGGAAGACTAATCTAGTAGCTTTGTATTGAAAGGGTTGTTGTAGGGAGACTAGAAGCCAGATTGGAAATTCTCATCTTCCATCACACCCTACTAATATATCATGTCAGAAGTATAATCACGCAGCATTTAAAAACCCCCACACCCAACTACACAAGCTGTGCTTCTCTTCCATGTAATGCGAACTGGTCTAATTTGGGAAATGGAGACCTTCTAGTCAGGGCCAAGCACAGGCCTTGTTCATCATGCATGGTAGCATGTTAATGCCCTATGAAAAACTCTATGTGTTTGACACGCACTATATCTCAGGAACAGGGAGAAAGAGATTAAAGAGTTTTTGCCTCATAACAGTAATTTATTAGCACAGCCAACTCTTACATCATATCATGGCTATGGCTGAAGTATATGGAAGAGCCAAGGTCCTACCAGTTAGAAAAAGTAATCTATTTTACCATAGACTATATCCTACTAAATTATTCCCAGATGAATATTTTAAAAGGTGGAAGCCACCAGTTTTTTATAAAATAGATGCTGAGAAAGAATATTTATTTAGCATGTTTTTAGATTCTTCTATTTTTTTCTGGTTTCAGTAATAACAAAATAAAACTCCTCTCTCACTTATTAAGAAGTAGGGGAGAAGGAACAAGTGGTTCACCCCCTTAACCCCCAAAGAGTTGAAAGGGAGGTCACTAATTCTTTTTCACCAAGATTTAGGACTAATGCAGCATTTTTGTACTTTTAGATGGTCCCATATAATCTCATCAGTGAAATCTCAGAAAATCAACCTGATTTAATTTAAGGCTCTGAAGGGAAATTGCAGTCCAGAAAGAATTCCCAAAGACTATTTTTCATTAGCTGAAGAGTGACAGCCAGTGACTTTAACAGAAGGGGAAGATGATGATTGCCTTCTGCCATCAGAGAGAGAGAAGTCTCGATTACCAAAGTGGAAGCAATGGATTAGCAATTCTTGAAAGCAGGCTCTCTACCTCTCAAGGCCCTTATGATACTTGAAAAACCTTTGCAACCCTACCTTGTTCAGAAGCTAAGATAACATTTCAACTGTATTCCAAAAATCAGAGAAAAAGAATGGGGAGAACCTGTTCATTTCTGCAATGAACCTCCCATATAAAAGCACAGCAGATGTGGAAATTGATTCTCCATTCCATTTCCCAGAGTGGCTACTCTAAAGTTCTTCTCTCCTCCAGCCTCCCATATCTCCCCCTCCTCCCAGCGTTTTAGCTCAGGACCTTGCTTATACTCTACTCAAAAACAAGAAGCCATTACTCATGATTTTCTCCCCTTCTCTGCATCCTATCATCTCTTAACATCATTCATTCTCTATTCTCTCTCCTTTGTTTCAGTCTCTGATACAAAGTGCTGCCAAGGCCAGCACCTCTAAATGCCCCTTAAATCTCACCCTCTCCCATCTTCTCCACCAGAATCTTCCTCCATTTCACTCTAATCTTCACTCTTTCTTTATCTACTGCTTCTCCTTCTGCTTCTTACAAACATGTCCTAGTCTTTCCTATTTGTAAAGAAAAAAAATTCACTAGACCCTACTCACCTTCTTTAGGTATCATCCTATAGCTCTCTTCCCTTTCTTAGTCAAACTTCTAAAAAAGCTATCTACACTCAATACTTCTACTTCCTCCCCTTGGCTGTCTTTTCACCATCACCTGGACCACAGACCATGCCCTGGAGAACATAACCCTTTCAGATCTGCAAGTCTTTCCCGGGAGCCCCCACTATCCTGATTTATGAGTGTCTCACACAGTCATTTATATGAGCTGGCAGAATTTAGACATGCTGACCATCTTCTCACTTGCCACCATACTGTTATGTATGTGCACTCCTAGTTCCCCACCCTCCTGCCCTCACTGACTGTAGTCTGGTACCATTATAATCAAATTGATACTTCCATTGCTCGTGGAAAGGGATGCTAACCTACTGACCTCTGTTCCAATTCCTCCTTTGCTACTACTTCTTTCTACATGTTGTCTCCTTCAATTAGAATGACAACTTCTTGAGGAAATGGATTTTCTTTGCTTTTCAATTTCTATCCTGAGCACTTAGCCCAATGCTTGGCTTGGCTCAGTTTAATAAATTCTTTCATAGCCACTGATTTTCCTCTCACTCCCTCTTCAACCTTTGCTGTCTGGCTCCCAAGTGAATGATCCTTCTCCACCTCTCGGCTGCCCACCCTTTCCCTACTGTATACTGCTCTCTTAGTTTTCCTCCCACCCATGTGACCATTCTTCCATCTCCTTTGCTTACCATCATCCATACCAGGACCTTATGCCCTAACGCTCTCTCCTGGGGCCCCTTCTTTTCTCTCTCTTCAGACTTTCAGTGACCTCATTAGTTCTCAGAGATTTCATTATCATTCTCTACGGATCCATTCCGTTTCCATGTCTTTCCTGAGGTTTGGACCACATCGTCATCTGCCCATTGGATATTTCAAGATGGAAATCCCAGAAACAGGTCAAATTCAATGTGCCCCAAACTGAACTCATTCCCTTTCCTCCCAAACCTATGCTTCTGCCAAACTTCCCTCTTTCAATTACCATCCTTCAAGTCTTCTGGGCATGTGACATTGGTGGGATCCTTGATTTTGCACACTTGCTCATCCTATATATCCAAGGCGTTGTCCAGCCTTGTGCTTTCTAACTCTACAACATCTCTCCCATTTGTTCCCTTCTCTTTATACCCATACAGCCCCAACATAGGTTCAGACCTTCACCCCCTCTTCCATAGACTACTGCAATAGATGTCTAACTAGTATCCCTACCTTAAATCCCCCTATTCCTCTCTATTCTTCAAAGAGCTGCCAAAGTCTGATTACGTCACTCCCTTACACAATAAACCCTAGGGCCTTACTTTCTATCACCTCTGGAATCCAAGAAAAAAATCTTCTGTTTGGCATCTGAAGTCCATTAGGACTTGTTTCTAAACAAGGCCTTTCCTGCTCCTGTGGGTGCTAGGGCCTGTGTGTCTCCTGATAGGCCTATTGTGTACAGCTTGTCTTTTCCATGGTACTTTTTGTCTTTCTCTTGCTTGTTTTTTAGTTACATGATCCTGCTTTAAACTCTTCTTCTGATATACTGACTCTTGGTATGATCTTAGATAAGCTATTTAATCTCTCTATACCTCGACTTCCCCATCTATTAACTGACTAATGACTCAGGGAACCTCTTAGGTACCATATCTCTCAAAATCTATAATCTGATGATATCACTTCTCCCTCATTCTCACATCCAATCAATTACCAAGTCCAATTTAGGCATTACCTCTTCTATGGAAGGTCACCTCAAAGGAACAAGTTCATACTGTTCACAAATGTTTTCATATCATTGATCTGTATTTGGCTTTTGCCACTATCATACTTTTAGTAGCATGCTTATTTTGAAGGTGACCTGTTATATCCCTTCTCCTGACCCCCATCCCCAGGTCAATATGAATGTAAGGTCTTTGAGAGCAAGGCCTGAGAACTCCACTCACCTAGCAGTGTGTCTGACATTTCAGAGTATTCCTATTCTCCTCGAGGCTGGCACTTCACTCCACCGGGACAGTTAGTAATGCATCTGAGCTCTCTCATCCGGGATGATTATGTTCCATAATATGTGTGCTTCATACACATTTGCTGAATTTGAGTGAGGGCCCTGTACTTCCATTGCATCCACCCTCAAATATGCTGCAGAGCAGGTGAAGTCGCTGTTCTAACTTGGGGTCTCAGCGCTCACTTGCACTGCTTCTTTCTCTTGGCACAGCTTTCATTTCTCCATCTCTCCTCTGTGAAAGTAGAACTAGAAGATACCTGACTGCATCTCTGATGCCCACTTTCAATGAAATTAAGGGCTAAAACGTTTCAATGCCATTGGTTTCTTCTGCAATCCAGTGCATTATATTCTATGCATTTAAAAACATGATTCTGAGGAGGAGCCCCAGGCTTCACCAACCTGACTGGCAAAGGGGTCCCAGTACAGAAAAGAAGTCCTGTTTAAGTCATACAGGACTAAACAGAGCTATCTGCAACTCATTCTTTCCCTTCAGCACTCATTAATGAATTTGTTAAGGTTTTATAGATTAGCTGAGACACCTAAGTATATTAGATATGAGATATTAGATATTAGAGATAGAAAATAACGTTGGTTTTTCCAAAGCTTTGATATATGCAATATTTCAATGAGAACTGGACTGACCAATCCACTCATTAGACAATTTTTCAGTGAAAAATCCTGTCCTACACGGGGAAAAATCAAACTTATTCTTTTTTCCTGTTGTGGGCACATAGACTAATGATTATTTTTTCAATATTACCCACAATGTCTATATACTTGTCAGATTTCTCACTCCTTATTAACTGCAATTTTATGATGCTATGTTAGAGTTTATAAGATTTAGAAAAACAAACCAACTAATTTCAACCCAAGATCTAATTACATTCTTCATGCTCTTGGTCATGTTAGTGAGTTTCACGCAAGAGAATGTTTGCATGACTTTTATTACTGTCAGAGAATGATTTCTTTTCCCTTTTGATAAAAGACGAAGGAACCTTTTACATTCAAAATCCAAATTTTTTCTCCTGTCAGTTCTGATATTACCCAAACACATTGGAAATAAAATTATTATAATAAACATGGAGTCAGTGACCAGTAAAGTCAATTCTGAGCATGCCAGGAACACGTTCAGTAATAAAGAGCTTCGGAGTTATATTTTACATAAAATTGAACTTTTAAGCAGCCTGAATAATTCAAGAGTTGCTCAAATGGCCAAAACAATTTATACAACAACCCTGATTAACACGAGCTGTCTAACTAGTGGCAAAGACTGACAAGGGCAAGGACAAAGATATTCAAGAGTCTTAACCTGGAATAAAGCTGAAGGAAACAATTCATATTCTCCCCCTTTCCTCTCAAAATCATTTAAATAAAGAAGAAACTGAGTAACTGAAGATCATATTATGTCTAGGGACAGTTGAACTTGTGGGGAATAAAGCTTTTTGTACTGAATGAAGGCTTGATGTTTTACTGAATACACACTCTAACTAGATAAGAAATATCTTTGAGGTTACAGACCAAGAGGCTCTAACTCTTTTTCTGCCACAGACCCCTTTGGCAAGCTAGTGAAGTGTAGGAACTCTCTCTGAAAAAGGATTTGAAATGCACTAAATTAAAAAGGAAACCAATTATATTCAAGTAGAATTACCAACCCAATTTAAAAGAGGTTCATGGACCCCAGGTTAAAACCTCCTGCTATTGACTCTTCTTCCCCCAATGTATTGAGGGAAGACCCCAGGTGATCAGAATCATTTTTCTCAGAACTTTTGCTCAATCGTTTCGTGACTTTGTCTCTTTCGTGTCTCATCAGAACTGATCCCTCAATGCCCTGGTAGCCACAGCAGCAACAGCACCACACCTCCCTCTCTGGGCTACTTGTTCTTCTCATGCAGCACATGAGGCCTGGGATGTGAAGGCCAGTTACGGTGGTTTCACTGCCACCGAGAGGGAATGCCGTTTGTCAGAGAAACCTCAACAGATCTCACTTTTTATCAGATGTCCAAAGTCTGTCTAGTTCTCTCTTTAAATGATTTTGGGATGATCTAGCTTTACTGGGTCTCTCTCCAGTCAATCTACTGATAAGACCTTCTGTAAATTCATTTTTTCCCCACTGCTCTTTAGTGTTTTATGAGCCAAAGATGCTTATAATCTTCTGTCATCCTCCTCCACAAGATTTTATAAATGAGGTTACATTATAAACTAGTGTTGTCCTTGGCTATCACTTTTCTCCACTTGGGCAAAAAGATCCATTATTATAGTGTTTTTCAACAATGCCAAACTTCTCTCAGAAACAAAATCTCATCTTTAATGAAAGCAAAAACCAAAAATTGTCTGGTGATGAGATATGGCTGCTCATTAATCAATTAACCAGCCAAATAAACACTTAAGAACATCTTAGATACCTAGTATGTGCCAAATATCACGCTAGACACTAGGGTTACAACAGCATGTATGGAATTATCTCTGCCCTCATTCTTGAGTGGGAGATAGCATGTGTGCGCATATATGTATGTGTACATATGTACATGCATGTATGTATACATATACATGTGTGTGCATATATGTGTGTTTATATGTATGTGTGTATATGTACGTACACACACCTGGCAGTATGGCTATAAAGACACACACACAATAAATGTGAGAGAATTTGGAGAAGGGAGGAGGTAACAGCTGGAGGGAAAATCAGGAAAGGAAACGTTTCAGTAATGTTTTGAAAGAAATGTGGGATTATAAAAGACAGTGGTTAGGAGGGAGGGCATTCTAGGCATATGAGAAATCCTGTGCAAAAAGCACAGAAAAGGGAGACAGAAGACTGGGTGTGAATAATGTCAAGAAGGCCAGTGTGACTTGACTAGAGAGTATGTGCAGGGAAATATAGGGGCAGCTAGATGGTGCAGTCGATAGAGCATCACTGCAGGAGTCAGGAGGACCTGAGTTCAACTCTCACCTCAGTCACTTGACACTCACTAGCTGTGTGACCTTGGGCAAGTCACTTCATCCCAAATGCCTCATCCTGGGTCATCTCCAGTCATCCTGATGAATATATGGTCACTGGATTCAGATGGCTCTGGAGGAGAAGTGAGGCTGGTGACCTGCCCAGCCCTCCCTCACTCAAAACAAAGTCAAGTGCAAGTCATGTCATCAATTCTCTGATGGCATGGTCTTCCTTGGCAATGAAGGATGAACACACACACACACACACACACGTGCAGGGAAGTGTGTAATACATAATAAAGCTAGGTATGTAAAGGGCTTAAATGCCACGCAGAGGACTGTTTTTGATACTCAAAGGTACTAGAGTTTTTTGAGCAGGACAGTGCCATGGTCAGACTTGTACTTTAAGAATATTACTTTGGTATCTATATGGTGGATGGATTAGACAGGAAAAGAGACAATTATGCCAACAGTGTCAGCGAGAAGCGATGATGATCCAATCTAAGATGGTGGCCTGGTGGGGATAGAAAAGGGGATAGAAGCTATGGAGATAGCAGAGAAAGGGGCGGAATGAGAGCGAGGGAGGACGTATGGATGGCTCTGAGCTTGCGAACATGAGTGTTGACAGAATGGCGGAGCTCTTGGTGGAAAGAGAGGTGTTTGGAAGAGGAGTACGTTTGGGAGAAAAATAATGAGCTCTATTTGAGACATGCTGAATGAAATGTCTAAGGGGTACTGGATTCAAAATGCTCAACAGGCAGTAGTGATGGGGATGGAGGCTTAGAAAGATTTCAGACACCTAACTTACCTACTGGTCTTGAGATCGTGCCCTCCAAGTCTCAACTGGTTCCAATACAAAAGGAATGAGGCACTCTACATCATCTGAGTCTTCTACGTACACCATTTTATGATGCTCTTACCTAGTCTTAATCTTCTGTGGGCTTTGTAAAATGAATTCAGTGAGATTCAGTTACATTGTGGGCTTTGTAGTAAAAAGAGCCTTAGATTTGCATGTAGAGGAGCTGGGCCCAAATTCTCGCTTTGCTTCTTACTGGTTGGGTTACCCTTGGACAAGTTATCTCTCCTAGACTCAGTTTCCTCATCTGCAAAATGAAGAAGTTGGCTGGCATCATTTCTAAAGCCTTTTCCAGCTTTAAATCTATGCTCCTTCTCTATTGTAATGAGCACAAGTGATCAGCAGTCCAAATAAAATGTTGCATGGATATCAAGTACAAGCAGTAAGACTCTGTAACACCAGTCCAGAGCAGATGAATCAAAGTACAACAGAATTCTGTATTTTTAGAAAATGTGATAAAAATAGTATTTCAAATTCTATTGTCAGCAGAAACACACAGCTCACCAAAACTCACACAATTCACTTGGCATACAATGGTCTGTCTTGGTTTTCCCATTTTCTACAGGGTTCTTCCCAGGCCTTACTGACAACAACCCTTCCCCTTTCCCTCTGAGTATCTTCTCTCCCTTCCTTGTAATAGCCTCTTGTGGGGTTGGGCTCTGGATTCTGAGGGACAGGTTTGGCAGAAACCCAAGCCAACCTCCTTTGCAGAGGACACCATGGTCTCCTGGTCTCCTCTCCCGTTGGCCTTCTTCTTGGGCACAGCAGTGACAGGCAGGTAAAGTGAACATGTGCATCCTGGGACTCCTCCTGAGTAGAGTCAATCCTACTCTTATGTCTTTTCCTCAAACTAAAAATTTCTTTAAGAAAAAACCAAAACAGAAAGCCATAGTCCTGGTCAATGTGCCAATGTGTCAGCAGACATTCTGGACCTTCACCTGTACCTAGAGATATGGCAAGAGAAACCAAGATGTGAGGGGAGCAAGTGCTGAGGATGTGGGTATATGTAGATGCTGCATTTGCAAGGGAAAGTCTGAATCCACAAACTGTTTCTAGATAGTAATGAGCCAAGAGACAGAAAACATGTCGGTCTCCAATGGCTCACCTCATTGCATGACTACAAAGTGGAGGAGATAGGAAACTGAAAGTGACGACATCATTCCTTTCCAACAGAAACTTAATTGCTGAAGCAGTTCTCACCAGCTTATTTATAAATCAGATGGTTTACAAATACATTAGATCACCCGACAGGAAGTAATACATCAGAGGCAAGGCTGTAGTCCAAAAGAAAAGGGGGGGTGATGCAGAGAGAAGCAATAGCATGAAGGGAAAAAATACATCAACAATTCAGGGGCAAAAGGAGAAGTTTGCGCTGAGATATCAAATGGAAGCAATGTACTGAAATTAACTAGTTTCAAGATTGTCTTTCATCAAAAGAAATAAGGATGCTGCCTACAAAGGGCTTACATCTTGACAACTAAGCCCTGGTGTTTCTGAAAGAGGGTTTACATTCTTCTGATTAGCAAAGATGCAGCAACATCCAATTTGGAAGGGGAAAACAAGATTCCCCTTCACAAACAATGGCCAGAAAAGCATCTACTCTTAACCATTTCAAAGGGAAAGAAAAAAAATCTGAATCCAGAAGGAAGGCCTCTTTTAAAATGTCAAGATTATACTTATTAACACTAGGCTCTAGCTCCAAGAACACTTGAAAGCTGTTTTCCCTTCACAAACTGAAGGGAATAGCGCCTCCTTTGGTCTCCAGGAATCATGCCTTCTATGAGGAAGGTGCCATTGGGAAGTTAAGGGTCTACTGGTGATTTCTCAGCCCTGATTTCTCAGTCTGTCATCAGAAAGGCTTAGAGTCAAATGGGGCCTCAGATACTTACAAACTGTATGATCCTGAACAAGTCATTTAACCTGTCTGCCTCAGCTTCCTCAACTGTAAAATGGGAATTACAATAACGCTAACCTCCCAGGGCTGCTGGGAAGATCAAATGAGGGCCCCAGTGTATGGCAGTTAGCAGTAGCTCATTAATAAATGTGCTCTCTTCCCCTCCTCCCCCAATTTGCTAACCTACTACATACTTAAAAGGTAAGTTCCCAATAGAAAGGTTTATCCAGTGCATGTGATGCTCTAAAATGAGGGGCAAGGGGAAGAGATTTGGGGGATATGTAAGGAAAGGCTAGAAATGGTAGTGGGAGGTGCGGGAGGGGTGCTATTGGGGAGCTCATTATTCATGTGAAATGAGCCCCGCCCAACAGGCCTCACCTCAGTGGTCCTCCTTACCAGGGCACAGTCCTGTAGGGCTGGAGGAGATGAGGGCACACTTCAAAGTTGGAGCCAGACAATCCTGAACTCACATTCCCCATTTTGCCTCCAAATCTAATCCAGGAGTTTATTACGGGGGTTTGTCCAGCCAAGAAAAAGTACATGCAAGGAGCGGCCTACCTGGTGGGGGGCTACCAAGGGGGGAGCAGCCTACCAACTACCAAGGGGGTGGGGCCGAGCAGGTGCTAGTTAGGCCTGCTGGCTACAGTGGATTCAGGACCAGGATTCCTCAAGCAAGTAGACCAGTATTGGAAAAAATCTTAGTGAGTACACAGGGGAGGCCATTTCTTATACCATATTGAAGTTCCAGAGAACAAGTCCAGTTAAAGCATCTGTCCTGAGACAGACGCTTTTCATTTTCAATTGTTTTCAAATAAAAAGAGAGAAATTCACCTTTCAAACTGGATTGTTTAAACGCACCTACAGCTACTGACATCTAGCAGAGGCTAAGCAAGCTCTCCCCACTGGTGCATTTCAAAAAAGCTTCAATTGGCCAAAAGAGAAGACTGCAAAGAGTTTGTGAACCAAAGGGGACCAGAGGGAGCACATTTTCCTCTCACACAAGTACTGTTGGAGGAAATCAGACAAGGCCAGGCTACACTACAAGCCTTCAGTTCACAGCTTGGGGTAAGAAAAACATGAAATTTGACTGGAAAGCCCTTCAAGATATCAGTATTGCACTTCATAAAATAATAATGGATTAAGGAGACTAAGGGACTGTAATAAGTAGACAGGAAGCCCCCTGAGGGCAATGACTGGGTCATTTTTCACTACAGTGCCTCAGCAACTAGCAGAGTGCTCGGAAAACAGCAGGTGCTTAATACATGTTTGCTGAATGGAAGGAAAAAAAAAGACAGGGAGTCTACACCATGAAAATTAGATCCTCAAAAACACAAGAAAAACCAAACACTCACCTCTTTCAAACAGCTTTCAAATTTCTACTGTACCCTAAATGGATGGGATTTGTTTTGTGGTATCTCAGGCTCATTCATATGAAAGAGACCTCCTGGGATCCCTTGGGCTACCCTTGTGCTGCATAGAAGATACAGTGCTGGATTAGGAGGCAGAAGAGTAGGGCACAAATTCTACCTCAGAAATTTAAAAATTGTGTGACTCTGGACAAGTCCATTAATTTCTCTCACCCTCAGTGCCCTCGTCTATAAAATGGGGATAAAGATACTTGTGTTTTCCAGTTTGCTGTAGCATTATGTACATTCTTATCACACTGAAGATGGTGTACACTGGCTTCAGACTAAGAAGACCTGATTTGAATCTCTGCTTTGCCACTGCCTGGGGTATAATGATACACATTTGACCATCTCCTCCAGCCAGAGAAAGGATTGGATGAGTTAATGCACATCTAACAGCTTCTAAAAGTGCAAGGGCCAAAAAGCCTCACCATAGTTACTATTATCACTCTGATTCCCAAGTCGATGCTGAGGCAACGTTTTTTCAAACCCAAAGATCTGAGGGCATCCCAAGAACATCGCTGGAGAATTCAATCTAATATACTCCGAATACAAAGGACCTGATCACATTGGGGGGCTCTTGAAGGCACTCAGAGCAACAGATTGTCTTGTTTATTTCAAAAGTGGAGATTCAAAATGGATCCTGATACTAATTTAGCGCCCCACTCCTTTTGAATGAGAGTATATATGGTTTAATGGGAATAACCACCTCTTCAGGGGTGCTGTGAGGATCACATGAGGTTCTAGCCATGTCAGTTAATATTCTTATGAGCTGCCACCAATGGAAGCATCCTCCTCTAGCCCTTGGCTACCCAGAAACCATCTGGGCTGCCTGATGGTTCACAGAGTAAATGCTTATTAAATGTTTTTTTTTAATCCACTCAATCATTTGTCCATTATTATTACCAGTGCAAGAGAGAAGGGAAAAGTGGCAAAAGGCCTAGCCCTGAAGTAAGGAAGTAAGTCACACCCTAGCTCAATGATCCTATGCAAGTCCCAGTCCAGCCTTTGACACTATAAGTTAGAGACGACATGGATGCAGGTCTCTATCAGTGTAGGGGGCATTCACATTGGGAGTTCACCACTGAAATCTCAGGTCCAGATTAAAGTTACTAAATTTCATTATCTAAAGGATAAGCCACGCCAATGATTTTTGAACTACTCTGATGAAGCAGGGGAAATTTGTGTTTAAGATGGCCAGTAGCCAACAAGCATTTATTATGTGCTTACTATGTGCCACACATATTCTAATTTGAGGTCACACTTATCACTGGCAAAAAAAATAAATTTCCAACTGAGTTCTTCAACTAAGCCAGTTTGTCCTATGTAATGCTTCCTTCTCATTAACATATGTCAACATGTTTGCTTGTGGGGGCACTGGATGAAAATGGGGAACACCAAGGAGGAAAACAAATGCTCCTTGGGAGAGTGCAACCACTCCAATCCACAGTGCTGGGAACCACTCCTCCTTCCTCCCAAAGATGTGAAGTCACTGAGATCGTTAACGACGATAACAATGATTACAACGGCAAACATTTCTACAGTACCTACTGTGTACCAGGCACTATGCTAAATGCTTTACAAATAGTAGCATATCTGATCCTCACAACAACCCTGGGAGGCATGTGCTAGACAAGGAAACTGAGGCAAACAGGGTTTAGTAACTTTCCCAGGGTCACATAGCAAGTAAAAGTCCAAGGCCAGATGTGAACTCTGGGAGGGGAGTCCTCCTGACTCCAGGTCCAGCGCTCTGTCCATAAATGCCCCCTGACTGAATCAAGCAGGCTCGCTAGTTGACAGAACCTAGAGTAAACTGTGTAGTTTTGTCCTGTGCACACAGTGGACATTCAGGAAACACTCTGGAAAAAAAGTGCAAAGCGAGTTTGTCTTTAACAGTATACACAAACCTTTAGGGGATGAGATCCTTGATTCCATTCTAGCAGCCCAGGAGACCCAAGGATTCAATGGGGGAACAAACAATTTCCCAATTCAAAAAACCAAGTCATTACAGACTGTTGGGTAAAAGTACAGTTTGTTGCTACTGCAAATGTGTTCACTGTAATTACTGCCATGAATTTAAATGGATTAGACTGAGGCGATACTGGAGCTAAATTCATTGCAATATTGATGCATGGAGATGTTCTTCATCTTACACTTTTCTGCAACTGGAATGTGAATTCTGAAATATGAAAACAAAGCAAGGCCTCCTCTGGGGCTAGTTCTGTTTGCACATGTGGTGTCCATGACATCCACACACTTTAGCTTGATCATGTGGAATAAGGACATGCCAAAGCAGTGACTGCTCTGAGAGGATACTTTGGTGACTGCCATATTGACTTAGCTCCTTCCTGAGGACTGGGAGAATGTGTGTTCTTATCCCAGGGCCAAGTGCAGGCCAGGTCCAACATGAGGGTGGTGCTGAGGCCTCCCAAAGCCAGAGAGAAAAGCCATGAGCCCAGGCATTCCCAGATAAAGGGACGGCTTCTGATTCTAGCTATCCATGACCATCTGAATACCTGCGTGCACTTGAAAAATCTAGAATTGATTCCCTATCTTGGGTACACGCACACACGCACACACACACACATACACACGCACACACACATGCACAGACACATACACATATATTTGCATGCTATTCTAAAGAACATTCACTGTGGGTTTCAAAAAAGCCCTTTCCTGCTGAGGCATGGCATAGGACAGAAAGCTTAGTGCTTGTGTAGGAAGTGACTGATACCATAAACATAATTATATTATTATGTTTGAAATTGAAAAACAAGCCACCCACCCTAGCTAGACAATTTCTAACAAGGTACAGTAAAACCTTGATTAACTAAAACCCTCAGCTTCCTTTTTTTCCTACACTTGATTAACAAAAGGGCAAGTGACAAAGAAACAAGCAAATATTATAGACTTTTTTTAAAGTATGTTTCAGAACATGGGGAATAAGAACTAAAGATGATCAGAACAAGAAGAGATTTTCTGGATCAACAATATGGTCAGTCAACTGGGCAGTGCAGACTGTGCAGCTGAGCCTCAGCTTACTATCTATAAAATGGGGATAATAAGAGCATTGACATCTCAAAGTTGTTGCTAGGATCACATCAGATAATCCATGGAAGGAGCTTTGCAAACCTTACCACACGATCTAAATGGTAACTAGGATTACTGTTACTAATTATTATTGCTTATTACTCTGACGACTAATAACGATCAAGCATCTTTAAAGCGTTTACTATGGGAAATGTCAGGAACACAAGGAAAGGCAGAAGCCTCAGGCCTGCTCTGAAGGAACTCGTAAGGAAATAACAAGGTCTACGCAAGACAGATCCAGGTGACCTACAAGGGGAAGGGATTGGCAGCTATAGGGACCAGCAAAGGCCTCACAAGAAACAATGAAGTTGAGTCTTGAAGAAAGCTAGGGAGATAAGAGGCAGAAGGAAGGGGAAAGGACACTTCAAGCCTGGAGCTAGCCAGGGCAACGGAGTCAGGCAACAGGAAGATCATTCAGGGAAAAGAGCAAGGAAGCCAGAGCAGCTAATGGTAAAGGGCCTAGGGGGAAGAAGGGACAAGAACGCTGGAAAGATAGGACAAAGCCAGGTTATGAAGAGCTCTAAATGCCCAAAGGCTAACTCTGTCTATGTCCCCCTTTCTCTTTCTATTTTTTATGTATCTATGTGCCACTATATCTCACTGAAAACGAGAGTGATGTATTTATACTCCTGCTTTGGAAAAATTAACTTGGCAGGTGAATGGAGAATGGATTGCAGTGGGCAAAGACTTGAGACAAAGAGACCCGTTAGAAGACTACTGGAATAGCCTTTCAGGTGAAAAACGATGAGGGTCTGGAGTAGGTTTGGGGTTGTAGGATAGGGTAGAGAAGGAGTCACACACAAGAGATATAGTAGATATAGGAAAGGTAGAAACAACAAAATTTGGCAAGTGTGTTGATGTGTGGGCTGAATGAGAAGGAGGCGTTGAGAATGACACTAAGGTTGGCAAGCTGGTGATGACGTGGTGCTCTTGAGAGTAATGAGAAAATTGGGAAGTGGGGAAGGTTTGGAGAAAAAATGATGAGTTCTATTTTGGAAATCATAAGTTTGAAAAAATAATAACAGCTAGTATTTAGTTCAGCCATGCACCGCACTAAGTGCTTTACAAAAATTGTCTCATTTGATTCTGACACCAACCCTATGAGATAAGTGCTGTTATTTCTCCACTTTACAAATGAGGAAACCAGTATACAGGTTAAGAGACTAACAGGTTAAGGTCACTCAGCTAGTAAGTGTCTGAAGCTCTATTGGAACTCAAGTCTGCCTGACTCTAAACTCAAGGCTCTATCCATTGGACCATCTAGCTGCCTAGATGGAATATCTATCCAATTGGAGCTCAGGAAAGAGACTGCGTTTAGATGTAGAGATCTGGGAATCATCTTCACAGAGATGACAGCTGAACTCATGGAAGCTACTGGAGTCACCAAGAGAGAGAACACAGAGGAATTAGAAAAGAGGGCCCAGACAAAGCCAGGGGAACACCCAGAGGTAGTGCACTTGACATGGATTAAGATTGTTCCCAATGGGAACCAAGGACATGTCAGGCAGGGAGGCCAGGAGAGAGTGGTGCCACAAAAACCTAGAGAAAGAGCGGGTCCAGAAGGATAAAGGTGATTGACAGTGTCAAAGGCTGCAGAGAGGTCAAGGAGGAGGAGGATGGAGAAAAAGCCACGAGGTTTGGTAAAGGGATCACAGGTAACTTTGGAGAAGGCAGGTTCAGCTGAATGTGAGATTGAAAGCCAGATTACAGAGAGTGTAGAAGGAAAGTAGAGGAGATGAGGTGGAGGTACCAAGTGTAGACTACTAAGGAATTTAGCCATGAAGGGAAAGGGATATAGAATGATGGTTAGCATGCATGGTGAGATCAAGTGAGATTTCTTTAAGAATGTGAGAAATGTGGGAATGTTTGTAAGCCACAAGGAAGGAACCAGAAGATAGGGAAGGAATGAAGGTAAGACAGGAGAGGAGAGCAGGGGCAATTTGCTGGAAAAGTTAGGAGGAGAACTGCTAAAAGGTATCTGTAGAGGGCTTGGCCTTGGCAAAGAGAAGGGCCACCTCTTCATGTGAGGCAGAGGTGAAAAACGAGATAGTGGGGGATGCTGACAAATTCTGTGTTTCAAAATTTTGTGCTCCTGTTACACCGCTAGGTGGTATTGCCCATTAAGGCCTTGCCTGCCAAGGGCAAGCTGGGGAAGGGCCTATTAAGCTGCAGAAGGGTGAGGGTGAGGACAGAGGAGAGAGGAATAGATTGCATCTGCTATCGGAGGACAAGACTGGCTAGGACACCTTTTGGAAGGTGGACACCCAGTGACAAATTTATTTCGATCCCTCTGCATTCCCCCTGTGTAGAATTCCCTCCCTTTTCATTTGTAATTTCCAACTTTCCCAAGGACTTCCTTCAAGTCTCAGCTAAAATGCTGCTTTGCGCAGGAAGCTTTTCCTATCCATTCCTCCCTCCAACCAGTGCCTTCCCTCTGAGATCAATTTACACTGTTGGCTCTCCCTTTAGAATGTAAGCTCCTCAAGGGGAAAGACCTAGTTTTTGCCTTTCTTATCACCAGTACTTCTTCATACAGTGGCTGGTACACAGTAGGTGCTTAACAAATGCTTCCTGACTAAGAAAAAGAAAAGTAATCCTCAGGCCAGCATGATTCCCTTGTGCTTCCACAGAGATAGTAATGAAATCAAGTCAAAGGGTATAGCATGTACCAAAAGTCTAAGTTTGGAGACCATTTATAAATACTGACTTTACTGTTGAGATATTTTTTCAGGTGTCTTCATTGTCTAATTTCCAGCGGGGTCATACATGACTGGAGAGAGTGGAGCAAATCCAAACTGATCTTGGCACAATGAGCGCGGGTGGGTAATATCCACAAGTTGTAGCTAAATGGAAGGAGGGTTGAGAAGTGAGGGACAATATGGTGGTGTTGCAAAAAGCACCCTGAGGGTGGAATCAGGGCACCTGGGTTCAAGTGTCCCCTCCGATAATTAGTAGTCACAGCTCTGAAACTGTCCCAGCCACTGAGTACCCAAGGACAAGCTTCCAGGACAGTTGCAAGGAAAGGCTTTACAAGCCTTAAAACAGCTGAGCAAATGGCATTGCTACTATGCCTCTGCTTCACAGACTTCTTTTGGAGACGAGGAGAAAGGGGCTGGATTCAACATATAATCTCAGGTAACAAGAAAGAAGCATTATTTCACGAGACAGTTGGTCATGTCACTTTGCACTTGGAGTTCATGATGAGGGTGAGGAGAAAGACTACCATGAAGATGCATCAACACATCACGCTGGAAGAACTCAATGAGATCCTGCGAATGAAATCATGGGAGAATTTCATACTCAGTGGAAAGGTTGGAGGACGTGACTGAGGATCATGAAATGAGAGAGGCCAAAGACTTGTCCACCAAGAAGCTTCATGACTGTAAAGCATGAACTTTTTCTTCAGGAAAAAAAGTCAGAAAGCACTGGACACAGCAAAGAACTAACATCGACCCACAAAACATCAGTACTGATTATGAAGCAGTGTTATCTGGTGGGAGGAGAGAGTCCAGTTTCAAGGTTTGGAAGAACCTGGTTTCCAATTTCACTTGGAACACAAAACAGCTCTGGGTGCCTAGACAAGTCACATCTTTTAAGGTCTCAAGCAACTCTCCAAGACTTTAAGATGTAACATTGATGAAGGGACTTTGCTCAGCAAGAGTTCCCAAAAGCAGTAACTAAAGAGCAGTCAAACAGGGAGGAAATAACTAGTGACCAATGTGGTGGTCAGTACATAATCAGTCGTTTGTGTGTAACCAGATGATCAACTTGTTAGAACAAAAGTCAAAAGCAACATTAAATTAGGAAAAAAAGACAAAGATTGGAAGATCTTGCTTAAACCAGCTATAAGAAAAAGATGGGGGAGGAAATAGCCTCATGGTTTTGGGCTACATCCATTTTTAGAGATGCATACCCAGTACAAAGTAGTTACCATAAGAGGAAGCTGAAAAGGCCCCCAGATCACGTGAGCCAGCAAACTTCTCATCAACCAGAGAGACATAACGCTGAAAGGAAGCCCAACTTAGAGCTCTGCTAGGAAGCCACTGGTACGTTCAAATACACTAACCAAATGACAGAAGGTACAGAATTGCCTTCCCCAACAGAGAAAAGCAGTTAAGAAGAAAAATAAGGCAACAAAAAGACTGACATCAAACCTAGACAAGTCAGAACATCCCAAGACCATTTGGAGATAAGCCTGAAAGGCAGACAACAAACAGAGAAGAAAGGGAACAGCTTGGCAAACATTTTCAATGACCTATTGTAATCGGTATAGAGACTAGAAGCTACTCTCCGTGCAAAAGATGAAGACAGGAAGAACATCTGGACCCAAACACGTCAAAAACATTCTAGGCTCTAAGTAATGCATTTGGAAAAGGATTCAGAAATTGATTTGTTCATGATTTCTTAACAAGGGAAAGATTCCAAACCAAGGGGAGAGCCCAAGGGTACATGAATCTCATCAAGACAGAAGCACTTTTAATCTCCCAAGTCCTCTTCCTCATCTATGTGGAATCATTTCTATATCAGCTCTCTTTGGTGAGATCTTGAGAAGTAAAGAGGGAGCCTTTCTGCAACTTAAGATGTTTTTGCAGTCACACACAGGATTGAAAGGTATAGAAAACATGTGATCCCTGCTGCATTCTAGTGTTTGTTGATTCCCCAGAAAGAGAGACAGTCAGAGTTTTCCTTCAACATGGTGCCTCCCACACAGGTTAAAAAAGCTTCAAAATTATATGAGATGCAACCATGGAGACAACCATTCAACGATCTGCTGAGGATCAACACACTAATCAGGCAAAACTGAGGGAATGTATACATCGAAGGTATGTGCCAGTGGACACAGAGGTGGGCCAACATATATCTCAAATGGAAAAACGACTGAGGCTCCAGTTCCCCAGATGTCAGTAGTCACCTTTTTGGCATGTTTTCTGAGCCCAATCAATCTGTCAGTACTTATCAAGGACTTACTATGTGCTAGGCAGTAGGGATACAAGTCCAAAGAATGGAGGAATCCTAATTCACAAGGAAGTCATTAAATAAAAGGAAGATGGGGGAGGGAGGGCACAAGGCAGCTGGGAGGATCTGGAAAGGCTTCATGCAGGAAATGATGACTGAGCTACTATATCTTAAAGGATGAGAGGGGACTCTGTGGGATGGAGGTAACATTCTATCAATTCCTGGGGAACAGCCAATGCAAAGGTATGGAGATGGGAAATGGAGGGTCTTGAGTGAGGAACAATGAGAAGGCCAGTTTGGCTGGATGGTAGCACATGGAAGGAAAAGCAGCATCTGCTAAACCTAAAAAAAGGTTGGAACTAGGTTGCGTAGGGTTTTTAAGGCTCAACAGATAAGCTTATATTTTATCCTGGACAACAGGAAACCCCTGGAGTTTATTTCAGGGATGAAATTCAGTATTCACTTAATGAGCACTACTTTGACAGCATGTGTAGGATGAAGTGGAGAGGAGAGACTGGAGACAGAGACACTAGTCAAGAAGCTGTCATACTTGTGCAGGAGAGGGCTGATGAGGCCTGCGCCAAGGCGGGAGCTGTGCAAATAAAGAGACGGGATTCAGGAAGTTCGGAAGCTCATCTGGACAACCACAGGAATGCTGACACAGATATCTCAGATTCCATGCCCAAAGCCGGCATGGGGGATGCCTTGATTCTTTGGAAGTCCTCCGGACCACCTCTGCTGCGCCATCCAACATGAACAGGTAGCCATCTTGTGACCATTTGGTCAGCGCAGAGGGCTCTTGTTTGGCTCTTCTTCATTTTTGGGCACTCAAGAGCAAGGTCTATCAGCCACTGGGATTCTGTATTTTAGGTGGCCCCTTTAGAGTGTACAGGTATCCAACCTTATAAAAATCAGGTCCTGGATGAAGATCTGAGGTCCACTCCATTACAGGGGACCATGAACCCTTTAACAAAGTGCCAGTGGCTCAGAGTTCAGCTTCAGTGGTTTTTCTTGGAGATTGGGCACTTCATAATGTTACAGAAATGAGATATATTTACCAATAATGTATAAGTAATTGCTCCCCTGCCCCCCCCCCCCAAATAAATCTACAGAGCACCTTCTTTTGCCAACATCTCAATTGCTCCAACTAAAATCATTACTTTCTGGTAGGTTTATTTAGGAAAAAACCAAACTGAAAATTTCCCTTTCAGAAAGAGCTCCAGAATAGTGAGGAAATGACTCACTTTGAATACATGTGCATTTCTTGAAATATCAGCTGAAGGCAGCAGGCCAGTTTAGGCAAATAGACAGGGAGCCAGGAAAGGTTATATCTTTCCTCTTCCTGGATGACCTTTTACCAGGTCCCTTGTGTAAGTCAAGATCCTTACCGTATTAACTGGTTGAGCTGTGAGTCGCACATTAGCATTTGTAGGACTTTCCTAAAAGATTCCCCCGTAAAGGATATGAAAAGAATCAGTAGTAAGAGTGCTGTTTGAATGCCCTTTGGATTAACGCCATTACTTGGGGATTCAGAATGGGGCAGAGAGTATGTAGAGTACACAAACAACAGAGTGCCAATATTGTTGGACCTGATGTTTTAATATGCGATGAATTAATCCATGCATACTTTGCTGTTGTGATTGATTTTTTTAAAAGGTAGAAAATTTAGAAATGCAAAGTAGGCATCAACTACCTGATTGAAGTCTAATTCAGATTCTTTCCAGCTCCACTGGTCAAAACTGTTAATATGGTTTCGAAAGATGGATTCATTAGGAAGTCTGACTAAGACAGCTCATTCTTTATCCTTATGTTGGGAGTAAAAAGGTGATTCTAATTGCCACAGTAATCAGATATAATGAAGAGCAAAACTGTTCCTGATTAAATAACATTTGCATCAGAATTAAAGTTGGAGTTTGCAGTTTTGGAGAGCTTGTTTTTCAAGCATTACTTTTATATTTTAACATGCTTGAAAAAAAGCTTCCTGGTTAATTTCTCAACTTTTCTAAAAAGAAAGAGAACATTTGTATCCTTTGGAAGACTGCTTAATTTAAGCACATAGTCAATTTAGTATTCAAAACATAATCAATTTCTTCACTTTCTTCTTGCAGTGGCCCTAAAATCCATCTTCATACATACAGCAACCCAGAAACTGTGGGTCGTAACTAATGTTTTGTATAAGATACAAAAGAAGTCAACATGCTGGACAGCAGAGGTTCTTGAAGTTGTTCGATTCAGGACCCCCTTACACTCATAAAAATTCCTGAGCTTATGTTTCTGTGGATTATATCTATCAATACTGTATTAGAAGTGAAAATAATTTGATATTATTATGAATGCAGTTTTAACTCCTTTAAGGACACAGAACCTTGGGTGCAGTAGATAGAGGTTGGCCTCAGAAGCAAGAAGACTAGGTTCAAGTCCCACCTATACTGAAGGGCTGCCACTTGGCCCTGGATAAGACTCTTAACCATTCAGTGTTCTAGGCAATTCTGGGATTAAGTCACATAGAAGGTGTCAACCTGGCTCAGAAGAGGGACTTCCTCTCTGGAAACTCTCTACATCAATGATATCAGAGGTTCTGTCTGTCCCTCTAATGGTTTAACACTGTGTACGTTTCTCCCCACATTTCTTTCTAAATGTGGTGACTCAACAGCACACATCAAAATGCAGGATCTGAAATTCCCATTAGTGTTCAAAAAGCACATACAGGCTCCCTGAGATTATGTGCAAGACAAAAGGCAAGTGATTCATGTGAAAATTTTAGCCATTAGGAAAACTGACCAAGCTCTAAGTATGTAAGCGTGTGAGTGTGAGTGTGTGTGTATAGGAATATGATGCTATGCAATTTCTTGGACTCATCTTTATGAGTCCAAGCAATACTTACTGCTTCTGCTTTGGTTACATCTGCTGCTTGGTCCTCCCAGTGGCTCTTTGGGAACTGCCTGCTCCTATCTTGCTATATCTTTTGCCCAATAAGTTATCAGCAGAAAGAAAATATGACTAAATCAGGGGTGGGGAACATGCAGCCTTGAGGCCACCTGAGTCCCCACTCCAGATCTAAAACAAAAAGCCTTAAAGCACCTGCTGTGTGCTAGGGAGCTAAGTGCAGAGTTGCAAAGATGAAATCAAAAAAGTACCTGCCTTCATGGAACTTCTGTTCTATTAGGGGATACCTGCTGATATATGGGTACATGGGAGATACATACAGAGGAGATGCAAAGGTGTCTGAGAAGGGAAGGCCAATAAGAGACTGATGGAGCCATAGACGTCCAACCTGCAGAAAGAAGTTGGTGCTTTTTTTTTTTGGGGGGGGTAGGGGGTGGTCCTGAAAGAATCCAGAAAGTTAATAGATAGAGAGATGAGGAAGGAGAACATTCCATTCATGGGCAGAGACGGCACAAGGGCAGAGAGCTAAGATAGGACCAGAAAAGGCACATGCAGGAAAGATTTAGGTACAAGAGGTAAAAATTCCAAATAGTAAAGACTGAGAGGAAGTAGATCTAGAGGGAATTTGTAGAAGTGTTTTGACAAGAAAGGCAAAAGGCCAGGGATGACTGTGCACTAAAATGCTGAAAGGAGCACTCAATAACTTATACTCTAAGAGAGTTGCCTGAAGCCCTGAGAGGTTAAGGGGACTTGTCTAGTGTCACACAGCTAGCATGTGTCAGCAGCAAAAAAAGAACTCAGACCATTCTGACACTTAAGGTCAACTCTCTATCTACTATACCAGTATATGTACATGTATACACATGCACATGTATACATATGTATGTATACAACATATGTGTGGGTATATACATATATGCCTGTGGGTATATACATACACACAATATTGATGTTTAACAGACTATTATGGCAGCAGACTATATATAGGGTTACTAAAAACACCATAAAGGGCAGAGTAAAAGTAGGGACTTCTCTGAGCTCTCCCCCAAATGTGAAAATGACTCTAAACAAATTCTAGAGCTACAGAACCCACAAAATGACAGAGTGAAACAAATCCCCAGACCAAGACAACCTGGAAAGCTGACAGGAAGAATCTTTAGCACTGGGCAGGGAGTGGAACACAGTTTAGCATGGGCTAGACAGGCACAGAAGGCCCAGAACAGGTTTCAGAGGACTGAATCATTGGCAGTTATGGCAGTTTTCAGATTATTTAACCCACAAATGCCAAAAAGGTCAGTAGGAAAACTCTGTGGGACCTAGGTGAAAGAGTAGCACACAGTCTGCCCGGTTGGCTCCAGCATGAGTGGGAGTGGTGGTGGTAGCAGCAGCAGCAAAGGCTGCTTCTGGAACTCTGGGCCCACAGACAGTGTGGGATAGAGCATCTGATACAAAATCCCGTGCCATCTTGGGGGGGCAGGGAGAGGAGGAAGATGGGGAGAAAATTAGGAACTCAAACTCTTGTGAAAATGAATGTTGAAAACTAAAAATAAATTTAAATCTTAAAAAAAATATGTATCTCATCAATATTATACATGGTTGAAAACCATAGAATACCACAAATTTTTTGGCAGGAAGACTTCTAAGGCTTCATTGTGGTGTGAAGGTGAGTAGAGGTTCTTGGAGCTATGTTACACTAACAGTGAGGGGGTAGCTAGGTGATGCAGTGGATAGAGCACCAGTGCAGGAGTCAGGAGGACCTGAGTTCAAGTATCACCTCAGACACTTGACACTCACTAGCTGTGTGACCTTGGGAAGGTCACTTAACCCCAAGTGCCTCATCCTGGGTCATCTCCAGTCATCCTGATGAATATCTAGTCGCTGGATCAGATGGCTCTGGAGGAGAAGTGAGGCTGGTGACCTGCACAGCCTTACCTCACTCAAAACAAAGTCAAGTGCAAGTCATGTCATTATTCCTCTGATGGCATGGTCTCCTTCAGCAATGAAGGACAAACATACACACACTAACACTGAAGTCTCTGGCAGATACTCCCATACTGAATGGCTATTTGTGCCTGTCCTGTGGTAGAGTCTTCCGAGTCCACACTGGTTTGATCAGCCAGTCAGACACCCTAACTCCAACATAATAAGGTTATTTTGGTGCTCTTCGTAGACAAAGAGCAACAACCAGTGAGAGGAGAGTGATGTATTTGCAGCAGATCTGGATATCGAGGACCAGCTTGGATAAGAATGGAGCTCCTCAATGCAAAATCGGTGAAAAGTGCACCACTTTTCAACTACTTTTTCCGAAAAACCATTCTCCAAGGTGAGTGGCTGTGATCTACTTCTATGGAGGGAGCTGTAACCTGAAGTCATACAGCAATAGAAAGATGAATGGGGGGGGCGGAGCCAAGATGGCGGAGTAGAAGGACGCACATTTACGAGCTCCGAACCCACAACCCATGGAATTGAGGTAAAAGGAGATCCCCATAAACTCTGAATCTCTGCAGGGGGTGCATAAACATAGGGGAAGAGATTTCCGTTCCACTGAACCCTGGAAAGCCGTCCCCGGGGTCCATCGCACCCCGGAAAGCGGACACCACTCCCACCCCTGGCCGCGACCCAGAGAAGCTGACCCAGCAGACTTCAGAGAGGAAAGCTCCGGGGGAAGCTCCGGCAGCCGGGAAAGTCCCTCCGCCCACAGAAGCTACAGGTCAGTAAGAAAGAAAGCTGCGATAGGGGAGGGGAGCGGAGCGTCTCCGTGACTTGGGCCCCCTCGGGAGGAAGCGGCTGCGGCAGAGACGGGGGCAGGAAGCGGAGGAGGCAGAGGCGTGGGCGGGCGGCTGAGGCGGCAGCGGCCCAGGACTCAGGAATCCCCCAGCAGCAGGTAGGATCTTCAATACTGAAGGTCTTTCCAACCTGAGGGAGCCGAGCAGGGGAGACGGCCCTGCCCCCACCCTGCTCTACTGCTGAACGCCTCTGAATAAAACCCCCAAGGGAACTGAGCACAGCAGGCGGGGCCCCCCACCCCCACCCGCTCCGTTCCTGAAAGTCTCTGCAGAAAGCCCCTGAGGGCCCAAGATTAGAAGGCGGCCCTGCCCCGACCCTTGCGCCAGAACTAAAGCTTGCCGCGGGAAAGCGCATTTGAATCTCAGAGGCCAAGCACCAGCTGGGCGGATCCAGGCGGGGGTGGAAAGGAATCTCAGAAATCAAGTAACTGGCTGGGAAAATGCCTAGAAAGGGGAAGAAAAATAAGACTTTGGAGAGTTTTTTCCAACAAATGCAAATGATCCCGACCTTCGGATCTGATGGGGAGGACGAGAACGTATTTTTCCCATCAGGGAAAGATGTGGAGGGCGGGGCCTCAGTACCCCAGACACCCCAGGGGGGTGTTGGGTGGGCTCAGGCCTTGGAAGAGCTTAAAAAAGATTTTGAAAAGCAAGTTAGACAGGTGGAGGAAAGACTGGGAAGAGAAATGACAAAGATGCAAGAAGAGTATGAAAAAAAGGTCAATATCTTGGTAAAGGAGACCCAAAAAAATGCTGAGGAAATTAACACCTTGAAAAATAGGCTCACTCAATTGGCAAAAGAGGTTCAAAAAGCCAATGAGGAGAAGAATGCATTCAAAAGCAGAATGAGCCAAATGGAAAAAGAGGCTCAAAAGCTCACTGAATTTAATAGTTCTCTCAAAATTAGAATGGAACAGATGGAGTCTAATGACTTTATGAGAAACCAAGAAATCACCAAACAAAACCAAAAGAACGATAAAATGGAAGAGAATGTGAAATATCTCATGGGAAAAACAACTGACCTGGAAAATAGATCCAGGAGAGACAACTTAAAAATTATGGGACTACCTGAAAACCATGATCAAAAAAAGAGCCTAGACATCGTCTTGCATGAAATTATCAAGGAAAACTGCCCTGACATTCTAGGACCAGAGGGCAAAATAAGTATTGAAAGAATCCATCGATCACCACCTGAAAGAGATCCAAAAAGAGAAACTCCTAGGAACATTGTGGCCAAATTCCAGAATTCCCAGCTCAAGGAAAAAATCTTGCAAGCAGCTAGAAAGAAACAATTCCAGTACTGTGGAAATACAATCAGGATAACCCAAGATCTAGCAGCTTCTACATTAAGGGATCGAAGGGCGTGGAATAGGATATTCCAGAAGGCAAAGGAACTAGGACTGAAACCAAGAATCACCTACCCAGCTAAACTGAGTATAATACTTCAAGGGAAAATATGGTCTTTCAATGAAACAGAGGACTTTCAATCATTCTTGATGAAAAAACCAGAGCTGAAAAGAAAATTTGACTTTCAAACACAAGAATGAGAGGAAGCATGCAAAAGTAAACAGCAAGGAGAAGTATTAAGGGACTTACCAGAAATGAACTGTTTGCATTCATACATGGAAGGACAATATTTCTAACTCTTAAAACTTTTCAGTATCTGGGTGGTTGGTGGGACCACACATACACATGTACACGCATGCACACACATACACACATGCATTCACATGCAGAGACAGAGAGCACAGATTGAACTGAATAGGATGGGACCATACCTTAAAAGAAATTAAGGTAAATGGTGAGAGAGAAATGTAGTGAGAGGAAAGAGGGGGAAATGGAAGGGGGTAACTATATGTCATTTAAGAGGCAAGTAGGAGATGTTCTTAGTGGAGGGAAAAAGAGGAGAGCTGAGGAAAAAAAAAAAAACAAACAAACAAACAAAAGTATACCCTCATCACATTTGACTAAACGAAGGAGTGAAATGCACACTCATTTTGGTATGAAAACCTATTTTACAGTATAAGAAAGCGGGGGAGAAGGAGATATTGGGGGGGACGATGGAAGGGAGGGCAAAGGGAGGAGGGAGTAATTGAAAGTCAATACTTGGGGAGGGACAGGATCAAAGGACAGAAGAGAAACAATGAGGGGCAGGTTAGGAGGGATGGCAATTCAGTTAGTCTTACACAACACGACTATCAGGAAGGTCATTTGCAAAGCTACACAGATATGGCCTATAATGAATTGCCTGCCGTACCAAAGGGAATGGGTGGGGAGGGAGGGATGGGGAGAATTTGGAACTCAAAGTTTTAGGAACAATTGTTTAGTATTGTTGTTGCAACTAGGAAAGAAGACATACAGTTAATGAGGAATAGAAAGTCATCTGGCCCTACAGGAGAAAAGAGAAGATAGAGACAAGGGAAGGGAGGGATGACAGAAGAGAGGACAGATTGGAGATAGGGAAAATTAGATTGCTTGGGGTATTGGGGTGGGGGGAGGGGAGAAAAGGGGAGAAAATTTGGAACCCAAAAATTTGTGAAAATGAATGTAAAAAGCTCAATAAATAAATAAATAAATAAATAAATAAATGAATTAAATAATTAATTAATTAAAAAAAAAAAAAGAAAGATGAATGGGGGGAGGAGAGAACAGGCTGAAACATTTCAGGAAGAATGACTTGTGTTTAGAGTCACTTAAGCACCAAAAAACTGGAAATCCAGGGGACGCTCATCAATCAGGGAATGGTGAAGCAAGATGCAGTACAAGAATATCATGGAAAATAACTGTACAGTACAAAAGTAATGAATACTAAAAATACAGAAAAGCATGGGAAGAACTAAATGAACTGATGAGTGAAATCAGAAGAACCAGCGAATCACTGAAAACAATGACAACCATGTCAAGTGAAACACCACTAACAACAAAAATGGCACCTGGACATTGTGTCCAAGGACTGAACTTGGCCCCAAAGACAGACAATGTACTGTCACAGGACCACAGCTTCACACTTTCCTTCTAGACCTGGAAGGGATCTCAGAGGCCATCTACAGATGATGAAACTGAGGTTTAGGTTCAGTGATTTGCATTGGTTCACAAGGAACATAAGCATCAGAGGCAGGATATAAACCCAGAACCTGTGAATTTAAAATCAGTCTTCAGTGCTACTGTATCATATTGCCTTCCAACCTTTTTGGTAGAGGAAAGGGGATTGCATGTAGAACAGTGCATATCATATCATGTGTTGATTAATTCTTCTAAACTGTTTTTTTTCCTTTGCTTTACTCTTTGTTATAAAGGATGGCTCTCTGGGTGGAGGAGGGGCAAGGGATATATTAAAAATGGAAGGTGATAATAAAAAGAAACATATCAATATAATTATTAGGAAAGAAAAGTCCATTTCACTTTGCAGCCACACATGTTCTCCATAAAGATGGACTGATCAGTTAGTGAGAATAAGGGATGATAGCTGGATAATTCAAGGAGTGTATGGGTTCAGCCATAATATTGAAGGAACCAGAGAATGGCCCAGAGTCATTCAAGATGGCAAAACCTCCTCTGTGGGGGGTTTAGTGAAAGACGTGGAAAAGAAAGGCAGAACATGATTAGGTATGGAGAGATGATGTTTTGCATCCATAGAGGGAGTATGTACAAGGATAAAACAATGGTTCCATTAAACCATCCAAGTTTCTTAAAACGCTTCTCTTGCAGACTCATAACATCTTCCTTGCTCTGCCCTTTATATTCTTTTTGTTGGGAGGCAGTGTGGGAAATCTCCATTCATCAGGGATTTGGATTCAAAGTCACTTAATTTTTCTGTGACTCAGCTTCCTCATTTATAAAATGGGAGTAGTAGTATCTAGAAGGTTGTCGTGAGGCTTGAGTGAGATTCCAAAGTGGTTTGTAAGACTTCAAGCACTACTGAAATGGCAGCAATTCTTTTTGATTATTAATAAGTTTAACAGTGTTGGTGACCTGACCATTGCCTCCCCTTTTTGATTTCTTATTCTCTCTTGAAAAAAACCAATACATCTGAAAACCTTTCCCTGTATTTACTGGGGAAGAGAATTCCCTAGTAGTGTAGTTTTGATGTTATCATTACTTAATCCTGAGCTAGTTGATCAAGACTTGATCATAAAAATAAGCACTTTTTTTTACTTCCCACAATTACTGCAATGGAGAATTACATTCCAGAATGTTCCCCACTGATGAATGTGTACAATTTTCCATGCCAGTCCAGTAAATCTTACTGTTCCTCTCTTCAGCTCTATGGGACCTTGACAGCGCATGGTTTATCTAAGATGCCATTGCGGTGAGATCACCGAGGAAGAGGGCAGTTGTTTCAGCTCTCGGCCCCTTCCACAAAGTGATGTAGCTTCTGTTGTTTTTAACCTATGGGACGCTTTTCCCTGCTATTTGCCTTACAGCAAACATTCTTGTCAAATAGCAGGTATCTCTCTTCACCGAGGCATGGCAAACATCGACCTTGCACAGCACAAGTATTTCCAGACATAATAATCAAATTTTATGCTTCTTTCAGTGCCAAGTGAGAACAAAAACTGCAAAGCGTTTGGTTATATGGACTCTCCCTCAAATACCTACCTACCTCTCCTAAGTTACTAGTCCATTCCGCCTCAGACACACACAAAGATGGTCACACTCTCGATCTTGCCTCTATGTTCAAGAACTCTGAAATTCCCTTATCCAATAATCATCTATTGGTTTTTCACCTGCCCCTTGGGCCGTCCCCTACTTAACTCACTCTTCATCCAATCTGCTGGCCACTCAATTATTTCCCAGTCCATTTCTCTCCCGCCCCACCCCATTAGCCACTGCCTCCTCTTCTCTCTATCTTGAGTAGTCTCTCTATCTTTGGTAGTCACCAAATGGTATTACTACACTGTCCTCTTCTCTTGCACCTCCAGTCTCCTTAGCATATCATAGTTTGGGATCCCTCCAACCATTCATCAACTTTTTTCCCTATGAAAAAATCATGCAATCATTCTGACTGGGCCCATTATAAATTCATGCTACATAACCTCAACTGGGCCCTCACTGCTCCTAGGCAATCCTACTACTCCTGCATTATCGGTATCCTACTCTGCATAGCAGCTCTTCCAAATCTTTTCAACCCCCCTCAAACTTCCCATTGCTGCTCCTCTCCCACTCTCTCAGCTGTGAACTCTGCCTCACAGTTTACATAAAAAACTGAGGCCCTCTGCTATGAACTCTCTTTCCCTCTCTTCCTGATCTCTTATCACCCAGATGCCATCTGCCACAATCTCCTCCTTCACCCCTAACACGATGAAATGGCCTTCCTCCTGACCAAAGCCAATTCCAATGCTTAGGTGATCCCATTCCAATCTGTCTCCTCCAACAGGTTGTTCCCTCTGTCATCCCTACTCTTTGATGTATTTTTAATCCCCTCCTGTCTAGTGGTTCACTTCCTACTGCCTATAAACATTCTCATGTCTCCCCTATCCTGAAAAGCTCCTCACTTGACCTTTCCATTCCCACTGACTATTGTCCTCTATTTCTTCTGCTCTTTGTGGCTAAACTCCTCAAAAAGGTCTTTTTACAATGGGTGCCACCACGTTCTCTTCCCTCATTCGCTTACAATCTATCTTCTGACCTTGTCATTCCACTGAAACTGTTCATCTCCAAAGCCACTGCCGATCTCTTAGTGGTCAAATCCAATGGCCCTTTTCTCATTTCTCATTCTCCTTGACCTCTCTACAGCCTCTGACATTGCTACTCACCCACTTTCCTAGATTCTCTCTTCTCTCTAGGTTTCTGGGACACCACTTCCCTACCAGAACATTCCTTCTCTGTCTCCTTTGCTGGATCTTCCTCCACATCACTCCCTCTAACCATAGGTGTCCCCCAGGGCTCTGTCCTGGGCCCTCTTCTCTTCTCCCTCTATATAACTTCACTTGGTGATTTCCTCAGTTCCCATGGGTTTAATTATGCTGGTGATTCTCAGATCTACCTATACTGTCCCAAACTGTCTGCTGACCTCCAATCTCACATCTCCAACTGCCTTTCAGACATGTTGAAGTGAATGACCTGCAGATATCTTGAACTCAGTGTGTCCAAAATAGAACTCATTATCTTTCCTCCAAAATGCCTTTTCCCCTCCTACATTCCCTCTTCTATGGAGGGTAATATGATGCTCCCAGAGTCCCCCAGGTTCACAAGCTATGAGTCATCCTGGATTCCTCACTATCTCTCCCCCCCCCCATACCCCCATATCCAAGATATTTCCAAGGACTGGCAATTTCACCCTTGCAACATCTCTCCATTATGTTCTGTTTTATCCTCTGACACCACCCCCACCCTGGTACCACCCTCATCCTGCCTCAAGTCTTTCCACACTCCAGACTTCCCTAAAGTGTAGGTCTGACTATGTCACTCACTCCACCATTCAACAAACTCCAGTGGCTCCCTCTTGTTTCCAGGGGCAAATCCAAAGTGCTCACTATTTAGTACCTAAAGCCCTTCAGTATCTAGCCCTCTCCTACCTTTCCTGTCTTCTCACTACCAAACTCCAATCAATTCATCAAGTAGCTGGGACATCAAGGCACTTCAAATGAAGCAGATCTCCTGCCTCTGGACAGAGAAGTGGTGGACCAAAGGTACAAAGTGACAGAGGAAAAGGGCGCTGCATTGAAGTCCAGGGACCTGAGTTCTAATCCCATCCCTGCTAGTTACCACCTGTGTGACTGTGGGCAACACATGTAAACTCATCTGTAAAGTAAGGGGGGTAGGGATAAGGGGATAAGACTAGATGGCCTGAGGGATCCCTTGCAACTCTTCTCTGTGAATCTAAGAAAGAAGGCCAAAATATGACTATAAGGTTCCCGTAAAAGTCACCAGAAAGCGAGTATTGTTTTTTGTTCTTTTTTTTTAAAGGCATGAATAAAACATTCAAATAAAATATACTAAATTATACATTGGCTTTGATCTCTCCCTCTACCTTTTGGGGCTTTGATGACATTCTGTGCCTTCTCCATTATTAAGATTACAGTTTTCTTATGATAGAAACTGGGGTCTCTCTTTTATTTAGAAAGCACAAGGAACATATGTACCACTTCAGGAAGAAAAGAATAATGCCATGATTTACAGCTCAAGAGCCTGACATTTGTAAATGCCCAAATGGAGAGAGTCAAGTGTGCACGGCCCTCTCTGATTGGCCTGAATCTGGAGATAAGGCAGCAGAAGGCACAGAAGAGAAATCGGATTTGAAAATGTGCCTTTCATGCTCGAGGCCCTTAGATGAACATGGGCTAAAAGCCGTTATTTTGATAGCTATCCAGGGGCTTCAATCATTTTAGAAAAGGCAGTTAGCTACATCTTGGCATATTAAAAAAAAGAAAGGAAGAAAGAAAGAAAGAAAGACAAGTAGGCCTTCTGTTTCTCTGTCACACTTAGAGCCAGTCAAGGGCTGTCCAGATTTGCAGAACAATTGTGGAGGGCTGTTACGCCCTCTGGACATGCAGCTTAATTGGGAAGTAAAACAGAATTTTTGCTTTCAGGACTGCAGAACTCCAAGTTCTGTCAAGGACACAAACTCAATTTAAAAAGCTCATGGAATCAGCAGAGTTCCGGTCCTGTTCAACGAGGAAAAGAGGGTGAACAATTAACAAAAAGGACAAAATCACTTTGAGATAAAGTAGTGAGGAAAGCAGGAGACCCTGGTGTACCACCATGCCAGGAACTATTGCTTCCATTTCTTGTCTTTTTCCAAGGTGAAAGAATCAGAGGTTTCTAGTGCTGATGGGGTTCCGACTCTGGGAACCTCCTCGAATCTTCCCATTTGATCTGGCAGTCTCCAGAGGCATTATCACTGTACCTAGGTCTCTGCTGCACTCCCCACCCTTGATCCTATCAAAACCCCATCCCCCCAGGCTGCTGACCACTCCCATTAAGATCCTCCTTAGATTTGATCTGTATACATTCCTATCAAGATCATCCCCCATTCACCCCAGACTATTTGGGGGCACCTGAATTCTTCCCTCAGTCTTTTTCTGTATTTAAGTTCCATCTCACCTCCATGATGGTGCTCAGGTTCAATCCATATCTGACTCTGTCTAGCTGAGATTGTATCTGGCCTGCTTGTGAATACAAGCTTTACAAATGCTTAGGTTCCTTAAGAGTCAATCCAGTATGATGAATCTCTAATAAACTTTGTTTTTCCTTGGCTTTAAGAAGGCTTATGTCGAATTCATGTGACCAGGACCTGGAGTATCGGTATTTTGGGGTCCCCAGCAACCCAAACCTCAACAGTGCCAAGCCATGGAGATGACTCAGAGGTCTCCCCACATTGTTACTGGCTCCCTAATACCTCTCAGATCTAATACAATCTCTTTGTTTGGGCATTCAAAGCTCTTTCCAACTGTGGTCCAGACCCTGCCTGCCCAGGCCATCCCTCTATTTCCTGTCCACTCTGGTCCAGCCAACCAGATCAGTTTGCTCTTCCCCAAACATGATTTCACCATTCATTTACATGCTTTTGAATAGGCTGTTTCTGGGTCTCAAATGGTCTCCTTTCTAACCTCCAACTTAGCTAAGCCTGAGCTCCCTCTAATACTTAGCTCTTTTGAGAGGCCCATTCCGATGCTCTAAGCTCCAACTAAGCTGCCAACGCCTGCCCTCCCTGTCTCCTGTCCTGCCTCCCAACCTACCTCTGCAGTGCAGTTTGTAAGTAAGTGTTGGCATTCTGCCTCTTCCATTATTTAGTCTCTGAGTTCCCTAAAAGCAGGGACCATCTTTTGCCTTTCTTTGTATCCCCAGTGCTTAACATGGCACTAAGTACACAGTAAGTGCTTAATAAATCTTTACTGACTTTGTATAAACTCTATATTTACTTATCAATGTACAAGTTATTTGTCCGCAACAGAACCTAAGTCCTTTGAGGGTAAGGCCTGTGTCACGTTGTCTCTGTATCCCCTGGGACTAGTACCTGGCACATATTTGGCACCTGATGAATGTATGCCGAACAAATGGATGACATCCTATGCACAGGAGCTTCCAAAGCCCTTTTTTTTCTTCTCTACCCCATAATTGGTCCTTAAGAAATACATTTCAAAACTGGTGGTACCCACACCATACACTGCAAGCTCACCATTGTACCTTCTGCTACAAGAGCAACAAGCCTGGGGCACATTCTGGTCAGTGCAAAAACTGCTAGTGGCACAGGGCACAGCATGCAAGTTCGTGTGCATTCACTAGAACTTGGACTCCTAGCATCCAGGGGGTGGAAGGAGAGAGGAGACATTATTTTAAAGATTGCCTTGGGTTGCATGTAGTCAATAAGTTAATTACCTCTATCTATCCAGCTCCTCTGCCACTCCCTTTGCCACCTTTCTCATTTCCTTTCCACTTCTAAACCAACTGCATACTGTTTAGTGATGAGATCCTTTGAACTCCATAATCTTCCATCTAGAGCCACTACACTGAATTCAACTGCCAGTTCCTTTATAATCCCACTCTGCTCTCTTTATCATCATTTTCAATCTATTAAAGATTTGTTAACTGGATAGAAAAGACAAGCCATGGACAAATGATGAAGATTTTATGGGTGTGGATAATTTACTCAACAGCAGTAGAAGAGCCAGAGAAAGGTTGTCACCCCACGTCCAGCTTGAGCCCAGTTCGATTACCTTTTGAGGTCATGGTTCTGAGTCTCCAACTGACAAAGCTGAGACTCGAGGATCAATCACTTTCTCTTTTCCCCTCTTGCTGCTCTGATGAGCACCGTGTCATTTTTGCTAACCAGGCCCATACTGCAGCGCTCTTCATCAGGCCACAGAACTATCAAGGAAACATCCGTTTATACCAGGGGGCCCTCATATCCTTAAATAAAGAATGCCATAGCACCTTAATCAAAAGTAAGTATAGGGAATTAATTTAACAAGAGGAACACTAGTTTCTTCCCCTCCTTCCACCCCCTGCCATCCACCCACACAAGAAGGAAAACAATCTGCTTTAGGTATTTATCCACCCAGATGCCCAATTTGATCTCCTGCTGTCTCAACGCCCTCTTCCCTAGTAGCTAGAGAAAGAACAGATTAGTGCCATCCTGGAACACAGAGGGCGGGAGTTCTACTCAACTCCATCTAAAGGTAAGCAGACTCTCACCATTTTCCCAACTGATTTCTCTAATTCAGTTAACCTCACCTTTCCCTGCTCCCACTCTGAGCTATCTCATGCTTATCCACATTTGGCCCTGCCCTGCTCTGCCCTCCTTTTTTTCCATGGCACCATCAGGAGGGAAGCCCTATTTTGAGTTGAACAAACTTCCCTTTAGCTTAGATCTCTTCCTTTTCCATCCTTTCCAGTCTTTTGTATGTAGAAATCTAGTTTGCCCTGGAAGACATGGATCCCTGCTAACATTTTTCTAGCATCGAACTCTCTTTCTCTGCCCCTTCTCCAGAGGATGCCATCTTTACCAGGGTTTTCTCTTGGTTCTCCTAACTCTCTGGCCACTCTTCAGCCTCCTACACCAGCTCTTCAATTCATGTCACTCCTACTATTCCTGAAGATCTTCTCAGGTTTGGTCCTGGACCCTCTTCCCTTTTTCTTCTCTAAAGCATCTCACTTGGTGATCTCATTGGCTCCCACAGGCTTAATTATCACCTCTATGTATATGGCTTCCAGATCTACTCCTCTGGTCCTAGGTTCCTTCCTAATCTCCAGTCCCTCATCATCAGCCACCTAGTGGACATTTTCACATGGACATGGTCATAGGCATCCTAAACACAACTCAAAACCCTGCCCTCTCCCCAGATTACCATTACTGTTGAGGGCACTGCTATCCTTCCAGATGCCCAGGCTGCCAACTTCAGTTTTATCCTTGACTCACTCTAATCCCACCACCTCTATTCAATCAACACCAGTGGCTCCCTACTGCCCTTAGGATCAAAACATAAACTCTTGGGATTAAACTTTTAAATTTCTTCCCTACCTGGCCCAAACCTACCTCTCTAATCTTATTCAACATTACTCTCCTCTCCACATTCTTTGGTTGGGCCAAACTTGCCTTCCTGATATTCTTGACACAAAACACTGCATAATCCTGTCTCCACACCTTTGCACAAACTGTGCTACATGCTTGGAATTCCACCTTACTCCTGGCACTCAAAAGACCTTTGTTCCTTGCAGGCTCAGTTTAAGAGACAGTTCATGCATCCTTTTCTGATTCTCCTGGCCTACCTCATTTCTACAAAAATGTTTTTAAATCTGTATTTATTTTGTGTATATTTATTTGCGTGCATGTCGTCTCCCCTGAGAGAATGTAAGCTACTCTTGAAGCACCAGGGGAACAAAGGGCTCTTTTTGTCTTATATCCCCAGTGCCCATCATGGTGTTCATCACATAGTAGGCTGTGAAAATATGTGCTTGGGTTCTCCTTGCCCTTGCCCCAATGATCAAGGTTAGTCTAGGTCATTTCTTAAAAACTAAGGAAGCTGTCCCAATGGCTTGAGTGGCCCAAGGGGTTAAGACTTAAGCCCTATAGGTTCTGAATCAGCTTCTTGTTGGTCACAGGTCATGTTGATTGGATTCCTGAGTCCTCAAGGGTATTAAAATGTCTGCCTGAGTCAAGTCTTTCAGCTGTGCTGAAGTTCCAAGGACGCTGGTCACCACACCCTGCCCTACCACTGCCTTGTTGATCACACATAGTTCTATATGGAGACGGGCTGACTCCAAGTCAGTATGTTCCAAGTGTGCTTTATTCAGCATACCATGCTTTCTATAAATTCTAATGGGAAATATAGGATACAAATATATATATATAATAAATGCAAGGTAATTTAGTGGGGTGGGATCTGGAAAGGCCTCACAAATGAGTGATGTTTGAATTGATCTTTAAAGAAAAAGAGGTGGTCCTCTTTTGTGAGGAACACTAAGGGGTTCAGAAGGACTGGACTGCAGAGCACATAAAAGGGAACAGCATATAATGAGCACTGACAGGTGGCTTTGAGCCAGGATGCCAGTTAGAGGTGTTTATATTTGATCCCATAGGCAGGAAGGGTCCACTAGAGTTTCCAGACCTGTGTCCCTTTGTTGGGACAGACTGGAGAATGGAAAGAGTAGAGGCAGGGAGACTAGTCAGGGGAAGGTGGTATCACAATAGCCCAGGTGAGAGATACTTAGGGCCTGGACTAAGGAGATGGCCATTGGGAGGAAGAGGAGACCCATGGGAGGTTCTGGGAAGGTGAACCAACAAGACTTGGTACATTATTGGACATAGGAAGGGAGGGAGATTGAGGAGTCAAGGAGGACAATGACGTTCTGAGCCTGGGTAACTAGGAGGATGGTGATACCATCAACCGTAAGAGGTAAGTCTGGAAGAGGCGAAGGTGTGGCAGGGAAAGACAATGAGCTCTGTCTTGCACATGTTGAATTGAGGACGACTACAGGATTTCTAGTTGGAAATATCTAACAGGCAGCTGGTGATGTGATACTAGAGCTCAGGAGAGAGAACAGGGCTGCAGAAAATCAGAAAATGGGCACATTCTAATATTAAACAGAAAAAAAATTAGCTGTGAACATGGGAATTATAAACTTATAAAGGCCATCACTGAACTCAGAACATCTGGCCATGTTTGAGCAGCTGGGCCTTGAAGGCCATACCTCTGTTCATCTCCATCAGCTGTTTCTTCTTCTTCTGTCGCTCCAGCTTTTCTTGCTCAGCTTTCTCTTTGGCAAGCTTGGCTCTCTTGCTCTTCTCCTCCATTTCTCTTCTCTTGCTGTTTTCCTTCACTGCTTCCTGCATTACAAAATATTCTCATTACTTATTGAGATACCAGAGATTTGGAGGAACTGAAATTTTAAAAATCATAATTACATGCACAGAGGTGAAGAACTTCAACTGCTTGAAGATAAATATCTGTGCTTTGGAGAAAAAAATAGGAGAATAATTTATCTGAAGACCATATCTCATCAAGTACAAAATGACAGAAGCAGCCCAAGCCTCAGATGGCATTTCTTGGGGGCCCAAATATTAGAAAAACACAATTGTTAAAAATGGATGATGAAAGTATTTCATCTTAACAAACTGAAATTCAGAATGTGTTTTGATAAACATAAAATGAAGGTTTAACACAATCAACTCTGCTAATAATTTATTATTTCATCACACACTTAATTGCTTTTTTAAAGTATATACCTAATGATCCATTGAACGTAGCAATCTGTAATATTATTACAGAGATGAAATATCTGTGACGATCACAGTGTTTTAGTATGTTTAAAAAAATCATTAGAAATGCAGAAAATATCTTTTTTGTTCTTGGGCCAACAAGAATCAGCAATTTCCAAGGTATAAGGAGACCATATTTCAAGATGCTGTCATTTGTTCTGGAAAGATATTGATAGTTCACAAAAGAATTAGAATATTCTATTAACTCATCTGCCAGACTAACACAAAATGACCAGAAATAGTTGCAGATTGGGTTCCTCTCAGATCAGACAGGGTTCTAAATACAACAAAACTCAAAAAACTTGTATTCATATCTTTGTTTTTATATCATCTGTAGAGAGCTATCCTTTATAACAAAGAATGAAAAGAGGGAAAAAACCATTTAGGAAAATTAAAGAACACACGGAAAAGAATCTGATATTCTGTGTAGTGTTCCACACCGACAATCCCTCACCTCAGCAAAGTAGAAAGAGAAATGCCCTCTCATGTTTCTTGTTTGGGGACTGAGCTTGGTCATTACAATTTCTCACTAAGCACTTAATGCTTTCTCATTCATTCATACATACGAGCACATTTCTCTTTTTCTTCTAGCTCTCCTTACTTATAACCCTTAGCATCAGGCAAACTTCGTGCTTCTCTATGTTTATTACATTCAGTGTTTCTTACAGTAAATTAATATTTCATTACATTTACATACTACCATTTGTTTAGAGAATCCCCAATCAAAGGGGATCAAATTTACCTTTTCTTTATTTTGACAAAAATTGCTGCCAATGCAGATATTGGTAAACATGAAGTCTTTCCATCACTGACCTCGATCCACCTTGAATTGTGATCTCTGGATAGTTTTAATCACTTTCTTATAATATTTCCAAATTGATGCCTAAAATTCTAGGACAAACTCAGAGCTCCATCAATAATCCATCTTTCTACAGCCTCTCTAATTTTAACTCGTATCATCTTTTATCACATTTGCCAACGTACTGTATATGAGATGAAACCTGAGAAATGCTTTGATTTGCATTTCTATTGCTAGTGATTTACAGCATACTCTTTTATCTGGATGATTAGTCTGTAATTCTTCTGAGAACTGTTTGTCCATATCCTTTGATTACTGACCTATGGAGGAACAACTTTTGGTCTTCTTTATTTCACTGGTTGCTTACATTTCTTGTATATTAGAGCCTTATCTAAGATATGTGATACGAGTGTTTTTCACTAGCTTATCACTTCTTTTTTAAGTTCTACTTTCACTAACTGTCCATGCAAAACATTTTCATTTCTTTGATTCAGAATTCATTTCCTAGTTAGAGCTATGAAAGGTATCTGATGTGATCCTCTTCTGCATTTTTTTACAGCATGATCTCGAATATTTAGGTCATGTAATCATTTTGAGTTTATTACAATACATTGCATAAGATGTTAGTCAAAACCCAATTTCTACCAGAATACTTTCTAGTTTCCCCAACAATTCTGATTATTTTCTAATATGATGAAGTATCAACTGTAAGATCCTACCATCAAGCACTCATTTTTTCCTGCTTTGACTGACTAGACAAACTTTATGTCATGTATACACACTAGCACTCAAATTATCTTGGTCCAAAATCATAAAGACAAAGAATCATTACAACAAGTGCATATATGCACATGGCTTCAGCTAAGAGACACAAATAATTATATGTCCTTTACATGATTCTCTTAAAAATACATGAGTCTTCTGAAAAGCTGTTTTAGCCTTTAAAACAGTTTTTTAGGACAATCACAAAATCTTTGCTGTGAAAGGGACAACCAATCAATTCCAACCTATACCTGAACAACAGGCCACCCTTTACCTAGTACAAGAAGGAACAGTCAACCACTAATGAGGATGAAAACACGACTTCCCCACACAGCCTATAAATTGTTAGGAAGGTTTTCCTCATATCAAGCCTAAACTTGCCATTTTCCAATTTTCAGCAGTGTTTAAATCTGTAGAATAATGAAGGATAGGGACCGAGAAAAAAACATGACAATTAATAATTAAAGGATCACAAGCAACCTCTAGTCTGTTGGGTTTCTTTCTTGGACAACTCTTTTTCCATGGTTTTTTCCTTTATATTTGAGCTCTTCATCTGTTCACTTGCATCTCCAGCTTCAGTTCCTGTTCTGGGATTCTGTGCCAAGGCCAGGTTCCAGGCTTTCTCATACTCCCAATCCTATGTGGTCCTGAATGTCTTTTATTGATTCCCACTGACCTTGGTGTGTCTGTATCCAGAGCAGCACTGAGCTGAAGGGGTGGCGGTCAGAGCTGTGCAGATCGCTGCCCATGGTATCTCAGTTTGGGACAGTGTCATGGACTTCTGTGGCTTCCCTGGTAAAGTGTTGTCACTTCCATCTCCCCTTGGGGTGCATATGTCAGGGTGTTACTGTGGTCTTTTGTCCCATGTGGAGCCCTGACACCTCTATCCCCTTTGGATCTTCAGGCAGGATGATATAGCATGCACCCCAGTTGGAAGATCTTCCCTAAGCTGCCATCCTATTTGCCTGTGCTCATGGCTAGCTTCTCCAGGTGGATTCCTCTTCCAGGGGTCACACTTAGGGCTCTTTTTATATGATTCTGGACTAAATGAAGGACCTTATTCTGAAGCATCTGACAATATTTATCAACTTCTCCTCCTACATGCTTTCTCCCATCTAGGTCTTTGTGACGCTGCTCTCTCCTGGTTCTCCCCCATCTGTGTGACTTCTCATTCTCATTCATCTATAACACGCCCATCGTGGGCCTTTTTCTTTGTTTGCTCCATATAGCTCATTTGGTGATCTCATCAGCTCCTATGAGTTCAATGGTCATCTTGGATGCAGATGATTTTCTGATGTATTTCTTCAACCCTAGCATTTTTCCAGAGCTACATGCATACCAACTGCCTCTTACAAAAGAGTGATCTGTAGACACCTCCAACTCAGCAAGTCCCTTCTCTTGAACTTCCTTGTGACAGCTGTGGGTGATGACTGTCCCTCCAAAAGGTTCCCAACCTCTGTGTCATCCTTAATTCCTCCCTCTCACTTAGACCAATGCCAAATCATGGCAATCCTACCTTTACAACACTTCTCATATACATCTTCTCTCCACTCAAACAGTCATAGCTCTAGTACGGCTCTCATCATCTCCCACCTGGATGGCTGCAACAGCTTTTTGAGTTCCATGCCTCAAGCCTCTATCCACTTCCATCCATACTCCACTTAACTGTCAAGGTAATTTTTCCAAAGCACAGGTCTACATCTCATGTGTGTGTGCACACGTTCTCACTCATGCATACACACCATCTACTTACTGAGCTCCAGTGACTCTTTGCTGCCTCCAGGATCAAATATAAAGTCCTCTGCTTATCAAACCACTTATGGAGCTTGAATTTAGTGATCACTGCAGATTATTCAAGGAAAATGATAGAGAGAGGAAGAATATAGTAGTGGAGTGAATGCTAGACTTGGATTTAAGGAGATCTGAGTTCAAATCCTGTCTCAGATGCTTAATAGCCACATGACCCTGGGAAGTCACTTAATCTTCCTCATCTATAAAAGGAAGGGATTAGACTCAATGACCCATAAGGTCACTACCAGCTCTAAACCTATGATCCTCTGATGAAATGAAATATACTGCTTCAGGCAGTAAAAATTTTGACCTCAGCAACCCCTGAAAAAGACTGAACCTGGCAGCTAAAATGACACAGCAGAAACTGTATCTTGCTCACGGAGAGATGGTCAACAAGGCTTCAAACAACAAATGTCTTGGAGACTTTAAGCCAAACGCTTTCTCAATTTGGTCAGACATAATATTGGTCCATAAAAACCTTAAGAGCAACAGTTTTTAATGAACTTTGTTATCCTAAAGATGCATCATCTCCAAGTTACATGTCAGGAAAAGCTCTGAAAGAGCTCAGAACCATAGGGATCAGGAGGACTACACCATCTTCATCAGCCTATCTGCTACTGGAGGCATCCTGGGCAGGGGTCTTCACGTCTGAATAATTTTATTCAACTTCCCTAGGCTGTTATTTTATCTACCTGCGCAATAATCTGTACAACCCCAAAGAGAAAGGCATGCTAACAGGATGAAGGCTTTTGGCAGGACTCTTGTCAATCCTGCCAAAATGGAAGAGCATGAAATAAGAAGAAGAGGAGCTGATCTGCACAATGCTTTAAGGTTGACAAAGCGCTTTTCTACACACTAACTCACTGGATCTTCAAAACCAGTTGGGGAAATAGGTCCTATTAGTGTACTCATTTTACAGATAGGGAAACTGAGGCTCAAAGAAGTTAAGCAACTTCCTAAGGGACACATAACAGACAGGATTTGAATCTGGGTATTACTGACTCTGAATCCAGCTTTCTAGCACAAGGCTAGAGAGCCTTTATTCATAATCATCTCAAGCATTTATAATAATAAACTTATGAAATAAAAATTTTTTAAAAAATATAGGATAACAACGACCAGTGGTAAGGCAGTACAAAACAACAAACTCTAAACTTCCAAATAATGGAGTGTGAACAACACCACTTGCTGTTTATAACGCCTTTCTACCCATAATTCAGGAATCTTTAAACGTTACTGGGAGGCAGCCATGCATCACTATTGCTTAGTGGATGGGAACACCAAAAGCCTAAAGTTGTTTTGTGTTTAGGATTATGTCATGGCTAAAGGGTGCTAATTGAGAGCATGCTTGAATAGCAGACTGGTAAAAAGATAAATGCATTTGCTAAAAAAATAAAGTTACAAACAAATCTATTTTCCAAGAATTGGTGAAAAGAAGCAAAGTAACAAAAATTTTACTGCAAAATATATTCGCCAACCTCATTTTAAATCTCTTACTGAAATCTCTCTTGCTTTGCTGAAAAAATACGAATAAATTAAAAATCTTATTTCCCTTGCTGCGCATAATTAACAAATGAGACCTATGGACTAAAAATGTCATATGCAAAAAAGCTCATGTAAATGCTAAGACCTCTCATTTATTCCAATTAGGCCATAAGAAATGGATGAAATGGGTTCAGAAAATTCCAAAGAGTTCACATCTAAGGGGTGCGGCAACATGCAGGTCATTTCTTCATCTGAAGCGGCAAGTACCTGACTTTACTAGACTACTTGAAAACAAAACAAACAACACAACGTTGGCTCGTCCCCTCCCTTTCCTTTCTCAGCCTAGACTTTCAGGATCAGTTTCAGAAAATCATGGCAAATTTTGTAGGAAAACATCTCCTTCCCTATCCCAAGGAGGTTCTTCTGTAGTTGTCTCAAACTCAACATATCCAAAACTTGTTTTCCTAGCCCCAGAAAGTAATTCTTTGGCAGCTTCATTGTTGTAGCACTGAATAAATGAAGAAATTTCAGCTGTATTGGCATTGCCGATCCATGAACAACTAATGGCTTCTGTTGTTATTTCCCCAAAATAGTTCTTGTGTGAGTCTTAGTAGGTAGACTATCCAAAAGTTTATATTCTCTGTAGTTATTTTAAATGAAATTTCTCTTTTGCAATTAAGTATTTTTTATCCCAGAATCTCCCTTCTTCACAACTTCTCTGTTACTGTTGAGGGCACCATCACCTTCCCAGGGCCTCAGGCCTGTAACTGCAGTTTTTTCTCTGACTGCTCACTCACTGAATAACCTCAGACGACTTACTGGTGGCCAAATCTTGTTTCTATATTCATAATACCTCTTGCCTCTGTCCCAATCTCTAATGAAAAGGACAAAACCCAAGTACAGGCCCTCAACACCTTAAATAATGTTCTAATTGGGCTCCCTAGCCTAGGTTCTAGGTATCTGTTTATCAGTCTGTTCGAATCTCTGTCTCCATTCCAATCCATCTTTTACACAGCTGCCAACGTGATTTTCCTAAAATGAACATCTGACCATGTCACTCCCCTAACTCAATCAACTTCAGTGACTCCCTATTGCCTCTTGGATCAAATATGAGCTTTTATATTTAGCTTTAAAATCCCTTCTAAGACTGTTTCAAAGCTACTTTTCCAACCTTATTTCATGTTATTCCCCTCCCTACATTCTGGTGTTGGGGCAAACTAGTGTCCCTGATTTTCCTCACACAAAACACTCCATTCTCCTTTCCCCACACCACTCCATGAGCCATTCCTGCTGTCTCATAGAACTTTGTTTCCTTCAAGACTCAGCTCAAGCTCTATCTATTACATATGGTTAATTCCTTCCTCATCAAAATGACTTTGTATCAACTTTGGATATCTCTATGTGCATATATGGTACTAGTTCCCTTATTTTTTGATCCCTAATGCTTCACATAGTACCTGGCACATAGAAAGCACTTAATGATGCTGGCTGGTTGGTTGATTGACTGATAGAATCTCAGAGTTTGCTTAGAAGGCATTCAGTCTACTCTGCACTATCACCATCACCATCGTCAATAATACCTGGCATTTCTATAGTGACTACTATGTGCTGGGCACTTCCCAAACATTATTCCATTTGATCCTCAAAACAGACCTGTTGTTATGCTCATTTTACAAAGATGAGGAAACTGAGGAAAAAGAAATTAAATGACTTCCCTAAGGTCACACAGGCTTGTTCCTGACTCCAGTCCAGTGTTCTAATCCAATAAAAATATCAATACAATTTTTTAAAAATTAAAAAAGAAAAGGAAGGACAAGACACAAGAAAGAATCAAGTGGCAAAATCAACAAGACTTGGTGACTGACAGAATAATGATGTACAGGGGAAAATAAGGCTAATGTGACTTCAAAGCTTCAAGCCTTGGTGTTGGGCCAAATGGATATGCCATTGGCAAGAATCGGGAAAATGAGAAGGGACTTCCTTGGGGAGATATGACAAGAAGTTTGCTTTTCTGCATGGCTTGGTTACTAACTTTATTTTTTAATGATACTTTATTACATGTAAAAACCAATTTGAACACTTGGGTTTTTTAAGTTTTGAATTCCAAATTCTATCCCTCCCTCTGTCCCTCCCTCCTTCAGATGGGAAGCAATCTCATGTAGGTTATACATGTACAATCATGTAAAATATTTCTATATTAGTTATTAACTTTAAATAAGGTTTGATTCTGATGAGATAAAGAGATGTGGGAGAAAAAAAACTAGCACAAATTAGTTATGGAAAACAAAGCTAAGGATTTACAGAGGCTCAATGAAATGAACTAGATATCTGAGAAAGGAAATTAGATGTCCAAGTTAAATTTCAATACATGAACAAGTATCCAGACTCCTTTTCTCCTCAACAGTCTCCAACATCCCAATGTACTTGATCATCTGCTAGTCTAGGGTAGTCAATGGAAAGAGCTCAATGTGGGACCAGAAGATTGTGGCTTTAATCCTGGATCTGCTACATGTGGGTTCAAATGCCACCTCTGTCATTTACTACATGTGACTCTGAGTAGGTCACCTAACCTCCAGAGGCCTCAGTTTCCCCTCCACCTCAAAGATTCCATGTCTTCTTTGCATTCCTTTACATCTTGTTATTTTTGACTTATAATGCTAGCCTACCAAGGCCTTTTTGCATCCTGACTGGGTCATCTCTTAGGTTGGCTATTGTTCCTAGCTTTTTTTATCTTCATATTCCAGGCAAGCTCGCTTATCTCCTTTTCCCCAAACTTGGCATTTCATAGCTCACCTCTGTGTGCTTACATAGGCTGTCCCTCCATCTAGAAAACACTCCTTCCTATTCCCTGTCCCTTATACTGCTTAGGCATTCAAGTGCTACATTCCAGAAGAAGTTTTTTCCTCCGTCTAGTCCATAGTATGCTTTTCCTTTATAGACCTTTATACTATATTATATTTGTGTCCCACTCAGGAGGGAGGATAGCATTGGCAAAAAAGTCGAACTATAGGGGTGGTATGGTGGAAAGAACACAGGAAGTGGGGGCAGGACACCTGAAGTAGAATTCTAGATCCATAACGTGCCAATTGGGTGACTTTGGCCAAGTCATGTCATTCTTTGTGCCATATTTTCTCATCTAGAAAATGGAAATTATAGCCCATATAATACCTTCTTGGCAGGAAACTGCTTTAGAAAACTGAAAGAATTCTAAAAATGTTAGTTATTAATAACAGTAAATAGTTGTTGATTTGTTTATAAATGCTCATGAAATGCTTATTTTACAATAATCTCTAAAACAGAAAAAGAAGAATTAAATCCATTTATCTAATTGGCCAGGCTCTGACTATGAATAAATTACTCACTGAATAGCCCCATTCTGGGGCTACACTTTTATGCCACTTTGGCAGGAAGATTAATTAGGCCTTGGAAGTAATCCAGGTGAAAGGTGCTAAGAGACCGAACAAGGGTGGTGGCCATGAGAGTGGAGAGAAGACACTGTGTCTAGAGGTGGCGTGGACAGAGAAAGGATGGCATTTGGAAACTGATAGCCTATATGGAGTAAACAGAATAAGGAAAGGAGGATGATCCTGAGGAATAGGGAACATGTCCCATGTAGAAGAACATGTTAAGTTTGAAAAGTGTGAGAGGCACACATTTAGGTCTTCATAAATGTCTGTGGAATTGAGTAAGTTTTATTCATGACCACTAGTTTGGGCCTTTGTTTCCAGTGTAAAGATACTTGAATGGTTTGCTATTTTCTTCTCCAGCTCATCTTACAGATGACAAAACTGTGGCAAATGGGGTTAAGTGACTTGCCCAGGATCACACTGCTAGTAAGTGTCTGAGGCCACATTTGAACTCAGGAAAATGAGTCGCACATTTGGGACTCTAGTCACTGTGCCATCCTGCTACCTATGAAGGAGAGCAGAGCAACAAAATGAATTAGAAAGTAAAATCCATCAAGATGTTTTAAACAAGAAACACACTTGAAACAAATATTCCCCAGGAGTTAAAATAAAGAGCTGATATAGAATTTATTTAAGAAAAAAAGGAAGAGGAGCAATCTTGATCTCAGACAACATTAAAAAGAGAAAAGGTCAAAAGAGATAAACAATAAAATTACAATATGCTTAAAAGCACTATAGTTAATGAAATAATATCAGTACTTTAAAACATATATATGTATATATATATATATATATATATATGCAAAAATGACATTAGCATTTAAATACTTAAAGGAAGAGCTAATGGAATTATATGGATAAAGAGACAACATAGCTATAGTAGTTGGGGACCTCGATGTGTCCTTTTCAAACCCAGATAAATGTAATAAACAGGTAACAGGAAGGAATTTAAGGTGATCAAAAGAATCTTAGAGAAGTTTTATATTGTGGATTTCTCTTAATTATTGAATGGGAATTGAAACTAGTACGAATAGTCCTTAGGATTGCATAGCAACAATATAAAAACTGACCATGTGCTAGGGTAGAAAAACCTCAAATGCTCAGGAACAGATAAATTAAATATCCTTTACTAACCAAAATGCACTAATATTATAATCAATAAAAGGCATCTGAAGAAAAGCATAATGCTTAAGTGGAGAACAAATAATAAAATTCAAAAAAAAGAGTTTCTGAAAGAACAAAATTCAGAGAAATAATAGATCTTTTTATCAAACAAAATGACAATGAGACAACACATGTAACATTTTGGAGTGTAGCCAAAACAGTCATTAAAGGAAAATTTCCTGAACCGCTCACTCATCAAAACAAGACCACACTAGGCAGGCCAAAACAGAACAAACAAAACACGATCAAAAACAAAAGCCAAACTAGAACGGCAACAAATTAAAAAAAATACTAACCATAACCGAAATATGTGCAATGCATGCGAGCAAATATAGAGATGTAGGAAAACACATGCCAATTTGGGAGGGTCCATTTTTTTTCTGACTTGTAGAGGATAGGGCAGGAACTAGTATGAGCTCAGTCAGGAAGGTCAAAGGTAGCATGGGGTGGTGGCCAAAGTGGTGGCTTTGTAGTCAGGGGGCACCATGCCAAATCCTGGCTCTGCTACTTGCTACCTTTGTAGTTACCAAGAGAGTCACTAAAGCCCTTTGGGTATCACTGCTAAAATGACAAGGCTGGACACCATGCCAACTACATTTATTTCCAGTTTCAAATGGAAGATCCTCTTATCTTGTGTGAGGAGTTGGAGGTACAAGGAGAAAATGAAAAGCAGTCCTTGCAGCACAGGAACTTACATGCAAATAAATATAACATGCAAATAACATATATACCAAGTTTTGAGGAGGGAGAGAATCCTCCTAAGGAGGAAAATGAGAAAAAGCTTCCTTTGGGAGGTAGAAGTTGAGTTGCACTTTGAAGGGAACACTGATGATTCTAAGAGGCTGAGGTGATGCATTTCCAGCCTGTGCAAAGGTGTGGAGATGGAATAATGAGTTCTGAGAGGATGGACTGGAGAAAGGAGAGACAGGACATAGAAAGAAAATTAGGAAGTTAATACAATGTCCCAGATGAGAGCTCCTGAAGGTTTGAACTAGGACAGTGTCCATGCTAGTAAAGATGACACTGGCCCTGCTGTCAAGGAACTTACACCCTACTGGAGTGATACACCATATATATATAAGAAAATTTGAGAAGAGAGTGAATGATTTGAGAAGAGAGTGAATGATTCATTAACTTTAAATTTCAGTAGCTAGGTAAGCTTACAAAAAAAATTCTAATGTTGGGTTAATCTGATGTTGCCAATATCATAGTAAAAAATAAAAAACATTGAATTTGGCAGAGGATCTGGGTTCAATTCATGACCCTTCCTTAGGCCTCAGTGTCCTTAAGTATAAAATAAGGGGTTTGAACTTGAGCACAGTTCCCTTCCATGTCTAAATGGATAGTTCTCTGCATGGCACAGCTCATCATTCTAGCTTTCCTAACTACTGTTGGGAAAACTTCTGGCCAAAACCTCTGACACTAACGTGAATGGGAGAATGCCACTTTGCACCTGAGGCAAGGCCATCATGCTGGGTTCTTAAGCGTGTCCTGCTTTACCGTTATTGGACAGAATTTGGGAATAACAGCAAAGAAGATGGGGATAGAAAGTTGAGACCAAAAGGTCCTCTGAATTCATGGCTATAAATGACTCTCTTAGCAGAGAAAATGATTCATAGAAGAAAACAATCTACTGCCCAAGAAGCCTTTGCAAATAAGAAGCAAGCCTGCATTGCTTCTTGTGTTTGTCAGGATTCACCGAAGCAGCCCCCTTGCATTCAGCCCAAACAGCTCGCTGCCGAGCTTCCTTCGGAAACAAATTCAAAATTAATGCACCTCTCACATGCTGTCCGTACAGAGCTGGAAGTCTGACAGACAAACAGATCTTTGTGTACCATGCGGTAGTGAAGAGAATCTCTAAGGTAAATTATTAAAAACTAGAAGAAAGAAGCAGGCTGTTATGTGCAAATCTCCTTGGATATCCCATTTTCAGTTGGTTCCAAAGTGGTCATGCACCGATAATGAAGGCTGGCTGTGATCCCTAAGGCCTTCTTTTAAAAATTTGCCTTACAACTGCAAAAAACATGTGATCTGAAGTTAGAAGGCAAAGCTCCCTCTCCCGTCACAGCCCATTAGAATGCTGAACTCTGATTAGCTGGAAGTTCATCTCCAATCTGCAACACAGCAGAGGTTTGAAGATGCAGCAGGTTCTGCAGACACATTTTTCTGGTGCAAATTTGAACATCCTACTCTCTATCTGGGAAAGATAAAAACAATTGAGTTTGACATGCCTCTGTGACCCTGAACTTGATAACATCTATGAAGTACTTTGAGCTCCTATAGAAAGGTGCTTTATAAATATAAGGTGCCTTTTATTTTTATCTTACAGCAAAGGACTGGAATGAAATTCCAAAGAAAAGAATAGGTAGAATATTTTAATGGAAAATGTCTACTAGAGAGGGAGGAAGAACAAGTGGGGTTCACCAGCAACTGGTCTAGGGTTCACTCCTTAGTTTAATGATGCCTTTGATAATGGGAGAGAAAGCCCTTGTGGTCAGATTTCAATTGGCACAAAAGGTGGATTGGGGGTTTAGCACACCGAAGAAAGAGACAATGAGAATTTCAATAACCTCAGCAGGTAAAATCAAAGGAGCCCAGAGCCCAAGGTCATGCTTATTCTACACTCCTGCCTGTGGACCAGATGACATGCTCTCCCACAGGAGTCCATTAGGACATTTAATCACATTTCTTATAAACAAATTCTTCCTCAAATTGCACCATAAGCTCTCTATGATTTAAGCCCCTTGGTTGGTTTGCTTCTGTGGAGAGTGGGGAGCTAGGCAGTCAGCAACTCCCTCATAATCCTCTTGCCTAGGACCTACCTCTTCATTCCTCCTAGCCTTCACCCACCTTTGGCAGTCCCTGCAGTACCCAGCACTGACAGATGAAATGGGTTGTCGTAGCTGACGAGATTGCTGGTGACAAGGTGGAATGTTCTATAGGACAGAATTGAAATCTTACTGAAATGTAGCAAGACTGTCCCCCACATGACTGGAAGGTACAGAGAAGGTCATTAAAATGGCTGAGAATGTTCTGTTCTTCTCCAAAGCGCCCAGAGGGTGAGGTAGTAAGTACTGTGTGTGCTCTTTTCTGAATGGTTGGAGTATTTTCCCAGGTAGTAGAAGTACACTGAATGGTCAGTAATAAAAGACTTAAAGTAGTTATAGAAAACAAATCCAACCCAGCTTCATATACTGAGACCAATGCAATGCCTGGAAATAAACGCAAAGCCAGCCTTACAAAAACCCAAAGAGGAAGCAGTAGTCATATATAAATAAGACAACTGAGTCTAGAGGGCAGAATGAATCGTAGTATATCTGCATTGATGAAAAAAGAGAAATACAAATTAATATAAATTTTGACTAATTAGGAAGCTCCTTCAGTTAGTCTAAACATATGAGTCCCATGACTCCTTCATTCACCATGATCCAATATTCAACAACCGATTGCTTCTACATCAAGTTAACACATTATAAGTTTAATGAGTAATCATTTAGCTATCCAGATAGTCATTTAACAGGTTCTTTTTTGGTAAATGGTAGTGTTGGAATAATTTCAAAGATTCATGGTCTCACAGGTGTGAGTATTCCTTCTACTGGTAGAGATCAGGGCACTATGTTCTTATTCAGTGCCTGTCAATGTACTTAGTGCCCTGAGGACTTGTTCAGTTCTTTAAATATTTATGGACATTCCCCATGAAATAAAATGCAAGCTATCAACAACCACATACAAAAAGTTCTAAATCATGAATAAGAGAAATAAACATCAACATACCTCTGAATTTCTAACTCACCCCATCAAACTGGAAAAGTTGACAGAAGAGAGAATGAGTCAGTGTCAGAGGGGCTGGCTGTATGGAGACAAGCACGCTAATTAACTCTTAGTAGAGCAGTGAACTGGTCCAACGACACTGGAAACAATTTGGAAATACACATGTGGAATGACTTGAACTGTTGGCTCAGTGATATCACTGCAAGGCCTTTTAAGCAAGGGAAGTCAAACACAGAAGGAGAGACTCATAGATATGAAAATACTTATGGAATTATTTTGGGACATGGCAAGGAATCAGGGGGAAAGGGGATATCCACTGAGAGGTGAATAGTTAAAGAAACTGCAATCTTCAAATGTAATAGAATGTTAATGTACCCAAAAGAATCAATGGACACATTCTGCCCATATTGTTATACTGCTGTAAAATGTGGAACACAACAGTCTCAGAAGAAATGAAAATAAGTATCACCTAGAGGGCAGTGGAGAGACACAAGGAGGATGTGAACAGGCCATAATATATATGAACAAGGAACTTAGAAGAAAAACTGGAGAAAAGTCCACTACCAAGGAAAAGTGTGATCCAGAAAGAAGAAGTCATGTGGGGATGGAGAGGTATAACAGGTGAATAGCTGATGGATTGTGAACTGCATCACTGAGGGAATCATCCCAGTTGATGAGACTGCCCAGCCATTTGAGCATTTATTTGATCAATAGACATTAAGTGCAAAGAATTCTGAGAAACTTCAGAAGATTTCTATGAAATAACGTAGATTATAGCAAGCAAAACTGAGGGTACAACATACACAACAATGTAAAGGAAAAGGCATTAAAAGTTATCAAAGCTCTGGTCCATGCAACAATGACATGGCATACCTTGGTAGGTATGTGATCGGCCAGAGGCAAAGAATGAGGTATTTGCTGTCAGATATCATTTACATGGCAATTTGTTTCACTTAAAGTCCACTTCATCCAAGGTGTTCTTTTGGAGGGTGAGTGGTATTGGAAAATTACCTCAAATGTGAAAAAGCATAAATACAACATTTTTAGAATGTGATATATCAGAGAAGGGACAAGGTTTGGAGACAAGAACATCTGGGTTCACATTCTGGCTCTGTAAAATACAAGGTGTGTCGGCGACCTAGGCAGTAAGTAGTCCAATAATAATAGCTAACAGAGAACTTTATATACCTCTTACTATGTGTCAGGGACTATACTGAGTACTTTATAAATATTATCTCACTTGACCCTCACAAGAACTCTGAGTGGCAAGCGCTATTATTATCCCCATTTTATGGATGAAAAAATAGAGGCAGGCAGCAATTTTTCTCAGGGTCCCACAGCTAGTAACTATCTGAGGCAAGATCTGAACACAGACTTTTCTAACTTCAGGCCTGGCACTCTATCTACTGTGCCACATAAGCTGTCTCAGTACCAAGGGCATTGATACAAAATGTATCAATGGAGAGTTTCCACATGGGAGGTGCTTGCATACATGAAATCACAGCTTGCACATATATCATCCATTATTTTTGACCCAATACAGGTCACAGAACTTGAACTGGAAGGGTCCCAGAGGCCATCTGGTCTAATAAGATAAGGGAACTGAGGCAAGGGGAGATGACATGATTTCTTTTCTTGTCATCCATGGCCCTAACAACAAAGGCTCTTGTAATAAATGTATCTCATGAGTCACAAATAGAAAACCAGAAGAATACTGGTGCCAAAAAATCTTACCACTCTGTTGGCTTCTTTGTGTGCTAGAGAATAGAATGGGATCAGTCGGGGTGCTGTACAAGTTCTCCGATGTTACCTACCCAGCCTGACAGGTTTCTCCTGCCCAACTGTGAGCTAAACTGATGTCACTTCTGTATGTGTATTTTTATGCTGTTGATCTAGTTCAATGAACTGGCTAACCAAATGCATGCGATAATATAAACAATATGAACCCACAAATCTGTACATGATACATATCCAAATGATGCAACAAAATCTAGTGGGGCAATTCTGAAGACTGAGAAATGGGGCAGAGGAAAGCATGGAGCAGAATGACTCAAAGCAATATTTTTGCAAGATTCTCTTTTCTAAACCCTGAATAATGAGGATCCTGCCGGAGAGCAGTGATAGTGCCTTGAGAAACAAGCCATTCAGTCTGGATAGCAACAGACTAGTAATCCCGGGTAATCACCAGTCATTCTAACCTATGTCTGGCCACTGGATAGCACTGACTCTGGAGGAGACAATGAGGCTGATGACTTTGCAAAGTTTTGTCTCACTTAAATCCAATTTACATGCAGGTCAAAATATCACCCTCGTGATGTCATTGGTCCTCTTCAAGGACAATGGATGAACAACAAACAAAAACGAACTAGTTATATTCCACAATGTAAAAAAAAATCCCAAACACCCCCTGGCAGTTATCCGCTTATTCAAGACCCGAATTTGGCCAGACGTCAGTGTCTGTCCGTTCATGGAAATATTCTTTGCTTACTATGTTCATGATCTATTGCCATCTCCTGTACCTCCTTCATCCCTAGGTAGCATCCCATTATTTACAGAGGTATTTTCTGGCTTCATCATGAATCTTCTTGGTAAGGTGCCTTATTTATTGGCGAAGAGAGATCTGGTCATTAGACTTGATGTGTTGGACAAATAACTTTCAAGGGGATATAAGAAAATTGCAGACATAGTGGATTCTACTTCTTGCTCAAAACTTTGCAATAATAAGGGTCAGGTTTGAAATCTGTCTCCTGCTACTGTGCAAACAGTTTGAAGCTTTCCTGCTCACAGCCCTCTCTGAGCGCAGCAATACCTCAATGCTGCCTTCTTGCATCTAAGACTGTCATTTGTTTGCTATTATGAATTGCCAATTTGGGGTAAAACATTCTAAATGATGCACTATGTTTTCAGTTTCACATGACAAGATTTGATGCTTTGTTACTTTTAAACATGTTGCTTTTTTGGTGGCAGGGAGATGGGGGTCACCTAGAAGAGAAGAGCTGATCTACTTCATAGTCCCATAAAGAAGCTGAGCCTGGAGAAGTTAGGAAGACATGATGATGCCATGGTGGTTTCTCAAGAATAATTTTATCCATAGGAAGGAAAAAAAGTCCCTTCAAAGTGCATAAAAACAAGGCAAAGAGCTATCACCTAATTCCAGAATCTCAGGGTTGGAAGGGACCTCAGAAGCCACCTAATTTACCAATAACTGAATCTTTTCAACCACACCATCAGTAATAGCCTTCCAGACTGTGACTGAAGGTCTCCGATAAAGCAGCCCATTCCACTTTGAGACAGCCCTAACTATTTGCAAAGGTTCCCTTTTATCAGCCAAAATCTGTCCCTTGGTCATTTCAATCACTTGCTTCTAGACTTTCTGGGGCCAAGAAGAACAAACTAAAATCATTTTCCACATGAACAGTCCTTATGTCCCTTGCTAAGATTTCCCTTCTCTGGACTAACTGTTTTTCCATGGGGGCATTCACCACATACCAGTGCTTATCAGATGTTTTCCAGATACATACTGCATAAAAGGGAAAACAGCAGCTCACATTTATACAGCATTTTGTAGTTCATAAAGAACTTTGCTGCCAAAAACCCTACAGGATTGGTAAGTGCAAGTATCATTACGTGGTCTAGTTACCCAGTCAGAAAAGGAAATGAGGTTCATCTGGCATGACCTGGGCCTGTGGTCACCATGCAGATTCTTTATGATCATGGCTTCCTTTCCTAGATGTCCTCAAACCATCCCCTTCATATGACATTTTTAGAATTCTGTCAGTATCTCTCCATGTGCCCTTTTTGAAAAGGAGGCTACTTCCCTTTCTCGAGGACTGGGGCTTCTTTCTATCACATTTCCTCAAGCACTGGCACTGGCCCAGCATTCACATGTGTCAGCTCTCTCAGTACCTGCAATGAAATTCAGCTGGGCCTGGTGACTTGAACTCATTGATGAGTTCATCATCACTACATGCTGCCTGACCTCACTTACCTTGGCTCTCTACTCCCTGCTAACCCATTTTATTTTATATTTCCCTGTCCAAAGAGCACTTCCCTTGGAAGAGAAAAGAAAAACAAAATGAAAGGTGAGTAATTCAGCCTTGTACTGTCCAGAAGCATCACTGCATGGAGCATTCCCATGACCATTTTCAGGGCCCCAAGAGAGCTTCAAACCCAGTCCAACCCAGCCCTGATTTTTGACTGTTCTTCACCATCCCCTGGTCATTTCAGGAATGACACAGCTGTTACAGGGTTGTCCTCTTTTGTATTCGGGCTGAGAAGCCTGCTCTCAGTTCCATGCTGTGTGTGTGTGTGTGTGTGTGTGTGTGTGTGTGTGTGTATTTTAAAAAATCTCAGTCTGTTCTGGAGTTTTCTCTGCATCCACACTGGTCTCTCCAGATATCTCTCCTTTCTCCTCCTCTGCATCATCATTTGTGTTTCATGAGAATTTAATTTATGGAGAGATTTCTTTCCCTCTTTCTCCCTCCCATATACTTTATGGTCCAGCTGTTCCTCGCACTCGTAGGCCTCTACTCCATGATTTTGCCCTGCTGTCCCCAATACCTGACAGGCTTCCTTATGTCTACCTTTTAGCTTCCATGGATTCCTTCAGGTCTCAGATCAAATCCTTCTTTCTACAGAAATCCCTTCCAAGTCACTCCAGGTATTCTTGCCTTCCTTCCTGCTGATATGATCTCTGATTTGGGAAAGACTTTAGACACATGGTTGAAATGTTATATTTTTAACGTATTGAAATCAGATGAGGGGGGAAGTAGGGAAAAGCATCCTTTCTAATTGATCTAACTGTACTTATGGAATCCCTCCCACACTGCAGGTATCATTAGGAGCTATAGCCTACTTATGTGACTTAACTTTCCTCCCCCTTGATTGCCTGGCAAGTTGCTTGAGCTCATTATTCCTGGGATGGTGGGACTGGGGAAGAAGTGTTACACAGGACATGAAAGGGTGTTGTCAACAAGCAAGTAGGAAAATTATCTCCACTAATGACAGCTGTTCCCTCAGAGGCAACAGAATCAGATAAAGAAGAACTTAAAAGTCTTCTGGTTTCTACTAGGTCTCTTCTAGATCATATGCCATGGCTCCTTCTATGCATTCCAGGCACAAAGGTGGACAGCTGGCCTGGAAGTTGTCCCCACCCCCAAAACCTATCAGCCAAAAGAATTCCAAACCAAAAAAGATGGTGGGATGGGTAGGGGGAGACAAAAGCCATATCACCTAACTATGAGACAGGCCAATATGGGTCATTTTTCTGAGGAAAACCAATCTTTACATAGAGTTACCTTTTGAAGGACATCTTTCTTCATATATGTGAAAGGCTGTCATGTGCATAAGACATATACAGCATTCTGCTTGTAATCAAAAGGAAGCACTATAAGTAGGTGGCAGATGTTGCAAAAAGCCAAAAGAAGGCTTACTAGAAGGATATAAAGAAAAACTCAACATTGAGGATTCTGCCAAAGTGAAATGTTTTGTCTAGAAATAATAGCTACCATTTACATGGTACTCTAAGGTTTATAAAGCACTTTACATCATATATATCTTGTGTGACTCTCACGACAGTCCAAATGAGGAAACTGAATCTGAGAGCAGTTAAATGATTTGCCCAGGGTCACACAGGTAAGTTTTGAACTTAGATCTTTCTTACAGCAAGTTTAATACTTTAAAGTCCAATTTTTAAAAAAAAAATTAATTTGTTTTCAGTTTTCAACAATCACTTTGACAAATCTTAACTTTTCTCCCTCTTCCTTTCTCCTCCCTCCCTGAGATGGCATACAATCATATGTGGGTTCTATACATATATTCCTATTAAACACATTTTCACATTAGTCATGTTGCATAGAATTAAAAAGAATAGGAGAAACCATGAGAAAAACCAAACCAAAACAAAATATAACACAAGAGAAAATAACCTGCTTCATCCTGTGTTCCGATTCCATAGTTCTTTCTCTGGATGTGGATGGCATTTTGCCTCGAGTCCTTTGGGAAGGTCCTTGCATTGCTGTGAAGAGCTAAGTCTACCAGAAACAGTCCTTGCACACTGTGGCTGTTCAAGGGAACGTAATGTTCTCTTGGCTTTGCTCCTTTCACTCAGCATCAGATCATAGAAGTCCTTCCAGGCCCCTCTGAAGTCTTCCTGTTCATCATTTCTTATAACACAATAGTATTCCATCACATTCATATGCCACAACTTGTTCAGCCATTCCCCAATGGATGGGCATCCCTTTGATTTCCAGCCACCACAAGAGAGATGCTATAAATATTTTTGTACATGTAGGACCCTTTCCCATTTTTATAATCTCTTGGGGATGCAGTCCTAGAAGTGGTATTGCTGGGTCAAAGGGTATGCATATTTTTGTAGCCCTTTGGGCATAGTTCCAAATTGCTCTCCAGAATGGTTGGATCAGCTCACAGCTCCACCAACAATTAGTATTCCAACTCTCCCACATCCTCTCCAACATTTATCCTCTTCCTGTTTTGTTGTGTTAGCCAATCTGATAAGTGTGATGTGGTACACCTCAGAGTGGTTTTGGCTTGCATCTCTCTAATCAATAGTGATTTAGAGCATTTTTTCATATGACTATAGATAGCTTTAATTTCTTCCTCTGAAAACTGCCTGTTCATATTCTTTGACCATTTATCAATTGGGGAATGCAAGTCCAACACTTTTAACCCAGGTACCATCAACTTCTCCATCGGTGGAGGTCTGGGAATGGAAGCTGAATGCCTTCTTGACAGGGATTCTATAGAAGGGGGACTTCTATTCAGGTACTGGTGGCCTGGATTAGCTCTCTCAGGCTGCACCATGAATAACCATCCATGTGGATGGCACAAAGACTGAATGTACCCAGAGTACACGGTATCCCCATAGAGGAGAAAGGGCTGAGATGTCCTGGACAAGCCCAGCAGCACACCATGAGCTGATCAAGGATTAGGCTCCAAATCACATGTGCTTCACTTGGCCTAGGACTGTCTTGGCTGAGAGTGGATAAAGCAAATGCACCTTCAGGGTTAGAAAACATCAGGAAGTTGGAGGCAATGATTGTGTATTAGGTCCCTTCTCACCTTAAGATGTTTCAAATTTCTCTGACTTCCAAACACATACTTTGCCTTCACTCCAGGCATCCTGATTTATCACCTCCTTTATCACAGCTTTTTGGCTCAAGTCCTGCATTGAATGCTAATGACTACCCTGATAACCAATGCATCTGAGTTATTTGGGGGAATGAAATTTCATATATTGAATTTTTATTTGTCTGAAATGCTGTTTTTCAGAATCTGAAAAGCTATTACCTTGCTGAATTCCCAGGACAAGGAGCATGAATTTGGAAATTATTTGGAGAAAATGATCAAGCTCCTCCCAGGGCTCTGCCCTTCTAAGTTTAGAAAAAGACTGGTGGCCAAAAGGAGACAACATGCCCCATTTTCCTGCAAACCTCACTCATCCCTCTTCTCCCCTTAAGAGTTAGACTGTCCCAAATTACTTAACTGAGATAAGATGAATGTATACTTAACTCTGAAGTCCTTGGGAAGACACTCCATTTTTTTCTTACCTCTTATACAGCCTACTGTTAACAGTTTCCAAGCTGTATATGGACATATAGACTATGGAGCACTTCAGGTTACTTTGAATAAAAGGATTCTCTTTAAATGTGTGTGTGGGGAAAAAAGAGGCTCTCCAAATCCTTATCGTTTTTTCATTTTTCAGTGATGCCTGACTCTTTGTGATTCCATTTGGGGTTTTCTTGGCAAAAATCCTGGAGTGGTCTGCTATTTCTTTCTCCAGCTCATTTTACAGATAGGGAAACGCAGGCAAATAGTGTTGAGTGAGTTGCCCATAGTCACACAGGTAGTAAGTGTCTGAGGCTGTATTTGACCTCAAGTCTTCCTGACTCCAGGCCCATCACTCCAGCTGTCCTAGTTCTTACTGAGAAATTATCTTATGATGTCCAAAAGAACCTCTCATTCTGAAAAGTCAGCGGGTTGGGGGAAAGTGTGTTGAATTTAAAGCCAAAGGAATTGGCTTCAAATATCACTTGTGCCAGCTACTACCACCTTTCTGGTCTCAGGTTCCTGAAGTGTAAAATGAAGGGGGAGTACTAACTACATCAGAGGTTTTTAACCATTTTTGAGTATTATAGACCCACTTAGGTAGCCTAGCGAAGTATATGGAGTATTTTGAAAAGAATATCAGTTTCAAATTCATAAAATAAAATGCATAGCATTACAAAAGAAATTTAAACAATAATAATATAGTACCCACACCTGCCAGGCACTGTGTGAAGTGTTTTACAAACACTATTTCATCTGATTCTAAGAATAATAATGAGAGGTAGATGCTATTATTAGACCTATTTTTTAGATGAAGAAACTGAGGACACAAAAGTTAAGTGACTTGCCCAGGGTCACAGAGTTAGTAATTGAAATAAGTTTATCCGAATACTAGAAGAAAAACAGTTAACAGACCCCAGATTAGACAACTGCTAAGTTTCCTTCCACCTCAAAATCTGAGATCCTATGAGAATTCTGGGAAGGTTTACTATGTTAATTTCTTGAAAAACATCCACATAAAAGTTCTAATCTTCAGTTATCTCAATATTTTAAATAAACTGGAACTTTAAACCCAAAGATGAAAGTCCTTCAGCCTTTGTGGGAAACAGGTTTGAACAAGGAGACCCACTTCAACTTTCTTGAAATTTACGAAAAGCAAAAAAAGGCTGGAAAGAAGGCCCAGTGTGGTATTGGAGTTGGCTCCCAGGAAATGCTTTTTTTCATATATGATGGGTTAGTGGGCTGGCTACTTTGGGCTTCTTTAGGAGCAGTGGCAAGGGGCCAGGTAGGAGGGAGAAAGCACTGTGAGTTCTATGGTTTTGAGGCTTCCCAGCAATATGAATATAATTGTTGGCATACTCAAGTTATAATATTTGTCCAAAGATCACCATTGACACAATGCTGAATTAATGGTATACCTAAATTCACCTTGGTTCTTTAGGGCTTCTTAAACTTTTTCCACTTGTGACCCCTTCAGTATTGGGAATAAAACCATCAAATGGAGTATAAAAAATCACAGAAAAATGGGAAGGGGACAACATCTCTCAAACAGGTAAATGATAGCAGTAGAATTGGTTTCAAGTGTACTCAAAGGTAAGGAATGCCATCATTCCATCGACCACTCCATTACCTTATTCTTCAGGGTTCACAATGAGAATAAACAAATACACCTACAAAGTAACTCGACTTTATTCCAAACATCAAAAGCAACTCACAAGGGAAATGCTAGGAACTGCCTCAACCGGCAAACTGAACATCCTTGCTCAATCATAGAATGAATGTGGTAGCTGGAAGACAAACTAGTATATGCTCCCCATTTTACAGATGAGCAAACTGAGGTCAAAGAAGCTATTTGCCTAAGTTCATGGACATAGTAAACAGCACAAGAGAGATTGGACCCCATGCCCTCTGACTTCATATATTTTCACATGGATTAAAAAAACATGTAAGAATCACAAAGTAGAAACATGCCAATCAAAGGAAACAGCATTGTAGAGCAGAAACTCATTTACTCCAAAGGAGGATCCTTTAAAAACCAACAGCAGCAGAAAAACAGTTGAAGAAAAAGTTTCCAAGGGTCAACACATGAGGTAAATCAGATTATCTGGAGACCATCAGTCCATGGAAATGTGACAATAGTGGAACCAGCACATTTGGATTTGGTAATCTCTGCACTCAGTTATCCTCTCAACCTAGAACTTGCCTCAATGCTAGAGGCCTACCCACCCTGCAATACTCCTCCACTGTTTTCTATACTTCTCCCACTACTGAGTTCCATTCAAGGTTTCCGTTCTGGAGGCAGATCCAGACTGCTCCTAGCTCATTCTGTTATGGCCTGTACTTCTGACTCCAAGAACTGTCATCGCCTCTTTTGAGCCCTTTGAGAGCCAGAAATGTCCCGCCCTCTTTTCTGCTTCTATTTCTATTCTCAGCATTTAGTTCCAGTGCTTGGCACCTGGGAAATACTTAATCAATGCTTGTTACCTTCCTAACTTCTTCAAACAGGAGGGGAGATGATATTTAAAAAGATGTAGTCAGAACTGGACCATGTGCAGACAAAGCAAACTACATTTAGAAAGTACTCAGGAATTAAATCTCAGGATCTGCCTAAAAGAATGGAAGCTATTACAGATCATGATTTTAAAAAAAGGCAACTGAGAAGACATTGGCAACCACCAACCTATCTGCTTGTCTTTTCATTTCTATTTTTTTGTAAATGGTCTACACGTGCACTGAAGGTACCCTTAATGAAAATACTTTTTTTAAATGGTAAAACTTTCAAAGGGAATCTTCCACTGTGAATCATATTTTGTGATTCCACAGCTGACTGAGTGGTATCTAAGAACTTTCTGTGCTTATCATTTTACTCAGGAGAAGACAATATAACTGTGAAGTCTCCTCAAAGATAAGGTGTCAACTAAATTCTCCATGAACAGTCAAACAAGAGTCCTCGATAGGCAGCTCTGTTTAACAACTTGCCGAATATGAACCTCTAGTTAAATGCTAAGCAAGGAGATATGTTTGCCATAGTGATGCTATGCCAGTTTGGTGAGATGCTGTCCTACATAAAATCTAAATCAATGAATTCCCCTTTGATTGTGAAAGTCACTCCTCTGGAATAAAGCAGAGCCCTCAGAAGTCAAAGGGATCAGTCTAATTTTCTGTATGAGTAAAACAAAGGGAAGGAAAGCTCATGACCAAAATAAGATATGCAGCTAGACAGACAATCCATTGAACTAATTCCCCAATTTGTATACCTTGGACAGGAAATGCAATCAATGAGCTGGGCCCCAAATGAAGTAGGATGATAAAGTTGTGTTGGAGTAGGATTAGAAACTAATAAACATATCTGCACTAAATTGCAACCTTCTTGCAGGGGGGAGGGGAAGGAGGAAAAAATAATAAAATAAAAAGTGCACAGAAGAGAATGAAAGTGACAAGGAAGCAGGATGAGCAGCTCTCAATAAAATGTGTAGTATTTATCACACAGGCTTTTTTGAAATGAAAATTTATTGGTACATATTTTGAATCCTTTCTTATGTTCTGCTATGCACACGACATGCTTTTTTTCTTTTCTTACTTTGTATTTAAGTTTCAATATTTAAGTTCATGATGTGTTTTTTTTTCCTTTTCTCTATTCTATATTTGAGTTCCTGCATTTGTCTTAAAAAACCTTTAAAAAAGAGGGGGTAGCTAGGTGGTGCAGTGGATAGAGCACTGGCACTGGAGTCAGGAGGATCTGAGTTCAAATTTGACCTTAGACACTTGACATTTACTAGCTAGGTGACCCTGAGCAAGTCACTTAATCTTGACTGCCTCCCTCAAAGAAGAAGAAGAAACTAAGCAACACTTTAAATGATATTTAACTACCCACTCCTGCAAAATTCTATCACTTTAACATCAGTATTATCCCAGTGATGGATGCACACGGTGATGAATTATGGAATACAGAGATGTCAGGAGAATTTAAATGATATACAATCCAATAAGCATGGGAGGCAGAAGCTGGTGTAGTAGCACATTAACAGAAATGCCTTTCATGTGAGAAGTAGTATCAAAGACATCATCAAGCATGTGTGACAGGTAAAGGAGGAGGTAGCGTGGTTGTGTAGCGGTATAGAGGTGTTTAAAAAGGAAGAAGAAAGCTTCTTTACTGGGGACTTAAGAGAAAAAACATGGATATGAATCACAGGATGAGAAGGTATGAAGGAATGATGTTCAGCTACTCAGATTTCACCAAATATCACTGATACAGTTTAACCCAAACTGCAAAATACTTTGGAAATTTTAACCATTTAGACAATGGCAATTTGAAATTTTTTTGCCTATAATACAGAACATAGAATGATTCAATGGATAGAAGGCTGACCTTGGAATCAGGCCACATAGTAATTGTCTGACTATTGGACAAATCACTTACCACAAATCAGTAGTGACCACGACAAGTCTTTAAAATTATAAATTCACAATGAGTTTCGGATATGCATGGCAGTTATTTCTCCCAATGAAATCACAGATCTGGAACCATTCTAATATACGGGGGGGGGGGGGTGACAAATTAGGACTGTGTACAAGGAAATAAGTTAGTCTATAATTTTCTATTTTTGTTGAGATAACCTGCTTTTATAATAACATTTTCCTTTTTTAATCTCTCTCCCTCATCCAGCGAACCAGTATCTTGATAACGAGTTTATAGATCGATTACATCAAATCTCTAAATAGCATTTAATATCTATGATATGATTTTTTTCTCAAAAAACAAGAAAACCTTCTACCACACTCCTTTTATAAGGAAAAATGTAGTCTGACTACCTAAAGCAAGGAAGGATGAAGCAAAGCAAGAGGGTTATAAGTCAATGTTACTAATTAAAAACAGATTCCAAAATGTTTAAATACATTTTAGCAACACTGGATTTATACCAGGGATGCAAGAATGGCCCAACCTTAGGAAAGCAATAAATATGACTGCTCATATTCAAAACAAAGTACCCCAAACCACACAATTATATCAATCAATTAGAAATTAGAAAATACCCCAATGGGAAAACACTGAGACTTCTCCTAACGAAAACAGGACTAAAACAAGGATGCCCCCATTGTCATTGGAAGTTTGAGAAGCCAATAGATTGCTGAGACTCACTTGTGACTTCTTTCAGTAGCAGCATTCGCATACGAACAACAAAATGAGTCATTATGAACACCACCTATTCACTAAGGCTCTTCAATAAGAGCTGGGAACAAATAGAAAGGCTAGGAGGGATACAAGAGTGCTGCTATTCAAGAACAAGGAAGCTGCATTTCCCTGGAATGGTTCGTTGGCAAACATTTTTTCCATAGCTTCCCCATACCTGTACTGGGTAAGACATTTGGCCTTACGTTGAAGTCCTTCATTTCCCCAATGCTTTTCCTGCATTATCTAATCTGATTGAGGTAGAGGATCTAAAGGGAAACAGAAGTGTCTTTGAGAAGAAAGGCCCAAACAGAATGTTCTCCCTTACTGTGACAGCATATGCCAGTCAGGACACCTACTGGTCATGAGAGTGATGGATTAAATCTGACCTTCTAGGCTTTCTTCCTCACTAGTATTTTGAAATTTCTCATGAAATTTCCAATTATTTATTCTTAGCCCAAAGAAAACTGAGCCAAATCAATGAAACTGTTTATGAATAATAGAAGCCTGCCCCCAAACCACACACTTGCCAGCCTGCATAAGCTAGGGTTTCTGGGTAACTGTTATTAAAAACACCAGCAGAAAATGATTTCAACTGAACATTCATTGGAATAATCCATTAATTTGAAGACAGAAACTACAAGCAACTGAAGAAAATAGCCTCTGAGGATCTTCCATCAATGAGTATGAGGAATTGGGCAGAAATAACTGGGTCCTGCTGACAACCCTTTCTATGGTACTAAGAGAATCCTGTTTATGCTTCCAGATGCTGAATAGCTCAGGCAAGATGGCTAGATGGTTCTGGGCTACGCAACATAAAAAAAAGACCATATTCTTGTACAAAAACTCTAGACAAAACTCATGGAAGAACGAGCACAATTGTTTTTCATCAGAGGAAAGGAAATAAACTCAAGAATGTCAAGGACTTATAGTATATTTTGCTTTCTTTAATAGCATTCTGTGAAACTAAAACCTAAAGAAAAGCAAATGGGAGGAGGTAGAACATTGAAATCATATTTGTCCTGGAGTTGTTTTTTTATCTTAAGTGATAATGCAGTATCTGAGCAGAGTTTTTTTTTTAATTGCATTTAAGATCTTTTAAAAATCAACCTTTGTAGTAGCAATATTGGCCAGATGAATGGCACATAGGTTGAAACAAAGAAATACTCCTTCAACCAATATGCAGAGCAAAAACATAGAGCACCGTGCTTAGAAAATACTCATTTAAAACTGCACAAGGACTGGCTTTCCTTCTGCCAGTCTAAGAAAGCCAGCTGCAAAGATGGATATCACTCAGCAACAACAGAGGAAGGGGAGATCCTTGACAGGGGCCTTATAGTGATCGTGCATGTCAGCCCTTGGGCAGTAATCTGGAATGTTGGTGGTATTCACTCAGCAATCGGGCAGAAAGAACTTTCACAGACCTGTGCGCAGGCATGCCTTGGCCTCCACACCTCTGCCCCTCACCTCCTAACATCCTTCCAGGTAGCCCAGGTTTCCTGCTTGGGCATCATCCTTAATCCTTCCCCTTCCCTCACCCAACCCCCAGATCCAACCAGCTGCCACATCTTCTCCTCTCTATCTCTACCAGATCTCTAACATCCCTCTCCTTCTCCACACTCATACCACAACCATATTCAGTTCCTCATCACCTTTTGCCTAGACTATTGCAAAAGTCTCAAACTGGCCTTCCTGCCTCAAGTCTTTCCTCTCTTCAATTTATCCTCCACTTCCTTCCTTCCTGAAGCACACATCTAGTCATCCTGCTCTTGCTCAAGATGTTTCAGTGGCTCCCCATTTCATCTAGGATAAAATAAAAACAACTCTGGCACTTACAATCCCTTCCCATTGTGGCTCCAGGTTAAGCAGCCTGGATGTCATCCAGCACTCACAGCATCTTGTACTCTTCCCCATACAGCACTCTTCATTCCAAGTCAACTGACCTTTTGGCTATTTCCTGAACACAATTTCCATCCCCATAACTTTGCATAATGCATTCCCTACGCAGAGAAAATGTTGCCTTTTCACTTCTGTCTTTAGAATTCTATGTCCCTTCAAGGACTGAGGCCTCCCATGTCACTTCGCATTTTTTAAAATGTATTTTTACTTACTAATCCATACATATGTTGTTTCTTCTTTTCAAAATGCAAGGTCCTTGAGGGCAGGGGATGCTTTTTTGTCTTTGTATCTCTCGAGCCTAGCACGTTGTAGAGCCTAATAAATTCCCATGGGACCGAAGCATCAGTCTATCTGCGCCCCTCTTCACTTTTTGTTCAGTCGTTTTTCAGTCGTCACTGACTCTGCGACCCCATTTGGAATTTGCTTGGCAGAGATGCTGCAGTGGTTTGCCATTTCTTTCTCTTGTTCATTTTACAGATGAGGAAACTGAGGTGAACAGAGGTAAGTGACTTGTCCAGGAACACAGCTAGAAAGTAAGTTTTCCTGATTTCAGACCTGACACTCCATCCATTGTGACACCTGGTTGCCCCTATGCCGCAATCAGTCAGTATCAGCCTAGAGGGCTATTGAGTAATACTGTCATCCTAACATCAGTTTTATTTTGAAAAAAATTAAAAAAACAACATGTTTATAGACAATGTGCTGAGCCATGTTGGTCCAAGATAGTCTCAATCCTGCAAGAGAAACAAATAATATCCCACAAGGAAGAAATAGCAACTCCAAAATGTGACAGCTTTAGTATTCAACAGGGCAGATAGATAAGAAATGGGAGCTTTAGTAGTAGAGGGGATCCCTTCAGATGACCACAGAGGCAGAATAGAATCGTTGTGGCAAGGTGACTCCAGGATCATGCCAAGAAGTCTGTGGAAGGTAGAGCCAAACAGTAGCCAGGCAGAGACATGAAACGCAGGCCAGCTAGTCTATCCCAGGGGAACCCTGCACTTCACAGAATGAGTTTCCTAGCAAGCTCCTGAGGAGTCTAGAATACTGGTGCCTATTCTTAGAGCGGTGGTAGAGTGAAAAATGCTTCTACTGTCTGACCAACATTCTGTTCTAATGAAATGCTTTGCTGTTTGGCTGATGGGTCCTGTCTGTTCATAAATACAAAATGCACTCAATGTAGGTCCACATCAAACCTAAAAAGTGGTGGGGTTTTTTTCCAGAATTAAGAGGCATATATATTATAATACCAAATATAATCAGTTATTGTCTAATTTTAGGTGGTTTGTAATTGGTAAAATTTTAGAAACATATAAATTGGCTCTTTTATCCTTATATAATGCTTTTGGGATTGATTCCTAGAAATAGAATCTCTTGAGGGGAAAAATACAATCAGTTGTATTTATATATTGCTTTTCAAAATTTCGGGAACATTCCATAGTCCCACTAAAATGTATTTGAATATGAGTTTTCCTATCACTCCTGAAAGCGGATATTTTTCCCCTTTTTGGGGGGGGGCCTTTCTAGTAAGGGTAACAAGGTATCTTAAGTTGTCACAGCATGCATTTCTCTGACGAGCTTTTCATGTGGTTGCTAAGAGCTGTTATTTCCTCCCTTGCAAATTGGCTGCTTATGTGTACTCTGACCATTATTCCACTGGAGGGACAGGGAGGAGACAGTCTTTTGGAACATCAGTTCCTTATAAATCCTAGCTGAAAGGCCTTTTGCAGAGATTTACTGTAAACATTTTGCCTCTTCTATTTCTTTTAATTTTAATGATATTTCTTTGTGTTGTGCAAAATCTTCCCTTTGAAAAAGCAAATGTGTCAATTGTCTCTATGGTTACTTCAATATTTTGCAGAAGACAACTCGATAACTTAGACAAAGTTTATTTTTTTCTTCTACATTAAAAAAAAATTATTAGGTCCCTGATTCAGTTAGAGTTTATTGTGATATAAGGTGTAGGGCAGAGATCCAAACTCATTACCCCCACAGAGCTCAGAGCTTACCCAGGGTTTGCAGCAGCTTTTGTTTAAACTGAAAATTGATTCCATTCCTAGTGTGTGTTTTTAAGCTCAGGTTTATCAAACGTCAGTCTCTGATGGTCACTGGGTTTTACGCGTAGGGTCTTTATTCTGTTTCAGTTTCCTATACAAGTTTCCAAAACACCTATTTCTTTATCATGAACATTAATATTACTCTCCCCCTTTGCTGGCTTTCTTTTGGAGACTTGTCTATAGTCTCTTCAGGTAGGTTTTCCAGGAGAAATTGGAACTTTATCTAGTTCTATGAAATACCCTCTTGGTGTTCTGTATAGTGAAGCAGGACATGTGTAGGTTGGTTTGGAAGGTGTAGACATTTTTCCTGAGTCAGGCGAATGCCTCTGTGTGGCTGCTTATTTGATTCCTGTCAAAACCATTCTGAAGTTGGCTTTGTATGGGTCTCGTAGATATCTTCCCAGGTTCATGTGCAAAGGGTTTATACATGACAGAGCAGTGCAGACATATATGGGGCTTCCTCATCCACTAGTACTTTATTAAAACTATTAGCTCCATGAATTTCCTGACTGTCCTGGTTTTGCCAGGTACACTGTCTGGTCATCTGTAAATAGAGCAGTATCAACTGCTTTGTTGTCAACATTTATTTTTTAAAATGTCTGTTTCCCACTTTATTGCCAATGTAAACCAAGAGTGGCCATGCCCACTTTTCATCTGGGCTTCTTCCTTTCCATAACTGCATTGTTGCTGACAATAGGGATTCAGGACTATGGCTTTGCACTGAGTATATTCTGCTGATCTGGATGTAGATTAACAGGATGATTCATCATTACATTTGGATCATTTCCTTGTTTCCATGTGGGCAGGCCTAAACCATTTATTCACCATACTATTATTTATTGCTATTTTTATAGCACTAAAGCATACAAATGGAACATACACATTTTCCATGTTTCTACTGTAACAAGCTTGGGGGGTACTTTCCAATTACTATTTGCACTGGCATCTCAGGTCCCAAGAGGGCAGTTACTGTGGTTTCTGTCAGGTTCGAGGGACTGAAGTTACCTTTATAATGTGATCACTCCTAAGTCATCACAGGTGCGCTTTGCCCTACAATTTTCAGTTCATAGCATTTAAACTCAGAAATAGAACACAGACCCTGAAACTGAGGTCCAAGGCCTCTCCTTGCTCTCCTACCCCAAGTCCTTTTCAGAGACTTGACTAGAGACTCCTCTTTCCTTCCAGTCACTTGAAACCCTGAATTTTCTAGATCCCCCACAGAGGTGACCAAACTTCTCCACCAATCAGAGAAGACTCCCTGTGCAATATTACTCCACTGCATCAATGGCTTTTCAAAGCATCTAAACTGAATTTTCCAACTTAGTTGAAATCCTATAACTGACTGATTGATTCAATGGGGGTGTCCAGGCCTTGTTCACACCTGGTGAACAACTGATGTATGTTCTCACTCAAAAAGGTTTCAGTGCATAGCCTCCTGTCACATCCTTTAAATGGTGTAGGGTAATTGATTATTGACCCAACTGAACTCTACCTTATACTTTATTTTACCTATGTCTTCTATGTGGCACAGCACTCATCATCAATTTTTGTGTAAAGTATTTTCAGTAAAGCAGTATATTTTAGATTCTTCTTTTTCATCTACTATGTGAACCTTTTGTGTTTTACTGGGGAGCTCAGCCCAAATGCACTTATAACTGTCATCTACCTTAGAACTTTTCTTCAGTCATAATATCAGAAAGGAATATTAACTTTCCTTTTTTTCCCCAAAACACTTCCCCCTACAACATGTACACATTAGCTCTCCTGGGTATTTTTGCAGTTCCCCCTTGTTTTAAGTTATTTAGTATTTTATTTTCTCTCCAGTTACATGTAAAAAAAATTTTAACACTGGCTTTTAAAATTCTGATTTCCAAATTTTCTCCCTTCCTCTCCCCCCTCCTTAAGAAGGCAAGCATTTGATATAGGTTACACGCATGTGGTCAAGCAAAACATTTCCAGATTAGTCATGTTGTGAAAGAAAGAACAGACAAAAAAGAAAAAGTTAAATAAGCATGCTTCCATCTTTATTCAGACCCCATCAGTTCTTTCTCTGGGGATGGACAGCATTTTCTTCTGAAGTCCTTCAGAGCTGTTTTGGATCATTGTATTGTTAAGAACAGCTAAGTCATTCACAGCTGATCATCGTACAATATTGCTGTTACTTTGTGTACAGTATATTTCACTTTATATCAGTTCACCTAAGTCTTTCCAGGTTTTTCTGAGAGCATCCCATTGATTCACTTCTTATATCACAATGTTATTCCATCATAATCATATACCACAATTTCTTCAGTCATTCCCCTCAATTTCCAATTCTTTCAACCAGAAAAGAGCTGACATAAATATTTTTGTACACATAGGACCTTTTCTTTTCTTTCTCATCTCTTCTGGAATACAGACCTAGTAGAACTATTACAAGGTCAAAGGATATGCATGGTTTTATAGTGCTTTGGCATAGTTCCAAATTGCTCTCTAGAATGGTTGGATCAGTTCACAATTCTAACAGTGCATCAGTGTCCCAATTTTCCCATATCCCCTCCAACATTTGCCATTTTCCTTTTCTGTCCTATTAGTCAATCTAATAGGTATCAGGGGGGACCTCAGAATTCTTTTAAATTTAAATTTCTCCAAGCAATAGTGAGTTAGAATATTTTTTTTTCATATAGCAAGAGATAGCTTTGATTACTTTATCTGAAAACTGTTCATATCTCTTAATCATATATCAATTGGGCAATGGCTCTTATTTTATAAATTTGACTCAGTTCTCTATATGTTTGAGAGATGAGGTCTTTATCAGAAAAAACTTGCTTCAAAATTCTTTTCAGTTACTACTGCTAACTATATTTCCCTCCATCCCATTCTCCCTATCTTATTCCCTCTCCCTTTTCACTTTGCCCCCCCTCAAAAGTATTCTGTTTCTGACTACCCCTCCCATAATCTGCTCTCCATTCTATCACTTAAGCCTTCTCTTATCTCCTTCCCTTTCTACTTTCCTGTAGGGTAAAGATAGATTTCTTTACCCAATTGAGTATGTCATTCCCTCTTTGAGTCAATTCTGATGAGAATAAGGTTCACTCATTTCTCCTAACTTCCATTCTCTTCCCCTGCATTGTAAAAAGTTCATCTTGCCTCTTTTATGTGAGATGATTTACCCCATTCTACATCTCCTTTTCCCTTTCAGCAAATTCCTTTCTCACTCCTTAATTATATATTTTTAGATATCCCTTCATATTCAACTCATACCTATGCCATCTCTCTCTGTATATATACCTCCTAACTGCCCTAATAATGAGCAATTTCCTGAGTTACTAATATCATCTTCCCATGTAGGAATGCAAACAGTTTAACCTGATTAAGTCCCTTATGATTTCCTTTTTCTGTTTACCTTTTTATGCTTCCCTTGAATCTTGTATTTGAAAGTCAAAATTTCTATTCAACTCTGGTTTTTTCATCAAGAATGCTTGAAAGTCCCCTATTTCACTGAATATCCATTTTTTCTCTTGAAGAATTACACTCAATTTTGCTGAGTAGGTGATTCTTGGTTGTACCCCTAGCTCCTTTGCCCTCCGGCATATCATATTCCAAGCCCTCCAATTCTTCAGTGTAGAAGCTGCTAAATCCTGTGTTATCCTCACCGTGACTCCACTATACTTGAATTGTTTCTTTCTGACTGCCTACAATATTTTCTCCTTAACCTGGAAGCTCTGGAATTTGGCTATGATGATCTTGAGAGTTTTCATTTCATTTTGGGATCTCTTTCAGGAGGTGATCAGTTAATTCTTTCAATTTCTATTTTACCCTCTGGTTCTAGGATATCAGGGCAGTTTTCCTTCATAATTTCTTGAAAGATGATGTCTGGGCTCTTTTTTTTTATCATGGCTTTCAGGCAGCCCAATAATTTTTAAATGATCTCTCCTGGATCTATTTTTCAGGTCAGTTCTTTTTCTAATGACATAGTTCACAATGTCCTGTATTTTTTCCTTCTTTTGTTTTTTTCCTGTTTCTTGATTTCTCATAAAGTCATTAGCTTCCATTTGCTCAATTCTAATCTTTAAGAAATTATTTTCTTCAATGAGTTTTTGTACCCCCCTCTTCCATTTGGTCAATTCTACTTTTTAGGGAGTTTTTTTTTTCCTTCAGTGAATTTTTGTGCCTCTTTTTCCATTTGGCCAATTCTGCTTTTTAAGGCATTTCTTCTCCTCACTGACTTTTTGTTATCTCTTTTATCACTTGGCCCAGTCTGCTTTTTAAGATGTTGTTTTCTTCAGTATGTTTTTGGGTCTCCTTTACCAAGCTGTTGAGTCTTTTTCTCATGATTTTCTTGCATCACCACTCTCATTTCACTTCCTATTGCTCCCTCTATATCTCTTACTTGATTTTCAAAATCCTTTTTGATGTCTTCCATGGCCTGAGACCAATTCAAGTTTTTCTTGAAGCTTTTGGATGTAGGAGCTCTGACTTTTTTATTTTCTTCTGAGTGTGTGGTTTTCATCTTCCCTGTTACCATAGTAACTTTCTATGGTCAGAATATTTTTTTTTTGTGCTGTTTGCTCATTTTCCCAGCCTATTACTTGATTTTTAACTCTTAATTAAAGTAGGGCTCTGTTTCCAGGGTGGAGGGTTCATTGCTCCAAACTTCAGGTGTTTTGTGCAGCTGTTATCAGTGATACTTCTAGGGATCTGTAAGTTTTCAGTTCTTCCAAGGTGGTAATATCTAAGGAGAGGTGTTTTTACTACTTTCCTGGCCTGTGCTCTGGTCTATGAGCAACGACAAGCACTCTTTTCTGCCCTGGAACTGTGATGAGGAGCAGCCTACGCTGGACTGTGCTCCACTCTCACTCACATGTGACAGACCTTTCCTTCTGATCTGCTAAGTTGTCTTTGGCTGGAAAAGTATTTCACCCCATCCTTTTATGGGTTCTGTCACTCCAAGAATTGTTTTGTGGCATTATTTAAAGGTATCTGGAGGGGTTTTGAGGAGAGGTCAGGTAAGCTGCTGCCTTTTCTCTGCCATCCTTCCCTATACTTTTTATGAAACACCTTTATGAAAATTTAAACGACTACGCCAATATGACACCTAGAGAGTTCACATAATTAGTTAGCAGAGGTTTTATCTTGGGTGTTTTAAATACTTATCATTTTGGCTGAAAGCCCTGTTTGTTGTTCAAAGAATTCCTTGAAGTGGATATACCTCCATGTAACCTTTTCAAAGTTCTATATACTTCTCAAATTTCCAACAGTTGCCTAAATAAAGCCTGCTGAGCTTTGCTGGGTATATAATTCTTGGTTCATGGATCAAGTTTCTTAAATTTTTAATTCTTTCATTCTAATTTCTGCACTCCTCCTCAAAAATGGTGTTGTGATCTGAACTATTCTACCTTGCTAAGTGATTTCTACACTTTTTTCCTAGCACTCTGTAGTATTTTTCTCCCTTATTACTGTCATATTGGAGTATGACAAGGATGTGTCTTGGTATGTTTTTTTCAGGACCCTATGGAGTCTTTGCATTTGTATTTGACTGGTTCTATTTGCCAATCCATGTAAATATTTTATAACAATTTTACAAATGTCAGCAACCCTATTCTTTAATTTTCCTAAGGTTCAGTGGGATGTTATAATATGATTACAATATCAACATCTCTTGTTTAGATCTGTTACTTAAGTCTGAGGGTTTTTTTGCCAACAGTTCGATTAATTCAGTGATTTTTTTGAAACCTGTATCCTAGCTGCTCAAAAGCATGTGTTTCCTGCTGCTCTTCCCTTCTCGACAGTACTAAGCCTGTTATCCATTGTTTCTATGAATTTTTCATGTTTTCTAATATATTTGGCATTTTAGTCATTTTCCTCATCATTTCCTCTTTTGCATATCTTATTTCTTAATTTTCTTCCATCAATGCTTAATATATCTTTATTGTTTATATATATCATATATATATATATATACGGTCCTGTGATTTTCTTAGCACTGCTAAGCCTTGTTTATTTATTATTGAGAATGTCTTGTAGAATTACCTCATGTAGATTCTTTTTTCTAGCTCAGTTACTTTTGATACTTTAATTGACTCAGTTGCTCTACACTATTTTTAATTCGTAATTGGGGGCGGCTAGGTGGCCAGGTGGACAGAGCCTTGTGCCTGAAATCAGGAAACTTCATCTTCTTGGGTTCCAATCTGGCCTCAGACACCTGGGCAAGTCACTTCACCCTGCTTGCCTCAGTTTCCTCATCTATAAAATGAGCTGGGGAAGGAAACGGCAAAATATATTACTCCAATATCTTTGCCAGGAAAACCCCAAATGGGGTCATGAAGAGTGGAACATGACTTAACAACAATTCTTACTTGCGTGGACACTGCTTCAATTTTATTCATTTAAAATTTACAATTGTTCTTATCTTCTGGTGTGTGTGTGTGTGTGTGTGTGTGTGTGTGTGTGTGTGTGTGAGAGAGAGAGACGAAAGGAGTAGGAGTGGAAGGTTACTGCTTCTCCTCTCCATGGTGTCTCTTTTGTTGTGTGTGGGAAGAAGTAAAGAGTCTGGCTTCATCTGATCCTATAAATGTCTCTTTTCAATCTTCTAATTGGAATTGTGTCACTGATTAGTATTGTACCTCTTCCTTCTCACTATTCTGTCCCTCCACCTTAATTTCCCCATCCCTATTATTTATAATAACCACTCTGGGCACAACCTCTGTTGTTTGCTTGCCATCCAGATGAGTCCTTCTCCCTTCTAGTTCCACTAGACTGTTGGCCTTGGAATGAATCCTTTCCATTTAGATTTATAGAACATTCATTCTAGTGTTAACAAATGTCTCTAGTGTTAACAAATATCTCTGAGTTTTTCATTAATCCATATGCTTCTTAACTCTTAATTTTTCCCTGATGATAACCCTTGTTCTCTTGTAAAACTTTTCAAATTATAATGGAAAGGAAAGGGGTGGACAGATTCCTTGATCCCCACCACTACTTTGATACTATTGGCCCTCTGTCCTCATAACAATTCATCCTTCTACACAGTCCACATCATTTAAGACCTTTTCTATCTATATAGAGTGACAGAATCTGAGAGATAGAAAGGAGCTTAGAGGTCATCTTCTTTTCCCTCTTTTAATTGGCTCACGTCACAGAAGGGGTCTGGGAAAGTGGAATCAGGTCTTTGAAAAACAATGGTATTGATCCAGATGCAACCACGTATTAAGCCAAGTATATAAGCAAAGGTTTTGGTGGAGTCTTAAGTGTAACAAATAGAAAGTAAGAGAGAATGAAGTCTGGCATAGGAGGTGGTCAAGTGGAAACAGTCTTAGTTCCAATGCAGAATACCAAGCAGAAATTTCTACTTCTACTGACAGCACTCAAGTAGGCTTGGAACCTCAGTGTTTCCTCATCCTCACTCCCTCATACCCAATCAGCTGCCAAATCCTTCTGATTCTGTGTCCAAAACAACTCTTAAATCTATTTCTGGGAAAGCAATCCTGGGCAAGTCACCTGACCTCTGTTTGCTTCAGTTTCCTTATCTGTAAAATGGGGGTGATAATAAGAGTATCTGTCTCCCAAGGTTATTGTAATGATCAAATGAAAATATAAGTGTAAAGTACTTAGGACAGCGCCTAGTAAACAGTCTATAAAGGCTGTTATTATTATCATTATTACCCCGACCATTTGAGTCCCACTGAAAACATCAGACTTCAGGCCATTACTGCTCCTCATCTACATTATCTGAATGGCTTCCTAACTGGAGCTCCGGCTGCTGGTCTCTTGCTTTTTCAACACCCCTTGCCTTCCACCGTGTAAGTACTTAAAAGAGATTTGCTTGGACCATATCTCTCCTGTCTGCAGAAGCCCACAGGAACCCTCCTTGTAGACTGAAGTACAAACTCTCCTTCCTAGCGTTTAAGGATAGATAAAATGAGGTTACAATTTAATTGCCTAGCTTCATTCGCCACTGCTTACATTCTGCATTCCAACCTGGCCACAATCACTTATTATGAAATCTCTTTCTAAACTTCGCATTCAATTTGTCAAACAGTTATCAAGAACCTGGTATGCGCTAATCACCCCTAGCTTGTGGAGCGAGGCTATGGACATAGAAAGAGGCGGGGGCTTATACTCCATTAGGCTGATACAATATACACACAGAAGTCATGTGAGAGACACTGGGGTATAGCAAACACATTCAAAAGCCCCACGTTCAAATTTTACCTCAGACTACTGCGTGCTGACAGAGAAGGAAAAGCCATTTATTAAGTGATTACTGTGTGTCAGGCACTGTTAAGCCCTGCATTACAAATGAACACAAGCATGCCAGTTCTTGCCCTCTAGGAGCTTAGATCTTAATGGGGGGCAGCATCTGTGGAATGATGGTCCGGAAGTCCACACCCTCAAGAAACATGATTCTGAAGATAAAGATGTCATATTGTTGTGATGAGAATAAAATGATCTAAGAAAACTTATTCTTTTAAAATCTCCAGGTGCCAGATTAATGCTTTTAATAACTTACATACTGCAAACTTTACTTGTCAATTCAGGTCATTTCACACTAGGCACCAAAGAGTAGAATATTAAAATATAGTCAGAGAGAAAAAAATAATTTGAAACTTACACTGATCACTCCTTAAAGTGCCTTTTGTTCTAAATAATGCAAATTGATAGTGCCATTGCTGAGAACAGCCGTCAATCAGAACAGCAGGCTCTGAAATGTATATGGCTACCATGTTTTTGACCACAATAAGAAGCAATTAGCTCAATTTCTCAAAAAAGAAAACCCAGTTGTTCGCTTCTGAACTCAGCATGGAAAAATAAGAAATCAAACTAAATTTTCAATGAAATGGAAAACACAAAGGTGAAAAAAAAATGTATTAGAAAACATATATCATAGGAAAAGAGGATGAAGAAGATCTATTACTTCAGAAGCTGGCATCATGGACTTATTTTTCTGCCTTTACTCTCAGAGGTCTTTAGGTATAGACTATAAGAGACTTTTTATTATTTATCAATATCTTTGACCAATATAGCAAGACAAGTCAACTACCCAAAGGGCTATAAAACCAAGCATACCCTTTGACCTAACAATACCACTACTAGATCTGTATCCCAAAAGAGAGAAAAGATTAAAAGGAAAAGGACCTATATGTACAAAAAGATTTATAGCAGATCTTTTCTGGGGCAAAGAATTAGAAATTGAGAGGATGCCCATCAATTGGGGAATTGATGAACAAGTTGTGGTATATCTTTATGATGGAATGCTATTGTGCTCTATGAAATGATGAGCAGGATGTTCTCAGAAAAACCTGGTAAGACTTACATGGGCTGATGAAAAGTGAAATGTACTGTGTACAAAGTAACAGCAATAGTGTAAGACATCAGTATGAATGACTTAGCTATTCTCAGCAATACAAGGATCCAGGATAACTCTGAAGGACTTATGATGAAAAATGTCATCCATTCCCAGAGAAAAAACTGATGGGGTCTGAATACAGACCAAAACATACATTTTTTTACGTTCTTTTCTTTTTTGGTCTCTGTTTTATTTCACAGCATGACTAATATGGAAACGTTTTGCATGATGACATTACATCAAATTGCTTGCCTTCTCAATGAGGAGGGGTGGGAAGGAAAGAAGGGAGAGAATTTGAAACTCAAAGTTTTAAAAATGAATGTTAAAAATTGCTTTTACATGTAACTGGGAAAAACAAAATACTAAATAAAAAAGAAAATGGCCAGCTCCACCCATACTAAGTTCTACGGAAAGTTGCTTCTTTCTGACGATGTTCAGGTATAATTTAGCATTAGCTTTGTGTAGGGACCACTTTTTTCTGAAAAAAAAATCATGCCTTGAGAGGAGCTGGTAAGCCCCAAGGTAATTACATTATATTTCCAGGCATTGCTCAGTGCTGTTTTTAATCTATATCACTGTCATGTTGTTGTGATCTCATTAGAATAAGTAACTATTTGGCTGTCTCGTTTTTAATCATGACCAGAGAAATAGAAATACATGTTTAACATCCTTCTTATTTGTAGACTTTAATTGTTACTTTTATTCTTTTGGTTTTACTTAACTCTTGCTGGGCATTACTATCCAGCCTTCTCACTCCCTGGCCAGTATGCTTCCTTTTTTCATCCTCCATGTCCTTAACAGTGGCTGTTATGGCATTTCTTGAGGTGAAGTCATCATTAGTCAGTCAGTATATAGCAACATTAGGCATCTTTCCATCACCCTTTGGGTCATCCGTACCTGTGATCCTTTAAAAACTGATGTTCCCATGATTTATGTAGCCTTATAACATCACTAAGGGAACGGTGTTAAAAGGACGGGTAAGAAGCCTGAGATCATCCAAAGGCTGCAAAATTTCCTGATGTAATCTAGACTGCTCTATGCCTCCTAACCAACATGGACCTAGGTGACTGTTCATTTGTATTATCTGTCTAAAATCCATATTTTGATCGACTAATTCACTGGGCTGCTCCTCCAACTGTATATCAATCTGAGCAACATGTCTTTTTCATCGACTTTGTTTATCCAGTATGTATAGTTAGGGCCTAACTGTTGGGCTACTGTCTTTAAAATAAATATGAATAATGATGACAGAAAAAAATAGGACATGTATGTCTGGCTCAATGAAAAGAGTAAAATAATATGCAGGATGTAATAACTGGCATTATGTCTTTTAAAAGAATACAGAGATGTTTGAATAAAAATTAAATCTAGATGGCACAAGAGGTGACTTGGATGTTTTGATTACTATGTACGATAGGCAGATCGCCAGTTTTCAAGAATTCAGTTAAACACAGGGAACACTAAACCATGCTTAACTTAATCCTACTCTCATGGTTCGGAAGGCCTATAAACTATCATCGTACTAGCACAATGTGGAGGTTCATAAAGAAATATCAGTGTCAAATGCTGGATAGCAGATATCACTGTATTCTATAAGACCCCTTCAAACTATATTCTATAAAACCCCTTCACAATAAAACAAATGCTCCTTGGTTTCTTATACAGATGTCTTTCTGTCTCTCTCATATTCAACCTCTCCCTCACTACTGTTTCTCTAATGCCTTCAAATATGCTTGTCTCCCTTATTCTTTAAAAACCAACAAAAAACTCACTGGGTCTCACAATACCCTCAAGATATGTCCCTATTGCTTGCTTCCTTTGCTAGTATCTAAACTAGAAAAAGTTATCTACCTTGTTGCCTCCCCTTTCTTTTCTTTGACTTCTCAGCTCTTTGCAGCCTAGCTTCTGATGTCATCACTTAATGAAAACTAACCTCTCCCCCAAAGCAGTCACTGATTCCTGATCTATATCTGATGGGCTTTTCTCAGTCCTCATTCTTCATTTTACTTGACTCTCTCATAGCACTTAATGTCGACCAGGCTTTCCTCCTGGATAGTACCTCCTTTCTGCATTTTAGGATATTCCTTTTCTGATTTTTGTTCCACCCGTCTAACCACTCCTAAGTTTCCTTAGCTGGATCATCATACCTAACTATGAGTACTCACCTTCAGCGCTCAGTCCAGGGTCCCCTTTTCTTTGACATCTATATACCCTCTCTAGTACATATCATCATCTACTACAAGCTTAATGATCAAATCTATGTAAAAGATTCACAGCTCTACCTACCCAGTCTCATTTTTTCTCTAGAACTTTAATCCAGCATCACAAATTGCCTATCGGATACCTAAAACTAGATGTCCCTGAAGAATCACTAATTCAATATGTCCAAGTAAAACTCATTAATCCCTATCCCCACCAATCAGCCCTTCTACCAAATTTCTGTCTTTTTGTCCAAGGAACCACCATTCTTCCTGTTTCCCAGGTCTGTAAACTCATCGGCACACTCAACTCCTTCAGGCACCAACCCCACATATCCAGCGTTTTGCTAAATATTGTCATTTCTATATCCAAAGCATATCTTGCATCTGAGCCTTTTTCTGTACCCACAGAGTCACCACTTCAGTGAGAACTCTTGGCACCTTTCACTGAGCCTATTACAGAAGCATTCTCCTTGGTTTCCTTACCTCAAATCTATCTTCTATCCAGCTGGACTTCTTCCTCAGCGGACTGCCTCCCAGAATCCCCAGCTTCGGGCAACACAAAGCTCAAGAACCTTCCAAACAAAATCTTTTCTAACCTTCCCCAAAATGCTGGTGTTGACCTTCCTCCTTACCTTGTATTTGTTCTCTAAAGACTTAATGACTTATGTGTTGTTTTCCTTCAACAGAATATGTAAGAGTTCCATGAGAGTAGGGAACTTTTATTTTTTGTCTTTCTATCTCCAGCACCCAGCACATTCCATGGCACATACTAGGGGGTAGGAAAGAAGGGTTGGATCTAGAATATCCTTGGAAGAGGAAATCCCCAGATGAAGAAACTCCCACTACTAATGCAGTTTGGCAGCGGCTTCACAACTAACTCACAGTTTAAGAGAGTTGGCTAGAGCATGGAGAGGATAAGTGACCAGCCCAGAGTCAGGGCAGGCCAGTTTGGTTTCCCTAAACAGACTGTGAAACATAACTTATGGGATAAGAGCTCTGCAAGGATGGTAGAACATCATCAAAGAAATACTGATGGCATCCCAATCACCATAATAGACTGGGAAGTTGGGGAGGAAGCATGTTTCCTGGACATCACATTTTAGAAAGAACATTAAACAAGGTAGAGGGTGTCTGGAAGAGGGCAACCCTGAAGGGGAAGGACCTTGAGTTCATGTCATGAGTACTGGCTGAAGGGCCTGTAAAAGACAAGGGTCAGAGGAAACAAGTTGGTAACACTTTGAAAGGCTGTCCTGTACAGGGAAGATGAGACTCACTCTGTTTGGTCACAGAGGGAAGAACTGGGAGCAATGGGCAGAAGATGTAAAGATAGAAATAAAAGTGTGAGGTCAGGAAACTTTTTAATTAGAGCTAAACCAAAGTGGAATGGGAAAGATAAGAAATAGTTAGGGATATTCAAGATGAGATTCTTTGAGTGTATGGACCATATGGTTGCTGCAGTCCCGAAAACTTTGCTATTCTATTATTCTGTGAATACAGTGTCATGCATGCATGCACACACACACATGTGTATGTGTGTGCACACACAGAAGACACATATATACACACGCATTCTTTGTTTTGAGGAGATATGCCTACACACACAAAAGTACACATATATTGATGCACACAGAACTGTAATGTCAGATCAGTAAGGGGATAATTGAAGTGTTGTAGGGTTATATTTCATCAGCTGATAGATTCAGGTAGTAATGTTATCAATCTAGAATCTAGAAATAATTATTTTGGGGAAAATACATCCAGACTTAGATGAATAATTCATAGGTACTCACGGACTCTTTAACCAAGGATGTTCCAGATTAGAGAATTTTCTGAGCTAGGACATGATAAAGTCTGTATTTTAGGTAACATCACTGAGTAGCATCCAAAGTGTCTCAAAGGCATTCAGTTACATGTACTTTTTCCTCTTATATGAATGAACACTGTTTGTTAAGTTTTAATAAACTTATTCCTCCAAGTATTCAAATGATTGTGAAGTGCAGTGACACCTTCAGAACACTGGGAAACCTTTTGTGAAAGTGCCTCTGTAAAGCAAAAGACACTAATTTAAGGAGGTGGGATGGAGCAAGGATGAGAGAGAGCAAATGACAAGCCAAGAAGAGAGAGCTGAATGATGCTCTGACCTCAATTTGCTAAGGGATACAAGTTAAATCATTTCCTGATCTGATGTTTTTCTAGATCTCAGAGGATAATATTTGAAACCATCTTAAAAACTCTGAAAAAATGTAAAAATCAAGTTTGAGTGCATTTATTGACCTGACTGAAGTCAAACTCCAACAATGTGTCATGGCATGGTGGTTTGGGAGGTTACGTTAGCAAGGCATAAGCACATTGTACATGGCTAGGATTCTTCCAGGAGCATCCTGGCAACAGATATTGCCCCATCTGGCCTGGTTCAGTTTGGAGAATCTCATGGTTACAGGAATCATCGAAGCCTGTTGGCCAAGCTATGTCGTCAGCAGAGGACTCTCACAAGAATTGAGCTACTGTGAACTGAACACTAGTAAGCACCTTTTCACTGGGGGGGAATTTACCTGCTCAGCTGCCTTAGATATAACAGAAACACTATTTCTAAGGCTCTTTTCAACAAATAAAGGAAGACTTAAAAACTCATTAATGTGACATTACTAGCTATCAAGAACCTGTATAAGGACAATTACTCAATAAATACGTATTGAGAATCTAGGTAAAATAACCGTTCAACTTGGTGGACTAGTGCTGGACTTGGAGTCTGGAAGACCTGAGTTCAAATTGAGCCTCAGATATTTACCAGCTGTGTGATCCTAAGCAAGTCATTTACCCCCTGTCTGTCTCAGTTTCCTCATCTGGAAAATGAAGATTAATAATAGCTAAAATGAGGATAATAGTAACCTGTCAGGGTGCTGTGAGGATAAAAGTCAGATGTTTGCAAAGCACTTTGAAAACTTCCAAGTGCTGTATAAATGCTAGCTATTACCATCATTATAATTGTTACTTTGTATTTTTTATTAAAAATAAAAACAGAAGGATCAACAGAAACCTGCATATTTAAGAGAGGGAAAATCATATTTTTCATAATTTATTTTGATCCATAAAAGCTAGTAAAATATAATACTTTCCTTGAACACTCTCCTTACAGTTAAAATTAATTTTAATGCCTAAGCAAGATATTGCATGGTAGTGAAACATGGAAGGTTCACTGACAATGAATATTCTATTCCCAAAATCTCAAAAGAAAGACTATTTGTGCAGTCAGCCATCTAAAACGCTAGACTAACAGACACACAGAGGAAAATCGCACACGGGTAGGGCACACGCATCCCTTTTTGGGCCCCACATGTTTAATGGAAATGTGTTCTTAATGGATAATGTCTACCTCAAGACATAATAGAAAGGATGGAGAAGCGAAGTAGCAGAAGTCAAATCCCTAACACTGAACAAAGAAAGAAATACTCCCAATTTGTTACATTAAACATTATTCTGATTTCAGGTACCTTCGGCTTTTGTAATATTTCAAAATCCTTATGAGTTGGAGACTGTCAGATGCGAATTGTTTCTAATTTCATCCACTGGGGCCATCATTAAGAGGCTACTTTCCCCTCAATTGAGGGGATGCTCTTGTTACGCAGTTCATTTTGGTTTTCCAGGAAAATAACATCTCCCAAGATGACATTCTCTGGGCATTCCTGGCATTTTATTGTTTCCATCGATAGTCCAATATGTTCTTAGTGCTAAGGACCCTGGGAACCAACACACTGTACACCAAGAAAATACTACCTTCTGGGAATTTCAAGTCTTCTATCTTTTGGGATCTTGTCACTCATGGGGAAGATGGAACCACGGTAAGTTCCATAATATTCTTTTACATATAAATAAACAAATGCTTATTAAGCATCAACTCTGGACCAGGCACTAGAGGTATGAGTTAAAAGAGTAAAATGATCCCTCTTTATAAGGAGCTTACATCCTAATAGACTTAAGAGTTCATATATTCTTATTTCAAAATGCTAAGAGCCCTTGGAATCAATTTCCTTACCCTAAGAGAGGAAAGAACCTCCATCAAAACCTACCTCAGGAAATATTACTTCGTCAAGTCAAGGTTTCTTTTACAAGCTTCTGGCTGACTGTAAGGGGGTTTCCCAGCTTGGGGCTCTCCAGATGTTTGGTTAACATTTGTTTAGAGGAGACTCTACCTACCCTGGGTGCTAAGTTGGACTATTAGCTTGGTCACTTCAAGGTGTCTCCAGCATTTAGAAACTATTTCCTGTAAAAGGAAGGCACAGTGTCTGTAATTATTAAACATGAATACAATTAAAAAAATAAAAAGGAAAGGAAGGGAAGAAGGAAGAAAGTGGGTATCAGTGAGAAGGCAGCTGAGAGTAAAAGAAAGAACTGAATTGGAAAAAGCTCTTAAAGCTGCCTTTTTTCTCTTCTCCTTCAGGCTGTTTTGATCTTTTTTGACTCAGTGACTATCCTTGAGGATGCTAATTAAGTAAAGACCACTGAAGGCTTTCCCTCCAGTGCGTGTAAAGGACACTGGTGGGAGAAGGCACACACAGTGAAACACTCAGCACCTTGGAACATCCCATGGGGGGAAGGGCTTCTAACAACGTTGGTCCAGATTTGAGAGAGAAGTTTGATAACTTACATAGAGACAAAAGCAGTCAGGGAAAAAATGGTGTCATGTCCTAGAGCTCTCTTCATTACCTTTCCAATATTCCACGCATTTGATGGTACTGCCTTTCTAATTGTGTGAAAACACTCATTCTTTTCAGAACTGGCTGATGTTCAGAGGTATAAACTAAATTTTGATGACTCAAAGCCAGCTTCCAAAGAGATGATCTTAATTATGTGTATTTACTTGGCAGCTAGATGGTTCAGTGGACAGAGTGCTGGTCCTAGTGCAAGGAAGATCTGAGTTCAGATCAGGCCTCAGAAACTTTCTAGCTGCGTGACCCTGGGCAAGTCATCTAAGCTCTATTTGCTTCAGGTTCCTAAACTGCAAAAACAAGAGAGTAATAATAGCATCTACCTTCCAAGGTTGTTGTGAGGATCAAATGAGACATTGGCAAGGTATGTATTAATGAGTACATTGTCTGACACGCAGCAGGCACTATATAAATGGGAGCTATTGTTAGCATTCACACCATTTCAACCACAGGTGAGGCCTTCATCAGAGTTCTTCACAGTTTTCTTGACTGGGCTCTCTACTTTTAATTTGCTCCCTTTAGCCTATCCTAAGTGGTTTTCCTAAAGCACGGGTTTTGACCATGTCACTCACCTACTCAACAAACTTCAGTGGCTCCTTATTACTTCCCTTGACTTCAGAAAATGTGTACTTTCCTAGGTTACCATCTACCTCTCAAATAACAGATCTTCTCTTTCTTACCTGTTGCTCTTTATCCCAAACCCTTAATATCAGAGGCCATCTCTGCTTGTGTTCTTGACCTTGGAGTTCTTCTTTCCTCCCTCATGAAATTTCCATTCACTCCCATATCTTCAACTATTGTAATCAACCTTCTGTCTTCTTACTCTTCACATAAGTGTATTCCCTCAGTCTCTGGTGTTCAAACCATAGGGCTTCTTTTCAATCTCTTGGCTCTCTCATCGATCACATTTAAACAGTCACACAATTCATGTTATTCTATATCTACAGCATTTTTCACATTTTTTTTTCTTCTTTATTCCCACTGCTGCCATCATAGAACAGGCCCCTCACTCCCACTCACCTGGACTCTGGCAACATCTTCCTAATAGGACTTTTGTCTTCCTCAAGATAATATTGTAGACTCCAGCTAACCATATCTTATTACTGCTGCCAATTACTCCCATTGTCACGTATAATACACCTTTCCTCACATTCCCCCTAAACGAAAGGATCTTTGGGGACTCAATGTCATTTCCATGGTTCAATTCAACATCGGATTCTCATTTTATGCTATGCAAGAAACATTCATAAATCATGAACTTTCAATGTATTCGATGAAAGATGATTGTAGATATTAATTTTTTAGTTAAGTTACATTAAAATATTATGCTGTGTAAGAATTTGGACCATTAAAGAAACAATTCATCCATTTTATATTGGATTTCAAAAAAATCATCTCCAGTGTATAGCTAAAGTTGAAGCTAATTCATTTAGGGTCTCATTATATATTCACCCAGCAAACAATTTTATCCATGTCATATTCATAAGACTCCTTGTCATTGCCTGTTATAGCAATAGAACACAAAATCAATGCAATCAATAGGTTCCATCCATTAGAAGAGTTCTGGTGGAAAGTTTGGACAAACAAAACATGCAGGGCTACAGAACATACTGGCCACTTCTTACTCACCAGAAACAAGGTGCGGAAGCTGCTGAGGTCACCAAAGAACTCATCGATTGCCACTGTTTTGGTGTCAAAAACGAAGTACTCGCCAAGATTGTCATAGAGTTTTGTCATGTTGTTGTGCATGGTGAGCAACTTTTCATACTGGTCTCTGGCATTTTTCGCAAAGCTGTAGGTTTGTGTTAAGGAAGAAAACCCAACGTCACATCTAAAGGTATTTCTTACAAAGGAAGATGGGTGCTATAATTTCTACAATGCATTTTTACAGTATAAAAATGTTAGGGAATTTATTTCAGAAATGTCTAATAAATCTGAATTCAACAGTACTGTAAAAGCAAGAAGTACTTAATGCAACATTTACATGAAAGCATCCCCCCCATTAAAAAGTCACAAAGGTGCTTAGAAAGAGAGCATGAGAAATGAGACATTGCATACAACCACAGGAAGAGAGAGGGAAGGGATCTTAGCAGGACTCTCATCTCACTTATCCTCTATAATATCCTTTCATAGTGTAGACTAGAATTAATGTATCCTTTTGGGGGGTAGAGGGAGATAAAGGGCTACCACATCCCACTACTGATTCACTGAGCTTGCCATCAACTAAAACCATCAAGGCAATTTATTTATTTTTTCTATAACCTTCTATTTAGCTCCATTTCCTCCATCATGTATTTGGGAAGCTGATTTTTTGAGCCTAAGTGAAGGACTTGACGTTTATGATCCTTGATTTTAACCTTATGAGGTCTAACCCAACCTTTTTAGATCCTGTTCAAACATTTTTAGGTTCTGATTCTGTCATCTGTATAAGTTAACCTCTCCAATATTATCATTTGTATTAAGAAAATTCTGTACATTTTGCTATCTCTGGCTATTCAGCATACCACTGGCCTGAAATAGCACACAAAGAATTATGTCACCATGCCCCTACTTCTGTACCATTACTGAACCATCATCATGGCTTCAGATATGTGTTCACAGGATAAAATAAATTTACTTTGGATAAACTGACACTTAGGAAAAAATCTCCCAGTAAGGAGTTTCCTTATCACTTGAAGACCAACCTATTTGGAGGTGCAGAGAGGACCATCACCAGAGTGGTCACCATATTCCCTGAGGGCCAAGTCTGAAAAAATCTGTGATTCTGCATCTGACAAAAAGGTTGGATTTTGGGGGATTTGAAGCATGCTCATGTTTCAAAGATATTTTCATCACCTTTAAGACTTGGCAAAATTACAAAAAAATTACTCATTTCTCAGCACAGACAAGAAAAAAACCTTGATGCCCAAGAACCAAACCACTTTTTTTCCTAGTCTCTTTTCATAAAATAAACTAGAAAATAAGAAATCAGTCTTACCAGGGCCTTACCAGGCAAAAACACTCTTCCAAGGTCATTTACTTATAATCTGTTTACAATGCAAGGTATTAAACTGTTTGAATATTTCTAAAAGCTCAACATCTGTACTCCACAGTGAAAAAGTCAAATGTAATAAAAAAGGTCAAGACTTCAAGGTCTCCATTTAACACAACACATTTTTTCACCCGCTAATACTGTCCTTGAAGCTGTATACAATTCACAAGAACAGAAAGCATTCACTGAAATCCTAATGGGCTCTCAGTATACACACTAACAGAAAGGGTAAATCTGGAAAGTTCTGGAAATGGTTTAGCTTAGAATGAGAAAACTGAGAACACTCATCTCCCAGACCTTTTTTTATCTTCCATATGACTGTTTTATAGATAAAAGATGCCACAGGTAGAGAGCAACACTAAGTCCCATTTACTAGAGGACTTTAGGTAAAAATCATCTGGGTAACATTATCATCCTCATGTGTTCATTTATTCTTCCAGGCATTCGCTAAGTGTCAAATACTTGTGGGCTACAAAGTTATAGACTGTGGGAGAAATGATGAAATGGTCATGCAATCTAATATGGGCAAATGGGAAGAATTTATTTAAAAAAAAACTAGCTAAAGGATTTTTCCTTGTTCTATTAAAAATAAAGTCATAAATTCACTTGACTTGTCCAGTTTGAAATTTACTTTAAAATCCTATAAAATTAGTAAGAAAATCTTTTATCATAGCTCTTTAATCAAAAACAGAACACATCATTTTAAAACTGTGACAATTAATGTTAGCTTAAAAAAAGTCTAAGGCATAAGGCCTCAAGAGTTAACATGTGAGAGTAGTGAACTGGTTCAATCATTCTGGAAAACACTTTGGAACTATGTATGCCCAAAGGGCTAACTGTGCATATCCTCTAGCAATACCACTACTAGGTCTGTTTCCCAAAGAGATCAAAGACAAAGGAAAATGACCCATAAATACAAAAGTATTTCTATCTTCTCCTTTTGTGGTGGCAAAGAACTGCAAATCAAAGAGATGCTTATCAATTGAGAAATGGCTCAACAACTTATGGCATAGGATCGTGATAGAACACCACTATGCTAAAAGAAATGATAAGGGGAGGTGACTTTAGAGAAACATGGTAAGACCTGTACGAACTGATGCAGAGCGAAGTGAGAACCAAGAGGTTACTGTGCACAGTAACAGCAACATTGTAAAGATGATCAAGTGTGAAAGACTTGGCTATTTTGATCTCTGAAAATTCCAAAGCCTTCATGATGAGAAATGTGATCCATCTCCAGAGAGAGAACTGATGAACTTGGAGTGCAAACTGAAGTACAGTTTTTTCACTATATATTTTTTTGCAATATGGCTACTACAGTATTATGTTTTGCATGATTTCACATGTATAATTGATATCATGATGCTTACCTTCTTAGTACATGGGAGAGGGGTAAGGGAAAGGGAGAGAATTTGGAACTTAAAATTTAAAAGAAAAGAATGTTAAAAATAAATAAATAATACATTAAGTTGGGTTTTTTACTTTCAGGAATTAACCTGGAAATTTAAAAAAATCAGTAACAGAACTCATATATAATATTGTCAGGCACAGAGCACTTGTTTTTAAGAATGACTTTAGCACTTAATTATACAGGATGTCCCAAAAGTCTTAATGCAATTTTTAGCTGCTGAAAATTGCACTAAGACTGTTGGAATGCCTTGTGTAGCATGTCCTTTTAACTTTTGTTATCCATACAGTATTGTCATATTAAAGTTTATATGCTTACAGTACTATTGTTTTACTCAGTTATACAGTATGGTGAACCTAGGATTCAGCTTGAAAGAGCTAGAAATCAATCATAGAAATGTATATAACCAAAGAACTATCTAATACTTTCCATGCTTTTCTGCTTTTCTGATTGGAGAGATTTTGTATTCATCAAGATTCCCACATTGAGTCCTTTAAAAGAGATGTGTGGAAATTTTTTTTTAAAGTTGCTTCAGTATATAACTGGGAGGATGGTTACTCAAGCAAAACCCTACAGAAAGAGAGTACTCTTGACCAGGCGCAAGTACAAGAAGATCATTTAAAATTTCCCACAGAGTGGACAACCTCCAACTTAAGAAGAGCTCTATTCATTCAGAATTTGTTTCTTGAGAAGTAAAAACCAAGGGCTGAGGAAAGGAGTGGATGTTTCATCTCCTGGCAGAAAGGAGCCCAATTAGCCCATGTACTTTCTCACCTTTTCAGGCAATACATTACTGACCCAAATTTTAATCCCCAAACCCACGAATTATAAAATGTCAGTTCTGTTGGACTGTTGAGGTACATGGAAAAATCAACTTGAGATCCACTTAACCTTCACAGGAGCTGGAGTTAGAAACATGGCATAATTATCTATCGAAATGAAAGGAAGTCAGAAATATATACTCTAAAGAACTAGAGATAGCATTAACTTGTTTCCATATAACCTTTGAGAGAAAAGCTCCAAAAGAACTCCCATCAACTCCACTCCTCCATTTATTACAAAGCTAATTTATTCAAGGATTACTAATATTTGAAATCAATCTATTTAACAAAGCATATTAGAAAATGATTAAAAGGTGGGAACAACTACTGATGAAAATTCTGTCAAGAATATGGTATGTTTGAGCTAAAAATAATAGCAGGACAACATCAACTATATGTAGAAGTTTTCATTTGAGCTCCAAATAATTGCTGTATATTTCCTCATTACTCCTCCCAGTTGATCCTTTCATGAGGAGCTAAGGTATGGATGTGGAATCCCATGCTGCATATGCCTTGGCTCTAGGTTTAATGTGCTCTTCTGGAGGAAAGGGAGATCAGGGACTATGGAAAAAAAGAGAGGCGGGAAAAAGACACTAACTAGGAAAGGAGAAAAAGTCAGAATCCAGAGGAAATGCCTGGATACTTTCAGGGAGGAGGGGAAAATTGCCTTGGTCCAATGAGATCTAGTTTCCAGGCAGAACTGAGAACAGTGGGTCATATAAGAGGAGAATCTGAGAGTGGGGGAAAAGGCCCTAGTAAACTGGCGTTGGGATCCCTCTGTGACTATAACATTCTCTCCTTTTCTGTACCACAGGAGTAATGTTGGTACTATCTTGTCACAGTCTCCCAGTTTCTATAAACAAAGCACTTTGTAAACTTTTAAAAAGGATCCCCATGCAGTGGTTTCAGGGCTCCCATATTATTAACATCCTGGATGATGATTGGAGAACCTTGCTAAGTGGAACAGGGCTCAGAATGACAAACTCAGCAATGGATTTTTTTTTTTTTTTGACTTCGGGATGTTAACTGGCTCTGTGAACACTGGGTAGTCACTGAGTGCCTCCATCTTCTCATTCATGAAATAATGGGACTGGGCTACTTCTTCTGGATATTTCCCTGATACTTCAAACTCAACATTTCTAGAACAGAATTCGTTATCTTCTTCCCACTAAACCTGCCCCTTTTCCCTATTCCTGTAAAAGGTACCATCATCCTCCTGGTCACCAGGTCATCTTTACCTCTTCCATCTCTCTTATCTTCCACAATCCATCAGTTGTCAACAGGTAGTGATTTTTAACTCCACAATACCTCATGCATCCATCTCCCCACTCTCCTCCCTACTCACCCTGCTGGAGGCTCCCTAGTTGGAGCCCATATCATCTTCGTGACAGACAGCACAAAGTTAAGTTTCCACAGAAGTTATTATTAGTTAATGAAGTCATTGAGACTAAGTCAGATAATAAGGAAGCTAGCACACTGCAGGTGGATTCAAGCAATGACGAGACAGTGACATTAGAAAATTGCAGTTTTTGATAAAGGAACCAAATCTACAGCTACCTGGAACTAGTCAAGAAAATTAACCTAGAGTTACCTGGAGAAGGTTTTTTTTCACTGTGCTTGCTTAATGAACCTCATGTACATAAGCAGACACACTCCACATAAAATTACCCCTCCATTTTCTGATCATGGGTCCTATGTTAGAGCATGTTTGGGAGGGGGGATCACACTAAGGGGGGTTACGTAATGGGCATGTAGAGAAGATGATGACCTAACGGAGGATGGCCCAATCCATCTCCTGGTGGGAAGATCTGTCTTGAACTCAAAGTATATAATTCATCTTGCTTCTGTATTCAGCACTCCCTCCTCCTGAAAAGAGGGTGGGGGCCTGCTTTGACCAGTGTTCAATTCCTCTGAACTCTGCTGTAATCCATTTTCCTTGGTACCTTATTAGTGTCGAGAGTCTCTAACAATCTTGTATCTGCTAACAATCTCCTTTTTCCTAGCCTCCCCACCCTTCACATAACTGCTAAAGCAGTTTTCCTGAGAGTAGAACCTCAGAAAGGCACACCGACAAGCTGAGCAGTAGCACAACTACAGTATTAAAGATAATTGTGAATCTTTTTTAAAATGTTATATGTAGTGCACATCCACTGGGCCATAAACAAATCTATATACTCTTCTTGCATAAGGAAATGTTTATGTTGGATTTGTCAATTCCATAATAATAAAAAAGAATATTATAAAAATCAATCAAGCAGTGTTCCTGAGGCCCAAGTCTGCCCTAATCACTGGCCGACACCAACCTCTTTTGTGTTTCCCTCTAGGATCAAATGCCAACACTTCAGCCTGGCACTGAAGAAGTTCTATGATGAGGCTTTTATAGCCTTGCCTTCCCTATTGCTATTCTATGACACGTTTCAGCCAAACTAGACACCCTGATTGCATCCTGCCCCATCCCCCGTTTGTATTCATGCTGATAACATACCCCTTCCTTGTCTATCATTGGCCACCTAGTATTGAAGGAAGAAGATGTGGATTTCAAAGTCCAGTTGTGCTGCCACCCCTTCTGAGAAGTCTTTTCTGGAACCCCTAGCTGAAATGTGAGCAAGCACTTGGGCTGGATCCTTACATTATATCATGTGTATATACCCTATAATCCTGCCAATGGATACTGCACTCCCTTGAGGGCTGGGGACCAAGTCCTTTAGGTTTCCCTTTACATTCCCCCACCAGAACTATTTCTGTTCCTTGGACATAGTAGGGACTAAATAAATGTTTGATGAAGAGAATTGAATTCTCTGGCAGGCTCATAAATTTGTAGCCAATTTTCTATATTCTTTTCCACTACTCCTCATCTATTTTTAAAGCTCCCTCCCCAAACTGTGGATGAAATGAGTTAATATATGTAAAGGTCTCTGCACTTCTTAAAGTGTTATAGAAATGTCAAATATCGTAATTCTGTGGAGAGGAGAAATTATAATTTTCATTCCCTTCTTCAGCTCAATACAACCTAATTCAGCAATCATTTATTAAATGCCTGTTATGTCTGAGGCCCTGCTCTGGTCTTCGGGGGAGAGACAAGGAAGAGACAGAGCCCCCTGCCCCCAGGGAGCTCACATTTGGTTTTAACATATGCCTTAATTGGGCAAGTGCATTCTTTCACCTTGAAAGACAGTGAGACAGTTTATATGAAAGATGATATACCAAAATTACACTACTATCCCTTATTTTTTTTTGGAAATATTTTTACTTAAAACAAACACCAGCTCCAAAACTACAATAGTGTTTGGATTGACAGCGTAATTCTATCTTCAGTGTGTTTGCCACCCTGAGCAAACACATTGTGATCAAACAAATTAAGTCATATCAGAAACCACGTGCTTCCTTCTGTTTCAAATGTAAGAATAATCTGTTTGCAACACAATCTTTATTTTACTGTCATGTAAGTAAGCAAATATACAAAAATATTTACATTCTTTAACCTGTAAGTTTGAGGCTATGTTTGTATACTTGTTCAAGTTCACACGCACATACACATACACACACACATACACACCTCTGCTGTGGCCATGGCATCCTAACCTCACAACTGGAAGGGACGTTGTATGCAAACAAGAATCCACTCTGCATGAGGGCATGCAAACTCTGCTTGATGATACGCTGAAGGGGAGCCCATTGCCTCCTGGGTCAGCATGTTCCATTTCAGGACAGCTCTAACTGTCAGGAAACTTTTATAGTCATCACGTTAAAAGTTGCCTCTTCACACCTTCTACTCATTACTCCTACCTGTCTTTACTGGGACCAAGCAGTGAAAGCCCTTCAACTACTCAAACAATTTATCAAGTCCCTCCTAGTGTTCTCTTCATTGTCATCTGGCATGATGACAAGGCCCTCTGCCCATGCTGGCTGGTCCTCACAGAACCCTATCCAGGTTATCAATGTGCATCCTAAAACATGGTACCTTGAATTCAACAGAAGCCTTCGGCAGTGCACAGTACAGTGGCACTACTGCCTCCCTGAGCCTGGGCAATATGTCTCGCTGAATGCCATGTGAAGGAGAACTGGCTTTCTTGGCCATCACATCAGTTAACTCATTTTGAACTGGAGATCTACTAAAACCCCAGATCTTTCTCAGATAATCTGCAGTTCAGTCCTGCTCACTCCACTCCATCTTGTCATTGGGAAGTAAATGTTTCCAACCCAAGCAAAAGACTTTTTGATGAGTTGTGAAAATGAAATTTCCTCTTACTAGATTTGGCCTGTCAAGATATCAGGTGACCACTGAATTTGCCATGAAGCATGCTAGCTTTCTCTCAGTTTTGCGTCATCTGCCAATTTTATGAGTATGCTATGTATGTCTTCAGTCAAGTCTGCAATGCCCATGGAGTAGAGCCTAGGGCCAAATACAGATAATCACTGGAGTACTTCACAAGAGACCTCCTGCTGAGGCGCTAGAGAGCTGCTGTGGATGACTCTTTGGGCCTAGCCACTCAAGCACTTTGGAATCCACTCAATTATGCTGTCACTTGGTTCATACATCTCCACTTTTTCCAGAAGCATCACACTGGAGATACTGTTGAGTGCTTTATCAAATCAGAGTAAGTTACATCTACATCATTCCCTGATCTACTTAGTGTAAGAACCCTGTCAGAAAAGGAAATGAAGTAAATGTGGATTAACTAATGTAGTAAGTTATATACAAGTTCACGAATAAGAAGGCCTTGTAATTCTTGGTTACCAAGGCTTCCTTTTCCAGATATTCACCTCTCGTCCCTTTCATACTATATTCTAGAATTATACCTGGAATCCAAGTCAAACTCACTAATCTAGTCTTCGAAGACTCCATTCACTTCCCTCTTATGAAAAGTGATCCAATGGTGACTCTTTTCTAATCCTGTGACACATCTTCTGTTCTTGACAATCTTTCACTGACAGGGACAATTCTATCAGTCCATCCTTTCCGTACTTGTGGATGTAATTCATCTGGTCCTAGTGATAACTTCCCTCCTTGGGCAATGTCATTACATATGAGCATTACTCAGGGACAGAAACACATGGATATCACTAACACAATGGGGAATACTCTGGTACTGTTTAGTCCCACAATCATATTTGCCTGCTATAGCAAGGTTTCTGAGTGGTTTGTTGAGTTATGTAGTGAAGTTTATTAGCAAAAAAGCCAGAGACCATTAACGACAGCTAAGCAACTCCTTTCTTGAAATAAGTATAAGGAGAACACCTTCGTCCAAGGCGTTGTGGAGCACACATTCAATCTTGCAGTAATGAAAAGGGCAAGGAGAACAGCCTATGTAAATGCATGTGGATACTCCAACAGATATAGTTATATCTAGAAATAAAAGATGCAAAGGTCTAGTGAAATGTTCTTTAAAAACAATACACAAAATGCAGTTAGTATGGTGGAGTGTAGATCGACATTAGACTTACTCTCTTTGAAATAAGACTTTTTTAAAATTGAGCCCCTTTTAATGAAACAAGTAATTTCCCCTTATTTATATGCAGGAGTACATGTATAAACTCCTTTATCCATGGATGCCTAGACACTATTCAGTCAGAACAGAACATGCCAAAATATTGGGCTGTTTGTTACCTTGCCTTTAAAAACAATTTAAAAACAAACATACATCCACTGAACAGCAGATGGCAAAGAAAATTATTTAGATTGGAGTGGAGGGTGAAGCATTCTCTATGAGCTCGTTAAAGATGGAAACTGAGACAGAAGAAACACCAGACTGAGAACGCAAATGGAATGTCTAATCTGATCCTTTCCTCACTATGGACAGGATCCATTGGAGGTCTCCATAAACACATGATCATTCTTAGGATGGAACCTGCAATCTATTTTGCATATGTGTCTACATTTGTGTGGGGGAGGCAGAGAAGGATGTCTTTATATCAGAATAATGTTAGATTTTTGATTGTTTAACTTAGGATAAAGACTTTTAGCGATGTACTAACGTTTTTCTAATACTCACCAGTGGGTGACAAACAAGTAACAAATGGAAGGTACCAATGGGAAAAGCGCGATCATTCACCAAACGAAAGAAATCGCTGGACACGCACAATGATGGCTTTTAATTTGGCCCAAATTGTAAATTCTTTCTACTCCCAATTACAAAAGAAACTAGAAACACAGGAACCAGTTCCAGATGAGAACATTTGGAATAGATACATTAAAATTTCTGCACATTTATTATGGATTGAAGCCTTAGAGTAATAAAACAAAAATAACATTTTGACTAAATCAGATTTTAACCAAGATTCATAAACCAAAGATGAGAAATGACAGATGTCAGATCTACAGAAAAAATATGGAACCTCAATACTTAGGGGATTAGTAACAATTCATCTCGTAAAAAAATGAAAATAAGAAGAAAGCAAACTTCAACATGGTCTTTACTTGAACCTTTCAATAGCCTTAAAGTATCATAAACAGAAATCTAAATTTAATGATACGAGGCCAGTGAAGAGATTTCACTCCGGAGGTGGAGTCTTTCTTTTCAGAAATCTCTCCTAGGTTTAAATCATAATTTTTAAGACAACTCAGAATAATCAAAACCATACAAGCTCCCTGGTTTCATTCTCCTGTGAAAACATGAGTACGTCCCCAACACTACTGATCCACATAGCATCATTAAGGCACCACAGCTACATCTCACTATCACATCTCACTCACCTGAGACCTGCTAAGGTTAGCCCTGGCTGATCAGCTATAACTCAGCCCCATTCAGCAGTATTGCTAAGGTACTGACAGGCCCTTGAAACACTATTTCAGCTAGCATGATATTTTTTGTCAAAGCAATGGACTATATTAGGTGTAGTGTGCCTGCAAAGAGTACAGAGCATCATTCACTTCACTTGGGAAATTCAGAGGCAGACACAAGTCACACCAACTCCAGAAACGTTTATTAAGTGCCTACCCTACACCAAGCGTATGGAATACAAAGAACGGCAAAAAACAAAACAAAACAAAAAAAAAAAACAAAGAAAACACAAGCCAACTCCAGGTCTCAAGGGAAGGAATGATCAGTTTGACATCTGAGTCAAGCATGCATTGTAGGGGGCAGAGGCTGGAGACAGGCAGGCCCAGGAGCAGACTACTGCAATAAGGCTAACCATGACATCATAAAGGCCTGCACCAGGGTAGTAGCAGTGTCAGAGGAGAAAAGGTGAAGGACGGAAAAGAGGCTACACATGTCCAAACCAACAGGCCTTGGCCACAGATTGTATATGGTGAGTGAGTGATAGTGAAGAGTCAAGGATGACAGCTAGGTTGTGAGCCTGGGTAACCTGGAAGATGATGGTGTTCTCAACAATAATAGAAAAATTAGGAATAGGGAAGCTTATGAGTTCAGTTTTGAACATGTTGAGTCTGAGATGGTCCACAGGCAGTTGGAGATGTGAGACTGGAGGTCAAGACTAAATAGAGCAGACAACTGAATCCCTGAAAGCAGATGAGATCATCAAGTGAAAATATATAGGAGGAGAAGAGAAGAGGGCCCAGGGCAGAGCCTTAGAAGACAGAGCTCATGGGTCCCTCAAGGCTCAGACAGAGAACTTTCTGGTTCAGTTTTTCAAGTTTCTAAACAAACTCCTTCCTTTCCCATTCCCATCACACCTGCTCATCTGTTTCATTAACAAAGAGCTGGCTGACCAATCACACTAGAGCCTGCCTCCTAAGAAAACATCAAGGAAAAATGACAGCCAGATGTGGAGCAATTCAAATGGCAGTCTATGAGTCGGGAGTGGCTGCTGCAGCACAGCGAGAAATACACACAGGCTTAGAAAGCATGAGGCTGTTCATCAATCACAGTTGGCCCTTGAGTGGAGCTCAGCAAACCTGCAGGCCATCCCTTGCTTTTTTCAGCTGATGGTCCTCAGAAGAGAGCCTACCTTGGACAGCAGGGCCTCTTCTTCTAAGAGCAGGGGAGACACTGTTCTGGGCCAGCTGCAGACGGCTTATTGTGGCCACTGATCATTGACCCAGCAGTCGGCCATTTTGCTGCCTCAGGAATCAATCTTATTTTGCATTAATGGGAAAATAGGTCCCAAGTCCCGGACAGGTGGGTAGGTGGTTATTTCTGGCTGCAATTCTGCTAAGTTTCTAAATTTGTCATGCATTAATGAGAAGCTAGTTTCCTAAGCTATTTTGGTGTTGATAATATATAGCTGGCTCATTCCATGCACACATCCCCAAACAGTGATAGAAACATTATTAAGGGGAATCAGTGTTTACGGAGTGTTCCATATGCTACCCGCTGTGAATCTTTTCAATGTTATTTTATTGGGGAAAGCATGAGGAAAAGGTTGGTATACACAATGGCAGGCCTTGGTTTGATCACTCAATGCCTCTCATTTCCCTACAGATGGCAGCTCTTTTTGTTTTAAATTTGACAATATCTGGAGAATAAAAGTTGCAGGTTACTTGGGCAGAATCAAATAAAAGTGAAGGTGGGAAAGGAGATGAACTTCATCAGATCCTTTTACCAGCATCCACAGCATATAGATTAAACCTCTAAAAGTGTCGCAAAATAATTACCAAAAAATGGTTGATTAACAAAAGGCAAAATTCATTAGTTATTATATAATTTATTACATACCATACATTCCTTTGACTAAAGCCTACAGAAGCAAAAATGTCACTCCTGAGTCAGGTGACAGGCAGTTGGGCAAATACCAAATGAATTAAGTCAGGAACAGAGCCCCAAACACCTAAGGTGACCTAAGGAAGACAAGCTCAGCAGGACACATCCCACCTTAGCTTGAATCACCCGGACCCTGACTCCACTTGAAGCACAAATTCAGGGAGCAAGGAGATCAAGTAAGAAGAGTGCTAGATTTGGAGTGACAGGACCCAGGTGTGAATCATGACTTGGCACGTATTACCTGTGGGACCTGGGACAAATTCTTTCCTGTCACTAAACCTCAGTTTCCTTCACTGCATAATCAGAGGATTGGACTAGAAGACCCATGAGACCCCTAGGCCCTGTAGTCTTGCAGAAGATTTTGGTCATACGTGGTGGCTTTCCAAGAAAAGATCAGGCACTTATGAAACAATAGAAAATACTCCCATTTCTACCATTCTTTGTAAAAGGAGTAGGCTGACCTCAGGGATACTGAAGATCCTTCCATTTTGAGTCTATGGCTCCATAAAAAGCTACTACTACAAATGCTAATGGGACAAATATGAGCATACAGAACCTGCTAGAGCTACCACAGGATGATGGTCACTCATCCATGCTTGATTTTAAACTCAAATTTTCCTCCAATCTCTGCCTGTCCTCCTATGCCACCCTTTGCCTCTACCTTCTGAACCTATCTTTGGCCATCATAATGACCTCAAATCATTCCATGATGTTCTCACATTTTATCATCTCTGCTCTGGCTTAACTTGCTTCTCTTCACAGTCTTTTTTGAAATGGGATTTTCTTTTTGTCCAATTGCATTTCCTTTACAATCTTAATACCACAGTTAATAATTCTCCAATCCTGAGTTATCGCCTCGGTCCTGTATGATCCAACTTCTCTTTTCCTATTTCCAAGGTCTCTCCAATCCATAACAACTATCAGTTGATCCTAAAATCTTTTCAATCTATTGCCTAATGGCTCTCTTTTCTTTGAGTGTCAAGCTCCTAGGAAGCACAATCTCTACAAGGTAAGGAGAACTGCTTAGAACAAGAGCACTCAACTGTCTTTGATGATTTCATGTCACCAGATCCAAATGAATTTCACTTCAAGTTACTGAGAGAGCTGGCTAATATAATTACTGGGGACTTTAAGTGAATTTTGAAATACTGGAGGAGAAAAAGCAAAGCAGTATAGGGCTTGAGATGAACAAATGCTATTCTGATTTTCCAAAAATAGAAAAGAGAGTAGACTCTACAAACTGCAGGCTGCTAGGCTTGAGTCTGCCTTCTAGTTAAATTCTAGAATGCATTATTCAAGGGATGGTTAAGAAGTATGTACAACAGGAAGGAGTTTAGAATAGTTTATGCGAGATTAACCTCGGTTCCTTATTTACTGTCTTTACTAGAGTGTTCAGGAAGACCAGCACCTCTGGTGTGAGGGTGCTCATCTACCTTTCATGTCCACCTGATTCACCTAATTCTCACCTGTGGCTCCCAGAAGTTGTAGCATGTACAGCGGCCACATTATGGCAAAACCATGTCCGCAAGCAGGCTAAATGAGGTTGAGAGTACCACAGAGACCTCAAGTTCATTAGTCAGTTAGTTAGGCATGAAGACTTCTCCTAGTGGAACAGATGCATAAGAACAATTTGTTGCAACAGGTAGGAAGGGAGCTGAAGCAGGTGCTGTGAAGCGTTTAAAGCATGGTCAGACCTCACAAGCGCTAAGGTCATCCACCGCACCCTGGGTCATTGCCAGTTGTCTTTTTAGCCGGTCACTGGACTTCAATGACTCAGGAAGAGATTGTGAGGCAGGTGACTTTGTGCAAATCTGTCTCACCTCAATCCAATTCATGCCCAAGTCAAAACATCACCCATAATGTCATCTTCTTCGAAAATGGACAAGCAACAACTAGACTAGAGAGTTTGAGGAAATGTTGTAAAAACAGTTTACTTCAATTGTAGAAAGAATGAAAATAAAATGGACAATTTAAATTACATTAACATTAAAGTTTTCTTTTCACAAATAAAACCAATGCAGCTAAAATCAGAAAGAAAGCAGTTAAATGGGAAAAAAAAAACTTTGAAGGAAGTTTCTTCGACAAATATCTCATTTCCAAGAAATATAAGAAATTGATTCAAAGTTAAGAAAATACAAGCCATTCTCTTTTCTTTTTTTTAATTTTTTATATAAATTTATTTACTTAACTTTTTACATTCATTTTTACAAAATTTTGGGTTCCAAATTTTCTCCCCATTTATCCCCTCCCTCCACCCCAATACACCAAATATTCTAATTTTCTCTATCTCCAATCTGCCCTCTCTTCTGTCATCCCTCCCTTCTCTTGTCCCCATCTTCTCTTTTCTCCTGTAGGGCCAGATGACTTTCTATTCCTCATTAACTGTATGTCTTCTTTCCTAGTAGCAACAACAATACTCAACAGTTGTTCCTAAAACTTTGAGCTCCAAATTCTCCCCATCCCTCCCTCCCCACCCATTCCCTTTGAGAAGGCAGGCAATTCAATATAGGCCATATCTGTGTAGTTTTGCAAATGATTTCCATAATAGTCATGTTGTCTAAGACTAACTGTATTTCCCTCCATCCTATCCTGCCCCTCATTGCTTCTATTCTCTCTTTGGATCCTGTCCCTCCCCAAGTGTGTTAACTTCAAATTGCTCCCTCCTCCCACTGCCCTCCCTTCCATCATCCCCCCCACCCTGCTTATCCCCTTCTCCCCCAATTTCTTGTATTGTAAGATAGGTTTTCATGCCAAAATAAGTGTGCATTTTATTCCTTCCTTTAGTTGAATGTGATGAGAGTAAACTTCATGTTTTTCTCTCAGCTCTCCTCTTTTTCCCTCCACTAAAAAGTCTCCTGCTTGCCTCTTGAATGAGAAATAATTTAGCCCATTCCATTTCTCCCTCTCTCCTCCCAATACATTTCTCTCTCACTGCTTCATTTTTTTAAGATATGATCCCATCCTATTCAATTCACTCTGTGCTCTATGTCTCTGTGCGTGTGTGCATGTATGTGTGTGCGTGTGTGCGCACATGTGTGTGTGTGTATGTGTAATGCCACCAACTACCCAGATACTGAAAAGTTTCAAGAGTTACAAATATTATCTTTCCATGTAAGAATGTAAACAGTTCACTTCTGGTAAGTCCCTTAAGACTTCTCTTTGCTGTTTACTTTTTCATGCTTCTTCTCATTCTTGTGTTTGGAAGTCAAATTTTCTTTTCAGCTCTGGTCTTTTCATCAAGAATGCTTGAAAGTCCTCTGTTTCATTGAAAGACCTTATTTTCCCCTGAAGTATTATACTCAGTTTAGCTGGGTAGGTGATTCTTGGTTTGAATCCTAGTTCCTTTGACTTCTGGAATATCCTATTCCACGCCCTTCGATCCCTTAATGTAGAAGCTGCTAGATCTTGGGTTATCCTGATTGTATTTCCACAGTACTGGAATTGTTTCTTTCTAGCTGCTTGCAAGATTTTCTCCTTGAGCTGGGAGTTCTGGAATTTGGCCACAGTGTTCCTAGGAGTTTCTCTTTTTGGATCTCTTTCAGGTGATGATCGATGGATTCTTTCAATACTTATTTTGCCCTCTGGTTCTAGAATGTCAGGGCAGTTTTCCTTGATAATTTCATGAAAGATGATGTCTAGGCTCCTTTTTTGATCATGGCTTTCAGGTAGTCCCATAATTTTTAAATTGTCTCTCCTGGATCTATTTTCCAGGTCAGTTGTTTTTCCAGTGAGATATTTCACATTCTCTTCCATTTTTTCATTCTTTTGGTTTTGTTTGGTGATTTCTTGTTTTCTCAGAAAGTCATTAGCCTCCATCTGTTCCATTCTAATTTTGAGAGAACTATTTTCTTCAGTGAGCTTTTGAACCTTCTTTTCCATTTGGCTAATTCTGCTTTTGAAAGCATTCTTCTCCTCATTGGCTTTTTGAACCTCTTTTGCCAATTGAGTGAGCCTATTTTTCAAGGTGTTATTTTCTTCAGCATTTTTTTGGGTCTCCTTTAGCAAGGTGTTGACCCATTTTTCATGCTTTTCTTGCATCTCTCTCATTTCTCTTCCCAGTTTTTCCTTCACCTGTCTAACTTGATTTTCAAAATCCTTTTTTGAGCTCTTTCATGGCCTGAGTCTACTGAGTATCTATTTCGGACGTTTGGGATACAGAAGCCTTGACTTCTATGTCTTTTCCTGATGGTAAGCATTGTTCTTCCTCATCAGAAAGGAAAGGAGGAAATATCTGTTCACCAAGAAAGTAACCTTCTATGGTCTTATTTTTCTTCCCTTTTCTGGGCATTTTCCTCTCCATCCCCGCCTTACTAGTGCTTGGGGTTTTAGATTCAAATGCTGCTTCCCAGCCTCAGGGCTTTCAGGTGGGGCGGGGCATGAGATTAAGTTCAGGTGCTCAGGTGGGGGCAGGGCCACTGCCCAGGCTCTATTCCCTCAGGGGGTTTATGCGGAGACCTTCAACAATGGAACCGAGGTCCTGTCTGCTTTGGGAGCCCCTGTCTGCTGCTTCCCCCACTGTTGTCTCCCGAGGGGGCCTGAGTTATGGAGACATACCCCTCCCCTCTTGATCAGCCAAGAAGAGTCTTTCACTGACCTTCAGTATCTGTGGGCTGAGGGACCTTCGCGGCCCCTGGAGATTCCGTCCCTGAAGCCTGCTCCGATCTGCTCCTCTCGGTGCCACGCGGCCAAGGCAGGGCTGGGCTCTGCTCCGGGTCTGGCACACGACGGACCTTTGGGGTTGGTTTTTCAGGGCTCTCTGGAACGGAAATCTCCTCCACTCTTTTGCTGCGTGGCTTCCACTGCTCCAGAATTTGTTGGGAGTTCCTCTTTACAGGTAATTTATGGGCTGTGGGTTTGGAGCTAGCATATGTGAATCTTTCTACTCCGCCACCTTGGCTCCTCCCCACCCATGCTCTTTTCAATAAACAGACAAAGGACTTGAACAGTTTAGGAATGAAATCCAAGCTATCAATAGCCACATGAAAATATGTTGCAAATCTCTAGAAATTAAAGAAATGCAAATTAAGGCAACTCTGAGGTACTACCGCATACTCATCATATTTGCAAAATGTGCAAAAAGGGATAATGACAAATGTTGTAAGGGATATGGGGAATAAGCACATTAGTGCCCTGTTAGTGAATCTATAAACTGATTCTGCCATTCTGGAATGCCATTGAAAGTTCTATACTCAGAGTTACCAGACTGCACATTATTTAACCCAGTAATACCACTATGCCTAAAACTCAGAAAGAACAAAGAAAGAGGAAAAGGAACCACTGTGTGAAAATATTTATAACAGTTCTTTTTGTAGCAGCAAAGAAAGGAAAAGTAAAAAGGCATCTATCAACTGAACAAATTATGGTATGTGGATGTGACCGATTATTATTGTACTTTAAGACATAATCAAAGGAATGTTTTCTGAGAAATCTGTGAAGATTTGTACGAACTAATACAGTGACATGAGTCCAGCCAGCAGAACAATTTATATAATAAGAACAGCAACATTAAAGCAATAATGTGGAGACTTGAGAATTCTGATCCATGAAGTGACCAACCATGATTCCAGAAGGTGACAGTAAAGCATGCTGTCCTCTGTGCAACAGAGGCAATTGATACAAGATGCAGAAGGAGATACCTAGTTTTTGCATGACTTCATATACTTATTAGAAAAGATTTTTTTACTACTTGGCACAGAAAGTGAGAAGATAAAAAATGTTTATAAAGTCAATATTTTTAATTTTAAAGGATTGTGTCATGCAAATTCTTGTGTATTATTCTTATAATAATAATTATATCTAACATTTATATAATGCTTTGAAGATTTCCAAAGTGCTTTACCAATATTTTCTCATTTTATCTTCACAACAACTGTATGAGGTAGGTGCTATCAGTATCTTCATTTTACAGACAAGGAAACTGAGGAAGACAGAAGTTAAGTGACCTACCCTAGGGTCAAGAGTAGAGACTAGACTGAAACTTAGATTGTCCTGACTTCACTGCACCCATCTTGTGAACATAACTCCAATTGTGTCTGGCACGTAGCAGCTCCTTAATATATTCTTGTTGACTGTCTGAGGAGGGTTCACTTCGTTTCTACCATGTGCAAAGCACTTCGGACATAATTACAAAAGTGAGAGAGTCCAGAACTTCGAGAAGCAAGGGATGGATGCTAGAAAATAGTATACACATACACATACACACACACACACACACATTCATTTTTAATTTGTTTGTATTTTGAAGTAAGCAAATGCCAAATAAAAAGAGCATTTCCATAAAAGAAAATGGAACAGAAAAAGGTTTTTATGCAAAACAAATTTCTATTATGAAGTAAGTCTCTGTTACACCTAGCTTACTTTTCATTTTAAGTGTAAAATAAATTCAACATGAAACGTTCAAAGTTGTCCTGTTTGTGTTTCAATCTTTCTTCTATTCACTTCTGTGCATTTTTAAGAAATGCTTCAATGAATCTTTTTTTTAAGAGGGGCAACTGTCCAGCTAACTTCTCTCTTCTCCAACCTTTCTGCCCTTGAAGTGAAAAAAAAAGGGAAAACAAAACTCTGAATAAACACACATGTTAAACAAAAGAAATCTCCACACAGTCTGTATCTCAATCTACACCTTGAATTCATCAAGTCTCTATCAGGATGTGGGTGGCACACTTTTTCTTTCATCTTGTTGTTTATTGCACTGATCACAGCTCTTGAGTCACATTGCTGTTTATCTCTGAGATGGTGTTAATGTATGAGTACTTTTCCTACTCCTGGTTACTTTGCATCAGTTCATCCAAACCTTCCTAGGTTTCTCTGAAACTGCCTTTGAATTTGGACCACATATTCAGCATAGCCACCTGTCTGCCACATTTTAGTAAGGACATTGTTAAGCTATAGAGCACCACAAGGAGCGCCAACAGAGATAGTGGAGAACTCTGTGAACATGTCACGGAAGATAAAGGAACTGAGTGTGTTTAGTTTGGAAAAGAGGAGAGGAGAGGAGAAAAGACATCAGAGATACAAAAGATGTCTTCAAATACGTAGAAGCTTTAGAGATGGAGCAAAATGGGTCAGGGGAAAGGCAGAGACTCCCCTGAGAATTCCCCAATTCCCCTACAACTTTAAAATAACACTTCAAAATGAATTCTGGGGCAGTAGAACCAACAAAAGCACGAGTTAAAACAATTTTCGAGCCTAAGATAACCTAGAACAGGGATGGGGAACCTGTGACCTCAAGGTCACATGTGGCCCTTTAGATCCCTCAAGTGTGACCCTTTGACTGAATCCAAACTTCACAGAACAAATTAATAAAAGGATTTGTTCCTTAAAAATTTAAGATTTGTTCTTTCTAAAATCTTTTTATTGGGGCACTAATGCACTGTTGGTGAGAATGTGAACTGATCCAACCATAGTGGAGAGCAATTTGGAACTATGCCCAAAGGGCTACAAAACTGTAACTACTGGTTGACCCCATAATAACACTACTAGGTCTATAGGTAAAAAAGATAAAAAAAAGGAAAGGAACTATATGTTTGTAAGGACCTATATTTATAGTGGCACTTTTGTGGTGGCAAAGAATTGGAAATTGAGGGGATGTCCATCAACTGGGGAATGACCGAACAAGTTGTGGTATATGATTGTGAAGGAATGCTATCATGCTATAAGAAATAATGAGCACGATGACTTCAGAAAACTCTTAGACTTACCTGGAGAGACGCAGAGAAGTGAGCAGAAGAAGCAGAACACTACACAGCAACATTGTGTGATGATCAACTGTGAATGACTTAGCTATTTTCAGCAATACAAAGAATCAAGACAATTCTGAAGAACTTAAGATGAAAAATGCAGACCTTCAAAGAGTGACACCAGAAAAGAACTGATTGAGTCTGACACCAGAAGAGAACTGATGGAGTCTGAATGCAGATCAAAGAATAATTTTTCTTCATTTTTTCATGGGGTATTTTTTAACTTGTGTTTTCTTTCACAACAAGACTAATATGAAATGATATTTTGCTTGACTGCACATGCAAAACCTGTATCAAACTGCCTGCCTTCTCAACAAGGGGGAGGGGAGGGAGGGTGGGAAAGAATTTGAAATTCAAAAAATTTTTAAAAACTGTTTTTATGTATAACTGGAAAAAATATAGTATTTTTAAAAATATGTTAAAGACTGTAACATGGAAGAGGGGTGAGATCTGTTCTGTTTGGCCTGAAAGGGTAGAAGTAGCAAGTAATGTATGAATTCTGCAAAAATATCAATTTCAGTTTGATGTAACAGAACTTTCTAAAAACCAGAGCTAGCACAGAGTGGAGAGGGTAGCTTCTGGAGAGAGCGGATTCCTTTCATCAGAGGTCTCTAAGGAGACTGGGTAGGTACATTTGTTGAGTAGGAGGCAAAGGGGATTCTCATTTGGACACAAACTAGAAGGGATGGCCTTGGAGGTCTCTTCCTACTATGAGAATCTGGGAGCCTTTCATTAGGTTTGACCAATTTCTCACATCCACTATCAAAGTAGGATTGGAGGTTTTGCAATTTCACTACTTTGCTGACATTTACATGCATTTCAAGCACTATGTAAGTGCTATGTGCACTAACAAAATAAGGAAAAAATACCTTGTGCTTGTACTCTCTAGAGTTCTGTTGAAACGTCTGCCCATTTCCCTTAAGGGTATGCTCCTGACTAGTAACCCCTTTACTTCTATGGTTAACAATGAGCTAAAGAAGAAAGCCAAGAAGAAAGGCCGGGCAGCAGTGGTGGTAAAAGAAGGCTGAAAACACTAAGTATCTCATTCCCCTTTCAGCTATGTGGGGCGTTTATTCAGTTTCCTTTATCACTGCTGTATATACAATGGTAAACAATGCAAGCCACCTGAAGAGTCCCATCTTACCCCATGCTGAAAAGTTGCTAGTGTCATTATCGAGGACAAACACAAAATGGGCATCCAATTGCAGACTCAGGATTAGTGATGAGACTTTTGTTAAACCTTTAAAGTACCTATTTATTCAATATGTGTTATGTAGCACTGAACATACTTGAAGGGGATGTTTCCATTAAAGGCAGTCATTATAAAATTTCAAACTACAGTATTAAGTTACTGGGCATGCAAATGAGGGCCAAGGAACAGAGTTTAAAACCCAGTCAGACTTCAGCAATAATTCCCAGTGGAATCTGGCAGGATGCCCTTGTTTCGATGTTTAATTCTAAAGGGAAACATCCAGGTTGCTAAAGACTTTTGCCATCACCTCTGATTTTCAGTCATTTATCACTCTGACGGGTAAAACCCAGTAGTACCATCTTAAGTCTCATTTGCAGGTGGGTGACCTTTGGTGCAGATCTTACCCCCCATCTTGACAAAGATGGTCAAGATCAATTACTTTTCTTTAGCTCCAAAACTTCTCCATATTAAACCAGTAGCAAATAGACAGCAACTTATTGTTTTCGATGCTTTCTTTCCAGATGCCTCTCGGCATATATATGTAATTTTACTCTTCAAGAAGTTATTAGTATTCCATAAAAACAGAGGTGAACAGTTAGAAAACACATCAGTGCCCTTTGGAAGTAATTAAAAATACAGCCTTTTCCTGGACATTTTTTGCTTCCTCTCCCCCAGTTCACGGGATGCATTTTATTTTATCGTCCTGCCCCCTTAAACATCAGGGAAGTAAACGTTCAGAATTATAGCAATGTTTCACAAATAGCATTTTGGATTGTTAATTGGGCCTTTCCACAGATTTTTTAAAAGAAAACTGAATAAATACGGAAAAACATAAATGTGGCTCTGTTGCAAGTAACTAAGATACACAATGAAATATGCAAATAATATGAGAGGGAGAGACAGCTTCTTCATGAACATTAACATACAATACTCTCCTATTTCAGCGGATGAAAGTGGGGGGTCTTGTATATCTAGAATAAGCTTGAAATGAGATCCTCTTGGAAGCTATCTTCCGGATCTCTCCCAGGACCCCATAACCCAACTTAAAGGCATGCTGGATTTGAAGGAGTCGAACATCCCGGGTTCAAATCCTGTCTCTGCTTCTCACTGCCTGCATGACTCCAGACCAGTTATCTTGTCTCCGGGCCTCTGCTATTCCTACTCGGTAAGTTGAAGGGATTGGGCTAGATGCTCTCTCAGGTCACCTGCAGGCTTCCAGCTCTCCAGTCTATAATCATGTGTTCCAACTGCACTTGCTCTGATTAAAAGCTCAATACCTTATCTTCACCTTAGTCCAGTCACTTCCAGCATTCAGAGGTAAAAATACAAACTTTCAAAGACTGACACACTGCTTTTCCAAAGCTTTTATGTGGAGAAGTTGTAGTTCTATATACTCTTCTCACAAATGATTGCATATTTTGAAGAATAAATGGCAGTCATTGAAGGCAGATAAAGGTTAAATGAATCAGATGCAGAATATCTGCAAATCCTTTGAAATTAAACCACACAAGCTATTCTGATAACATTTTTCCTTTTGCTTCCTATAAACTATGCCATTTTTCTTAGTTTCAAATACCTAACAAAAATGATATAGAAAGATGCTTATTTTGAGAATTAATAAAATCAAAGAGCATGTGAGTTGGTAGGCGCATCTGGCCCACTCTCTTCCTGACCAAGCATCCCCTCTGCAATACTCAACCTCAGCTTGAAGGCCTTCCTCACGATGTCTCCTGAAGCCATCTCTCCTTTACATCAAGGCTCTATCTTCTGGTCTTAAACTTCCACCCATTGTTCCTAGTTCTGCCTTTTATATGCAAGCAGGACAAGAACGATCTCTTTGCTACATGACAGCTTTTTAGGTACTTGAAGACAGGTATCATACCCTCTCTCTGAAGATCATCTGAGCTACAAAGTCTTCTCTTCTCAGGCTAAACATGCCCAATTCCTTCATTTGGTGCTCCTGTGGAATGATCTCAAGACTCTTTGCAATCCTAGTTGCCCTTATGTGGATGCTCACTAGCTTATCTTTCAAAGATATGCACCTAGGACTGGAAATAACACTTCAGATATGGTTTGACCATTACACAGTACAACAGAACTTTCGGCTATCCAACCCTGGCCACTATACCTCTTTCAGTATAGCCTAGGATGGTATTCATTCGTTTGACTATCATGTCACAATGTTGACTAATACTAAGCCTGTAGTTCACTAAAACAATCATATCTTTTTCAGACAAACTGCTCTATGCCTTTTCTAGCCTTTATCTGTGAAGATGGATTTTGGAACCCAATTGTAATCATCACTTTCATTAAATTTCATTTTATTCTCTTTGGCCCCATATTCTATCTCATCAAGATTTCTTTGGATACCAACTGTCATCCAACGTTAGCTCTGTCTCCCTCTTTGTTCTGTGTGATCTTTAAATGTGCTATCACTACTTTTATTCAACACCATGATACCAATATAAAAATGTTTGATTCTTGGTATTATTATCGATATTACTGACCCTTTTTGGGTCTGACCATTCGGTCAGTTTTGAATCTGCCCTACTGCACAGATGCACCACACCAACTTCCTACCTTGTTCTCAAGGATCATATGAAGCTCTCTGTCCAAAGTTCTGCAAAAATCACAGAATATTGGACCTACCATTCATAATGAGCTCCAAGAACTCCAAGAATAAAAGAATTCTTGGCTCTCAAAATTGCTACAAGCCAAGCTGCTCAAAATGGAGAAGCACAACTTAGATGTAGATATAAAATGTTTAAAGCCCCTGACTATAATGGATAAAAAGTGATTTTGGCAGTAGAGGATTAGTCCAGATCAGTACATGAGCACATATTTTGCCACTCCCCCCACTTGATAGATGACTAGGAATAAAAGATAACAGTTTGAATACGTGAGTAGATGTTCAAAAACTAAAAAAATCCAAAGAATTTTAACCACCACAACCAAGTTAATTAAATTAGTTATATATTGTTGATTACAGTCAATAAACATTTAGAAAGCACACCTATGATCTAGAAGACATCAAAAGATCATTAAAATTCAATTCCTGTCCACATGGATCTTACAACTTAGTAGAGTAACAATTTATGAACCATTTAAAAATATTAGCTCTCAATGTGGTCCTCCAAGTAACTTTATAAAGCGGTAGGGCATGTGCTGTGATCTCCATTTTTCAGATAAGGAATTTTTTTAATTTTATAGACTCAAGAGCCAGAACACAAATACTGAATAGAGAAAAGAAACAAAAACATATAAACTTAAATATGAAGTAAGAAAAGAAAGCATGCCCTGGGCATAGTAGAACATAAGAGAGGATTCAAAATATGTAACAATAAATTTTCATTTCAAGAAAGCCTGTATGATAAACAATACACATTGTGTGGGGAACTCTCCATCTTTTCTTCATTTCCTTGTAAGTTTCCTTTTGTTTTCTGCTGTTTTCTTTTCTGCTTTGTTCTCTTTTCTCCCTCCCCATAAGGAGATTGAAGATGAAATCAATTAAGTGACTTGCCCAGGCTTACAGGACCAGTGTTAGACATCCCTGAGTCCAAGTTCAATGCTTTATCTACTCCCTAATCCTGGAGCTCTTGTGAAAGACACAGCATAGGGAATACTTGAGAGATTAAAAAGAAGCAAAAGAAGGTGTCATCAATTTGCATAAACATTTTTCTCCTTACTACATAACCTCTGCACTTTGGCAATTCTGGAAAATTCCCAAGGAGGTTTAGTAGAGAATTATAGATTATGAATGCGAAATGTGCTTGGATTACATTCAACATTTACAGAATTAAAATATCTGTACAATTTTCAAAGAACTATTGAACCCCTAAAAACCCCAAACAAAACAAAAACCCCAGTCCCTATTAATAATTGAAAATATGTTGGTGCAATAGCAAGTATAAGAAAATGTTTGACTATTCTTAATCCTATTTTAAAACTATAACTCTGAAGTCTGTTTTGCTGTTCCTATCACTGTTTCCAGCCTTTGATGCTAGGTGATTTTAAGACACTATGACCTTCAAACCTCTAAAGCATCAGCGTTCCCTGAAGAAGCAACTGCCGCCTCTAATCAGAGGGCAGCCTACGCATGTTCTCAACCTATAAAAAGCCCCAGATTTCATCATGGTCCCACTCCTGATGTACTTTAGTACAAAGGCTGACGGTGTGCTCTTCTATCAATGCATCTCTGGTATCATTAGCCAAATACATATTCTGACAGAAGGACCCAGTACTCTGAGTCAGAGGTCAACAAGGTTTGAAATGAATACTGGTCTCAATTTCAACTAGAATGTTCCCATAAAGACAGAAGATGAGTTTCAACATTAGAGTCATTTTATCTGAATTAGTCTAAGGTGGGAGGTTCATGTGCAATAACAGTGATTTGCAAACAACCAACAATGTGATTAACAGGTGGTCAGAACAGAGGAGAAAATGCCACTGCAAAACTGCACGTGGTTGTGTATTCCCTAGGCCTGGAAGAGTCAAGGTCCAAAAAAGAAAAGTACTTGGCCTCCAGAAAAAGAATTCTTTTCCAGCATTACTGTGCCAAATCATTTGAGTTTTAACAAAGTTAATAACCGGTACCAATGACCTGTCTGAAAGAGGAGCTGAGGAATTATTTGGTAAGAGGGAAAAGTGGCGGCTCAGTTGAAAAGGCTTCTAACAAGATGGCAGCACCCCCTGTACCTATGTATACCGGTTCATTTGCACAGATGACACCCACAATGGACACTGATCCTTTTGGTTCAAGCTTGACAGCAAGTCATTTTGGGTTTGCATTACAAGAGTCATCACGCAGCTCACATTCCATACAATTTGCTTCCTCATCTTGCCTAGGCACTCTGCACTGGCTTCTATTACCTTTCCGTTTCATGTCCTGCTATTCTCTCTTACTGAAACTAGAGAATGTCTAATTTGGATGGTACCGACTCCAACACAAACACATTTGCCCCATGTGCCCAAGGCAACTTGTATAACTTCTCCAAACTGTTTTCTTGGAGAAGTCGAATGAAGCAACCAGAGAGTGAGGCTGGACCCAAATGAGGGAAGAAATGACATCTCCACCTACCACTCCCTCTCTCTCCATTTCTATAGCTTTGGGGAAAGGGGGAAATTTAAAAGATACAAATCTTCTTCTGCTTCATTTGGTATCTGAAAAGAAAGAAGATCACCCCTAAGGATAGTGAGGATGGACACTTATGTCCTATTATTGAATAAATATTTTTGAAACGTAGGTTGGATATGACCAACTGAGTACTTTGACATGAATGACAGCAAAACAGGTCTATATCACGACAATCACTTGCTTTAAAAAAAGAATAGGTTCTATTTCCCCAACGTTTTAAAAATAGAGCAAAATATATGTTCACAATTCTCCCCATCCCCAATTCACAGCACATTTCTGTAGTAAGAATGGCCAGGGAATCAGATGGCTCCTGACATCTCACCCAGTCATTCTTGCAAGGATAGTTGAGGTGGTATAAGCTTGGGAGGCAATGCTCATCACACATGGACAAATTCCTTCCACCACCAAACAAAATTCTTTTCCCTGTTTGTGCTGGCACAGGTCACAGACACCGAGGGCACATATGCTATGTGGAAAATCTTGACCTAAGAAAAGAGATTCTATAATTTGCAAAATGAAAACAGAATATGGTTTCACTGGGGTTAAAGAGAATATGCTAGTTTAATTCTTTTTTGTAATTCCAGAATATTCATGCATATATGTTTATAAATATACATATTACATATGTGTTATATGCATACTTATGTTATATACATACAGATATAAAGCTGTATTTTCTCCCAGTTCATTTACACATTTCTTCACCATAAATTCTACAGCTGCTCAAAGTTACAAAGGGTACCTGCCTCTCCACTGATGCTCACAAGCCTGGGCACTGGCACAGGAAATCAAGGGAACTTTTGCAATTGTTCTCTTTACCAACACCGATATGGTAGAGGAAAACTCCACTCTTGCTGATTCAAACACGAAATAGTGTGGAAGAAGGCAATAGAGAGGAGGGAAAAAAACAGGAAAATGAGTTTAGAAAATTTCAAGACCAAGTAGCATGATATAGTGGAAAGACTACTGGATTTAGAATCTCAAGTCTTGGCTTGAAATCTCAGTTATATCACTTACTACCCCTGTGACCCTAGCAAGTCACTTTCTGTCATTGGATCTCAACTGTACAAAGAGAGTATTAGGATTTAGCATGGTGGTAAAGGCAGGATGCCACTTTTAGAGTCAGAGTATCAGGGACTGAATCCTGTTTTTTTTTTACCCTAATGTTTGTATGACTTTCGTCAAGTCACTTGGGTTCTATGGGCCTCAGCGTCCTCAACTGGGAGGCACAAAGGGTTGGGCCTGACAACCTCTAAGGTCTTTCCAGCGCTATATCTATGATCCTATGAGCTGGGTCCTAATGAATGAAAAACATTGAGCCAGTTCATCTCAGATGATGATTTCCCATAGGCTGTGGTCCCTACTCCATATAATCAAGTGAGAGCAGATAATGTCATGAAGAAGACAAAAGGAGGGTATGGGGAAAACCACCAAACAGCTGCAGAAACCCCAGGGGAAGGATCAAGTTGCTAGAGGAAAAAGTTTCAAGGGGAGAGCTCCTTCATCAGAGGGAACTCAAAGCTCACGTACTCAAACAGAGAAAGAGCCTGGAAGTTTTGACTATGCTAAAATATGATCTTATCCTCTTCAATATAAGAAGGAACCTGAGCAAACATTGCTTATTCTTGTTTATGGTAGTCCTAAACCACCTTGCTAGAGTACAGGAAATTAGCAATACTGTAAATGAAGACACTAACACCATTTAATCTAGTCTCATCAGGATATTAAAAGAAAGTCCTTACATCTTTTCAATTATTTTATTCAACCTTGCCCAATAAGTTTTGCAGAGAAACAGTCGACCAAGTAACAAAGTTACTGTAACTGACTATCATACCTCATGTGTTATTTCTCTTTAAATATATATAACATGGAAGAGGAATGAAAATTACAAAAATAAATTGCTAGTCCTTTCTCATTTGGAGACAGTAAAGCAGACTCATCAAGTCACTTAAAATTATATTCATGTTATACTGGCAGTCAAATATAATCAATTTACAATAGCATGATTCCAGTAGGATTATTCAAAGCTTCAAAGAGCTGTGACTTCACCGGCATAGCCAATGGCCTACCAAGGGGCACACACACAGCAGTGACAACAGAGGCTTAGGAGACTAATGGCGCCTGGTGATTACCATTCCACTGAAGAGGCTTGTGAGATGAGCTGCTAGGGTAGGAGTGAAGTGAACAAGCATTTATTAAGCACTTACTCTCCACTGTCAGCCCACGCAGACCAGCCTTCTAGGCTAGCAGGCTCTGTCAAGCCAACACCCCTTATTAGGAGACCCTTTAAAAACTCGCAATGAGGAATCAAATTTTGAGAGATAAACATCACTTTCCCCTGTCATGACCCTTCCATAGGGGATTCTTCACCACCTCACTCTGAAGCTACAGGATCTGAACTACCATTCCCAATAATCTCTACGTGTCTCTGTGTGTACTCTCCCCTTCTCAGCAAAGGTGACCAAAACGTTTTCTTCTGCAACATCAGGGACTCATGATCTGAGCTTTACTGGTTCCCCACATCATCGCTAGCGGCAAAGTTCATAGAGATTTGATTTGTCGTGAGGGCAACCTGGATTGTCATCAGTCACCCTCCTGAATATTTTTATAGTAACCTACAGAAATGAATCACATGTTTATCAACTTCAAATCCACACATACTGTTAATAAGACTTAGTCGTAACTGGATCTCATAAGAGTCATTCTGGCTCATCAGATCCAGGTTTTGAACAGAACATCTACCCTGCTGATTAACAAGTCAGAAGTGGAATAGAGCTGCAGCATACCTTTGTATACCAACAACAGTAGACTTACTTTGTCTCTGTGTTTTTCCTCAAGGGGGTTTTAAATACCTTTTTAAAAGTGAGCAGCTTGGATTTTTTCCCCTTTACAGAACACAGACATTCCAAGATACTGCAAGTGTATAGCTCATTTGGGATTTTCCATATTCAGGGATATGTGCCAGCAAGTTTTGTAATTTTTGCTATTCTAAACTACGTATTTTTAAGTCAGTTTTGCCCTGTACCCTTTCACCTTCATCTTAAGTCTCATGGCTTGGAAGAATAAATAGATACATGACTAAATAATCCTAAACACCCAATTGAAAATGTTTGTAATCTAATATAATTTCTATATCTCTAAAGAGAAATGTAACATGGCTCATTTACCTGGGAACTTCTGATTCTCAAGACTGCTTATTAGAAATTAGATTCTCGCATGAGAATCAAGAGATGAGGATTTGCAATTTGTAGAAAACACTCTACTTCCTGCTTACCATACCTCCTACTAAGTTTGGGTTACTCATCAATAATTGGTTAAAAAGGGTGAGAGCAATTTGGCTTTCAAGTTGTTTGACGGAGTTGAGAAGTGTTACCAAATGTGGAAAATAGAATGCTGTCCATTCAGGAGTAAACCAATTTAATCCTAAGTAAGACAAATACTGTGGATCCAAAATCCAAACCCCTCTCAAGAGTGTGAACAAATGACTTTTCAAAAATAACCAAATCTGAAAAAAAAATACAAGCCCAAGATTCCAGATGAATTACTAAAAAAAATCCACAAATAACAGTAACATTCATATACAAGTCTTAGCTTAATTAAGCAAGACATAATTACAGCTTTGGGTTACATTAAGTAGAGGACAAAGTTAGTTACAGGAGGTCTATCAGCAATGACATCATTTAGGACTAGCCAAAGAGAAGCAATTCTGCATATGCAGAATTTATATAAATACAACTACAACTCACTCTTCGAAGAAATAAAAAGAATACTTAAATAATCAGAAAGAACATCCTTTGTATAATCTTTGGGCTTCACTGATGTTATTTTAAAAAATCATTTGGAAGAACATAAGGTTTAGAATCCCAAAGGAAATGAAGAAGAAAAGTAGACATGAAGGGGGTCTAATAATACCAGACCTCAAACTATCTCATAAAATAGTACTGCTCAAAGCTCTTTGGGTATGGGTTAAAAAACAGAAAAGGACCTCAGTGGAACAGACTAACCACATGAAAAGAGCTGGGAACTGATCTTGGTAGACCGGTTTGTGATAAACATAAGAAAGTAAATTTTGGGGAAAAGGATTTCCTAAACTGCAAAAACTATGAGGAAACAGAAAAATAATTTGGCAGAAATTACGTTGAGATTAAAATTCTATACCGAATAACAAAACAATAATTACAGTGAGCATTTCTGTATTGCCCAAGATGTGCCAGGCACTGGCACTTGACAAATACCATCTCGTTTGATCCTCAAAAAAATCCTGTGAGCTGTTATTATCCCCATTTGACATTTGAGGGGATGGAAGCAAACAGAGGTGAAGTAAATTCCTCAGGGTCACACAGCTAGTACATGTCTGAGACCACACTTGAACTCAGGTCCTTTCATCTCCAGGCCACGGTGCTCTGAGCATTGTGGCATCACCTAGCTACCCCACAAATGGATACACAACCCATACGTAAATGGTCATATCATTAAAAAACATAGAACAGAAGGAAGTACTTTCACAACTCTAGCTTATGAACATCAATTACTTTAGCTGTAGACAGATTCAAAATGAAAAGTGATTAATAGCTATCCAAACTGAGCTTAAAAACCAGATATTTGGGAAGCTTAGCATCTGTTCTTTCTGCAATTACCCACAGATAAATGAACTGCTGTTTGCAAGCCACATTTCCAGGAGGCTTCTTCCTTTAGGCCGACTCAGCTGAGAGGAGAGAGGCTTCTGCCCAGATAGGCCTCCAATTCAACTAAGGATCCATTTCCCCACATACAAACAGATACAGATAAAACAAAATGCTTTCCCAGCATTATCCCAACACACTCACATATTCCAAAACACAATAAACATTTGCCCAGCTTCATACATGTACTCACTCATTCACCAAAAACAAATTGAGATGCAAATAGAGGCCAGCTATTTGGTTTGGTTTTTTCCAGTCTTAAGTGTGTTATCATACTAGTTAAACCTTTAAAGAATAAACCATACTGATACCAGTTTTCCCTTAATGGAATTCATTTAAGTATACATATCTCTTTCACAGATGTACAGGGGAGAGTGATGAGGGGATATAGTAGCTCATCGCCACACTGCTGAGGGAATACAGTCTGCCTGATAGAGGAGGAAGGGGACATAAAAAATCTGGGGATACAGAAGGGGGTAGGTGGTGGTAAGGGAGTTAACCAGCTTGCAATAGTTCTCAAACCTAAAAGAAATGTAGCCATATTTTATAATCTACAAATACTTAGAACAGTGAATAGAGGTGAGAAAAGAGATTCTCTCCTATCCTAAATTCCTGCCTGCAGAAAACAAACGGGGGTCAGCTAGACTTAGAAGATGAACTGAATAACATGAATAAAGGTATTTACTGATCTTAAAACACAACAAAACAAATTTAAAAAGTCAAGTCAAAGTCTTGGAAGAAGAGTCCCAAAGGAGAGATTTAAGAAGATTATTTCCTACCTCAACCCTGACACCAGGAGAAGAGAAGAAGGAGCAGTCAATGGTTTCTCAGATTCTGCTGAAAGGATTCCCTGTATGGGTCAACAAAATTTTCATAGAGAGAAAACAGCCCATTTCTAAAATGGGGCATATCAGTAAAAATCTATATTTCATCCATAGTTAAAAGCCAAAGTAGGAAGAGACACTGGTGGGAGAAGAGAGAAGGAAAGTCTTAATGGAGCAAATAGGGTTCTGAATAGGATTCATTTCCCTCAGGTATTTACAGAAGACAGAAAACTCAATCACAAGGGATTTACAGTCATCCGCTAGCCCTGGGGGCCAGTAAACAGAGATTCCCTAGACTGCTATACTATCTTTGGCCTTGGGTCTGGGGTAAAGCACACACTCCTTGTCTTCCGGTGGGCCTTACACAAGATTTGGGGGAAAGGAAGACAAAGCACGAGGGTGAGAAGTGATTGTCTGCTTCCACTTGAAATGGAGATATTCTAAAATGGCATTTTATGTCAAGAAAGAGAAAATACAGGCTCTCTCCCTCCCCCCTCCACTCTAGAAAAAAAAAATTCTAAATTAAGGGATAGAGGTGAATGTAAAAGATAAAGCAGTAAAATTTTAGTAGGTAACATTTTTAGAAATCTTTTGCAGGAATAAAAACAAAATAAAAGCAGACAGAATAAGAAGAAAAACTGTTAAATGGGATAAAACTCCTTGAATCAAATATCTCTAAGAGTCTAATACCCAAAACATATGAGGAACTGATACAAATATAAGCCCAAGAACCAATCCCTAAAAGATATATATTGGCAAAGGCTACCAACAGTTTTCAAAGGAACAATAAGAAATATACTGGTCATAAAAACAATTATCCCGATCACAATCAGTAAGAGAAAAGGAAATTAAAACAACTCTCTTGAGTTTCTCCTTAAACTGGCAAAAATGACGGAAGTCAGGATGAGAAAGACTGTGGGTCAATAGGCCCATGGATACACTTTGTGGTTGAAGACCTAAGTGTTCTGAGAAAGGATATGGAAAAATATTTTTAAAAAGTCATGAAAACGTTCATATCTTTTATTCCACCAATACACAATGTCCAATACACAGCAAAATATCCAGTGACGCTTCCTTTGATAGCGAAAATCTGGAGACAACATGGAAGCCCATTGACTGGGAAATGGCTGAACAAATAAGAGCATATGAATGTAAGGGAATAGTATTATCCTCTAAGGAACTATAAATAAAAAGAATTCAAAGTAATATGGAAAGCCTTTTAGGAAGGGATGAGGAGCAAAGAGAGTAGAGCTAGGAAATAATATATATAATCACCATGATAATGTAAATAAAAATAACACCAAAAGACAGCTGAATTCAGTTAGATTTCAATGACCAATCCTGGTCCTTAAGAAGAGATCATAAAACCCATATCTTCCTGTTTGGTAGAGAGGTGGGGAACTATGGGGATGGAATGTTGTATATATACTGTGAGATGGAATAGCTTTTTCTTAATTGTTTTTCTCTATTAAAAGGAAAGTATCAGTAGGGAGAGGTGTATAAGCAAATTCCTATAATGTACAAACTATTTGCCATCAATGAAACATGTTAAAAATAGCATGAAAGCAAGCAGAACCAAGGACTACCTACTTACAGATAAGTCTACAGAGGACAGGTAGATAAAAGGTCATTAAATGTAGCTCTAGCCTATGTCTCAGACTTACAAAGATTTTAACAACCAAGATAAGTTAACATTCAAATTGCAATTTGCTAAGCACCACTAATTGCTCCTGATGTATAAGGAGAAATCAGGCTTTGTAATTGTCTTTGTGCACCTCAACAATCTGGTCAAGTGATAAATGTCTGGTTAGATATTTTTGCAAATAAATGCCCGGTGGACAGAGCATAAGACTTGCATTCAGGAAGACATGAGTTTGAATCTTGCATCAAAAACTATTAGCTGTGTGACCCTGGGCAAACTTCTAACCCTTCTTGTCTCTGTTTCCTCCGCTGTAAAAATGGGGATTATAATTGATCTACATGATAGGATTTTGATGAGGATCAAATGAGTTAACACATAAAACACTAAACAGATGCTGGCTCTTACCAGCTAGCTCTCATCACTTTTTCAATATCAGCTCTTGGTTAACACAGTCATTTCTCCGTGCCCCTCCCATCCCCTGTCAAGGGAGTATTTCTTGCAAAAAGAACTCTAACTCTACAAGTCTGCCCTGCCTTCCTTCTGCATTGACTACAAAACACATGAAATGATCCCTTCTGCTTTCACGTGCTGTTCTGGGTTTTGCGATGGCATTCGAAGCTCTTCCCTGTTAATGTTATGCAAAAATTTCAGATACTCTTATCTAGGGGCTACATGGGCACAAGATTACTCCCTTAATGGGGGTAATGCCTCTTAGCCTTAATACCATCCAACTTGCTCAGGGCTGCTCAGTTGTCTGGGCACAGATATCACTTTAAGTAGTAGTCAATGAGCCAAGGTGATGGATCTGAATAGGCTAGAGGCAAAGCTGCTGCATTTGGGAAGATTTTTTTTTCTAAAGGTAAGCCCCAAAGATGAATCTGGCCTACAGAAGTAGGACATTAAACACAGGAATCCCTGGTTTGAGTGGGAATCCATGGCCTGTCTCCTCCAGGTGAGGATGAAAAGTTGGAAGGGGACATTTTCCTGGTTTTGATTTTGGCTCTGTAGTGAGTAGAACAGAAAAGCTTCCTTGCAACTGCTTTGGATTATTGCCTCTCCTTTTCAACATACACGGGCTGTCTGCAAATCTCGGTGTTCCTTAGCTTTCCTACTAATTCAGCAATAACATTCAAGGGCTATCTCCACTGAAGCTGGGCTTTTCCTTTGCCCTTAAAGTCAGCTGGTTTAAATCAAGGCAACTCCTCTTGTTTTTGAATTTTTATTTTGCCAAAAATATTTTTGATGGTACTAGATAAGACATTTTCACTATGTTCTTTTTCTGTTTCACCCTGAGCTCCATGAGGGTAAGGACCATACTGTATGGTTTCATGTAGTTCCCAATGCTCTATAAACAGCTGACTCCTTAAATATGTCATATATAAATAAATGGAAACACAGTAGAGGCTTAACACATTCATACTCTGTCACTAAAACTCTGGGAGAACTTGACCACATTTCTTGACCTCTCTGGATCTCCTTTTTCCTTTATTTATAAAATAATACTATTGTACTAAGTGATTTCCTAGGTCCCTTTCAGCTTGGAAACTCTATAAAGTGAACAAAAAGTCTACTCTCTAGATCTGCTATTCTGAATTAAAGAATTTATAGTTTTCTGTCCACAAAGTCAAGGGTACCCTATTCTGTTACCAGTCTTTCAAGAAAACAGGTGGTATGAAACTTAAATTCATCCTGGACTTGGGGGTACCAGGGCAGTATACTGTTAGAAGCTGTATATAATTTAAGAAACCTCAGGGATTTTCCCTAAATTTAAATTTGGTTCACTGAGGTTTATATGTCTATCTCTTGATGTGGAAAAATATGTATGCCATTTCCTCTTTGACTATCACAATTCCATGTATATAATAATGAGATAAGAAAAAGAAATTGTAAGATGTTTTTTGAGAGCTCATCCAAGCTGTGAAACTGACAAATCCCCCTCAGAAGACGCCCATGGGCGGCCGATTGTCCTCAGGTTCGAGGGAAAGGCATCTTAGCCATGTCTCTGAGTATCAATCTCTATCATTCATTGGACAGATTTTCTCATCAAAAATTCAGATGACAAGAGGTGTTATTAATGGAGTCTTTGCCAGTTCTGAAATTGTAACCCAAAGACTGAGTCTTCTCCTTCGTCAGGCAGGCCAGAAGACTGACTGATGCCGAGCCACAACAACTCCTTGGAGATGGACAGAAACTACAGCACAAGGGTCACAAGAAGCAAGAAGAGGATCCAGGCCTTAGTCCTAACACGTAAATGATTGAAACAGAAACCCGGGATGCACATTCTGGAAAACTACTTTCCAATTTCAATCTTTAGTAACAGTCCTGTTCCCTAAGCCTCCCCTCCTCCCCCGCCAAAGCACAGGGGTTTGTCAGCTTACATCTGCTGCAATTAAACAATACCTGAAACTGAGCAAGTCCCAGATGAACAGTGCAAGGACCAAGCAAGGCTGTTTGGGGAATTGTGTAGCATACTTCCCCTGGGGAGTTCAGGTTCACTACAAGTACTATTTTCCTGAATAAAAATCTAAGGGAAAATTGACAAAAACCCATTACCATTAGTCAGTTTGATCCATTTCTTCCTATATAAATTTGGATTATATGAGAGAAAAAAAAATAACATCAGTACAACTCTTTGGCTTTGAATATCTACTGTTATTATCACGTTTAGCTTTTAAAATGAAGCAATGTGTGGGATCAAGACTAGTATGTAAGCCAGTAATTGTGGGTCACATTTGGAGTATGTTCCTTTAGAAAACTATTTCTCAATAGGCCTTCCTGTGGATGTGGTTTTTCCTCTGATTTGTTGTGTGTATAATGTCCATATACCAGGTCTAGTTAGCTCACATTGTTAATGAAGCCAAGGTCATGAGAGTGAGCTCTGTGTGAGCCAGTTAGCTCTGTACTAAGGAAAAACAAGTGATCTCTGCTCAGAGACCATGTCTACCTCCAATCTTCATTGGTCACTGATGCTACTCCCAATGATGGGAAGAGGAGGCAAAGAAAGGGCAGGTGGTGTGGCTCCATTATAAGACACTTAAAAACAGCTGAGTACTCTGAAGGGTAATCCTTCCTATATTCCTAATAGAACACCTTTTTCTATGTTCATGGAAACTAGGAGAAGTCACATCAGAAGACAGTGACCTGTACTGCATGTGAGAAACTGAAGTAATTTCAATGATCCAACCTGCCTGTGGACAAAAAAGTTCATTTATTTTTCTACTGATTATATACAAAAATAGAACACTATGATTTATGGAAGGTTAACACTGAGGTGTTTTTCGACTGAAAAATGCACAGGGCTCTGGCACATTAAGTGCCTAATAAATGATTTTTCATTAGTTCATTCATTCATGGTGGACACAAACAGGCTGCGTAGCACATTTACCACCTGTAGGCAGGAAATGGCATAAAAGACATCATTAAGGACATGGAAACCTAACAAAGGAGTGAGAAGGCAGGCTAACACAGGGATAGCTCAAGTGTGTCACTGCTTTCCCATGGATGCAATGGATTCTCTGTGGAGGATCTGCGGCAGAGTATAGTCATGACTCTCACAGTATGAGAAGGGATAGAGAGTTATGAGCTGTCCCTGAGTGGGGAGTACCAACGTGGACGAGATGCAGATTCCTCCAAATATCAAAGCAATCCTACAAAACAGGCAAACATGCCCTGTCTCTTTAGCCTTCAACACATACCAGAGATACATTAGAGGAAGAATATGATTTTTTTATAAACAAGAACTAAATACACACACACACACACACACACCTCTCAGGAACTCTCTTACCTTCCAACTGTGACAATGCATCAATACAATAATATCAGTGCTAATAGTACTTCTGCCATCTTATTTTTCCTGTTTTCCACATGCCATCAGAGCAACAGAAATAAATTAGTGTTGAAATTTCCACGTCACCTTCACAAACAGCTATTCTGTACTATAACTGATATGATACACAAATTGAGAATCAACTATGGAATAGCAAACAATCAAAAGAACATCAAATCCAAACCAATATAAAAATGACAGTTCTCTAAGGTTTTTCAGAGAAGCATAAATTATGCATGACAGAAGAAAGAACCACCTCCAAATAATCTAAAGACAGTAACTACACAATATTTAGAAGCCCAATTCTCTTAAAAATACTTCACAAAGAAAAGCATGGAAAGATTATGCTTTCAAAAACCTGAACTTTAGGTCATTTTATTAAAAAAAAAACAATTGGGAGAGGAAGATAATGTCACCTTTGCTTACCAAAATATAAAAATGACTAGTAATACTAGATAACACACAATGGAAGAATAACTGACAGTGACATTATGTACCCTCTAAGATTTGTCTGCCCTGAATCTTTCATACTGCGTGCAACCTTTTAAACTCTCTTTTTGATCAATCTTCCCTTACATTTAATTAGCAAAAGCTTATCTGACTTGTCAGGCACTTCCTACTTTAACAAGCTTGAATTTGTAAGCCTGATATAGCATTTAAGCATTTGAACACATTTTACGTTCCCCACTAAGGTGGGCATTCTGTGGTTGCTGAATTTAAACTCTGATTCTTGGAGCTCAAAATGACCTTAGAGGTCTACAAGACCTCCCTCTAGACCCCAATGTACCAACCGTCAGTCACTTTGGTCCTTTCTACCTATTTTGGCAGACTTGCCCTAATTTGGCTTCCCTTTACAAATTCAACATTCCAGCCAAAGGGGTCTTTCTGTTTTTCCTTAAGTTAGATATGTCACCTCTCCCCACCCATTCATTTGCCAGGATACATCTCATGCCTGAAATATACTCTCTTGATACCTCTGCCTCTTACAAGATGCCTCAGGAAGGACTTCAGTGGTTGTCAAGAGACCTGGTAGAAGACAGGCCTAGGAATAATTGGCACAACTTGCACAAGGGCAGATTGAGCCTGGAATGAAGAATAACATCCTAAAAAAGGAAGGAATTGGAGCAAATGACATAGTGGAAGGACTTGGGGAGGCTTAGGAAAGAGAAAGAAAGAAAGACTAAGGAGCTTAAGAGAAGAACAGTTGCACCTACTAGAATTTCCCATGCTACTTGAAGGATTTTCCTGGGGGGCAAAGGCATTTGTAAGAGGACAATGTGATCAACTTTTTGGTTGCTGGCCACATCGCATCTTTCTAACATTCTAAATTAGTTAACTTTGGGACCAACCCTGTCCCAGAGGGAATATAAAGGGTCCCAGACCAAGGATGGCTCACCATCTCAGCATCAAGTAACTTCCTACCCATAAGAAGGGCATGAGGTCATGTCTCTTCATCTTATCTACAAGAAGAGAGTGACCATTGTGCACCAATCGTGACCCCAAACCAGTGATGATAATGCAAACACTCTTCTACCTTGAACAGCGAGCTGATGGACATGAGGCACACAATTACTCACATTTTCAGACAGACACAGTAAATAATAGATTTGTTTTGCTTGACCATACTTATTTGCTATAAGGGACATCTTTTACATTTTTTTGTGAGGAAAATGTGGGAGGCATGTGATAGCAAAACTAAAAAAAGGGAAAAAAGAAAGTGTTAATGAAACTTACAAAGTACACAGAAGACAGCAGAAAAAACAGATCAAACTGTTACCTTTGGAACCAAATGTAAAATTTAATATATTCTTTAAAAAAACTGCATATATAACATAAACATATAAATATAATAAAAATTGTATCTGCATATAATAAAGATTCATGGTATCATATAGAAAACTTTTTCTGTTCTTTGTATACAGATATGTTTATACTTGCTGATGTGTGTAAAGTTCTTAATAACAAAAGAATGCTACAAATGAATGAAGGAAAGCACGGAAGTATGAATAAATGCCTGTTGCACTGAAACACCTGTCACCCATATAAGCTGAATCTGAAATTAATTAATTAACATCAACAATCTGTTCCCAAATGAGGACCTCTTCTTATAGGTGGTCCAACTATGATCTGAAGACAGCCATCAGCTCCCTTCAACATCTCTTTGTGCAGTGAGAGGTTACTTTATTTTATTTTTAACGGCAAAAGAGATGAGACAAGGAAAGATTACTAATGACTTTCCAAGGTTGGGTAGCCGGTCAGTGTGGAGGCTCTTGTTGATGTTTCTGGCCATCCTTCATTCTAGAAGAGGACCAATGACTTCCTGAGGGTGATTCCTTGACTTGTTCTTCACCTGGATTTCAGAGAGGCAGAGCGGAGCCTCACTTTCTGTTCCAGAGTCACTGGAGTCCAGTGGCAAGACAACAGTCAAGATAACTGGTAAAAGCCCAGGAAAAGTCCCAGGAGACATCATCTCCCATCAGCTCTCAAGGGTTTTGTCAGCTGATCACAAGCTTTGCAAATTCTACCAGTGTAATGCCAGTAAGAACCTGGATCCTTTGCATTCCAGGAAATGCTGCTTGCCTTGTAGGACACAAGTCTTACTTTTAAGAGTGGTTACTGATTCTCTTAACAACTCTCTTTAAACATGTTTAAAGTAGACATGTTATTTGCTTACAAACTATTTTACTTATGATATACTTGGCCACACACACATAAAATCAGAAATCTAAAAAGAGTTGAGGGAAAGTCACTTATTTCTGGTAGGCACTAATATGGCCCTCTGGAAACTGCCTCCCATCATTACTTCAAATAGAATGCTTCAGAAGATCTAGCATTTCATCTGACAGGATACTCCCTCAACCAGTACAGACTATAACCCCCACCAAGCCTTGAGATGATGCTCATGAATTGATAAGGTAAAAGGAAAATGTTAAACCCACCACCTGATCTCCCAAGTAGCTGCAGAGGTGCCTACTGGACACGTACAATGTCTTGCTGCCTGGTCTTCATTCAAATCTTTTGTAGCTTATTAGGACCACCAAAGTTTGAAATTCTGCCAGTAAAGATTTTCAGAGTCCATAGTCATCTGAGCAGTATCATGAGGCATCGCAATAGGAATGTATGGGGAGAGAAGCATTTTTATTCTAAAAATAATATTAACATGAAAAATGTATACAAGTCAACATTTTACATTAGATATGCTCGCCCTAAATATTTATTTCAGACCTGCTTTCACTGCTAACTGGGGAAATGAATGTATGGCAAATCAACTGACTCTGGGTCATATAGTTCCTGGAAAACGGGTCCTGCTAATGACTCATAAGCCAGAAATGCCCAGGATAATTAAGTTGTTATGGTCAAAATATGAACATATTCATGCTAATATTAAGAGAACAATGGAAGAGAGAAGATTAAGGATGAAATCAGCCAAAGAAGGCTGACCACAACAAGGACAGTGTGCTACAAATGGTTACCAGGATTTTCAAATTAGCACTTTTGGGTGTGAAGCAACTGTGCCAGCAGAGACATAAGTGTATTGTGACAAAATCCAGGTGTCTCCCTTCCATTTACAATCCCATGTGAATTCTTTCATTCATTTGCTTGCTAAACTGTGAGTATGCAACCTGAAAAATTCAATTTCCCAAAAATCAAAACTTCAAAACTGAGTTTCTAAATGAGAAACCAACCTTTGGCTTCTACAATAGACAATTAAAAAACAAAAGGTAAACTCCTGCGGTAAATCAAGAGACTACTCCTTTTGTTCCTTTTATAATTCAGAATACTAAACCAATTTCTCTTTTTCAGGAATATGTGCTCAAACAGCATTGTACTGATAGCATATTTTTCTTTTCAGGTTCTGCAGACCGAGCAAGGAAGGTTCACAGTATCTTCTCAAGTCCCTTTGGACTCTGTGACCAAGAGAGATTCAGTCATTTCTTTAATCATCTCCTTTCCTGCCTTTCTACTATCTTATTTCCCCTTACTTAGTGACTATATTTAAAGGAATTAGTGGCCCCAAAAAGAAATGATTATCAATGTGGTTCAAGAACTCTTGAAAAGGGACCAAGGAAGTCTGTTCAATCATGAATAGCCCCAAATGCAGTAAATGGTAGGAGTGTTAACCTATTAAAATCCAATTCAAAAGAACAACTTGTTCCAGATGGACTATGACATTCCATCGATATGTTTATATGTAAATATATATCACTTTTCAATAAATACTTTATCTGGACGTTATGCCCCTACATGAGATTCAATAGCACTATTAAATAGAAAAGAATCCTAAAGGGCAAAGTGTGTTTGACTTGTGGTATTAGGTTTAAAGGAACATATATCATGATAGAGAAAGAAATCCATCTTTCATTTTCCAGTGGACCTAATAAAGAGTCAAAGCACACTTGTACACTTCATTTCCCTTAGTTTTAAACTATTGTAGGTACAGCTGTAAAATGGCCATGGCTCAGTTTAAATTAGTGATAGCTCAGAGCTATACAAAAAGAGCTAGTGGTTTTAATTTTATTCAGCATGTCTCTACCTTGGGGACCTAGGGGAATGAAGAGAAGTGCATTGCATATTTATGAGGCCTTTGGGACCCTAACAGGCTTCCAAATGGCTTGTTTGTTGCAATCTGCTTGTCAAACTATTAAAGAAGTAAAATCCACACAGAATCCCCTATTGTATATGCAGACTTTTTCTGTTAATTAAATCAAAACTATGTAATTGCACACATCTCCCTGTTTTATGCCTTGCCTGATGTTTATGATCCAAGGGTCACTGAGCAGAGTGATTTCTGTTGTTTTATCTCTCAAGGAATCTTGGAGGGTTGTAATGTAGAGAAAGGAGATCGCTTCTTGGAAGAGGGTCTTTAAGGTAGTTTGGTTCTAGAGAATCAACCCTAACCCCTTCATTTTGTAGATAAGAAAAACTGAGGTCCAGACAGGTTAATGAGCTGCTACCTAAGGAAAGTGGCAAAGACAAAGACTGACCTTGGCTCCTCCTTTTTGCTGTTACTGTGCAGCTAAGGAGATAATCAAATAAAGCTATCTGGTTTCTATGTCCTGAAACCATCTGCTAAACTATAAACTAAAACTTCACCATGTCCATCTAGAATCTAATTCCAGCTTAAGTTAGCTGGCAACCCAGACCAGGGCCTTGAGAGCAGAGCTGGTCAATAACTATTCACCAAAGAAGAGATCCAATATCTGTGATGATGGAGGCAGTAGTTTTTAAGAATTCATCAAATGAGTTGTTTATTCTACTTTTCTTTTCACTTCATTTAGTTTTACTCTGCTAAGAATCGGCTTCTCAGCAGTCTTCTTTGATGCTCTGGATCTCATGCAATATTGACAGGGTTTTGAGAATTAGCAAAGGCATCACCAAGCTCGACAACCACACGCGCAGGCATTTATGGCTGACCTTCTCCACACCACAGCACCACTAGATACAGACAAAAGCGAGATGCTCCCTTCTGGCAAGGAACTTACATGCTAAAAGGGAGGGCAGACAACAGGTTCATTCTTCTATAGGGCACATTCAAAATCAGCACACTCTACTGGGGAGGCAGGAATCAGGGAAATCCTTTAGAAAGAGGTAGCACTTGAGCGAGCTGAGCCTTGAAGAACTCGAGTTCCCAAGAGGCAGAGGTGAGGAGAGTGATCTATCCAAGAAGTGGGGCCTGTCTCTGTGAAGACACGGGGGAGGGAGATGAAACATCACAAGGGATAACAGCAAGCAGGCCAAGTCTGGCTGGAGGGGGGAGTACCAGTAGGCAGTGAATATGCAATCAGTCTGGAAGAGGAGGCTGTGATCAAATTGGATTTGTGGGGAGAGGAATCAAGGATAATGCTGAAGTTACGCATCTGGGAGACGGGAAGAAAAGTGCTGCCTTCAACAGAAATAGGGACATTTAGTAGAGGGGGGAAAGGGTATGTGGAAAAAGACAAGTTCTGAGACATGCAGACAGCTTTTACTAGAAATCTGGCTGGAAAGGAAAAAAGAAAAATAGGTTGCCAGCTTGAGAGCACAGCAGGGGCAAATGAAGGTTTTTGGTAAAGATGGGAGAGAAGTGAGACTGTCTGAAAGCAAAAGGGAAGGAATCAGTTAAATTTCCTCATTAGATGATTGGGGAAACAGTGCCCGGAAATGTTTAGTGGACATCACCTTGGGAAATTTTGAGACCTGGGACTAAAACTTGAGTCTCCAAAGCTCCTTCCCCTTTTTACTCATTTATGTAACAAGCATTTAGGAGGTACCCACTGTGTACAAGGTCCTGTACTTGGTGTTGGTGATACCAAGACAAAAATCAATAACAGCTCCTTTCCTCAAGGTGCTTACAGTCTACCAGGGGATAATTACATGAATTATTTGAAAGGAGAGAGACCACTAGTGACCAGGGGCCTGTAAATGACAACTTCCAAGATCCAGGGGGGACAAGGGAGAAGGGAACATATTCCTAGCAACAGAACAGCCTATGGGAAGGCACATGGAGGCTTTCTGCCCACAGATAATTACAATAAATGAAATGACGAAATTCTCAGCACATTCCAGAGGACAGGGTTCTACAGTTTTATGGACTATGCAGTCAAGGTCATTCTCTGGTCTTTAATTTTGCCCTGCTTTTCTAACTCAATCCCCTTCAAATCTTGTTTCTTCTTTGAGTTCTCTAGATGAAGCACTTTAATGTCTACAGTCATAATAAGGCACTTGTGGCCAGATTGCTGTGTGACATCCTGTTTACATCAGCATAAATATTTAAAACTCTTTCTTCTTTCTATCACAGCTATTTCTTAAATCATGACACTGATATTCAGAGCTGAGGTCTCTTCACGGGAGAAATCTGAGCCCTTGGAAACTGCATTCTGGGCAGAGGAAAGGAAGATGGAGCCTGGAAGGACTACAGTCCTGGAGAGCAGCTTAGTTAGAGCAAATGATGCCGGACAGGTTTCAGCTTCTCTACATGTAGTCTGAACTTAAGGCAAAGCAAATGAACTTCTGAACTACAAGAACTATGAAATCAATGGAATCTTGTTCCTGCATGGAAATGTTACTGATCTCCAACAGCTTTTATTTGTTTCACTTTTAGATGCATGCACAATGGCACTGAAAAGGGCCAGATTCTCTGTGTTTGACTAAGCCAAATGGTACCAGGTAAGTCAGTTGATTCTCTGTGAAGAGACAATCTCTCTTCTCTGAGCCCCGTTTTGTCCAGGACAGAACTTTGTTTCGACTGCATAACACAAAATGGAATAGAACACAACCAGCAGCCATGGCAGCAGCAGGAATACTTACTGGCAGTGACCAATACTAAGCACATGGAACTATGGAATTGTGGGCAAATTACCTACAGCTGAAGTATCCGTTAAAGTTACCCACGACAAACTAGATGTTAATTGGAGGACCAAGTCAATGGAATGGCAAAACAAATATTATTCTAGCCCCTTAGTCACTTTAATTCTTATCACAATGCCCTCTAGAGCCATTTTATATGTGAACTCCCCTCCCTTTAAATTTAGTCTTTTGAAAATAACTAAGAATCACAACTGCACCTAGATTATGTCCTGACTTAGTTGAAACTTGGCTCCATCATTTTCAGTAGCTGCATAGTACTACAATGTTTACTAGACTTGTTTGGTCTGAAATAGAGAAGTTTCTAAACTACAACCTTAGCATTAGAAGAACAAAAACAGGTGAGACATTTGCCATTGTGTTAGATTGCAATCTATTATAATATAATGTACCGTGACATGTCCTGCTAGATGACAGAAAAGGAGAAGGTGAATAAAAGACACCATTTAAGAAACAGAGAAGTGAACAAAAAGATGGACAGGTCAGCTGGCAAGAGCAAAGAACAACAGATGGATATCATATGGGTTCCACTGGCATCAAGATGTCAAAAGAATGTGAGGAAGGTCTCTGGAACATGGGGTGGACATCCAGTGGTCAACTCAAGCTAGGCCAGGGACAGGATGAACAACCATGGATGGAAAGGTTGTGCACTACATGTTGGAAGACAGGTCAAACAACAGATCTACTGGAGTATTACACTGTAATTTTTTTTTAGAGATTCCTTTACTAGATTACAGATTCCCTTTTTTAAATTCAAAATGGATGACTAATTAAAAGCTTCATATGCCTGCTTTAGAAGCAGGAAAGAGAACAGTTTGCATATAGCTAAGGAAAATTCCATTATGTCCCCAAATAGCTTAAAATTCTCTAAAAGGATGTGAATTATTTCCCTGTCTTCACTAGCATTTTCTATACCTACTCATTTATTATCCATGAACTTAATCAAGTATTTAGATTTAGGCCTCAAAGATCATTAATGAAAATGTTAACCAATCCCAGGTTTAGTAAACAGCTCCTGTGACACCAAAAAATACTGCTCCCATTTCAGTTATCTTTCACCATCATCCTAGAGTCTGCCACTATCCAATACAAATATTAACATACATTTAAAGATATTTATATTAAATGTCACACTTGACTTTTCTACCAACAAAGCATCCCCAACAGTTAAAAACAAGTTGCTAAAGAAAGAAAAAAATGAAACAGAACAAAAAGAGGATAAAAAATAGTTGGTCCTAAAAATTAGCATGTCAATTTCTAGAGCAGAAGTTGACCATCAAGTTTATTATGGTATCTGACCATTAAAATTAGTTTTGGAGACAATGGCAAATATAAAACCTGGCCTACTCGCTAGGCTAGGAAAGAACATTATATTTGAGTTAAAATCCACAATTGAGTACAGTTCCTTGTATTTACTTATGAATATCAGTTTATGACATATGTATATGTGTGTATATGTGTAATATATGTATATTACATATATATTTTTAAACTTTTTTGTTGCCTTTTCCATTTTGCCAATCAATTCTCTTAACTGGAACAGCTTATGGCTCATGGTACTCCTAAATAATTAAACTTATTTAATAAACTGAATTGAGGGATCCTCTTTCCACACAAGGATAGATACAGCTTAATACCAATATAAATGAGGGATGAGAGCCCTCATGCTGACTACATGAGTGTGGGGCATATGTACTAGCTGAAAACTACACCAAATCCCACCCTTCAACTTACTATTTGTTACCCTTCTTAATTCTCATCTTGGCTACTGAGGTAATCAAGAGGTATGTTTCATATTGCCTCATAAATTCACAGAAATGTAGAATCTCTCATTAATTAATTAATTCTGAGCCATCACTCCAGTTTACTAAATAAGTTGGAAAAACCTTACTTTTCTCACACATTTTTACACCCCACCTCTAGTCTTACAGAACACTGATATTGCTGGCATAAAATTTGTTAATAGAGCAAAAAATGAAAACATTTAAATATTTCAATTACATATCGAAGTGGGAGGAATTACAACCAATGTAATGTCACTGCTTATCACTGTTGACAAATGCTTACTTCTTAATGTGGCAAACTCAGTTCTCTTAGGATGGTAATTCAAGATCTTTCAAGAATTCTCCTCAGGTTATTTTCTCCACAGGATATTTTCTCCACAAGATAAGAATAAAGTTCAGTTGTCTATCTCCTCAGACTCTCAAGAGGAAAGAAGGCCCATCTTCGTACACATCTCCTATGTGCCAAGCTCTTCTAGTGGGGACTTTCTCATTTTAAGAGAAAACTGGTTTCCATGGTTGTGGAGAGTGGAAAGGAAAAGTAGGTAGACCAATTATGAGGACCTGAGAAATGTCTTCAGAATTTATGCTAGATAGAGTTCTCATCACCTTTAGTCTATTATTTTCTCACCCTAATTGTAAGCTTTGGGGTACTAATTTCCAAGGCCTGAAAGATAGGGAACAAAGGTTTCCAATTGGGGTGAGAAAACATGCTAAGGGTAAGAAGATCTCTATCCCAGAGAAAAACTTTGATGGCCCAGAACTCACTTGAGTCTAGTTAGATGAGGTCTACTCTTCTCTCCAAATAAAGTACTTGTCAATTATTATGCCTTCTAACTTGAAATTCAATTCAACATGCATTTATTCAGTATTGATCATGTGCCAGACACTGGCTTAGGTAATGCATCTACAAAGATGAAAAAAAATGAGATATTTTTTTTTTCCCCAAGAATTTAAAACCATTCCAAAAGGATGATGGAAAGGAAGATATCTACACAAAGAGAATGTGAGGTATTTTGTTTTAGGGACAGAGGAGAGATCCAGAAAAAGAACTTGTACCAACATTTACACATGGCAAGTTTACTTTCAGCTAGACAGCCAATAAATGACACCTGAGATGGGTCTGGAAGGAAAAGAACTGCAAGAGGTAGAAATGAGAAAGGAGGCCATTCCAGACACAAGTGTAGTTGGTACATATATACAAGAGCAGAAGGTGACAGAAGACAGTATAGTCCAGTCTGACAGAAACATTGGGCTCCTAAGGCACACTGCCAAATGAAGCTGAAAAGACAGGTTGCAAGTCAGGCTTACATGCAAAAAATGACATATTTTATCCTCTAGGTAATAGGGAGTTGATGAAGACCTTCAGAAGGGGTGTGGTTTGGTCAGACCTGTGCATCAGCAAGGTTATTTTGACATCCAACCCAAGGATGGGTTAGAGAAGAGAAGGCCTCAAGTGAGAAAGACAAGTTAGAGGCTTATTATAATAGGCCCAGAAATATACGAACCAAGGTGGCTGCAGTATGAGTGGAGGGTAGGGGTAAACAAGATATTCTGCAGGAAGGGGGACGAGCTTTGGCGTCTGAAGTGAAAGAAGAACTAATGGTAGTGCCATATGATGGGAAGAGCTCTAGATTTAGAGTCTGATCCCACCTTTGCTACTTACTGGTGGTGTTATTTTGGGCAAACTGCTTATGTAACCTGGGCCTTGGGATGCCCTTCTACAAAATGAGCAACTGTGACTACATTTCTTCTAAGGTCTCTTGTATCTCCAAATCTATGGCCCTGGTTAACAGGGGGAGGATGGTATTGCCATCAACAGAAAAAGGCAAGTCAGGAAGGGCAGCAGATTCAGGGGGAAAATAATGAATTCTGTTATAGACATGTGGGGTGAGAAGCTGGTGGGGCATAGAGATGGCCATGCAGGACAAGATTTTGAATGAGAGATTAAGGGAAACTACCTAGATTTGAGAAATATCTGCATATAGGGGTAAGCAAGTCCTCATAAAAGATGACATGATCAAGGAAAACCTTGTGATGGAAATAAGAGAACAAGGTTATGAAGACAGTCTTATGAGGGAACCATGGGTAGGAACCACATGAGAAGACATGGACAGAAAAGGGAAGGAGATTGAAGGGTAGGTAAAATACTGGAGGCAGAAAAGGAAGTCAGACCCCTTGACACAAAGTCAAGCTTTCCTTCCTCTTACTTAGTAATGTTTCTATTTACAGAAGAAAAAAAAATGGAGACAAAGAAAGGCCCAGTTATGTGCCCCAAAGCTCAGGGAAAAGTAGTAGCAGACTTGGATGTAGAACCCAGGTCTCAACTGAGTCTAAGCATTCCCACTGGATCACAAATGGGCCTCTTCAGGAGGATGGCCTTTTGAGATGGTGATGGGAGATTTATGTAGTAATCATTTACTGAGTGACTGGAGAAGAGTAAGTGCCAAGTCCCTGCAGTAACACAGGTCATGCTCAGGACAGGAACTCATCAAAACATGTAGTGAGCTTGAATTATAAAAGTGTTTATGTGCACAGTGAAACCATCCACAGCCAGTAATGTGCTACATTTTGCAAAATAATAAGCAGAGGAAGCAGAGGAAGATTGGACCACTTAACACAACTTGGGGACCCACCAAGAGAAACAATCTGCAACAAGATGAGTTGGCTTCAAATCAGCATTTGTCTTGCTCTTGGGTTGGAAAGGTGGAACCAGGAGAAACTGAGAGACCCAACCTGCTTGCCTAATTTTTTAGGCCTTAGAAGTTCTCCAAGAACACTGACTTCACATCATCAAGAGTTAATACAGCAGGCCCTGATGTCCAAGAGCTTTCCCTTAGCTTCTGTGGAATCACCTCCTTCCACATGCTTTAGTTCCTTTCTGGAGAAGTCATCTGTGTGAATTTTTTTAAGTCACATAGTGGCTACTTGTGTGTACGTTCATCCTTTGTTGCCGAAGAAGACCATGCCATCAGAGAAATGATGACATGACTTGCACTTGACTTTGTTTTGAGTGAGTGAGGGCTGTGCAGGTCACTAGCCTCACTTCTCCTCCACAGCCATCTGAATCCAGTGACCAGATATTCATCAAGATGACTGGAGATGACCCAGGATGAGGCAATTGGGCTTAAGTGACTTGCCCAAGGTCACACAGCTAGTGAGTGTCAGGTATCTGAGGTGAGATTTGAACTCAGGTCCTCCTGACTCCTACACTGGTGCTCTATCCACTGTACCACCTAGCTGCCCCTTAGTGGCTACTTAACACAAAAGGTGAAATGTCATAAATAATAAAAATAGCAAGCATTTATATAGCACTTCACAAGTATTATCTCATTTTTATCCTCAACAACTCATTATTTTTTCCATTTAACGTATAAAGAAACTGAAGCAGGCAGGGGTTAAGTGATTTAACAGGGTCTTACAAGTAATAAGCATCTCAGTTCACGCTAGAATTCAAGTCTTCATAACTCCTGACCCCATGCTCTCTATCCACTGTGTCACTTTGCTGCCTCAGGGAAACTTTTGGGATTGAGAGTTTAGGTAAAGTAGCTACTTTGGACTCCTCACCTAGCAGGATCTGACACCTCCTGCCAGGAACGGCCCCTCAGTTTAGTGAAAGAACTGGATTTCTCAAAACATGATCCTAGTACACAGGAGTTACTTTCAGAAACAATAACTCATGGCCAAATTTCATCCTTGTATAAAAAGTTAGGCAATTAATGGGGACTGAGTATGTCTGGAGTGTGACTGTGGGAATAGACTGCTCCAGTTCTGAGGACTGTCCTCCTTCATCTTAATGACAGCGCAAAGACAAAGAGTGCTCCGGCTCAGGGTACTGCAAAGGGCAGCTGTTTATGGGCAGATGCTATTTATAAAGACGGTAAGTACAGCCTAAACAGGTTAATGAAAAAAAAAGAAGGAAAAAAAGAAACACTCTAATGGATTAAAATGTTATGCAAAAGGGACATGTGGCAGATGGTAGAGCTGAGCAACATTTACTGAAAGATCTAACTAGGATACAGCTGACGACCCCCATGCAATTCACACGCAGCATTCTTACTACTGACAAGTTGCAACTCATTACAGATTCTTAATGTGGATAAAGTCAGATGGAACAATCAATAATTGGCTAGTTAATTTATGTTACAAATCAACTCCACACACAGTCCAAGTGGCAGCATCCTGTGTAGCAAAATCAATTCCATTTCATGTGCATATTTCCAGTCATCTCCATCATTTCTTGGTTGGATAGCAAATATTAGAGAGAGAGCTTATTCTCATAGATCAAGTGTATTTCTCAGGCTCAAAATTAAGCAAGCCAGCTCCTGTTATGCTATGGGAATCTTAACAACAATAAAGGATGTGTTCAAAAGACAAATTCTGCTAACACTTGAGAAAATCAACAGAAATCAAATTTCACATATACTGTGTTTCGGCTCAAAGAACTAGTCTGTCATTTTTGACAAATGCAGTGAATTGCAGTGATTTTGCTTTAAAGGCCCAACTGAAATAGATTTGGCAATTAAGAACATGTGTTGTTTTTAAAAAAGAAGTCAATGAACAATGGAGGAATAAAAACCATTAATATTTCCAACATACTTTGAGAACAATAGGAGCGAGCTTGAAGGTTTGCAAAGGGCTTTGCATATGTTATCTCACATGGTAAGATACTTTGCTGAAACACAAAGCAAATCTAAGTGGAAGAGACTGAGAGAGAATAAAGAGGATTCAGATTTCTGTGGCCTCTCTCCTTCAAAATTGCTCCATTTCCCCCCTTGTGCCTCCCTTTTAAGAAATGAGAAGTCAGCAGAGCATTCGATGACACGCTTAAGAAATCACAGTCAAGCTAACCACCTCAGCACCCGTTAGAGAGGTTTTCTTTGAGATGAAAACTCACAGAATTTTATATTACCAAATAAGGATGATAGTAAATGAACAAATCTCACCAACATGCCAAGAACAGCACCTTACACAAAGTAGGAACATATTAAACATTTGCAGAATTGAGCATTATACACAAAAAAGGTCATCAATGACAAACACTAAAAAGCAATCATCAGAGTAGTGGCAGGCACTAAGTCCTTGAAAAGATGAAATGATTATACAAAAGTCATCTCTTGAAACGTGCCAGCCCAAAGTTCTAGGACGAAGTCTCATTTTCTGGCCAGGGAGAAAAGATGCTCCTTTAACAAATAGTCAACTATAGCAAATTAAACAACCTTTCCACATACAGTCATCCAACCCATCAAAGAAAGGTCACTCAATATTTTTTACTGAAACAAGAAACATGTGTTTCAAGAGCTCTAAATTATCCTACAATTGTCAGAGCAAATTCCATTAGAGGAATGCTAAAGAAGGTACTGCTGCTGTTCAGTCATTTCAATGGTGTCCGGCTCTTGCTATCCCCATTTGCAGTTTTCACAGCAAAGATACTGGAGTGCTTTTCCAGTTCCTTCTTCAGCTCATTTAACAGATGAGAAAATTGAAGCAAACAGGGTGAAGAGACTTGCCCAGCGCCACACAGCTAGGAAGTGTCTGAGGCCATATTTGACTCAGGTCTTCCTGACTCCAGGCTAAGCACTCTATCCACTGTGCCAACCAGTTGCTCAAAGAAGGTATAAGAAGGGCCATAAAAATAGTAGTAATATATCTCTAGGGATACTCTGACCACCATACTTTCTGAAATAGCCCTAGGCTGCACATGACTCCTTAACAGTCACCCTTAGAGCAACAGGAAGTAGCTTCTTAGTCCCAATCATAACACCAAACCCAATCTGCCTTCTTCACTAACAACTGCCTTTTCCATTTTTTTTATTGAGAAATTAAACACCAAAAAAAGAATGTTTCCATCTACACAAAAGAACAGGAGTGCCTACGATATTGTGAATCACCATTTTATACTGCTTGCTTAGATATATGCATATATACATACGTATGTATATATGTGTGTGTGTGTGTGTGTGTATATATATATATGTATATATCTCCTGTAACTTTCAAAACTTTCCTGCTTGTCTACAGTCCCTTCTGAACTCCTACCATTTAGAGAATTCTGAAGGGTATGAACCTGAGGCCCCATCCTATGACCAACAAACACTCACCTGTAATGGGAAGCCATTACAATGAAAATGATGCTGATGTCCCCAACTACTCTCTATCACCGAGAACCACTTCCCATTCTCTCATCACCATTTACCTCAGGCCTACTCCCACCCACTGCCATTTCCAGATTCTCCTTCTCATCCCAGCAGTACTCAGTAATATTGCCTCTTTTGAGTTTTACTCTATCTAGATATACCCTCTGAATCCACGAGGTTATCTATGGTGTGTGCTGCCCCTGGGAAACTTTTGGTCCCTTCTCAATGGACTTTCAGTCTCTGGTACATATTCTACCTTTATACCCTGACCTCTGTTCTAATCTGATGTTCCCTCCAACACTTCAGTCTCCTAGTTACTTTCATGACCCACTCTTTCACTGCATTATTTGCACACATGGAGAGTCCCCCGCGTGGTCTCATCATCTGCAAGTATTCCTTTTCCACGATCAAGAGCACTGAAATTCCTTTATTTGACCAAAGTCTCCTATCATTCCATCTCACTTTGTGCCTTGTCTACTCCAAACCTGTTGATTGCCCTCACAAAAATTTCACCTTTCCTTAGTATTCTCCCAGGCTGCCAACCCTGTTCCCGCTTCACTTTCTTCCCTTTTCAGCTTAAGCCTCTAATGAATGAGTTCACCTCTATCCTATCCTCTTCCCTTGAATTCTTTGCTCCTCTTGTCTACTCTGTGTTGCCAGGAGATCTGTATTTGTCTCACTCTTAGAGCCTTGGAGAATATTTTCAAATGTTCCTTCAGACTTTGCAATATCCTTTTATCATATAAATATTTGTGCCCACTTACTGCAAACAGTGGATATAAATCAATGAACAAGCATTTGTTAATTACTACATGCTGGTCGCTGTATTAAGTGCTGGGGATACAAGAAAGAATTTTCTCCTTCTACTACGTATTCTTATTCAGTCATCATTGGTGTTAGCCACAAAAAAGCTTTGTAGAAACATCTGGCAATCAAAATCATATGTCTTCTATTTTATAATTGCCTCTTCCCCTGGTGTAGCCTTGAATTCTCACCCAAGCCATAGCTGCAAGTACTTGGTCTCACTTTCTCTTCACTTCTTTAAAGGTGTGATCACCTAGAATGAACATGCAGAGCCATCTTGGGCCTTGTATAGGATATGATGGAAGTCAGCGTGGTACACAGATAAGAACGCTGAACGAATAGTCCTGGGTGAATGACAATGTTCTTGGGCCACAAAAGAGGGCTAGAGTGTATGGCCTCGAAAATTTCTTCCAACTTGAGATCTTTGTTTAACCTTAATTCCTGCCAAATTAGATGGACAGATAAGTGAATCCTCTCAAACTTACAAAAAGCATATAATATCTGGGCTACAAAATTATTGCCTCAAACTAGGAAAATATACTAACAAACGCCTTTTAACAAATACATTCTACATTCTTAAACCAGAGAAGAATAAAGCAAAGAATGTAAATTCTAGAAGAATATAACCAATAAATACTGGTACAAAATTTCTAAAATGTAATCCTGTCAAAACATTAGATCTATTAAAAAAGTGTTCACTGGGATCAAGAGGGCTTTATACCAGGAAGGCAAGCATGTTTCAAAATTAGAAAAAAATCAACCATTTCATCATATTAAAAACAAAACACTCCAAATGATATGATTATATCATTAAGTGCAGAAGGAGCTTCTGACAAAATACAATACTTATTTATATTAAAAACCCTACAAAATTCTAAATATAAAGGTCATTTTATTAATATCATTACCAACCAAAAGTTGGCATTATTTGAAATGAGTAAACATCAGATGCTTTCTCAGTAGATACAAGAATAAAGGAGACATCCCCTTTCATCACTACTATCTGGCATTTAAATAGAATTGCTAATACTAAAAACACAAAAGAAACAAGCCAAGGAGAAAGCACAGAGTAGGCAAAAATATCCTTATGTGCTAATGACATGATGGTTTATTTAGAAAACCCCAGAGAATCAACTAAGAAATGAAACAATTAAGAAGTTAGCGGGCCACAAAATAAACCCACAGAACCCAACAGCATTTCTATATAGCAACAAGAAGATAAAGGAAGGAATAATGGAGAGATAAGCTCTATTCCAAATGAATAAAAGATCTTAAAGGCAGTCTACCAAAACTACCCACAGCAAAGCAAAATCAAATTAATTACAAAACATTACTCAACAAAACCCTGAAGGACTAAAATAATTGAAGGGACATTTATTACTCATGATTTGGTCACATCAATAAAATACGCTCAATACTACTACCTAAATATATTTACAAAGGTAATGTTGTAACAAACTATGAAGGTAATACTTTGTAGAGCTAGGTGAAAATGACAAAATTTATTTGGAGGATGGAAGTCTAGAGTTTCAAGGTACATTATTTAAGTTAAAAAGAAATTTATTAAACAGAAGCACCCTGTCAATAACTCTATAACCCAAAGCTGGGAATCAGTGAATGAAATAACCTCCAAGGTCCTTCTGACATTTCATGTTTTTTGTTCTAAGGTACCTTCCAGCTATAATAGTTTATGTTCCAATACATCACTTTGCTCTAACATTTCATGTTCTGTGTTCTAAGACCTCTTTCAACTTTGACACGCTCAATTCCATGTTTTAAGGGCTTTCTCAGCTGTGACATTCTGTGTTTTATGTTATCATCAGCAACTCAGCTTGGTCCATGAACATCATGCCTCCCCCAGGATAAGATCATCACCTGTAATCTTACCACTCTGCAGACTTAACTCAGCTTTGATCTGAAATACCTTCTCAAGGACTCTCAGTGGCCAATGCCCTCTGATTGGAGAGCTGGAGAGCAGAACAGAAACCTCCTCCCAAAGCCTTCCTTTGTACAGGGCTCAATTTTTTTCATGTAACTCTTAATTTTCTTTTGGCTACTCTGTTTGGTTTGGACTCCACAAATATCATGCCCCTGTCCCAGGTACCATGTAGTGGGGTTCTCCCCATTCTCTGTTCTTCAGCTTTTCAGTTTCTTTTTGTGTATTGTCTCCTCATTAAATGGGAAGCTCCTTGAGAACAGGAGATGACTTTCTTCTATCATTTATATCCCCAGCACTAAGCACAGTACCTGGGATACAGTAGGTACTTAATAAAAGTTTCATTATTATTGACTTAGGTCCCTCCCGGCTTTGACATTCACAATTCTATATTCTAAGATCTCAAGCAGTTATGACATTTTCTGTTCTGTTACTTAAAAAAAAGGATCTTATTGCTATCTTTTGTTTTTCTTGTTGCCTAGACTTCCCTGTATCCCTTCCCTTTTACCCATTCCAGGGAGCTATACTTATAACAAAGTATGTTTTGAAAAAAGAAAAAGTGGAAGAAAGGAAAAAGAATCAGCAAAACTAATCAGTGCATCAAAAAATGACATCATATGCTACTTTATAGAACTAGAAAAGATATAAAATTTATTTGAAGAAACAAAAGGTCTAGAAGCTCAAGGAAAATTTTTTTAAAGTAGGAATAAAGAGAGAATAGCATTTCTAGTCAACAAATTACATTTTAAGGCAATAAATATCAAGTCTACTTGGTACTGGCTAAAAAATGGCAAGTTAAATCAGTAGAACAGAACAGATTAGCTAAATAATAATCAAAAATAATTGAACTCAATAAAACAATGTTTGATAAAACTGAGGATATAAATTATTTGGGAAAGAACTTTTAATTTGACAAGAACTGCTGGGAAAATGAAAAGTAATTTAGCAGAATTTATATTTAGATCAACATTTTCTACTACATATACCAGTGTAAATGCAAAATGGAAACATCATTTTGCAATACTGTGTCAGCTTTGGTACTTGCACCCCATCATTATTACCCACTGCCTTTGACTGTGGGGCTGGAGGGCAGAGCCAAGAACTCTCCAAATACTCCATTTAAGGAGGACTCCTGGCTCACGTCATTTTTTCTTCCACTTCCTACCAGTTTTCCCTTCTTGCACTGCACACTCTAGGTCTCCTCCTCCCCCCCACTTTTCAGCTTCCCATTAGGTTTTAAGCTTCTCGATGGCAGGGACTGTCTTTTTTTAAAATATTTGTACCTCTACCCTTTAGTACAGTTACAGGCCCACAGAAGACATTTAATAGTTAAAGGAAGAATTCTTAACCAAATAAGGGATAAAGGCAATTATACAACATATAAAAAGGTTATCTCAATTACATGAAGTTGAAGTTTTGCATAAACAAAATCAATCCAAGTAGAATAAAGGGGGGAGCTTTCAACTAGGAAAAAAGCACCTTTTTTTCTACTTAACATCTAAGATGTTAATCAAGTTAATCAAGATTTATGCATATATTGGTGTTAGTTCCCTATATAAGACCAAGAGTTATTCTTCAAGGAACAAGTAATCAGTGAATATGTACAAACAATTCTTAAAAGAAGCTCAAGCAATCACCAACATTATGCAATTTTGCTCTAAAGCACAAATAATAGCAGAAATGCAAACCCAAACGTCTCATCTGATCAGCAAAGAAGGAAATAGTCCACGATGGATGGACTCTTGAGAGAGAAGCACATTAATACACTATTGGTGGAACTATAACCTGATGCAGCCATTCTGGAAAGCAATTTGGAACTATCCCCCAAAATGTCACTAAAGTGTGTATACCCTTTCAATCAGCAATACCACTATGAGATATATACCCCCAAACATGTCACAGAGAGACAGAAAGGGCATATATGTATATAAATATTTATAGCAGCAGTTTTTATTGGAGCAAAAACTATGAACAAAATGAATCCCCATGAGGTAAGAAATGGCTAAACAAATTATTGCATATGAAAATAATAGAATAATGGAATACTATTAGGGCACAAAAAATTAAAATAACTGAGGTTTTGTCTTACACTGAACAAACTGGTAAGTTTCCATAAAAGATAGACATATCAAATGTGAGACAGACACACTAATATATTACTGGTAGAGCTAGGAATTAGTCCAACCATTCCAGATAGCAATTTGGAATTATGATCAGAAACTCTACTGACAGACATGTATCCCAAGGACACTGAAGACAGAAAAAAAATGTCCCATATAGATCATAATGTTCTTATCAGTGCTTTTGATGGCAGCAAAGAACTAGAAACAAAGTAGATGACTATTAACTGGGAATAGCTAAATAAACTGTGGCACATGAATGTAAGAGAACGGTGCATAAATATTCAGTCATTTTCAGTCATGTCCAACTCTTTGTGACCCCATTTGGGTTTTTCTTGGCAAAGATACGGTAGGGGTTTGCCATTTCCTTCTTCAGCTCATTTTACAGATAAAAAAACTGAGGCAAACAAAGTTAAATGATTTGTCCAGAGTAACAAAGGCTAGTATGTGCCTGAGGCCACATTGGAACCGAGGAAGATGATTCTTCCTGACTCCAGGCGCGACACTCTAACCCACTGCAGTGCCACATAGCTGCCCCAATTGCATTATAAGAAATGACAAATTTGAAGAAGCAGAGAAGTCCGGGAGGACATATAAATTGAGGCAGACAGAAGTCAAGAAAACAACATATATACAATGACAACAATTCAGTGAAAGAATGGAAAGAAAAAGATGAACAAAAAACCCTCTGAACATTATATACTTAAAATGACCAAGCTTGGCCTTAGAGAAAAGAAAGTCCATTCCCTCCCCCTTATTGAGAAGGTTGGAGTAGGTGGGGGTTATGGATGGAGAACACTACATAAGCCATGAGGTTCTTTTGATGTTTGTTTCCTCTGCTGGACAACTAGTTCATCCTTTTGTTTCATTTTAAAGAAAGAGACGGCTTTGGGGTTAGGATAGAAGAGGTGGTTATATGGAGAAAGAAAGGTATTGTCCATACAAAAGATATTTGTGTTTTTTCATTTAAAGTCTCAACAATTTTTTCTAAACCTCTCAAACTCAAATGACTCTGGAATATGATCAGTGTTAACATTCCAATTCTGCCAGATGTCCACCCATTAATGACTGTTCATCCTTGGCAACTGTTATCCACATAACTTCTTAATTCACCACCAAGTGACTATCTACCATGCTAGAGGCTTTCCTTCCTTTCTGCTGACATCACAAAGACACTAGTGGAACACAGGTGTTCTCCTCTAGTTATCCCTCATTCTTGTCACATGACATTTTTTTTTAATATAAATTTATTTATTTAACTTTTTACATTCATTTGCACAAAATTTTGGGTTCCAAATTTTCTCCCCATTTATCCCCGCCCCCCACTCCAATACACGGAGCATTCTAATTTTCAGTATCACCAATCTGCCCTCTCTTCTATCATCCCTCCCTTCTCTTGTCCCCATCTTCTCTTTTGTCCTGTAGGGTCAGATGACTTTCTATTTCCCATTAACTGTACTCCTTATTTCCTAGTAGCAAAAATAATACTAAACAGTTGTTCCTAAAACTTTGAGTTCCAAATTCTCCCCATCCCTCCCTCCCCACCCATTCCCTTTGGGAAGGCAGGCAGTACAATATAATCCATATTTGTGTAGTTTTGCAAATGACTTCGATAACAGTTGTGTTGTGTAAGACTAACTGTATTTCCCTCCATCCTATCCTGCCCCCCGTTGTTTCTATTCTGTCTTTTGATCCTGTCCCTCCCCGAGTGTTGACTTCAAATTGCTCCCTTCTCCCATTGCCCTCCCTTCCATCCTCCCCCCCACCCTGCTTATCTCCTTCTCCCCCACTTTCCTATACTGTAAGATAGGTTTTCATACCAAAATGAGTATGCATTTTATTCCTTCCTTTAGTCCAATGTGATGAGGGTAAACTTCATGTTTTTTTCTCAGCTCTCCTCTTTTTCCCTCCACTAAAACATCTCCTGCTTGCCTCTTGAATGAGAAATAATTTACCCCATTCCATTTCACCCTCTCTCCTCCCACTACATTTCTCTCTCACCATTTACCTTACTTTCTTTTAAGATATGGTCCCATCCTATTCAATTCACTCTGTGCTCTCTGTCTCTGTGTGTGTGCATGTGTGTATGTGTGTGTGCATGCACGCATGTACATGTGTGTGTGTGCGTGTGTATGTGTACGTCTGTGTGTGGTCCCACCAACTACCCAGATACTGAAAAGTTTTAAGAGTTACAAATATTGTCTTTCCATGTAGGAATGTAAACAGTTCACCTTTGGTAAGTCCCCTATGACCTCTCTTCGCTGTCTACTCCTTAATGCTTCTTCTCATTCCTGTGCTTGAAAGTCAAATTTTCCTTTCAGCTCTGGTCTTTTCATCAAGAATGCTTGAAAGTCCTCTGTTTCATTGAAAGACCTTATTTTCCCCTGAAGTATTATACTCAGTTTTGCTGGGTAGGTGATTCTTGGTTTGAGTCCTAGTTCCTTTGACTTCTGGAATATCCTATTCCACTCCCTTCGATCCCTTAATGTAGAAGCTGTCAGATCTTGTGTTATCCTGATTGTATTTCCACAATACTGGAACTGTTTCTTTCTAGCTGCTTGCAACATCTTCTCCTTGACCTGGGAATCCTGGAACCCGGCCACAATGTTCCCAGGAGTTTCTGTTCTTGGATCTCCCTCAGGCGGTGATCGATGGATTCCCTCAATACCCATTTTGCCCTCTGGTTCTAGAATATCAGGGCAGTTTTCCTTGACAATTTCATGAAAGATGATGTCTAGGCTCCTTTCTTGATCATGGCCTTCAGGTATTCCCACAATTTTTAAATTGTCTCTCCTGGATCTATTTTCCAGGTCAGCTGTTTCTCCAATGAGACAGTTCACACTCCCTTCCATTTTTTCATTCTCTTAGTTTTGTTTTATGATTTCTTGGTTTCTCAGAAAGTCATTAGACTCCATCTGTTCCATTCTAATCCTGAGAGAACTATTTTCTTCAGTGACCCTTTGAACCTCCTTTTCCATTAGGTTAATTTTGCTTTTGAAAGCATTCTTCTCCTCATTGGCCTCTTGAACCTCCTCTGCCAATTGAGTTAGCCTATTTTTCAAGGTGTTATTCTCTTCAGCATTTTTTTGGGTCTCCTTTACCAAGGCATTGACCCATCTTTCATGCCCCTCCTGCATCTCTCTCATTTCTCCTCCCAGTTTTTCCCCCACCCGTCCAACTTGATCCTTAAAATCCTTTTTGAGTTCTTCCATGGCATGAGCCCATTGGATATCTATTTTGGATGTTTGGGGTACAGAGGCCTTGACTTCTATGTCTTTCCCTGATGGTAAGCATTGGTCTTCCTCATCAGAAATGAAAGGAGGAAGAAACATCTGTTCACCAAGAAGTAGCTTTCTATGGTCTTATTTTGCTTCCTTTTTCTGGGCATTTTCCCAGCCAGTTACCAGACCTCCGAGACTCCTCTCCACCCCCGCCTAGATCTGCCCAGCTGGTTCTTGGGGTCTGAGACTCAAATGCTGCTTCCCAGCCTCAGGGCATTCCATGGCGGGAGCGGCTGCCATTCAATGTGAGCTTAAGTTCTGGTGCTTGGGTGGGGGCAGGGCCATCTCCCAGGCCCAGTTACCTCAGGGGGTCCATGCAGAGACCCTCGGTAATTGCCCCGAGCTCCTGCCTGCTGCTCTGGGAGTCCCAGTCCGCTGCTGCCTCTGCCGCTCCTTCCGCCACTGCCTCCCGATGGGGCCCAAGTCACGGAGACACCCCACTCCCCTCTCAGCCAGCCCAGAAGTCTCTCTCACTGACCTGGAGCACCTGTGGGTGGAGGGACCTTCGCAGCTGCCAGAGGTTCCATCCCTGAAGCCTCCTCGGATCTGCTCCTCTGGGGCCATGCGGCCAGGGCAGTGCAAGGGTGGGCTCTGCTGTCTGGAGCGTGACAGACCCCCAGGGACAGCTTTCCAGGGCTCTCTGGAACGGAAATCTCTTCCACTGTGTTTCTGCATGGCTTTCAGTGCTCCAGAATTTGTGGGGAGTTATTTTTACAGGAAATTTCTGGGCTGTGGATTCGGAGCTAGCATACATGAGTCTTTCTACTCCACCATCTTTGCTCCTCCCCCTCTCACATGACGTTTTAATGACATCCCTTTCTCTGGTTCTTCCTTGAGGTTTCCTTGCTTTATACTGGAGTTTATTCACATCCATCATGTACCTTTCCACTGTGTGTACAATACATGTAATGCTTCAGAGACTGTTGCATTCCAAGATTTACAGCCATACAATAATATGGAAAGAAAACTGGTGTTCAAAAGATGAGCTTTTGTTTAAAGAAGTTTGGGAACACAAAAAGAACTTGACAATTTCCAAAAGGCAATCCACCCTGTTCTCCTCGTCCTGATCAATTTTGGGTCAAAATTATTTAAATCACTATATAGTTGTACTCTCTCTCTCTCTCTCTCTCTCTCTCTCTCTCTCTCTCTCTCTCTCTCTCTCTCACAAACACACATACACATGGACACACACATATGTATGTATCAAACTTACAAACACATAATCAGATGGAAGATGGATGTGCTCTACTGGTTATTCATCCATCAGAATGCATATCACACTCTGGACAGGAGCCATTCTTTATGTACTGGTTTTTTTTCTCCATACAGATGGCTAGGGCAAATGTTTTGGAGTGACAGATGCCTTCCAAGAGACTCTGTGATGTCATCACCAACATGTCATCATCCACCAACAAGAGTATCTGGTAGAACTCATCATATGTAGCAAATAAGTTAGATTGGATTTCCTCCATGACAATGGCCAGCACCTTTGGTGAACATACATTCCACTGTTTTATATCTCAACTTGATGGTTAGGAGTAAAGAAATCACAAAAGCAGTTGATTTCTGATTCTCTGTTTCTGATGCTCCATCTTCCAAAGAACTTTGAATAATTCTGAGGTATCGGATGGGAGAGAATTTGTTGAGAGTCTTAAAGGCACTGTTTTGCTCTCCTGAATCAAATGTTTTTTTAATAAGCCACTAACACAAAGTACAAGGGGATCTTATATTTTGAACATATTCTAGTCAATAATAAACATACTGTCAATCTCATTAGTCTCTATCTCCTGTATGAAGGTACAAATTGAAAGAACTGTAGGTTTTATAAACTTTCAATTCAAGTATATGACCCAGCAATAAAAAATAAATCTTTTACTGTAAAAAAGATCATTTTTATGGTCTAGGCTGCCTTCCGGCAGTACGGGCCCTTTGGTTGGCAGGACGAACCTCTGGCAGCTGCATTTTTCATTTGTATTTGAACAGACTGATCCCATGTTATTAGAGCTCCTGATTAAGCTCTTTAAATAAAAAAAAAGTCAATGTTGAAAGAGGAAACCACTGTAGTTAAGCTCTATGTAAACGAGTAATAGGCAAACCTCTGGAGGTTTGAAAGTTTGGTTTGGATAAGTACCTAAATCTATTCAAACCTCTTTCAATGGAAAAATCAGCTGCCACAAGGTTGGCAGGGCTTTAGGGTTTTGACAGAATCTGACAAGGCTTCTGAAAATAGTCCCATCCAATCCCCAGTCAAAGGTAAAGTATCTACAATGAAAAGGTCAAAAATGACTCTACAATATAAAATACACTCTCTGTTTGATTCTGTGTAAGATTGTTTCTTAGGTGTCTTACTTTAAAATGCTTTTGGCATGCATTCAGGATATAAATTAATTAAAATTTCAGGCAAAAACAAATTCTACATGCATTGAAAATGCAATAAATAAACCAGGAAAGAGGTCTCTTGATTACCTTATATGGTTTAATTGAAGTAAGTACATACATACCCACAGGCATACAAATAGAAGAAAAAATACCTTCTAAAATATCTACTAGAGACAAAAATAAAGAATGTAACTCTGTACCAAAAGGAAAGTGGTGAACTGGATTAAATTACCCTTCAAGGGTTTCATTTTCTGTTCTGATAAAGAAAATAACTGAGGGTGAAGAAAGAAAATGCAGCCTTAATAAATAAACAATCGACTGAGGAAATGTTTTATCCTATATCGTAAAATTATTTCTGCCATGTGTTCAATTCAACACACAAGTCAATCCTACCCAAAACCAATGCCATGAATATGTTTCTCAATCAATGCTAAAATTTACCCTTTAAAGGAAAAATAGCAGTAATTTTCTAAAACAGCTCTTTCTGAAAGTATGCCTTTCAATTCCCTAAGCTCCTGAGGGTAAGGGAGAGATCCCTTGATCACTCCCATGCCCTCTGGATTCCTCCCTGAGAACTCTCACCCCTTTCGTCAAACAACCTCAAAATGCCCTGCTGGGTTCTCCTGCTCTTACCCCATTTTCTTATCCTGGCATAACAGACAGGCAGTGATATGTGGAGAGGGGAAGGAAAACTATAGAAAGTTCTCCGTTAAACTCTGCCTTCTATTTGTCCGTAAAAGAGTAGCTAGACCAGGGTTGGGAATATTCCTTTTCTCCAAAAGAAAGGAAGCGGATTTATTTTTGCTGTTAATTTTATTGATCCAACATCTGACATTTAGGTGCACTTCTTCATTTTAACTCTGATTATCCTTTACTGGAAAAGGCTTGGGAAAAAATGAGTTTGTATCCCTTGGGATTAGCTAAGTCTTCTCTGTTTCTCTGTTCCCCCTTTTCAAAAATGATTATCTTAATAGAAAAGAGGAGCAGATTATAAATACACAATTGAACTGCAGCAGAAACCCTCAATCTTTTCGGAATTGCTTAGAAAAGATTTCCCTCATAAATCTAATTGATAACTGCTTCTTCCTCACTCCTCCCTCCCCTCCTCCCCCAATAGGACAAGGGAACTCCAGGTGTTGATCCTCGCTTGACAGGGTGTTAATGTCATTAACATTCTGTCACTACTTCCTGTCAATGTGTTAACAGGAGCACTGTGCTCAGCCACTCCCTGTCCTCTATTTCAGGGAAATAAGTTAGCCTTCAGTCAATCAAAGCGGATTTCTGACAATAGACGTCTCTGCCACAGACAGAAAAATAGAGCAGACATGGTAAAATGTTTGCTAACAAAATCGAAGCAATAAGGTTAATGGAGTTGGGAGGCAGTTTATGATGTAAAGAGAGCACGTCAAGGCATATGAAAAGCCTATTCCAGGAATACCGCTTAGGAGAATGGTCCTCCATCATAGCAGGAGAAGCAAGGGGCATGAAGGGACCTGATAAGATTAAAGGAGGAAGTCATATTCACAGTCACACTACTTAATTAGGCATTTCTAATTAAGAAACCAAAAATTACAAGGACTGAAGATAGGAATACTAACTGAATTCAAGTCAGTGAGAAAATGGTTCAAACAATTAGCAAGCTGTTCCTATCATAAACATTCCCCCTTCCACCTAACTCATATGGATTCTATTTTTCACATTTAGTAAACTGGATACAATCAGAAAGCTCCTATTTTTGCGCCAAGACACAAACACACACAAATACACAGACCGTACGTATATACACATACATGTACACAATTTCTGGTAGCCTCAGGAAGTAAAGAAGAGGGTACCCAGCAACCTATATATTACGGATAACTGAATTATAACTGAAAACTTTGTTTTTACGCCCCTATTCTAGAGCAATGACTCTAGGACTGAGGTAATCATTTTGAACATTGAAAGCTTCACTGTGATGATATTTAATTCTGACTTATTTTACCCAATATGTATGTCATAGAACTATCTGTAAAAAGCATGGATGGGCAGATATGAGCACAACTTGACACTAATTTAGGGGATTATCTTAGGGATGTGTTCTCAACCATACAAGGAGTCTAGAAAATTCTCTATGATTCTTTCCTGTTTGAAAATGACAATTCTTATGTCCAAAGGACTATAAAACTGTGCATAGTCTTTGATCCAGAAATACTACTGTATTTGTCTGTATCCCAAAGAGATCATAAAGAAGAAAAAGGACCCACAAGTACAAAAACATTTATAGCAGCTCTTTTTGTGGTGGCCAAGAATTGGAAATTGAGGGGATGCCCATCAATTGGGGAATGGCTGAACAAGCTATGGTATATGAATGTAATGGAATACTACTGTGCTATAAGAAATGATGAACAGGAAGACTTCAGAGAGGCCTGGAAAGACTTAAATGAACTCATGATGAGTGAAGTGAGGAGAACCAGCAGAACACTGTACATGGTAACAGCAATATCGATGGATTATCAACTTTGATAGACTTAGCTCTTCTCAGCAATGCAATGAACCAAGACGATTCCAAAAGACTAATGATAGAAAATGCTATCCACATCTAGAGAAAGAACTATGTGATCTGAATGCAGATCGAAAAGTACTATTTTCACCTGTTTTTTCTTTCTCGTGATTTTTTTTCTTTTTGTTCTGACTCTTCTTTTCACAACATGATTAATGTATAAATATGATTGTATATGTATAATCTATATCAGATTGCTTGCTGTCTTGGGGACGGGGGGATGTGAAACAAAATCTTAAAAAAAGGAATGTTTAACATTATCTTTATATATAATTTAAAATACTATTAAGAGGAAAAAAAGAAAGTGTCATAGTTCTGAGACTCAGAGATGTATTGCATGGAGAGTCCTTCTGCCCTTGAGTTGATAAAACATTTGTCTTCCAGATGATAGGGTATCATGATGAGCTATATACCGTACCTAACTAATTACAAACCTGAGTAGGTCTCTAGTAGTCTATATTCTACTAAGTAAGTCAAACCTCTTTGAGGGTAAGTTACTCCCATAAGGCCTGGACTTACACAATTTAACTAGTCAAAGACTCAAGATAAAATGACCTACTGGGGCAGACAGGTTAGGTAGCCAGTAGAAAGTACACTGCATTTGGAGTGAGGTGCCCTGGGTTCAAATTTGGCTTGACCACTCACTACCTAAAGTAATTTCATCTCTCTAGGCCTTAGTTTCCTTTTCTTTAAATGAGGGGATTGAAGCAGATGGTCTCTCAAGTCCCTTCCATTTCTAAACCTATGATTCCAAGAATGCAACAACCAAGAGAATGACAGCCTTAACTTTAAGGCAGGTTCAAGGACTACAAACCTGTAAATTTCCGCACCTAGTGAATCATCACTGAATAGGTGTCTGAACCATTTGACGTAGAGAGACAAGGGGCTTACTTGTGTGCTCATTTCTTCTCATGCTAGCTGCCTAAGGGTTTTTCAAGATAAGAATACATTTTTGGAGCGTGGGCATAGTTGTACCAGCCGGATTTAATAATTTCTACTTTAGCAAACTATTCACTCAACTCAATACTCCAACTATTTCTGCATAATAAATTGCTGCATGTTTTATTCTGTCTTTTTTGATCATGCCATGCAAAGTAGCAGTCCCATACATTTTAATATAGTTTCCAATCCCCTTGTGGACAAACAGTCACACTTTAGTGCCACTTAAATGAAGACTAACCATTCATCTGTAACTTACAGATACAGAAGGCGCTGGATTTTCATTTTTAAATGCCTTAATTACCTGCATATAAAGTGAGAAATAAAATAAGCAGCCCAGGCCAAGTTCATATGGGTTTGAAATTACTTTTCTTTTACTAAATGAGCAACAAGAGTTTCTCAGCATGGCAAGCTGTTGTGTGGCTATAGGCCAACTGTATAAAAAGTGTTAACAGAATGAGGGGATCGGAATTCAAAGACATGAAGAAAGCAACACAATTAAAAAGAGGACAAAGTGGCTGGCTACCACTGAACAATGACATCGATGAAGCAGAACTGACTCAGTCATAAAACAAGTATGAACTTCAGAATGGGTGGGCATCCTATGACAAAGGGGGATCCAAAGCTGGCCATTTCCATCATTTATCCCACCCAGGTAGTATTCATCTTTCACTTGCTTGAAAAAGCCACCAAAATTGTCTGCTAATACTTAGCATTCCTTAAAATATACTGGGTATATAGAGAGTAAGTCACAAACTTAAGTCACTAACTGAGAAACAAAAACAGAAGTAACTTCCCGACATCCTCCAGTCATCATTAGTCTGGGCCTCTGCAGTAACTGAAGCTCAGCACCACTGATCTCAGATGGAAAAAATGAACAGGGAACTGAAGCAGAGAAAGGAGCAATAGCGCTAACCTTGAAAGAAGGTGACTGCCATGTATTTCTTAAAATAATTTACTTATTATCAGATAAAGAATGTAGAGTATTTACTCCCTCTGGAAGTAGAAAATGGTGAAATCAATCCACAGTTCAGGATATTTATTTACACCCAAACAAGCAGGCTATAGTTTTACCATTTTTGCAAACCAGGACAGAAGAAAGATCCAGAAAAAGGGAGTAAGAGTGAGAAGGAAGCATTTCTAAGACTAGTTTTTCTAGAGAAACCAGACTTCAAAACACAGAGAACTTCTTGCCAAACAAATGCAATTTCTCAAGCTCTTCTTTTTGTTTTCTATAGATCTATGCTGATCTCCAAATGACCATGTAATACTATTAGTATATAAGCAAGCACAAACATGCATGTGCGCGCACATGTGCACACGCACACGTGCCAATTTTTAGTCTGATGACCACTCATATAGAACCACAAGTGCATAGCAACACAGAAATTGGAGGCTCTCTTGGAAGATCCTACATGCATAAATCATTTGTTAAGTCTTTCTGCTCTCACCTTTCCTGCATGTGACCTCTTCTCTCCACTCACATGGCTACCCCTTTGGTTCACAGTCTCATCGCCTCCCTCTTACATTATTGCAACAGTCTCCCTAATTGGTCTTCTGCCCCAAATCCCTCCCAACTCTGGTTTCTCTACATAGCATGACCAAAGTAATTTTCCTTACGTATACAGACCTGATCCTGTGATTCTTCTACTCAATCATCTCCAGTGGTTTGTCACTGCCTTTACAGCAAAATATTAACCCCCTCCATTTAGCTTTTAAATCCCTTCACCACCTGGCCCCCAACAAACCTTTTCAGTCTCATTTGCCATTATTCCCTGTCCCACTCTCTGTGATGCATCCAAACTGGCCTTCTCTTTTTTCCTCACACAGAACACTCTTATCTCCCATCTCACTGCTTTTGCATTCCCAGTGCATGGAATGCACTCCCTCCTTAGCCCCACCTCACAGGGCCCCTTTCTTCTTTTAAGATGCAGCTCAGACACCATCTTCTGCAGGAAACCTTTCCTCATTCCCTCCAGTTCCTTATGCTTTCCCTTTCAAATTGCTTTAAATTTAACTAGGTTGTATATATTTGTACTTACCACTTTATTTTCACACTGTAGATATTTTTAAAGGCATTTGTTGTCTCTTTCACTTGAACATAAGCTCAATGGGAGTGGGGAATGTTTCAGTCTTTCCACTTGTATCCCAAGGGCCCAGCACAGTGCCTGGCCCATCATGGTGCTTAATCAATACTTGTTTATTGAAACCTCTCAATACTGATCTTTTGGGTTTCTAGCAGAGTTATTACTGTCTTCTCTCAGCATAAAACTTCAGGAGAACTTTCTACCTAAAAACACACTGAGGACCACACGAAAGTACTTGAGACAAGACCAACTGGCAGCACTACCACTCTATGAGTGACTCAAACCCTTCAATATGAACAAACATTTAAAAGGCCATTTTTTCTTCTACTCAAAACCAGGGTGAAAAAAAAATAGGAAGACGGCTTGAATAAGCCCATGCGGTCTACAGTTCCCTTCCCCCCAGATAAAGAAAGGATATTGTCATCTTTTCCACGAACTTGTCACGTTTGTCTTCTGTCTTAGGGAACTTGGTAATGTCACTTTCCAGGCGAGCAATCTGTTGTTCCATCGCATCAAGGTTGCTCTTGAGAGTCTGAGCTGAAACTGCAGAACAAGATGCAGAGTTACAAGAACGTTCAACTCTGAGGACAACCCAAGGAAAACCAACTGGCCTTCAGGTAGACAAGAGCCCCTTAAATACTCATTTTTCTGCATTACTCCTCATAACAACTCTACTCTTCATGAAATAAGTAAAAATGTATAATATACTGTACCAAATCATCATGTTTAATGGGAGAATGCTACCTTTTTATTCAGCCATTAGTTCAAATGAATTCATTTCTATTTAAATTTATTGATGGGACTTCTAATATTTCCTTCTTTAAAATTTAATTTGAAGATTATAGAGAAACTACAGTTCAAACACATCTTATTAATGCATGTACTTGGCTATATAAATGACTGATTGTTAAACCATATCAAATATCAAATATTTTTCTTTTATTGAAAACCCAAAGTCATCAAAGTTTCTACCTTTTTTGTATCTTGAATACTTGCCAATATTGAATAAATGGGCTGCTGTGGTACAGGAGAACCTGCAGCAACCCCCAGTAAGACACACACAGACATACACACGCAGAGCTTTGGCATATCCTCAAACACAATAATTAATTCCTTTGAATTATTGCTAATATGATTTAGCACTGTTCTTCTTAGAAAATGAACATTTCAAGAACTGCATTCAAACTGGAGCAGAAATACCCCATTTGCAGCTTTCCTGGGAAGGCTTCCCTTTAGTCAGTCCTCCCTACAAATAGCCTCTTCTTACCACATGACTACCAGCTATATGGCAATTTTGGTATTTATGGGTTTCCACTAACTGGACAGGGTGAGTGACATAAAGGGTGAGCAATTTGGCCTTGAAATCAGGACTCAGAGAAACTGTCATGCTAACCAAAGGAAAGCGGAGTAGCATTATAATGCTTTCTTTTAGTTAAAGAGAAATGTTTGGCTTATTCTGAGACACATACAAGCATCAAAATGGAAAATTCGAGAGGCTGTCAGCCACCACCCCCTCCCCACCTCCTCCAACACACACACATCCCACTATTGCAACCAACTCTTTGGATATGAATTCCTCACTCTGACATGAACACCTTCATAACTCAGGGGAGAAATCGCCTGAAATAGACATGGAAGTTCAAGACACTGAAAATCAAACACCAACACCAAAGACAAATTATTTTTTGTATTAATCTGTCAGTTCCAATAGCGGCATCTGATTTAGTTTCATTTGCACAGATCTGACAAGCTTGGAAATGATTCTGTATTGGAGAAGTCTAAGGGAGTTTTGTCTTGTCAAAGCATTCCTAATGGCTCAGCAATCATTGCTGGCTTTATTTAAAAGATGAGTTTGGTAGGGAGGAAAACAAACTCTCTGACTTCAAAATTAAATCAATTGCTTTCAGCCAGGTGTTCTGTGCATTCCAGCTAATTATTCAAGGAGTCCATTCTTCTCAGTTGCTTGACTAAATAATGAACTTGAATAAACTAAACAGTTACTTATGTCACTTGGGTCACAGGTAAGACATCACCACATCAGGCAATTCTACAGTGCTCTAAGTGTGCCTGAAGTTGTCTCAGGCCCTGGGCTGGGTAGGCACATGGGATGCTATAAGTGGACTGAGGACTTCAGCCATCACTTGCTTAATAGTAAGATGCACTCCGAAATATAAATATCTTTGACAGCAATAAAGCGAGGTTGGAAAAAAGCAGCTGACTTTCAATCTTCCTAAAGTTAAAGGAGAAATTATGCTTTCAATATATACAAACACACAAATATATATGTATTATATATGTGTACATGTATACGGAGAGGAGAGAGAGACAGACAGACAGATACAGAGACATTCACGGAAGTGAATTTTTATTCTCGTAAGCTAATAGAGCTCCCAATTCTGAGTTCTCTTTAACCTGACCTCCGAGACAATCCCCCATTTCTCCTTTGTTCATAATTGTTTGAACGTTGTTTTCTCCATTAGATTGTGAGCTCCCAGAAAGCAGGCACTGTATTTTGCCTTTCTCTGTATCCCCAGTCTTAGACCTGAATGCCGCTGTGATTCGATTCTGGTCAGAAGGCCCCCCTCAGCCTGCTCTGTTGGATCATCACTGCAGTCCCACTTCCCCCTACCACATTTGACCCTGGGGCTCAGTCCTCTGGTCTCAATAGTCTCTCAGTTGGGGGGAGTAGGGGAAGGAAAGGGAGAGGGAAGGGAACACACAGCCACTATTATGTGCCAGGCAGACACTGTGCTGAGTCCTTTACCAACATTATCGTCTTCCTTGGCTCCTCCATGGAGACAATTCTGAGATCCCCAAATCCAGCTTGGTCTCTTTTCTAAAAATCAGGCCAACATTTGAAACTGGATCTCCTGCACCTCAAATTCAACCAAAGAGAATTCATTCTTTCTCTCCAAACCCAAATTTCCATATTAGAAGAAAGGGCAGCACCATTCTTCCAGTGACCCTGGTTCCTAGCCTTGGGGTCATCCCCTAGTCCTCACTCTCCCCCAAGATACCTAAGTAGGGGCCATATTATGTCATTCCAAGCTCTATAACATCTCTCCAAGCATCTCTTCTTCATTCCTGCACTGCCCTGCCCCCTAATCCTCCTTAGTTGAGACCCACATCATTTCTTGCCATCAGAACAATCTCCCTCCAGTGTTCCCTCACTCCAACCCAAGATCCTCACAAACCCCAAAGGGATTTCCTTGAGCACTGGACTTTGAAACTTTCTGAATCAATAGACTCCAATGACTCTCTCCTACTTCTAGGATCAATACAACCATTGGCAGCAAAGTGGCTTAGTGGTCAGCATGTCGGAAAGGACAGCAGGAAAAGTGAGTTCAAATTCTGCCTCACGCTAGTTGTGTGACCCAAAGCAAGTCACTTAACTTCTCTCAAACTTGTTTTCCTCATCTGTAAATTAGGATAATAGCACCAATTTCATAGGTTGTAAAGAACAAATGAATTAACATACATAAAGTACTTTGTAAACTTTAAAAAGCTCTCTAAGTGCGTGCTCTAATCCTCCTAACTGAACTCCTTCACAACCTGACCCCAACCTATCCTTGAACTCCTATTACCCAGAAATTTCTGGGCCTAGGTGGCCTTCTCACTGCTCCTTACACATGGCTATACATTCCTACACACTGGGTACCTTACTTTCTGCCTCTCAGAATCTCTCATTCCTTTAGAGTTGACTCCAGGCCTTCTATCTACACAAAGCCTTGGAGGATTCACTCCTTGGTTGGCACCTTTCCCACAAAACTAGCCTGCCTGGATTTATTTGGTATACACTTATCTAAGTACCTGCCCAGTTTTTAAGGGTATCTCTATTCCTTGGCTCAGTGACTGGCACCTAAGGGCACTTAAGATATGCTTAGTGACTGAAGGTCAGCAGAAAAGGAGACTGGTGTGAAAGGCAAGAGCTAATATTTACATAGTACTTTAAAGGCTGCAAAATGTTTTAAATGCATCATTTCATCTGAAACAACCCTATGCCAGCCATGTGAGGTCATTACTAAGGATATTGGCCCTATTTTATAGACAGAGAACCAGGTTACTAGGCACAGCGCTCCACCTCACAGCATGACTGAATACTGCAGGGGAGATGCGAACAAAAGCTTCTCTGACTCCAAGTTAAGCCCTGAATTCACTATACCATGCTGAGTTCTCAAAGCTGCCTTCTATGACTGGGAGAAATCTGCCTAGCAATTTTACAAGGGAGAAAGGCAAAGCAGCAGAGGAGCTTTTCATTATCACGATAGGCAGCATGGCAAAGAGGAGACAGAAGCCTGCATGTAGTGAAGAGGCCTAGGTCGAATTCATCTCTGACACTTATTATCTGGGTGATTCGGGGCAAGTCTCTTAACCAAAGTTTCAGTATCTTCATATGTAAAAAGCAGATTGCGTTATTAGCACTCCTAAACACAAAGGTTTAGTCTGAGGATGGAGCTTTGCAAACCATAAAAAGCTAGAACAGATAAATCTTTTAGTATGTTTTTAAGCCTAGGCTGATGAAAAAGTAGGAAAATACATAAAAACTGTTAAGGTTCAAAAGCCTCTCTTTGCCACCCTTCCATTTTTCTCCCATTTTATGGAAAATTCTCTCTCCTCAAAGTTCTACTTCAATTCATTGCAGCATGGAAGCTCTGACAAGTTCTGCATTGTTGGAAAAGGGGTTTGAATGAGGCCCTGATAACAGGCTGCATCTGCTTTCCAAGAACCAGCCAAGGCTCCTGGGGCTGGGTCACTTGGTGGTGAATTCTTTGGTCATAAAATAAACAAAAAGAAGACAAATACAAAATGGCCTCTAGTCCTGTGTGAGCCCCCTTCAACTTCTACAATGACAGTGATGAGTTGGCAGAAAAGGAGGCACAAAGTGTTTAGATCATCTGTGATTTAATTGTTGGCATTCTAAATGTGAAAGCCCTGCGTAATGATCAATAAGAACCCATACTAGAGGAGTAAAATTAAATCATTCTTTATATTCTTACTATAAACCAGAAGAAGGAAGTTGCAACTAAATAGAAGCATAACTCATAGCTTGGAGAGGCAAAGGAGTTGGTTTTACTATACACTCCCAGTCAATAAAAGGCATTATTTCATGGGATATTTGGTCATCTTATATTTCAGTAGGCTTATAGCTAGGAAAGAACTCCAAGGTCATCAACACAATTACTTCTAGGTAGTTTCAAAAGAGCTCCATAAAAATAAATGGAAACTTATCCAGTAACACCAGTTTCAGAGGATTACAAGATTGAAATATTCTAGGAATATCCTCCAACTTAAATCAATAGCTTATGGGTAAGGCTATCAAGCCTGGTATCATTTAGTTCTTCCAACAGTCTGCCCACTCACTCACTGGGTATCATAGTTTTAGAGTCCCAAATGCCATGTGACTATTTATAGACTAATGGTATCATTTGAAAAGATTTTGTTTAAATTATTATAACTAGTTACAGGGCTCATATCAATATTTTAGAATAAATACTTATACTTTTTTTTAAAGATAACAAACTCATGCTTTAGAAAAGAATTTCCCTCCCCAGGGTACAGTATCTTATAAAAGTGAGCATTCATCAATTTCAATATGACTTGACTATCTGATTTTGCTCTCATCTTTTCCTAATCTTAATATGTTCTTTAGCCTACAAGAAACAAAAGAGTGGTTCAGTGGGAAAAGGGACAACGTATGAGACATTAGTATTACTGAAAGCCACCAAAATTTGCCTCTGTAAGGTCTCAGACTTGAGGGCTGCCATATTAATATACTGATATATGTTAGGGAGCTTTAATGACAGCGCAAACACTTTCAATCTGAATCATTTCAACTGATTACTCAGTCTGGTGGCCCTTTATTCCTCTCCGCTTGCCAAGCCCTCTAGTTTAATTTTTTATATCTGTTTGCTAAATTACTGAACCTGAACTATAATCCTGAAAAATTAAATTATAGGTATTGAGTTCTTTGATATAGGTTTCCTCTTTGTATGCCATAAACAATTTTAAGTCACTAGAATCACTTGAGTTGCATGTAGCAGAAACATTTCCCAAGATTTTATTTATCTACTTGATTTAGCAGAGAAAAAGAACGTTTTCCCTGCTTCTAGCAAGTATGTTAGTAGTTTTCCAATCAATTACAGCAACTAAAATTATAAAATTTCCCCAATTCCTCTTCACGTTGTTATCAATGGCAGTACTAGTGCAAACCGTGTGAGAGATAACTGGAAAATAAACAGTCTTCCACAGGCTAGAGGAAAAGAGATATAAAAAGCCTTCTGAAAAATTCACAGGACACACTTTTGGACTAATTAAATTACTGTCGTTCTCTACCGATGTTTGACCACAAAGTAAGGATGCTTCTTTCATTTGAGCACCCAGATAAGACAAGTCAAAATGGACTGGAGAAAGACCTGGATAGTAGCAGGGTCACATATATATATACACTGTCATTTTCTTGAACAAAATACACTTCTGTGAAGCGTGTCCACCAAAAGAACACATCATTAATAGAACTCATCCAAAGAGCAGAGAAAAGGGACATTATGAGTGGCCTGAATAATGGACACAAATGAATTCTTCCTGAAGCACATAACTTAATACTGTTTCATTTTATGTGAATGTAGTACAAAGAAATGAAGGAACTATAATGTATAAATAAATGTGTTTGTGCTAAAGTGAAAACAAAGCTCATCATTGTGGGCTTCCTTGGACTTCAAAGGAAATAAAAAGGAAACATTATCTAAGTAGTAATAAAAAATGAAAGAATTACCCATTCATCTTTAATTCTTAGGAGCTATGTAAGAGTTGACAAGCTGAGTTTTAAAACATCTGAACACACATTTTAAAAATTAAGTAAATTTATTTTCAAAGGAAATGGGGTTTAAAAAATAGCAAAATAGATCAGTGCAACAGAACAGAAAAAGGAATTATCATAGATAACAGAACTCAATAACCATAAGTTTGATAAACTTGAAAACTAATTACTTGGAAAGAATTCCCTATTTAATAAGAACTGAACAGGGAAACTGGAGAGCTGTTGTGCAGAAATTTAGGTTTACATCATACAAAAACAACATCCTCCACAGAAGGAATGTGACCTGACCTACAATTCAAAAAAAAAAACACCTAAAATGAATGAGATCGGTATTCTTTCATACCTGTGACTAGGGGGAAAATTCTTAACCAAAGAATGGCTAAAGATGATCACAAAATAGAAAAGAATAACTGACTAAAGTACATTCCTAAGTTATTGCATGAACAAAACCAACACAACTAGAAGAAGAAGAAAAGCTGTTGATTGAGGAAAAAAAATCTTTGCATCAAATATGTCTTCTAAAAATCTGACATCTAAGATAAATACAGAATTAACTGATGTGGAAAATAGATTGAGGAGAAACAATTTAAGAATTTCTAGACTACTTAAAATTCATGATCATAGAAAGAATCTCCACATTATATTTCAAGAAATTATAAAGCAAAACTGCTTAGATATCTTAGACCCAGAGGGCAAAATAGACATTTAAAGAATCTACTGATGAATTCCTGATAAAGATGTCAAGATGAAAACTCTCAAGAACATTATAGCAAACTGCAAACTTACTAGGTCAAGGAGAAAATACAACCAGCATCCAGAAAAGAGATAATTCAAATACTTGTGGAGCCACAAGACTGGTTAACTCCCACAATGAAGGAGCAAAGGGCTTCAAATATGGTATTTCAGAAGGTAGATGATATTCCAGAAGGGAATGGAGTTAGGATTATAATCAAGAATAACCTACCCAGAAAAACTGAGTATAATACTACGGGAGGGAAATAGAATATTTAGTGAAATAAAGGACTTTAAAGCACTTCTGATGAAAAGACCAGAGTTGAATATTCAAACATAATACTTGAGAGAAGCATAAAAAGGTAAACATGACTGATAAATCAAAAAGGACTTAAGATTAAACTGTTTACATTCCTATGTGGGAAGATGATACCTGTAACCCCTAAGAACTTTTATCATCATTAGGGTAGTCAGAAGAAATCTACTTAGGGAGTATAAATGTGAGTCTATTACATTAGAAGGTTTTAAGAAGAAAAATGGAAAAATGAGAAAGAGGGTTACACTGGGAGAACAGTAAAGGGAGAAAAAGAGTGTAGTTAATTATTATCCCACATAAAAGAAGTATCCAAGAAGGAGTTTTTAAAGTGGTGGAAAAAATAGGGGAACAGGTAACATTTGAAATCTCATTCTCATTTGAACTGATTTAAAGAGGGAAGGATATAGATAGATAGATAGATAGATAGATAGATAGATAGATAGACAGACACACACACACACACATATATATATGTATATATATATATATACACATACATACATACACACATATACATGCACATATATGTATACACTCAGTTGAGGGCAGAAATTTATCTCATCCGACAGGGAAATAGATGGGGAAAAGATTAAGAGAAAGGATGGAGATAATAAGAGGGAGGGCCAACAAAGGGAGGCAACAGTCAGAAGGAAAATAGTCATTTAAGAAGGAGAAAGGGTAAAAAAAAGAATTATAAATAGAATGAGGGGAGAGAGGGAAATGTATAGTTTGTAATCATAAGTGTAAATGGGAATGGGATGAACTTACCCATAAAAGAGAAGACAGAAGAATAGATTAGAAACCAGAATCCAACAAAATACATTGTGTACAAGAGACACACTTAAAACAGACAAAGAGTTAAAATGAGGGAATGGAGTAGAATCTATTATGCTTCCTCTGAAGTACAAAAGGTAGGGGTAGCAATTGTGAACTGAGACAAAGTAAAAGGAAAAGCAGTGGCAGCTAGATGGCTCATTGGATAGACCACTGGGCCTGAAGTCAGGGAGACCTGAGTTCAAATTCAACCTTCAACAACTACTCTGTGACCTGGGCAAGTCACTTAACCCCTGTTTGCCTTAATGCACCAGAGAAGGAAATGGAAAACCACTATAGTACCTTTGCCAAGCAAACCCCCTGGACAGTATGGTCTACTGGGTCACAAAAGGTTAGACACAAATGAACAATAACAAAGCAAAAATAGGCCAAATTCCAAGAGATAATCAAGGAACTATATTTTGCTAAAAGGTGGCACAGAAAATGAATTGATATCAATACCAAACATACATGCACTAAATGACAGCACCCAAATACTTAAAGAAAAAGTTAAATGAATTTATAGGAAAAAACAGACAGTGGAACTATACTAGTAGGAAACCTTAATTTATCCCTCTTAGGCCTAGAAAAATCTAGCCATAAAATAAGCAGAAAAAAAGTTAAAGAGATGATTAGAATTATAGAAAAATTAGATATGGTAGACCTATGGCAAATAGTAAATGGAAATAGAAAGGAATATAGCATTTTTTTTATCATCTATACAAGGCATCTTCACAGAAACTGACTATATATTAGGGCATTAAAAACCTCACAAACAAATGCAGAAAAATGAAACATACTTTTTGGACGATAATGCAGTAAAAATTACATTCAGTAAGGGGTTTGGGAAGCACAGATACAATTTTTATCTCTAAAAGCTTGCATCAATAAAAGAGAGAAAGAACAGATCAATGAATTGGGCATGCAAATTTAAAAAAAAACTAAAAAAAGAAAAAATTGAAAATCCCAATTATATATCAAAACAGAAATTCTGAAATCAAAGGAGAGAGTCATAAAATGGAAAGAAAAAATAAAACACATTGAATGAATAAAACTAGAAGCTGGTTTTATGAAAAAAACAATAAAAGACAAATCACTGGTTAATCTGATTTAAAAAAGGAAAGAAGAAAAACAAATTAACAGAATCAAAAAATGAAAAGGGTAAATGCACAAACAATGAAGATGAAATTGAAACAATTATTAAGAATTATTTTGCTCAATTATATGCCAATAGAACTAACAATTTAAGCAAAATGAGTGAATATTTACAAAAATATAAATTGCCCAGATTAATAGAAGAAGAAATACAATACTTAAAATAACATTCTCTAGGAAAAAACTATTTAACAAGCCATAAATGAGTTCCCTAGGACTGCTGGATTTACAAGTAAATTCTATTAAACACTTAAAGAACAATTAATTCTAATACTATCCAAACTATTTGAAAAAAAAGAAGTAAAGAAGAAATTCTACCAAATTCTCTTATGATGCAAATATGATTTTGATACCTAAACCAGGAAGAGCAAAAACAGAAAGCTATAAACCAATTTGCCTGATGAATATTGATACGAAAATTTTAAATAAAATCTTAGCAAGAAGATTACAGCAATATATCACAAAGATAATATATTATAACCAGGTTGGATTTATACCAGGAATGCAGGGTTGATTAAATATCAGGAAAACTATAAGCATAATTGACCATTTCAGTGACCGAAACAAGAAAAATAATATCATAACAACGGACACAGGAAAAAAACTTTTGATAAAATACTATGCCTACTGCTATTATAAATGCTAGAAAGCATAAGAATAAATGGACCTTCTCTTAAAATGACAAGCAGTATTTATCTGAAACAAATAGCAAGTATTAACTGAAATAGAGATAAACTAGGAGCGGGTGGGTGAGGGGGAGTAAGGATGTCTATTATTATTAATACCATTATTGTTCAATGATAGTCAAAACAATTAACAAATTCAGCAAAGTTAAAGTATATAAAAATAAACCCACAGAAATCATCAGTATTTCTGTATATTACCAACAAAACCAAGCAGGAAGAGATACTAGGAGAAATTCCACTTAAAATTACCAGAGATAGTATAAAATACTTGGAAGTCTGCTTGCCAAGACATACACAGGAACTATATGAACACAATTACAAAATACTTTTCACACAAATGCAGACAGATGTAAATAACTGGAGAAATATTAATTACTCATGAGTAGGCTGGGTCAATGTAATAAAAATGACAATACTGACTAAATTAATTTACTTATACAGTGCCATACCCATCAAACTGCCGAAGAATTATTTTGCTAAGCTAGAAAAAAATAGTAACAAAATTCTTCTGAAGGAAGAAAAGGTCAAGATCATTAAGGGAATCAATGAAAAAAAAAAATGTGACAGAAGGAGGCCTTGCAGTACTAGATCTCAAACTATATTACAAAGCAGTAAACATCAAAACAATTTGGTAGTGGATGAGAAATAGTGGCTGAACAATGGAACAGATTACGTATGCAATATACAGAAGCAAATGAACACAGTGGTCTAGTGTTTGAGAGACCTTGCAATGCTAGTTATTGGGGAAAAACTCACAACTTGACAAAACCTTCTGGGAATACTGGAAAGCAGTTTAGCAGAAAGTAGATAAAGACCAACATCTCACACTACATACCACAATAAGCTCAAAATGAATACATGATTTAGATATAAAGGAGTACATAAACAGCAAATTAGGGAATCATAGGGAAAATTGCTTTTCAGATCTTTGAATGGGGATTCATGACCAAATAAGAGATAGAGGTTCATATAAGGTAAAATAAATAGTTTCAAAAACATAAAATTAAAAAGATTTTGCACAAACAAAAGCAACACAGTAAAATGAAGAAAAGCAGAAAAACAGGAAGAACTTTTACAGCAAAATTCTCTAATAAATGTCTCATATCCCAAATATATAGAGATCTGAGCCAAATTTATAAAAATAGTATCCATTCCCCAACCGATAAATGGTAAAAGGATATAAACAGGTAGTTTTCAGCAGAAGAAATCACAGCTATTAACAGTAAAAAAAATGGCCTATATATTACTAATAATTAGAAAAATGAGACAACTCTCAGGTACCACCTCATATTCATAATATTGGCTAAGGTGATAGATAAGGAAAGTGACAAATGTTGGAGGGGCTGTGGGAAGATAAATACAATAATTCACTATTGTTAGAACTAGGAACTGATCTGTCTGTTCTGAAGAATTTGGAACTATGCCCAATGTAGTAAAAAAAACACCAACAAAAAACCAAAACAAACAAAAAACTGCCTATCCTTTGATCCAGTAATACTGCTCTGAGGTCTTTACCTCAAAGGGACTGATAAAAAAGGAAAAAGATTCAAATGTACAAAATATTTATAGCAGCTCTTTTGTGGCAACAAAGAACTGGGAATGGAGGGGATGTCTACCAATTGGGAAATGGCTGAACAAGTTATGGGTATTGTATAGTGTTGTGCTAAAAGAACTGATGAATGGGATGGTCTCAGGAAAACCTGGGAACACTTATATGAACTGGAGCAAAGTGAAGTAAGCAGAACCAGGAAAACAATCTAAACAGTAAGAGCAATATTATAATGACAATCAACTATAAAAGACTTGGTAACTGATCAGTACAATGATCTGCCATAACTGCAATGGATTCATGATATAAAATGCCATCCCTGACAGATAAACAACTGCTGAACTCAGAGGGCCCAATGAGGCTCTTTTTTCTGCATTTTTTCTTTGCTTTTTTTTCCAGACCATGGCTAATGCAGAAATACATTTTGCATGATGCCATATGTGTAAATGGGTATTGTTTTTCTTTTCAGTGATTTCGGAATGAGTAAGGGAGGGGGCTGGAGAGAGGACAAAAATTTGAAATTCAAAAAAAAGTAAAAGGAGAGCAAAAGACAAAGAAAAAAGAATGGCTAAATGATGCTTTTACAAGAACATAAAGGGATATTACAGGACCACAAAAAAGTGAATATGAAGAATTCTGAGGATTATAAGAAGATTTATATGAACTAAAGCAGAATGAAGTAAGAAAAATCAGGAACACATTGTATACAATATGACTATAAGGTATATGGAAAGAATAATAAAAATCAGAAGTGAACATTGTATAACTATCATGAACAAACTAACTTCATGCCGCTCCATTTCCAGAAGTGGAGGACTACGATCACAGAATATGACGCAGACTTGTCAAACCAACTTTTTTCTTTTTTTGTCAAAAGGAATAGTTCTTTAGGTAGGGGAAGGCGAATGGTACATTCACAAATGACATCAATGTGAAAATAAAGGATGTTTTGTTTAATAAAGAAAATTGGGAGGAAGAATCTCCATTTAAAAAGTGCCATTGGAATATGCATTCTCCAGGATAAGGCATAGTTTCTCTAAATTGGATTCGTATTGGCCTAAGTTGGTCCAAAGCTGAGATGAAATCATAGAATTTAATGAGATAACAGGAAAGTGGGCATTTGTGGCCTATTACTACTAATTTCACTAAACATATTTTAGTGTTTGCAATGTAAAGCAAAGCCTTAGCAAGTACTCAGACTCTTCAAATTTGCTAATTACTAGACTCGATTAGAAACTGTGTAAGTGTAGGGCAAGAAGAGTTAGAAAATCACCAAATAATCATTTGCTATCAATCTTAACTAAGCAAAGCAATAATAATGAAACATCCCTTGACCAGGAAAAGAACTTTGGCAGCCTTCTATCTGCTATCTCTTTCAGTAATGCATACCAGCACTGTACAGTGCACTGCTGGGAAAACTCTTATTCTGCCTGCAGCAACTAGTATATGTGAATTTTAAAATCAAAGGCTAAAACTCAGACTGAAATCTCTTTCTCTCATGTATAGTCTTAATGCAAATCCACCAATGGCAAGGGAGTATAAAAGTAGAAGCTTCAATATAATTCACCCTATATGTGCAGGGCTGCTAAGGACACATTGTATGTCTAGTCTCCCCACTAAGCCTCTTTTGGTTTGTTTCCTTTTACACAACATGGATCTATCTCATTCTAACATGGCCAGATGTGTGCAGAGTTGTGTGGAGTTTGGGTTATGTTCCAACTTGTTTCTTTTTGGAGACTGTAGGAAATGGCTGCCATGACTATCTTTCTGAATAAATTTACTTGCCAGTCTTTGAAATATTCCCATTTTCCTCATTATAATCCTATCCTAATGTCTCTGCTTGTCAAATCAAAGGTGACCATCACATCTCTCTGACTGCAGGAGAACACCACTACACTAACACCTTAAGTGTTGCCAAGATTATTTTGCAAAACTTTTATGAAATGGGAGCTGAAAATAACATAATTAGGAACACAGAGAAAGGAATATAGCCAATGTGATCTTCCTGGACAAGAACAGCAACAAAAATGTCCCAGCTTATGCCAAAATACAAAGTCACATGTAGGTTTAACTTGGTGGAAAAAGTATACAGGGACTGAGCAAGCCGCTGATTCGGTAATGTCCATCTTCACACATCCAGCATGAAACACAGTGCCTTAAGCAGATGCTTAATAAATGTTTGCTGAATTGAATACTATATGTGGGCAGTTTAAATTAGGAGGAGGTTCATTATTCTAAATGTTTATTTATAAGACAATTTTGGGAAAACTTAGAACATATTTTCCCACAGAATCGACTTCAAATGTGATGGTTGGGGTGCCAGGCTAGCTGTCAAAGGTTAGTTAGCCCATAATTCACCTTTAAAAGAAGAGAAGGGAATGAAAGAAATTCTCAGTGGAAAGGAGGGGGAGAATAATTGGATGGAATACATATATAATCTCTGTTTAGCATATAAGAGACTTTTTTTAAAGAAGAGATTAAAATGAATAAAAAAATACATTAAGTATTTACTACATGGTAAGTGTTTGGCTAAGGACTGGGGATAAAAATAAAGAAACTAAGACAGTTTCTGTACTCACGGAATTTTATATTCTAATAATGGGAGACAATGTAAGGTCATGGTAGTCAAGGAAGGATACTTTGGTTTGGAAAGCCACGGTAAGTAAAGTCACAGAGGAGGAAACTGACACATCCTTCCCAAGGTCAGTAAGAGTAGATTTAACTATGGTTCCAGAAAGGAAGGGAGAGGGGCCTGAGACAGAAGGTAATGGCATAGCAGCATCACAGTTGGTAAGGAGATAGCCAGGGGATGAGAAAAAGTATGACTAGAGCTGGTCCTAAACAGAGTAGGCAATCCTCAATTAGCATTGTGAGTCCCAGGGCAGGAGTCTCAGGAATAAAAGGAAGAGTGAGGTATTCCCTGGTTTGCTTTCTGCTCTGGGAAGCATACTTTATTTTTAAGTTTTAAAATTACTATTAAGGTTTTAAGATTGCCTTTAAAGATGGAACATCACTTAATACTCATTTAAATATTTTTACTCATATATTTCACATATTGACTAACAAGCCCAAAATGTATAGGAAGAAGAAAAAGAAACTGAATTCAAGCTCTCCTATTTGTACCTGGGCAAATCAATTCTTTCCAAGCTTCAAATTTCTTATTGGAAAGTGATGACCTCTACAATCCTATCCAACTCTAAATTCTAATATTCAATGATCCTATGTATCTATCCATCATCATCCTTAATGTTCAAACAACTAAAAAACGGATGCATTCTTGAAGCTAATCAATTCTTTTTAAAAATAGATTTTAATATTTTTCATTTTCATTAACATCTACATTTCCCAATGGACCACTTTTTTCACCCAATAGCAGGGAAGCAGTCCCTTGTAATAAAGAATTTAAAAGAAAGAAAAAAAAATTCCCTAACACTAACCAATATATCTAAAAATATCTGATGTTATATTTAGTGGTCTGCATGGACTGTCCTTGAAAAGAGGAATCAGAAAACATCTTCTCCTAAAACTTCTTCAGGACTAAGTTTGGCATGTGAAATTTCACAGCATTCAACGGTGAATCCTATGTTATTGTTCACTGTAGCAATCATAGCAATGCTGTTTTCCTGGTTCTGCTAACCTCATTCTGCATCAATTCATATATGTCTTTTCATCCTTTTCTGTCTTCATCACATGCATCATTTCTTACAGAGCAATTCTTAATCAAATTATACATATACTATATCTATCACAAATAAATTTCCCTGCTTAAATGCAGAAAAATGAAATATTCAGGATGGCAATCCAGAGGCCAGGCATAGAGAAACAGAATGAATTCTCTATTCCTCCACTCCACTGTTCTATTTCTAACTTTCTTTTCTACTTTTTTAGCCTCACACCATTGTCTCTCTGGTCCCTCTCAGATGTGGACTTTACTTCCAATTTCTTCCAAGGAAATAAAAATTAACATGAAAACCTCTTCTATCTACTTCTATACTTCAAATCCCCGCCACATTGCCCTTTTCCCTCCACAGACTCCCCATCTGTGCCCTAACTCCCTTCCAGATTCCTCTAGGTCTGGGAACTTCCTACCAACTCTAGTCATCAATATGGTATCTTTATCACAGGCTCTTTCTTTGCTAACTACACACAAGCCCATGTAAGTCTCTTACTATCCTCTTAAAAAAACCCACTTGACCTTGTCACCCCCTCAAGACTTCTATATTTCTCTGCCCTTTCACAGCCAAACTCCTAGAAAAAGTTATTTACATTTATTATCTATTCCCTCTATTCTCATTCATTTACCAATCCCTTTTAACTAGCTTTTGATCCTACCACGCAACTCAAAATTCAATCTGTATGGCTACTAATTTTAATGACCTTTAACTCAGTCTTCACCTGTTCCTGACACTGGTGCCTATCTCCTTCTGGATATTTTCCCAGTCTGGCTTCTATGACAGTGTCTGGTACACAGAAGGCACTCAATAAATGTTTATTGGTTAATTCACTATTCCTCAGTCTCTTTTGTGGGATAAATATGTGTGTCTGTCCCCTTGAATACCAGTATACGATCTTTTTCTGTCTTTACTTTTTTTGTGACATTATTAGCTCCCATGGGTTTGATTATCATCTCTAAAAAGATGAGGCCTAAGTTTATACATATGTGTGTGTACATCACACACACACACAGAACTCCAGTCCCATATCACCAGTTGCCTGATGCACATTTCTACCTGAACATACCAGAGTACATCAGCAACTGTCTAAGGCAGGATTTGAAAGCAGTGCCTGACACAAAATAAGCACTTAACAAATATTCAGTGTCCAAGTCTAGAATTCTGTCAACTCTGCTGCTGGGATGAAGTCAAGTAGAGGCAAATTTAGGCTTGAAGTAAGAAAAACTCCTCCAAATTAGAGCTGCCACCAAGTAGAAAGGGTTGCTTGGGGAATTCACGTATTCCCCTTCGTTGATATTCTTAAAGCAAAGACTGGATGATGCTGTTGGGAATGTTATACAACAGACTCTTGTTCTAGGACAGATTGGACTGGACAGTTTTGACTTCCCTTCCAGCTCTGTGATACTGCCCATGGGGAACACACCAAATGATACCCTAGGACAAACATGTCCCTTTTCCTTTTAGAGAATCAGAAAATGGCAAAGTCCAACTCTTTAGGGGTCAGAGAAGCATGACTCTTTGAGAAGTGCCAATATGGGTTCTATAATAAGGCATAAGATTGCGTTGGATTTCAAGTTGGAAGGTAGCACATCTAGGGTCATTTATTTCAGTTGTCCTTTTAGTCCAAGGTTTGTTTGTTCATGGTAATTTAAATGCTCCCTAGATATAATCAGAGTAGGAGGTTCTGGACTGTAACCTGGTGCAGGTGAACCTGAAAACAAGAGAAATATTTCACTGCCTTGCCCAATGAAAAGATGCTGGCTAACCTTTCAATCTACCACTGCTACTGCTAATCTGACACAGCTGCCTCATCATAGGCATGGGAGGAGGTAGAAGAGGTAGAAACGAACCTTTAAAAACGTGTGGGAAAATTTATCTGCAGCAATATCTAGAAAAGAAAACATGAGGTGAACTTTAGGTTCTGTCCAAAATAAACCTCAAAAGTGGCTCAAAAATTCTTTTGTTTCTCCAAATGAAGAAAAATCCAGATGCAGGCTCTACATTAAAAACCAGAGACAATGAGCACAGAGAGAAAGGAAAGGGGACAAAAAATAGGAGTGATGCTATTTTTGCAGCACTTTAATCTAAGTCTCTTCACTACATGCTTCTGCAAAGACTCAAAGGGAGGCCAGAAACATCATCAAAGGAAAAAGGAACGGATGGCCAGACACTTCGGTGTAATTTAAACAGCAACCCTGATCAAAAGTAATCAAAAAGGAAAAAAAAAACTGTATTCATCCATAAAGATGGGATAAAGTTTCGCGAAATAAAGAGGACTAAAAAGGTCAAACAATCGCGAACACTGCGGGGGCAGGGCAGGGGAGAAGGAACATATTATGCTCGACTTACTCAAAGATTCTTTGAAGTACTTAAATGGTACAAAACATGTCATGGACAACAGTTCAGAAAGAAGAGAAATAAAGTGCTTCACCCAAAGCTAGAAGTGCTTCTAGATAGTACCTTGCACACAGTAGGTACTCAAAAATAATTGTTAGTGAGATATCATAGAACCACAAAATAGCAGAAATTCAAGAAACCTTAAATGTTAACTAATACATAGGATCGGCCAAGATGGCGGAGTAGAAGGACACACATTTACGAGCTCCGAGCCCACAACCCATGGAATTGAGGTAAAAGGAGATCCCCATAAATTCTGAATCTCTGCAGGGGGTGCATAAACATAGGGGAAGAGATTTCCATTCCACTGAACCCTGGAGAGCCGTCCCCGGGGTCCATCGCACCCCGGAAAGCGGACCCCACCCCCACCCCTGGCCGCGGCCCCAGAGAAGCTGACCCGAGCAGACTTCAGAGAGGAAAGCTCCGGGGGAAGCTCCGGCAGCCGGGAAAGTCCCTCCGCCCACAGAAGCTACAGGTCAGTAAGAAAGAAGGCTGCGATAGGGAAGGGGAGCGGAGCGTCTCCGTGACTCGGGCCCCCTCGGGAGGAAGCGGCGGTGGCAGAGACGGGGGCAGGAAGCGGAGGAGGCAGAGGCGTGGGCGGGCAGCTGAGGCGGCAGCGGCCCAGGACTCAGGAATCCCCCAGCAGCAGGCAGGATCTTCAGTACTGAAGGTCTTTCCAACCTGAGGGAGCCGAGCAGGGGAGACGGCCCTGCCCCCACCCTGCTCTACTGCTGAACGCCTCTGAATAAAACCCCCAAGGGAGCTGAGCACAGCAGGCGGGGCCCCCCACCCTGCCCCCACCCGCTCCGTTCCTGAAAGTCTCTGCAGAAAGCCCCTGAGGGCCCAAGCTTAGAAGGCGGCCCTACCCCCACCCCTGCGCCAGAACTAAAGCTTGCCGCGGGAAAGCGCATTTGAATCTCAGAGGCCAAGCACTAGCTCGGTGGATCCAGGCGGGGGTGGAAAGGAATCTCAGAAGTCAAGTAACTGGCTGGGAAAATGCCTAGAAAGGGGAAGAAAAATAAGACTTTAGAGAGTTTTTTCCAACAAATGCAAATGATCCCGACCTTCGGATCTGATGGGGAGGACGAGAACGTATTTTTCCCATCAGGGAAAGATGTGGAGGGCGGGGCCTCAGTACCCCAGACACCCCAGGGGGGTGTTGGGTGGGCTCAGGCCTTGGAAGAGCTTAAAAAGGATTTTGAAAAGCAAGTTAGACAGGTGGAGGAAAGACTGGGAAGAGAAATGACAAAGATGCAAGAAGAGTATGAAAAAAAGGTCAATATCTTGGTAAAGGAGACCCAAAAAAATGCTGAGGAAATTAACACCTTGAAAAATAGGCTCACTCAATTGGCAAAAGAGGTTCAAAAAGCCAATGAGGAGAAGAATGCATTCAAAAGCAGAATGAGCCAAATGGAAAAAGAGGCTCAAAAGCTCACGGAATTTAATAGTTCTCTCAAAATTAGAATGGAACAGATGGAGTCTAATGACTTTATGAGAAACCAAGAAATCACCAAACAAAACCAAAAGAATGATAAAATGGAAGAGAATGTGAAATATCTCATGGGAAAAACAACTGACCTGGAAAATAGATCAAGGAGAGACAACTTAAAAATTATGGGACTACCTGAAAGCCATGATCAAAAAAAGAGCCTAGACATCGTCTTGCATGACATTATCAAGGAAAACTGCCCTGACATTCTAGGACCAGAGGGCAAAATAAGCATTGAAAAAATCCATCGATCACCACCTGAAAGAGATCCAAAAAGAGAAACTCCTAGGAACATTGTGGCCAAATTCCAGAACTCCCAGCTCAAGGAAAAAATCTTGCAAGCAGCTAGAAAGAAACAATTCCAGTACTGTGGAAATACAATCAGGATAACCCAAGATCTAGCAGCTTCTACATTAAGGGATCGAAGGGCGTGGAATAGGATATTCCAGAAGGCAAAGGAACTAGGACTGAAACCAAGAATCACCTACCCAGCTAAACTGAGTATAATACTTCAAGGGAAAATATGGTCTTTCAATGAAACAGAGGACTTTCAATCATTCTTAATGAAAAGACCAGAGCTGAAAAGAAAATTTGACTTTCAAACACAAGAATGAGAGGAAGCATGCAAAAGTAAACAGCAAGGAGAAGTATTAAGGGACTTACCAGAAATGAACTGTTTGCATTCATACAGGGAAGGACAATATTTCTAACTCTTAAAACTCTTCAGTATCTGGGTGGTTGGTGGGACCACACATACACATGTACACGCATGCACACACATACACACATGCATTCACATGCAGAGACAGAGAGCACAGATTGAACTGAATAGGATGGGACCATACCTTAAAACAAATTAAGGTAAATGGTGAGAGAGAAATGTAGTGAGAGGAAAGAGGGGGAAATGGAAGGGGGTAACTATATGTCATTTAAGAGGCAAGTAGGAGATGTTTTTAGTGGAGGGAAAAAGAGGAGAGCTGAGGAAAAAAACAAACAAACAAACAAACAAAAGTTTACCCTCATCACATTTGACTAAACGAAGGAGTGAAATGCACACTCATTTTGGTATGAAAACCTATCTTACAGTATAAGAAAGCGGGGGAGAAGGAGATATTGGGGGGGGATGATGGAAGGGAGGGCAAAGGGAGGAGGGAGTAATTGAAAGTCAACACTTGGGGAGGGACAGGATCAAAGGACAGAAGAGAAACAATGAGGGGCAGGTTAGGAGGGATGGCAATTCAGTTAGTCTTACACAACACGACTATCAGGAAGGTCATTTGCAAAGCTACACAGATATGGCCTATAATGAATTGCCTGCCGTACCAAAGGGAATGGGTGGGGAGGGAGGGATGGGGAGAATTTGGAACTCAAAGTTTTAGGAACAATTGTTTAGTATTGTTGTTGCAACTAGGAAAGAAGACATACAGTTAATGAGGAATAGAAAGTCATCTGGCCCTACAGGAGAAAAGAGAAGATAGAGACAAGGGAAGGGAGGGATGACAGAAGAGAGGACAGATTGGAGATAGGGAAAATTAGATTGCTTGGGGTATTGGGGTGGGGGGAGGGGAGAAAAGGGGAGAAAATTTGGAACCCAAAAATTTGTGAAAAACTAATACATAGGATCACACTTCAAAGGACATCATAAAACAGTGATAAAACTATAAAACAGTGATAAAACTATAAAACATCAAAACTAGTGATTACTGGTTACAAAACAGAAAAGAAGATCAGTGGAAAAGACTAAGGAAGATCCAGAGGGAATTGGACACAGCAACCATTGCTCAATAAACCCCCAAAAACAGACAAATTCAACAAGAATTAGTGGGAAAACTGCAAAGCAAATATTAGAAAATTGGTTTAGACCAACATCTTCAATAGAAAAGGTCATATCATTAAAAAAAGTAGAGAGACATTTGATATTTACAGTGATCTATATAGAGGATACAACTGAGCATAAAAGATAAATTATTTCAATTGTATAAAATTTAAAAGCTTTTGGATAAATGAAATCAATGCAACTATAATAATGAGACATACTTTTGGGTAGGGAAAAACCTTTGCAACATGTATCTCTAATAAAATTCTAACATTCAAAATCTATAAAGAATTGATGTGTGTGTAACTGTATGTATAGGATCAAAAGCCCTTCTCCAAGAGATAAGGTGTCATAAGATATGAACAGTTTCACACGAAGAACTGCAAAATGACAACCCTCAGAACAAGTCCTCAGACTGTTGTTAGGATAAAATGAGATAATACATGTCAAAACACTTCACAGACTTTAAAGCGCTATATAAATGCTAGCTATATCATACAGCCTCTTATACAGAACATAACAAGATATTCCTCCCAGGAAAGGTTTGATAGGAAAACCTTTTACAGTCAATTTATATTGTGCATACCCTAAAGTATATTTGTAACTGGAAATTTGTTGCTGTTGTCTTATATAGCTCCAAAATGTCACTCTCCTAAGACCAACTAGCATTTTTCAACATTGATCTCAAAAATACAGGTAGTTAGGATGAGATTTAAAAAGTGACACTCAAATCCAAAGTGCAGATTATCAAAAAACACCTGGGATATGATCAACAATTAAGTGGTAAAGTCAAGATAATTACTTGATTAAAAACACACACATGAAAGAAACACTAACCAAAATGCCAATAGTCAATAAACATTTATTAAGCACCTGAGTTCAGCACTGTGTTAAGTGCAGGGGCTTCAAATAAGGAAAAGAAAGACAGTCCCTGACCTGTAGGTGCTTACAATGTAATAGGAGAAGAAAACCCACAAAAGGAAGCTGAAAAGGAAGGAGGTTGTGTCAAGTATACTGAGGGCTTAGGGGGATGACGTCCCAAAAGCAAGCAGAGCAATGGGCGGGAAAGAAAGAAGTAGTTCTCTCACAGCCAGTTTTGGATTTTCCTTTGAGACTGTGACGGATTCCTTTGGTGTCTGAATTGGGACTTGATAGTCACTGAGGTCCCATCCAACTCTCAAATTGTGTGATACTTTAGAATGACCAAGCATTTCCCACAGAGATGAACCACTTGAAGAAATAGCTGTTTAATCATAAGACAATGTGGTTCTAGGACAAGGCTCTTAATAAATGTTTGCTAACTAAATTCATGGAGTTACTGTTACAGCCACCAATATGGAGTCCTAACAGACGAAACAATCTTTGGGATGGAGAGGAGGAAATGGTCCAAGCAGAGAGAGCTGGAAGAATAGGTCACTTCTTAAGGATGTTGTCAAGAGAAAGAGACAACTCAGGCCTTAGTCAAGCATTTATTAAAGGCAGAGACAGCTTAGGCTAAACTAGGTCCCGGGAATACTCAAGTGTTGCAAGCAGGGAGAGAGAAGGGAAAAAAAGGAGGGAAAAATAAAACGTCAAAGGTGATACACTTAGCTAGGGCAATTGTGGAGACATCATGGATACGAGGACTCTTCAGAGAGTAACAAGTTCTATACAAAGTATTATCAAGAATGCTTTCCTTTTCATTGACTACATGCATACATTTAATGTAAATGTAACATACTAATTTATGTCACTAGAACAGCAGAACAAGATGGCATCATTGCTTTGATGAATGTATATTGCCAACATCAAAACTTGTACACAGCCTCTTGGGAACAGAATGTGGAAAACTATCTTGAAAACATTTTAATTTTAGTATTCTCAGCATGGATGCTCCAGGATCTCACAGTAAAGCTGAAACGGTAATACTTTCTAACAGTAAATGACACTTTATTGTAAGAATACATTTCTATTACTCAAATTATATCAAATACATGAGTTGCAGGGAGATGGGCAAAACAAGGAGTCCTGTAACGAGAACTATGAAATCCCTGAAAAGCACCAGGGTGCCATGATGACATTCATAATGATATATGTCACTGCTGTTCAGTTGTTTCAGGCGAACTCAACTCTCTATGACCTCATGTGGGGTTTTCTTGGCAAAAATACTCAAGTGGTTTGCTACTTCCTTCTCAGGCTCATTTTACAGATGAGAAAACTGAGGGAAACAGGGTGAAGTGACAAGTTCAGGACCACATAGCTAGTAAGTGTCTGAGGCCACATTTGAATTCAGGTCTTCTTGACTCCAGGCCCAGCACTCTACTCACTATGCCACCCAGGTGCCCCAATTATATACATATCATTTACCTATACATCCCTTGTTTAGATAAGGCAAGGACACATTCTCTAGTTATGACTACATAATACAGTAAAGAAAATGTCTTTATATTAATAACAGAGGAGTGAGTGCAATCTGCATATGTTTGTGAGCTAATTATCTTTTTTAGCTTTCTGGGAACAGTATCTTTGTAGTAGTAATTAGATCAATAATAGTCTAAAATAATTAGTGCACCTGCAAAAGTACCCTACAGAGTCCAGAGGGTACTCAGTTTACAGGTGTGGCCTATGTGATCTATGGAATTTGGCCTGAAATTGTACTACATCAAGTGGGAGACAAATCCAATATTTTCAACCACTTCAACCCAATCAAACGTTTCGCTGTAGCCCAGGTCCCAGCCTGACATCTTCCCCCACCTCTGCCAGGCCTCATTTGGCCTCAGTTATACACCCCCCAGTCTCCTGGTCATGGCCCCACACCGATCCACTTTCTAACATTTCATCAGAATGAGGCCAGGGACCATTTGGGCTGCAGAGGCATCTTTTTTCCAGCATCTAATTCAGTGGTTGGCCCAGAGTAAGTGCTTACTCAATACTCACTCCATCTATCATCATCATCACCTTCATCTTCATCATGATGTTACCTTAAGGTTTTTCTTTTTGGAATCTGGGGGCAGTCAGGTGGGGCAGAATGGAACGCTGGGCTTGGAGTCAGAAGACCTGAGTTCAACTCTCACTTCAGATACTTACTAGCTATGTGACCCTGGGTAAGTCATTTAATTTCTCCCAACCTCAGTTTCTTCACATGTAAAATGGTGATAATATAAGGGTAGCCATGCCACAGAGTTGCTGGGAGCATCAAAGGCACTTTGCAAACCTTAAAACATAATAGAGATGTTGGCTATGATTATCACTGTTATTCAAAGGATGTTAAAGGACACACACCTATGAATTAAACTAAAGAACACTTTATTATAAGGACACATTTGTATTATTTCAATTATATTGGATACTTGAGTTACAAGGAGATGGGAAACCGCATCATTTTAGAAGCCAAGCTGTGAAGGAATGGCCTTCTGTACTGTTTTTCCCTGTTTCCTTTCGGTCTTTGCAGTTCCCAGCACCTGGGAATACTTTTTATGGATAAAATCCTAGGGAACTTCCTAAAACCTCCTGTGTCTACATGACAGCATCTGCCATGTGAAAGTTGCTTACTAAAGGCATGTTGAGAGTTTCCTCAAAGCAAAACAGAAAGTCTTGCGGACAGCCAAATATGCTTTTGTCTTTATATTGCCAGTGCTTAGCATAGTCCTGGGCTTACATGAATGAGAGAGGGATTGTCCCAGTCCAAAGCCAATACACGCAAGAGATTTAAGTGACTGCTCTTATTCTGTCTTTTCTGTTGACTTCTCTTCCTCCTATGCAGCCCTACCTGTACTCCTGGGGCAGCTAGGTGGTGCAGTGGATAGAGCACCAGTGCAGGAGTCAGGAGGACCTGAGTTCAAATCTCACCTCAGACACTTGACACTCACTAACTGTGTGACCTTGGGCAAGTCACTTAAACCCAATTGCCTCATCCTGGGCCATCTCCAGTCATCCTGATGAATATCTGGTCATTAGATTCAGATGGCTCTGGAGGAGAAGTGAGGCTGGTGACCTGCACAGACCTCCCTCACTTGAAACAAAGTGAAGTGCAAGTCATGTCATCATTTCTCTGATGGTCTTCTTCGGCAAAGAAGGACGAACACACACACCTGTACTCCTCCCCCTTTATGCAGTTGGTTATTATAGCTCATCAATTCTACCTTTGCTTTCTCTTCTCATTGCCATCACTCTGGCCCAGGCCCTCATGACCTTACATCCCAACTATCACCACAGCCTTCTGACTCATCTTTCTTCCCTGATCCATCTTCTATATATTGTAACCAAACTGATTTTTCTTGAACACTGATTCATCATGCTATCCTACTCTCACTTTATGGATTAAAAATAAATCTGTAAATTCCACTCATAAATGCTTCCAAATTCAATGTACTAAACAAGGACACTCAGAATCTTCTAAAGATGGTCACTATTCTAACACAAATCAGCAGCTCTATTCTATTTCCCCAGAATTTGAAGATAGCCATTAAAGGTGGTCCCCTACAGGAAGGGGTAATAAGAAGCAAACACTACTGTGGGGGGACAGGTCAAGGGAGAGAATGGAATAAATGGAAGGCAGGAGAGGATAGAGAGGAATGTGGTTAGCCTTATGCAAGATGACTGTTATAGAAGTATTTTGCATGGCTATACAGGGATGACCTATATCGAATTGCTTGCTTTCTCAATGAGGGTGGTTGAGGAGGGAGGAAGAGAGAGAATGCAGAACTCAAAAACTTTTAAAGTGAATGTTAAAAATTGTTTTTATATACAATTGGGAAAAATAAGTTGTACAGGCAATGGGGCATAGAAATCTATTTTCACCTACAGGAAAATAGAAGGGAGATGGATGAAATAAGAGGGGGGTGATAGAAGGGAGGGCAGATTGGGGAAAGGGGTGGTTGGAGTGCACGCTGTCCTGGCGTGAGGGGGAGGGGGACAGATAGGGAGAAAATTTGGAATTCAAAATATTGTGGAAGTAAATGTTGAAAACTGAAAATAAATAAATTATATTAAAGGTGGTCCCCGACAGAACCCAGCAGAGTAGTCCAAAGCAAAGGTTCCAAATGCATGGGCAAATAGCTGTGACATCCCTGACAGAAGTAAAGTTGGTAACCAATGAAATAGGTACTCCTACTAAAACCATGGCAGCTAAGTGACACAATGAGTAGAGTCCCAGGCCTGGAGTCAACAAGACTCCTCTTCCTGAGTTAAAATTCTGCCACAGACACTTACTATCTGAGTGATCCCGTGCAAGTCACTTTCCCCTGTTTGCCTCAGTTTCCTCATCTGTAAAATGTTCTGGAGAAGGAAATGGCCAACCACTCAAGGATCTTTGCCAAGAACACGCCAAATGGGGTCATGAAGAGTTGGACATAACTGAAAAACAACCCAGCAGCAACAACATCCAGATGCCACATGGGTAATGAACTGAGGATACTTTCTGGAGACTTTGGTAAACATTCCAACTTGGTTCAACGCATATGGACAGGGTGGGTATAGTGCTTCTTTCTCCTACTGTATGTTCTGAGTTATAATTTAGATCAATTCATCAAGTATGCAAATAACATTTTATGCATAGAACCCTCATTGATCTTATAAACAACAGCTCTCAGCTACATTTTTAGCATGGTATAGGAAAAGAAATCTCAATTCTGCTAAAATAATCTTGTTTTACGGCATCTCCACAGGTTTTTTCTTTGTAAATTGTGACTACTGTCACCCTTTAATGAGTGGAGAGGTACAGAGATTGTAATTTTATTTGAGATTTCGTTCACTTAGAGGGGAAAAACTCTCTCTAATACTTTTCAGAAATAGAAAAAACGATATCTTATTTACATAATTGTAAATTGCTCATTTTCTTTTCTCCATTAGTAGAATATTGCTGCCTAATAAAGGGTATGATCTTAGCAAGAAAAAAGTAAGTACATGGTAATGAGTAGTGCCGAAGCAACAAGCAGAGTTGGCAAATGTGATTTTTTTTCAAGCCTTTTGAACACGACATCAATAGTTTCACTTTCTACAGGAACTCATTCTTCTGATAAAAACAGTATTTTTCTGGTTTCTAACATCCCCAAAGAACTTACCACATTAACACAATAATTTTAATTCCTGTAACTTTGTTTTAATTGGAGCTCAAAGGATTTCCCAAGAGGCATGAAGGTGATTTCTGACTCCCTGAAACAAGGTGATTCTTTCTCTGTAAAATTTGGGGTTATAATTTGATAATGAACATAATCAAAGGATTCAGGAATTTGTCTAGCAATGGTTTGGAATCACAGATTTAAATTTGGAGGTCAGCTTGGCTGAGCATTATATAGCCAAAAAGACAAGCCTATCTGAGTCTAAGAAAATAGGCTGAGTGAATTGGTTGCTTTCTTAAAAAACTAACATGACCCCAGAGAGTTCTACTGGAAAGTCAGTTGCTACTTCATGCAGACATTTGGCAGGCCATGGAATCTGAAGAGGTGGGACACAAGAAGACATGTTTCTGAGGGCTTCATGAAATCATTTTATTAGTGAAAGTCGTCTTGGTTAAATCCTTCTCAACTACCCTGCCAAGGAAAAACCAATCTCCCTGTAAGCTCCTTCAGGGCAACAGCACTGTTTGTTCCTCACAGTGCCTAACTGATGGGAAGTTTTCTAGTAACACTTGAGGAATCAATCAATATACCACAAGCTACAGCCCAACATGGGAAGACCATGGTTTACTAACAGTAAAGTATATGAAACTCGCATTAATTCTACACTGATAGAACTTGGGGGAAAATATCACTCTTTCCATTTCATGCACATTATATTCATCTGTCTTTTATCCATTTGGCAAATCTTGTGCATACTATAAGTATCTAATCACATACCATTAAGGAAGATGGCTAAATATTTAGCAAGTTTAGATCAAATAGTTTTATTCTAGAAAATTTCAGTTATTTATTTATATAATCAAATACTCTAGAGAACCCTAGTCTGCAAAAGATAAAACAAAAGTCAATTTCTTCAATAGTGCAATAGACAGAGGTATGTAAGGGCAGGGGTCTGAACAGGTCACAGAATGAAGAAAAAGTAGAGGAAAAATACCAAGGGATTATATGAGCGAGACAGAAGATGGGTTTGTCAAAAATGGACCTAATGAGAGACTTGCAGTATGCTAAGCACACCTATGCATGGCTGCACGGTGGCGAACCCAAGGGAGGTCATGCATGGTCCTATATAGTTTGTCATCTGGGTTGATGGAAGGAAAACCCATGTAAAACAGATTACAGATTCTTTCAGGTACCCATTTCCCATGTCTTCATATCAAATATGAGGTGAGCAGATACATATATACATGAATACATTCCTATACATATAATAGCAAGCATTTAGACAGTGTTTTAAGATTTTAATGATGCATGTGTGCCTGTCTACAACAGAAATCAGTGGAAAATTTTAAACATAAGGGCAAATGACTATCCATAATACCTATAAGTACACCTGGCCATATGCAGTGGGACAAATCCAGATTTGATAGCCTGCACCTGCATATTTACATGTGAGGCTCTGAAGGGCAAGTTCATTGTTTACTCTTTAGTAACAAGCACCAGCTTGGTTTTTTTTTAATTACACTGCATATTTCATATCAAAATATTCATTTTGATAGCTATTCTCCAGGATATACTGCTGTTAATGGCATATACACAGCCCAATGTGTTCCGGAAACATCATTCACTCATCTATGATACTTAGGAAAGCAGTACAGTCCTGCCATCACATTGGCACTCTAACTTTCTCCTCTCTGAACTCCTGGCATCTAAACAACACAATTTCCTAGTTGATTCTCTACTGTCTGGTGTAACTCTAGAGTTATTTAAAGTGATCTTTTCTGCTCCAGAAATGAGCCCCTTGAAAGTGAGTTCTTTCTGGTACTCTTACTGCATTGTCCACAGTACTGTGTCAAGCAAAGTAAAATTTACTACCCCCTTCTAAGGAGGGCATCCCTTGGCCTATTCAACCTCTGACTCTTAACAAGGTTTCTCCCATTTCCAACTAGGCAGCTAGGTGAGATGAACTTTATTCTACTTTTAATTCAACATGGGAGAAGAGAATGGATTGCAACATTCTGAATTCTGCAGTCACTCTGAAATCCTCCCTTTGGGAGTGGAAGAGTGATTTGCCTATGAAATTAAAAACAGACATTCAAAAGGAAGGAGAAAATCAGACTGATTGTGCTCAATCTCACACCTCTGAAAGATTACATCACCCTACAGCAGGTTCATTCACCATGAAAAGATTAAGAACACTCCAGTTTTCAACACTTCTCTGGTCTATTTTCTTGCTTCAAGAAGGAAGCAAGAGGAATCTGAAGTTCACATTTCTAATAAGTACAAATTATAGAAACAGCAGGGCTCCTAACAGAAACACAAGGACAGTGCTCAATGAGCAAGAGTTTTCAAAAGCTAGGTGCCATAGTGAACAGCATGCTGGACCCTGGAGTCAGGAACACCTGAAGTTAAATTCTGCTTCAGATTCAGTCATCCAAGGTGAATCTGGCTAAAACACTTAAGCTCTCGGGATCTTGGTTTCCTCTTCGGCAAAATGAAGAACTTGGGCTCAATAGTCTCTAAGGTCCCTTTCACCTCTAAAACTCTGCTACTATAATCTATGATCCTATGATGCTTTGAGATTCAGTGTTGATATAACCTTCACATAGCAACTTCCTTCATTCTGTAGTCCTCTGAAAAGGAATTTCTATTTGGTTGGTAATTTTACAAGGTGACAATGTCTGACAGGAGTGACTTCTTGTGACATTCAGATGGTGCCAGCAACAGATCACTTAAGTAATATTTCTAATCCTCTCAATAATAATATGATAGGCCAAGACAGAAAATTGTTTGTGTGCTTATAAATAAAAGATCAATCCACCTAGAACAGCTCTATTACATTCATCAACACATATAAATATCCACCCACTTAGGTTTTTAATGATAAAATTTAAGGAAGATAAAAGAAATATACTCTCCAAAGCTGTCTGTTTAACACTCATTCCCTAAAGAATCAAAGAAAATTAGTTTGTTAGATTTACACACAATTATAGAGAAGTAGCATCATTAGAGCAAGAAAGCGGTTTATTGATGGCCCTCACTGTTCTCAGTCCATAAATGAAACCATTTTGCTCTTAATGACCATAATCCCCTCCTTAATCTTGACAGTGCTACATTACAGTTGGATACCTAAATGTTCTCCATCTTTCTCTTAGTTTATTAAAGTGTAAAAAGATTAAGCAGACACCAAGTTACCTGTAAATAGTTACAGAAAGACCATATCAGAAGTTTATTTACAAACTCAGTGGTAAATAGCCAAACTGGCATTTGTCATTATATTCTAACTGAAAACCTTATAAATGGTGGCAACTCATGCTTAGCAAGGAAATCAAAGACAGAAAGAAAAATTCCACATATACCAAAATATTTATAGCAGGACTTTCTGTAGTAGTAAAGATACAAGAAGAACAATAAAAAGGAGATTCTCAAGATTTCAAATATGCTTAAACTGTGAAATTTTATTAGAACATATTATTATTATGTTATTAGAACAATATAAGGAAGAATGTATATGAAGAATACAGAGAAGTATAGGAAAATGCATGTAAATTCATGCAAAGGGGAATATGGTGAATGAGAAAAAATACGTATGCAAAATGAATGCGACAACAGAAATATCAACAAAAAAAGAACAAAGAGAAGTTAAAAGAAACAAACTTAACCCCAAAGAAGATACAGGAAAAATACATTTCTGCTTTCTTTGCAAGAACATGGAACACTGACTTTATACTGTTAGGCTTCAGTGATAGGCTGGTTGGAGGTGCTGAGCTGCTTTTTTCTCTATTTTTTTAAAATTTATTCCTTGTTATAAGGAATGGTTCCCTGAATAGGGAAGGGATATGAACATGACATAAAAACAAAAGATACCAATAAACTGGAAAAACTAGTGCTGAAAATGGTAAAACTGTGTCCATTCTATACGTGTGTGGCTCCATAGACCTTTAAGATCACTTCAAGTGTAAGGAGATGGTTGATTAAAATGAAGGATCCCCATAATAAGAATGCATGGAAACATCATTTATTATGATCGTCAATGTACATAGCTTTTTGCATGTTGCTTCCAGTTAGAAAGTGAGTTGCTTGAGTGTCTGAACCATGTTTTTGCTTTTCTGGGTGTATCTCCAGTATGAAGCACAGTATGTAGTAGCTGACACATGGTAAATGCTTGACAAATGCTTATAGGCTGACCAAGATGTACTTATTATCTGCTTGCATGCAGCAAAACCAATTAATATTTACAAAAAGGGGGCAAAATCAGATTTAGTACTGTGACGTTAATAGAATAGGAAGATCTTCCCCACCCACTGATAGGCTTAACGCATGGAGCCTGTGGTTAAATAGTACTCAGGCTGAGAGGAGCTTACCCAAGGAGGAGAGAGAAAGAGAGCATGAGGGGAGAGCAAGAGCAGGCAGAGCAGGGAGAGCAGGGAGAGAGAGAAGCAAGCTGTGAGTGGGTGGGAGGAATTTGTCTAGGGGAACTTGTTTTTGTGGAGAGGCCTGACAGAAAGAAGGTTTAAGATGTCGTTGCACCCTGGATTAGTGATAAATACCCTGTTAAATCTTACCTCCTGGTATTTTAATGATATCCCAAATAAATATTTTGATTTTGCCTTTGAAGAAGACAGCTTATTATATTTTGTGAATTTACCCTGGAAAGTACACATGCATATTCATAAAGGCTGCTATGGGTATCACATAGGCATAACAAGTACAGAACTGCATGGTTAAAAGGGAGGAACAAATTGAAGAAAAACCTAAATCTATGTGTCTTACCTTTACCTACTTCCACAAATATTCAAAGACACATATATATGGCAGAAAGGAAGGGCAAAACCATAGAAAACAAAGGTGAGTCCATGTTCAGAACATTTGATTAAAAGGTCTCGGAGAAAGTACATCACAAAAGAAAAATAAGAAAGGAATCTTTTTTTGGCTGGGAAGGAGGGTGGCAGGAAGAAATAGAAACCAGCAAAAGGGGCCATAGGGGTCATTATAAAAAAATGTAAACAATGATTTGAGCCATCCCTTGAAAATACTATGCAGTAGAAAAGTTCTGGAATAAAGATGAGGCATTCATTTTGAATTGAAAACCAAAGACAGCTCAAGGACAAGGGCATCACTTAAACAATGAAACAAAGTTCCTCTTGGACATTTAAGACAAAAATACCCTTCAGTCTCTAGGTAATTTTCTCTGTGAATTCCAGGGTCACTTTATACTAGCCCTGTACTGAGTTGGAAGTATGTAAATGATGATAGACATTGATTCCATGACCTCCACAGACCTTCTGTATTTTAACTACAATAAGCCATCCAAACATTACAGAACACTCAGGAGGAATCTGTGACAAAATTCCCATTAAGGTGAATTTTCATCATTTTTAACCATCAACTTTGGTTTCTGTATTCATGTTAACCTGCTTGGGTCCAAAACACTGCCCTATTCAGAACCACATGGTAGCCACTCAATAGGCTGCATTAATTTATCCCTACATCATTTTATTCTATTGAAAATTAAACTAAATGACAAAGCAGAGCTATAAGCCCCAGGATGTGGTTGAAGAACATCTTGAAATATCACCATTTCCCCCTATATACAATACCATGAGGTTTGCTACAGAAATGTAATTAATTGTTAACTACTGTGAAAAAAAATCCAACCATTAGTTAATGCTAATTTCAATATTTTTCTCATCCGAAAATTTAGGTTTGATTTTTTTAAAGGGATGGGGAGATGAGACAGACCATTTATAAATTTTGTAAACCCATTTCATTCCTAATCTAGATAAAAGCTCTCAGGAAAAAAGGAAGGAGGTAAGAGAGACCATTAGAAAAGGTGACAGAAGAGATTGGGGAGTTGAGGGGGAAGAAAGAAGAGAAGAAAGTGAACAAAACAAAAAAAGAAACTCTTATTAAACCCGGGAAATGACAAATTTTAAACACTGACTTCAATGTATTAAAGATATTTCAACTACGAGCATGAGATAATTCCTCGTTTTTCAACAAAAAATCAAGGTCTTCCCTACCCATCAGGTGCATCATAAATATTTGTGTTTGCACTGGCTTCCTGCAAGCTTAAGCACTAGCAAAAGGAGCTATGGTTAATAAATTACATATCAACCAACTCTCTATGGAAGTTCTACAGGGACAAATCCTAACACCTGTGCTAACAAGATTTTTAATTGAACTGGACCCTCTGAAGGACTAGGGAATTTTATTTTGTCTTTATTTAGCTGGCAAGACCAAAAAACCTGCACACATTTTCTTTTTTATTCTACTAAGTGCTAGCAGTTTTTACTAAACTCAGTGGAAGGGATTGACTTTCTGACCGTTTCGAGATACTTCAATGGTACCACACAGCTGAAAACTTCAGATTCACTAACTATGCACAGCACAGAAGGAAACCTGAGACTCTGGCAATGACAATGTCACTACTAATGGAAGAAAGAAAGCACTGTTGAAATATGATGCCAGGAAAAGACTCATCTTTTTATAACATGGTAATTTAAAATAATTAAAATGGTAAAAAAAAAAAATAAAATGGCAATTAAAAGATCAAGATAAAACTGAGACATACAAGCTTAGGCAGTTCATACAAACCAAGGACATGTGAAAAAAGGAGGCCTTCAATTAATTAATGACTATGTTATAAAAACAGATACTCATGCTAAAAGGCCTGCTTTAGATGGCAACTACTGCCATTATTGTCAGTGGTGGTGTTACTAGGTACATGATGTGGGGATACCTTAGAGCCTAGAAAACACAGAAAAGCCTTCCCGGAGACAAAGTGAGAAAAATCAGAAGGTAATGGGACAAAGGAGAAGCAAAACCAAGCATAGCTTTCCTCCAAAGGGCTCTCTCCATTTCTGTCACTTTATTCCCCATTTAATCATCCACACCCCCCACTCCTGTTACCTCTTCTTGTCCCATTCCACTTTAATCGCCTCAATGCTATCCTAGGGCAAGCGGAGAGAACCAGAGCATTAACCTATACAGTTATTCCTTTTTTTTGATCTTATAGATTCAATTCCACTCCACAAACCAGATTAAGTGCCTACTTAAGCCTATTACACTTCTCTAAGATCACATTCTTGCCAGATTAAATGCCTACTATGTTCCAGCTACTGGCAGAGGCACCAGGAATAAAAAGACAAAAATTCAACAGTCTTTGTCCTCAAGGAGCTTATATTCTAAGGGGAGAAACAATATGTACACGTGTTAGTAAAAAAAAATGTACCCAATGAGTAAAAAGTAGAACCAGGGGAGATCACTATCAAAAAAAAAGGGAGATTAAGAGAGGTCTCCTGTAGCAGAGAGCTCTGAAGTTGTGCTGTAAAGAAAGCCAGGGATCGTCTGAGGTAGATGTGAGGGTACAGAGAATTATAGGCACTGGGGTGAGCCAGGGGCAAGGTATGGGGCATCAAGTTCAGGAAACAGGCCGTTGATCTGCTTGTGTGGGACATGGGGTACAGGAGGTGTACATGGGGTGCAGTCAGTATGAAAAGATAGGTTGGATCCAGACTCTGAAGGGCTCTAAATTTCAGAAAAAGGAGTCTGTAGATATTACAAAAGTGATGGCAGCTAGGTGGTGAAAAGAGGATGGATGCAGGAAATATTGAAGAGGCAGAATCAATAAGACTGCAAATGAATGCCATGTGATGGCAAGGATATTCCAAGGACATTGGGAGGCAAGGTGAATGTGAAGAGTTGACTTGTAAATCATGAAACTTTGTGACTGGAAGAGTAGTGGTGTCTTCAAGAGAAACAGGAAAATTTGGAAGATGGAGGGATGGGCAGGAAGGTGTCAGAAGATGGTTTGGAATATGTTGAGTTTAAAATGGCTCTACAGAGTCCAGCAGAGTTCTTTTGCAGGCAGCTGGTGATACAGGATTGGAGCTCAGTAGAGAAGTGAGGGTTGGATATGCAGATGTGGGAGTTACCTGCACTGACAATAAGAGGAGAAGAGATCACCCAGAGAAACACCTTGAGAACAAAGTCCATCTTTTAAAATTTGTGGGCACTGAAAAAGACTTAGCAAAAAAAAGTTATTGGAATTGGACAAGACTGAAAGCCACGAAAGCACTCTGCCTTCTTAAACTGGGAATGAAAAAAAGCCTGGCGTAAGATTAAGGGCAAGACCAGAAGAGAACCTCCAAGAGCAGAGCAAATAAAATCCCCATTTGAATAGACAGAAAGTACAGCACAATCTGGAAATGGAAAAAAAACCAAACGAACCAACAAACCAGTGGCTTACAAGTATGACTGGGTAAAGAATATATGCATAATATCCAACAACATTTACCATTCATTCCTTAAGGAAAGTGACTCAGAACTGGGCTCCCTACTATCAAGGAGGAAAAAAACAATCGCAGAGAATCTGACTGATTCATTGCTAGATTTCATGACTACAGAGAGACCAATTTTCAATTCTGCCCTGGCCTTGCCAATCTAAGTGGCCTGTAATTCTCGGTGATGAATATTGTTCAGGCAGTAAATTGAATCATTCTGACATCTTTAAAAGATATTCTATTGGTGAGTTAAATTAACTGGTGTAGACACATGAAAGGTCTGCCATGGTACACAATAAGCCCTCAACCAAGGGGAAAATACATATATACATATACGTATATACATATATATATGTGCGTGTATGTGTGTATATAGATATGTGTGTGTATATATATATATATATATATATAATATATATATATATATATATATATATTTTCCCCCATTGAGGTAGTTTCCCTTTAGAGGCAACCTTACTCTAACCTTACTTTATATATTAGATATATTTCTGAGGGAAAAATTCAAAGCATAAATCTGTATATTGGTTCAAATTTTCCAACTGACTTCCATTATAATATCTAATTCCTTTTCTTTGGGGGGGTGGTGGTGTAGAAAGGCTGAGTATTGAGTTCGGACACTAAAAGGGCTAAGGTACCAAGAGGAAGCAGAAGCAGAGTAGAAGTGTTTTCCAGTCATTCGGATGAGAAAGGAAGGAGATATAAGGGACCCAGGCAATTCTCTAAGACCATAAATTTCCAAAGAGTTTCTGGTTTACAGAAAACAAAAGAATTTCTTTTTTATATATATAAAATTTATTTAACTTTTTTACATTCATTTTCAAAAAATTTTGGGTTCCAAATTTTCTCCCCATTTATCCACTCCCCTTACCCCAATACACCAAGCATTCTAATTTTCCCTATCACCAATCTGCCCTCTCTTCTATCATCCTTCCCTTCTCTTGTCCCCATCTTTTCTTTTGTCCTGCAGGGCCAGATGACTTTCTATTCTCCATTAACTGTATTTCTTGTTTCCTATTAGCAAGAACAATACTAAATAGTTGTTCCTAAAACTCTGAGTTCCAAATTCTCCCCATCCCTCCCTCCCCACCCGCTCCCTTTGGGAAGGCAGGCAATTCAACATAGGCCATATCTGTGTATTTTTGCAAATGACTTCCATAATAGTTGTGTTGTATAAGACTAACTGCATTTCCCTCCATCCTATCCTGTCCCCCATTGTTTCTATTCTGTCTTTTGATCCTGTCCCTCCCTGAGTGTTGACTTCAAATTGCTCCCTCCTCCCATTGCCCTCCCTTCCATCATCCCCCGCCCCCTTCCCATCTCCTTCTCCCCCACTTTCCTGTACTGCAAGATAGGTTTTCATACCAAAATGAGTGTGCATTTTATTCCCTCCTTTAGTCGAATGTGAGGAGGGTAAACTTCATGTTTTTTTCTCAGCTCTCCTCCTCTTCCCTCCACCAAAAAGTCTCCTGCTTGTCTCTTGAATGAGATACAATTTACCCCATTCCATTTCACCCTCTCTCCTCCCACCACATCCCTCCCTCACCGTTTACCTCAATTTCTTTTAAGATATGGTCCCATCCTATTCAATTCATTCCGTGCTTCCTGTCTCTGCATGTGCGTGCATGTGTGTATGTGCGTGCATGTATGTGCATGCATGTGTGTATGTGCGTGCATGTGTGTATGTGTGTGCATGTGCATGCATGTACATGTATGTGTGTGTGTGTGTGTGGTCCCACCAACTACCCAGATACTGAAAAGTTTTAAGAGTTACAAATATTGTCTTTCCATGTAGGAATGTAAACAGTTCACCTTTGGTAAGTCCCTTATGACTTCTTTTTGCTGTTTACTTTTTCATGCTTCTTCTCATTCTTGCGTCTGAAAGTCAAATTTTCTTTTCAGCTCTGGTCTTTTCATCAAGAATGATTGAAAGTCCTCTGTTTCATTGAAAGACCATATTTTCCCCTGAAGTATTATACTCAGTTTTTCTGGGTAGGTGATTCTTGGTTTGAGTCCTAGTTCCTTTGACTTCTGGAATATCCTATTCCATGCCCTTTGATCCCTTAATGTAGAAGCTGCTAGATCTTGAGTTATCCTGATTTTATTTCCACAATACTGGAATAGTTTCTTTCTAGCTGCTTGCAATATTTTCTCCTTGACCTGGGAATTCTGGAATTTGGCCACAATGTTCCTAGGAGTTTCTCTTTGGATCTCTTTCAGGCGGTGATAGATGGATTCCTTCAATACCTATTTTGCCCTCTGGTTCTAGAATATCAGGGCAGTTTTCCTTGATAATTTCATGAAAGATGATGTCTAGGCTCTTTTTTGGATCATGGCTTTCAGGTAGCCCCATAATTTTTAAATTGTCTCTCCTGGATCTATTTTCCAGGTCAGTTGTTTTTCCAATGAGATATTTCACATTCTCTTCCATTTTTTCATTTTTTTTGGTTTTGTTTGGTGATTTCTTGGTTTCTCAGAAAGTCATTCGCCTCCATCTGTTCCATTCTAATTTTGAGAGAACAATTTTCTTCAGTGAGCTTTTGAACCTCTTTTTCCATTTGGCTAATTCTGCTTTTGAAAGCATTCTTCTCCTCACTGGCTTTTTGAACTTCTTTTGCCAATTCAGTTAGCCTATTTTTCAAGGTGTTATTTTCTTCAGCAACTTTTTGGGGCTCCTTTACCAAGGTATTGACCCGTTTTTCATGCTTTTTCTTGCATCTCTCTCATTTCTCTTCCCAGTTTTTCCTCCACCTGTCTAGCTTGATTTTCAAAATCCTTTTTGAGCTCTTCCATGGCCTGAGCCCACCGGACATCCACCTCAGATGTCTGGGATACAGCAACCCCGACCTCCACGTCTTTCCCTCATGGTAAGCATTGTTCTTCCTCATCAGAAATGAAAGGCGGGAACATCTAATCCCCAAGAAAGCAGCTTTCTGTGGTCTTATTTTTCTTCCCTTTTCTAGGCAGTTTCCCAGCCAGTTACTTGACTTTTGAGATTCTTCTCCACTCCCGCCCAGATTCGCCCAGCTAGTGCTTGGGACCTGAGATTCAAATGCTGCTCCCCAGCCTCAGGGCTTTCCGTGGCGGACGTGGCTGCCACTCAATGTGAGCTTCAATTCTGGTGCTCAGGTGGGGGCAGGGCTGCCTCCCAGGCTCAGTTCCCTCAGGGGGTTTATGTGGAGACCTTCAGTAATGGAGTGGAGCTCCTGCCTGGTTGGGAAGCCCAAGTCTGCTGCTGTCCCTGTCTCTGCTGCTGCCTCCCAAAGGGGCCCGAGTCACAGAGACACCCGCTCCCCTCTCCTCTCGGGGCCTCGCGGCCAGGGCAGCGCAGAGGTGGGCTCCATGTCCGATGCGCGATGGACCACTGGGGATGGCTTTCCACGGCTCTCGGGAACGGAAATCTCCTCCACTGCATTTCTGCGTGGCTTGCTCTGCTCCAGAATTTGTGGGGAGTTCTTTTTCCAGAAAATTTATGGGCTGTGGGTTCAGAGCTAGCATATGTGAGTGTTTCTACTCCACCATCTTGGCTCCTTCCCCCAAAAGAATTTCTTCAGAGGCAGTCCTTCACGTCCTTCACACCCTCCGTCCCCCTTCCACACCTCATTGCCACAATGTGCTATTCAACTGGGATAGAATGGGAAATAAACAGACCCTACCTTCATGGACCTTAGAGATCGCTGGGTAGTCTTCAAAATAAGGTCCGTATTTTGACACAGACAAAAGACAGCGCATCAACAGAGCAATGAAAGAACTTCAAGAAGGAGAGAAACAATTAGAGAGCCCTCACTATGTGCATTTTATTTGAGCCTCCCAACAACCATGCGAGGTAGGTGCTATTTATAAAGGCATCTCCTTTTTATAGTTGAGGAAACTGAGGCAGATAGAGGTTTAATGACTTGTCTAGGATCATACAGTCAGTAACTGTTAAAGGCCAGATTCAAACTGAGGTTTCCTGAGCTCAGGTCCAGTGCTCTATCCACTGTGCCACCAAGTAACTTTTCAAAATCCTTAAATTCTTGGGGTTGCGTAGACACATGAATGTCTCAAAATGCAGGCATATGCATATATGTGAGTGTGTGAATACACACATGATACAGGGCATTAATGGCTTCAATACTGTGAAGGTCACTACATAAAGTGCAAGTCCACTTCAACTTAGTAGGTCATCTTTCTGTATTAGTCAACAGGGCATCCAAAGGCTTCCCTTGGGACCACCCTGGGGATAAGACTCTCAAAAATGATCTTTGCTTGCCTTAGGACAACAGCCATAGCTAGGCCTCGCATGAGCAAGCCCTGGCTGCCTGGGTTGGAGAGCCCTAAGGTTTGTCTTGGCTGAGAAAGAGTTCAAAAAACCAAAGTGGCCCTCACCTATTGAGAGCCTGGAGCGAGGGTGCGCCCACCTAAACCAGTGCTTCTACCAAGGAGTTTTACAGCAGAGCTTCCTAAATGAAAGCAAGCTGCAAAAAGCCAACTGGCTCCTAGGAAACACTGGCCTTGCTTGGCATGCTGCATTTGCTTTTAACATGGCCAACTTCATTAGAGAGGAGGTTTGCTGCTGGAGGGCTAATTAAGAGAGGTATGTGGCAACACTCCCTTCTTTCACAGTATCAAGCTTCTTTCTACTGAGGTTAGTCAAAAGTGGCCGAGACTCTTTTGACAGATAATCCAGAAGAGATCTCTGACATTTACCTGCACAGGCCTAAGTACTAGAGATGAAGACAATGAGTTCTTACAATGTGGTAGTTGAGCCTTGTGAGACAGACAGCACAGTACCTATATCTTCAAGTGCTGAACCATGTTAAGCAGTTCAGTGACAAACTTCCCTAGCTGGAATATTATACGTACACACCTAATACATATATGCACATACACAATATATGACAGATGTATATGAACAATGGAAATGTAACAATTTAAGTAGCAAAGGGAAGGTACCATTTAGTGGTACAAAATCAGTACAATGCCCCATTATTTCCCTAACAGACTTGACTGACCCACTTCCATAAAAATATGGGGGCACAGGCACACTTAGAATCCCTAAGTAAAAAAATGCAGCATTAAAGAAATGACACATGGCTCTCTGTCCATCTTCAATGATAGCAGACAAAGGCCCTGATTCACACATCTTTTCCAAAGACAGAGAGGAATGACTTCACAGAGCTAGACTCAGTCAGCACTTAAGTCTCACATCCTTCCAAGTCATGGCACAAATTTCCTTCTTGGTGGCTACAAATCACCTGCGTCACTGTTATTAGCCGTTGTATTCTTAAATGTGTAGGGGAAGAAAAGCTCCCAAAAGTACAATCTGTTGATTGAGCTCTATAAAAACCTTCTATGGCAATAAGTAACAAACCTTCAATAAAATAAAACTGCCTAATAGCCAAGAAAATGATGTGCAAAAGATTCTCAGAGGGAGGACAGTCAGCCACGTCTTCGCATAAGGGGGCTGATTAGATGAGTTCATTATGTTTTCACTTTTCCATCTGTTCTTTTTTAAAAAAAATACAACAACCAAATCCAATAATCTGCATTTCATATTACATACAAATTGAATACACTCTCTAGTTGGGTGAGGGTAGGGAGGTGTGAGGGCTCAGGCAACATTACATGAAGATTATACAAACTCCATCTATCATGTGAATGACTAGCACATTCCAACAGTTCATACAGCTGAGTATTCTGTATTGAAACAGTCTTTACTGAGCACAAGAAACTGGAAGAATAACCAAATCACCATTTTCTGAACCCCTCTGGGAGCCTTTTTCAAAATATGCAACACTGGGGTTCTCAACGATTCAAAAATATAAACAACATTAATACTCGCCCCCAAATGCACAAATATGCACAAAACTACACAAAAAAACACCAATAATCAAAATTTCCCAACAGAAAACAAGGCCAACACTTTTCATTCTCACAATATTCTAGCCAAAAACCATTTTCCCCCAATTTTCTACGAAAAGTGTATAGGCTGTGAATTCTGCCTGTCTAATTCAGTGACTGTCAATTATTCTACAGGCCTCTTCAAAAAAGTAATTTACCTTAGTGAAAACCACAAGTAATTTCTTCACTCCCAGTAAGGAACACCAGTGTATGTGACAGGCAAAAAGCCTTGTCTAGCAGCAGTGAGTCATATCACACATATGTTTCTTCCCATCTTCAATACAATTTCTTCAAAACAGATTGTACAAAACCCCAATAACTTTCAACCCTTTCATGGAAGCAGATGATTCTGAAACATGTTAGGAAAGTTGGAAGTTTGGATTATGGACTGCAACTTGAACCAAAGAGAATGAGCAGATCTAGCAATCAAGTGAGGCTGGTACTGACAGGATAATTTCACATATTTCTTAACAGCAAACGCTGTGCTACATCACGCAGGCACATAAAAAGAACTATTTGAGAGATGTTTCTAAAATGTTCATACACTTTGATCAAGGGACTCAACTATCGGATTTGTTCCCTATGGGACCAAGGTTAAAAAAAGCATAGTCTCACAGAGAAGTGCCAAAATTTTCAGAGCAACAGAAAGCTGTAATCAAATTGTATGTCTGCAGCTTGGCTGAACAAACTGTGACATGTGAATGTAATTGAATATTCTTGCAACATAAGGAGCAAATGATAAGAAGAATTCAGAGAAACTTGGGAAGATTTATAAGAAGGAAGAAGGCAGAACAAAACCAATTAATGTAAATGAAAACATTAAAAGGCTACAAAACTAAGGTTAAAACAAAAGTAATGTTGATTCCAAACACCTAGATTTTAAATATACATCCTTTCTGTTAAGAAATGGTAAATCTTGAAAACAGAAAATCACATGCACTATCAGTTACAATGACTAAATTATTTCACTATTTTTAATGGGACAGCACTATGGAAGTCCTTTATTAGCAACTGACTAATTTGTCAAAATAAAACATAAAGATAAAAAAAAAAATGAAAAAAAAAAAACAACAAGTAGGCAGGATCTTCCTTAAAAGAATATGATAGATGGTTCAGAAAAAGAAAACAAAAGACAAGTATGTATGGAATGCAAAATGATCCATATTTTCAAGTTTAGAGCCCAAAACATTTCTAATGTTTTAGCATAGTTCTTCTTCCTGTGAATTAAGCCTCAGGTTGCCTAATTAAGCTCCAAAAATCTTGACAAGAAGAAGTTGTCTTCCTCATCATGCACAGAATTTTTATGGAACATGGAAACTGATCCATTATCAAAACCTTATGCAAAGAACTGTTATTTCTAATCTGCACTGTCTAAACACTACATCTCCCAAATTCAATCTGTTATACTAGTGAAATACTTCTAATGAGGTCACTGATAATAACATCAAGCAATGGTGAAAATCCCCCAAACCCATATAAAATATGAACTGAATTAAAAAAAAAACATGAACCTGTTCTCAAATTTCAACCTATGTAAAAACCTAAAATAAAACTGTACAGTAAAAAAGGACTATGGGCCTTCCCACAGTCATTCAAAAACAAAAACAACTAGAAACAATGAAGACACTTAAAATTTATGTAGAGAAAGCTAATTCCCTGTAAAGAAATTCTAAAAATATGTATTTTTTCTTCCAACAGAATGTTGGCTACGTAACACCAAATGACCAAGACTCAGCTCAAATGTCACTTTATAAATGAAATCTTTCCGGAGCCCTTCCCTCTGCTCCTAGAACACCTTCCCCTTTAAATGTAAAATTTTACGTGTGTGTGTGTGTGTGTGTGTGTGTGTGTGTGTGTGTATTCTATATATCTTTATAAAAGTATATATTGTCTTCTTGTTTAGACTATAAGACTCATGAGGGCAGGCATGATTTCATAGCTGTTTTTGGATTTGCAGTGCTCATCCGTAAAGAACGGATACTTAATATAATACCTGATGACTGACTTAAACATTTGGAAAGACAAATAGGAGGTCATTGAAACAGTGCTGGTGCTAACTAGCCTCACACTCCACAGGACTGCTGTGCATACATGTTGAGACTTTGTATTGCAAATAGATAAATATTTACAATAGTATGTACAGTATGTCTTATTGTAAATATACAATGACTCATGGCTGAATCAAAGTAATTTCTTCTTCACCAAAAGTACTGAGCTATTAAAAGGTAAGCCCCTTTGAGGGCAGTAGCTGATTTACTTTCTGTAACCCCCTTTCCTCCCCTTCTAGTCACTGCCTTCTTTTAGCACCATTCCTGGCACAAAGTAAATGCTTGATAAATACTTTATTGATTGAAAAACTTAGTTTATACGAGGGAGTTCCTCATCTCTTTGCTGTTGTCAATAATAACCCCACTGGCCTCCACATATGAACATATTTTACAAAGAAAGTCCATGGGAAATTAGGATGATGTTTATAAAATTTTGCTTCCAAAAACAAAACAAAACAAACCCAACAACCCATACCTCAGAATTAGAATCACATAAGGTAAGGAATACAGTTTTTCTGAAATGCCTAAAATGCAAATTATGAGCATTATGCATTTCTACCTTTTCACTTATCCAGTGTAATTAACGTAAGAAAAATGACAATTTCACTGTGCCAATAGGTCACCCTTGTTTAGGACCTTCCAGTTCACAAAACAAAACAACCAACACTTTGCTCCTTCTAAAGGAAGAGGAAATAACACCAGGGTTATGAAGTCGTTAAGCCAAGGTCTGACTCAAGGATTTCTCTCCCTAAATTTCTTGAGCTTTCTACTATAAGATAAAGTGTCTAACCCTTTAAATGGGGAGGAGGAAAGGAGGGTGAGTTAGAATTTTGTTTAATTAAGCAGCCATACTTTGTAGTAGCAAAGAACCAGAAATGAAGTAGATGGTCACCTATGGGGAAATGGCTGAACACTGCCACATTATAAGGAATGTGCAAAGATTTAAATGAGCTAATGCAGGAAGTAAGAAGAACCAGGAAAATAACATGTACAATTCTTAAAACAATTTAAACCAAAGGGCAAAAATAAGAACAAAAAAGAAAGTGGACAATGTTGTTATTATAATGACCGATCTGGGTTCCAAAGAAAACACATTTCCCTCCATCATTCGTAAAAGTACAGTACACAGAGAAGGGGTGTGTGTGTGTGTGTGTGTGTGTGTGTGTGTGTGTGTGTGTGTGTGTGTGTGTGTGTAGGAGGCTTATGGAACATCATATACACTGTCCATCTTGATTGATGTATTAGACTAAACTGCCTTTTTGTCTCTCCTTTATTCTTTGTTACAAGGGGATGGCTCTATGGGAGGGGAAAGGAGGGAGAGTAAATTAAGGAATGTGGAATGTTTGGAAATCAAGGTAATGTAAAAAGCAAAGATCAATACAATTTTCAGTTTTTCAGTAACTATGTACAATTCACCCAAACTAAGATGACTTATGATACCACAGGTCTAGGAAAACCCAAGCAAACAACCAATCAATGCTTCAAATGATAAAATCACTGTGGATGCTGATCTAGCTTACATTTGATTTTAATCTCTCTACTCCATAGACCTGTTTTAGTAAAAAGCATTTCAGTCTGTCAAAGATAAAATGCATCCCACATTGATTTCACTGTCTTGTCCATTTTCTTTTTCAACAGGGACAGGACACAATTTTCAAGTCAGAGTACTTCATAACAAGTCCAGCCCAGGGTAGCTCCTAGTCTCATCAGAGTTTAATGAGACATTCAATCTAAGAAATAAATTAAATGACATTCTGGGATCATGCTTAATGAAGCGGGTATCTACAGAAGCTCTAGACTGCAGTCGTGTTCTTATAATCTACAGAGAACAGGATAGGAGACTCATCAATCATTGGGGACAAAATAGCACTCTGTGGAATAGAAACTGTTGACCCTCATGAGCTCATGGTCCCAATCATGACCCAGAACTGGTTTCTTGTTACCTTGATACTATAAAACAGTTTCTGAATGTTTATGCTAATTTCATATGTCAATGTCCAATCATCGTCATAACTACATACAAACAAAAGCTGCGTGTGGCCATTACCTTCAAAAACAAAAATGGATAACAATGAGATATTCAAACAATAAATATAAACAAGTAAACAAGTAGGAATGGGATTCCAAAAGAAAACCAGAAAAGTAAACAAATTCAATGCCTATAAATCAACTAAGAGGTGACATTCCTTAAATTCAGTGGATGTAAAGCAAATACGCCAACAGTGGAATACTATCCCCCTATTTTTCAGGCTATGACATTTCTATATTATTTTTCAATTGTTTCAGACTCTTAATATTCTATTTGGGATTTTCTTGGCAAAGACACAGGAGTGGTTTGCCATTTCCTTCTTGAGCTCATTTTAAAGATGTGGTAACCAAGGCAAACAGGATCAAATGACTTGCCCAGGGTGGCACACTTAGTGTCTGAGGCCATTATTAAACTCAGGTCCTCCTGACTCCAGGCTCAGTGCTCTATCTACTGTGCCACCTAGCTGCCCCATGGGCAGAAATAAAATTTCTGTCTATCCCCTAACAATTCTATTTTTTCTTAGGTACTATGTGTGGCACAGCATAAATCTTTTGCTTAGACGGACCTATAAATTAAACAATTATCTCTTACTCCATAATTTAAAATGGAATAATCACATTACTTAAATTGAGACATTAAGAAATCAATAAAAATAATTCTGATTTTGCTATTGGCAATCAAATGCAATTAGAGAGCTACAATTCCATCAACTAAATTCATATCCCCTAACTGCAACCCCCCGTAAGTCTCCATATATATCATTATAGAAAACCCTTACTTTAAAATTCTAGGAATTGGCCTACTGTACTGAAATAGCCCAATAGCCCAAATACTCCTCCTACATATGGAATTTCCCATAAAAAACCTTGTTCCATATGTAAATATTCCATGGAACCTTGTCACTGCCATTTGTCAACTTGTGACCAGATTCCTGGAATTCCCATGCTCTAAATCCACCTACTCCTGCTTGCTTTGAGCCTAGCCATTCCAGGCTTCACAGGACACATCACCACCTACCAAATGGTTGGATCTTTGGCTACTGATACATTCTGCCTGCATTTAGCAGACTCCCAACCCTCTCATGGTCTCCCCCCATCCCAGTGATTCTATACTCTTGACAACCAATGCACAAAACACATTCTCCATCCCCACATGTCCTTATTTCCAGCTATCTCAATTCTAGCCTTCCAATACACCATTCCATAACTGCTTGACCCTCCAACTGTGTCCTCTGGAAGGCTTGCTTCATAATTAAAGCACTTCCTCTCATTTTACCTCTGTTCTCATTCTGTCCATCTTTAGACATAGACTGAGATCTGACTCCCTCCTTACCCTTTTCTAGTACTAGTTGTACTTTTACTCATACTCCAAAAGATTGGTCACTGTGGGACAGACACAATCCTCCTTATTCCTCATGACCAGACTCCCTGTCTACCACTTCCATGTAGCAGCCTTTCCTCCTTGGAGGTTCCAAATGTGCAAATTTGTCACCCAATTCGACCAGGCAGGAACATTCTCTTTCTTTTCTCAATGAACCGAGTACCTATACAGTTTCTCTCCATCCCAACTGCTGCCTCCAGCAAATATACTGATGCTCCCTCAAATACCCTAACTTTTCAGTTTCTCAATCTACTGTACCTTAGAGACACAAAGACATGGTCACATCCTTGACCTTGCCATAACTCACAATATTCTACTTTATGTCTGTGAACTCAAATTTCTTCTATGATCATAGCATTTAATTATTCCAAATATCCTGATGCCTTACTAGCCCTGCCATCCTATCATCAATCATAACTTTCTAAACTCCAACCTTGGATTATTCCAGCAATCTATTTCCTTCACTTCTATTCACATGATACCAAACAGAATAGGGGAAAACTCATGAAACCATATTGAACATCTCCAATACAAATTTGTTATTTAATGTCAATTGAGCTCGCATTGCAGTACGGCTATGATTCGACTCTTTCCTTATCACTCAGCTAACCTACTAGTCAGTGACTGTTCCATACCTTTTCATCTATCCTCAAGCTCCTCCCCCATAAAGCATCCTCTCTACCACTACCCTCTCTGACCTTACTTTATGGTGAATAGAAAAAAAAATGAAGTCATTCACTAAGAGGTCCCTCTTCTCCCTTACTCCCCATGTGACATCGCTCAGACACTTTCCCCTACTATTTATTTCCTCTTTACTTGTATCTCCAGTGAAGAGATCCCTTTTTGCCAAGGCCAATTCTTCTACAAGCATCTGTGATTCCAGCCCCTCCTCTTATTACCTTCAAATTACCTCTATCATCCTCACTTTTTGACTAATCCTCATCCTCTCCCTGCCTACTGGCTGCTTTCCCTGTTGCCTACAAACATACACATGTCTTCTACATCCTTAAAAAACCCTCATTTAATCCAACCATTCCTGCTAGATACCATGACATATATCCTCTTCTTCCTAGTTAAACTTTAGAAAGTTCCTTACCTGAGGTCCTCTCACTTCCTCTCCTTTCAATGTCTTCTAAATTCTTTGTAATCTGCCTTCCAATTTAATCATTCAACTGAAACTGCTCTCTCCAACTTAACTGACAAATCTAATGGTCTTTTACGAATCCTCATTTCTTAACGTTTCTGCAGCACATTACTTAGCTGATCACTCTCTGGGTTTCTATAGCACTATACTCTCCTGCTTCTGCTCCTACCTCATCACTCATCACTCCTTAATCTTGTTTGCTGGATCTTCCTCCATATCACATCTCTTTAACTGTGTGTGACCCCGAGGTTCTTTATAGATCCTTCCTCTCTTTTCTAGCTGTATGAACTCACTTGCTGATCTCACTTGTTCCTACTCATTCAATCATCATCTCCGTACAAAGGATTCTCAGTTGTCTCTCTTCTGAGCTTCAGTTTGGCATCAACAAACTGCCTTTTGTACATGTCAAACTGGATTATTGTAGATATCTCAAACTCTACACATCAAAATAGCTCATTAATTAACTTTCCCTTCAAATGCTTCCCTCTTTCAAACATTCCTATTATTCTCAAGGGCACTACCATCTTTCTAGTCACCCACATTAACAATTTAGTGTACTTTTGACCGCACTCACCCTACACATCAGATCTGTTGACACACCTTGTTTCTGTCTTCACCACATATCTCACCTATGATCCCTTCTTGTCAGTCACACATCCAACACCTTAGTTCAGGCCCTAATTGCCTCTTGCCTGGTCCACTGCAATAGCCTCCTAATTGACTGCCTTACCTTACCTCTCCCCCACTCCAATCTATCCTCCACTCAGCTATTGAAGGGATTTTCCTAAAGCATAGATCTGACCATGTCACTCTCCTCAGTAAACTGCAGTGGTGTTTATGCAATGAAAACTCTTTACAACCTGCTCGTTTCTTACATTTCCAGTCATCTTAAACCTTGGTTCCCCCTACACACTATACAATCTAGCAACACTGGTTTTCCTCAGGGAACAGGACACACCCCTTTGTTTATACTATTGCCTTAGCACTGACCTTCTCCTATGGTTGGTGTGGTCTCTTCTATCTAGTTATTAAGAGCAAGATCAGCTCTTCCATCTTTTTTGTTGCTGTTCACTTTCTTTTACTTTCTCTGTTATTTGAGTTTTCTTGTACAAAATAACTAATATGAAAACATTTTACAGAACTGCAACCAAAAATGTCTTCTTTTGGACCATTTTGGTTTTCCTGTTCTTCTTCCAGGGTTGTCTACATCAGGCTTCTGGCATCCCAGAGGTCAAGGTTATCCAAGAATAGTCCTAAAACAACTTCAGCAGTAGAAAGCCTTCTAGAAGGCATTTCAGACATTGCCTCCAAGGGTTGGGATGTTCTAGGAACAATATCCAAAGGCTCTACCCTATGAGCTAGGCTAATTTTTCCTTAAAAGGTATTGAAATTATCCTTGAGAACTAATTGGCACAGAGGACTAAGGCTCAGCTAAGCTTCCTAACGGTCTAAGTACAAAAATCATTGTACAAAGAGTCAGGCAGCTCTTACTGTGTAAAGGATACTTTTGCTCACCCCCCCCCCCCCAGGGGACTAATGCCTTCTTTGAGATTACATCTAATTTCATCACTCACATGGTATCTCCCTCATTATTTACATGTTTTCTTGCCCTTCAGGGTCTACTACTCTTTAATAGCAACAAAGGCAGGTATGGAGAGGAAAACATCCCTTACTACCAAGCTAGGCTTGAATAGAGACTGAAACAAGCGAAGGGGGGGCGCGGCATTTTTGGATAAAGGTTACACCTTTTGGTCTTCCACTTACAAACAAAGAGCTAGAGTGTACAAGATAAGAAATCATTAGGTCTAGTTCCCTGGATTCAAAGAAGGTCCACTGGGTCCCCAGGCTGGAGGGCTGGCTCAGCTCTTGTTAAGAGATCTCTCGGGACTGACATGCCACACCTTTCCTTGGAAAAGGTGGTTTTAATTTGAACTCGGATACTCCACAGAGACAGAGAACAATTGACCAGCATCTCCCTACAGAAAACCATCAAAAGATGAAGATAATCAAGTCACCCCTTTGCTAGAATAAAGAATATGAATTCCTCCAGCCTTCCTTCAGAGAATCTCTCCTTCAGGCCCTAAGTGTTCTTTGTTACTTTTCTCTGAAGTCACCTGAGGCTTTTTTTCACTTTCTTATTCATATGTAGATTGTGATTCTTCTCCAATTGTTTCATGTATAAGCCTCAGCTCCCTTAATGTAGCAGAAGGTCCTTAGAGGCCAGGATCCAGACTCCTGTCCTTGGTCTCCAAATACAATGGTTACTGTCACTAGAGGGCTCCTGCCCAGCAAAACTCTAGTTGAAGAAAAAACAAATCACATGCCTCTAAGCAAATAGAGTTCACTTAATGAGTTTCATTGCGTGATGATAAATAAATCTAAATACCACAGAACAAAGATTCCTCACCTTTTGTGTGCCATGGATAGACCCCTTCAGGAGCAGTCTGAGGAAGCCTATGTATGGGTCCCTTTTCAGAACGCTGGTTTTTAAATAATTGAAGAAAGTGCTACATTTCAGACAGTTAATTTCTGTTAATGAAAGACAAAGACTTCCTAAAACTATTTCCAGACACCTCGATTAAAGAACCCCTAAGATCTGAGACAACGGAAGAGAACGGCGAGCTAGACTAGTGGAAGGGAGGACTGGGCTGAAGAATAAACAGAAATTCCTTTTTTGTGTATGTTTCTCCTACAGGGATGAGGTCAGGATATTCAGTCTATGTGGCCTCAAAATCAACTCCTCCGCCTGAAGTTAACTGCAAACGCTTGGCCCGCTAAGTCTTCTTGGCTGTTTTCTACCCAATAGGTTAGTCTTATGTACCAGACTACAAACAAGAGAAAACCAATTTCATCAGTTTTTCTCTTCATAGCTGCATTTATCAAGCTCCAATTTCTAGGCTGACTTTTTACAGCAATGACTCCAAAGTCTCTATTTTTTGAACAATTATTTCTAATTTCTATTGAATGTGTCTAATCCTGCACTATGAGAATTGCTGCTCCTTCATATGTGAAGGCCCTTCTCTGAATATGTGCAAACACTGCTGTTATTGAAATCGTTCAATTGCAACACTTTGAATCTTGGAGTTTGAAGTGTGTGTTTTTAGGGGGTTTCCTGAAGGCAATCTGTAGACAATCGGTGCTCCTCAAGGAAGCCCCAGACCATTTTTGGGGGGTGTCTTGTGATATTTTATTTTCCAAAATAATTATCTTGTTCTTTCGGGAGACCTCCGACCCTTTCCACTATCTCTGCACAGCCTGTCTTTTAATAAGGCTGCCTTTGGCTTCTCTTCTGCCCAACATTATGGCCCTTTAGTATTTCCGTGGGCCAAATAAGTTATTTGTTCTCTCTTCTCTGACTTCTATTTAGAGATATTCTTAATCATACATTCAATTTTTCTTACTCTACTTGTCTTTTAAAAATCTGATAATAAAAGGTCTAATTTCTCCTGCGCCAAGTCCGACAGGCATCGCAAGCTCAGCACAATCAAAACAACTCTTTATGTTCCCCTCCCTCCCAACATTCTCCTCTTCCAAACTTTCTGCTACTGTGGATCACCATTCTCCCAGCCACACAGGGTCACAGGCTCTGGAAAAGTGGCCTCTGAGGGGGACCTCGAAGCCTGGCTTTCATCAAGTACTACGGCTGCTTCATTTTCCTGCATACTGTATGTTTGTTTAAAGTGCTTCAGTTTCTCATTAAGGTTTACTCATTCTTCATTTGACATTTCAGATCCTTTCTACTGGTTTGTTTGCTTGTGTGCTAGGTTTTTATTCAGTCCTTGTCTTCATGCTTTGGTATTTCAGTTTTTCCCATCCATCACTCACTCTTTTGGCTCTGGGAGGCCTAATTATCTTCTTCATGTCAGGGGGTACAGGCATGAGCCAGGCTGGGTTCCTGCCCCAAACAATCTCTAGGAAAGAAGACTGGTTCTAGTTGCTTTCCCAGTCCTCTTTCCCTCAAGCCCAACATCTCTCAGCCTACTACTCTGGCACAAACAGGCCACAAGTAAATTCTTCAATTCCTACTTCTGCTTTCCTTCAATTGGCTGGGCAGAATTAGTGCTTGCAAAATCAGTGGAGGAGAGGGGATTTACGCAGGGTCATTACCAAGGAGCATCTTTGTAGCTGGGCCAGAGTCCCAGGCCTATGACTGTGCTTCTGTTTCATGGGTCAAGTGGGTGGAATTGGCGGTAGGAAAATTCAGGGACAGTTCTCCAGAACTGATTCATGTAGTTTTTAACTTAATACAGATGCTCTGACTTATCTTGTGGAATAAGCTACACTTATTTTATATATATAGAACATAAACCTGTCTTTTGTTTTTATTTGAAAGGTTTAGAGGTGGGAGGAGTTTGCAGAGTATGACCATTTCATTACCCTGTTGGAGACTTGTCTCACATTTATGTGGTACTTGAAGGTTTTCAAAGTTCCTTCCATACATTATCTCATTTGAGCCTTACAACAACATTGTGAGGCAGGTGTTATTGGGTCTATTTTACAAATCAGGAAATTGAGATTCAGAGATATCAGGTGATTTTCTCTGGATCACATAGCTAGAAGGTATCTGAGGTGAGATTTAAAGTCAGGAAGGACTTGAGTTCAAGTTTAGGGCTTCATTCATTACACCATGATCTAAATATGACTTGAACAGGACTGTGGGCCACAGATGGGTCTGACATTCTCATTAGTAGATGTAGTATTTGTTTTAAAGGGAATAGAGAGCCATAGAAAGATGCTATACTAAGTTATACTGATCAAGTGGAGAAATATGTTTATGTATGTACATATATATGTTCTAATTAAGTGCTAGTTTCAGAAAGTTTATTGTTTTTGAGGAACAAAGAGTAAGAGTTTGTCAACTTTTCTAAATGTCAGGAAATATTCATTTCAATGCTAAGATAGCAGCAGGATGGTAGAGTCAAAAAAGAGATTTTTAGACAACATCTGGGATCAAACCCCAACTTCTGATGCCATCTACCTAAGTGAATGCTTGGCAAGACATTTGAATTTGTGAGCCTCTTTTTCCATATCTATAACATGAGGACACCTCCCATTCAACTGCAGATATACAATCCTATGTAACAGACCTTTTCATTTCTGTAACATGAGGATAGCCCTTCAACTGCAGATATATAATTCTGCATAACAGACCTTTTCCTAACACCAAGGTTATGTTTTTCAATGAATGAAAAATGTTAAATGCTTACTTAGCACAGGGCTAGATGCTAGGGATATAAACACACACACACATACATGAAAACAATTTCTGCCTTCATGGGGCTTACAGTCGAGTAGGGGAAGACAACATATATAAGGAGCAGTAGCCAAGGAAAGGTATTACGGTCTGGGAAGTCGTTAGGAAAAGCAGAACAGGTAAAAGTGCAAAGTCAATTGAAAAATACTTTCCAGAAATAACGAAAATATTGACTGATTATTTTTCCCAAAGCAAGAGATGAAAGGGGGAAAGGGTACTCGGAAGGTAAGGACAGGGTTGAATAGACTATAAGGAGACACAGCAGAGCCAGCATTTGCACTGGCTAACTTACCCTTGAGCTTCCTGGCCCCTTTACTGATTCAACTTTTCATTCCTCAGGTTAAATGCTAAAATACAACATAGATTATCCGTATCCTCCTCTAGATACATCTAGTCCCTTGTACCTTATTGGTGGCCTTTTCAACATTCATGACATGCCTAGGAACAACTCATTTCCACTGTCTTTAAAAAAATACCCCAGAATCTTCAGCTGATTCTCATAAATCTGACACACTCTTGCCCAAGTCCTATAAAGCTGTCTTAGTAGTACAAATGTAACTGACTTCAGAATACTGAAAAGTTTTCTCTTTCAAAAACAAAAACACGTGACTTGGGAGCCAGAAAAAAACAGAAAAAGGTAATTTTTATATAGCAATATGGACAAGTAGCACCAGCAAGTATTACAATTCTTTTCTATTGAGCTGTAGTTATAAGACCATGAAACTGAATAAAGCATTTTATAATTTGGACCACTTTGAAGTCCAGGATCCTTTTAGGGTTTTTTCTTGGGGGAAGGGGGACAGACAAGGGGGAATGGTGTACGTATCCTCCTGTACTCATATTCCTTTAGCCTAGCATTCTGGGACATCCAACTTGGCTTCAGCCTACCTTTCCAGGTTTACCTACCCAAACTCCCCTGTTACCTGCTCGAATAGAACTTGACCCTCTATCTTGAAAATAGCTACGTCCTGGAAAAATATTGAACCCTGAGAGGAGCGTACAGAGTGTCCCTCCATTTTAAAGGCGTGCTCCTGTTCTCTTCCCACTCATTCCAAAATTTGCCTCAACGTTCAGCCCACAGTGACTTCCCTCTCCTCTGAACTGCTATGCAAGTCTTCTGGAATATAGCAAATATGGCTTTCTCCTATCAACAATCCAGCTCTGAAAGCGCAAGCTGGGCCTTGTCTTAAACATCTGTGGAGCCTGCATCAAACACGGCATAGTGGTCCTAGGCAATTCAACAAAGATCTGATTGACAGCATCACCAATTACCGGAAAAAGGGCAAGGAAGGAAAAGTCTAAAAGTGAAATAACCTCTCATCAACGGCATTTCCACTATTCCTGGGCTGGGTGTGGCTGATAGAAAAAGGGCAGCCAAACTAATAAGAAACCACATGTACAGTAAAATACACAAGAGAAATGAGGATTCCATTGTTGGCAGGCATTTTCCATACTGCAATGCAGCAGGAGGTGGGGCAGTCCAAAGTTATCAGGGAAAGTAGTGAGATTCTCATCAACGAAGGTCTTCAGGAGAAAGTCAGATAACCAACCGCTGGTTGAAAATGTACAGAACACTGAAGTCAGACATGGCCTAAACATCACCTGTACGAGCACTATACAAGCAGGAATTATGTGAACAACCAAGTCTATGGCACAGTGAGGCACTCCAAATGCATTTTGAAATGCAGGTAGCACTTTTAAAAAGTTCTGTTAAAATGTGTAAATGAAATTTTAAATGCAGGCAAGGAGCCTGTTTATACACAATCCCAGCAATGAACTGAGTGATAGCGAAAATAGGGCTGGGGATGTGGAATGAGATAAGCCAGCTTAGGATTTCTGTGCGATGCCTAATGCTCAATGTCATCTGTGAAATGGGAACGTTAGCATGTTTGCACTGAAGCTCTGAGGTTTGTAGGAGGAACATGTTTGTAAAATGTAACGTGTAGAGCAATTGTCCTATATACACAGCAATGATTCTTAGTCTTTAACCCTCTGATATGTACAATGAGGAAGTCTGAAGGATTTCACTTGTCTTGTTTTCGCATATTCCTGCCCTGCGTGGGTGCCCAGCAGCCATATGTGCGTAGCCTCCTTTCTTTAGGAGGCTGTGCTGAAGGAGACCCAGACAAACCCTGGAAATTCACAGTCTCATGTGGAGATGACCTGAAGAGGTGGGTTTCTGGGCCCAGACATGCTCCTTATCCATTCTGTAATTGGGAAAGGCTCAGGGGCAGAGGCAGAAAGAAGAGCCCAAGATAATGTTCCTTTCCACTCTGAAGCAGCTCTCCATGTGAGTTCATCACTGAAGCATTTTGTGTGATTCCCTTCCTGAAATCTCAGCCTCGTGTCTGTTTGTTAACATTTGGTGCCAGATCCCTAGTTACTAGCTTTGTGAATGTGATACCATGAGAAGCATATTTTCATTTAAAATTTGTCTGTAGCACCTGGTGATAGCATGATGCCTGCAATCTTCTCTCAGATCCTACCCAGCTTCAAAGTAGATAAGACTCAGCAGAGGAGAAGGGAAAGCACACAACACTGTAAAGCTTTTCTTTGGAAAAATTGCAATAGACTGTAAAAGAGTCCCCCTCCCCTCCCCTGCTTTGGGTAGTTCTCCTGATAAGCTGCAGCGCAGTAGGGCTCCAGTCCCCAGGGCATGCATGTCCCCACCCATCTCAGCAGAAATGTAGCATCAAAATACACTGTTGTTTCTTATCCTGGGCTACATTTTCTTTACTAAGAGGGAGTTAAATTAGGGTCAGCCTTATCCTAAGCAAAGCTTATCACTGTCAGTGTGTTCAGATTATATCCTTCCCACCTAGGAAATCAAATCACCATCCAAGAAAGTAGCTGAGTTTTCCTTACATATGCATTTTCTTACTTACAGTCTTCAAATCAACTACCTGATTCCTTGGGGCTGGGCCAACCTCCCAGGTGGCTCTCCATCCAGGCTAAAATCCACCACCAGCTTATGTGGCCAAGCTGACTATGGGCAGGGGTGGGGAGTACTCCCCCAGTCTCCCTCAGGACAGCCCTTGGGGTGGGAAGGGAGCAGCCTCACAGTTCATGGTAAAGAACCCTGACTCAGCAATCCCTCCTAAAAAGAAACTGAAAGAAAACAAAGGAAAAGAAAGGGACTGATGGGTCAGTGGCTAAGGTAGCAAATCTTGACATGATTAGAGGGGAGGAAAACAGCAGCAGCAGCCATTCCACCAGCCAAACAGCTGGGAGGGGGAAGCAAATGAGGGGTTTGAGCCTTTGGAGATCTTTTCCAGTTGAAATTTAAGCTCCTGACAAGAAGGACAGCACACAAAAGCAAAAAGAGACTAATGAAGAAGAAAGAAAAAAAGGCTAACAAGTGAGAAAAGGAGCCAATGACATGAATGAATATTTCCCAGGCAAAGAAAGTAATCAATTCTATAAAAGCCTCTCCCACCCACCTTGACAACACCACTACCGGAACATGCCCGGGTGGCCAAGGAATTGGAATTTCTACCTCCAATCCAACTGGAGTTGCACTTTTAAAAGAATAGGCAGGGGTGTTTTCATTGTGGGAAGATCTCTGAAGGTAGGTTTCTCTACCACACATGCATTCTTCCTTGTAAAAGACATCCAAACAGAAAATGTTCTGAAAATTGGAAAGACCACTGTCACCATGATATGCTGTAATGAGATTGGGCCTTTTCACCCCATGACTACATTGTTAAAATGAGGGTATAATTTTTATATAATTTTTAAATAATAATAAACAGAATCATTGCGGGGGATGGGAGAGGTTTTCAGCATGTTTTTAAACTGAAAGAATGGAACACGTACCAATTTATACTCATTACATCTAAAATGCAAGGAAATGCTTTTACTCATAACTAGCTGAGGGTGAGGAATAAAGTACCTAGCCTGTTGGCATATTAGATTTTTAACATTTATGATGTTTACCTTTTTACATTTTAATCTATCATTATATAGTTGCATTTGGTGAGTCTTCATGCTTATCATGTTATAACATACCTTCTTGTAACATAATTTCATATAAGGCAGATCCATCTGTCTTAGACCTCCCATCTAATGGGGAATCCTTTTTTTAATGTCATTAGTACCTTTTCTTTATATTTCACCGAAATGGATCTCTCTTTCCTCTTCGGAAAGGTAGGGCAGTAGATAGAGTCCTAGGCCTAGAGTCAATAAAAGAGGAATTCAAATTTGGGATCAGATACTTCATAGCTATGTGATCCTGGCCAAGTCACCTAACCTGTTTGTTTCCATTTTCTCAAATGTAAAATGGGAATAATAGCACGCACTTCATAAGACTGTTGTAAGGATCAGATGAGAAAAATATTTCCAAGTGTTTAGTACAGCGCCTACAGCACTTTGTTTTTGGTTAGTCATTTTCAGTCATGATTGCCTCCAGGATCAAAGAGAAAATCTGTGACCCTTCATCACCTAGTCACCTCCTACTTTTCCAGTCTTCTTACACCTTCCTGTCTGCCACATACTCCTTAATTCAATGATACCAGCCTTCTAGCTGTTCCATGAGAAAGACTCTCCATCTCTCAGCTCTGGGCATTTTCTCTGGCTGTTTCTCATGGCCTAGAATGCTCTTCCTCGGCTATGACTACTGATCTCCCTGGACTCTTTTAAACCCTAACTAAAAGAAAGGCAGAGTGGGAGCGAGGAGTCCAAGATGCCTCCTAGGTTGTGAGTCTGAGGGTGTAGGAGGATGGTAGTACTTTTTAAGCAACAGGAAGGGTAGGAGGAAGGAAGAGTTTAGGGGGGCTGAGGAGTTCTGTCTTAGACATCTTTAAGTTAAGATGTTGACTGGATACACAATCTGAAATGTCTGAAAGGCAACTGGAGAGGTCAACAGAGAGTCTGGGGCAGGACAGAGAGATGTGAGAATCATCAGCACGAAAACTGGTCATGAAATCCACAGGAGCTAAGGAGCCTGCCAAGTAGAGTAGAGGGAAAAGGAAAAGTGAGCCCAGGCCAGTGTGAGGAGCACATATAGTTAGAGGTGGGATCTGAATGAAGGATCCAGCACAGAAAGAGCAGTCAGATGGTGAAGAGGAGACCCAGGAGGGAGGGGTGTCCGTAGCAAGAGAGGGTATGGCTTGCATAATTCCAAATAACTTCTGAGGATGGTTGCACTAATTCATAGCTCCATCCACAAAGCACTGTTTTTACCAAAGGCTGCTCAGCATGGACCCTCCCCATGTTCTGCTCACTCTGCTATTTCCCTGGATATGAGCTGAAAGCTCCAGGTCCTCTGGATTTGCATTTCTCATGTTAGGAGTGATCTAGGGCCTCCATTGCTATGGTTGTAAGTAGCTGCAATGCCCTGTCTGAGCACTGTTCCTTTTTTAACCGTAGTGCCCTAAGCAGACTTCTTCATCTCCAGTGTGGGGGAGCTCTCCAATGCTTCTGAGAAGATAACAGGAGCCAGAAGAACCTGCTCGGGCATCATCTCCTTCCAAGGAAGCTGCTTCCCAAGTCAATGTTTCCAGTACGGAGCTGGGGAGCTGTGTAGAGGCCCCGGCTTTCCTAATGCTACCAGAGCATTGCCAAGAGGCTGCCAAGCAAACATCCACTTCAGTAACGGGAATCTCTGAGGTCAGAAGAGCTAAAGGACAGAGAGGATGACGATGGTTCTTGCTCCTTCAATTCAGAGCAAATGAATGGTATGGAAAGGGTTAGGATTCACCCTCCACACACAGAGATTCTATCCAGCAAGTTCAAAATCCTTCTGCCAGGAGAGACAGCAGAATGAGTGGGCAAATTTCCAGGTCAGGTCATTTGCTGCTTTAAACCTGAGTAACAACCAAATAAAACTAACCTGTGTAACACAAAATTAACTATATTATTAGAGAACTCTTTCCGGTCTCTGTCAGCATCATTTTTTAAAGTATGAAATACTCCCCCAAAGCCAAGCAGAATATAATCAATGGATTTGTTAAATGGCATGAGCTCTGCCCTAGCCCCACCCCCACCTTCAGAAAAGCCCAAGGACAATAAAAGGCTGGTGCTTTCCAGCGACACAAACACACCTTGAATTCATTTGAATAAAATAAGAGATGCGCCAATAATTAAAAGGAGCTTGACAAACTCATTGAATTGCATTTCTAAGGCAATAGAATAGAGTAGAAGCAAATTCCCAAATCTGGAAAAAGAAAACACGAATTCATTTTAAATGACATCGCTAATGCTAATTTAAAAAAGAGAAACTAGTTGTGGAGGCTGTAGCCACAGTGCCACCTCGGTCTGGAATGCAGGCTGTTGTTTTTATGTAGCTTGTGTAAGCATATTCCACAGTGTGAGTGCATGTTTACTTGTAGATGAAAAAAGTGTGGTGTGTGTGAGTGTGAGTGTGAATGCGTGAGTGAGTGTGTGTGTGTGTGTGTATGTGTGTGTGTGTGTGTGTGTGTGTGTGTGTGTGTGTGTGTATGTGTGTGTGTGTAATCTGTGACAGTAATAAACAGGCCAAGGTTTCTGTTTCTTTTGTTTGGGGTGTTTTGTTTCTCCCTTGGCACGAACTCCAATAACTTTTACGATGCCATTGCAAAGGTCTGTTCGGCATAATGGTCTCCGTAAGGCAGTGCCCAATCGGGAATTTGGAGAGGTGATGGTGAGGCCTGCTACTCCCTGACAGAGCCCTACAACAGTCAATGTCCAGGCTCCTTGGGTCAAAGTGTTCTGGCTTGGGGGAAGAGGTTAAGGAGGGAGGGGCAACAACTGCAGAGCAGCAGTAATGTTTTAAAAACATCTAAGATATTTTTGGAAGCATTTGGGAATTCTGTCTTCAGCTCTAGCTATATCAGTCTTTTTCTTGGTCATTCTGGCACATCATACATACTAATCTCTATGCTTTCACTCCTTCCTTTTGATGCGCTGCAGCTCAAGGCAAAGTGAAAACTTCTAATTCACTAGAGCCTGTCCTGATCTTAGCACAAATGCAAACCCACTGCCAGCTGACTGACAGTCTGCCCCCTTCTCCCTACCGAGTCTACCCAATAATTGATGCTTAATTCGAAACAGACTAGATTCCTGCTAGGCTTGTTTGAGCTCCAAGGGAGCTCTACTCCAGGATTTGTTTTCCAAGGCCAGTGGGGGCATACTGGCTTCCGCCTGGACTTTGGGTGGAAGCATGTGCTACCCAAGCAGAAGCCAATGCCTGTGGGGCCTTGGCCTTGTCCAAAAAAGTACTTCCACAAAAGTACTCTGGCCAAGGTTTCCTAGTTCATACTCTGACATCCATTTGTCTGACTAAATCCAGTCCTCTGTGACCTTCTTCTACTGCTTCCTAGGAGTTCAGGTACTATGAAGAGCTTTGTCCCCCTTAAGACATGATTTCATTTCTACAAAAGCTTTTCAATTTTATATAACTGAAATTGCATAATACATTATTTTGTCATACCCTCTACCACTGGTATTGCTTAAGAACTCTTCCCTAGTCATCCACAGCTAGTAAAAAGGGTACTGATCAGTTAGGAAAGATCTTTGTATCAAATATCTGCGATCTGGGTCTGCTATCCAAAATCCACAGTAATAGATATAGAAAAAATACATGTAACATCAAAAGACAAATGCAAATCAAAACAACATTGAAGGTTAATCTATTACCTTGTAAACTAGCAAAGATGACAAAAAATGAGATGGGAATTGGTCCAAACATCTGGGAAAGGATTTGAAATTCTTCTAAGAAAGAAACTAAAATGTCCATTATCTTTGACCCAGAGGCCAAAAGACTCCCCATAGATCAATTCTAAAAAGAAAGGCTCAGAGAATCCTAAGTTTAGAGCTGGAAGAGAACCTGAAGGACACCTAGACCAATTCCTTTCTTTGACAGATGAAGACAATGAGGCCTGGAAAGGCTAGGTGAGCAAGCCAAAGTAAACCAGTCATTAAAGGTCCGAGGTAGGATTTCAACTCAATTCTTCCTGACTGCAATTCGAATGAGCAGGTCACTGTGGGAGACTGCTTATGTGCACTGAAATGGTTACAGAAGCACTTTCGGAATTAGTGGACAGTGGGTGACTGCTCCATGGCACAATGGCAAATTAACTGCAGTACCTGAATGGGCTGCAATATGACCACACTGTAAAAAAGTAAGAAATATGAAGAATCCCAAGATGTATAGGGGAGACCTAGAGGAATGACTACAAAGCCAAGCTGGGAAAACAACAGTCACTGTGATTACAACAATGTAAATGGAGAGAACAAGAACATGTCAGGGACCCTTCCCCACAGAGGTAACACATTGGACTGGTCATACGTATTCGCTATTAGCTTTAAAGGCTACATTTCCCAACAATAAATTCACCTCCTACTCACACCCCCCACTTCTGCCTCCTAGAAATCTGTGAGACCTTCCCTCATCTCTCCCTACCCCTGAACTGAAGATATCATGAAACAGAAGGCCTTGCTCCACGGGTGCCATTTTCAGCACTATTGCTTCCTCGGAAGGGGAGATGGTTTTCCATGTGAATTGATAACTCACTTTCACAAGATGAGGGAAGCATTAGGTACTTCTCAGCATCCCTTACACCTGGGAATCCTTGTGTCAAGGAGAAAGCTGGGGGTGATTTTTTTTAGATGACAGCTATGGAGTAATGCTGCTATAATTGACAAACAATGCACAAGAATAGGTTTTAATACACAATTCGTGCTTTAGGTCCTGGGAGAAGAACTGTTTATAACCTTCTAAACTTTTATGTTAGTAATACTTAGAATTAGTCATGTTCTTTTTGAAAGAAAATGTGATCTCAAGTTGGAATCATAGCTTCCATTACTGTCTTTTTCACTTCTCCACAGTTTCATCCCCTTGTTCTGATGGTTCCAATCCAGCCTGTCACACTCTTGTCTCTCTCCCTCCAGGCCTTCTAGCTTGGTTTTGCCTCTCAGCAAGTCCTGTGAAGTGGAATTTGGAGGTTTCTCCTTCTGCCTTTGGGACCATACCTTTTCCCCATCTCTTCTCCTGGTTCTTCAGCACATGATCCACTCTAGGGCCCTCTTCTCTCCTCTTCTTTTTTCGTCTAAGAAGCAATGCACTGGGAAGAGCACTGCTACCTCAGAAAACCATTCAACTTGGGGGGGGGGGGGGGGCGGTGAGGACTGCAGGTCCAATCTGGGCTCTATCATCTACTACTTTTATGTTCATGGGCAAGTCACTTAACAATTTTGGGACTCAGCTCTAAATCTACGAATCCTAGAAATTCTCCTTTCATTCAATGGACAAGCATTTCTTAAAAGTCTATTCTTTGCTAGGTGCTAGAGACTAAGAGACTATCATGAAACCTCCCTGGCTCTCAGGAACTTGCATGTGATGGCGGCTGCTTCGTGGCAAAGCGGGGGAGGGGGTCACAATGCTACTTTCATTCATTTGCAGTGTTTCACCGCTGTAATAACTTGCATGTAGTATATGGCATAAATTTACTTCTGTTAACCTAAGAAAATTGTACTAACTTATTTTTAAAATTACGCATACATGAATGTAATTAAAATGTTCTGTAGCATTGTAAATTCAAAGTAATTTAGTGAACAACCTTTGTTCTTTTTACTGGAAAACTAACATCTGTCTGTAATGACTATGTTATTAAAGTTATGCAGAGCAAAGAACTCAATTAATTTCATTCTTGTGGCAGTTAAACTATATACTCATTCCTGAACAGATGGAAGTGAACAGCATTTTAAAAAGTATAACAAATTTCCAGCAATTTCTCTAATAAGTAACATCCTATATCTGCCCCATGCAAGACACACAAATTATTCAACTGATCCCAACCTTTCATCCCCTAAAATAGAGGTACCAATAATAGAAAAAGCTTTAAAAAGCTGCCAGTTGTCCAGCTCCTTGAGAAACCTCACCACGTACAAGACAGGCATTAACAATGCACTGAATATTTCAAAGGATCCTCACTTCACATATGTGTCAAAGTCACCTCCATATCCATGTATGTTACATGTGCATCTTTGTGCCACTGTTTTCTTTAAACTCATCTCTAATTCCCCTTTTCCCCCTGCTGTTATGATTTCTGTGCACTTCCTGAAGAGTGTGGCTGTAGAAATGATACTTGGCAAAATCATTATATAATATGGTTAGGGTTTCTAAGTAACAAGATAAGAAGATATGTGTGAGTTGAAGGCATTGAAGTGGGGCAGTGGATAGAGTGCTGGAGTTCAAACCCAGCCTCAGACATATAATAGCTGTGGACCCTGGACAAGTCACTTCACTTTCCTCGGCTTTATTTTCCTCATCTGTAAAACGAGGATAATAAGCACCTGTCTCCTAGGGTTGCTGTGAGGATCAAATGAGAACTTAGTGCCTGGCACATAACAGGGCTTACGAAATGCACATTCCTGCATGGCAGAGTCCGTACTCAAAGCCTGTCTCCTTACTCAAGCACTAAAACAGATCCGTGGTTTCACGGATTCATAAGTTCCTCCAACAATGAAGATCATACCCCAATTGTGTAATTGTGTCTTCCTGACCTCCATGTCCTCCCATAAACTCACCCCAGAAGATCCCACCCACATGGCAGAAGTTCTCCTCACTTTCTCTCCACATTTTAGTATTACCAATGGAGCGCTCTGGCTGATCTGTCACTCGTTCCCTTCACTACATGAAAGCCCATCTTTTCTTCTGAGGGGGCACAGTGGATAGTGTGTAGGTCCTGGAGTTGTGCAGACCTAAGTTCAAATCTGACCTCAGACCCTTAGCAGATGTTCACCCCAGGCAAGCCATTTAACCTTCATTTGCCTCAGTTTCCTCATGTGTAAAATGGGAATAAAACTAGCATCTACCTCCTAGGTTTGTTCTGAGGAATAAATGAGATAACAATCATAAAGTGCTTAACACAAGGCTTGGCACACAATAAGTGCTGTATAAATGTTAGCTATCATTATTATAATTATTAGATTATTCAAGGTCCTTATCAGCCTTCTATCCATTACCTTTTAATATTTTTGGAGACTACTGTCTTTCATGACTTGCTGCTATAAAGCAATACTGGTAGAATGGTGGCATTTTTGGTGGAAAACAATCCAGATATCTATCTTCCTCCCGTCCAATTCTGGCCCCAACTCATCATCTTTACTCTCTGACCCAGATATATATACTGACAGCACAACTCCTCAACCTGGACTTTGGGATAAATTTCAGGGGATCCATAGACTTGGATGGGGGAAAAAATGACAGCTTAATTGCAATGTAATTGGTGTCCTCTGTAAAACTATGCACTTTATTTTATGCAGTTAAAATCCGATTCTGAGAAAGGATCTGTAGGCTGCCCCAGACTACTTATAGAAAAGGGAAAAAAGTCTTGTTCTTTCTTGAATGGTCAGACCAAATTCCTTGGGGGTGATTATGGATGTGTTTTAGAGGTCCTTGAATAGTCAATGGCTTGATGCACTCAACACAATGTCATCTACAGACAGGAGCCTATGTGGGGTTTCACTTTTCATGGGGAACCCCTCTTCAATCTGAAATGAGGCGCTGGATGTCCTTCATGACAGAGGTGAACAACTTTGTTGATAGTACATCTCCCTGTCTTATTCCTTGGCTGATATTTGTGGTTAGAGGGTCATCAAATGGGGCTGTTTCTATTGTTGCATCTCCCAAGGAACCAGGAGTAATTTGGATGGATGGATGGAAGATGCTTTGTTGAAAAAGAGACTGAGATATGACATTTTGCTTTGGCAAATCAAGTGCTCTTCCATAATCAACAAATAAACTTCAATGGGATCTTTTATTTGCTTGCTGTTTCAGTCAATCATCAAATGGTAAAGATGTGCCCAATTGTGTCATATTGGTTGTTAAAACCTGCTTGTTCCCTATTAATGTTCTCATCAAGGTTGCCCTCAGTTTGTGTATTGTTACCCCTCATAAAGATTTTGTACAGATGGGACACTAAGCATAGGTCAACCATTACTTATGGTCAGTATGAATAGAGTTCTGAGCTGTTTTACCAGGAGTTGAGCATCTTCCCATCCTCCACATTGCTTTTATATTAATCACTCAACATGCTCACAATTATGTTGCTCCCAGTATTGATCTCTAAGCTCTTGTTACAATCTAGGTGCTTTTGCCTCCTTGACTAGGAGATTTTTAAAGATTTTCAAATAAACATATCCATTCTGGAGGTAGGAAGACCTATGATATATTTTTTTGCACATATGCTAACGAAAGTGCATTCTATATCTGCTTTTAGCACACCCTAGAGGGGAGGGTCACATTACTTGGGAGGGAAAGTAGAAGAGTTAGTCTTTCACAAGTACATGTTCAGTGTATTGAAGAGAGGAATATGAGAGCCTATACAAGATGTCCTCAGCAAACTTTTATATTCTTATCTAGTTTTAGAGACTTAAATATATACCCAATAAATACACAATTGGAATAACAATTATTCAGGCCTCATGTGGGTATGAGGATGGATCAGGTATTTTCCATATGTCACTGAACTGAAAGAGCACATGGCTGACCCATCCTCTAAACTAGGAGTTCTTCATCTTTGTTTATGTCATGGGCCCACAGGGCAGTCTGTTGAAGCCTATGGATCCCTTCTCCCAATCATGCTTGCTGCCCACATTTGTCATTGAAAAAAAGCTAAATTTCAATGAGAGTTTAATGAAAATAAATATGTAAAAATTTATATACACACACACACACACACACACACATATGCATGTATGTGTATAACATTTCCCCCTGATTTCAGGCCCCCTGACATCTATCCACAAATGCCAGAATAAGACCTCTGCTATATGAATTTACCATTAAGGATAAAAAGTGGGTATCAAATCTAAACATCTTTGGTCCTAAAATGCTAGGAGCTGACCTAGATGACCTTTGAGGTCCCTACCAGTTCAAACAGTAAGAAGCCTAAGCATCCAAATATTCACAGGACAGAAAGAGCAGAGAGAAGTACAATACTGGATGTGGTGAGGGAAGAAAGGCAAAGAGCACTAGGCAGTGCTCTCCTTGTAACTGATTGCTGGGGCTGCTAGCTTGGTGTTCTGCTCACAAGAGGCAGGACTACATTGATAAAGGCCCTCCCCTTCCCCCACTGTCAACACATATACACAGTAGAGGCTTCGCCTGGTATGAACAAAAGTTGAATGTGCCAGTGGGCAAAGGACAATCTAGGTCTGAAGGTGAGTGCATTCCCTTCCCGATCACAAAAGCTTACCCAGTACAAGGAATGGACATTTTCTCTCTTATTTCTGTTGTCCATGCAACACATATTTATCTTAATGAGTACATGGCTTTTTAAATGAGAGTTGTAAAACAAAATGGCACTATTTGCATTTGAGAGTAATCAGTAATATCCAGCTTGAATTTTGTCCAAAACAATAATAGTGTTGAAGACAATCTGTCTCATGTTGATCGGTTCAAAATGTGAAGTTACAGCTTTAAAAATCTGCTACAAAATGATAAAGATGTTTCTCAGGTATATTGAAATTGGGAGAAGAGAAAGTTTAAAATTATGATGAAAATAGCCCAGGCTAAGTTCATGTTTAGTAAATGAATGTCTAGCCTCTATACAGAGCCTTTGCTCCCTGACCTTCAACCAGTTATTCTGAGCCTTCCTGCGTTCTTTAACACCTTTCAACCTCGATTCCTTTGAGACTCTTCTCTTTCTTACTCATGACTCCTAATCAGCAAATTCAACCTTTTCTCAATCCTTAACAGCCTTGACCTCTAGATAAATCACTTAATGCCATTTACCCCTCTCTCCAATCTTTTTCTTCAAACTCTTTTCCTCCCTTGGTTTTCATGACAATTTACTCTCCCCTTAATTCTCTATCCATTTCCCTTCCCATCTCTTTTCCTGGTTCTTCTTTTCCCTACCCCCTCAATATATGTATGCATGCATGTATGCACGTACCTATGTATTTAGTAGAGAGAGTATTGGGCCCAAAGTCAGGAAAATGTGAGTCCAATCTGGCTTCAGACAAGTAATAGCTGTGAGACGCTGGTCAAGTCATTTAACCTCTGCCTCAGTTTCCTCAACTATAAAACAGGAATAATAATAGCATCTACCTTCCAGGGTTATTGTGAGGATTCAGTAAGGTAACACCTGTAAAAGGTTCTGCACAGTGCCTGACACACATTAGGCACTTAGTAATTTTGTCCATTTAAAAACAGACATTAAGTACCTACTATGTGGCAGCTTAAGCTCCCTTGGGTGTAAGAACAACACACCGTGCAGACAGGTGAGTAAATGAAAATAAGGTTAACTGAGCAGCAAGAGACATTAGTTACCGAAGGGAGGGGGCCAGGGAAGGCTTCTTAGCAGAGGAGGCCCCTCGACTAAGCCTTGAAACAAGGTAAGAATTCTGCTGCCCGGAGATGAGGAAGGGATATATTCCAGGCAGGAGAGGCAGTCTCGGAAAATGTACAGAGAAGATGGACTGCGTGGGAAGTTGAGGCAAAAAGCAGTAGAATAATTTGGCTGCAATACGGCATGGGAAAGGGCTGCTTTGTTAAGGAGATTGGAGCCAGACTGCACAAGACCCTAAATGTCAGTGTTAAGGAGCTCCCATTTTATCCTCGACTCAGAGAAGATAAGGAGTGACTGCAGGATAATATTTGAGCAGGGTAAGAGGTCTAGTAAAACCTATGCCTCTTCAGGAAGCTAACTTTCACAGCAACCCAGAGGTTGGACTACAGGGGAGGAAGAGACTGGAAGTAAACAACCTATGTAAAAGAAATTCCAAGAGACCAGGCCAGTGTCCACAGGAGTGGGGACAAGGAGACATACAGGAGAAATGCTCTGGATACCACGCTGACAACATCTGGCAGCTGAAAGGATGTAGGGATAAGTCAGGGAGGGAGACAGAGGGAAAGGTTTCAGGCCTGGAAGAATGGTGGGCTCCATAACAGGAACAGGACATTCTGAAAGTTGGGGAGGTTTAGGGCTGAGGAAGATAATGAATTTTATTTTGGCCAAAAGGAGTTCGAGATATTGATGAAACATCCAGATAGCTAAGTGTCCAGCAGGCAGCTGGTGATGTGGGACTACAGTTTAGGAGAGAGATTAGGGCTTCATAGATTTGACAGTCTGCAGAGGGAGCAGCTGAGATCACCAAGGGAAAAAGTAGATGTAGAGAAAAGGACTTCAACAGAACTATGGCAGCCCCATACTTAGGGTATTGGAAACAAATGATGACCTAAGAAAGGAGACAGAGAAACAGTAGTTAGATAGTTTGGAGGATAACTGGGCAAAAACAGTGTCACAGGAACAGAGGAGCATACAGGACAAGGGGGTGACCAAGAACATCAAGCAGAATAAATACTGTAGGGTGGAAGCAATCAAGATCACTGGTAATCTAAAAGCAATTTCAGTAGAGCGGTAAGATCAAAAATCAAACTGTCAGTGAGTGACAGGTGAGGAGCTAGAACCATGGAGGGTAGATGGACGAGTTTTCCAAAGAGATTAATTACGAATGGAACCAAAACAGAGGATAACAACTTCTTTAAGTTCTGTACTTGGTGGCACAGTAGACAGAGCGCCAGCCCTGGAATCAGGAGAACCTAATTTCAAACCAGCCTCTGTGCAAGTTACTTAACTCTGATTACCAAAAGAAAAAAAAATTCTGTTACTTGGCCTACTTTTTTCTGTCACCCTTTCTCCCCGTGGTGATCCCATCTATTCCCCCAGTTTCAACACTCATCTCTATCCAGAGAAGCCCCAATTCTTTATGCCATCTCTGACAGCTCTCCCAAACTCCAGTCTCTTCTTTTCTATGACCAGCTAGACAATTCCATGTGGGCATCTCACCAACAGCTCAAAAATACCACAACCAAAAGCAGGCACAGTCCCCTCAACCCAGCTGCTTTTTCACCTCATGATGTCTATTCATAGATTTACTTTTCTTTCCCTTTCTCCCCCCACCTCACATCCCCACCACTTTCCAAATTCTATCACCTGGTCATTTGGGCTGTGGATCCCACATCAACCTCATCATCATTTCTACTCAAGACCATCCCCCTAGTTTAGGATCTTATCATCTCTCACCTGAGCTACTGTAGTTGATCCCAGCTTCTAGCACTCTCTCCACTTTCTCCCTCCTCCAATCCATTCTTCACACCACTGACAGATTGGGAAAAGAAAACTATGATAGAGACATTCTCACTTCCTCATTCCCAAACTTCCAGTGGCCTTCTAACATAAAAAATCTAAACTCTTTAGCCAGTCCATTATTTGCCCTGACATACTTTTTCAGTATTCTTTGCCATGTACAACATATCAGCCAAAGGGCACCAAAAGACTTGGTAGCCAAAGTCACCTTGCTTGTTCCTGTCTCCATGTCTTGGCTAACACTTTCCCCTCTGGATGCAGTACCCCATCTCCTAGCTCTGCCCTTTCCAATTCCTACCCATCATTCAAAGTCTAGTCCAAATATCACCTCCCTCATTGAGCCAGCTAGCTGGAAGTAAGCTTTCTTACTTACCTATTTCAAAACAGATAGCACATAGCTCTCTACCAGCATACCTTACACAAGTATTCATTCATGTATGTTTCTCTCTCATATAGTCTAAATTCCCATTATGACAAGAGTGGTATCTGATTCACCTCTGCATTCTCTACTTCACCTAAAAACTTGTGCTGTACATAGTAGGCATTACAGATTCATGATATAAGTGAAAAATATTAAAATAACTTTCTTCAAACCAAGTAACACTTTAACTATAGGAAAGGAACTTACCACTTAAAGGATTTTGTGCCTCATCCTTTTGTGATGTGAATAATCACTCCTAATTTCTCTATATTTCAAATTCAGGCTTTTGCATATGCTGCTTATTTAAAACCGGACACATCTACATTATTAACTATAATGGCAAACAAGAAGGAGGAGAGAGGGACACTGCAAATGGATTTAAACGATGATTCATTTTCTAAAAATAAGGCTTAGAAGTTTTTTTTTCCATTTCATCTCTCAGAATGACGTATGAAGACATTACCCTTTAGTTAGAAATACTAAATTTCTAGTATATTATCAGAAGCAATCTGCATAACACAGAAAACACTTAAGTGCTAGTCTAATTACATATTTCAGTGACTGAAAAAAACCCTCAAAACTATTCCTGTCAAAATGAAACCAAACAAAGGCTGGAATGAGAGTGTGACAAGTAAAGTCTTTGTTCCAGATGTAACCTAAAGGAGGACCAGCCAGACTATATGGACCCCCTCCAAAACAGATACCAATACCATCTGAAGGACTGCCAAGACTGAGTTGATCCAGAAAGGCAAGGCAAGTAAGTAGGAAAGAAGAGAGGGAGACAATTAGATCACAGGAAATGAAATGGGTAGTCACGAAGAGACAGGCAGCACGGTACAGTTAATACAGTGGACATGGGAGTCAGATGAGAATTAAGTTTGAATCTTGACTCTGACAGTCATTCCTTACTAATGGACACAAACAAGTCAGTTTCATCTGAGTCTCAGTTTTTGTCATCTCTAAACTTGTGGCCATGGGGAAGTCACTTCACTACCCAGTATGTCAAGCAACTCTTTGGAAAACTCAAAGTCACCAAGAAGCTGATGATCTGTATTGCTGAGTTATGGGACAACCAGGAAATCCTGTGCCTTGGTTAAAAGAACAGAGGGTGGTTAGACAGCTCCAATAATATAATGTATGGAAAACACTTGGCATGGTGAATGTTAAAGCTGGATAAAGTATCAGCTGTAATTACTATGATGGTAGTCCAGGCAAACTCCTAACGAATGGCACTGCCCTTTAAAAAGGGCAGCAATCTAGCACTCCACATCTCAAATGAGAATGATAGGCACCGACTGCTAAAAGACTGGAAAGTTTGCAAAGTGCCTCATGAATAGAACCGCGATACTTACCTTGAATTCAAATGATGCTGGTTTGTTTATTTTTAAAGAAGCTTTAGACATACTTTACATACTTCAAAATTAAATTCATTGGGTAACCAGTGAGGTGGCAGCCAGGGCCTTATGGGAGGTGTTGGACAGCAACTGGTCCAGATTTTAGAATTACTGTTGCTATTTTCAGCATCACCATTAAGAAATATAGACTCAATATTTTCCTTTTTACTTTCTTTTTCTAATTTCTTACTTTTTACTTATTTGGAACTTGTAAAAAACATGAACACAAAGAAACATCAACATTTACATATATAAAGACCAGAGAATGAGGATCCTATATGAAACTACAATCTCACTGTACGCAGATTGATTCTTTTTTAACTCTAAAGCTCTTACAATTTTCTCTATTTCCTTTGGAACCTCTTTTTAATCCATTCTGAGCATTTTCCTTAAATGTATCATTCTCCTGGATCTATCTACTCACTTCACTATGCCTGAATCCATGCAAATCTTTCTATATTTCTCTAAATCCATCTTCTTTGTCATTTCTTATGGTGTAAAAGAGAGTGAGGAATTGAGGATGACACCTGGCTGTTGTCTCAACAGCCTGCCTGTCTCTCACCCCACCTCCCAATACTAATGTGTTGTCAAGGCCTGTTAACTTTACCTTTAGAACCTCTCTCCTGTACCATAAGAAATGACAAAGGGGCCGAAGTCAGAGAAATACGAAAGGATGTGACCTCGTTCTCATCTGTTGCATATACCTCCCCTTCTTGCTTCTTTCAGTCGCCACCCTGGTACAAGCACCGATCACCTCATGCCTGGAATATTTTGGCAGCTGGATGGTTAGTCTCCCCACCACAAATCTCTTCACAGACCTCTTCCTAATTGCCAGAATGTTGTGATTTGGAGAATTTGCTTTTCTTATCAAGGGATATAAAGGGCCGGAGGGCTAGATAGAGGGCTGAAAAGAGGAGTAGGCATGGCAGGGAAGAAGGAGGGAACAGAGCCAGCTTTGGAAGCACCCCCGGAATTCACTGTCATTCAGAATTTTGTTGTTCCTTGCCATAAGAAGGAGGTTGCAGACTTTTTCCTTCAATCAGGCAGATCAACTACTGACAGAAAAATGACTAAGAAGAGGCATTTCTACAGAAAGAAATATGTTGGGTTGAAGACAGTATAAGGTCTAGGGGAGAAAAGAAGGGGTAAAGCAGGAGATTAAACGTAAGGTAGTGGATATGATGCTGGGGCTGGAAGATGTGAGTTGAAATTCAATATCACATACTGAATAGCTGTGGGACCCTGGACAAGTCACTTAACCTCAGTTTCCTCAGATGTAAAACAGGGATAATACCAGTCCCTACCTTGAAGGGTGGTTGTGAGAATCACATGAGGTAATATTTGTAAAGCACCTGGCACATAGATAAATGCTTGTTTCCTTCTTTCCTTCTGTGCATAGCTGAGAAAACTAAAGCAATTCCATTTTGTTTGTGGTTCCTCTATTTCACCCCTGAACCCATCTGTATTGTAACTCCCACCCTGTCTGAGATCTTCCTTACTGCTGAAACAGCCAGGAAGCTACCTCTTGGGGAGGGGTGGGAGTCACAAGAGCCAGCTAACCCAAGGAAGAGCCTTTCCTGTTATCAGCCCCAGCAACAGCCTCTGTCCAGCCAAAGGAAACATGTCCCCTACTGCTACCCTGCAAACCTCCAGGAATAATCCCTGTTCAACCCAATTCACCTTCTGCTATAGAAGCTTGGCCTTTCTGTTCCTTTGGAGTATCTCCACCTGTGTGAAAATGGATCCCTTGTTGGCGAACTCAAAAAACTCCTCTCACTGGCTCCTCAATTTCTGGTTTGGGGATCAGAGTTGGGTTTGGGTTATGGTTTATTGTGCCACTGATAATTTTAGCCAAACTTCCTAGATAAGAGGAAGAAAGAAGATGATCCAATTGTGCAGGGCCAGTGCCACAGAGTACCAGTGCTGCTATCACTGGGAATCTAGTTCCTGGGAATCTAGAGCTCTGGAAAACAAAGAAATTGGGTTCTGTGATGCTGAATGGGAGAGACTTCTGAGAAAGAGAGCAGTTAACTCCTTCCAAAGGGCTCCTGCTTATAGGAAACCAGCATGGCTCTAGGGCCCAGATACCTTATGGCCAGGAACAGAACATGCTATTTTACAACATTTTCTGAACACACCTGTGAAGGATGGCTACACACAAATAAACACCCCAGAGAACGTGTTGACAGGTAATTTACATCCGCCTTATATACTGAGAAAGTAACTACCTCTAAGCATACCTTTCAGTCTGCAAACAATATCTGGAGTTTAGCTGGCACTAATCTTTGCAGTCTTGTCAAATGCTTTAAAGGGACTTAGCAGAGCCCATGGCATCAGGCTAAAGCAATCATAGGCAGCTGACACCTAGTTCAGTGAATATGACCAAAGTGGGGAGGAAGGGCATGTTTCCCTCCTCACAGGCAGCACTTTAATACAAATGCAGTAATTAATCTATATGCAGGCACACATCAACATAACAAAAAATGGCATTTGCCACTCAGGCCCCAGCACAGTAACATTCCAGCTGCAGAGCAGAATGCAAAAGACAGCTGAGACATTCTGCTGGCCCCAGACAGGGGGCTGCAGTCTCCTGAAAGGACTTTTGAAGTGAGGGCTCATCGGCTTTCTCCCCCTGCCCCTCCCATGACGGGTGTGTGTGTGTGTGTGTGTGTGTGTGTGTGTGTATTTTTTTTCCCCCGTTTGATTCCATCGGTCAGATCCTGCTTTGCAGGTTCCTGTTTCCATGGCAGGCAGGAAGAGTTACGGCTCCACCTATTGTGACATCGCTTAAAAGCCAAGATCAAATGACATGTCGGCAGCCTGTTAACTAGGCTCTGGCCTGTGGGCCTTAGTTTGGCTCCAATGCCTTTTTTCATTCTTTGTTTCAAGGGGAGGCTTGCTGGGTCCAAGAGAGGGGAAGCTGATGGTAAAACAAAGATGCCAATTAAAGCTTTACAAACCCAAAGGGGGACAGAGCAAAGGGACTTTGCCATGACTCTTCTGCTTCACTACCTCTGGGATGGGGAAAGGCTCTCCTGTAGGCCACCTTGGGCTCAAAGACTGTGTCCCCATGAAGGAGGTGAGCCAGGCAGCCGAGGCAGAACAAGACCACTGCCGCCCTAGCTAAGGGACAAAAGCTGCCACCTCGGGAGCCCTCCCTGCTCTCCCTCAATGGTTTGTGCTAGAGCCAGTGAATTGTCAGAGGGCAGTGTCTAAGCTTTGCGGCTGCAAGCAGCTCTGTAAACATTAGATGCTTGATAAATGTTGGCTGAATTCAAATGCTTCACTTGCTCTACATGAACACACCTCACCCTCAACACCAACTCAGGCAAAGGAGAAAGGAACATCACCTACAGTACAGCATCTTATTTTCCAAGGCTCAGCAATCCTGGCATGCACACACAGAAACCAATGTCGATGGCCGGAAAAACCAGCTAGTAACAAGAAGACTATGCATCACACAGTCTTTATAAACACTCAGATACACACTTCTCTCATGTATGGGGTAGGCTGTAAGTTACTTAATGAAGAGTAGGGAAGGTTTCACTTCTGCTTTGGGGTCCCCAGAACCTATCACTATGCTTGCCACCTAATTCATGTTTGGTAAATTCAACTGAGATAGGACTTCAAATTTCTTAATAGTAAATGCACTCTTTGGAAAAAAGTGAAGAAAAGAATATAATTTCTACAAACAGATGATATCCAAGTATTTTGGCTTCCTAAGAATATGAAGTCTAAGAGGCTGCCCATGTTCATCTGCACAGTTCCCAAGCAACATGGCTATTAGATACCAATGCCATCTCAATTGGCCCTCTCTCTGGAAATCACATCAGCACGCACACAGTAAAGCTGGATTTCTGACTGATTCTTCACATGCCTCAAGATAGTAACCTAGATTGAAAATTGCATCCTTCACACTTAAGCTATGCTTGTAAGGCAGGGGGAAATTGTTCAACTTGCACTCTTTTTCAGGACATATGACAATTTCCAAAACAATTTTTCAAGTACTGTTCATAGCATATATTAGATTCAATAAAATGACAAGAACACGGAAATATCCATATGCTGGGACTTCATGATAGCAACACATTTTTCAATACTGTTCTCGTGGAACATTTGCTTCTAGAATACATGAAATGTAACTCATGAACTCCTCTAGATATTTGGGGTGATAAAAGAGAGAAAGCAGGATTCTTTACAAATACATAAGCCCCTCATTTATGAAGAATTCCTCACATGCAAACAGGCCTTGTCGGAGAGTTCTTCAGTGTTCTCAGCAGATAAGGCCAAGACAGAAAGTGAGAGGCTCAAAGATGTGCATTACAAGGACTGATCAGGCAGGGACTGTAAAATGATTTGGAGGAGAGGGCCTGGACCTGGGAGTACATTCATAAACTATTGAAAGGAAATGACGAAAGACTAAACCAGGGTGGTTACAGTGGTAACAGAAAAGAGGGGGCAGCTTTGGGAAGAATTTCAGGGGTGGAATCAACAAAATTTAATGCCTACTTTGAGGTTGGGTACTGTGTTGAGAGGCAAGTTTAAGATGATATTAAAATTATGAGAAAGGGGACAACCAAGAGAAGTAGAAAAATAAGGAAATGGCAGTGGAAGGTAGATATAGAGGACTGGTATAGCTCTGAGTCCCAGAAGTCATTCTGCAGGAACAGTGTTCAGGTAGAAGCCAACTGACCCAGAGTGGAGAGAGGTGACTGGGCTTGCGGGTGGGTTGACATTTTTCCTCTGTCCCATTATCTGCCCTCTCCAATCCAATGACCACTCTGATGCCACCAGTGTTTCCTTGATATATGACATTATGCCAATCATATTGCTACCCTTCTCAAAAACTTATCTACTTAATACTATACCACGTTTTGTAACCTGACATTCAGGGCTCACCCATAATGTGACTCCAACAGAGGCGTTCAACCTTGTTTCCTACTGCTCCACTGCACGCATGCCACACTCTAATCCTTCTGTAATGGACTCCTTCTACTTCTCTAGCCTTTCCTTCACTGCTCAGTTCAGGACTCATCCTCAATCCCTCCAGACTGGGGGTTCTCAATTTTGTTTTTAAATCATGTGCTCCTTTGAATGTCATCTGGTAAATGTTCTTAAATGCATAATGCAAAGTAACACTGAATTACCAAAGAAAACAAGTATCAAAATACATATTTGCAAGTTAATGCATTCCTCTCTCTACTGTCTACTCCTTGGTAAATGAGGGAGGCCCAAAGGCATGGAATACTGTATATATTGTCTAATGTTTTTTGATGAGCTGATCAGCTTTATTTATATTCTCCCCTCTTTTTTGTTGTATCTGGTAATTCTCTGGGAGGGGAAAAGAGAAAGGATAATGGATGGAGGGAGGATTTAGGGGATGTAAAATAAGAAGATATCAATAAAAAGGATTTTAAAATAAATTCAAACATTTTTCGTAATCTAGGCTGTATTATAATCGCTTGACTCTATGCCTAATTCCTGTTTCTTAGACTTCAGGCTCTTTAAGACCCAGAACTTAGATTCTTTTCATGTTTGTATTCTTAGCCCAGAATTTTGAAAACGTTTATTAAATTGTAGACGATTTCCTTGGAGATGTGAAGACAAAGTAAGCCATGCCATGGTTTCAATTATCTGGCTACTATTTTGATGACATTTTGCTTGGGGAAGCACTCAAGGCCTGAGTTAGCTCTATGAAGATAAGCTTGGCTCTTCGTGACCCTATGGGTGTTGCTTGCTACAGTGTTGACCTCTATCCAAGTATTAATAGCTGGCATCCATGCCGAATGCTAATTTTATTCTTTTCCAACATGCTTACCTGTACACCCTACAAAATGTTCCATTCACAGTTGACCATTTCAAAGAAGTGACCAGGATACAAACACAGAATCCAAACACCTCCGAAGGCAGGTGCCTCTTCTTCCATAGCAATCTCCCTTCCCACCGCCTTACGAACAAGTAAACGATTAACACCACCCCCCACAGGGTCAGAGTCAATTAATAAAACTTGGCTGAAATTGGCTGGCTGAGAAAGATCAGTGGGTTTTTCTTTAAAGAGAGAAAAATCAAAGCAAATGATTTGATTTCTACAAAGAATAATTTTAATATTCATTTTCCTAATGGTAGTTTAAAAAAATGGGTTACACTCAGGTGGCAAAGACACAGAATTAAGAACTCTGTTAAAACATGAAATGAGGCTGTTGAAGCCAGAAAACACTATGAGGAAGAATTCTGTAGCCATCAGAAATTTGATCTTGGTTCTCCATCAGCAGAATTTTATCAACAACTGTTTTTAAACAGAAGTACAATGTCCAGCATATAGCAGTTAATTATGTTTCCTCACACATTTATATAACAATATATACTACAACACAAGGGACACGTAAAACATGGCATTCAGAACCAACCAATGGGAGCAGCATGACATGACCATTTCTATTTATCATATTTTGGCAATATCATTTTGCATTTATTCTCCATTTTTACTCAGATGGCCGGGAAATACCGTGGACTTCATTTTTATCAGCCTGTCATCAGCTAGGGTTTCCTTGGATATGGTTTGCTAGTCTTTAGTCTCAGAGGAACATTTGCTTTTTTCCTTAAAAATCATATTCTTTTACAACTAAGCAGCCCTTTGACCAGCTTGTGTATTGGGAGGACCCAAGAAAGGAGGAGAAGAATGAAGAGGACAGAGAGACCTGAGAACGGGCGCAAGAACCAGGAAGCAGAAGATGGAAACAGACAGATGGTCTTACCTGTCTGTTACTCACTTAAAGTCATGGGCACTGCAAAGGCAATGGAAACTACAGGAATATCTTGGGATTCCTGAGGTACAGAAGGAACATGTATAGTCATCAAATTGAAGGGGAAAAAGGAGCTTCAAACTCACTAATAGGCCTGGCAGCAGTTTAATCACAACCTCTTTCTGATTGCCGACTTAATTTTTTTTTCTTTAAACAAGAAAACACATTTCTGTCATTACTACTAGGTAATTACACATGAATTAAATAATGATAAACGCCACAAGAGGCACCTAAATGATGCAGTGGGTAGAGCACCTGGCCTGGAGTCAAGAGGACCTGAGTTCAAATGTGGCCTCATACGCTTACCAGCTATGTGTCAGGGCAACCCTATTTGCCTATTTTCTCATCTGTCAAATGAGCTGGGGAAGGAAATGAAAAACCACTCCAGTATCTTTGCCAAGGAAACCCCAAATGAGGTCACAAAGAGTCAGACATGACTAATCGACCAAAAAAGGGCTAGAAAGTTCCACTATGAATCTGTATACATAGATAGCACATAATACTGCTAGCTTAAGGAGACACCCAAGGGCCAGAAGAGCAGAGACAGAAAGGGAGGCTGGGGCTTCATCTTGGATCCTATGATCTTTCTAGTCACAGTCTGAGGAAAGTTATAACCAAAGGCGGTGCTGCAGAGACAATAATACCTCTACTACCCCTCTCTATTACTTTTCTTAACCAGTGGGAGCAATACAAGGCTCCTGGTCCTGTTCTCATTCCTCTTTCTCCTCCAGTCCCCCAACCCCCATCACTCCCATTCGCCGACAACCTTACCTCCACCTCCTAATCCTCCCTGCAAGCAACTTAGTGAAAAAATGCAAGGGCCCAGCCTTTTTATAGGGAGCAAGAGGTTCTTGTTTAGCCCATCTCTGATGATAAGCAGGCACTGAGATTCCCCCACTGCCCCTACACCTCACTCATAAGCACTGTACATGGAAGATTCCAGAGAAGTTAGGAAAAAAGAACACTGCTCTGTACTCCTACCACCTGCCATGATGTTGAGGATGATACTCCTCCTACTCCAACTCCTACAAGCATACCTCAGATATAATGTAGGGTTGGTTCCAAACCACTGCCACAACATAGTGAATCACAAGAATTTTTGCTTTCTTTATGCATAGAAAAGTTATATTTACATTGTAAATACTGTAGTCTATTAAATGTGCAACAGTATTATGTCTAAAAGCACAATGTACATACCTTAATGAAAAATACTTTATCACTAAGAAATGCTGACCATCATGTGAGTCTTCAGAAAGTCATCATCTTCTTGCTAGTGGAGGGTCTTGCCTTGATGTTGCCGGATGCTGACTGATCAGGATGGCAGCCCAGCTTTCAGGCTATCGTGGTTTTCAACCTGCCTTCTTCACTAAGTTTAATCATTTCCAGTTTTTTATTTAAAGGGAGAGATGTGCAACCCTTCCTTTTGTTTGAACCCTCAGAGGTCACTGTATGGTTATTAATTGGCCTAATTTCAATACTGTTCTCTGTCAGGGAACATGGAGACCCAAGGAGAGGGAGAGAGCTGAGAGAAAGGCAGTGGGTGGAGCAATCAGAACACAAAACACTGATCGATTAAGTTCACTGTCTTATACGGGCATGGTGCCCCAGAAGGACTACAACGGTAACATCACAGATTACAGAACAGTTATGACGATCATGAAAAAGTTTGGGATTTTGTGAGATTTACAACAATGTGGCACAAGGCTACCATATGAGCACATGCTGTTGGAAAAATACCACTGAAAGATACACTCAGTTGCCACAAATCCTTAATTTGTAAACAAAACAACCCCCCCCCAATATCTGCGAAGCACAATAAATGATGTAAGCCTGTACTAGCAGCTACCATTCATATGACACTTACTTTGTCCTAGGCAGGAGTCTAAGCTCTTGACAAAGATGATGTCATTTGATACTCACAATAGCCCTGGAGGGGCAGGTACTATTATTATCATCCCCATTTTACAGATGAGGAAACTGAGGCAAACAGAGGGTTAGATTATTTGCCCAGAATCAGAGGTCAAATTTGGACTCAAATCTTCCTGACTCCAGGCCAAGCCACTCTATCCACTGTGTCACCGAGCTGTCCCCATGACTTTGCATCCTCACCCAGTCACATTCCACCACACTGATGCTGCCCCATCCTCCAAATGGGACCTCCAGAGACCACGCCTGGGAGGGCTCTGCTCCTCAAGTTTTCCCAATCCCCTTCCCTTTTCTTCTCTCCTCAGAGAACTGTAATCAATTCAATACTCCCATAGCCACAGTAAAAGGTATGTGGATGCCACATCCTCTCGTACTAATTCCCTTCCCTGCAACCGTTGCCTAATATGTGTCATCTCCTCCATTAGAATGTAAACTCCTTGAGGTCAGGGGTTATTTTAGCTTTTGTTTTTGGACTTGACATCATGCTATTCACGTATTAAATACTCTGTAGGGGCTGTTCACTCATTACTCTCAAGGGTCTGTCCTGAATAAAGACTAGCTCCCCCTCTCCCAAACCAGAGAAACTTTTTTGGCTCTGAAAAAAAATCACACAAAACTATGGAATCTACTAATAATGAAAAAGCTTTTGGCAGAGGTTCTTCAAGTGCAATTCAAGAAAACTTCTGAACTTCTCCTATTTCCTTTACATGCTTCTCTAGGCAGTCTTCTATGGTAGCTTCCATTTCACTTTAATTACACACCAGACTTTGATAAAATAATTGTGACAGCCAGAGACCATACAGTAACACTCAGAATTGACATGGCCAGGATTGTTCTGGTACATTAGCATTTGTCTAAACTTTTAGAGAAAGTTTCATGGCCATAGAATGTGATAAGCGGTATACCCACTAAAAACGGAAGAATGAAGTCTTTCCTTAATTTCTGAATAATCAACAAAAGAAGCAGTAATTCAAATAAATACCCTAATGATAACAACAATCCTTGCCATGTTTCTAGCACATGAAGGCTTGCAAAGCATTTTACTTACGCTATCTCATTTGATCCAAAGAAATAAAGGTCCCAAATGTAGTTTTCCTTAAAATGGGAAGATTCATAATGAGAAGCCACATTATTTGAAGAATAGAAAGACATAAAAGATGGAAGAGCCTTCAAAATTTCAACAGTAAAGTATTTTCTGCATTAAGGATCACAATGCTGTCATGCTTAGACTCTAACAGTGGGAATTTACACGAAGAAGTAGAAATGACCCTAAAACAAACAAAGACTGAAAAAGCCTAAGGTAAACAGTGAGGAGATCTGTGATGGGGCAAGGACAGGTTAGAGGGCATAAAGCGATTGACGGACTAGAGAGCTGAAAAGAAAAGAAGTTACCAGGGTCTGGCAGCATGCTAAGTACGAAGCAGGGAAGAAACAGCAAGAGGAAAATTAAGAAAGAAACACAGGAAGAAAGAAAGAAGAAAGGAAAAGGGAGGAAGGAAGGTGAGAGAGAAAGACAAAAAGAGAGAAGGCAAGAAAGAAATAAGGAAGGAGAAAGAAAGAAAAGAGGCACTGTGCCTCAAGAAGCTTATGTTATGCTGGGGAAAAAACAACATATATGTAAATATACGAATATATACCAAATAATGTTTGTTGTCCTTTTTCTCGAAGAGGACCACAACGACATCACCATGATAAAGTCAAGTTCCAATGTGTCCAGCTGTGGCTGATCAGACCAGTACGAGCTTGGAAGGCTCTACCACAGATTGGGCACAGATTGTGTGAACATTTGAGGTGGATACTCTAAATTTCCACTTCCTACGTTTCCTTTGTGCTGTCTCAATTCTGCTTTGCTCATGGAGCACAGCACCCTTTCTGATGTGGGCACACCATGCTGAGCGATCCTATGCCAGTATCTCCCATGTCACACAATCAAATCCAAGGTTCTTGAGAGAGACCTTAAGAAACCTATGAAACATGGTCAGTCTACCAGCACCATGCCAGGAAACTGAATTGCCTCCATTTGAACTCTCTTAGGAAGACACTGAAGATCACCTGGCAGGATAAGGTACTAGACACTGAAGGCCTTGCTCAAACTAAACTGCCAAGCATTCAAACTATGCTTCAGAGAGCACAACTCTGATGAGCTGGCTCTGTTGTTCGAATGTAAAATGTATGCTTGCCAAAAAGACTACTTTATGGAGAACTGACAAGGGGCAGGCAATCACGTGGTGGTCAGAAGATATAAGGACACTCTCAAGAGTATACCAAATAAATGTCAATTAAGAAGAGGGAGAGGCATCATGCAGAAGGTAGCATCTGAGCTGAGTCCTGAAGAAGATTATGGATTCTAAGAGGTGAAGGTGAGAAGAAAGTTCATTACAGGTGTGGAAATCAGTCTGTGCAAAGGGACTCAGAAGGGAGATATATTGTGACATATATGATCTCATTCAATCCAAAGAAGTAAAGCCCCTCCCCCATCAGATTTCCTTAAAATAACAAGTTTCCTAACAAGAGTCATGTTATCTGCCCATAAGAAGGTCAGTTGGGCAGGCTAGTCTAGTTCAGAGAGGGGAGAGAAGGTGGGGGGAATGAGCATTCACACAGCACCTGCTACGTGCCAGGTCCTGTACTTCACAATTACTATTTCATCTGACCCTCACAACGACCCTGTGAAACAGGTGCTATTATGATCTCCATTTTACAGCTGAGGAAACTGAGGCACAGAGGTTAAGTGACTTGCCCAGGGATTGAAATAGAGGATGAGGGCCAAGATGTGAAGGGCTTTAAAAGAGTCATGTCATGGTCATTATCTGTGCTCAAGAAAAACCTTTTTGGCAGCCAGGGGAAAAACGGATGGAGTGGGGAAAGATTTGAGGGAGGGATGTTGGAATAGCCCACAAAAAAAGAGATGCACTGCGTTAGTTTGGACATTTTTTTCCCCTCTATATCAGAAATGCTTGGATATTTCATTAATGCTAAAGTTAATAAAAAAAATTTTCGTGGCAATCATAACATAAAGTATGGCATTAATATTTTTTTCTTCATCAAATGTGTAGCTTATCTCTTCTCTACTCCAAAGATGAGAAACAAAATTCGTTTTCAACATAATGGAATCAGTTCCCTGACCATGGTTCTGAAGTGTTTCACAGTTGCTTCCCTTTACATTAACAAGGTCGTCACATAAATGGCATGGTTCTCTTCATTTCAGTCTTCATTAGTTCAAACAAGTCTTTCTAGTTTCTCTGGTTAATTTACACTTTGGGGAAACTTTTCATATGGTTCTTGATAGCTTGTATTTCTTATTTTGAAAGCAGCCTGATCAATCCTTTGGGTATAGAGGTACCGGAAAATGGCCCTTGTTCTCATATGGTGGTATAATTTTCCTGTAACATGTAACAATTCTCTATGATATACAGTTCTGATATGGATATCAGAACTTTATCTGACACATTGTTTTTGCAAATCATTTTTAACCATTTCACTTTTCCCAATCATTCCAACCTAATATGATTCTTCCTTCCTCACTTTTAAGCACTCACTGACTATACCAATCACTTGGCAAATTACCATGTACTATCTTCTTATGACATTTTTTTTATTGTGTTGCAATTTCTCTCTTTTATTGTCATTTCATTTTCTTTTCATGCTGTGACCCCAACTACACTGTGAGTATCTTGAGTAGAGGGACCATGCTGGTTTTGTTCTCCATGGTGGTTTGCTATTGGCATTGCCTAGCAGAGAATGCACAGGATTTGATGAGTTTCAACCTCAACAAACATTAACTGTCTACTATGTGGAAAGAACTCTGTGAAGTATAAAACAAAGAGTACATGATAGGAAATAATAGGAAATGAGTCTGGAAAAGTCTCTTGTAGGCAGACTATGAAGGACTTTAAAGGGTCAAACAAATGGTGTTTATGCTTTATCCAAGGAGCAAGAGTGAACCACTGTAGGATAGGCCTCTACAATCGACCCCCCCCCACCTCACTTATCTTTTCCTATGTATACTCAATATTCTAACTAAAATGGAGTATTCACCATCCCCGATGCAAAGCTGGCACTTTATGTGCCTCTTTCCATAGTTCTTTATGACTGGAATGTCCTTTTCCTTGCCTCTCCTCCCATGACACATCTGTCACAAGTATACTAATATAGGAGGAGGTACACTGAATTCAGAATCTAAAGACCCACTACTACCTGGGTAACCTGGGCCAAATTTATTCATCCCTCTGGGCCTCAGTTTCCTTTCCTGCAAAGGCTTGAAATCTTCTTGAAGGTCACATCTTGTTTTAAAACTTAGGATCCCAGAAATCACCATTCTGGCTAATGGGGAGACAATAAATACACAGAATACTGGAATGTAAAATTACAGAAAAGCACAAGGAAGATAGAGAAATGAAATGCTAGGTGACATTCAAGATGGGAGGAAACATCACTGACTAGTGGAATCAACATGTGACTGGCATGAGGTGGGGTTTTTTATTTTAATAATAGGTCCTCAATAAGGACCTGACATGAGAGGAATCTAGGTTACCAAAAGGTAGAAGAGCCAAGAAACGATGATTCCACTCCAGATCTGATATTCATCAACGAGAAAGACAACAGTGGGAAGCTGGGTGGGGGGGTGTGTATGCCATCTCAGAATTTGTGATAAGACAAGAGGAAAGTTGGCATAATCTGACCCTGGAGGGAACGGATTTTAAAGTATTTAGAGAAAAGTTAGGTAAAATCCCAGAAACTAAAGTTCTACCAGATAAAGCAGGGTGTAGAACTGGAAACAAGTTCTGAAGACAACAAAGAGTGCATTTAGTAATTGCAAAGAGGGGAATAAAGGGTGAGTTATATAAAGAGACTAATATAAATGAAGAGAAAACTCATCAATCAAAGACATAATCAGAAAATGAAAGCTCAAGCCCCAGATCTGTCACGAATGCTAGTCTTCTCTAGACGTTCACGATGGGCAAGGAGGCATACGCTTCATCTGAATCAACCCGAATGCCTACCATAGTTTTGGGGACAGGGGAAATCCTGACTGACTGAAAGCTATATTCAACTACAGCATGCCATTAAGGTGAAAAAGATCCTTGATTTAAAAAAGGGAACACCTCACACAGTTTTCTCCCAAGAAGGTCACTGTACAAAAAGCAAGGCAGAACACCTGGCCCTAGGGCAGAGTAAACACTTCAAAGAGCAAAACCTCTGCCACAATGGGCCTTGGAACCTTACAGAGCACTGTGGAGTCTGCACTGTCATCAGGCTTTAAGATGGGCAAAATGCAAGCATGCATCTAAAATGAGCTTTGGAGATAAGCAAGCAGACACTTGGGAGAGAAAGGCTTTCTGTTCCCTCCACTCCAAATCCAAGATAATTACTAAGTGCCCCTGATGGAGGGCCCCAAAGAAAATGACCCATTCCATTCTTCCCACGACTGCCAATGGCAGTCCTGAAACTCTTCATCATCTTACCTTTGCCAATGTGTGACTAACAATGGCAAGGATGTGGAAGGGTTTTCCAGAGGACAACAATGACAGAACTCGATTTCTTATTGCTGAAAGCCCTTTGAATGCCACTGCAATAATGGTGCATCACCCCGTGCAAGACAGAAACATTTAACAATGAGAGCATGGCAAGATCAATTCTCAGATGTCATTAGTGCACTTTGGAAAGATCTGTTAGAATCCAAAGTGGAGCATTTAATTACCTCCATCAGTGTGACAATATGTACTTATCTTAGAGCAGGGGTTCTTAACCTTTTTGTGAGTGTCATGAAACCCTCTGACAGTCTGCTAAAACCGATGGATCCCTTCTCAAAATCATATTTTAAGTGTATAAAATAAAATACATTGAAAACAGTTACACTGAAACAAAAATGTAGTGTTTTCTTTCCCATTCAAGTTATCAGATCCCCCTGAAATTCATGGAACCCTTTAGAGTATGGGGGCCCTGACTAAGAACTTTGGATCTGGGTGATTACAGTTTGAAACACATAATTTCCTCTTTCCCCCCATATCAGCATCATTACTGCATTTTCAACATCATTTCCTATTAATTATTGGTAATGCTTTTGGTACAGTTGTGAGTAGTGAGAGCAAATTAACCAAAGATAGCACTTTATGATTCATTATTCCAAAATAATAAAAAAACCTGGGGGGGCGGAGCCAAGATGGCGGAGTAGAAGGACGCAGGTTTACGAACTCCGAAACCAAAGCCCATAGAATTAATGTAAAAAGAGTCCCCCATAACTCCTGGGTGAATACAAGGTGTGCAGAAGCAGAGTGGAAGAGATTTCCGTTCCAGGGAGCCCTGAAGACCCGTCCCCAGGGTCCGGCGCGCCCCGGAAAGTAAACCCAACCCCCAGCGCGGCCCTGGCCGGGGCCGCAGAGAAGCTGATCTGAGCAGGCTTCAGAGACGGAAGCTCCAGCAGCCGGGAAAGTCCCTCCGCCCACAGAAGCTACAGGTCAGTGAGAGAGGTCGGGCTGAAGGAGAGGGGAAGTGAGGTGTCTCCGTGACTCGGGCCCCCTCGGGAGGAAGCGGCGGCGGCAGGGACGGGGCAGGAAGCGGCGGCGGCAGAGGCGTGGGCTGGGGCTGAGGCGGTAGCGGCCCAGGACTCAGGAATCCCCCAGCAGCAGGCAGGATCTTCATTACGGAAGATTCCCGCATAAAACCTGACGGAGCTGAGCCTGGGAGACGGCTCTGCCCCTACCCCGCTCTGTTGCTGAAGGCTTCTGCTTGGGACCCCCAGGGGAGCTGAGATTGGGAGGCGGGCCCCCCACCCCACCCCCACCCGCTCCATTCCTGAGAGTCTCTGCATAAAGCCCCCCGAGGGATCAGAGTCTCGGAGGCAGCCCTGGCCCCACCCCAGCACCTGAACTAAAGCTCACTGATTGACAGCTGGCAGGAGGAAAGCCCATTTAAATCTCAGAGGCCAAGCACTAGCTGGACGGAACCAGTCGGGGGTGGAAAGGAATCTCAGAAGTCAAGTAACTAGCTGGGAAAATGCCTAGAAAAGGGAAGAAAAATAAGACTTTAGAGAGTTTTTTCCAACAAATGCAAATGATCCTGACGTTCGGATCTGACGAAGATGAGGACGTATTCTTGCCATCAGGGAAAGATGTGGAGGGCGGGGCCTCAGTACCCCAGACACCCCAGGGGGGTGGTGGGTGGGCTCAGGCCCTGGAAGAGCTCAAAAAGGATTTTGAAAAGCAAGTTAGACAGGTGGAGGAAAAACTGGGAAGAGAAATGTCAGAGATGCAACAAAAGTATGAAAAACAGGTCAATACCTTGGTAAAGGAGACCCAAAAAAATGCTGAGGAAATTAACACCTTGAAAAATAGGCTAACTGAATTGGCAAAGGAGGTTCAAAAAGCCAATGAGGAGAAGAATGCTTTCAAAAGCAGAATGAGCCAAATGGAAAAAGAGGCTCAAAAGCTCACTGAATTTAATAGTTCTCTCAAAATTAGAATGGAACAGATGGAGTCTAATGACTTTATGAGAAACCAAGAAATCACCAAACAAAACCAAAAGAACGAAAAAATGGAAGAGAATGTGAAATATCTCATGGGAAAAACAACTGACCTGGAAAATAGATCCAGGGGAGACAATTTAAAAATTATGGGACTACCTGAAAACCATGATCAAAAAAAGAGCCTAGACATCATCTTCCATGAAATTATCAAGGAAAACTGCCCTGACATTCTACAACCAGAGGGCAAAATAAGTATTGAAAAAATCCATCGATCACCACCTGAAAGAGATCCAAAAAGAGAAACTCCTAGGAACATTGTGGCCAAATTCCAGAACTCCCAGCTCATGGAAAAAATCTTACAAGCAGCTAGAAAGAAACAATTCCAGTACTGTGGAAATACAATCAGGATAACCCAAGATCTAGCAGCTTCTACATTAAGGGATCGAAGGGCGTGGAATAGGATATTCCAGAAGGCAAAGGAACTAGGACTCAAACCAAGAATCACCTACCCAGCTAAACTGAGTATAATACTTCAAGGGAAAATATGGTCTTTCAATGAAACAGAGGACTTTCAATCATTCTTGATGAAAAAACCAGAGCTGAAAAGAAAATTTGACTTTCAAACACAAGAATGAGAAGAAGCATGAAAAAGTAAACAGCAAAGAGAAGTCTTAAGGGACTTACCATGAGTGAACTGTTTACATTCCTACATGGAAAGACAATATTTGTAACTCTTAAAACTTTTCAGTATCTGGGTAGTTGGTGGGACCACACATACACATGTACACGCATGCACACACATACAGAGATACAGAGCACAGATTGAACTGAATAGGAGGGGACCATACCTTAAAAGAAACTAGGGTAAATGGTGAGAGAGAAATGTAGGGGGAGGGAAAGGGAAGGGGGTAACTATATGTCATTTAAGAGGCAGGTAGGAGTTTTTATTAGTGGAGGGAAAAAGAGGAGAGCTGAGAAAAAAAAACAAAAAACAAGAAGTTTACCCTCATCACATTTGACTAAACGAAGGAGTGAAATGCACACTCATTTTGGTATGAAAACCTATCTTACAGTATAAGAAAGTGGGGGAGAAAGAGATATTGCAAGGGGGGGGGATGATGGAAGGGAGGGCAAAGGGAGGAGGGAGCAATTTGAAGTCAACACTTGGGGAGGGACAGGATCAAAAGACAGAAGAGAAACAATGAGGGGCAGGTTAGGAGGGATGGCAATCCAGTTAGTCTTACACAACACGACTATCAGGGAGGTCATTGGCAAAACTACACAGATATGGCCTATATTGAATTGCCTGCTGTCCCAAAGGGAATGGGTGTGGAGGGAGGGATGAGGAGAATTTGGAACTCAAAGTTTTAGGAACAACTGTTTAGTATTGTTGTTGCAACTAGGAAAGAAGACATACAGTTAAGGAGGAATAGAAAGTCATCTGGCCCTACAGGAGAAAAGAGAAGATGGAGACAAGAGAAGGGAGAGATGACAGAAGAGAGGGCAGATTGGAGATAGGGAAAATTAGATTGCTTGGGGTATTGGGGTGGGGGGAGGGGAGAAAAGGGGAGAAAATTTGGAACCCAAAAATTTGTGAAAATGAATGTAAAAAAAAAATTAAATAAATAAATAAATTAAAATTAAAAAAAGAAAAGAAGCCTAAAAAAAAAAAAAACCTCCTGAATTTTTGCTTTAGCACTAGACAAATGTACTTCCTGTCTCTGGTATATCTTGTTCTCCTTTGGTTAGATTTATTTGCTGAGTCATAATAACACACCTCACAAAAAGCAGTTCAATATTTCATTAACGTAATCATTACTGTCTGAATAATCTTTTTTTCCCCATTTTTCCTTAGTCCTTAATTACACACATAGCAGAGGTCTGAATTCTGGTAGAAAACCTAAATCAGCCTGTTTTTACTGGCATGAGGCTAGAGAAGTCTTAGTTATTAGCTGCAGGGAGAACAGGGAGCTGGTGTAGAAGAAAGATTTTATTTTAAACATTTACCTTGTTGAAGGATTTTGCCTTGTGAGTTATTCTGTTTTGGGGGATCATTTACTTATTGAAGACCCCAAATTAACCAAGTACTCCAAAAAGGTAAAAAAAAATTAAAAGGAACAACTGGAGAGAGGGAAGGAGCGAGGGGAAGAGACCAAGAGACAAATGATGTTTTTATATGTAAAAGAGATCCCTGGGAACAGAACCAGAGGTGGGGAATGGAATTCCACAGGTAATCTACTGAATGAGGCTCACCTTTTGGAGAAGGGTATGATAAGAAACAAAATCTAATCCGGAAATGAAAAGTCAAAAAGAAACAATATCCAAAGAACGAGTGACCAAGACTCAAGAGAACTTCTGCGAGACTCCTGTATCTGCCTTCTAGCCTGTTTTCATGTACACAACAATGGCGGAGGGGAAGAATGTTTACAGGCTTGTTCTAATTGCTTCTCAGCAACAACTCTGCTAGCAGTGCTCAGCCAATGCAGGAATACCTCCAGCTGACTTAGCATGCTATGGTTTACAAAGGCATTGGCCCACACAGCTCCTCTGAGTCAGATAGAGCATGGGCATCATCATCCTCCCACTTTACAAATGGAAAACCTGAAATCATGAGATTAAGTCATTTACCAAGGGTTCCACAGCTAGTTACTGTGGGAGCCAGAGTTCCCAACCAACTCTGCTGCCTCTTAAACCCAGAGTCCTGGTCACCACACTGCCCCTCTGTGGCTAGACAGAGTTAGACTCTATACAATGACCCAAAGCATGCTAACAACAACAGGGTTAATAATAGATCATAGTTAATATATTGCTCACTGCAGTTTCACAAACATTCTTCTCAGCATTTTTCCCATGAAAATACCTGCCTCTGGAAGTTTTTGTGTAAACAGAACCAAATCAGCTAAATTATGCCCCGAAACTGCTAGTCTGAACTGTTCATTTCGTAATTATTGACCACCGATAGAAGATGCCATAAAGAGGGCATCGTGCAGAGAAACCTTCTTTGTCTGCAACAAAAGACTGCAAGGTGCCGTGTGCTTGGAACATTCTTACTACATATTCTCTGTATGAATTGAGAATGAATCTGAAGAGGCTCACAGCCAAAACTCCAGTGGCTATGAAGTACAAAAGTGTAAGAGCTTGAAACAAATATTAAGTTCATGACTAACTAGAAGATGGCACTCTTTGAAAAAGGGTGGCTGAGTCATAACAGGATGTAAACACAATGAACCAAATGGTTCTCCAAATTTTCACTCTGGATTTCGAATCACAGCTATCTTTATTTAACAGCAAGCCAATGGTGGGCCTGATTATTTTCTAGAAATATATTAACTAGACAAAATCAGACAAGTGTTTTGATGCCTCTGAGAGGAAGAATTATTTTCAGAAGACATTAGTAAATGGATAGCACCCCATATTTTACTGGTTGGCACATCAAGAACACTGAGGAAGGAGAAGAATCAAGTCACTTGAGGACTAAGAAGTTGCCCATCAGATACACATTCTTTAACCAGCAACTTCTGATGACATACTCCCTGATTTAGAAAATAAAGAGAAGACATACATGGGTTCAAAACGTATATGCAACCTTTGCCAAGAATGACACGTACAACAGGTAAGTTGTAATTCCACTCCCAAAACCCCCAAACCAAAGCTATAATGGAAATACTGACAACCTCAACTCCAGTACCACAAACAACATACACTATAATAAAATGCTTGTTGAGGTATAACTCACATCAAAAGTAAAAGCCAAGGGCTACGAACAGCTCAGTGCGTTAAAGCTGTTTTTCACTACATTCCAAATCCTTATTCCTCTTGTATTCCTTTCAAACTAATACTTGGTGACTTTTCAGAGACATCTGTATTTCCTTTTCTTTTAATATGCATTATATTAATACCACAACATGACTCCTTAGAAAGAATTTTTTCCTCATCTTCAGCTTCTGAAAGTGCTGATGAAACTTCTGTAAGATAAAGGTTATTTTTATCTGGCCTTATTTTTCATTTTCAATATTCCTGAGAATGGACTCATTCTGTAAATTAAGAGAAATTAGGGATTCTGATTCCCAAAGCCTACATTAAAATTGGCAGTGTAAAACTAAAGAGGATAATATTGTTTCAAAACAGTTTAATTAGCACTTTGGTGGGTTTTTTCCCTGAATGTCAAAGGAGTGATTTCTTTTGTTTCTTCATGCAAATTTTTTTTTTTAAAAAAGAGAGGAAATCAAGCATTTGAGTCAACAAACTCTGTTCCAAATCACAGGAACAGTCCCCATTTATTTTTTTAATTAAGGTATTTACAATACTTAAAGCCCTCACAGTCAGGCACACAAACAAGTCTATTTGAATAGCTGGCAGGGAGCAAGGCCACGAGGCCATGACAGGGAGTGTGATGCCAAACAGGAGGCAGGATTACTGTTCTTACCTCCACATTCTTTCCTCTAGTTTCACTTCAGAAAACTATATATTCAACACTATTCTCTCTCTCTCTCTCTCTCGGGAAGCTAGGTGGCACTGCAGTGGATTAGAGTGCCATGCCTAGAGTCAGGAAGCCTCATCTTCCTGAGTTCATATCCAGGCTCAGACGCTTACTAGCTGTGTGTCCTTGTGCAAGTCACTTCACTCTGTTTGCTTCAGTTTCACATATGTAAAATGAGCTGGAGAAGGAAATGGCAAACCACTCCAATATCTCTGTCAAAAAAAACCCCAAATGTGGTCACAGAGCCAGATATAAATGAACAATGACTGAACAACAGTCTCTTGATTTCTAGTCCCATAGCACAAACTGCCTATTGGACATTTCAAACTTGACACTCCATAAGGATCTAAAACCACATGGTCAAAATAGAACGTAGCATCTTTTCCCCCAGATCCACTTCTCTTCTCAGCTTGCCTCTTTTTGTTGAGGGCATCACCATCTTTACAATCAATCAGGTTCATAACCTCAGCATTATCCTCAAATCCTCACTTTTTTCATTACATACATCTATTAAGTTTCCAGATATTCTTATGTCTACCATCACAACATGTCTCATGCCTGATCCCTTCTCTACACTTACACAGCCATTGCCCTGGCCCAAACCCTCATCACCTCTTAGCAGGATCACTGAAATAATTAGTCTCCCTGCCATGAGCCTCTCAGAACTGGAAACCACTCTATGAGTGGTATCAAGCTCCAATAAAAATGAATCTCTCCTGGCCACATACTGACTTAGAAAAACACAAATTAAAATTATACCATATTTCATGTATTTTGTTAAATATTTCCTGATTATATTTTAATCTGGTTCACGCAGCAGAACACCTCTGTTCCATGCAACTGACAAGGTAATTTACTATAGTAAAGGTCTGGCCACATCACTCTCCTGTTTATTAATTTCCAACGGCTCCCTATTGTCTTTAAGGCTCAAATATATTATCTTTAAGAAACAACTATAAACTCCTCTGTTTGGTATTTAAAACTCTTCCCAATATGGCCCCCCAAAACCTTTGCAGCCTTATGATATATTACTCCTCTTCATGCAGCTTACAATACAGGCAAACTGGCCTCCTTTATTTTAGTCAAATGCTATTTAATCTCCCTTCGCTAGGCATCATTCCTGGGATATTCTCTCTCCTTCCACCCTTCATAAGAAAGTGTGCAATCACTTACCTTTCTAGGAAGAGGGCCAAGGATTCAGGTAGTAGCTTGGGCCTCATTTAATAACTTTAATAAATTAAGTACGATTTATTTAGGATAGGAGTAACATCATTTTCTGATTGAATATTCCATTTCTCTATAACTTAAAAAGATACCAGACCTTATTTGAGAGGTAGCACAAAGAGAAGTATATTTCCAGTCTGATCTCTCTGGGTTCAAATCCTGGCTCTACCTCTAACTCTGCAACATCAGTCAAATAGCTTAAGTCTCCTAAAACTTCCCATTTCCCGCCAAGTAAAATGAGAGATTTTGAGCCAGAAAACCTTTATGTTCCTTTGCAACTCAAAACCTAAATAAGATGATCGTAAACAAACGAAGATTATCCCTGAGAACAAAAAGTAAGCAAATACTGCTCTTCTAGTTAGAGATCTTGAGTGGCTCCCTACTACCTCGACAAACCCCTGGGACTGCTATCTAGTGGCCTCCCCACTCTGACCTCAATCTTGTCTTCAGCCTTATTCAAGTACATGACATTCTGCCAAATTAGCTTGTTCTCAAATGTGGTATTTCATCTCCTGCCTCTTGGTATTATAGAGATATTCCTTTCATACCTGGTAAAGAAAACGGAAGTGAAGCAACATGAAAAAAAAAACAGCTCAACTCTGACCTCCCTCTGGTGGTTGGCACTCTCTTCCCTCCTCAAATTGCCTTGAATTAACATACATGCACAACATAGAATCCATACACACATATACATGCCATACATACACAGCACATAGAAATCACACAAATGCATGCACATATACACACTACACACACACACACATACACACATACTCCCTTACACATTTCCACAACTGCCCACAGTAAACTTACTTTCTAATTAAAAGGGTTCAGCCTATGTAGGTATGGGATAGGTTAGACACTTGGTGTTTTAGTTTTTGTATTTCCAGTACCTGGTATATAGTAGGTACTTAATAAGTGTTTATTGAGTTAAATATATTTGCCAATTGTTGTTTCCTGCTATACACTTCATTTACGTTGAAACACAAGTTTTCAAAAACCCTCAATGATAAATTCTATACCGACAGGGAAACTGACCTAGTGGCGAGTTCGAGTACATTTTCTTATGTTCTGAGTCTTCCCTGCTCCGTGACCACAGACAACTGCCCAGAGAGACCTCAGGTCCCCTATCTAACAAATGAAAATCATATTGCCTAGAGTGCCTTCCTTACAAAGGTAAGGATTAAATGTGCTCCTCCATGGAAACGTCCACCACTATTACTATCTCAAGAGTGTGACACTGCAGAATCTTTGTAAGATGACAAGGTTCAGAAGTGAAAGGAATTTCAAAGGCAATCTCATATAACTATCCTATTTTACAGATGAGGAAACTGAGACCTAACAGAGGTTACATGATTTGCCTAAGGGTTACATGACAAATAAATAGCAGGGCCAGTATGCCATTTCATATTTTTGACTCTGAAACCCAAGCTCACTCTTCTCTACTATACTGTTAAATCACAAAGCTTTACGGCTGCCACTGAAGATGAGGAACTGATTTAATGAAAGTGTAAGATAATCTTGGAATTACAATAAAGATACTGGAACCCAAAACAACAAAAACATCTGTATCTAAATGCTTTGTGGTCAATGTTAACAATTCTCCATAAGTGTGGGTTTCCTTTTTTAACCTTCTCAACACGTCTGAGACCATTTTCACATTTTTATGGTTGTTATGTCAATGAGAGTTTGCATCTGAATAAATTAGTTATCTGCTTCTCAGCTTACAAGTTTTTCTAAAGAGATACAATCTCCGAACATTTAATATATAAACATACGCACACACAATTGATATACAAAATACACTGGACCAGGACTCAAGGAAACCTAAGTTCAAATTCAGCCTCAGACACTAACTGGCCATGTCACCTTGAGCAGGTCACTTAGCCCAGTTTGCCTCAGTTTCCACATCTGTAAAATGAGCTGGAGAAGGAAATGGTGTCACAAAGAGTCAGACACAACTGAAACAAATTAGCAACATATCTGTGTATACACACAATACACATAGAGCTGAAGTTTCCCAATAGCGAAAAGGTTTTTGACTACATAGATACAACTATTTGAGAGCTATGAGAGCTTGTGTTTATGTGTATATGTACAGACTATGAGTTTCACAGTATATTTTCAAAGATAACTTCCTTAGGAGGAATGTCTTGGATGTTGAAGAGACTAAAAGAATATCAGAACAACAAAGAAACCTTTCTGTGCCAACATGCCAGCTGACCCTCGCTCACCATGGGCAGAAGAAATCATTTCCCAACATTATACTCATCACTTTCATTCCTATTTCAAATCAAGTGTACACTGAGTTATATTAATTGAAGCAATTAACAGAAATATGGGTGACAACTCATTTTCCATTGAAGAATAAATGCTCAATGAATGGAAATGCAGGAAGAAATGTCCAATTGTACTTTGAGCACACACATATAATACCACTCCAAAGAGAGGGAGTAAAAACATTTGTGACCCAATATGACAGCCTCAACCTAAAAAGTGGAATACATGACAGAGATCCACAGATCCATTGCTGGAAGGAACCTGGAAGGTCATCGGCCCCCACCCCTAGACCTCTTGTTTATGACACAGCAAGGCAAAAATCGAATCAAATCAAAAAATTTTTGTCTTCTCCGTGCTCTGTGAGATGTACTTTGCTAAGCACCAGTAGGGACACAGAGAGGTCTGGTTCCTAGCTACAATTACACTTCCATTCCACAGACTGAGAAAAAAGGAAAGGTAGAGATGATCTTCTCTTTTTTAGTCAGGGACTTGTTTTATGTTGTTTCTGGAGGGATACAGAGTGCCAGGGTACCGGCTTCCAAGTCACAAAGACTTGACTTCAGAGACCCCCTCCAACAGTTGCTATATGACCTGATTATATCACTCAATTTCCCAGTACCTGCAGCAACTCTGAAAAGGATTATCGATCAACACAAACAGATGCACCGCCATTTACAATGGCGGAGAGAATGACCAAGCCGGGAGGTACGCACACTGACAACAATCAGAGATCATCCACATTTTTACCAAGGGAGCACATGTCTGCAAAATGATTTTTGTATGGTCTTGTTGGATGAAACTACAAAAATATACTCCCTGAGCAAAGAAAAATACCACATCTAGAGGCTTTATGAGATTTCTTTTAAAAAAGAATAATTTCTAAAGACAGTGTATTTCTAAATTGAGAGGGATCAAGTTGTCTTCATCTTTAACAGCTATTCAACTGTATTTTTTGTATTTCCTCCATTTTGTTTTCAAAAGTAACCAACATATTTCTAACCACAACACTAGCAGCTTGGCTAAATAAAGGTATCTGCTTTAGAAAATACACAGAAGAGAAACGCTTCTTTCATTATATTTATTTCATTACCACAGATCTTGCCTAGTTTTAGTCTTTTCTCCTTGTTTTTCCCTTCCCTCTAGACTGGCAGTATCTGTTATTTCAAATATTAAATTATGTATCATTTGCCTTTTCTTTCCTTCTGTGATTGTGAATAATGATGATGAGGCGTCATCTTAAAGAAATGAGAGGAAATTGGAACTCTTGTGATCATTTTCTCTTTGATGTAGGGCAAGGATCCCTCCATCTGAGCTGAGAGAGGTCATTCAAAATGAGATGAACATTTACTTTTTTAGATTGGCTGCCAGTTTGGGGAAAAGTGTCTCAAAATTCACCCAAGAGGAAGGAAATAAAAAATAAAATCCTTAGGCACTTAATAAATGATGGAGGTATGGAAGAGAGTGAATTAATATGAATATCCCCAATGCTGCTAATTCACAAGCAGGGCTGAGAAAACCTTTTCAAACTTGGTCCAAGTCAGCTTGATGTAAGCAACACGATGAAAGCATCAATCTCCCAGTTACCTTGCATCCACTAGAATGCATTTTTTTTCCAAAGAGCTTTCAGATTTAGATTTTCATTTTAAATTCACAGTTACCTAATGTGGTGACTGAGCAAGATAATGGTAACGACTTTAGAGAAGAGGAAAACAGTGGAGAAAGTGTTTCAGTGACTAACAGTCACAATATTAGTGACAGACATAACACCAGATCCTTGGGGTCCTGACCCCAGGGTCTCTGACTGCTCAGGGGAGGTTCCAATTTCTTTTGGACTCCACTAAAATTGTATGTGCCAGCATAGTTAGCAAGGTGTTGTTGCAGTGCAGACAGCACTAAGCCTGGAGTCAGGGATACTTGAGTTCAAATCCAGCCTCAGGCACTTACTGGCCAGACCCAGAACAAGTCATTTAACCTGCTTACCTCAGTTTCCTTAAATGTATAAAAGAGATAATAACAACACCTATCTAAATGGTAGGTACTGCTGTGAGCATTAGATAATATTTGTAAAGCATTTAGCACAATGCCTGAAACGTATATATAAAAGTAAACATTCCTTTCTCCGAGTTATCCTCTAACAGGGTTCCAGTTTCCTTCTTACATGCACACACAAATACACATATACATGCATACACACAAGTACATGCATGTGCACACAAATATGCATGCATGCACATACACACACACACACAGGTGATCACCTCCTCCTGGATACCTTCTCTTCACTCAGTTCCCATGACACGACACTACTCTTTCCTGGTTTTCCTATCTCTTCTGTCCAATCCTTCTCAGTCTCCCTTGCTGCATCATGCCTACTAACTGTGGGTGTCCCAACAGGGCTCTATCCTAGATTCCTGTCTCTCAAATATATACTCACTCACTTGGTGGTTCAAATATCATGTCAATGCAGATGATTCTCAGAGAGAAATATCAAGTCCTTAACTGTCTTCTGAGCTCTAGTAATGCTGCTTCAGCTACCTTCTAGACATCGCTCAAGTGCAATACGTCCAAAATGGAACTCATCATCTTTTCCCCAACACCTCTTGCCCCCAATATTTCTATTCCAGTTGAAGGCACCACTATCTTCCCAGTCATCCAGGCTCATAACCTTAGGGTCAAAATGAACATCTCACTCATACTCACTCCACTTATCCAACCTGGGGCAAGATCTGGTCAGTAAAAAGGGGCTCAATCCATACAAGGCTTTGGACTTGGGTCCAAGTTTTTCTCTTCAGAATATTTTTAGTTTTTATCTTCCAGGTTTGGCTGATATTTAAGAATCCCACTGCGCAGTCACTGTCCCTTCGATGCTTTTCTCTGCTCTCCAACTTGGAGGATATTTTTTCAATAGCTTTGAAGAAAAGAGTTACTTCAGGGAAAAGACAAGTAAGATATTTTTGAGAAAAACATCAATTTTCAGGTTTGGGAGGAAGAGTTTGTATTTCATCTACATTTCTACCACCAATGCTTGGCACAATACCTCGCACATACTAGGTGCTAAATAACTGACTGATAAATAGAATGGAGAAAAAAAGGAAGAAGGAGGAAGTTCAACAACTTGAAGGTATAATGTACAGCTAAGAAAATCATTATTGTGGGCTGATGTTATAGAAAGAGTTATTTATTTTGATTCCTGTTCTCTTAAGGAAACATTTCTGACATATCTACTTGCTAGCAGTTCAAGAAGTTTAAAAATAAAAATTGGAACTAGACAGATAGCTATAGAGATGCCAACAAAATATGCATAGGGCTTGTCTGCTCCCTACTCACTGCCCTACCTGTCCTGGAAGTGATGGGTGGTCTTGGTATACTAGAGATGCTGCATTATTTAGCTAGCTGAATATATAGGCCTAACCATGTTGTACTCCAATTCTGCTGCCACATTTTAGGCATGTTTTTACATCACTGATTTAGGCCACTAAAAGTTACAGTGAAATAATTTAGGAAAACTCATACTTCAACACTGTCCCACAAAGTTAAAAGCTCTATGAGTGTTAGGATTTTAGTCTATAACTCAAAGATTTTTCAATAAAACCAGCAATAGACAACATCAAAGCTATAGTTTTTCAGGTATTAGATGTTAGAATAACAGAAACCTCAGCAGTTATACATTACATTGAGACAGGCTGTCCCATCAGGTCCCATGAAACTCAGCATTTCCTGCTCACCATAAACCTTTATTGCTCTGGTAGCCTCAAGACAGCAGGACCTCTCCATTATTACCTTAACTGTCCCTCTAAACCTGAATCTTCCTCTCTTAAGCAAGTAAAATAGGGGCAGAGAAATAGGTATAGTTTGAAAAGACCAGAAAAGCCAAGGATTTTTCCAGTGTCTACAGACCGGTATTTTTCCTTACTGATCTAGAGATTCCATGTCCCATTCAACTCATATTGTTTTGATACCCTATGATCTTTCTTTTTAAAAAGCTGATAAGTCCCACCTCCTTCGTGAAACCAAACTTATCTCCAAGTCAAGATGCCATTCAATTACCCCCATCTCCAATTCTGACACATAACTACCCTTCTCCCAAAACAACGACAAATACATTCCGTTAATTTCTTGAATGCTACTTTCTCTGTATCTTCCTATATGTTTATCTCTGTTGTATACTTTGAACTGTAAACTGTGCTAAGATGAGGTGACAAACTTGTTTTTCTGGGTATAATAAAGGTTTGATTCAACACTGATGATTATGAAGACTATACCGACAGTTATTCCCTGAAATCCTTATTATACTACACTTTACTTCTTTCAATAATTCTTTTTTTTTGCTCCCATTTCTTCAGTCAAAATACTATTAATTCCCAGAGAATTTCCTTTTATCAAAAGTGGGTAATTGTGAAACATATTTTAAAAAGTAGGAGGGACAAACAGTTAAACATGGTTAATCGCATAAAATGGTTTACCCATCTCAACGTGGTAGATGCCAAATGTAGTGGCTGCTCATTAACATTTACATTTATTTGTACTGTTCATAAGAAGTTAATGCTGTTTGTAAAAAACTTAACCAGCTTTTATCTTGTATAATGGAACAAATTTAAGTGAAGTGAAACTCACTTCAGATTTATGCAAAACCTTAGGATTAATAGTACTTCAAATCCATTAATATGATTTTTTTTCCTCCTATCCGATGGAATGGTTTTAATTAAACTTTACTAACCCTTTTGGTTTAATCCCTGGAGCTGACCTATAAAACACTAGAGGTTTTAAATCAAACTGTAAAAATCCTCAAAGCTGCAAGTTAAAGTGTTAGCCACAGGAGAAAACCAATAAAGGATTTATCAAACATGTCTAGTAAACCAGCCATGTTTTATACAAAGAAGAGATAGGAAAAGAAAAAGAGAAAGTCAGGGTGAGGTGAGAGGAAGGAAGGTGTATATGTATCAGAGGAGAGAACAAAAAACAAAACACTAAAATTAATTCTTCAGGGCAACAAAGTAACAGGGTTATGGCAAAAGTATGTTCAATATATAAAGAGAGCTAAAGACCATTCGAGCAATAGTTTTTCTCTCCTAAGATTCGTTTTTCATGTCATATATGAATAAGAAGATGTACAGATGTGTGATTTAAATTGACGAAAATGACATGAGGATAGCATTTAAATTAGAATCACAAACTCTAAAGGGCACAAGAAAACATGCACTAATCACAAAAATAGGAAAAATATAAACTAACTCAGCTTTTGTCTCACACCAGATGCACCAGTAACACTATCAGAAGATGAGAATAGTTAGTGTTGGAGGGGTTGTGGGAAGATAGGCACGCAGATGCACTGTTAGTGGAACTGTAAAATGCCTCAGCTGATCTATACATTAAAGCAATTAAAGTGACTAAAATATACCTATCCTTTACATGCCCAAATAGTATTAAAACACCGAAACAAATGTCTAGTAGATGGATAGCAAAACATACAGAGCAGCACTATCTGCAAGAACAAATAACTGTAAAGGAAGTGAATTCCCATATAAACAAAGAATGGCTGAAAAAATGCTATAATGATTAAATCAATTATTATTGTTGAGAGAAAAATGATGTGTTAGGTAAGTGCTGCTTGTGCAGAACACACACACACACACACACACACACACAGAATGAATGTAGCTCAAAGGGAAGGATGAATTGAAAGCTCTGGAAAATCAACAACTCCTCTTCACAGAAGACTCTGATTCTTGCCCAGAGGGCAGCAAGAGATTGAGTACATGAAGCTTAATGCCCTCCCCATCAAATGTTAGTTATACAAATGACCAACACAAATAGTCAACAGCAGATAAACTGATTTATCCAAGCAGACAGTAAATGGAAATTAGAGAAGTTATGTATAGAATAACCCGACAAAAATCAAACAATATAGCTCAACCAATAAAGAGTTTCCAATCTCACTCAAGGTGTAATTTCTATAGAGAGGCAAGGTGTAAATTGGGGACATGTTGAGACCCTAACTCTTCCATACGTCTGCTGCTTTCCAAAGTCTTTTTATTCTCTCCAGGGCTCGATCACAAAAGAGAGCCTGGAACCACATATTCTCCCGCAAAGCTAGAAAACATCTCTCTTTCTAAGCTCAGATAAATTCTGCCTCTTGTGCATGTACTGATTGAGCTATGCTCTAGCAAAGGAAGTCCCACACCAACAGTTCAATACACCCAGGAAATCACAAGCATTTCAAGTTTTTGTAAATATCCTGCAATAACGCAGAAAGCATTATTAGTCATTCTGATCAGTTCTATCAAATTACAGACTTGAGAGGTAGCTACCAAAGCCCAGTAACAGATGAGAGCAGTTATAAAATGGCCTAACCTAGCTCTTCTACCAGTGAGTTTCATGATTCAACTAAAGACCAAATTCATTTCATCTACATGGAAATACTTAGATCATACTTCATATTCCAAAATATTTAATTCTTTTTGCAGCAAGAGGTGGGGGGAATTATAATTATTTCTTCATGTGTCATCAAACAAGGCTAACTGCATAATGCTAAATCATGTTTCTTTTTTGCTACCTATTTGAATACACATAAATACAGAGTATCATAGAAGACAGAATGCCATTCATCCAAGATTACAGTATCAATAAAGAAAAAAAGACAAGCTAGATACAAACACCAGGAAAAGATGCTTACATTTTACTATGAGCTAAATGACTCGGTATTTTACCCTATTGTCTTTTTTTCTGACTAAATGCCAAAAAATTATCTTCTGGGGATTTGGTAGTGTAATACAAACAAAAAGGACAGGTAGTGAAGTGTACCTTGACAAATGATAGGCAAATGTCTTAGAGGACAAGAAGAAGCAAACTTCCAGGCACACACCTATAAGAGTCTTTGAAAGGAAGCCAAGGGACTCAACAGAAAGAAGAGGAAGAAATAAAAGCAAAGATATAGGCAGGTGGAAGTACTCAGCTGAGAATTAAGAATCTGGATATCATGGGAAAGCACCAGAAATTTCGTGGAAAAAAAAAACTAAGAAACATGAGTGCTTTTGTTAAAGTAGAGATACAGGAAGAGGACTGGGGCAATAACTACTTGTTTTAAGTAATATTTGGTATTGATATCTTCTCTTTATTATCTCATCATAGTTTTCCCAAGTATCCTTTCCCTTCCCATATGGCAAACAGTATTCTTAGAGAGGAAAAGAAAAATCAGTACAACTTACTGATACACTGGAAAAGTCTGAAAACCCTGTGTATTGTGGTGCTGCCATGTCCACGAAGGGCCGGGCTGGGGATGCGCTCTCCTACCTCTTCACCTGAGTCCTATTGGATTTTTCTCATTCTGTTACATTTACTTCTGGCTTTTGTGGGGTGCAATTGTTCCTTCCCTTTCCATTGTCACTGTGTATACTGTTTCCCTGGCTTTGCCAACTTAGCTCTGTATCAGTTCCATAGAGATCTTTCCATGCTTCTTGGTATTTATCACATCTTATCATTTCTTACAGCACAGTAACATTCCATCATATTTACGTACCACAATTTATTTAGCCATTCCCCAAGTAAAGATCCCAAAATATGCTTTTATAAATATTTTGTGCATCTAGAGATTTTCTTATTGATGGCTTTCTTGGGGTCTATGATTCAAAAACTGCAGACATCTTAGTCACTTTACTTGTATTATTCCAAAATAGTTGTGTCATTTCACAGCTCAATCAACAAAGCATCTTTGTGTCATACGCTTCAAATATTGACTGCCATTTTGGGTCATGTTTGCCAATTTGCAGGGTGTATAGAGAAATCTCAGGATTGTTTGGATCTGCATTTCTCTAATTATTGACTTGGAGCATTCTTGTGAATACTTTACAATTCTTTTGAGAACTGTGAGATTAGTCTTTTCATCACTAATCTAATGGGGAATACCTATTAGAGTGTGTGAATAAGTGTGTGTGTGTATGTGTGTGTGTACATATTTTGTTCAGTCATTTCAGTTATGCCTGACTCTTCATGGGCCCTTTCTTAAGGGTTTTCTTGGGAAAGATACTGGAGTGGGTTGCCATTTCCTTCTCTAGTCCAATTTAGAGAAGAGGAAACTGAGGCAAACAGGGTTAACCGACTTGCCCAGGGTTACATAGCTAGTATGTCTAAAGCCAAATTTGAACTCAGGAAGAAGAATCTTCCTGATTCCCAGCCCAGTGCTCTATCTATTGTGCTACCTACTTGCCCTGTAGATTTGTTTATCTATTTGATATATCTTGAATACCTAACACCTTTATCAAAGAAATTTGATAAAAAGATTTTCCCATTTGATCACTCCTCTTCTTATGCTAAATACATTAATTTTTCTGTGCAGAAATTTTTCAGTTTCATGCAATCAAAATTATTTTATTTTTTATAACTGGAGATCCAAGTGTATGTAGAGCTTATTAGCTAAGAATACATTTCATACCCATACATGTGAGAGATAAATGATGTTTCTCTTCTAACCTTTTTTTTAGTATGATCTTTAACATGTCATATATCCACTTAGAATGTCTTGTGGAATATGGTATTAGGTATTGATCTAAGCATAACTTCTGCTGAACTGTTTATCAGTTTTTACCAGATAAAGAATATTTTCCTAGATATCTTTTCTACTTTATCAGATTCTGGGTTATTGAGTTCTGTTGCATTTTTATTCTCCTTTCTGTATTCTATAAAGTTATCTGGGTATTTTTTTAACCAGCAGCAGATGGGTTTGATGACTGCTGCATTATGTTTGATGTCTGGAAATGTTATTCTTCTTTTGTCCCTACTTCTTTTTCATCATTTCCCTTGATACTTTAGATCTTTTGTTTTTCCAAACGAATTTTCTTATTATTTTATCAAGTTCTACAAAGTATTCCCTTGGTAATTTGCTGTAGAATTAAAAGTGTATAACAATGTTGGCAGTAGTGCTGTTTTTACTATATTGACATGACCTAGTCACGAGCACTGAAAATTCCTATAGCTATTTGGTTTTCTTTTTAATTTTTTGAAGAAGAACATTGTAATTGAAACTTTCCAAGTCTTTTGTGTGCTCTGGTCAATCATTCCCAGGTATTTTATACATTTTGTAGTTATTTGGTATTTCCCTTTATTCTTTCTTGTGTTCTGATATTATTATATAGAAATGATATTGATTTTTAAGGATATCATAGTCTGCAACTTTGCTGACACTATTGTCTTAATTAGTATCTTTGCTAATTACCTAGGATTTTCCAAGTAAACCACCCTATCATCAGCAAATGGGGATAATTTTATCTTCTCTTTCCCTATCTTAATACCTTTGATCTCTTTCTTCTGTCTTATTGCTATTGCTAGCATCTCCAGAACTATATCAAATAACTGTGGGGAGAGTGGGTATTCTTGCTTAACTGGAAAAGGTTCTAGCATGTCCTCACTGCATCTGATGGCTATTTGGGGTTTCAGAGAGATAATTTTAATGATATTGAAAAAGTCTCTCAATGCTTATACTCTACAGGATTTTTAGCACAAGAGTGTTGTACTTTGTTAAAGGCTTTTTCTGTATCTAATGAAATAAAAATAACCTTTTAAAGATACTAGCTGGGAGGATTGTGAACAGAGAAAATTAAAAAAAAAACACAGAAATTTTGCTCTGGTGATGGATAGGAAATGACAAATTTGAAGATACTTTAAGAGGTAGTTGATGGTACTGTAGCCAGAGCACTGGACCTAGAATCTGGAAGACCCGAATTTAAGTGCCATCTTAAACACATCTCTTCCCTCAAGAGTTTACATTTTAATGGACAAGATAAGTTGATGGAGTGCTAGACCTGGAGTAAGATGACCTGAGTTCAAATTTGGCTTCAGACTAGCTATGTGACGCTGGGCACATCAATTCTGTGGGTTGCCCCAGTTATCTCAACTATAAAATGCAGATAATAATAGCAACTACCTCCCAGGGTTGTTACAAGGATCAAATGAGATCATATTTTAAAGCACTTAACACAGTGTCTGCCACTAGTAAATATTATATAAATGCTTATCTCTTTTCCTTTCCCTTCCAACTTCAAAGACACCTATGGCAAGAAATTCCAGATCTCCAGAGATCCAAGTCCTAGATGACAATGATTCACTCAGGTTGGAAACCACACTGTTCTGGTGCTTTGCTTTCCTACTTATTGAGTCATCCAGTACCAAGGCTAATGTTGCAGCAGCATCATCATCGTCGTCGTCATCGTCATCATCCTCATCATCATTATCATCCCAAACCATGCTTCACATCCTATCTTATCATCTACCCCAATCTCCCTGTTATCAACTCTGCCCTGCAACACTTGCTCTGAAAATGACAATCATGGGACCATAGATTCAATGCTGGAACCATTGAGTTCAATTACTGCATCTGAAAAGGTAATATCAATTGATTCCCCTAAGATTCTATTCAGCATTCCTGTGACAATCTAAACCAAAATACTGTTCTCTGGTTACCACTTCCTTGTATGTGTCATCTCCCTCTATTAGAGTATAATCTCCTGAAGGGAAGGGACTGTCCTGCTTTAATACTTGTATCTATTATGTCTGGCATAAATCAAGTATTTACCAAATGTTTTTCATTCAGCTACTTATGTACAGTCAAAAACTGGTTTGTATGGGCAAAGATCAAAATCAAGATCAATATCTTACTAAAAAAAGAAGAAAAATGAGAATTATTGCATTCAAACAAGGAAATTACAACCTGATCTACACTTTTAATCAAACTGTTGGCTTCACAAAATGGGAAATGGATTAAAGCACAGATATCTGCATGGACATCACTATATCCTTAGGAATTTTAAACTAAAGTAAGACTAAAGTAAAGTAACCTAAAGTAAACATAAGTAAATCTAAGGTCATGACTGGATGATCAAAATAATCTAAAAAACTGTCTTATTCAGCAAACATACCTTTACCAAGATGAGAAATAAGGTAGTTAAGGGCAGCTCCACATATAAACTAATTTGTAAGAACTTCCAAAGGATAGGGGTGAAAGATTATGAGCAGAATGGTCTCATAAAAGTGTCAGAAGCAGTAGATTACAGAGCATAGGGATTAGACAATGAGAGCTGGAAGGGCCCTTCAAAGCCATCCAATACAACACCACAGCCCACCCCCTTCCATTTTACATGAGAAAATTGATGACCAGAAAGGTTAGCTATATATACTGTCTAAGGTCACATGGGCATTAAGTGGCAGAAGAAGGAGGTGAGCCTGGGTCTTGGATGGTAAATCTAGGGTCACTGTACCATATTGTCTCTGAATAACAAATTAGTAGTAAGATTTAGCAAGAGAACAAAATCATCCATAAGGGGATTTAAATAAGAGGCTTGTAGATAAACAACTAGTGAATCAATAACATTTATTAAACACCTACTATGTGCTAGGCATTGCGTTAAGCACTGAGAATACAAAGAATGGTAAAAGATGATGCCTTCTGTCGAGGAGTTCACAGCCTAATGACAGAGACAACATGTAAACATGTATATACAAACAAGCTACATACATGAAACACTGAAGATAATCAACAGAGGAAAGGCACAAGAATTGAGAGGAACTGGGGAAAAAAACTTTAGACAAAAAATAGAAAAAAACATTTAGAGATTTCTGTAATACTTTTGTCCATCAATTATAGTTAAACCACCACTTATGGAGTCAAACATCCCAATTGCCAGCTTGGTACATGAGAAAAGAGAAAAGGTAGTAAAGAGAACAAAGTTGGGAAGACACATAGGCCCACCCAGAAATGATCCACAGGGTAGGTGACATAATTATGAAAATGTTCAAAGAATTATTCTCCAGTTTTTTTTTTTTAAAGAATAAAGGATACCAATGGCTTTGGGTAAAACAATTCAGATTTTTTTTTTTTTTACCAAATAAAAGGTGACCAGAAGGACCACAGAAGCACAGATTTACACCATGAAAATACCGTAAAGGGCATAGTCCAAGGTCCTAACTTCAATAATGAGCAAACTATGGCCCAGAGAGGCTAAGAGGCTTGTCCATGGTCATTCAGACAGTAAGTGCCAGAGGGAGAAATCAAGGCCAGGCCCTCACTTGTCATTATAACCAGCCAGGTCATTCATATTCATAACTGGAACATATGCTTATGTTTGCTTTCATATTCATACAAAGCACATATGAAAATAATCTCCATACCCATGAAGGGCACATTTGATAAAGATAAAAGAAGGGAAGAGGCGGATATTTATAAGGGCTAACCTACAGGATGCCCCACCTTTAAAGAAACAAAACTAACTGAAAGGTAGAGGGAATATAAAATTCCACTGCACTTTTTATACTTTGACTATAAAAAAATTTGATTCAACGGAGTAAAATATTGCCAAAGATTATCATTTAACAAGGTATTTCACATGCATATGTCAAAATCATTTAGATTCTTTTTAAAAAAGCAATAGAGAAAACTTTGTTTAATGATATTCTAGTTATCAATACCAAGCAAAACATAAAAGGGTGAGACAGATGTCTGCTCCCCAAAGGTTTCTGTCTCTTTCTTGGAAAATGTCTGGTTAAATAGTCCACACAGAAGAAAGATTTCCTAGAGTTGCTAATGTCCATCCGAATAGGCCTCTTTATGAAAAGCAGTATTGTTTCATTATATTACTGCTCACTGCATTAAGCTGCGTAATAATGGAAGAAGTTAAAAAAAAAAAGTCACGATCAGGCAAGAGAGTTTGACCTAACTATCCAGAGGTCAAATCGAGTGGGGAGGAATACCTATCAGGCACACTCTACTATGAAGTAGGGTGACTAAACTTTTAACCTTACTTGGACACTGAGGCTAAGGCTGAGGCTGAACCAAGAGTTGAATAGATGGAGGAAGAGAGTAGGCTTGATGATCTTTGGAAAACTAGGCAGGGCTTTTAGAGACTCCAAGCTTCCTTGTGAAAGCAAAGCTCTTAAAGAACAATATTCTTGCATAAATTCTGTGTGGCTACAAATCATGACAGGCCAGTCTCCAAAGAGTTAAAGGTGAGGATCAGCCAAAAGAAAGGAACATGATGCAGCAGGATGCAACAGTCAATCGATAAATATTTATTAAGTACCTATCATGTACCAGGCAACACATTATTAGCAAAGAACTATGCAACTCAAGCTATTTAAAGGAAGCTGTCAGAGAGAAATAAGACAGAAAAAGAAGACGGGGCTGCCTGTGATGGACAGCTCAAGAGAACTAGAGGAAGGCTCCAGCACAATGGAGAGAATCATGGGGAAGGCTTATGGGAGGCCATGTCTAGCTACTTTGGTAATATAACAAACCACAAACATTTCTAAGTATCAGTATGGCTTCCTAACAGGCTCATGGATGCACATCTTGACTCCCCAAACTAAATTGCAAGCTCTTTGAAAGCAAGGCCTACAGTATATGCTCAATTGAGAGGAGGCTCACTGGTATAGACATTCAAAGGAAAAAGACATGGAATTCAGTGCATCATTGCTTCCAGGCTGATTTCTGATCAAGCTTCCTTTAGAGCCCTTGAACATTGGCTACCCAGAGTTACCTACTCATATTTTTGATACTTATCAGGTCTTCATTTCATTCCCTCATCTACAGCCTCCTGGCCAAACCTACTCTCCATCTGCAACAGAGACCATATCCTGGAGTACAGGTTCCCATTTAGTGGTTGGGAACCCCCATGGTGCAAGCAGTTCACACAAAAAATTTTAATGACAGCTGGATGGAGCAGTGGATCAGGAATACCTGAGTTCCAATTTAACATTAGCCATGTGACTGTGAGTGAGTTATTTAACCTCTATTTCCTGTTTCCGCAACTGTAAAACAAGTCTCAGGGCGGGCTGTGGGAATGAAATGAGATAACATTTGTACAGTGCTTAGCACTGTGCCCAGGACATAGTAGGCACGATACAAATGCCTGTTCTCTTCCCTTCCCCTTTGATAGCGTTCTAATTAGGAAATAATTACCCAATGATGTTACAAAGACTTTTTCTCTACGACAACAAGCATGTGAATGCTTGAAGCATTACAGGTTTGTTCCATAGCTATTTAAAAATGGCTTGCATGTGAACAATGATGTTGGTGTTCATGCAAGAATTACATCCAATTCTGACTTCTTGTAACAACAGTTTGTCAGTTGCATATTTGCATTTGGATCCTCAGTACATAGCACAGTGCTTGGCACATGGTAATCACTCAAGAAGATTTTTTCATTTGTTCACATAAGGTTTTATGTATTCTGAATCCATGTTCTGGAACATGCTTTTTAATGTGGATGGCAGGTGAAAATACTAAGTGATGAAGTCCTGCTTACACTGCTATTTCTAAGGGAATTTAGAATTTCCACAGTGATAGCACGTCCTCATTAATAACATTAGTGCCTAATAGGAAAGAAAGTGTTTGAATTTCATGTTCTTAAAGAAGTCCTGCTCTTTCAATACATTCAGACACTTACACCTACAAGTTCTGGCTGACACAGACATCATTGCAGCATTTGCTGCTCAGCCATAAATAAACACAGACAGTCCAAAAGACACATCCACACAGAGCATTTCAAAGCAAGGGACTTCCCCCCTAATTGGTATAAACTGACAAAACATTTGATTATAACTTTTTCACCCTTTTGTTTCCTCCAATTTTATCTTTAATTGAGTTCTTATCTAAATAAGCTGGTATTCTTTTTCCCTTCATTCAGAAAGCAATTGTAATTGCTTTTAGCTGGGGCACAAGAAAGGCAGGCCCATGTCAGGAGATTTAAGTCCATGGTAAGGGAATCAAGGGAAAAAAGAAACAGTAAGAGGAAAGCCAAAGGAACAGGCACCATGGTGAGGTGGCAAGAGGGCTTCCCTTGGGGTCAGGAAGATCAGGGGTCTTGTGCCACCTCTGATATCTACTGGCTGTGTCATGTAGAAAAAGTCACTTTAAATCAGTGCCCTGGGCAACTCTATCAGATTATGTATCTGAGGTTTAATAATCTGGGGACTGTGAACTTAAAAACAAATGGTAACTGCTTTTCAGTATGAATTTGAAATCCTATGTATTTGATTATATGCACTTAAAAGCATGGTTGTGAAAATAAGTCCATGGCACAAAGCAGTCAACCAGATTGGCAAAGGGGTCCATGACTACAAAATGGGGTCCTACTATATTCAGAGCAGGTGTTGGCTGTATCATTAGAAGGGTCACCTAACCAAGAAAGAGTCAAATATATGCCACTAAAATCACACAGATGCAGTAAGAAAACAACAAGGTTTTCCTGCTTCCCAGGAGTCACTAGCACCCAAAGGAGGGGAAGGCCAATATGTCATGTTTTTCAAAGAGGATGTAGACAGGGATAGATAGATATAGAGAGCATAGATAGGTCAGGTGAGAAAATGAGAAAGAGATGAAACATTCCTGGTACACATACATGATTAGAAATACACATGTATGATTAAAATAAATACTTTCAGATTAAATGATTTGGTTCAGTGAACAATAGTTCAAAACACGCTATACGTTGAACAAACTCAGAGCCTGGTAAAAAGTTGCAATGAGTCTTCCCTGGTCCAAGGCTACAGAATGCCTTCAAAATCAACATTCCACTTGAACCTTCAACTGGGGCCAGAGTTGTTCCATGTGCTTTTGAGGCTCATCATACTTTGTTTGGTGGGAAGAGGACATAGATGGAGGAGATGGACACAGTTCAATATCTATGGTTATTGAACTCAGTCAGTTTCTTGCACATGATCATCAGTTTTATCTCTTCATTTATATCCTCTTCTGTATGGCTGATCCACCACTCTTTACTGAGTTCAAAACTCCCCAGAAAGCACAGCACCAGACCTCTCCTATCGATGAATTTTTCCTCTGCTTACTAATCCTTGCTTCCTCCACGCCCTCCCCACTTACATCTTCTGCGAAACTCTCTTTTAAACTTTGGACATAGTAGTTCTTTTTTTTTCACTCAACTGATAATTGCTCTAAACACACCAATGACTTCCTCTTGGAGAAATATAATGGCTTTTTCCCAGTCCTCAGTCTTCTGGAACTGTCTACTGCATTCCAAACTGCTGATCAGACCCTTCCTAAAATTTTTTATTCTAATGGAATCTGGAATATGAGTACGATCTGCCATTAAGGAATGAACTCTAAGTTGGATAGTCTATGTGCTTTATTAAAACCAATTTTTAAAAAATTAACGAAGGCACAAAGGAAATGAACAATAAAAAAAGATGAGAATTTAGTGCAAAGATTTATGTAGCAAAAATCCAAACATATATTGCTGTCTGTGCTTCCACAATGTTACATTAGCAGACTGGAGGGCCTGATGCTATCAAAGGAAATTATAAACTAGGCTCAATTTTTAGAATAATTTCAACCAACTACATGTTCAGTGACACGAACAAATCTAAAGTTCATATCTCAGCAGCGGACATTTTAACAATCCCTATGTGGCATAACAGGAGGCAAGATTCGGATTGGCAGTAATTCACTTATTTCAAAACGAAGCAAACAAAATTGCTGTAATAGTCAACATGTTAACAAATTAATTGCATCTTAACGATGGACATGATTTCTAAATTTTTAAATTTGGATATCTGAGGGACAAGTTATATACACTACTGAAAATGAAATAATCTTTGAATATCCACGGTAAATATTATCTCATATGATATACAAAAGGTCTTTCACACAATAAAGGAAACTAGACAGACTTGAGGATAGCTAGATAGCACTGCAGTGGATAGAACATTAGGCCTGGAGTCAGAAAGACTCTTCTTCCTGAGTTCAAATCTGGCCTCAAACACTTACTAGCTGTGTGACCCTGGGCAAATCACTTAACCCAGTTTTCCTCAGTTTCCTCTTCTGTGAAATGATGTGAATCACTCAAGTATCTCTGCCAAGAAAATCCCAGATGGGGTCTCAAAGAGTCAGACATGGCTGAAACAACTGAACAAACTGAGTTGAAAGTGCCCTTAGAGGTCTTCAGTTCTAATTTTCCACATGGAGAAACTGAGACACAGGAACTTTGATGACATTTACATAATACTTCAATGTTTGCTAAGTACTCTAGATATATCAGCTCATCTGATCATCACAATAACCCTTTAAGGCAGATGCTATTATTATCCCCATTTTACAGTGAAGAAAACTGAGGCAGACAGAGGTTAAGTGACTTGCCCCGGGTCATACAGCTTGTGAAATGCCTGAGATAGGATTCAAACTGAGGTCTTCCTGACTCTTAACACGAGTGCTCTTTCTACTATACCAACAAGCTTCCTAAGTGGCTACTTACTAATTTATCAACCAGTCTGAGGCAAAGTAAGGATTAGAATTCAATTTTCCTAACTCTCGAACCCCATGCTTTTTCCATTGCAACCATGTTGACCCCGGAGCTGGGGCCTTGTATATTACATACTTTCTATTTCCTTTCAAGTACTTGGCATTTTAACTTCCTATGGCTTGGTTTAAAAAGAAAAACAATAGATATTTGCCAATATCTAAATATTAAATACATTTATATTTAAATTAAAAAATAAAATAAATTAAAAATTAAATATATTTATATAGCAATATTTAACAACTTAGTTCAGCAAAAACGACAGGAAGCTGGGCATTCCTGAGATAATATTCATTTGTTGATTCAACTTTCAACAATGTATGGTAAATAGCATTTGCTTTAAAATTCAAAACATCGGCTAGCAGGTAACAAAGTTACAGAATAGATTATTAGGTTGTAAACTAGACAGTATAAATGTTTCCTGAAGCTAATGGCTTTAGAATATTATTCAAATGGAAAAATAAGATGTATATGTACACATATATGTAGATATATGGGTACATGTATATTTATACACAGTGATGCCTCTGAGAACCAGCTGAAAATAAATGTTAGATTCAGTAATTTAAATTTCCGATGAAAAAGGTGTCATTCACCGGCATATTTGAATTGTTTTAGTTCAGAAATGAGATGGCTTGTATGTGTTAGAGGGCTTGCTGACAGCCCTCAAAGTTAGTTTTGGTTTTTTGGTTTTTTTTTCCAAACATTTTACTTAGAAAGACAGGTAGGTAAATGTTCATATCTAATACCAGATCACTTTCATTATTACAAAGCAGTAAGAAATAAGTTAAATAAAGTTAGTGTTTTTTAAATGAGGGAAAAAGAAACATGTTCACAAGTAAAACCTTAGAGGGAAGCCATAGTTCAGAATATTAGATAGAAAATATCAATACGGCTAAGACACTCGGAAAGAGCAGAGTGACAGAAAAAGAAAACAGGAAAAGTCAACAGGCAGCAACAAACGTCACGGTCATTTTTTTTCTAAATAGTGAACTAAAAGAACATGTGCTGTCTCCAAAAAACTAAGCAACAAGCCTAGAAGACAGAACTCAGGGAAACGACTGTGGTTATCTTGGGTTGTCAAAATACCAAATTTCATAAAATTATGCAAGAAAACTGCTTAAGAGTATAAGAAAAATAAGTGAAAAAATAATGAGAATTGACTGGACACTGTTGGAGAAAAATCCACTTAAGTCATCCAGCAAAGGAGTAAAAAGTTACAAACTTCACTTTGAATGGTCAGGAGGAGGAGATTTGTATCATAAGAAAAATCAAGGCTACTCATTAGTGACAAGAAATGAAAGAAAATGCCGAAATAAGATACTCCAGATAATCAATAGGTCAGATAATCAATAGGATGAAGGATTAGAAATTTTCTCTGATCTTCATGAACTTGAGAACCTCTTCAGAATTAAGAATTGTGTGCAAGGGTGAAGGCAATGTTCCTTAGCTTCATGGTCTAGGCCATCAAGAACCCTTTCTACTATTCTCCAGAGACTGCCCCCATTAGCATCCAATTTCCTGCTATAACACTCTATCTCTCCATAGCTACTGATTCCTTTTCTGCTGCCTACAAACAGCCCCAAACCAGCCCCTTTACTTAAAACAAAAAGCAACAAAACCCTCACTAGATCTTACCATTGCCGTTAGGTGTCATGGCATCAATAACTCTCTGAAATCAGACTTCTAAACTTAGAGATCTTCAGTTCTAATTTTCTATATGAAGAAACTGAGGCACAGGGATTTCGATAATAATAACAATAAAATTGACATAGCACTTTAAAGCTTGCTAAGTACTCTAGGCATACTATCTTATCTGATTCTCACAATAACAAGGTATGTGCTATTATTAACTCAACTGAAACTGCTCTCTCCAAAGTTACCAATGATCTCTAATTGCCATATCTATTGATCTTTTTTCAATCCTCAAGCCACAAAATCCACTAGTATATCTTTATATAAATATCAAAAAAGAGAAGGAAGAACTATAAAGAGAAACGTCATTTAAAATAATGAAATGGGGGGGGGAGGTGGTACAGACCACAGTGTAGCAAACTTTGCTGACAGCCTTGGAGGCAGCTACAGCAGCAGCAGCAGCTTGTGAAGCTCTTAACCTAGAGACAGAATGGGAACCAGAAAACTAGCCAAAAAGAGATTACAAGAGACCCTTTACTAGCAATGGATACATCGGGAGCTGATTGGCAACTCTTCTGCACATACACAATTCTGAGCTGCAGTTCCAGGGCAGAAAAAAAGCACTTCTGGATGATCACATGGGAGCAGGGGCCCTAATTTTAGTTCCAAGGCAGAGAGGGACGCTAGCACACATGGTTGTAGGAGAGCAGGGGTCCTTTCTGGGTAAAGACTAGAGCACAGACTAGAAAGCTGTGACCACACCACTTCTCTGGATCATACCACTTCAGAAGCACCAGAAACTTTCAGACCTCTACAACTAGCTCTGAAAACAGTAGCACAAAAAAGTGTGAAGCTGGGACGATGCTTCTTTACCCCACAGCAAGTAGAGCACAACTCTAACAAAAAGTTTAAAGCAAAGAAACAGACTGGAAAAATGAGGAAACAACAGAAACTAAACAAAACAAAGAAAGAATCTGACCATAAAAAGCTACTACGGTGGTGGGGAAGACCAAGGCATAAACTCAGAAGGAGACAACAATGTGAAAAAAGCTAGAAAAAAGTCCTCAAAGAAAACTCTCATTGCGCCCAAGCCCAACAAGAATTTATGGAAGAGTTCAAGAAAGAGCTAACAGTGGGAGAGGAAAAATGGCGGGCGGGGGGGGAAGAGAGTGATACATGAAAATTATGAAAAGAGATTTGGCAGCTTTGTAAAAGAGAAACAAAAAATACAGAAGAAAAACAACACAAAAAACACAATTGGCCTAATGGTAAAAGAGGTACAAAAATTCACTGAACAAATGAACTCCTTAAAAAGTAAAATAGGCCAAATAGGAAAGGAGGTACAAATTTTAACTGAAGAAAATAATTCATTAAAAACTGGAATTGGGCAAGTATAAGCTAATTACTCCATGAGACTTCAAGAAACAAAAGAAATTCCAAAGAATTAAAAATAGAAGAAAATATGAACTATATCATTGGAAAAAAAATGACCTTGAAAAGAGATCCAGGAGAGGTAATTTAAGAATCAGCGGACGACCTCAAAGCCATGTTAAAAAAAGAGCATAGACATCGTATTTCAAGAAATTTTCAAAGAGAACTGCCCTGATATCTTAGATCTACAGCAGGCTTGCACAACTTGCAGCCTGCAGGCCACTTGCGACACACCAAAAGATTTCAGGAGGTCTGTGAAAAATGTAGAGGGAAACATCCTTTGTATGTAGAGGAAATTCTTTGACATGTGGTGAGGGGCCCAAGGGCTGGAAGTGGCAGCAAGTTGGGCAGGCACGTTCTAAAGGATAAAATAGAAATAGAAAGAATCTACCAATGGTATCCTGAAAAAAATCCCAAAATGAAAACTCCCAGGAATATTATAGCCAAATTCCAGGCCTCCTGACTCAAGGAGAAAATATTGAAAGCAACCATAAAAGAAACAATTCAAGTATTGTGGAGCCACAATCAGCATCACACAAGATTCAGTGGCTTCTGTGTTAAAGGAGTAGAGGGCTTGAAGAAGATATTCTAGAAAACAAAGGAGCTAGTCTTATAACTCTCCCAGTAAAAGTGAGTATAATCCTTCAGGGGGAAAAATGGACATTTCATGAAATACAGGACTTTCAAGAACTTCTGCTGAAAAGATCAGAAATGAACGGAAAATCGGAAATTCAAACACAAGACTCAAGAGAAGCATGAAAAAGTAAATATGAAAGAGCAATCATAAGGGACTCCATAGAGCTAAACTGTTTACATTAACTCCCCCAAATAAAAAAACAAATGCATAAAATACTAGAGGGTTAACTTATACACACAAAACTTCTATAAACATAAATATAAAATAAATATAGTAATAAAAGAAGACCTAAAAAACTGGAGAAAAAGTCAATGCTCATAGCTGGACCATATGAATACACTGAAAATATTATTACCATTCCACAGAATGAATTTACTTCTTTGAGATTTCTAATATATACATTGATGATATGGTTATTCTTAAACTAATACAAATAAAGTACTTCAATTTTCATTATTTGACTAAAGATGTGAAATCTATGGAAAAATAGTAAGAGAATTAAAGGGAATTTGCCATCATTTTCCAGGATAAAACATCTAAAATTACATGCACGCCAATGGAATGTGATATACCGCTACATGAGACAGAAAAGGGAAAAAACACCATTTCCTTGCCTGTCTTACAAACATAAACAACCATGAAAATAAGCCCTGTTCCCTGTCTTCATCACTTCACAACAGTTTCATTACTTACCCTTGCTTGCACTTTCAACGTGCTCCAATTCATCTGGGAATTTAAGGATGTCCCGGTATTTTTCTTCACAAATTTCAGCAAGAAAATGTAAGAGCGTGGTTTTTTGATCTGATGATTTGGTATCTCGGACCTGGAGTAAAATGGGAAGCAAAGTCATTTGAATGGTATCAACTCAAAGTCTGAGGTTATCTGTTAATTTGTTTCACCCATCATTTCAGTTGAACTTATTGTTCATTTAAAATGAAGTTGTGCGGAGTATTTTCTAATGAGGACTATTAAGAATTCTATATTTTAGTATTAAGCAGCTTCTAAAAGAGAAGACAATGTGCATCAAAATTAATCATCTTTATATAGTCTTCGGAACATCTTTATATGGTGTATATATATATACATATATTTACATGTATACAGACATATATAGGCATATATGTACAAATATATTCTTTAAAGCCCAATTCTTTAACTCCACAGGATTTACCAGCAGGATAGTTCATTCACCTCTAATAAGGCAGCATTTAATATCATCAAAGTACAGGCAAAGCTTAGAGAGATGCCGGATTCCTGGCTCAGTAAGAAGGCTGATGAAATTCAGTTTTATGCTGATAGTAACAATCCAAAGCACTTTTATGATTCCCTGAAAGCTATTTACGGACCAAAAACCTATGATGCATCACAACTGCTCAGTGCTGATGGAGCCACACTGATTAGTGATAAGGACATGATTCTAGAGAGATGGGTTGAACACTTCCATAGTGTTCCTAACAGCCCATCATCAATGCTGAGGCCACTGACCGTTTACGTCAGGTTGAAGTTCATCCCTCATTAGCTGAACTTCCAACTGAAGAACAGGATTTGAGGGCCATTAGGCTCCTTTCATGTGGCAAAGCACCTGGTGATCTATTCCAGCTGAGATTTACAAGGTAGGGGGACCATTGCTCATCCAAAGGTTGACTGAAATTTTCCAGGTTACATGGCAAGAGGAGGTTGTCCCCTAGGAGCTCAAGGATGCCTCCATTGTCTATCTCTACAAAGATAAAGAGAATAGACTGTCCTGCAAAAATCACAGGGTGGATCTCTCTCTCTCTCTTAGTCACTGCTGGCAAAATTCTTGCTAGAGTTCTCCTTAATAGATTGATTCTTCACCTGGAAGATGGTCATATACCTGAGAGAGCCAGTGGAGCTTCAGAAAGGGTTGAGGAACACTTGATAAGGTGTTTGCTGCCCAATAACTCGAGGAGAAATGCCAGGAGCAGAACAGAGGTTTGTACACAACGTTTGTAGATCTGACCAAGGCCTCTGACATTGTTAGCCATGAGGGCTTATGGAAAATTATATCAAAATCTGGTTCCCAAGAGAAGTTTATCAGTACTGTACATCAATTTCATGATGACATGTTTGCCCAGGTTCTGGATGGTGGACAATGCTCTCATGCCTTCCCAGTCACCAGTGGAGTGAAACAGGGCTATGTGCTTGCTCCCATGCTTCTTAGCATGATGTTTTCATCCATGTTATAAAATGCTTTCAATGAGGATGAACACGGCATCAACGTCAGCTACTGTACTGAAGGCAAATTCTTCAATCTGAAAAAGCTACAAGCCAAGACCAAAGTGGAAGGAGTGTTGGTGCATGATTTTCTATGTGCAGATGATTGTATACTCAATGCAGCTTCTGAAGTTGAGATGCAACACAGTATGGATCAATTCTCTGCTGCCTGTGCCAAATTTGGCCTAATAATTAACCCCAACAAAACACAGGTGCTCCATCAGCCAACACCACACCATCCATACATGGAACCATCAGTTCCAACAAATGGAGAAGTTTTGAATGCTGTTGATAAGTTCACTTCCCTTGGTAGTATACTTTCCAGGGATTTAACACATTGACAATGAGATTGACACACGCATTGCCAGAGCTAGCTCAGTGTTTGGGAGGTCCTGAAGAAAGGTTTGGGAGAGAAGAGGTATTAGACTGACTACCAAACTGAAGTTCTACAGAGCCGTTGTGCTGACCTCGTTGTGTGCCTGTGAAACATGGACAGTCTGCCAGTGCCATGCCAGGAAACTGAACTGCTTCCATCTGAACTGCCTTAGGAAGATTCTGAGGATCACCTGGCAGGGTAGGGTACCAGACACTGAAATCCTTGCTCCAGCTCAACTGCCGAGTATTCAAACTATGCTTCAGAGAGTGCAACTCTGATTGGCCATGTTAATCGAATGCAAGGAGTATGATTGCCAGAAAGACTATTTTACGGAGAACTCTCATGGGCAGGTAAGCACATGGTGGTCAGAAAAAACGATACAAGCACACTCTCGAGGTCTCTTTCAAGAACTTTGAATTTGACTGTGCAACATGGAAGACACTGGCACAGGATCACTCAGCCTGGTGTGCCCACATCAGGAAGAATGCTGTGCTCTATGAGCAAAGCAGAACTGAGACAGCACAAAGTAAATGAAGGATGTGCAAATTTGGGATATCCACCCCAAATATTCACATAGACTATCTGTGCCCAACCTGCGGTAGAGCATTCTGAGCTCATATTGGTCTGCTCAGCCACAGTGGGACACATCGAAATTTCACTTTATCATGGTGATGTCATTTTGGTCCTCCTCAAAAATGAAGGACAACAACCAACCAACCAACCAAGCCCAATTCTTTAACTCTCTTATTTTAAAATGATCCTAGCGTTCTACCTCATGATTCTGTGCTCTGGATCAGAATGGCTCAAATACATTTTCATACTTTTAGGCAGTGCTAAAACTATGTGGATTTTTTATTATTATTAATTTATATATCAGAGGTAAATGAAAATGAAAGCAAGCATGCACCATCCACCTACAAAGATCGCCCACTTTCTACCTGAGTCCTTCAAGGGATGGTGCAGTCACTCTACTGAAGGATAAGCAGCCCATTTCCATACTCCTTTAGACAGTTTAACCTTTCTGAGCTTTTCCATTCTATTTTCCTTAAGCAATTTAGAACTATGTCCCCCAACTCTGCATAAATATCCTTTGACTCTACGATGCCCTTATAAAGCTTATTCCCTAAAGAAAACACAGAAAACAGAAAGAAATCCATAGCTAATATGCATATGTGTGTGTGTGTGTGTGTGTGTGTGTGTGTGTGTGTGTGTGTGTGTGTGAAGGGAGAGAGCGATGGAGAAAGAGGAAGAGAGAGATATCCTCTTTTTGTAGTGGCAAATAACTGGCACCTCCTGGGCTCTTGGTTGCACCCTTACTGTGGAATGGTTAATAAAGTGCAACATATCAATGGAATTGATCACACGGGGTTGTAACAAACAATGAAATGGATGACTTCAGGAGAAACTAGGAAAACCTGTCCGAAATAATGCAAAGTGAAACGAGCAGAACCAGGAGACCCATTTGAACACTAGCAACAACACCACAAAGTGAAAGACTTTGAAAGACTTGAGAACTCTGATTAAGGCCATGAGTAGCTGTGGTACCCAGAGGCCCAGGAATGAAGGGAGGGGCAGCATCCCACCCCCTCCGGGTACAGTAAGATACATTTTTCAGCACTACGTTCTGCTTGTCTATACTTATTAGTTACAGAGCTTGTTTTTGTTTTACCTTTGTTTTTTGTTCGTTTTTTTTCCAGTGGGAAGGTGGGAGGTGAGAGAAAGAGAAAATGTGAAGCAAAAAAACAAAAAACTGAATGCTTGAAAAAAGTTTTCCTTCTATAAAACCAAAATCTGCTTCGCTGCAGCTTCTGCTGCCTGTGCCTCCTTCTTGCCTCTGTGGCCAAGCAGGATGGCCGTATGAGAGCCTTTCAAATACTTGAAGACAGCTAACGTGTCTCCCTAAACCTCTTAGGTCTCCAGGCAAAACATCTGCAAAGCTGATTTACATGTGTGCCTTGGCTACAAGACTCAAAGTACCAGGAGTGCTTTATTCCTCCATTTATCAATAATGCAATAATTACCAAACTGGCACAAGGTTATCACAGGAGGAAGGGTAAAAAGCTTATAATGTCAAATATACATACACACGCACACATTTATCTGGGGTTTTCTTTGATATGACAATCACACTAGACTAAGCTGCAAATCGAGTCCCTAGTTTTCTCATTCTATGGGATTTTCTTCCAGCTGGACGTTTTAATTCTATAACCCAGAAACAAAAGGCTTGTCCACTGATGTTCATATACAGATTTACTTAATACAGAAAAGATGAGTACAGGCTGGAGAAGTCATTTGAGAGGTGGGTTCTGTCTCTGAAAGAAATCCATTCCCTCCTGTTTTGATGACTAAAGAAACAACTTATCTCAATTAATAAATCAAGCCTGTACTTATGACTTTCTTTTTAACAGCTTCCACTCACTTTCTTAAAGTTCTGACTCATTTTCAAAATTTAAAATCTTCCCTCAGGACTAGGAAAATAAAAAGAATAGTCTTAATGGCAGATAGAAAATGCCACCTATGCAAAGTTGTGCTAATTCAGTTGGTCTCCTTAATTTCATATTCACAATTAGCTTTTCTGGGTACACTTTAAACACAGTGGCTTTCTCTTTCCAAATAAAAATCTTTAATATTCAATGTGTTATCACGCTGATCTACCAAACACTTCAAGTGTCACCAGGGTGAAACAATCTAATGCAAGGACAAGCTATGACAACAGAAATGAACGAAATCCCTGGGGGCAGTGTGACTTCAGTAAGACTGACTGCTTTATCGAAACCAGTGGGAAGTGCATTTAGAGCAAGTGGCCTCAGAACTGTATTATGTTTTTGTCTGGCATTACTGCAGTCTGCACCATTTCCAATGCTAGGTTAAGCATTGAAAAATACAATAAAATGGCATTTTACTTTTTGCTCAAAAATTACTTTAAAATTTTACTAAAACTGCTAGTTGCTGTCTAAAAGTCGAGCATAACTCCCTGCTGGAGAAAAACATTATTAAGTGCCCATCTGGTAGGCAACCTCTCCTCTGTATTTCTCTTTTTAAGAAAGAAAAGAAAAAGAAAATTCTTTTTCTGTAGGAAGCCTATGGGGCTACAGGATGTGTGCTGTTCACATAATGACATATGAGATGGACGGCCCAGAAAGATAGTTCATCAGTACATAAATCTTGGATGGACACTGAGCACAGACAATGAACTGAGTCTAGAAATGAACAGGGGAGAAAGGCAAGCTAAATTACATTTAGGAATCTATGGAAAGCTTTTAATAAGCCCAAGTTTCTCCCTGAAATGGAGGCCCATTTTTAAATTTTTTTTGGCAGGAGGAAGGCAAGGCAACTGAGGCTAAGTGACTTGCTCAAAGTCACACAGCTAGTAAGTACCAAGTGTCTGAGGCCAGGTTTGAACTCAGGTCCTCCTGACTCCAGGACCAGTACTGTATTCATTGTGCCACCTGTCTGCCCCGAGGTCCACATTTTTATTGTCAATACAAGTGATATTGTATGGTTATGAGTCAAAGATTAGAGTCTTCTCCAAATAATGCCATGGAGAGGTGACAAGCCCCATGGTAGATCAGAGGGGGCAGCAGCAACACTTCTGGGAAAGGAGTCTGTGGCTGAAGTAGGGTAAAGGATAGCATTTGGAGCAGTGAAAGACTGGTCAAAAGGAAGGCAGCCAGTCATAGAGAAAATGCAAGGGCTAATGGATGCCCCACTGGTATTCACGAAACGTGAAGAGAGAGATGGGAAGGTCCCCTGAGTGTTGGAGGGGTATGGGAAGAGATGGACAAAAGCTGCAGATAAAGAGTAAATATGGATGACTTACCATCTGCACTACCCACAGGGGCCCCCATATTGATACAATCATAGAGCTGTCAAAGTGTATGAATCATACCACATTAATCCTGGGATTTGTGGCTCATAAAAAGCTTTCCTCATAATTATGTAGCTCAAGTACCATTATTCCCAGCCTCTACTATTCTTTCCACTACAGCCCACTGCCATGATTCATTAAGAGAAGTAACATTTTGAAAGCAAAATTAAAGTCCAAATCAACTTTAGATTTATAGTTCAAAAGCTTCTGGGTTGGAAGGGACCTCCTAGAGTTTCTGGCAAGGTGACATCATCTCATTAATGACTCACCTTTATGTCTGATCATTCAATCAATCCAACAGTCAATAAGTATTTACTGTTTGCCAGGTGGTGGGCACTGTGCTAAGCGGTGGGGATACAAAGACAAAACAAAAGACTTGGCTTACATTAAAGTCATGTCAACAAGCTAGACCACGGAGTTGTAAGACCATGGAGTTGTAAGGAGGCATACGAAGACTGGAAAGGGAAGTGGGGGTGGGATGGAAAGGATTCTAAAAGAAAAATAGTGGATTTCATATTTGATTCTGGAAGTAAGAGGAACCCAAGGGAGTTTAGTGAATCCAGAAGTGCAATGATCAGACCAACGTCTTAGCAGAATCACTTTGACAGCTGACTGAAGGATACTGTCCCTCTACTCAGGCAGATTGGCAGCTTTTCTGAAAGTTGGAATCTTTTCAGAATTGCACAGAGCATTAAAAGAGTTTAAGTGACTTCCTCAGGGTCACACAAACACCAGATGTCTGATGAAGGATCAAACTTAGATCTTCCGTCAGAAGGAGGAACTGAGTCTAGGTTCTGAGGCCAACTCTCCATTCACTGTACCATGCTGTATTTCCACATAAAAATACACATATATAAGTACCTACAGATTACATAGCCTATGAATACAAAATAGTTATGGAAAGAAGAGAAGGTGCTAGCTCCTGGGGATACTGAAGTTGAGTCTTGAAGAAAATTAAAGATCCTAAAAGGCTGTTGTTTAGAGAGAGAGAGAGAGCACTGCAGGTAGTGGGCACAGCCAGTGCAAAGGTGAAGACAGGAGATGGAATGTCCTGTGTAAAGAAAAACAGGTAGGCCAGTGCAGATGCTATGTAGAACATGTGAAGGGCAGCAAAGCTTAAGGGATGTCTAAGCAAAATGTGTAAGGGCAAGTACATGGTGCAGTGGATAGAGTGGCAGGCCTCAAATCAGGAAGACTTGAGTTGAAATCTGGCCTCGTACTTCCTAGCTGTGCAACCCTGGGCAAGTCACTGAAACCTGTCTGCCTCAGTCTCTCCATCTGTAAAATGAGCTGGAGAAAGGAATGGCAAAGTACTCCAGTATCCCTGCCAAGAAAACCCCAAATGTGGACATGAATAATCAGACATAACTGAAAAATTAATGAACAACACCATGTAGGAAAACAGGAAAGATAGGAAGGGGTCACACTTAGAGTTTTATTTAAATGTAAGACAGAGAAGCTGACATTTGATCCTAGAGATAATAGGGAGCTATTGTGGTTTATTAAAAAAGGGGGTGATGTGAGACCTTTGCTTGGGGAAATTACTTTGGCAATTGGGTGGAAGAAAAGTTGGAGGGTAGAGAGACTTTCAAGGAGGAAACAGAAAAAGGGGGCTTGAATCTAACTATAGGGGACAAGGAGAAGGGGAATTAAAAGGAATGGGGGAACAGGATGAGAAAAGGAGCTGCTTTTCCAGCAGCAAAGACCCTCAGGAAAAGTATCCCTTCTCTCTTGAAGGTTTCATCTGAAAGCTCTCCTAAAGAAAGGCTTGAGGGAAGTAAAGAGCAGTAATGGTCACGGGACTGGTATTGATACCAAACTTGTCCACTGAGGAAGTGGGGAGTAGGAGAGAAAAGCAAGTAAAGAAGGGCTCTTTGGTCTTAGGGAGGTTGACAGAAGACTGCAAGTGTCCGGTGCAGAGCAACTATTTGGTTACGTAGTAAAATTTCCTTACTTCTGGTGTTTTCAGAAGGACGAATCCCATTAATTAGAAGACCACAAGAGAAAACATCCATTAGTGCTTTAACAGTTAAAAATTTATATAGGATCTTAATCTTAAAACAAAGTTTCTAGGGGGGAGATCATGCAAAGAAAATCTACGCAAATAGATAGAAGTTGTCCGTGGGGAAAACTGTTGTCAAATTTTACCAGAAGCTTGGTCACTAGTTGAAACAATGAGGAAAATATTGTCCACGCACAGAAACACCAGGAAATGGTGCTGTGGGGCAGTGGGAAGGAAAAGCTCCTTCATTCTGGGGGAGGGGAGAACTTTTTTAAAATACTTAATTGGTGCAGTTAAAGATTAAACCTGTCAATTTTAACATTACATTGCTGTTACATCTGAAATAAACTTGTTTAAAAAAAAGCATCACTTCTCCTTTGCAAGATGCGCAGAGATGAAGAACCCAAAAAAAGAAGCTGCCCCTTCATAATCAGATACACAAAATATGCAACTCTATGAGTTAGAAATAATTAACATTTTTAAAAGTCTTATATTTTATTTTTTCATTAAACTGAATTACCAGGGGATCATAATACTGAAATGCCTAAGAGTACTTCACTATCTTAACTGTCAAAGCACCATCAATTAATAAGTCATACTGCTATTTTAATTTTAATTATTATTTGATCAACAAGTAATTAAACTTGGAGATTAGTAACTAAATTTATATTAATTACATCTACCTTATCTCTAATCATTGCCTCACACAGTACACAAACAGAAAAGATTTGACTGGACAAGGTACAGTTCAACTATCTGTAGCCTTTCTAATAATGTGGTGTGATTTTCTGCCATTCAAACACTGTTTTCCTTTAGATCTGATAGATGTTTGCCAGGCAAACTGGGATACATGTCAATAACTTGCTGCTATAAATATGCACACTTACAAAAAGTTTGGCCAGGAGATGCTGATCTCAATGTAGTGCCTTGTTAGAATCCTTTTCAGTGAATACTGAAGAGAAGCCCAGGTTCAGGGTCTCTGCGTTGTGACTGACTGAGCTCAGGTAACTATACACAGTCTTTCTGGCCCTGGCTCTTTCTCTTTAGCTGAACTTTCAGCCATTTCTTCTCCTTTTCTCTCAGTGAAAGTGGAGACCAAGGGGTCATGATCAATTTTTAATAAGCTTTTATAGAATTTGATGTCACTTGGCTCTCAATAGCTTAGTATTTGAACCTAAACATTTTTTTCTGTTATTTTCATCTTTCCAAAGAGGGCTCCAGAATGCTCCCAATCTCTTCCAAGTATTCCATGCAAAAATATCATGCATGGCAAACAGTACCTTCTCAGAATCCCAGAATGTCAGAGTTAGAAGTGACTTTAGGGGTCATCTAGAGTTCATCTGGGACATCAATAAGACCGCACTCAACAACACATTCTACAAGCAGTCAGTCAGTCTCTGATGGGACATATCCAGTGAAGAAGAACTCATTCAGATCCAATGTGCTGCCCCAACCCGTGTCAACACCTACACCTCATGCAGCCACTCTTTTCCTTGAAGAGGCAGCTCAGATACCAATCTGCAGGAAACCATGCAAATCCTCCCATTTCTAGTATCCTCATGTAGTATCTTCTATGTAACTACTGTGTGTGTTCATATGTGCTTATACTAGATACGTAATTATACTTTATAGCTAGCATCTATACAGCACTTTAAGGTTGACAAAGCATTGCACAAACAATAGCTTACGTTACCTTCACAACAATCCTGGAAGGTGGGTGGGATGCTATTATCACCATTTTACAGATGAGGAAACTAAAGATGACAAAGACTAAATGACTTGTCCAGGGTCACCCAGACATACTAGCGTTGTACAGCTGAGGTTGGAGACTCAAATTCATCTAAGCACCCTTGGCCATCACCTCCTAAAAGAGTCATACGTTTCAGGACCTCATGGTCCCACAATTACTAGAGATAGGACAGCACCAATCAGTTCTTTTCTTCACAGGAAACCAATATGGCCTGGCTTGGGAACTGCTGGGAGGTATGCATCTCTCTAAACAGTGACCCATCGATCTCCAGGTATTCTACATAACCAGAGGAGGTCTATAGGGGTTAGAATCAACTCAGTGGGTCTATAATGCAGGACAGCATTCATTGGAGATGTTTAATGGACCATGGTGTAGAAAATGCTCTCATTGGAGCACTTACTCTGATGATCGAAAGAACCTGCATCCTCTTCCTATCTTCAGTTACCACTGTCTCATCTACCCTGAACAATTTGTTCTTTGCCAGGAAAGGGTGGGAAACTACTTTTTATTGCCCTCAGATTCTCCTGCCAGCTTCTGCTCATTCTGAGCGACATCATGTTGGACACTCATCGCATGGTATGGAAAGCCGTGCTTTAGTATTTGTCCTCCAGTCTGCTCTTCTTTCCCACCTGTGTACCTGCCTGTTCCCTGTGGAAGATGGTGTCCTTTGAGAATTTTTCCTCTTACTGCTCATCCAAATTGCCGCTGCATGTGTCTTCAGAATGTAATTCTCAAGTGTTGTCCATTCCTTTTGGACTACCTATTCTTGTAGAAGTCTGGGCCACATGCTCTTAACTATTCTTTCTCGGGACTCTGAAATCCATTCTCCCTAAATCTAGAGTACACTTCAGACTATACCAGGTTTGCCTTTCTTCCATGACAAATTTTAAGACTCAGTGGTCACCTAGTTTTCCATTATTTTCATTCTAACGATCCATTGCTCCTTCTTGGAAAAAAATCAAATACAGACTAGAATTTCTCAACAATAGTTCATTGACCTTTTAAAGGAAGAAATTATCATTAAGGTGGGTCAAGAAACAATTAGTTGTTCATCTGTTTGGGGGATGGGGAAATAAACAAAGAGAGACAGACTGCTCAAAAAGATATTTAGACAATTAAAAGATCCTTTCATTTCCATACCATCGCTCTATGCCAGCTTTGTGATCCATTTGCCAAAGTCAATTATTTGTATGGCTTAGAAAGTCTAGAGTATAGTCTCATAACAATATCATCTATTTGTGCCTTTTTTTTTACCTCCACCCAAATGTTCCCCACCAAGATGTTTCTCCGCACCTGCCTTTGGTCACTGGATTTCCACAAATGACTCTTAAGTTCTAACAATGTAACTGTATCACACCATCTTTTATCTATCCTACAGTTGTTGGTGGTGGAGTTTGTGTTTTTTAAACAAGTTAGACCCTTCAAAAGTCAAATTCCAGTCACTGGTTTCATCCTACCAAATCTCAGGGCAAAATCTAAGAGGTAAAATTAGCTATCCTGAAAGAGAAGCTCTATTTACTTTTCTTGTTGCTTATACAAACTGAATTCACATCGAAAATCTCAGAGTTAAACTGCTTTCTTCCCTTTCTTTGTTGTTCTTGTTTTTTTTTTAAATTCTAAGCCCCCTTCCCAATTATTTTTTTAACCTTGTCCTCAGATTGATTCACATGCTCTATTAACACTTTTGTTTTACTGTAAATGAGTTCATCATCACCTGCCAGAGTTTATTACATTTCAATGGAAAGTAATCTCCTAGAGACCAAGTACTGATTCATTTGTATCTTTGTATTCTCAGCACCTAGCATACTTCTGGGCCCACAGAAAGTGAACCAATGCTTGCTGAATGACTGAATTTGGACTAGAATCTAAACAAACTCATGTGGGACACCATAGCAGTAAAATGATCTAGAGTTGCCTCAGCAGTCACTTCTACAGTAAAATAGGATCTTCTGCTGTTTTTGTTTTAGTATAATCAAGAAATATAATGCCTCATTTCCATGTGACTGAGGAGAATCTTTCTCACCCATTGTCAGGCCTGGGAAGAATTGTAAGAAGGTCCAGGACTCATAGCCCCTTTGACCCAGCAATATCACTTCTAGAACTACATCCCAAAGAGAACATAAAAATGGGAAAGGGTCCCACATGTACAAAAATATTTATAGCAGCTCTCTTTGTGGTGGTCAAGAATTGGAAATCAAGGTGATGCCCATCAATTGGAAAATGGCTGAACAAGATGTGGTATATGAATGAAATGGAATACTATTGTGCTATAAGAAATGATGAACCTGAAAACTTCTGAGAGGTCTAGAAGGACTTATATGAATGCTGAGTGAAAGGAGCAGAACCAGGAGAACTTTGTGTACAGCAACAACCATATCGTGTGAGGAATTTTCCTGGTAGACTTACCCCTTCATGGCAATGCAAGGACCTAAAAAATTACCAATGGACTCTTGAGGCAAAATGCCTTCCACATCCAGAGAAAGAAATATGGAATTGGATCACAGATTGAAGCAGACCATTTTCCCTTGTGTTATATTTTGTTTTATGATTTCTCCCATTCATTTTAATTCTTCTATGCAACATGACTAGGGTGAAAATGTATTTAATAAGAATGTATGTGTAGAGCCTATATAAGATTGCATGCCATCTCAGGGAGGGAGTGGGGAGGGAGGGGGGAAGGAGGAGGAAGGAAAGGGAAAAATCTAAGATATGTGGAAGTGATTGTAGAAAACTGAAAACAAAACAATTTTTTGAAAAAGGCACCGTAGCAAAAAGAAAAAAAAAAAAGGTCCAGGCCTTTTGCTAATGAGGCACTGGTTCTCAAGAGATGAGATGCCCTCTGGCTCTAAAAAGTGCATAAAGACTCGGAGGGTGAGGTTTTATTTTGGGGCTTAGTTTTTCAAGAGTGTTTGTTTGAACAGATGAGGACTCTGGGAAGCTGCTAACAATCCTCTGGCTTTGAGAACCCAGATGTCATGCTTCCCTCTTTGGTAACTGTGATCAGAAAGTTGGGCTGCAACTGTCTGTTGAATTCAGGCAGAGGAAGCCATTTCTATTAATCTTTAATTTCTCTGTATTTTCTTTGAATTTTGGGGTGCTGACTCTCCTGAAATAGGTGAATGATGTATGTGCTTAGTTAAAGGATTGATACATGTGCTTGATTAAAGTGACTGTTAACCCCTCAGAAGCTGTCTTTCCTTTTATGAGTGCAGATCTAAGAACCTGTGATTGCAGGCCGCCCCGTGTATGTTGTGGTGCTTAATGTTACAACAATTTAGCTGATGAGCAGTAGTATGAGCAGCACTTTCCTTCCTCCTGCAGAATGGGTGGTGGTCTGTTAAAGACAAGCAGTTCTTTAAACTGGAATCACAGCTGTAGTAACATGGAGGTGGCGTTGGGTTTCTCTATATCAAGATTGTGAGCAACTATTACTGATGGCTTTTCATTCTTTGCTATACATAAATGAAATGGTTATTATATTTATCGGCATACCTTGGGGTTGACTTAGTAATGTAGCCCAATCAAGCATTCCCACAGAAAAAGAAGAGGGCAGGCAGAATGGGAATCAAATGTCTATCTTTTCTTTCAGAGTCCTTTCCCATATAAAAAGTTCTTGTCTCAGCTTCTTAGGAACCTTTGATTTTTCCAAGGTTTGATTCCGGTTCCCCAGTTGTTATTGGTCTCTACCTCATCAAATTATGTTGAATTTATCTGTTCACATGTTGCATGCCCACTCCCACGCCCGTTATAGCTTCACTTCTCCTCCCCGTACGCATTCCCCAATAAAATGTAAACTCCTTGGGGTCAAGAATTTTTATTTTTGTCTTTTTATTCCTACAGAGAATTCCTACAACGCCACTGAGAGGCAATGACCAACTGACAATGCTGTATGATAAAGCAAAATCACAATCTCATATTAAAACACAGCCATAATCATCCAAATCCTTCTCCCAAAAGTGCATGACAAAGGCATTATGTGTTCTGAATGCGCATAGGACTGACTTTGAACATTATAATGCTTCTTGTAAATTGTAAATATGTGCTTGATTACAGAGCAGCTGCTAACCTAACATTCCCAACCTAATGTCAGGGATCTCTCTCAAAAAAAAAAAAAAGCACAAAAAGCAAATCAACAAACAATAGAAAAAACAACAAAAAAACAAAAAAAACAAAAACAAACATACAAGAAAACAAAAAAAAAACAAAAACAAAAACTCAAAAATATCAAAAAAATAAAACAACAAACAAACACGAAAACCCAAAAAAAAGAAAACTAAAAAAAGCAAAGACAAAACAACAAAACAAAAAAAGCAAAAAAAAAAACAAAAAAAACAAAAAAAGATTGCCCTCCTCTATAGAGAAATGCAATCTAACTGAATATTGGGGCGCAGGGTAGAACAAAGAAAAATATCTGGCTGTTGGCCTTCATAATCGAGGCGGGGCTAAAATAACATCCTTTTGTTGCAGTTATGGTATAGTGTGTCCAGGTGGGGCTGATCAGACCAGGCACAAATTGTCGATATGTAGGACAAAGAAAAACGTAAGGAAATATGTAATGAAGTGACAAGGTTAGTCCACGATAGGGGCAGATGTTATAAATAGGCAACATTAATTTAATCCTACATATCTGCAGAAATTTCAGCGAATTCTAAAAAATGAACTCCAGCACTCAAATCTTAACTATTTAATTCAGCACTTAATGACATACTTATTACCTTATATTGTGGGCTAATTACTTCATGAATGCTTGCTTTATCTGGAGTACTTTCACAATCTTTTGCATAGTAGGCACATGCTATACTGCATAGGGAATTTGAGGTAAAATTACATGAAGAAAGAATATAAACAAAAAAACTTTTAAACATGAATTCATATACTTAGAACACCTTCTAATAGCCTAAAAGAGAGTTAACAGAGCCACTCATGGCCTTACTTTGAAGATGAGTATTTTTTTCCGTTAAGAATGGTAATTTCCCCCTTAAATTAAACATATAAAATAACACATGAAATGGCTAACCACTAAGATCAAATCTTTACGAGCAGGAAATCCATGAAAACAGCCAAAGGACACTGTAGTAATACTCATATGAGTAAGTATGCCATTACAGCTTTTCTCCAGTAAGACTATAAGAGTTTACTGTTTACTAGAAAAAGAATGAATCATGTCATTTAACTCATTCAATTTCAGAACATGCATTTTTGCAGCTGTTTCTTTATGGGAGAAGGTAGGGTTAGAGTGGGGTTGAAGCCTGCTGTCCATATCCATGCTTAATTTCAACTTTACATTAATATTTATTGGTCTCTTGAGATACTTCTTGTCTTGTCTCACAAGAGTAATGGGAAGGGCATCATTAAAAAAGTAAGATCAAAATTCTATAGCCCAGAAGGGATCTTTTTGAAATTAGTGAGGTGAGGAAAAGGTTATCGATTGAAAGAGAGCAAGAGGGCTTTTCTTTTCTGATAATCTTTCTTAAGTTTAACATGACATCTAACCTAATACAGACTTTCTGTATTCTCATTTTCAGTGAGAATAAGTATAGGGGAAGCAAGAGACAACAAGGGCCTTCATAGTGCCCTTAATTAATGATGACCTTTGCTATAAGTTACATGACAATACATTGCAGAACAAGGCAGAATAACAATTACAAGAAGTAATTGTATTTCTAAATGTTGATTAAATAAAATAAGAGCATAAACTGAGGACTTATTTAAATATAAAGAAAAACTATGAAGAATTTCAAGGTACTGAAAATCTACTTGCACACTCCAGAAATTCTCACTGATAATCAAAGAGAAGGCAAAAGTCATATCAAGGCCTTGAATGATACTGGAAAGGAGATGGGAATACTAAGAATGGAATTTTTAAAACCTTTCCTGCGCTTAACAATAGAAATACAACTAACAGACCAATTATACAAAACCAAGGAAATTCTACCAGAATTCAAGGTATATCAACATAAAAGAAATAGAAGCATCATGAAGGAATATATTCCTCACCAATATCTGGCAGAGAATATAAAAGTTCAGAAACTGTGCACAACAACATATGTTGCCATAGGAAGGACCATGGGTGGAAAGGTAAAGCCATTTAGAAATGACCCTAAGAATAGGCACTTAACGTCACCCTGTCAGATGTAGACAGAGCAAACTACTTCAAAAACAGACTTTTTTGTTGTTATACTTTGTTTTTAATATTGCTTATTTTTCTACCTGGAAGTCTTGAGGAAAGATATTGGAACATTGTATCAATATCCAGTTAGTATGTGAAATAGAAAACTTGAGCATCTAATTAAAGGCAATGTACAATGAAAATGTAATTAAATTACAAATTTAAATATTAACTTAGAAGTATGACAATGAAATTAAAAGTATATCAGAAAATACTGATATCCTCAATCAATGATTAAAGTGAATCCTAAAATGTTAAAGTGACAGAAAGAGTCAAAAGTACAAAGGATAATTTAAGATCCATCAAAAATAACACTGCAGAGGCCTGAAAGGCAGAGAAATTAAAAGTAACAAAGAGAAACCTCAAAAAAGGATGTGAAAATTTTCTGGTTATCTAATTGAAAAAAAGCCTGCTACAACAAAGATGCAAGCTGGATTAAGTGTGAAAGGGCAAGCTTGCTGAAAGTAGAAGGAGGAAGTATACTTGGTACAATACCACAATTACAAGAGGATGGCTGGCCCAGCCCAGGGAAGATGGTACAATTGGTGCCCTCTGGATGTGCCATGTGCTCAAACAAGTATTCAGCTGAATGCTGTGAGGAGATGTGTCTTCTAGGATCTGATAGTCCAATTGAGGGGATGCATGTACGCAAATAATTTTAAGAAGACATGGAAGTATATAGTGTTGCTGAAGAGATGTAACTAGCCAATGATGCACCAGAGGAAGGCCAAACCAGATCCGGTTAGAACAAGTACAAAATTCACCACCTCATCTGGGGTTTGAAGACACATGGCGATGGCCAGAAGGTCAGTGTGGCAAAAAGATCAGAGTGGGGTGGGCAGTATTGAAATAACACAAAAAGGTGGAAAATATGACAGAGTCACTGCAGGGGTGAAGACGAGAGCAAATGATTCAGATGTGAGAATGGAGAAAGAGAAGTACAGGCAAGTAGAAAGAACGGAACAGTATTCCAGACGGACTTGAATGCTAGACTAAGGAGTTTGAACTTTCTTCTGCAGGTAATTAGAAGTCAACAAAAACGTCTACAGGGGAGGCCCTTGACAGCAAAGACAAATTAGGAGGCAGTGAAAGTTTAGGAGGAAAGATTAGTTTTGTTTTGGACATGTTGAATTTAAGATGTCTACTGGACATCCAGTAAGTGATGTCTGAAAAACAGGTGGAGATATGAGACTGGAGGTCAGGAAAGGAGTTGGGGCAGGATAGTGAGAGTCACTGGCATAGAGATAGTAATTAAATCCATGGGAGCTGATGAGCTCATCAAGTGAAGTGGTAGACAGGGAGAAGAGGGTCCAGGACAGAGCCCAGTCAGTGGGATGCCTATGGTTAAAGGACATGCTCCAGATGAGGATGCAGTAAAGGGGTGATCAGGTAGGTAGGAGGAGAACCAGGAGAGAAGGTGTCTCAAAAATCCAGAGAGAAGAAGCTATCAAGGGGGAAGTGGTAATTTACAGTGTCAAAGACTGCAGATATGCCAAGGAGAAACGGCAATTGGATTTGGCAACTGAAACATCATTAGTAATTTTGGAGTGAGCAGTTTTGATGGGACGATAAGGTTGGAAGTTGTTTGGTAAGAGGCTAATAAGAGAATGAGAAAAAGAAAAATGGAGGCACTTATTGCAGAAGACTTTTTTTCAAGAAAGTGCCCATGAAAGGAAGAAGAGATATAGGATGATGGCTAAGAACAGAAGTGATCAACAGTGTCACATGGTACTGGAGATTATGACTCCAGGAAAGTCAATGGATTCAGCTCATAAGAAGTCACTCGAAGGATATTGTATCAGTTGAGTTTTGAGGTATAAGGGGGAACCAGATAATAGAGAGGACAAAAATGGTTGCTAAGGAAATGAAGGCATTGAGTAAACATAATTTCAGAAGCAGCATATATAAGAGAGGAGAATAATAAGAAAGATGTTAGGCAGGCTACAAGGGACTAAAGTTAGAGTAAGTAAGGCGTGTAGACTGAGGTATACGTAGAGTGAGGTACATGTGAGAAAACTAGAAAACTATCTAGAAGCAATGTTCAAGACAGTGGAGCTTCAGGGAAATTAAGGAATGGAAGGGGTTTCAATTCTGAAATCAAAGCAAGATTAACCAAGGAAAAAAGTAGCTGGAACAAGGTATGTCACCAAAAAGGCTAAATTATTAGAAGAAGATTATTAGGCTAAATTATGCTCTAAATACAACGTATGTATGTATGCAATGTATACGTATATAATTTCAGCTTGTGCACTTATAATAGCCAATGGAAGGGAGTTCAGCAATTATAGGCCTTAAGAGAACTCAGATATTCTTTCTTAATTTGGGAAGACAAGCATTGCTTGTTAGCATATACTAAGAGCACGCGTCAGGAGTTGAATGGGGTGAAAGAAGCTAAATCAAATGTAGAGTCCTGGCTTCTCACTCACCCACAAGGGTATAAAAATCACATATAGAACTGATGCTGTGAACTCTATTGTCTGCTTCACTGTCAGAGTGACAGTCAACCAGACAAACCTGGCCTAGATGCAAAGTCACTTCTGCCCAATAAACCTGACTTGGTTTTTAATTGGTTCTTTCACTAAGAATTGAATCAGAACATGGGGCTACCCAAATTGTTATGCAAATTAAAGAAAGGCTCTGCCAGGGCCTTTCTAGTATCATTTCTGGCTCACTATTTTTTTTTTTTACCCTGTGTTCTGGACAGATTTGATTTGCAAACAGCTTTGCGGCCCCAGTGGCAAAGAGGTTGCATCTGCATGCCCTGTGGTGTTCCAGCTGCATCAGCAGGGAAGAAAATCCTGCCTCCCAGTTCCCCCCGCCCTCTGCACACCTTCAGACCCCTTTTCCACAGCAATGTACAGACAGATCACCATCAGCAGTCAAACTGGCACTAGCTGCAGGAAAATGATTGTTTCCTGGAAAGAAATCTAAGCTGAGATGAGCAGAGGATGCAGAAGGGAGACAAATGACCTTCTCCTCCCATTCTGGCTGGGGAATACGGATTCATCAGAGGGGAAAATTGAGCTTCTCGAAACATATAAACTAAATGTAAAACACAAAGGATATTACTTAGGGAAAAGTTTCACAAAGCATTTAAACATCGCTATTTTTTCCAGAATTGCTACAAGTTCAAAGGGCCATATCTACAGTATTCTGTGGAGATTAAACAGAGTATTAGAAAGATTGTATACAAAGAGATGTAGATTGCTTCCTTTTATAGTTACACAACTGTCCACATGCTCCTTAGTAATCTAATCAACAGGTTCTGGACTACATGAAAAAATATAATTAACCAATCTCTCTGTTAAGGAAACAGTTCTAACCCAGAGCAAGTCTGCCCAACATTCATTTACACTGGCTCGTCCTTGGAAATAAAAGATATTGAAATGCAGTGAAGCAGGCTGAGTGGGTCACAACCCATCCCATCAGACAATTCCACGGCGTTTCTTTGAGGGTTGCTTGCTTTTTCTCTCCATCACACAGCTTCTTTTCACTATCATATTTGTATATTCATAGAACAGTTAATATTTCAGCAATCATGAATGCTCTGGTGCCTATATCAAAACAGCTACTCCTGCTTGCCAGCCTGGATACAGCACATGAATTCTAATGTTAGTTGCCTTTATTTAAACAAAATTAAGTTCTGTGCTCTCTGCCAAGGGTTGTTTACAAATTATTGCTTTCTTCAAAAACACCACACATTGCAATAACACCCAGAAAGATAATGCATTTTTAAGGATTTGCAATTACCATAAAGACATTAGCTCTGCAGCTATGACCAGACAGGTTGCTTTCCTGGCTTTATTTCTAAATCCGTCACCAAAGATGCTTTTCTGGGCACTACAGGACCAGGGCGATACTAATTTAACCAAATTTAATTTAGAGTTGAAGCATGTCTCCATTCCTCTTGGAAACCTGGTCTCTCCCTTTTCCTTCTCTTCAATTTATGGTTATAATACTATTTCAAAAGAAAGAGAACAGATGATGTCAACTGCACAAAAGTCAAGTAATTTGTGAGTTTAACACTTGTTAGCTTAATTTATGGCAGCAATCTGAGGAATGAGACTCTAAACTTGAAACTCTGACAACATTAAGTGCAATACTTACTCAACCTCATTACCACTTTCAGGTCTACCAGGGCCCTACTCATGTGGCCTGCTCTCCCCATCCCACACCAGAATGGCCAGCCAGAACAGTGGGGCACGTTTTCATGAGTCTGGTTGCTCATTGCACATGATACTAGGATACTTTGATGGCTCAGTCATCTCATTGCTGAGGCTACTCACTTGACTGACAGAAGATTGGAGCCCATCCTGTGCAGCTGTAGTCTCTGTTTTTTCTAGAAATCCTTCAGAGAGGGTTTATCCAACATGCCAGAGGCTTGCCTCTTTTCATCTGGGGATTGTTGCCTAGCCATTTCTTATTTCCTTCTTATTACCAAAATGGCCCATCTCCCTTTCTGGTTAGTCATGTTCTTCCTAATGGCTATTTATGTAAGCTGTCATTCTTTGCTTGATTTTTCCCAAACCACAATGTGCCATGACTTACAGTCACATAGCATATTTGGGACCACAGAAACCTGGAACCAAAGTGATTATGCAATAGTAAGCAGCTGGGATTCATTTAAAGCATTGCCTCATCTCCTCCTCTGTTCATTTGCAAACCCAACTTTTTATTTCTCTCAGTGTTTATTGAAGATATAAAGGGTAAGGCTTAAGACTACCCATCCAGGGGAAGGCAGGAAGAGCAACTTCATGAGATCAAGCTTATAATAGGAAGTTCATGCTGGACATAACACAACTGAAAAGGTATTCAGGGACTGAATCTCAAAAAAGAAGCTTCCAAAAAAGTGTAAAAGATCATCATATTAGAGTGGTCTGTGTGTGCATTACCCAGAATAAGGAAGCCAACATATCAATAGCTATTGACTCCAACCCCAGATTTTTCACTTCTATCATTAAAGTATAGAAAGGGCTTTACAAACTCTCTAACATCCAGTGATTGTTGCTGTTATTATCATTAGACAGAGGTAACATGGTATAGTGCCCGAGGGGTTAGACTGGGAGTTGGGAATGCCAAGGTTCAAATTTTGCCCCAAAGACTTCCTAGCTGTGTGACCCTGGGAAATTCAACCTCTCAGAGACTCAGTTTCCTCAACAGTGATAATACTCGAGATAATAATGAAGTAGTGACAACAACAGCACTCACTTCAAAGCGTTCTCCATATCAATAGGTTACACAGATAAAAACTACTCTAGGACTTTAGAGACATACTGAATATAAAGGGCTTTGCAAACTTTAAAGATCCCTGGAAATGTGAGCTACTGTTTTATCCACACAAACGCCATGCTTGATGAAAAAGGAAGAAAAGAAGAGAGGGGCATCTGCAAATGTGTGGTCACAAAATTGTCAGGGTATACAGAGTTTGTGATCTAGTGAGGTCTACTATGAAGGAACTGTAGAAAATTATTTAACTCGATGGAACAAAATGGAGGTTTTTTTCCAGAAAAAAAAATGTTTCTTAGAAATAAACTGAGATCTTACCAGGCTCCATGAAAAATACAACTAGAGGGAAAATTTGGTTAGTGATAACGCAGTGACATAAAATGAGGTGTTTTACGAGAAGATATGAGATCCCTAAAGAACTTCAATAGGACTATGGTCAGTAACTCAGATAAGGTCAAACAACAGATTTGTTATTGACTGCAAGGTTCTCCATATGCACAAGAGATAGTATACTAATTGCAGTAAACCCCACAATGGAGTCTCCATCAATAAAATCCACACTGATGGGTAAGAGACAGACTGAAACACTGGCAAGGAAAAAACAAAGTAGATGAAAAATACACACTGCCCAGAATGTGTAATCTTGCTAAAATATTATATAAAGTCAAACCGCTTCCATTTAGACCAAGCAAGAGAACAACTTCTTCGAATGAGTTAAAATGTCTAAATCATAGGATATTTTAAAAATATATTCTAGTTGAGAGTCTGGCTTTTATATTCAATTTCCTCTGACTCTAGGTGGAAGGCATCACTACTAGGGGAAGCCTAGGCTTCCTAGAGCCTGGCCATTTCAGTAATTAGAATCAAGTTGGTCACTAACAATGTGACTTAAAAGAAAACTCCAAATGGTTTGTGAAGAGCAGGACACAACTAAAATGACAGAACAAGAATACAATTAAATTTGCACAGAGGAGATAATCAAACCCTTAAGAGTTGAAGAGCTCACCAAGAGATTGTATAGGGGGCAGAGGCAAGATGGTGGATTAGAATCTGAACTCTCTCAACAGTCCCCTCCATGCAACTTTTAAATAACACATAAAATACTATTTGAAAGCAGCAGATCCGACAAAAGGTCACAATGAGACTTTTTTCCAGCCTTTGTGACATGAGAGGTGAAGCCAGTTCAGAGCCCATACATGCATCAGAAGCAACAGTGGCCACAGTAGAAGCAGTAGCAGCAGTGTGGTAGTTCTCACCCCCAAAATACTAATAGGATCAGACAACTGGGCAGAAAGAGATTCCAGGAGACCCACTGCTGACGCTAGGTCAAGGTGTTACCTTTATTGCCCATATGCAGTTCCAGCATGGAGAGGAGTTCTGTGAGTCAATGACAAGGTTGCAGAAACCCTGGTCACAGTTCCAAGGCAAAGAAAGTGCTAGTAATTATGGATAGAAGAGTTAAGGGGCTGTTCCTGAGTAAAGAAAAGGGTACAGACTGACCAAGCAGTGGTCACACTGCTTGGTTACACCACATCTCTCCCATTACCACACCAACAACTTATAGACTTCCCAGGAATAAATCTGAAAACAGCAGTACCAAAAAAGCCTCATGCTTGGGACAGTGGCTCTCCACAAACAGGTGAGCATAGCCCAACTTTAACATAAAGATCAAAGTCAAAAAACAGATTAGAAAAATGAACAAACAGCAAAAAATAACTTGACTATAAAAATTTACTACAGTGGCAGAAAAGGCCAAGACACAAACTCAGAAGAAGACAACAACATAAAAACAACCACAATCAAAGCCTCAAAGAAAATTGCTAATGGGATGAAGGCCAACAAAAGAATCCCTGGAAGAGTTCAAGAAAGAGATCAGAGTGAGACAGGAAAATTTGCAGAAGGAAATGACAGTGATAGAGGAAAATTATGAAAACAGAATTAGTGACTTAGTAAAAAAGGCACAAAAATACTGAAGTAAATAACATCTTAAAAACCAGAACAAGCCTAATGTTAAAAGAGGCACGTAATTCGCTGAAGAAAAGAATTCCTTAAAAATTAGAATTGGGCAAGTGGAAGCTAAGGACTCCATGAGACATTAAAAAATAATAAAAGAAAGTCAAAAGAATGAAAAAAATAGAAGAAAATGTGAAATTCCTCACTGGAAAAACAACTGAACTGGAAAATAGATCAAGGAGAGATAATGTAAGAATTGTTGTACTGCCTGAAAGCCACATTCAAAAGAAAGAGCCTAAGCATCATATTTCAAGAAATTATCAAGAAAAACTGCTCTGATATCTTAGATGTACAGGATAAAATAGAAGTTGAAAATCCACCAATCACCTTCTGAAAGAGCTCTTGAAATGAAAACTTCTAAGTCAAGAGTTCTCTTGTCAAAGAGAAAATACTTTAAACAGCCAGAAAGAAACAATTAAGATATTTTGGATCCGCAGTTAGGATCACACAAGATTAAGTGGCTTCCACATTAAAGGAGCTGAGATTACAATAAAATATAATACATCAAGCCAAACTGAGTATAATCCTTCAGGGAGGAAAATAGATATTTAATGAAATAGAGGACTTTCAAACATTCCTGAGGAAAAGACCAGAGCTAAATAGAAAATCTGACATTCAAACACAAGAGTCAAGAGAAGCACACAAAGGTAAACATGAAAAAGTAATCATAAGTGTTGCAATAAAGTCAAACTGTTTACATTCCTAGATGGGAAGATAATACATATAACCCTTAAGAACTTTATCATTATTAGGACAGTTAAAAGGAGTTTACCCAGAGGGCACAGGTGTCAATCAGGTTGGAATGATCTCCAAAAAAGTAAAGGGGTGGGAAAGAGAAACGAACTGGGGGAAGGGAGAAATAAAGTGAAGAAATTTTCTCATATAAAAGAGGCACACAAGGAAGAACTTTTACAATTGAGGAGGAAATTGGGAAGGGGGTAATGCTTGAACTTCACTTTCATTGGAATTGGTTCAAAGAAGAAAGAACATATATACACATTCCGTTCTGTATAAAAATATAACTTGCCCAATAGAGAAAAAGGAGAAGAAGGGAATAAAAGAGGGAGGGTAATGATAAAAGGGAGGACAGATTAAGGGAGGCAGTGGTTTGAAGCATCTAGACTTTTGAGGAGGGAAAGGACAAAAAAAGAAAGAAGAAGAAACAAGAAAACAGGGGGGAGGGAAACACATAGTAATCATAACTGTGAATGTGAATGGGATGAGCTCACTCATAAAATGGAAGCAGACAGTAGAATGTATTAGAAGCCAGAATCCAAAAACATGTTGTTTACAAGAGATACTTGAAACAGAAAGAGTTAGGGCTGGAGCAGAATCTATTATGCTTCAGCTGAAGTAAAAAAGGCAGGGGTAGCAAGCATGGTCTTAGAGAAAGCTAAAGTAAAGATAGACCAAATTAAAAGGGACAATCAGGGAAACAATATTTTGCTAAAAGGTACCATAGACAATGAAGTAATAACAAAAATTTGTAGAGCAAATTTCTCTAATAAAGGCATCATATCTCAAATATCTACTCAATACAAAACTAAGTAAAATTTATAAAAATAAGAGCCATTTCCCAATTGATAAATAGTCAATGGATTTTTACAGTTGAAAACTGAAGTAAAGTGAAGCACAAAGTTTCAAGTATATTCACTTCATTGTTAAGGCCAGCAACTGTCAATAAAAGGGGTCTCCTGATTCCTGAAGCAGTCCAAATGCCATTAAGTAGGGCTTACTAGCCTTCACATGGCTTTGAGAAATACAAGAGAACAAAGAACAGGGAACATAAAACAATATAATTCGTTACAAAGCCTGAAGTACCATAGATGATGGAAAACAGCACGACTGGATGGAAGTCAGGAATGCAGGACAAGCAACAACCCCTCCTTCTATCAGGTTGCTATAGAAAGCTCACTGCTATTATCAACTTACATGGATAATAGTCTACACTTTATTGAAAAACAGCCAGCGTTACAGAGATAATGGACTTCCTGGCACCCACCTTCATCTTGCAAGGCTTGTTAGTGAGGTAATAGATATCCCTTAGTCATACATAGGCAATAAGAGGTGTATAGACAACATACTCCTTTGAGTTAAGGTGACTGATGGGACAACTTAGCTCAGAGAGAAAAAGTAAACTTCTGAACTCAGAGACAAAGAAACATGGCTTAGAAAATTTTACAACATGTTGGAGTATGATAAAGAATAAAATCAATTGATCACTGCAGGGTGTGCAGAAACATAGTGGAAGAGATTTCCGTTCCAGAGAGCCCTGGAGAGCAGTCCCCAGGGTCCATTGCACCCCAGAAAGCGGACCCCACCCCAGCGCTGCCCTGGCCATGGCCCCAGAGAAGCTGATCCAAGCAGGCTTCAGGGACGGAACCTCTGGAGGCCTGGAAGGTGCCTCCGCCCACAGACTCTACAGGTCAGTGAGAGACACGCCTGGGCTGACCGAGAGGGGAACGGGGTGTCTCCGTGGCTCGGGCACCCTCGGGAGGAAGCGGCGGAGGCAGAGGCAGGGGTGGCAGCAGAGGTAGTGGTGGCGCAGCTGTGGCAGTCCAGGACTCCCCCAGCAGCAGGTAGGATCTTCATTACTGAAAGTCTCTGCATAAACCACCTAAAGGAACTGAGCATGGGAGGCGGCCCTGCCCCTACCCGCTCCATTACTGAAGGTCTCTGCATAAAGCCTCTGAGGGAACTGAGCCTGGGAGGTGGCCCTGCCCCCACCCCAGCACCAGAACTAAAGCTCACATTTAATAGCAGCCGCGCCTGCTGCAGAAAGCCCATTTGAATCTCAGACCCCAAGCACTAGCTGGGTGGATCTAGGCAGGGGTGGACAGGAATCTCAGAAGTCAAGTAACTGGCTGGGAAAATGCCTAGAAAAGGGAAGAAAAATAAGACTATAGAGAGTTTTTTTGAACAGATGCAAATGATCCCGACTTTCGGACCTGATGACGAGGACATATTCTTGCCATCAGGGAAAGACGTGGAGGGCGGGGCCTCGGTACCCCAGACATCCCAGGGAGATGTCAGGTGGGCTCAGGCCTTGGAAGAGCTCAAAAAGGATTTTGAAAAGCAAGTTAGACAGGTGGAGGAAAAACTGGGAAGAGAAATGAGAGAGATGCAAGAAAAGTATGAAAAATGGGTCAAAACCTTGGTAAAGGAGACCCAAAAAAATGCTGAAGAAAATAACACCTTGAAAAATAGGGTCACTCAATTGGCAAAAGAGGTTCAAAAAGCCAATGAGGAGAAGAATGCTTTCAAAAGCAGAATGAGCCAAATGGAAAAAGAGGTTCAAAAGCTCACTGAAGAAAATAGTTCTCTCAAAATTAGAATGGAACAGATGGAGTCTAATGACTTTATGAGAAACCAAGAAATCACCAAACAAAACCAAAAGATGAAAAAATGGAAGATAATGTGAAATATCTCATGGGAAAAACAACTGACCTGGAAAATAGATCCAGGAGAGACAATTTAAAAATTATGGGACTACCTGAAAGTCATGATCAAGAAAAGAGCCTAGATATCATCTTCCATGAAATTATCGAGGAAAACTGCCCTGACATTCTACAACCAGAGGGCAAAATAAGTATTGAAAGAATCCATCAGTCACCACCTGAAAGAGATCCAAAAAGAGAAACTCCTAGGAACATTGTGGCCAAATTCTAGAACTCCCAGGTCAAGGGAAAATCTTGCAAGCAGCTAGAAAGAAACAATTCCAGTATTGTGGAAATACAATCAGGATAACTCAAGATCTAGCAGCTTCTACATTAAGGGATTGAAGGGCGTGGAATGGGATATTCCAGAAGTCAAAGGAACTAGGACTCAAACCAAGAATCACCTACCCAGCAAAATGAGTATAATACTTCAGGGGAAAATATGGCCTTTCAATGAAACAGAGGACTTTCAAGCATTCTTGATGAAAAGACCAGAGCTGAAAGGAAAATTTGACTTTCAAACACAAGAATGAGAAGAAGCATTAAAAAGTAAACAGCAAAGAGACTTACCAAAAGTGAACTGTTTACATTCCTAAATGGAAAGACAATATTTGTAACTCTTAAAACTTTTCAGTATCTGGGTAGTTGGTGGGATCACACACACACACATACACACATGCACACACATACAGAGACAGAGAGCACAGAGTGAATTGAATAGGATGGGACCACATCTTAAAAGAAATTAAGGCAAATGGTGAGAGAGAAAGGTAGGGGGAGGAAAGAGGGTGAAATGGAATGGGGTAAATTATATGTCATTCAAGAGGCAAGCAGGAGACTTTTTAGTGGAGGGAAAAAGAGGAGAGCTGAGAAAAAAAAAACAAGAAGTTTACCCTCATCACATTCGACTAAAGGAAGGAATAAAATGCACACTCATTTTGGTATGAAAACCTATCTTACAATACAGGAAAGTGGGGGAGAAGGAGATAAGCAAGGGGGGGGGATGATGGAAGGGAGGGCAAAGGGAGGAGGGAGCAATTTGAAGTCAACACTCGGGGAGGGACAGGATCAAAAGACAGAAGAGAAACAATGAGGAGTAGGATAAGATGGAGGGTAATTCAGTTAGTCTTATACAACATGACTATCATGGAAGTCATTTGCAAAACTACACAGATATGGCCTATATTGAATTGCCTGCCTTCTCAAAGGGAATGGGTGGGGAGGGAGGGAGGGATGGGGAGAATTTAGAACTCAAAGTTTTAGGAACAACTGTTTAGTATTGTTGTTGCTACTAGGAAAGAAGACATACAGTTAATGAGGAATAGAAAGTCATCTGGCCCTACAGGAGAAAAGAGAAGATGGGGACAAGAGAAGGGAGGGATGACAGAAGAGAGGGAAGATTGGAGATAGGGAAAATTAGATTGCTTGGTGTATTGGGGTGGGGGGAGGGGAGAAAAGGGGAGAAAATTTGGAACCCAAAACTTTGTGAAAATGAATGTAAAAAAGTTAAATAAATAAATAAATATTTTAATAACAAAAAAAAGAATAAAATCAATTACAAAATAGAATCAGAATACAATTGATTTTCTCAGGATGTAAACAGGCCGTTTTCAGAAGAAATCAAAGCTATCTATAGCCATATAAAGAGATGTTCTAAATCACTAGTGATTAGAGAAAAGAAAATTAAAACAACTCTGAGGTGTCACCTTAAACATATTTGAAATGACAAATGCTGGAGGGGATGACCAAAAAGTAGGTACACTAATGAACTTGGTGGTGAAGTGAATTAGTTCAACCATTCTAGAGGTCAATTTGAAACTAGGACCAAAGGGCTATAAAAATCTTTGACTTAGCAATATCACTACTAGGTCTGTACCCCAAAGAGATCAGAGAAAGGAAAAGGACCTATATGAACAAAAATGTCTACAGCAGCTCTTTTTGTGGTGGCAAAGAATTGGGAATTGAGGGGATACTCATCAACTGGTTGAAAAAGTTGTGACATGTTAGTGATGGAACACTATTGTGCCATAAGAAATGATGAGGGAGCTGGTTTCAGTAAAAAAAGAACAAGAGCTATATGAACTTATACAAAATGAAGCGAGAAGAACCAGAAGATCGTTGCGCACAGTAACATCACTGTTGTCATGATGCTCAACCGTGAAAGCCTTGGCTCCTCTGACCAAGACAATGATCCAAGATAATTCCAAAGGACTTGTGATGAAACAATGCTATCTGCTTCCAGAGAGAAAATGGATGAACTCATTAAACTATTTCTGGGAGTCCTCAGAAGAATAGTTTTAACATTCCCCTAAAGGGCCTGACACACTTCAAAAGGTTTGTTATCATGAGTAGTTTCCCCTACCCATGCTCCAGCCATTTTATTTGACCAACCATTTACTTTAATAAGCTTATTCTTCAAAGACAGTACAAGGCTAGCCTTTCTCTGAATGACTACACAAATGCAAAAATAGTAGAGGCTGGGCTTACAGCTTGACTATGATCATCCTTCCTCTCTAAATCAGATAATGATTCTTCTTACTCCAAAGTCCAGGGATCTCATGTGCTCTATACATACCACCTTTCAGACACAGACATGCCTGGGGCCTGTGAAATCCTCCACAGCACATCATGTAAAAATAAAAAGTCAAAAATTCTACCTTGACTATTCCTTATTATCACTAGACTGCAGGCTCCTTGCGTTTTGCATTTTTTGTATCCCCAATCCTTAGCACAGTGCCTAGCATATAGTAGCTACATAATGTTTACTGATTGTTTAAATACTTTTACAAAACACTCCTTTCATAGACTCACATATACACATTCAGATAAGATACATACATACATGTGTATGTACTATGAAAGTGTGCATGAAAGTAAATCCATGTATAACCTAAAACACTCCCTGACTCAAATTCAACTTCCTTTCTTCCTCCTTTTTTCTTCCTTCCTTCTATCCCTTCCTCTGTCCATTCATGTCTTTATGTGTCCTCACATCTAGCCCTTTGAAGGTGCTTTGGTTTCTTAATCAGGATAACTCAGTAAAACACAGAAATACATGTGGGAGAGGCCAGGGCATACTCAGGCCCAGTAGCCTCATTTTATGAACAATATCTTCATATGGGCTCCAAATTCCCTTCGAGCATAGTTTTAGGGAATAAAAGGCATTTGTTTTCAAACTTACTAATTATATCCACTAAATGCTTTTCGTGTTGTCAACTTTCCCCCACTGTGAGAATTACAAAATCAGTCATAAGATTAAACCAAGAAAATGACTATAGCAATTCACAGAATACTAAGTTGGCTGAGTTCATTTAAATCCCCTATGGCAACAGTCTTTGTGGTGATCCAAGAAAAACATGCAACTATTGTCCCATAAATCATCATCTTTGGGGTGTCTTCTCCAAGGCCAAAATTATTTATTGCCACACAGTTATGTGAAGGACACACCACCCCTACTCCCCTCAAAGTCCTGTTAATTCAGGCACTGGTCAAATTTGCCAGGAACTGGACCTACCTCTTTGGCAGGAAAGCAGCTCTACCAGTTCTCTGCTTAGTCAAAGCATCCCAGACAGAAAACCAAAAGGGACCTTTGAGGTCACTGAGAAACCCTCTCATTTTACTGATGAGGAAAATGATGCCCTGAGAGCATAATATCACTCCCCCAGCATCACATAGCAAAGACATGTTAGAGGCAGAGTTTGGACCAGAACTTCCTTCCTGCAAACTCAAATCCTCTCTAGCCATTTCAGGGTCCCTTCCACAAGAATACACTCATGCAGCAATAGCAATCGCTCAGTTAGCCACGATTCATAAATGACCAACTCTGCACCAGGAAATGCGCTCAAGATCCAAAGACAAAACAGCTTCTGCACTCAAAGAGTTTGCAATCCAGTCCACTAGGCAGAGGATCCTAGCTTTGGGCCTAGAAGGGACCTCAGAGGCCAATGAGTCCATATCTTGCCTTTGCTAGATGGGGAAACTGAGGCCCAGAGACATGAAGCAATTTGGCCAGATTAGAAATCCATGATGATTTGGGTGGAGAAGTTACTAGTAGCTGGGGGGGAGGGCGGGGAAGAATCAGGAAAGTCCTTATATAGATGATTGGGCTTGAAATGAGCCTTGAAGGAAAATAGGTATTAGAACAAATGGAAGTGAGGAAGGTGACAGTCTAGGTAAGAGCCTGGAGGCAGAAAATGAAGCACTCCATATGAATAAACACAGGAAGGTCTGTTTAGCAGCACCACAGAGTACACTGAGGGGCATAATAATGACAAAGGATGGAAAAGTGGTTGTGTCCAGATGGTGGAGGGCTTTACAATGTGGACATAGTTTACATCTGATCCTAGAAGTAGAAGGGAGCCAGTAGAGTTTATTGAGTAGGATAGTATCTAGTTAGTAAATGGGGACTAGCCTCTCCTCGCACCCAGTAATGACCATTCATTTTGAGGAATAAGGTCCAAATGCTAAGAGCCCCCTGAAGCAAAGATATCAAATAAATAAAACCCACTTTGTGCAGAAGTATCCCACCCTGGAGAAATGGTTTGTAAATGCTTTTCTCTATGATTTTTTTATTACTAAAACAAATACACAATAAGAAAAAAGTAACATATTACAAAATTAAATATTGAAACTTAAATACAAAATAAGATACAAATAAAAAACACATCATGTGCACAGCAGAATGTAAGAGAGGATTCAAAATGTATAGCAACAAATTTCCCTTTCAAGAAAGCTTATATAATAAATACTACACATTGTGTTGAAAGCTGTCCATCTTTACTTCCTTGTAAGTTCTTTTATTTTCTGCTGTACACTTCTTACTTTGCTCTTTTTCCTTCCTTCCTCCCCTGCTCCAGAAGGCTACAATTAAGTGCAGATATATTTAGATACAGATATACACATATAACTATATATATATATGTATATATATACACACATATACATATGCAGACATATACATTCCCTAACAAATTCTACTTCTGATCTTTGTTTTTAATGTTTGTATGTCTCTTATTTTCTATCCCTCCTCTACTTTGACTGACTCCTCTACTTTACTTCTCCCAGTTACCTTGTCCTATTAATTAACTTACCCCACTCCAAGAATCCCTTCCTTATCCTCCTATTCCTGTATATCTAAACACCCTTTTATACATTTCCCTCCTCCTTTAAACTTTTCCCTCACCCTCACCTTTGGTGATCCCTCCCTTATCCTCTCCCCCCTCTCTATCCCCTTGGAATTTTATCTCTTTCTAAATTTAGAAGACTTATATTTTTCTAGATATTTATGTATTGTTCCCTCTTGAACCCATTCCCAATGAGAGGAGGCTTCCAGAGTGAGCAGCCTCCTCCCCAACCTAATTCCACTGGGTCAGTTCTTCCTCTCATACCTCATTAATATAGGACAATTATTAAACAGTTTTATTTTTTAAAGTCATATCATACTCAGGTCTACCCCAATCTTTCTTATGAACTACCTAATTACTAAAAACAATCTTAGACATATGTTTTACATCTTACATACATAAAATGTAAACAGCTTGTTCTTATCGAATCCCCTGAGTCTTTGATATGTACCTTATATTTCTTAGCTTTTGTATGCCAAGTCTTCTATTAAGTTCAAGTTTTTTTTTCCCCTTAAAGTTCTGAAAGTCTGACAGTTCATTAAATGTTCATTTTTTTATTGAGGATTATGCTTAGCTTTGCTGGGTATAATATTTTTGACCAGAACCCCAGTTCTTTTGCTCTTTGATATATAGTGTTCCAAGACCTGTGGTCTTTTACTGTTGCTGCAGGTAGGTCTTGTGTGATTCTAACTGTGGCACAACCCTATTTAATTTTTTTTCCTCTTGCTTGTAATATTTTATCCTTGGGCTGGGGATTTTGAGATTTGACCATAATTCCTGTGCATTTTCCTCATAAGATCTCATTTGCATGGTGACTAGTGTATTTTTTTCTATTTCTACTTTCCCTACTTGCTCTAATGCTTCAGGACAATTTTCTTTAATTATTTCTTGTATTACTGTATCAAGATTATTTTTTTGATCATAGCATGTTTTCTCTTCTTGAGCTGTTTTCCAGATGAATTGTTTATCTTATGAGATGTTTCACATTCTCTTCTATTTTTTTCATTCTTTATATTTTGTTTTATTATTTCTTGATCTCCTATAACTTCCCTGGCTTCCCCCTTGACCAATTCTGATTTTCAAGGAGTCATTGTGTTCCTTAAGGTTCTGGATCTCCTCTTCTAATTGTCTGTAAATCCACTGTTAAGAGGTAAAGGGACACTCCCAATCACCAAGGACCTAAGGACACCCTTCCTAATCTTCTTCAGAAACCATACCTCGTTATCAATGCAAAGAAGCAAAGAGGTTGCCATAGACTCCAAACCAGTAAAACATGTACCATCACAATGGCATCCTAACAGAAGGTCTCAAAATGGGAAAGTCAGAGTACAAATTTTGACATTTTCCCAACATTATCCAAGAGGGGAGGCACATTCTCTTTGGTGGCTACTAGAGAGATGTCAGTATAGCAAACTATCTAAAATCTATCATAGACTGAAAGAAATATCAGTCAAGACTATGCAATCCACTTTGCACCACCTTAGTGATGACTTCCTGCTTACTAAACAACCTCTGATGAGTAATTCACTTTTTAAGTACCTTGGTCCTGGGATAGGGGTACCTGAGATTGCAGAATAAACATTCTGGTCACTAGAAATGGATATGAAGTTATCCCCTAGTACATTAGCAAGTTGGCATCCAGGTTGATAAATCAATTTTCTGGGAGTTTGATTAGCGTAAATCGGTTTTCTGAAACCTAATAACCCCAGTTTAGACAGATATAATTGAGTTTCTAAACCTGTAAAAGCAAAGGAACAGACCCTAGGCAGATGATGATTCCCCCCTCCCCCCATAAATTTCCATCTTGTAAAGCCACGTCTGGGTAGTTAGCCTCTCTCATTACCACTATCTAGTTCTCTCTGCTTGTGTGTATGTAAAATTTAGAGATATTAAATGAGGTTAAAGGAAATCTATAATTTTGTCAATTGCCATAACTAAAAAACTGATGCCTCCAATTCAACAACATGATTAAGTATAACACTGAGTTGCTAATAATTAGTATCACAAAGTCATAACTCAGTTTAATAATGCTTACTTGGTATTCTGGAAATAGCTTATGCCCATCAATTCATATAGGAGCTTTGAAACAGCCATTAAATCAATCCTGTTTCTCTATTAAAATCCATTTTGACACATCACCCTGTGTCTTATTTCAGAAAACACGGCCACTCTTATTTGACATGACTCACTATTTCTTTTCTGTCATCTCTAAAACAAAAAATGGAGCTAAATGAAATCTGCACACTGTATAGTATAGTGTTCTAAATGAAAAACACCAAAGTGGCCAGGCCCAATAGGCTGCTTTGTACACTAGGCATTCATTCACCTACTTCCCTAGCAATCTCATCAAGACACAAGTGAGGCAGATGCAGATGCAGCTTTACATACTGAGAAGTAAAACCTGCACCAATATTAAACCCATGCATAAAGAGCCCATACATAGACTTCGATGGACATTGATGGTGGTCACAGGTTCAATTCCAACAAAATGGGAAAAAAGAGGAATCAGAATTGAGAGAGAGTAAAAGGGGGTCCAATATTTGATAAAGAAGGTGTAAGTGGAAATAATATGGAAAGTATCTGCAAGGTCTGATGACTGTCCCTGGCTGTATTGACAAGGAATAGTAATCAGTTTGAGATCAGACAAATTACATTTACAGACTACTGCTCTGCAGAGAATTTAATAAACTGAAAACTGGGGGTTATAATCAAGTCTTCAAACAACTTTAACTATAGTGTTGTAAATGGAATGATATCTAAACAGATGTAATCAGGTTCTGGGAAAACAAACAAGTGTTACATTTAAAATATTAGCTGACTGATCTGTATAGATGAAAGGAAAATTCAGGATATTTAAAATACAATCATTAAATAAACCTAAGGGACATCTGTATGATTTTCTTTTGGGGGAAGGGGGTAGCAAGCACTGGTGATGCAGAGGAGAAGTGAATAGCGAGAAAAAAGGAACTACTTAAAACAAATTTTTCCAAATACTGCTAAAAGTCTTGCTGTGTATCTGTGGTACTCCGGACTATTATAACACTTGACCAACATCTGGCCTTCAAAAAACCATAAAAACTTTTCCCATCCTGTTGGGAAATACTTGGCTCCTTGCCCATGAAGCAGAAAGGAAAAGTGTTACATCCGTCCTTCATCTTACAAAACTTTTTCTCTAAAAAAGTGGTTCCAACTGGATAAGTTGAGATGCTATGGGTAAAAGCAAGTATCTCTGAATGATATAAAAATAACAACAAAGTAGCATAGCCTTCTAGTCAATGAAGGCAGCCATATATGCTAGCAGGGTGACTCTACTGGATGGATGACCAAGTGGAGTAGGTGACCACCAACTTTTCAAGTGCTAATATTGAAGAAGAGGAAGGGAAAAGCTCAAAAGAGCAGAAAAGGCAAAATACAAGCTATGGGAATGACAAAATATTCTGTGGATCCCCAGGGGAAGGGCTGCAAACACACCTTCCACCAAAGGCAATGATACAAAAAATAAGCAGGGCTAGGAATACAGTCAAATCTCATCCAACAAATCCATCAAGAACATCTTCTGTGAAGACAGACACAATATCAAAAGAAGCATGACAAAGGAGGAGGAGCCTTCAAACCAGGAAAGATCAGGGATGGAATTCCATCTCTGACACTGACACCTACCCACTTTGTGATCATACATGCTATTTAAGCTCAGAGAGCTGTAGTTTCTTCATTGTTAGAGGAGGTTACACACATGGTGTACCTCCACAGAGCCCCAAATGGATCTAAGAATCAAATGAGATAACGTGAACCCCTGGAATAGAATACTGGCTTAAATTTAATTCAATGAAATTTGAACCTTAAACTTGGATACAATAAATTAACTCCACAAATACAAGTAGGGGAAGATCTGGATATACAACAATTGTTTTGACAAAGATCTGGAGGTCTGATTGGCCTGCCAGTTCAGTCTGAATCAGCAATGTGATGTGGCAGTCCAAAAAGCAAATATGATCTTGGACTATATTTAAATGGATAGTTCCCGGGTAGTGGAGGTACTACTGTAACCTGTTGTGGTCAGCTGTCACCTGGAGTACTGAATTCAGTTCTTGAGACACAGTTTAAGAAGGGTACTGGTAAGCTGCAGCATATCCAGAAGGGGGCAATCAGGATGGGAAAGGGGTTTGGGGTCCTTGTCAAATAATTATCACTTGAAAGAACTGGGTCTGTTATGAGAATGATGTTCCCTTGGGCCTCAGAGATAAGGTCCAGGAAATGTGAGGGAAAGTTGCAAAGAAGTCAATTTTGGCTGGATGTCAGGACCAACAGCAGAGTAATCAGAGTTATTCCCAAAGGGACTGAGCTACCCATGGAGGTCTGCAAACACAGGTCAGATGGCCACTTTTCAAGGATGGAATGATAGGGGCTCTTTTTTATATGGTTTAGATTAGATAGCTGCAGAGATCTCTCCCATAACTCACCATCTGACCATCTGCAAAGCCAACATGTACTAATAAAGACATGTATCATACAGTTAGACATGAGAAACAGATAGGAAGTATCTGATGGAAAATTTCTATTAAAAATACCATTTAGATGGCGGAGTAGAAAGACACACATACACAGGGATTCCCTACCACAGCCCATAAAATAGCTGTAGAGAAGGACTCTCAACAAATTTTGGAGCAGCAGAAGTGGAGAACAACAGTGGAGGAGATTTCCAGCCCAGAGTGACCTGAAAGGGCCACGGGAAACATGGGTTGCAAAACGTGGGTTGCACCGGTATGTGGAGCAGAACATGGAGCCCAGCCCAGCCTTGGTCACGTGGCATGCTGCTTGTGAACAGCCCTTGGGGCAGAATATCCAGCCACAGAATCCCCAGTCCCAGCAGCAGCGGGTTTGAAGATCCCTCAACCCACAGGTGCCAAAAGTCAGTGACAGGCTTTTTACAGCTGGCCAGGAAGGGAGAAGGGCCTTCCCATAACTCTGGCAGCAGGCAGCCACCTCAGAGGCCACAGCCCAGGCGCAGCAGCCTCATACATTTCTGGAGTGTAAAAACCCTGGGGGCATTGAAGGGCTGATTCTTGCCTCTGCCCCATGTGGAGTCCCCAGAGGAGCTGATTTTTATCTCACATGGAATGGAGGCCCTGCCCATCCAGCTTCTCTGAAAATCAGCCCCCAGTGCTGACTAGGGAACTGGAGGCCAGGTGGCTGTGAAGAGGTAACTGCTAAGATTCTGGGCATAAAAATCCCTCTCGGTGTCCAAACCAGTACACGCTTGATCGTGCCACCTTGGAGGAACTGAGATCTTACAGATTCCCAGAGTATACCCTACTCTTGACAAAGGACCCAAAAGTCAAGTAACTAGTTGGAAAAATGCCCAAAAAAGGGAAAAAACATAAGACTATAGAAGGTTACTGTCGGTGAACAGATATCTTCTCCCATCCTTTTGGATGAGGAAGAACAATGTTTACCATCAGGCAAAGATATAAAAGTCAAGGCTTCTGTATCCCAAACATCCAAAATAAATATTCAATGGGCTCAGGCCATGGAAGAGCTCAAAAAGGATTTTGAAAATCAAGTAAGAGACGTGGAGAAAAAACTGGGAAGAGAAATGAGAGAGATGCAAGAAAAGCATGAAAAGTGGGTCAACACCTTGCTAAAAGACACCCAAAAAAATGCTGAAGAAAATAACACCTTGAAAAATAGGCTAACTCAATTGGCAAAAAAAAGGTTCAAAAAGCCAAGGAGGAAAAGAATGCTTTAAAAAGAAGAATTAGTCAAATGGAAAAGGAGGTTCAAAAGTTCACTGAACAAAATAGTTCTTTAAAAATTAAAATGAAACAGATGGAGGCTACTGGCTTTATGAGAAACAAAGAAATCACAAAATAAAACCAAAAGAATGAAAAAATGGAAGAGAATGTGAAATATCTCATTGGAAAAACAACTGACCTGGAAAACAGACCCAGGAGAGACAATTTTAAAATTATGGTACTACCTGAAAGCCTTGATCAAAAAAAGAGCCTAGCCATCATCTTTCATGAAATTATCAAGGAAAATTGCCCTGATATTCTAGAACCAGAGGGAAAAATAAATATTGAAAGAATCCACCAACCCCCTCCTGAAAGAGATCCTAAAAGAGAAACTTCTAGGAACATTGTGGCCAAATTCCAGAGTTCTCTGGTCAAGGAGAAAATATTGCAAGCAGCTAGAAAGAAACAATTCCAGTATTGTGGAAATACGATCAGGATAACAAAAGATCTAGCAGATTCTACATAAGGGATCAAAGGGCTTGGAAAAGGATATTCCAGAAGTCAAAGGAACTAGGACTAAAACCAAGGATCACCTACCCAGCAAAACTGAGTATAATACTTCAGGGGAAAATATGGTCTTTCAATGAAACAGAGGACTTTCAATCATTCTTGATGAAAAGACCAGAGCTGTAAAGAAAATTTGACTTTCAAACACAAGAACGAAGAGAAGCATGAAAAGGTAAACAGCAAAGAGAAGTTATAAGGGACTTACTAAAGTTGAACTGTTTACATTCCTACATGGAAAGACAATATTTGTAACTCTTGAAACATTTTTCAGTATCTGGGTAGTTGGTGGGATTACACACACACACACACACACACACACACACACAGAGCACAGGTGAATTGAATAGGATGGGATCATACCTTAAAATAATGAAATTAAGCAGTGAGAGAGAAATACATTGGGAGGAGAAAGTGAGAAATGGAATGGGGCAAATTATCTCTCATACAAGAGGCAAGTAAAAGACTTTTCAGTGGAGGGAAAAGGGAAGGGAAGGCAGTGGGAGGAGGGAGGAATCTTGGGGAGGGATGGGATCAAAGAGAGAATAGAAGAAATGGGGGCCAAGATACGATGGAAGTTAGTCTTACACAACACAACTGTTATGGAAGTCACTTGCAAAACTATATTGAATTGCTTGCCTTCCCAAGAGAGTGGGTGGGGAGGGAGGGATGAAGAGAAGCTGGAACTCAAAGTTTTATGAACAAGTGTTGAGTATTGTTCTTGAAACTAGGAAATAAGAAATACAGGTAATGGCGTATAGAAATTTATCTTGCCCTTCAGGACAAAAGAGAAGATGGGGATAAGGGAAGGGAGGGATGTTAGAAGGGAGGACAGATTGGTGATAGTGGTAATTACAATGCTCAGTGTTTTGGGGTGGGGGGAAGGAAGAAATGGGGACAAAATTTGAACCCAAAATTTTGTGGAAATGTATGTTGAAAACTTAAATAAATAAATTTAAATACAAAAAAATAAAAATAAAAAGGAATGTTTCCCACCTGTCAAAAAAAAATACCATTTCTATTCTCACATGATTTCATGTTCTGTGCATTTACCTCAGTACATATTACAGCATGTTATTTAAAGGTTATTTGCTGTGGAATTTTATAGAATAAAGTTAAATCCATGAGAGATTCTAACACACACACACACAATCCCCAAAACTAAATTGAAAATTCTGCCACTGGTTCAGTACCACAAAAGTGACACATTCTTGTTACAGTCCAGAAAATTATCCAGTGGTTCACAATGATAATGAGAATCCATTAAGTGCAATACAATAAAATACAATGGACTTAAATAAAGGTCAAGAATAAAATAATCTGAACAAAGCCAACTCTTTCAATATGAAGATGGATACTCTATCCCTAAGTCACCCTGTGGTGCTTAGTTATTTCTAAGGTACAGAAAAATGAAGCTCAGGCTGACCCTTAAATTACTGGGTGTTTGTGTCTGGTAGTCACAAATTATGAAGAGAAGAAACCATCATCAGTTTAGTATGCAATATGCAAAGTTTCTTTTTTAAATACAATGTGAGTCAAATGATTTCCCACCTTTCTTTTTCTGGCACTGGTACTGTTCTGAAGAGGGTGAAATGGATGATGGGTCACAAAACTAGGTATGTGACTCACTAAAAACTTCCCAGGCTTGTGACAATGGGCCAAGAATTTAATCTGATCCTTCATTTTCCTCATTGGAAATTGGGAATAATAAAAAATTTCTGCCCAATGCCTCTCACTGAGATGAGGAAAGCATCAAATAAGAACATGAAAGGGATTTCAAAAGAGTAGACTATGAAATTAAAGGGTGGGATGAAGAGACCAGAGACAAAAATAGGGATGACATTAGTGGCCTTCTGAGCTTAACAATCTGTGGATTGGGTGAAGGAATTGGGGCTGTTTAGCTTGGAAAAAAGATACCAAAATATGACCATTATCTTAAAGTATCTAAAGGATATTCTCCTGAAGAGGGAATTCATGGCTTCTATGTGGCTGCAGAAGACAGAACATGGAGCAATGATGGAAGGGACAAATGGTCAGATTTGGAATGGATGTAAGGAAGAAGTGTGTGTGTGTGTGTGTGTGTGTGTGTGTTCATCCTTCGTTGCCAAAGAAGACCATGCTATCAGAGAAATGATGGCATGACTTGCACTTGACTTTGTTTTTTGAGTGAGGGAGGGCTGTGCAGGTCACCAGCCTCACTTCTCCTCCAGAGCCATCTGAATCCAGTGACCAGATATTCATCAAGATGACTGGAGATGACCCAGGATGAGCAATGGGGGTTAAGTGACTTGCCCAAGGTCACACGGCTAGTGAGTGTCAAGTGTCTGAGGTAAGATTTGAACTCAGGTCCTCCTGACTCCTGCACTGGTGCTCTATCCACTGTACCACCTAGCTGCCCTGTATGTTCTCAGTAAAGCAGAAGGCAGTCTCTTTTGAGAGAGAGAGAGAGGTAGTAATATAGGAAGGCTTTGGGAAAAGAAAGATTAGAATAGATGTTGTGGTTAGGATTATCTATCAGGATTCACAGGATCATAGATTTAGAGCTAGAAGGGACCTTAGAGCTTATCTTGTTCAACCTTCTCATTTTACAGATCCGGAAACTTCAATGCAGGCAGTTTACATAATTTTCCTAAAGTCACACAGTTCATAAGTAGCAACCAGGATTCAGAGCTGGGTCTTCCCATAGTCTTTCCACAATACCAGGCTGCCTCAATTCTGAGTCAATCAAGGAAGAATAGAAGGATTACCATACATCAATAGAACCCCAGTAAATATTACTACTAGCTGACACTTATTGAGCATTTTAGATATAGTCTTTTGAGATAACAAATCTATAATGCAAACAGTTGGCAGACAAGACTCGTGGTCTCCTTCAGCAGCCCATGTATAGTAACAAATGCAGCAGGGGGGCACAGCCAAGATGGCAGAGTAGAAAGATGCACCTACTCTAGCTCGTTCCTCCACAGCCCATAAAATACATGTAAAAAAATGACTCTAAATAAATTCTAAAGTAGCAGAAGCCACAAAATGAAAGAATGAAAGAGATTTCTAGTCCAAGGCAACCTGGGAGAATAACAGGAAATGTCTGTCGTAAGGGCACAGAGCAGGGCGCAGAGCAGAGCTCAGGCCAGGGAGCTCCACAGCACTGGCAGGAACAGGACCTGAACAGGCTTCGGGGAATCCCAGCAGCAGCTGTGGTTCTCAGATCCTACAAATGCCAAAGACAGCTTCCAAGGTCAGTAAGAAAGCTTTTTCACCCGGGTGGGAAGGGAGCAGGGTCCTCAGCTAGCCCCAGGTGGTGGTGGAGGCAGTGGCGGCAGCAGCAGCAGCATCCATTTTTGGAGCCCTCTACATCCCCTGGGGGAATTGAGCTGCTGATCTGAGTCTCAGCCCTGAGTGGTGGCCGTGGGGTGAGGAAGAGTGCTGTCTGGCGTGGCGGAGCTGGTGGAGGCTCTGGAAAGGGAATTCTACTTGCAGATCCTGGGCAGAAAAGCTTTGGTAGCTCCTAGACCAGAGCACAGGCCAGCAGGCGAGTAAAACTCCTCCTTAAACTGAAGCTATCCAAAAGCAGAAGGAGCAGCATCATAGCAAGTTCTCTCCTCTCACAGGTGCTTGGTGTCAGCACTAAGAGCCACTCATCAGCTGTATTTTAAAGGGGATTTAGAGATTCCAGTCAAGATGGGATGGGATGGGCTTAGAGCTCCCCTGTATGTCTAAGATTTTAAGATTTTGTGAACCTCTGCTTGATAAAATTTACATGTTTAATAACACATTGTCTCTGTCTTCATAAGTAAAAGTTACACATATCTTCTTCTAAGACAGCCAAGGAACACAGGCACTTTCCTCAAACTCAATTATGCTCAAGGCATGTGGAGGGTGAGGTTGGGAAGAGGGAAGCAAAACCGTGGGAAAAGGAAGTTCACTGCATCAGAATACCTGGAAATGATGCCAATTTAAGACATTGTCAATTAGATTACTTTAGCTTCATCAACTGACAAGTCTGAAAAGTAAACTCATCGAAAGACTCTTTCAATAACAATTGGGTACCACAAGAATGACCACCAAATATTTTTAAGGCTAATACTGGAGCCATGAAAAAGTAAACTATCAAACTGATGAAAGATGCTCAGCAGACATATTTCCATTTTAATTATATCTGAAGTTTTGAGCAAAATTGGCCCTTTGCAAAGGCCTAAGGAAAAGTAAAAAATGTTCACATTATTGTTAAAACACAATGGGAAATGGCATGTTTTTGAATTGGGGAAGAAAATATTTTTAACCTTCCCTCAACAAGGCACAGTGGACAGAGAGGTGGCCTTGGAGCCAGGGAAGATCCGAGGATAAATCACAACACTGACACATCACTGTGTGACCCTAGACAAGTAACTTCACCTCTCAGGAACTGAGGCAACTTCTTAGGAATACAAACTGCAAATAGATAATTTTGATTACATTCCATTGGAAAGTTTATGCACAAACAAAAGCAACTCAACAAAGATTAGAAGAGGAGAAAGATGGGGAGCAATTTTATAGCCAGTGTTTCTGATAAAGGCCTTATTTCTAAAATATAGAGAGAACCAAATCAGATTTATAAGAAGACAAGTCATTCCCCAAATGATAAATGATCAAAGGACACAAACAGGCAATTCTCAGATGAAGAAATTAAGTCTATCTATAGTCATATGAAAAAATACTCTAAGCCACTATTGATTAGAGAAATACAAATTAAAACAACTCTGAGGTACCACCTCACATCTATCACATTGGCTAATATGACAAAACAGGAAAATGATAAATGTTGAAGATGTGGGAAAATTGGAACACTAATTCATTGTTAGTGGAGTTGTGAATTGATCCAACCATTCTGGAGAGCAATTTGGAACTATGCTCACAGGGCTATAAAAATGTGCACAGCCTTTGATCCAGCAATATCACTACTAGGTCTGTACCCCAAAAAAGATCAAAGAAAAGGGGAAAAGGACCCACATGCACAAAAACATTCATAGCAGCTCTTTTGTGGTGACAAAGAATTAGAAATTGAAGGGATGCTCCAAAACTGGAGAATGGCTGAACAAGTTGTGGTATTACGAATGTAATGGAATACTATTTGTTCCATAACAAAGGATAAGCAGGTGAATTTCAGGAAAACCTGGAAAGACATACAAGAACTAATGCTCAATGAAGTAAGCATAACAAAGAAAACATTGTATACAGTAACCACAATATTGTACAATGACCAACTTTGACAGACTTAGCTCTTCTCAGCAATACATTTACCCAAAACAATTCCAAAAGACTCCTGATGGAAAATGCTTTCTATATTCAGAGAAAGAACTATGGAGTCTGAACGCAGATCAAAGCATGCTGCTTTCACTTTTTTGTTTCTCGTGGTTTTTCCCTTTTGTTCTGATTCTTCTTTCACAACATGACTAATGAGGAAATATGTTTAACATGATTGTAGAGGTATAGCCTATAGTAATTTATAGATTACTTGCTGTCTTGAGGAGGGGGGAGGAAAGGGAGAGAGAAAAATTGGGACCTCAAAATCTTACAAAAATCAATGTTGAAATCTATCTTCATATGTAAGTGGAAAAAACAAAATACTACTATGTAAATTTTAAAAAAGTTTATCATAAATATAAATCATTATTATTTTTAAAAATAATATAAATTGTAGAAAAGCAGTGAACTTATATAGATAGGAGTTCCTTCTTATGGGACATCCCTGTACCAGTGATACCTCAGCTCCAGTCTCCATCTGTAGACTTACTTTACCAGAACTATGAGCTACCAAAGCTGTGCTACTAAGACAGGAAAAGGTATGGCAAGATGCTGCTTTAAGGCTGGAAGGCTAATGCCTCTGAACCATGGGCACTGGCCATGATAACTCCTCCCCTCCCAGGACTTAAACTGTTATCAATGAATCAACAGGGTTGCATTAAGCACCTGCTATGGGCAAGGCATTGTGCCAGGTTCTGAGGAAACAAAAGCAAAAATTAGAAATTCCTTGGGTTCCAGAACCTTCCATTCTCCCGGGGATGACCCTACATATTCAGAGACAAGTACATAAATGCTAAATATACTCAAAATAAACACCAACAAATGGGGAGGGAGGGCAGAGGGGGCATAACACTAACAATTGAGAAGAGTCAGGAAAGTCCTCCTGAAATATAGTGAGCACTCTAGACAGGCCTAGAGAGCTAGGGGCCCAAGAGGTAAAAGTGAGGAGATAGGCCCCCCCAGAAGTCACAGAGATGGGGAACAGCTAGAAACAACCACAGTTAACATTAATATAGTGCCTACTACGTGCCAGGCACTTCTCTAAATGCTTTACAAATATTATCTTATTTGATTCTCACAACTGGGAATTAGATGCTGTTACTATCCCCACTGTACAGAAGAGGAAGCTGAGTAAGTTGTCCAAGGTCAGCTTTACAAATATTATCTTATTTGATTCTCACAACTGGGAATTAGATGCTGTTACTGTCCCCACTGTACAGAAGAGGAAGCTGAGTAAGTTGTCCAGGGTCATACAGATAACTGTCTGAAGCCACATTTGAGGTCTTCCTAATTCCAGTCCCAGCACTATACACATTGTAGCACCTAACTTCCTCTAATAATAGCTATTATTGGTAATAATATCTAGGATTTATATGGTACACTACAATTTCAAAAGTGGTTTACACATTATTTCATCTGATTTTTACAACAACCCCATGAGGAAGGTGCTATTATGTATTATTGTCATTCATATTTTACAGATAAGGAAACTGAGACTGTGAGAGGTCAAGTGGTTTGTCCGGGGTAAGGTGGAAAATATTTGACCACTGGCTCTTCAAAGCACCACACACTTTTAAACTCAATCTGTATTCTTAACATTTCTCCATCACTTTCTTAAGCCTAGTCCTAGACAATGAGCAAACCAATTAAATCAAGTCCAAGTTTGCAAATTACACTGCAAACTGAGCACTGGCTTTGAGGAGCTCACCCCCATCATGAGCCCACAGCTAATGAGTGTCTGAGGTAGGATTCAAACTCATCTTCTTAACTCCCAATCTATAGCCCTAATCATCACACCACTCAGCTGCCACAACTGGGAGATTCCATTGCATTTCAATTGAATCAGCATTTGTTGTACCAGGTATAAAACAAAACTGTTCTTGACTTCAAGAAGCTTACAATCTACTGTAAGTAAAGTGGCCACCATGATCCAGGGCCATACAGTTGGCAGCACCAACAGTGCACACCTTAGGTCCTTCATAATTAAGGTCTATGACTCCTTGCTGAAAGCAGCAAATTGTGTTCTTCACATCACTGAAAATGGAAATTAGCATTAGAACAATTTAGGTAGGAAAAATGGTGTCATTTATTTTTAGCACAATCAGTGGGTTAGGAGGGATAGTTTCCCCCTTACTGAAGACATAGTTGAGAAAGAACAGTAGCCAATTATTCTCTGAAACTTTAGCTTAAAGTTTTCAGCAACCGCAGCTAATCATGCTTTAGTATCTGGTTAATTTAGTTCAGAATAATTTACAGAAAGGTGTGCTCTTTATGGAGTCCAGTTAACATCTCTGCCATATGACGCAGTTATAATGAAACAACTACCTGAATTTTGTCTTCACAGTTCTGTTTGGAAATATCAGACATACAGACATTTTTTCCCCTAATAACAAGTAGCTCCCTAGGAGGCATTTCCCAAAGGATAAAAAAATAAATGGATTAGAATGAGTGTGTGTGTGTGTATGTGTGTGAGTACGTGTGAGATAGTGAGTGTGTATATTTGAGTAGTGTGTGTGAGAGAAAGTATATGTGGCAGGAGAATGAATGTGTATATGTGAGTTTGTGTGTATGTGTGTGTGTGAGATAGGGAGAGGGAGGGAGAGGGAGAGAGAGAGTGTGTGTGTATGTATGAGGGAGAGTCAGTGCAAGTGTGAGTGTGTGTGTGTGTGTGTGTGTATGTGTTTCTTGAAGTGGATGTGGGAGAGTTGGGAAGGATGGAGGAAGAAAGCGGTTTAAAAATCTTTAGGTTTCTCCTTTAAAAACAGCTATTACTACATGATACTATTTCCCAGTAGATTATTTTTTATTTTATTTGAAGATGGCAAAAATCTTTGTGCTGAATCCTTTGAGCATACCTCTAGTGATACGTGTCAGATCAGTGCTATATGGAAGAACTTTTATTTGACAGGTAGATGACAGTAAGAAGAAAATCTCCCAAACAGAGGCTGGAAGTATAAAATTCTCCTGTAAGATTAATGTTCTCTTTTGTTTCACTGTATAAATAACTTACTCATTCTTGTTTCAAAGAAAATCATTTATGTCCATAAATAGTGTGAACATAAGTATGTGACAATAAGAATGTAAAATGTGTTATAAAATGGAGTGCTGTTCTAAGTATGCTAATTTAATTAAAGGAAACATGGGTATGGATAATAGTTAAGAATACTTCCTCTAAAACGTGGTATGTTGAAGAGGACAATTTGTTGGAATAAATGATAAACACAGGTAAGCTTAAGGGGGTCAGACCTAAGGCTATGAACTGCAGCAACAGGAGAAAAAAGATTCAGGAAGACAGTCTATTCAATAGCTACCACATAGAAGGACGATGACAAAACCCCTCAGCATTTGGTAATTGCAATAATCCAGCTTGGCCTAAAAATGAGGAAAGAAGACTCAGGCCTCCCTTCATTGTCAAAGTGGAAGAGGGCCTCTGAGCACAGAACACAGCCCGTACTGTCAGAGTCAGCTAATGTTTGCAGATGTGATGAACTGTGAGCTCTCATGCCTGCTTGGGTGCTCTCTCTCTCTCCCTAATTCTTTCTAAAATTTTTTGATATGTTTTGTTTTTACATTACCTAGATGTCTGCTGTATTCCTATCCCTTCCTCCTCCAAGAGAGGCAGGCATCCCTTAGCAAAAGATTTTTTTCCCCCAAACAGGAAGAAGAGAAAAAATTCAACAGCACTAGTCAATACATAAAAAAAAGTTAAAGTTCTCCTCCTTCTGTGCGCTCTCTCTCTCTCTCAACAGTTCAGGGGAAAGAAAGTATTTAGAAATGAATGTGTTATATAAACAGATGATATTTTTAAAAAAATCAAAATTGTGGATGTGGGTATTTAGTTTCAATATATATTTATGTTTTTCATTTTTAAATACCATTAGCAAGACACAAGACCAGAAGGATCCCTAGATGACAGAGTTAGAGCTAGAAGAGATCTTTGAGGCAATCTCCTAGAAGCCTTTCATTTGGCTGATTAAGAAACAATCCCACCCATGTAAGTTCAACAATCTGTCTGACATCACACCAATGGTCATTTTCAGTGGTGTGATTTCAGATAGGTTGTCGAACATTTCCAGTGGACCACACTGCCTAGGAAATCAGATTGTTCCGAATGAAAGAAAGGCTTTCCCAGGATCACTGCCCTCCTCAACCCCCAACTAGCAAATCATATCCCTTTCTCAGTGCCTTGAGCAACTCTCCTGGGCTCAAAATTGAAGAGCACACCCACAGGATTACAAAATCTGAGCATTAGAAGGTACCTGAATAGCCATCCTGCCCAACTCACACACAAACTGAACCCCCACTAAATCATACCCATCAGAAGTTCATCTAGCCTTCGCACCTTTTAAGGCAGTCCATTATACACATGGGGAATTCTCACTGTTAGGAAGTTTTCAACAAAAAGCTGCCCAAAAGTTGTAGATTTGCATTTATAAAGTGAGTTTCCTCATCTAAATCACAGGTCTGTACCAAAAAGAAAAAAACTCATTTACTGAACCTCTTGCATGACTAAAAAGTGGGGATTTCAAAAGGGTCAGCAGAAACATAGGTAGGATGATCCCATGGACTAAAATGTTGCAAGGGAAGTCAGCTAAGAGGGATGGGAAATGCTCAAGAATGCAATTCTGAAGACATAAAGAGAAACAATTCCAACGAAGAAGAAAAATGAGATTTGTCTGAAGAAACTGATGTCTAGGCATAAGAAACTCAAGCCAAATTGGATTTTGAAAAGACATGTGCAGAAGACGGAAGCAAAGCTAAGGAACAGAAGATGAATACAAGACCAAGACAGAGAACTCTGAAAGAGTGTCAGGCATGTTAAAGCTCTGAATGAGCTAAGGCTGTTGAAAGAAACTAAAGATAACAAAAAGCAAGGTTTGGGTTGGGATTTTGTAGTGACACTCAGAGGAAAAGGAACATCCAAGAAAGGGTAGGCTCTTCACCTGGGGTAGATGGTACAATGATAACTAACAAAAAAGAGAAGACAGAGACAGCTGCTCAACTGGGTCAAGAAGAATCATCTTTCCCCTGGAAATTGATAGAAACAAAGCGACTAACAGAGAGATGAGGCCACAGTTAAAGAGCCCCAGGTGCCCCTATGAAATTCACATCACCAGGTCCTGAAAGGATTGTCAACAATACCAGAAAGATCATAGAAAACAAGATTGGAGAAGAGCAAATGATATTCCAACTTCCAAAATAGGGAAGTGAACAGAGTGTAAACTATGAGCCAATGAATGTGCCTTGGATTCTGGGGCAAATTCAAGAAGACATGATGGGTGAAAATGTAGAATCAGAGATGGTGATCCCAAAGAAGGTGGCACTAAAGCATCTCTTCTTTTTGTGAGAGGGTTACTAATGAGTATAGGAAGCAGATACCGCGGAGATAATTTACCCAGATTTTCAGGAAGCTTTTTTAAAGTATCTCATGCCATCTTGAGGAAAAGATGGAGAAAAAGAGCAGATCTGTGGCTCTCCAATTCTTCTACAGAAATTTTTCTTCCATTAAAAGCAAACAATCCTTTAGCAGAGATCTTACAGTAAAATCTTCTTAAATGATCTGTTAACAAATAACATAGCATTCATGTTTTTTCAAAAAGCACATTTGAGGTGTTTCAGGGTTCACCGCTAAAACAATTCCCAATGGATACCGAACCTGTTGGATGGCCAGGATCAAAGAAGCCTTGTTACTGTTAACAAGTCTTGTTAATAAGTCTCTCAATATCATTGTGGCAAGGGATTTTTAGTGAAGAGTCTCAGGGATCTGGACTTGGCTCTGTTCTATTTAAAGGCTCCTCAACTCTACAGATAACCCAAAACTGAGATAGATATCTAACACAGTAAATGACAGAGGAAGGGTCGCAAAGGATTCAAAGGACAGCCAAAAACAGTGGGCTGAATCAAATATGATGAAATTCAATAGGGACAAATGGTAAGTCTTGCACTCTGGTTAGAAAAAAATAATGAACTTCCTGAGTCCAAGATGTGAGAGGCATGGCTAGACAAAAGTTCTGGAAAAGATCAGGAAATTAGTTAGACTGCAAGGTCAGTATGAGTTAATAAGGCAAAGCACATTTGATCTTGCACTGCATTTAAAGGGGCATAGTTTCCAAGAACAGGGAAAGGATTATCCTATTGTATTTTGCCCCAATCACTCCTCATAGGTGTCCAGTTTTAAGCACAATAGGTTGACACTGCTAAACTAGACTGTGTTTAGAATGATGAAGGGCCTTGGGGTCATTGCATGTGAGGAGCAGCCAAAGGAATTGGGCATGTTTAGCCTGAAGACAAGCAGACTCAAGGGTGATAAGACTGGTATCTTTAAGCATTTGAAGGGCCTTATGTGGAAAAAGCGATGAGATTTGTTCCACTTGGCAGGAACCAGAAGCAATAGATGGAAAGTGCCAAGAGGCCAGTTTTGATTTGATATGCTAACAAATTGAAGAGGTGTGGGCAGATCTCCTTGGAGATTTTCAAGAAGAGGAGATTTCCTTTATATAGAGGTTGGATTCGATGGTCACTGGGATTAGGACATTTACTTCGGCTCCTGTCATTTGCAAGATGCTCCCTTCAAACAATCCTAGGAGGTACTAGGGCAATACAAGAATAATTTACAAAGGATGGTCAAAGAGGTTGGGAGACTGGGTCCATGGTCACATGGGAAGAACAGAAAAGCTTAGGGCTTCTGATCCAACTCCAAGGTCTATGCTCTTCAATAAATGGCCACTATGACTGAGAAGTTAGGAAGACTGACTGATTCTTGCCCTTTCTCCAACTCAGAGTGAGTGACTAGGTGACTGGTTAGTCACTTAAACTCTCAGCGTCCTAAACTGAAGGCTATTGATTCCAGACTAGTTGGCAATCTGTATTAGTTCAGGTCCTTACTGAGAACTCTTTACACAATGTGATCACAGGGTCAGGATAAAAACAAGAAATACCAAGACCTATAGATAATCCTTGCTTTCATTTATCACACAAATGAGAAATTCATCTTACCTTTCTTACAAGATGTGGAATTCCTTAAATATAATAACTAAAATCTCACATATTATATTTTCAGATGTGAGAGAGTAAAAAACCCAAAGCCTAAGCCACCTACAATGGGGAATTGGTACGTATCCAAGGGGGCCTGCTTCCGTTCAGATGCATGCTTCTTCTCAAGCTGCTTTTCAATCTGATGCCTGCAGCGTATGTCTAGTTAGCCTTCTCCATAGGAGATGGATCTCATCTAGAAAAAGGCACATAGGACCATCTGAGGAATACACATTTTCTTCCTATAATTTCTACGGATTTTGGTCTAGTTAGCCCTCTCCATAGGAAATGGATCTCATCTAGAAAAAGGCACATAGGACCATCTGAGGAATACACATTTTCTTCCTATAATTTCTACGGATTTTGGTCGCTAAAACACAAGCATTAACAAAGCAGCCATCAAGTCATAATGTAACATGCTCAATATGCTGCAGATTTCAAACTTTCAATCAAAGCAAGAGAACCCTGGAACTGGCAAATGTTGAAAAGGGAAATAAACCAAATCACTGAAAAACTACTAATACACAAGCATACATGTGATAACTGCCAAAGTATTACTTTTTATTTAGGGGTGGCAAGAAGGATCATTTTTAATTCAATGATAAAGAAAAGAGCTGTTAGATTTTGCTAAGGAACATAAAGGTTGCATGCCCAATCCCCATATTCCAGATGTATTACAGTGCAGCCTCTGTACATGGTGAAAGCTAGTTAAGCCATGCCTAATTTGCATGCATATCTGGGCATGCAAAGGCTTAAGTACTCAACAACCTCATCTCATCCATTTTCCATTTATTTAAAAATCTTTTATTTTGTCTTAGTTGGAATAAAATAAGAGCTTAAAGAGTGATTCATGTTCATTATGATTCAAGCGAAGGTTGGATTTTAAGGTTTCTAAATCACATTTAAAATTGCACTCTGAGAAACGAAAACACTAGGGCGCCTGAATTTTCAATTGTGGGGATGACATTGTGGAAGGAGCACCAAAAACTTTCTGCTTGTTTTCCTAACTCAGTCTTTCTTTGGTGTTTCTGTGTGTTTTCGTTTTCAACAATTGAAATCAGTAACGCAAGTAGCCACAATCATCCTCACAGGCAAAAAGTGTTAGCTTCTCTGAGAATGTGATTAAATTTCATCCTACCTTACAAAGAAAGTTGATGTTGAAACCCAGTGATTGGGCATTTCGGGAGCCTGAGTTCATGTAGTTGCCAACCAAGAGGACCAGCTCTAAAAGTCGATTAAAGCTTTCGCTTTTTTTCATTTCTTCACAGGCTAGAGTGACTGCCATGATGCCTGGTCTGACGTTGTTTACATGTTCTTCAAACGTGAGCTTGAAAAGGATGCTATGGAGACGAGGTCTTAACATTTTCACTGAGCTCATCTGCAAGACAAAGGGATTCTCTGTAAGAATGTACATTTTAAAAAAAAGAAAGTTCCTTTAGAGTTCCCTCTGGCAAGAAAGAAGCTCATGCAGAGCTCTGGATTATAACAACTCCACAAGCTGTACCTCCTAGAAGGGTCTTTTTAACCTTCTGTTTTTCCTTAGATATCCAGCTGGGAGAATGTACAAGAAGTTTCTGTGAAAACAGTGTGCTATACACCTTGGACAAGCCAGTATAATGAAAGTGACCATGTTCATTAGAGAGTTAGTCAGGTTCAGTAGGTGCATTTATGTACACTGATTGCACTATTAATGGCCTCCTCAAATGTGTACATTTTCGAGGTGATTTAGGAAACTCTATTGCAGTATATTGAGAGGAATGAGTTGGTCAAATGCAAAGAAATGCAAGACACAATGGCAAACAACACTGGGGAGCCTTGATTTCCTAAGGAATTACCTACTGACATGCTCGTTAAAATTCTCAGACTGGCTGTGATTGAGCAATTAATACATTTTTCAAAAGTATGAAGTTCTCCTTAGATTTCTATTCATAATATATATATGTATATATATATATACACACACATACACACACACATATGAAATATTCATGTTCTCTGTAAAGAATTTCAAACACTTGGCAGGATACGGATGCTAAATGTGTCATGGTAAAATCATAAGAACTTACTTTCAAGTACACATTTCAAAGATCCTTAGATTGGTTTTGTCCAAAGCTGTTCATCTTGGTTTTAATTACTTGTTTCAGAGCCTGAGTGCACATTAGACATTCCCTTTGGAACAGTTGCTACAATTATGAATGCTTTTTTAAACTTTCATAACCTATGAATAAAAAAACCTGGCCTACACATAACAATTTTTAGTCTACCAATAAGTGACTAGGCGAAGAGAGAAAGAGTCTAAACAAAAGGATTCTAATTTCTAATCGCATTCCTTGTCTTAAGCAGTGCTAGGTACAGAGGATGTACTTAGTCAATGCTGGCCTGATGTTTAAAAAGGAGATTGGACCACTGACGTAGGAATAATAATGTAGCATTTCTATAGATCTTTAGGGAGTGCATGCATACACACACACGTGCGCGCACGCACACACACGCGTGCACACACATACGCGCACACACACTTCACCCTCACAACAACCCTGTGAGTTAGGTGCTATTACAATGCCCATTTTACAGATGAAGAAACTGAAGCAGGGAGGTTAAGCCAATTACCCAGGAGCATACAGTTAGTAAGTGTCTAAGGCAGCATCTGAACTGGGGCCTTCCACACTCAAAGGGTTGAGCTCTATCCACCGTACAACTCAGCTGCCTCCACAAAGAAGTCTATAGCAAACCGAACTAAAGCCTAATTACATCTGTTTTTCCCCATCAGAAAAGCATAATCCAGCCTTCGGTGGAACTCTTGCAATTCGATCTGTCAAAGGGGAAAATTATAACCAATTTTGGTCTTGAAATATAAATTGTAATTTCTCTTCATTCCCTCAACCTGACTCACTTCATTCAGATCTCTGCTTTGGTTAACATCTCTCCTGTGAGGGGGGTGTCACCCTTCTCAATGACTGTCCTTTTCAAATGAAAAAGGCAATCTGCAGAATAATTCTGAAGACAGAAGATTATGTGAAATCTCTTGGTGAGGGGTCTCATCCTGTCCCTAGAAATTTTAGAATATGACCCAGTTCTTTCTGAGTATAGTAGATTTTGGACAAGAATTTAAAAACCATCATTTTCTGTGTTACACGTCAAATAAAGGCTTTCAAATTTTGATGCCATTTATTTTCCATTTTTTATGTAGGAAATTCCAGCTCATTTTCCAATATTCCACCTCATTAATAGAGTAGGAATTCAAAACAACTAATTTATTATTTTTGGATTCTCTCAAGGAAATAAAAGCAATACATCTTCAAGGTCCACATGTCCAGATAATTACTTAACAAGTGATTAATATTATTAATCACTTAACAATGTAAACAAGTAGTATAAACTGATTATGATCTACCAAATTATATTCCTAATTCATTCTTTGAAATTTAAAGTTTAAAACAACATTCATGAACACATATTTAACACCCTTGCTAACGGATGAATTAATTATGCAGCCTCTGCATAAAAAAATTTTCTGTAACGAGCTCAGGGTCATACAGTGAGCAAATACAGGAAGCTGAATTTGAACTCAGGTTTCCATGACTTGATCCACTACACTACCTAGTTACCATGAAAACAGCTAGTATTTTTTATTGTTTGTAAGGCATTTTACATGTCTGATCATTTGAAAATTATAACAACACTAGGAGGCAGTTATCATCATTACTATTGCACAGATGAGGAAACTGAGACTCATGAGATCTGACCAACATCACTCAGTAAGCATCGAACGTCAAATTGGAAATCGTTTTACTCACTCCTAAGTCCAGCAGTCTATTGACAGCACTATGGGCCGCTTTCAACTCTGAAAGGGAGTCTAGAAGGACTTATTCTACTTTAATCCAATGGCCTACTCCTTCCTTCTCAATGGATGGGCCAGGACCCTCTAATTCTCTACCAATTACAATCCTTCCAATAAGATGGAGGACCACAGTTTGTGGATGACACACAATAAGCACTTAATAAAGACACGTTGGCTTACCACTATACTCTTTCACCCACTAGGTCTTAATATCTGCTCTGTTACCATGCTCACCAGACTCCCAGGAATCCACAATGTACCCTAACGACCCATACAAAGGCTTTGCCATCCACCCTTGGGAGCACTCAGGCTCTTCTAACCAACCGGCAGTTGAACTCTACCATATGTGCTCTCTCTCTCTCTCTCCCAAACAGAATGAGCTCCTTGAGAAGAGGGGCTGACTTCTTTCCTATTTTTATTCATGGTGTTTCAGTTAGTAGGGATAGTAACTAGACGTGTGGTTTCACTGACTCAGGACTCCCAAATGAGCAATCTCTCTAGCAACACACTTTCACACACTCTATGCAACTTAGACAGTTGTTCAGACACTGAGAAGTAAACAGATCTTCCCAGGGACCAATATTAAGAGAAAGACAAAAGCCTATTCCCAAGAGTCAGAGTTCATCTTGGGGAGTTCTTTCCCTTAGTGCATTTGATTGGGTACATTACTAGCATTTACTAAAAGTTTACCATGAGAAAGAAACAGTGCTATGCTCATCAAATAAAAACACTGTGCACGGTGGTAGATGCAATGCTGGGGATACATCCAATCCCCCTGCCTTCAAGGAGTTTACATTCTTTTTGGGGATGACAATATATAATAGGGAACTGAAAAATGGGAAGGAAGTACCCACAAGGAGGGAGGAGCATACTGGTATAACATGGAGAACGAAGCATAACTAGTCTCAGGCCTTCTTCAAAACAGGGGTTCTACTTTTTTTTAATATTGGATAAGATTTTTTTTTAAAATAAAGGTTTCCTTTTTCTAATTTTCTTTTAATTTTTCATTTTTAACACAGTTCATATCACATAAAACAATTCCAACTTTTGGTCAGGTGATGCTTCTTTTAAAGCATTTACAATATAGACCACAAACGTTTTTTTTTTTTTTAACATTAACCAACTGAGACACAAATTATAACTATGTGTGCTAACTTCACAAGCCCTTGACCTAACTGTCTCTACACTATTCCTAAGAATTAAAGGACCCTAACTTACTGCTGTTGGTCTAAAGTCCTAAGCCTAATAGCTTAATTGTAGACTTAACCTCAGATGTTCCCCTACCAACAATCTATTATTGAATACATCTGGTATTGAGCTTACAAACCTTTTGACTATAGGAAATTGCCACTAACAGTAAGGACGTTGAAGGGAAACAATGTCTCCCCAACTTCATGTCAGTTCCAGGCAGGAACAGATTGTCAACTTGCATTCAGTCAGGCTTAAAGTCTGCCAGGTGTCAGTGGGGAAACTGAGTCAGGAGAATCCTACCTCAGCCCAGGCTGAACAGCCGCTCTCCCACCCTTCCCATGAAATCACCTTTTGCAATTCATACCAGCATCCTGGCATCATGGATTGGAGGCTCAGACCGCCTCTCTTGCTATCCATACCTGGAGTTAGACTCAGAAGGACAGTCACTTAATAGTCCCATAGCATCTTAAAATAGCAATCTCCAACAACCAGGTTTCAGAATGACTATAATTTCACATTGGCTAAGGAACATCTTTTGAGGCAAATCTTAAGTGGCTTAGATACCTTTCTATACATGTTCTAGTTCCTGATTAAATAGCAATCATAAAATCAAATTTACCATTAAAACTTTAACTTTTCCATCAATGCCAAATTTTACCTGAGGTTACCTCCTCTAGGAAATTTAGGCTAAAATTCTTTTCCCCAAACTAAAGATGTCTCTGATTTAGTCTCAGTAATTAATTCAATCATTGTTTTAATGCTAATTGCTTTTACATCACTTTGTAACATGTCCAATTTTTCTCCCCATCTCTCCCCTCCCCCTAACACCTTGCATTCTGATTGACCCTCCCTTCAATGTACCCTCCCTTCTAACACACCCCACCCTTCCCTTACACCCATCTTCTCTCTTTTCTTGTAGGGCAAGGTAAATTTCTATACCTCATTACCTGTGTTTCTTATTTCCCAGTTACATGCAATAAGTATTCTCAACATTTGTTTCTAATACTTTGAATTTTAACTTCTCTCCCTCCCTTCCTCCCTCCCTATCCTCATTGAGAAGGCGAGCAATTCAATTCAGACTAAATATGTGTTGTTTCGCAAAAGACTTCCATAATAACGTGCAACACTAATTATATTTCCCTCTATCCTACTCTATCCCTGCTTATTTTTTATTCCCTCAATCAACCTTGTCCCTTCCCAAAAGGGTTTATTTCTAGTTACTCCCTTCTCCCATTTGCCTTCCCTTCTATCATTCCCCTCACCCCACTTGCCACCTACTGCCCTACTTTCCTGTAGATTTTCCTACCAAATTTAGTGAGCAGGTTATTCCCTCCTTAAGGCATATGTGGAGAGAGTAGCTTCACTTTTCCCCTCTAATATTCTCCCTTTTCTCCTCCATTGAACAAGATTTTTCTTATCTCTTTAATGAGGTATAGCCTGCCCCATTCCATTTCTCCCTTCCCCCTCCCAGTATTTTCCTCCCTCATCCCTTAATTTTTATTTTTTTGTGGATACTATCTCTTCTGATCCAATACAGCTTGTGCTCTTTCCCTATATGTGCATCCCTCCACCTACCCAAATACTGAGAAAAGTCTCAAGAGTTATAAATATTCTCTTTCCATGTAGGAATGTAAATAGCTCAGCTTTAGAAAGTCTTTTATGATTTCTCTTTCCTGTTTAACTTTTCATGCTTCTCTTGATTCTTGTGCTGGACAGTCAAATTTTCTCTTCAGTTCTGGTCTTTTCACCATGAATGCTTGAAAGTTCTCTATAGCATTGAATGACATTCCCTTGGAGCATTATACTCAGTGGGTAGGTGATTCTTGGTTTTGATCCCAGTTCCTTTGACTCCTGGAATATCCTATTCCAAGCCCTTCAATTCCTTAATGTCGAAGCTGGCAGACCCTATGTTGTCCTGATTGCATTCCCCAATAGTCAAATTGTTTCTTTCTAGCTGCTTACAATATTTTCTCCTTGACCTGGGAACTCTGAAATTTGGTCACAATATTCCTGGGAGTTTCTCTTTTCAGGTCTCTTTCAGGAGGTGATTGGTGGATTCTTTCAACATTTATTTTGCCCTCTGGCTCTAGAATATCAGGACAGTTTTTCTTGATAATTTCGTGGAAGACAATGTCTAGGCTCTTTTTTTGATCATGGCTTTCAGATAGTCCCATAATTTTTAAATTGTCACTCCTGGATCTATTTTCCAGGGCAGTTGTTCTTCCAATGAGATATTTCACATTAGCTTCTATTTTTTCAAACTTTTGGCTTTGTTTTTTAACTGCTTGGTTTATCTCATAGTCATTCATTTACCTAAACTCATTTCTCTCTTTCAAAGAACTGTTTTGTTCAGTGAGCTTTTGAACCTTCTCCTCCATTTGGCTAACTCTGCTCTTTAAAGCCTCCTTCTCCTCAGTGGCTTTTTGGACCTCTTTTTCCAATTGAGTTAGCCTCTTTTTAAAGATGTTATTTTCCTCAATTTTTTTTGGTTTTTCTTTGGCAAGCTGCTAACTCGCTTTTCAAGCGCTTCTATTGCCTGATCCCAATTTAAGTTCCCTTTGGAGGCCCTGAAGGCAGGGGCCTTGACTTCCTGTGACAGTATGCCTTGTTCTTCTTCATCTGAAAGGATGGGAGGAGACACCTGTTCTCCAAGCAAGTTACCTTCTGTGGTCTTATTTTTTTCCCTTTTTTGGACATTTTCCCAGCCAGTTACTTGACTTCTGAATCCTTTGTCAAGAGGATGGTCCTATTGTCCCTCCTCTCCCCAGTGCCATGTTCAAGGCTGAGATTCTACTTAGCTGCTCAATTTCCTGGGGCTTTGGGTGGGGGCAAGGCTATCACTCAGGGCTGAGGTTTCAATCAGCTTCTTCCTACCTCCAGAGGTTTTAAAATGAGCTGCCTAGGCAATGGACCCAGGTTGCTTCCCTGCCACTGTAGCTGCCTGTAGTTGGCTACTGCTGCCTTGTCCTCTGCCATGGCCTGGGGCTATTGCTGGAGGATCCCTGTTCCCTCTTGTCCAGCTGGAAAAGCCCTCCCACACTGACATTTGGAGCTTTCTTTGTTGCTTGTGGGTTGAGGGATCTGGGATCCTCCCTGATGGGAACTCTGCCCCAGAGGTCTGTTCAAGTCCTGATCCTCCCAGTGCCATGTGGCCAGTGCTGGGCTCTGCTAAGCTCAGCATCCTATGAAATAGACGTTTCCTGTTGGCCTTCCAGGTTATCTTTGGCTAGACACCTCTTTCGCTTTGTTTTCTGTGGCTTCTGCTGCTCTAGAATTTGTTGAGAGTCATTTTTTACAGGTATTTTGTGGGCTGTGGGGGAAGCACTAGAGTATATGTGTCTTTCTACTCCACCATCTCGGTTCTACCCCCCCAAAATGGAAGTTCTGTGAGAAACACGCTGATGGGAGATGGTCCTTGGGCTTGCAGAGATGGAGAGAGATGGCAGTTGAAGCATGGTGGCCAAGGCCAGAGATAGTCACTTAACCTCCTGAGTCTTAGTTTTGTTTCCTATCAAGTGGCAATCTCAACCCTCACTGGACTTTTCCAATGGGGCTCCAGTGAGAATCAAAGATTATAACATACAAAATGGAGATCTGCAAAATCATGAAGGGAATTTCAAGCAAAGGTGGCAAAATTACTCAAACAAAATCCATTCCTAGACAAAAGATAGGTCCACATTTCAACACATAGTTATTAAGTACCTACTGTGTGTCTGGCCCATGTCAGACCTCTGGGCATAAAAGTGATGCCTTCCTGCAGTGGCTTAATGTACACATAAAAGGAACTGGAGAATTTATACAAAATAAATACGAAGTCATGGGGGTAGAGTGGGCAAGGAGGGAAGGAAGCACTACATGGGCAAATCAGGAGAAGCTGGGCCCTGAAGGGAGCTAAGATTCCATGAGGGTGAAGTGATATAAAATAGACTTCCAAGCAGAGAGGTAAAAATGGAAAACACCTAACAGGGAACATCAAGTGCCTGAGGGGGAGTGAGGTAGAGGCTTCCTGGAAAGATTACTTGGAGCTCTTCTCTAAAGGGCCACAGCTGCCAAACAGAGGAGTTCGTACGGAATCCTACAGACAAGAGAGAGCCCATGACTCCATTCCAGCAGGAAACTGACATAACAGGCAACAACATTTCTTGTTCAAGAGAAGTCTGTGATTCCATTCAGTTAAACAAGTTTACTATGGTGCCAGGCAGTGTGCTAGGCTAACTAACGCATAACAATGCTGCATCCCCAGCCAGGTATAGAATTCTTAAAAGGCACCTGAGTACACCTAAGTGATAAAAGTAAATCGAACCAAAACGATGTTGAAATATGTTTGTTTTCAGTTGTCATCCCTTGCAGCACTGGAGATGACTGGCATTCTTTGTTTTATTATTCATTCCTTGAAGTGCTGTGGGACATTGACCATGGTGGCGTATTTTGACAGGGATTTATTTGTGTTACGAGGTACTTGTCTATCAAAATCACATGAAGGGGCTCTCATTTCTTGTGCTGATTTACACTATATTAAAAAAATGCAGTGAGAGCAGCTACAAGTGGGTTATTTCCCCACAGAGTTGGAGGTACTTTTGTTTATAATCTAAGTGTTATATACTTCACTCACTACCCATGCAGCTGATGAATACTGCTCTGTAATCCAAGCATCACATTCATTTGCAGAAAAATGGAACAAACATTAAGGAACATACCAATTTGTGTTCACACATGCATGTACACATAGACCAATCCCTAGAACCAAGTGAATCCCCAGAACCATGAGGCTACATGTAGAAAGGTAGCATACCATTAGCCTGCAATCTTTCTTTAAGTTATCTATTTGGAGCTGGAAGACACCTCAGAAGCCTCTCTTGGTTCACAGATGAGGAAACTGAAGCAGAGAGGTCAAGTGATTTTCCAGTGGTCACAGAGTTGGTAAGCAGTAACAATGGGATTTGAAACCAAGTCTTCTGATTCTAAATCCAGTGCTCTTTCTTACATGTATGCATGTGTATATGTGTGTGTATATTTTTGTCAAAAACTAATAAGTGAATTATTAAAGCAAATATGGATCAAATTTCCATGCTAAAACTCAAAAATATAAACAATTTTCATTTTGATTTAACGTAGGCAAATAGGTATAAAGACTGATACTATAAACAAGTTAGGGGAGCAATGAATAGTATATTTGTCAGATTTATGGAGAAATTTATGACCAAACAAGAGATAGAGATTATGAAGTGTAAAATGGATAATTTTGATTATATTAGACTGAAAAGTTTTTGCACAAACAAATCCAATGCAATCAAGATTAGGAGGGAAGCAGAAAACTGGGAAAGAATATTTGTAATTGGTGTCTGTGACAAAGGCTTCATTACTAGAATATATAGAGAACTGAGTCAAATGAACAAGAATACAAGTCATTCTCCAGTTGATAAGTGGTCAAAGGATATGAACAGGCAGTTTTCAGAGGAAGAAACTAAAGCTATCTATAGTCATATGAAAAAATGCTATCAATCACTATTGATTAGAAAGATGAAAATCCAAACAACTCTGAGGTACCACATCACACCTATCAGATTGGCTAACATGAAAAAACAGCAACATGACAAATGTTGGAGAAGATGTGGGGGAGTTGGAACACCAATCTATTGTTGGTGGAGCTGTGAGCTGATCCAACCATTCAGGAGAGCAATTTGGAACTATGCCCAAAGGGCTACAAAAATGTGCATATCCTTTGACCCAGCAGTACCTCTTCTAGAACTATATCCCAAAGAAATCATAAAAATGAGAAGGGGCTCCGCATGCACAAAAATATTTATAGCAGCTCTCTTTGTGGTGGCCAAGAACTGGAAATCGAGGGGATAACCATCCATTGGGGGGGGGGTGGCTGAACAAGTTTTGGTAAATGAATGTAATGGAATACTATTGTGGTATAAGAAATGATGAACAGGAAGACTTCAGAGAGGCCTGGAAACACTTACATGAACTGATGCTGAATGAAAGGGGCAGAAATAGGAGATCATCATACACAGTAACAACCACAGTGTGCGAGGACTGTTTCTGATAGACTTGTCCCTTCACAGCAATGCAAGGACCTAAAACATTCCCAAAGGACTCCTGAGGCAAAATGCCATCCACATCCAGAGAAAGAACTATGGAACTGGAATACAGAATGAAGCAAAATATTTTCTCTTGTGCTATGTTTTATTTTGGTTTGCTTTTTTTGTCATGGTTTCTCCCATTCGTTTTAATTCTTCTATGTAACATGACTAATGTGAAAATGTGGTTCATAAGAATGTATGTGTAGAACCCATATAAGATTGCATGCCAACTTGAGGAGGAGGGAGGGAGGGAAGGGAAGAAAATCTAGGACTTAGGGAAGTGATTGTAAAAAACTGAAAACAAATCAATAATAATTTTTAAAATAAAACAGCCAAATATAATTTTACCAATAAAAGGACAATATACGTATGTATATGTACTTTATGTCCTTTCCAAGTATGTGCACTTACTTGTGACTGGAAGGGATGTTAGGCAGCAGTTAGTCCAACTTCATTTTACAGAACAAGATACTGAGATATAAAGGTTAAGAGACTTGTTCAAGGTCAAACAAATGGGATTTGAGCTCAGGTCCTCTGACTCCAAATCCAGTTCTGTTGCAAGTGAATCAAATCATCTACTTAGAAAGGTCTGCTCTCTTTCCTGCTTACACATAATGTATATCTGGTTCTCTTTGATACTGTTTACCACATATTTCATCACACAATATGTTTCTCTCTAGATTTCCTTGTACTCTTTATATCTGTCATTTTATGGTACCATAATAATATATAATATCCTACAATAATTTACTTAATCATTGCCCAGTAGGTGGAAATAGAAATTATTTCCAATTGTTAGCTAGCACACACCAAGAGCAATAAATACTTCTGTATAGAGAACCCCTCCTTCCTTTATTATAGTATTTCTAGGGCAAAAGTTAGCAAACTGTGGCCTCTAGACTTATGTGGTATAACAAAATTCTTACAAGAGAGCCCTGAATCTACATGTGCACCAAATATTGCCATTCTAAATTTCATTTAGGTCCAAAATTATGCAGTAGGATTGAGTGCAACAAAAGAAAAAAGAAAATATAACCTTTGTACACAGAATCTGTAAGCAGTCATTATATTGTGTTCAAATTTAAATGCTGTGATTAATGAAATATGAAATCAGTTAAAAATGTTACTGGAAAAAAGTAGGAAGGAACAAGGCCTCCCAGTACCAGATCTCAATTTATGTTCCAAAGCTATAATCATGAAACAATTTGGTACTGCATAAGAAAAGGAGTTGATCAGGGAAATTAGGTACACAGTGCACAGAAACAAATGAACACTGTGGTCTACTGTTTGATAAACACAAAGACCCTGGTTATCAGGGCATGAACTCAATTGTTGGGGAAAATAGAAAGTCCAGCAGAAATTAGATTTAGATGAAGATTTCAAGCGCATACCAAGATAAGCTACAAATGAGTACAAGACTTAGATGTTGACACAAGTAAATGAGAGGAATATAGAAGAAATTATCTGTCAAATCTAGGGTTAGGAGAGAACTCATGACCAAGAAAGAGACAGAAAGGATCAGAAAAGGTAAAATGGACAATTATGATTACATAAAATTGAAATTTGCTTGGCACAAACAAAGTCAATGCAGTTAATATTAGAAGAGAAGCAGGAAAATGGAAAAAAAAATTGCTGGAAGTATGTCTGATAAAGGAGTCATTTCTAAGATACATAGGGGAGTAAATCCATTTTATAAGAGTCATCCCCTAGTTGACAAATGTCCAGAGGATATAAATAGGTAGTTTTCAGAAGAAGAAATCAAAACGATTAATAGCCATATGAAAAAATTATCTAAATCCCTAATAATTAGAGAAATGAACATTTTAAATGATTCTGAGGATCTACTGTCACATGCCCTGAATTGGCAAAATTAATAAAAAAAGGAAAATGCTGGAGGTGTTATGGGAAAATAGGTACATTAATATGCTACTGGAGGAGATGTGAACTGGTTCAGTCATTCTTTAATTTGGAACTATTCCTCAAAGGGTCTTAAAATGTTCATACCCTGTGACTCAGTGATATCAATACTAATTATATACCCCCAAAGACATCAGATAAAGAAAGAAAAGGTTGCATTATGCAAAAAATATTTATTTTTTATATTAGCAGAGATTTGGAAACTGAGAGGGCACCCATCAACTAGGGAAAGGTGGAACAAGTTGTGGTATACTAATGTGATATAATACTACACTGTTTTAGTACGTTGTGTTTAATAAAAGGTAATTAAGTTTACTGACTAATTGTAAATGGGAAGCTTAACAGGGGTTGCTTATGAGCTACAGTAGTAGAAATAGCGACCCACAGTATTATCCTCTGGAGCCCCGAGAGTAGTCTCCCCTCTGGGACTGCAATTCGTGAGAGTGAATACAATTTGAGAGAGGACTCTTGAGAGTTATTACACTTCCAACCATGAATAACTGAGTATAATTCTACAAGGGAAAAACAAAATGGAACTTTAATAACACAAAGGACTTTCAATCAAAACTGAGCACAAACAAAAAATTGAAAACACAGGAGTTTAGAAAAATATAAAAGGGTAACTAGATCTGAGGAAATGAGAACCAAGATATTATCTGTGTGGTTTTAAATTAACTGAGAATTTTTTGCATCTAACCTAAAGCCTTTGATTAATTGATTGATTGAGCAGAAGGACCTAGGCCTTGCTCACACTCATTTCATCCTTGTTGCTGTTGTGTTCATCCATCATTACAGAAGACCACGCCAGAGAAATGATGACATGACTTGCACTTGACTTTGTTTTGAGTGAGGGAGGGATGTGCAGGTCACCAGCCTCACTTCTCCTCCAGAGTCATCTGAATCCAGTGACCTGATATTCATCAGGATGACTGGAGATGACCCAGGATGCAATGGAACATCTTGGCCCCTTTAGGCCAAGGCCAATTAGGTATTTTCTTAGGGTGAGGTAACACACATTTAGTGAATAGGCCTGTTTAAGAAGTAGTCAGGTGATGGGCCCTTTAATGAGGCAAAGAAAATGACTAAATCAGGCTGGGAGAGAAACAGCAACAGTTACTACTGATGATCACTCTTAAGCCAGGAGGGTCCAGAAAATAGCCCTTAAGTGGAGCTTGGGCAGGGGTCTAGTGTGGCACAATCTATGGGCTTCAGCTTCAGAGTGCAGTAGGTTTAAGGTTTAAGCACAGGACAGGAAATGAAAGGAAATGTATTTAAATAAATGTAGAGATGTACTGTCAGACAAACCAAAGGTTTACTTTCCAGAATTAGACAAAATAATAACAAAAAAAAAATTTAAAGGAGCAAAAAGTCAAGAATTTCAAGGAAAATAATGAAAAAAGTAGGAATGAAGGAAGCGTAACATGACCAGATCTCAAACTACATTACAAAGCAGTAAGAACAGTAAAATCAAAGAAGAAGATCATCCTTACAAATGACTCAACAGAGAAATTCCTGCCTAATAATGATACTGGGACTAACAGGCAGGGTGTTACTGATTCAGGTGCCAGTCCTCCCATACATATACAAAAGAAATACAAAATGATTGAGGGAGGGTCCCTAACAAATGGAGGGAACCAGAAAAATTTTGTTCCCTCCTGGGAGATAACACTTGATCTGAGCCTCCAAAAAGAGCTGGCTGGTCCCAGAAGCAGAGGCGAGGAAGGAGCGCCTTCCATGCATGTGGAATGGCTGCCTGCTACATGATAAGGAACTGTCACATCCCTGGAAAATACTTACTGTAAGCTCCTCTAAGGTAGGGACTCTATTGTTCTTCATCTTTATAGACTCAGTACCAAGTACAGGGACTTGTACAACACAAGTAACTTAATAAAAGTTTGTCAATGGATTAAAACAGTCCTTGGATGTAGTGATGCAGGCCTGTACTAGGGCATTTTCACTAAAAATAGAAAAGATTGGAGGTCTGTGAAAGGTACTGTGAAGATACAATCAACAAGATTTGAAAATGCTGTGAATGTGGGTGGTGAGGGAGAAGGAGGCAAAGATAACAGCCAGGGTGACTGAGTTAATGGCAGTGCCACTGACAGAAATAGGCACATGAATTAGGAGGAAAAAAATAAAAGAAACAAGAACATGAAAGCCTGCATGGGAAAATGATAATATACAGAGGACTTTATGTAACTGATTTGTCCCTCCAAAAATCATCAAGCCAACTGGTATTTTTTCCTCAGAGAAAATTAAGGTGCCTCTCAAAATGAACATACAGCACACATACACAAATGATAAATAAAAGAAATGGATATACTAGACATTATATTAGAAAATATAGAATACCTGGAATAATAAGAAATAAAAAACATGTGATTTCATCAGTAAGTACATGTGAAAAATACTACATTGCTGACACCCTAGAGAAGTCAGTATTCTGTATGAAAACGAATCATCTATTCAAGTCAACAAACCTTTGTTTAACACCTGCTGTGTGCAGAGGACTGTGCCAGGCACTGAGAGCCACATAATATTTTGCACACACTACTTTCTGTCCGCAGAGCGCTTATGACCTATTAGCATGTAGCCTTGTGAATGCAGGAAAAAATGAGTATTTCCTTTTTACCTAATTATGGAACCTTTACCAGTATTTCTCTACTTCAGTTCATTTTTATTAAATAAGGAGAGAGCACAGCAATTTTGCGTGGAAATGGTGTTCCCAAATGTCACTGGAAAAGCAGTGGCCTTCCTGCCCCAGATATTTTATAACACCAAGAAAAAATGCCAAGAGGCCGGCAGCAGGAGCAAGTCGTTCAGACCTTCCATTGCAAAGGTTTTCATGTGCTCAACTCTTCACATCTTCTTGTCATATTATAGCTTCACAATGTTTTTCATTGAGATTATATGGGTAATTTTTAAGTCAGAAAAACAAAGTATCGACTGCTAAAAGAACTAATTAATGCCTTGTTTTCCTCAGAAGATGTGTTAGTTTAAGACACACACAGTATGGGTCTGCATCCCCACCTAGAGATACTCAACTTTTCACACTCCTGTTGGGGATTCTAACTGTCACAGTCTTTCCTGATAAGGTTTGTGGATTTCTCTTAAAGTCAAGGAAATATATGTAATTAGGATGATGTCCTAAACTTGATTTTGAAAGGGAAAGGTTAGGGAACGAGCCCCTGGCAGGCTGTATGGCCAGGCCTCCCCAGGCAAACCAGTATTAGCCCACTCTAGAAGGAAGGCCAGATTTCAGGCATGCCAGGTTTTCATCAGGTTTCCAGGGAAACTTGCAAGAGCTTAAGTCCTCCTCCTAACATGAGTCTAGGACAGTGCTTCTCCAAATTTTCCCCCCTTTACATTCTTGAAAACTGAAGACTTCCCAAGAGTTTTTGTTGATTTGGGTTGTAATTGATCAATATTTAGAAATTTAAACATCTCAGCATCATTATGAAAAGAGGCGTGACTTTTCAGACCCCCTAAAATGGTGTCAGGGACCCCCAGGAGCCCTCAGATCATGGTTGGAGAACCTAAGCTAATACAGACAACTCCAATACCACTAAGTACATTAGAATCGCCAATTCCATCGAGACATGCCTCCAAGTGTCTGTCACGACCAAAAATTACACTGATTGTGATTTTCACTTGGAATGAAGGTTAAACTTCAAAGCATCCAAATGTTTGACTTAACATCTAATTGTGCTAAAGCTATGAAAATGTATGTGGTATGTCAATTTTCATTCAGAAACAGGACAGATATTAAGTTGGATGTTTCAGTAAGTAACCCTAATTACAATATATTCTTTTGCTTAATGCATTTTAAATATCTAACTGGCCTTTATTAAAATTGATGGGCATACTGATTATGTAATTAAGGTACATTATTAAAACACCAATGTGTTGATGCTAAGAAATCTACTTTTCTTCAACTCAATTTCTAATATCTTATTTTCTCTTATACTTATGTCTGAAACATCTTTTTACTAATAACACAAGTCAGTTTGCCCTTAGTGAACTTTTTCCTACAATAAAGACAGTTGCTAATCCAATTAGATGAGAACATTTTCTTTTAAAAAATCATGCCAAATCCTAGGTAAAAGCAAAATTCAACTATGTTTTTATGCTAACAGATAATATAATCTACTGGGCATCTTCTTCAGTAAGGTTACTAAGCTAGTAGCTGTGGACGCTGGAGGAAGGCATGTAATAAAGCCTCTCATGATATTCTTGCAGAAAAGATGAAGAAATATGGGCTGAATGGCAGGATATTTGGATCAGTTTAGAACTACCTGAAAGAACTAAGTGAAAGAGTACAAAGAGAGGAACACTGCCAGTCAAAAAGGTCTGCAGATGAAGATTACAGGAACTTATTCCCAGCATTTTCCTGCAAATAATTTTCAGTCATTTCTATAAATGCCTTAAAAATATATTTGTTGTCTGTGTGCACATGTGTGCACATGCATGTATGCTCCTCCAGTTCAACATGTTTATGTTCATCCTTCGTTGCTGAAGATCATGCCATCAGAGAAATGATGACATGACTTGCACTTGACTTTGTTTTGAGTGAGGGAGGGCTGTGCAGGTCACCAGCCTTACTTCTCCACCGGAGCCATCTGAATCCAGTGACCAGATATTCATCAGAATGACTGGAGATGACCCAAGGATGAGGCAATTGGGCTTAAATGACTTGCCCAAGGTCACACAGCTAGTGAGTGTCAAGTGTCTGAGGTGAGGTTTCGAACTCAGGTCCTCCTGACTCCTGCACTGGTGCTCTATCCACTGCACCACCTAGCTGCTCCTCAACCAATTCAGAGACAACACAAAGATGGGAGTGATAGCCAATGTATTCGATGAACAAATCAAGATGTAGAACTCTAGGAATGTGGGACCAAAACAGCCCCCAAATGACCACTTCTGTACCTCGTGGTGCTTCCTAAACCCCTTCCTAGCGATGTTCCTTTCCAAATTTAAAGTAGGCCAGTCCTTGGGAAAACAGTTCACTGCTACATTCCACCCCCTCCAGGTCTTTCCAGCTGGGTTGGGTTTGGTTAGAGCTTATATTCCCCTGGTATAGTCTCAAGTCAATTGGAGTTAACTGTGACATTTCTCATAATTAATCTACAAAGCTGAAATTTAGGGACACAATTATTATCTTAATAATTTCCTTCCTAAATGTTATATTTCACTAACTTCTCTTTGGGCATTTCAGATAGTGGTATATTAAATCACTCGGTGCCTACAAAAACAGCTTTATAACGTCTTTGATCTTCCAACAAGTGGATGTGTGAGGATGGTGGGCAATGAAAAAAAATGGTCAAGTTGCTATTCACGTACTCAAAGGCAAAGAATAATTTATGGTTATGAGTATAAACAAGAAAACTGCTCAGTTTTATATTTTGCTTTTAGTTCCAAAGCTCTATTGTTACTTTATGTCTCAAAACTTCATTTCTTCACTATTATATCAAAGAGACTCTTCCTGAATGAATTCTTTAGAAAAATAATACATTTTCCCAAGATAAACTGCACTCATCAAAAATGTCCTCTAAGGACATGGACGGTATCCTGACTGAAATCACACAACTCTCACACACAAATCAATATTCCAAGGGTACTATGATGTAGGAAATCTTTTATCTTTAGTGTATAATGCCACTTAAAGTGTTTCTATTTAATACCTAATTAATGTGGTTGACTTTTCCCTTAATTCTAAAACTCAGATAAAAGTAAAACAACTAAGGTTTTTCCCCTGGGCACCAGGATGGTTTATGATGCTCAAAGTGAACTACTACAGGTATAATAACGATAATTATGATAGTATGCAAAGTGCTTTACAAATATTAGCCCCTTTGAGTCTTACAAGTTTGGAAGGTATGTATTAATATTACCTCCATTTTAGAGATGGGAAAACTGAGGCAAAGAGATTTAAGTGACTTGTCCAGGGTCATGCAGCTAGTAGGTATCTAAGGTTAGCTTTCAACTCAAGTCTCCCTGACTCCAGGTCCATTGCTCTATCCACTGTGCCACCAAGCATTATACAATTCTATTACACCTATTTGACTGAGCAAATGTATTAAAATACAAACTTGCATAGTAAAGAGTTTTCACATTTTCAAAAACAGATGTTTTGTCATAATCTGCTTTGCAAGTATCCTTCTCAAACTTTAATCTAAAACTGGATTTTGGAAATATAAAATTCCAAGTCAGAGGACCCTCCTTTGAGGAAAAGGATCAATCTCAAATGTACAATGTACAACACAATCTACAAGGAGATAGTGCAAGAACAGCACAAGAGTTGCCAACTGCTCATATGGAGCACATCTCATCAGGTCCCCTGAGAACTTTGCATGGAAGTGATTCAGCTTCTTGGGTGCTTCCAGACTGGGAGAAGTAATAGTTGAAGAGTCTATATGTTGTATGATCAGCTGGGAATGACTTAGCTCTTGTCAGCATACAATGATCCAAGACAACTGTGAAGGACTTAGATTAAGAATGCTCTCCACCTCCAGAAGGGCTGCTGGGGTCTGACTGCAGAACCAAGTATACCTTTAAAAAACTTCCTTTATTTTACTTGGCTTTATTTTGTCTGTGTTTTTTTCACAACATAACTAAGATGGAAATGTGTTTTGCATGACTGTGCATGCATAACCTCAATCAAATTGCCTGCCTTCTCAATGCAGGCAGAGGGAAGAAAGGGAGGGAGAGAATTTGGAACTCAAAAAATGTTAAAAATTGTTTTTAAATGTAACTAGGGAAAAGAAATATTAATTTTATAAAAAAATGCATGAGTTGACAGTGAGTGTAACTGAAAAGAGTAATTGGGCAGTTTGGCAGCACAGTGGATACAGCGCTGGGCGTGGAGTCAGGAACCCTCTTCTTCTCGAGTTCAAATCTGGGCTCAGACACTGACCAGCTGTGTCACTTCACCCTGTTGGTGTCAGTTTCCTCCTCTGGAAAATGAGCTGGGAAAGGAAACGTCAAACCGCTCCAGTACCTTTGGCAAGAAAATCCCAAATTGGGTCACAAATAGCTGGACACAGCTGAAACAACTAAAAATGGGAAGAGCAATTAAAAACCTCCATAAACAAATGGACCCTTTTGTTGTCAGTGTCTGTAGCAAGGGACAACTCGCAGCTCACTGTGTGGGTCCCTCCACTACGTACCACAACTCCAAACTGTTCAGGCTCACAGAGGTCATCATAGTCATTCTTCAGCTGGGCTAAGGCACTAAGTTCCTTCTGCTCAGGAAGATTCTTTACCAGGTTCTGAAAGAAAGTAATGAGTGTACAGAAACATATTGTTAGATAGGTCCTAATGTGTATACTGAACAGCAAATATTTCAGGAGAGGAGCTCTAAGACAAAGTTTTCACTATGGCTCCTGGCTAGCATAAAGAAGGGGTGTGTACTATACTCTTCTCCACTGGAAGGGACAGTAAGTCAAAAGGGCCACAACATTGGAATCATGAGCATTTCTGAAATGTTGTCAGCAGTTTTCCATCCATTAGCTTATCTTGTAACTTAGCTTGTAACAAGCTCTTGAAGCAGATACTATAGAAGTCATTACTCCCATTTTACTGATAAGGAAATGGCAGTTTTGCCCATGGCATGGTACAAAAGACTTTGGAGCCAGCATTAGAACTACAACATGTTCCCATTCCAGATGGTCATGAGAAGGGTCAGTTGTTTATGCTCCATTCTTGGCTGCTATATAGAACTTCCCTTAACATGTGAGTAACCAGAAAAGGCACACAGGCATACAAATCATGCATCAATCTCTCTCTTTTTCTCTTTGATATTTTTAGCCAAAGAAAAGTTTGAACACATTGATAGTCTGAGCTCAGTACCAATCCTGTGGCACAGTTGCTCTGTAAAAGACTGCACTTGATTATGGAACGGTTTATTCTCAAACTCCCATATTTTAAGTTATTGGGGTTTCAGAATAAATCAGTGACTAAGGTTGCTGGACTTCAACAATAAATTCACTGGGCTTGTGTCATGTTCATCTCATATTAATTTATATTATAAAGATGTAAATAGCATTTCAAAATTAAATGAGTTGCTGGGCCTTTACTAGGTAGTCAAATTATTTCCATCTTCATTTTTTAATGGGAAAAGTTTTACAAACTAAAGCAAACATATACAGGCAGGTTCCATTGTATGGTAATGTAGGAATCTAAAAGGAGAGAAAGAGAATTGGCTTGCAGCTGCATGCAAATTCATACTTCAAAAACTACCTACACTTTACAAAATTTTGTAAAAAACTTCTGGCCAACCTACATCTGATAAACTGTACTTGGTCAAAATGAAAATTCCCCATTATCAAAAATGGCACTATTTATGCACACAATACATCCCTAAGTTTAATGGGGAATTAAGCAAAAATGATAACATCTGTTGCATACTCATGTTTGGTGCCTGGGAGAATAAAAATTGATTAATACATTTGAACATCTCCAGCTAATCCTAGACTTTGGGACAGCTCTAATAGTAGTCATGTTAGCCTTCAACCAACACGTGAGGAAACTATAGAATTTCAATAGGTTAGGAACACGATATTCCAATGTAAGACAGACATTGACACAAAGCTTTAGGACAGGGGCAAGCACCTGACTCCTACCCAATGACATCCAAGGCAAGGGCAGTTCTGACTTTTCTGTATCACATGCTTTGGTTTCTTTTTCTCTTCATTCTTTCCCCTCTCTCTACATTTTGCTTTCCCTTGGAGATAAAGACACTGCTAGCCTGTGACTTAGGAAATATATGGACACATATATAACTGTAAAAATCATCTGGGGAATGGAAAAAATTTGCATTATTCATTATAGAACTTTTTTTAATGTAAAGAAAAGGGTAGATTCAGAGTTATACATGCAGAAAAAAATAAGTGAAGATTAAAGATTTATTTCTGTCTGTCCAGAGAATGGGGAAAGGAAATATGAAAAAAACTCATCTTTTCAAAATCAAAATACCTGTTGATGCATGAAGATTATTCATTTTTTGTTTGCATGTTGTTAATGGGATTTTGTGAAGTATTCCATTAAGAAAAAGAAAGACTGATTCTGATAACTTGAGTGTTTTTCACTGCAGTGAAAACTAAATTAGAAAGATTAGGGATAATGTTATTAAAATTAGGAAAAAACAATTACACATATTCCAAAGTCTCTATCTCAAAGATAAGTTTTAACTACTAAAACAAATATTAGGGAATGGATAAAACCCCAAGAGGAAATGCGCTTGGCATGGAGACCTTTCCTTGTGTTACTCCATCCAATGTGTACTCCTCTAGTCCTTTCAAAATCCCCATCCTACAGGGCCCCAGCAGGCCCTAACACGCTCTTGGCAGTTCTACAAAGGCGATCCACTCGTGGAGCTTAGACTTCTTCTCATTTAAGGCCCGTTTTTCCCTCACAAGACAAATGCTAAACAAATAACAATGGCCAGTAAAGTCTCCAGACGAAATGGACTTCTCTTGAATTTGTGTTACATTAGACTTTCTAGTAAGGCTGGAAGTGTGAACGGGTGGTCGATTCAGCTGACCCTCAAATCTCACACTGCTGGTGACCAGTTGGCCAATCCAACATAACAACGCTAACAATAACAACTAGAAATATATGCATATGTATAGTACCCACTATGCGCCAGGTACTGGGCTAAGCACCTTACAAATAATATCTCATTTGATCCTCACAACAACCCTGAGGTATGGATGCTATTATCATCCTGATTTTATGAAGGAGGAAAATGAATCAAACATAGATTACATGACTTAACCAAGGCTGCACAACTCGTCCATGCCTGATGCTGGGTCTGAACTCATGTTGTCCTGATTCCAGGCCCTGTGCTCTATCTACTGTACTCACTGCCTCCTGACACTATTTACATATTTTTACTCTCATATGTAATTAATGGCAATTCTGCGACATGATAATGTAAAAGCAAACACCTACTTGGAAGGCAAAACAGCTGGGATGAGGAGTGAGAAAGACAGAGGTAAGTATTGTCAGTGTTGTCACTAAACAGGTAAGTCCTTGGGATTCCTCTACTTTCAGTGAAAAGCACAAAAATGTGGAAGTCAGCACCCTGAGTGAGGCCACTGCTGCTGATGTCCTCTCTAAGCCAACAGAAAGGATGAACAGTCCTTGAGGTGAATGCCCCCCACTCTTTTTCCCCTGAGATGTTATTGCTTAATGTCCAGCAAATGGAAAACTAGTTTAGGGTTCATGGTTTAAAAGGTTCTAAGTTTCAGCCTGAAAAATATCAATGAGCTGAAGTTGAGAATCAAAACTAAACCAAGAATTCTGCCCCCCCCACCAATCCTCCCAATAAGGAAACTGTCCCTATTTGAATAGATTTTTCTCTTCATCTTTTAGAGATCACAACCTCCATTTTCCAATGACTGTCAGTGTAAAGAAAAAGAATTCCATTCAACAAAACAGGGACCTTGAACTACTTTCCCTGTTTCTGCAATTCCTCCACAAATACTTCCAAACTTTATTTTCTTTAAATGTTAATTGCCCACTTAAAGGTTAGTTTAGTGCAGGTACTGAACCCTGATGCCCTTTCCTTCTTGCCAAAACATAACCTTTCTTTCTTGTCTCATATCATCTCATTAAGTCATTCCAGTATTAGAAGAACATATTAAGGGTTCTTTATGTTAAGATAATTTGGTCCAATTCAACAAATATTTAGTGAATAGTGTCAGTAAGAGACTTTTCCAGCATTATGAGGGACAAAAAGATACACAAGGCACTGATTTACCCCTTGCCAGCAACTGTGCTAAGTGTTGAGGATACAAAGCAAGGCAAAAAAAAAAAAAATCCAGAGCCCCTGCCCTGAAGTAGCTCACAGCCTAAAGGGGGAGATAAAAACATGGAAAAAACAACGTACAAACAAGAAGTATACTGGACAAACTGGGGACAGTCTCAAGGGAAAGGCGTTAAGATTAAGGGGCAGGCTTCTTGCAGGAGGCAGGGCTTTAGATGAAACCTGAAGCAAGCCAGGGAAGCCAGGAGTCAAAGACAAGGAGGGAGACATTGAGAAGAGCCAGCAAGTGCTGAGTTTTTGGACATGGAATGGCACATCAATGTAGACGAGTGAGGAAAATGGCAAAGAAGTCAGAGTACTCAGAAGGTAGTAAGGTATAAGAAGACTGGAAAGACAGAAAGTTATAAGTTCAAGTTATAAAGACTTTGAAAGCCAAATAGAGGACACTATATTTGATCCCTGACAGAACAGGGAGTCCTTGAAATTTACTGAATAAGAGAATATGGTCAGATGTGCATTTGGGAGGATTAACTTGAAAGCTGAGTGTAGGGTGGACTGAGGAGGTGAGAGATTTGGGACAGGGAAAACAACCAGTATCTACTGGAATAATTTATGCATGAAGTAATGAGAGCCTACTATAGGGTACTAATGGCATCAGAGGAGAGAAGGAGTATATGAGAGAAGCTGAAAACGACAGAACTTGACCACTGATTGCATATGGGAGGTGAAAAAGAGTCAGGAATCTAGGATAACTACTAGGTTATCAACCTGGTTGACTAGAAAGTGGTGGTATCCGGTACAGTAATATGGAAATTTGGAAGTGGGGAAGCTTTAGGGTTAGGGGAAAAGATAATTCAATTTGGGACATGTTGAGTTTAAGATGTTTATGGGACATTCAGTTTGAAATGTCTAAGAGACACTTGGAGATATAAGACTGGAGGTCAGCAGAGAAGTTAGGGACAAAATGTGTATCTCTGAAAATCATTTGCATGGAGCTGATAAGTGCAACCATGAGAGTTGATAAGATCTCTATGTGAAATAGCATAGATGGAGGAAAGAAGATGAAACGCGTTTCATGAGGAAAAAAAGTTTACAGAAGCACAAAGGAAGAAGATAATTTTAGCTGGGATGTAAAGGAAAAAGTATCATGGAAGAAGTAACATTTAAGCTAGACTCTGAAGGATGAACAACATTCTGAGTAGCAAAAGGCCATTTCACGAACGTAAGAAAACAAGAACAGGAGCAGCAAAGCAGCCAGGATATTTGAGGGTACATCAAGGCCCCACCCAAATCTCTTTCTGTAGGTTTTGTGAGCATAACCTGTTACCTTTATAATTAAAGCTCTAAACTAGAATAGTACCTCTAACGTACAACATATAAGGTTGTTCCATGGAGCCACCATGTGTTTTAAGCAGCTAATTCAAATGTTTGCTGTAAGAGTACAACAACACTGAGACTGGCTTAAAAAGTTTACCTTTGCAGATAAGGAGAGGATTAAGGAGAAGCAAAATGACATAATGGAAAGAGTTGATCTAACAGCCATAAAGACTTAGACTAGAATGGGGCAGAGCCAAGATGGCATAGCAAAAGCAGAGATCTCCCCAAAAGCCCTCCAAATATCTGCAAAAATGACTAAACAAATTGTAGAGCTACAGAACCCACAAAACAACAGAGTGAAACAAATCCCCAGCCTATGACAACCTGGAAAGTCAACAAGAAGGGTCTTGCACACCAGGCAGGGAGCAGAGCACAGTCTGATGTGGGACACATTAGCACAGACTGGCCTGAGCAGGACTCAGGGGACTGAATCATTGGCAGCTGTGGCAGTTTCCAGACTTCTCAACCCACAAACGCCAAAAAGGTCAGTGAAAAACTCTGTGGGATCTGGGTGACAGAGGAGGATAGAGTCTGGCCAGATCTGGCCCTAGCCTCAGGGTGGTGGTGGTGGTGGTGGTGGTGGCAGCAGCAGCTGTGGTGGCAGAGGCTGCTTCTGGAGCTCTGGGTCCACAGATGGTGGGGTATCAAGAAGTTGATACAAAATCCCTGAAGCCTGGGACAGTACATCTACCCCTACTCCAACACCTATCCTCACCCAAAGCAGAGTTCTACGTTGCCAAAGAGTTAGAAAGTCAAGTGTTTGGCAAGATGAGTAAACATCGTAAAAGAACTCAAGACTACAGAATTTTACTTTGGTGACAAGAAAGACAAGGGCATACAACCAGAGGACAGCAGAGTCAAAGCTTCTACATTCAAAGCCTCCAAGAGGAATATGAATTGGTCACAGGCCATGGTGGGGCTCTAAATGGATTTTGAAAATCAAGTAAGAAAACTAGAGGAAAAACTGGGATGAGAAATGACAGCAATGCAAGAAAACAATGAAAAGTCAACAGCTTGCTAAAAGAAACTCCCAAAATACTGAAGAAAATAACATCTTAAAAATACACTAACTCAAATGGCAAAAGAAGTCCAAAAAGCCATTGAGGAGAAGAATGTCTTAAAAAGCAGAATTAGCCAAATGGAAAAGGAGGGCCAAAGGCTCACTGAAGAAAGTACTTCCTTCAAATTAAAATGGAACAAATGGAAGTTAATGACTTTATGAGAAATCAAGAAATTATAAAATAAGACCAAAAGAATGAAAAAATAAAAGACAATGTGAAGTATCTCATTGGAAAAACCACTGACCTGGAATTTAGATCCAGGAGAGAGAATTTAAAACTACTGGACTACCTGAAAGCCATCATCAAAAATGAAAGCTTTCGTCAAAAAAGAAGAGCCTAGACATCATCTTTCAAGAAATGATCAAGGAAAACTTCCCTGATAGTCTAGAACCCAGAGGGTAAAATAGAAATGGAAAGAATCCACCAATTGCCTCTGGAAAGAGGTCTAAAAGGAAACTTGGTAGGAATATTGTAGCCAAATTCCAGACTTCTCAGGTAAAGGAGAAAACATTGCAAGCAGTCAGAAAGTATTGTGGAAATACAATCAGGATAACAAAAGATCTAGTAAGGGATCAAAAGCCTTGGAATATGATATCCTGGAGGTCAGAGGAGCTAGGATTAAAACCAAGAATCACCTACCCAGCAAAACTGAGTATAATCCTTCAGGGGAAAAAATGGTCATTCAATGGAATAGAGGATTTTCAAGCATCTCCAGTCATCCAGAGGGAAAGTAAGGCCAGTGGATCTCTTGAACTTAGTACTTTGGAGGTACAGTAGGACTCTAGACAAGTGTGTGTGTGTGCGTGTGTGTGTGCACTAAGACCAACACCAATATGGCAGGTACCCAGGAGCAGATAACCATTAAGATAAGGAGGGAAGAAGTGGTTCAGGTCAGAAATGGAAAAGCCAAAAGCTTTTATGAGGATCAAGAGAGGGAGTAGCTGCTGTGCATTTCTGGCTTGAGAAAGAAATGGAGATACCAAGTCTCCAGAATTAAAAAAAAAAACAAAACCAAAAACCTTTTTAAAGGCAATCTTCTGTTTTAGAGCCATACCATGCATAATACTGGTGCAATAGAATATAAACAGATCTTGCCAAGCCCTGGCATAATGCTCCAAACCTCCCTACATGACATTAATCAGTGATCTGCAGAGCAGTCCAGCTCTAGGAATACAATCTGTCACCTTGCTCCTACCTTCCCCCTTTCCATGCAGACCTTGGGCCTAATCTGACTTTCTCTGATTCTCCTATTATGCTCCCTCAATGCTGATCCACTGAGTCCCCTGTCTTTTTAAGGAGCTAGCCCTCATCGTATTGCTCTTCAGCTCAGTGTCTCCGAAACTGACTGCGCCATAGTCACTGATTGCTCTGCCTAACACTGTGTCATTATGAGAGTAAAGTATAATAAGAGGCAGCATACATCCAGTAATTACACTCCCCAGGGGGAGCTTCTTCACTGTCTTCCCTTTAACATCCTTCTATCTCTGACCTATGCACCAATTCCAATATCACCGGCAGTCTGCAGGGAATTTTCCATATGGCTGTCCCACCATACTCTTCAGAAAATAAGCCTAAAAGATAAGGCATGCATTTTCTTCAAATACGTTCCTTTTCTTAATTTCCTTTTTTTTGGTCAATATCACAACCATTTTCCTCATTAGAGCTTGGCAGAAGGGGAAGAGGACTAAATGGAGAGTTAGAAAAGACCTGCATTCAAATCCTGACTACAACACTTATGAGTTGTGGGAACATGGGCAAATTATTTAGGCGCAATGGGCATCAAGATTCTCATCTATACAATGGGAAAAACAGTGTTACTGTTACCTACCTCACAAGAGTAATATAAGGAAAGAGAGCTTTGCAAGCAGTAAAGTCATCCTTGGTCCCTCGTATCCAATCAGCCAGCAAGTCCTGCCCATTTTCCACTATCTTAGGTTCAAATCTGCCTATCCATTTTCAAGTTCAGACAAAAACACATGGGACTTAAGCATTTTCTAATTTAAGTTCAATTAAATTCCTCAAAGCTTTCTAATTCTGCATTCTATATTAATACAGGTTTACAACTCCTGTAATTAAAAAAGAAAAGTAATTGAATACATTATGCATGTAAAACAACTCCCACAAATGTCATGATCTTATTTGCAAGAGAAATCTATCATTTTTAAATTAATTTCTATGATTCATAATTAAGCTAAAAGATATTTATCAAAAAAATACACTTTTGGTGCCAACCATCTTTTGTTTTGTTTCTGTCTCAATTTGTGCTTAAAGAGAATGGCAAAAAGAAAAAGAAAAAAGAAAAAAAAAGAAAAAAAATGGCAAAACATAAAGGCTTTAAATAATAGTGTTGAAATTCAAAGTCCTCCCAAACAATAGTCACACTCTTTTGAGGACCTGAAAGCACCTAACCCATGTGTGTCAGTATCTGCATTTGGAGATGCCCAGCAGTGAATGTACAAATGGCATTGCCAGAACATTTTCTTTTTTGTTAAAATAGACCCTTTTAATAGCTCATTAATTTTTTTTGGGTTTTTTTGCATATTTTTTATTTTTTTAATATAAATTTATTTAACTTTTTACATTCATTCACACAAAATTTTAGGTTCCAAATTTTCTCCCCATTTATCCCCTCCCCCACCCCAATACACCGAGCATTCTAATTTTCCAAATCACCCATCTGCCCTCTCTTCTATCATCATTCCCTTCTCTTGTCCTCATCTTCTCTTTTGTCCTGGAGGGCCAGATGACTTTCTATTCCCTATTAACGGTATTTCTTATTTCTTAGTAGCAAGAACAATACTCAACAGTTGTTCCTAAAACGTTGAGTTAAAAATTCTCCCCATCCCTCCCTCCCCACCCATTCCCTTTGGGAAGGCAGGCAATTCAATACAGGCCATATCTGTGTAATTTGGCAAATGACTTCAATAATAGTCGTGTTGTGTAAGAATAACTGTATTTCCCTCCATCCTATCCTGCTCCCCATTGTTTCTATTCTCTCTTTTGATCCTGTCCCTCCCTGAGTGTTGACTTCAGATTGCTCCCTTCTCCCATTGCCCTCCCTTCCATCCTCCCCCCCACCCGGCTTATCTCCTTCTCCCCCAGTTTCCTGTACTGCAAGATAGGTTTTCATACCAAAATAAGTGTGCATTTTATTCCTTCCTTTAGTCGAATGTGATGAGGGGAAACTTGTTTTTTTCTCAGCTCTCCTCTTTTTCCCTCCACTAAAATGTCTCCTGCTTGCCTCTTGAATGAGAGTTAATTTACCCCATTCCATTTCATCCTCTCTCCTCCCACTACATTTCGCTCTCACCATTTACCTTAATTTCTTTTAAGATATGGTCCCATCCTATTCAATTCACTTTGTGCTCTCTGTCTCTGTGTGTGCATGCATGTGTGTGTGCATGCATGTACATGTGTGTGTGTATGCGTGTGTGGTCCCACCAACTACCCAGATACTGAAAAGTTTTAAGAGTTACAAATATTGTCCTTCCATGTAGAAATGTAAACAGTTCACTTCTGGTAAGTCCCTTAAGACTTCTCTTTGCTGTTTACTTTTTCATGCTTCTTCTCATTCTTGTGTTGGAAGTCAAATTTTCTTTTCAGCTCTGGTCTTTTCATCAAGAATGATTGAAAGTCCTCTGTTTCATTGAAAGACCACATTTTCCCCTGAAGTATTATACTCAGTTTTGCTGGGTAGGTGATTCTTGGTTTGAGTCCTAGTTCTTTTGACTTCTGGAATATCCTATTCCAAGCCCTTTGATCCCTTAATGTAGAAGCTGTCAGATCTTGTGTTATCCTGATCGTATTTCCACAATACTGGAACTGTTTCTTTCTAGCTGCTTGCAACATCTTCTCCTTGACCTGGGAATTCTGGAATTTGGCCACAATGTTCCTAGGAGTTTCTCTTTTTGGATCTCTTTCAGGTGGTGATAGATGGATTCCTTCAATACCTATTTTGCCCTCTGGTTCTAGAATATCAGGGCAGTTTTCCTTGATAATCATGAAAGATGATGTCTAGGCTCTTTTTCTGATCATGGCTTTCAGGTAGTCCCATAATTTTTAAATTGTCTCTCCTGGATCTATTTTCCAGGTCAGTTGTTTTTCCAATGAGATATTTCACATTCTCTTCCATTTTTTCATTCTTTTGGTTTTGTTTTGTGATTTCTTGTTTTCTCAAAAAGTCATTAGCCTCCATCTGTTCCATTCTAATTTTGAGAGAACTATTTTCTTCAGTGAGCTTTTGAACCTCTTTTTCCATTTGTCTAATTCTGCCTTTGAAACCATTCTTCTCCTCATTGGCTTTTTGAACCTCTTTTGCCAATTGAGTGAGCCTATTTTTCAAGGTGTTATTTTCTTCAGCATTTTTTTTGGGTCTCCTTTACCAAGGTATTGACCCGTTTTTCATGCTTTTCTTGCATCTCTCTCATTTCTCTTCCCAGTTTTTCCTCCACCTGTCTAACTTGATTTTCAAAATCCTTTTTGAGCTCTTCCATGGCCTGAGCCCATTAGATATCTATTTTGGATGTTTGTGGTACAGAGGCCTTGACTTCTATATCTTTCCCTCATGGTAAGCATTGGTCTTCCTCATCAGAAATGAAAGGATGAAGAAACATCTGTTCAACAAGAAAGTAGCTTTCTAAGGTCTTATTTTTCTTCCCTTTTCTGGGCATTTTCCCAGCCAGTCACTTGACTTCTGAGATTCCTCTCCACCCTGCTTAGATCCGCCCAGCTAGTCCTTGGGGTCTGAGATTCAAATGCTGCTTCCCAGCCTCAGGGCTTTCAGTGGTGGGGCAGCTGCTATTCAATGCAAACTTAAGTTCTGGTGCTCAGGTGGGGGCAGGGCCGCCTCCCAGGCTCAGTTCCCTCAGGGGGTTTACGTGGAGACCTTAAGTAATGGAGCGGAGCTCCTGCCTGCTTGGGGAGCCCCGGTCTGCTGCTGTCCCTGTCTCTGCTGCTGTCTCCCAAGGGGGCCCGAGTCATGGAGACACCCCATGCTCCCCTTTCGGACAGCCCAGAAGTCTCTCTCACTGACCTGTAGCGCCTGTGGGTGGAGGGACTTTCATGGCCACTGGAGGTTCCGTCCCTGAAGCCTGCTCAGATCTGCTCCTCTGGGGCCGTGTGGCCAGGGCTGGGCAGGGGGGGGCCCCGCTATCCAGTGTGCCACGGACCTTTGGGGTTGGTTATTCAGGGCTCTCTGGAACGGAAATCTCCTCCACTGCATTGCTGTGCGGCTTGCACTGCTTCAGAATTTGTGGGGAGTTCTTGTTACAGGAAATTTGTGGGCTGTGGGTTCGGAGCTAGCATACGTGAGTCTTTCTACTCCGCCATCTTGGCTCCTCCCCCTCACTAGCTCATTAATTAAAAAATGTTTGTTTCCATCGCAAATCAAAAATAAAATGCTTTCAACCTTATCAGAGGGGCCCACATTCAGAAATTGTGGCTTTAAGAGAAGTGAACAGTCATCTGATGCTCCACACTTTCTTGTACTTCTTTATGGAAGAATGGGATTGGGGGTGGGGAGCCCAATTTGACAATGCCATAACTCTTTCTGGAGCACAAAGGCCAACTACATTAAAAACATGGTGAGCTGTCACAATGGACCCATTCCAGTAAGGGAGGAGTGAGGTACCAGGGGAAACCTCCTCCTTCACTAGATAGGAGCTCCTCCTTTCCAGAGCCAGGGGCAGCTAGATTCATATTCAAATCACTCTAAATAGGAAATCTGGAAATATAAAGAAAGGAACTTGTCAGAGCACTAGACTGAAAACATGATTGTGTTCTGAGATCCTCAGTAGTGCCCTACTTACATAGCTTCACTTGGCTGCCACCATGCTAACACTGGAAAGTTATCTCTGGTTCATGACTGTATAACATAATACAAGGAAAATTAATGACAGATACAAAAACGGAAAGGACCTCAATCCTCAAAGGTCATCTAGGTCAATTTCCTCATTTCATGGATGAGAAAACCAAGACCTAAAGAAGTTAAGTCAAACAACCAATATGCATTTATTAAGCACTACTGTATATGCCAAGCCCAGTGGTAAGTCTTGAGGACAGAAAGAAAAAAGATGACTCACTTTCCTGTGCTCTAGGGTTGAGCCAGACTAGCCTACTTGCTGCTCCTACAATCCATCTCCAATCTCTTCATCTTCCTGTCAGCTGCCCTTCTTTGTACCTGGAAAATACTTTATCTTCACCCCTCATCTCTTAGAATTTCTGCTTTATTTCTAGGCTCTGCTCAAGCATCACCTGCTAAATGAAGACTGACACAGTGTCCCACCCATGATTTAATGCCTTCTTGAAAATGCCTTGAACTTATTTTGTGTATCTTCTGCAAATAGATACCTACATGATATTTCCCCCCTTAAAATGCAAGCTCTTTGAGGGCAAGTAATGTTTCAATTTTGTTTCTATATTTCCAAAACAGACAAAAATACCTGGCTTACAGTAGGTACTTTACAAATGCTTGCTAACTGCTTTGTACATAAGCGAGACAATGGAATAATGGCAGACAGATGGTTGGCCTAACATCAGAGTTCTCCTCCTGTCTGAGACACATAAGAGGGTCACCATGGGCAAATCACTTACATTCTAAGTGTCCCTGGCAACTCTGTATAACTCCCAAGTCAGGAACTCATCATCCTATCAATGAAGGGAGTTTCCCCAGCAAGGTTTCCCATCAAGGAAGATAATATAATTCTCAAACCAATGACCAACCCTCCTGCTACCATAAAGGCATATTTAAAAGTCTACCACTAGTGCCTAAAAAAATCTTTAAGCCTATACAGATATATTATGTATCCGGTCAACAATTTTGTGGCTTTTCTCTGATCCCTCTCAAAATTATTCATATCTTTTATGGAAATGATCAAGTTTGAAGGAAAAAAAATGAAAGTTTTGGAGTGAAAGTATCAGCTTTAATATTCATAAATGCACAACTGAAATTAGTAAAATGAATGAATTCAAGCTAACTAGTTGAACAAAGAAAAAAATATTATATATCAAATCTTAAAGTTAGTTTTATCTGAAAGAATTCCCTAGAAGCAATATTCCAACTCTGTATCATGATAGCACATAACAGTGTATCTAACCTGGGGCATCAGGTTTTAAAGAGACATAATATCAATAATAGTCCTTGCTCCATTTCTTAAAAATTGATTGTTTTCCAAACTAGAAATATATGTACATATTTACTCTAATATACATTCATCTAGGCGATCCCACAGTTACTAAGTGTAAAACAATGAGATGGCAAAAAAGCAGGATAGATTCTCAATAATGTTTACTGAACACTATAAAAATAAATTGCTTATTACCCAGCATACACAAGATAGTGGGCCAAGATAGGATCAAACACAATGGTTATGTCATTCAATAAATAGGATTTTTCCCCTAACAACAATAATGATAATAGCTAACATTTACATAGTGCTTACTACACGTAAGGCACGTCGCTAAATAGTTTACAATTAAAGTCCCATTATTTTAAAAAGGTAAGGGCTAATGGCAATGGAAGAGAATTTGGGGCAGAAAAAAAGCAAAAGGGAAAGATACAAGGGAAGCAACAAATAATTAGATCAAAAGAATTCTGGACTAACTGCAATGTCAGGTCTGTATAGGGAAGGATCGCAGGTAGGCTTGATGATGTGGGGGCTCACTATGATGCTGTGCTGTCAGTCAGTCAGTTAAGAAGCACTTAGTAAGTGCCTACTATGTGATGAGCACTAGGAATACAAGAAAAGGCAAAACCATTTCCTGCTCCTGAGGATCATACTCTTTAATAGGGGAGGAAGGCAACATGTAAACAAGTAAGAGCAAAGAAGCAAGATACAAAGTGGGTGGAAGGTCCTTTCACAAGGGCAGGAACAAGCCACTAGAGGAGCATGTAAAAGGTGGGAGAAAAGCCAAGTCTTAAAAACCCAGAAGTGGTCATGAGGGATAGAACAATCTTGGCATGCCTGAAAGCCAATGGAAAGGCAGGTGACAGGAGAGGCAATGTTCTAGTCGAAGACCTGAGAGACGAATGAGGTGCAGAGGGGAACAAAGTATGAGGAGAGGAAAGGTGATGAAGGCTGCTAAATGCCAAACAAATTTCTTAATACTTCATGCTGGAGGTAATAAGCTGCTGCCAGAGCTTGCTGAACAGGAGGGGAACATGGTCAGACACAGGGCTTCTAAAAAAGCCTGTTGGCAGCTATGTGGAGGATGGATTAGAGGGAGGAGAAAACTGAGACAGAGAGCAACCTATTGCAACAGTACAGGCAAGAGATGGTAAGGGTCAAAAAGAGGTTCAGCAATGAGTGGCAAGAAGACGATGACAGGTGTTGCAAAGGTACAAACAAGAAGATATGTGAGGTCAGTGGGAGTCTAGGATAAGACCTATGCTGTGAGCTAGATGACTGAGAAGATGGACATTTGATACTCATCAGTCCTCTTTTTTTGGCTTTATTTCACAATTTTATGAACTTTTGTTCTTTATGATGAAGCTTATTATTTTTTAGCTCTATATAGTTATCATTTGGTATGTTGAGTGATACAAAACTTTAATAGGCAAATTAATTTGTAGTTATTTTCATTACAATAGCTACCTAAGAGCAAGTAATATGTCTCCAATCATAAGAGGATGGAGCCAAGAGAGCAGAGAGAAGGCAGGGACTACTCTGAGCTCCCCATCAAACCCCTCCAAAGAACTTTAAAGAATCCCCTAAAACAAATCCTGAGTATAACCCATCAGGGGAAAAAAACAGACATTCAGTGAAATAGAAGACTTCCAAGCATTCCCGCTGAAAATACAAGAGCTGAATAAAAAATCTAATATTCAAATACCAGTCTCAAAAAAAGCATAAAAAGGTAAACAGGAAAGGGTAATCATAAGGGACATAATAAGGTTAAACTGTCTACATTGCTACATGGGAAGATGATACTTGTAATTCATAAGAACTTTCTTCTTATTAGAGCAGTTAGAATGAGTGTGTATGTATGTACATTCAAACATATATACACACAGTGGGCATGGGTATAATTTGAATATGATGTGATGATATCTAAAAACAATCAGAGTTGAGGGAGGAATGCACTGGGAGAAAGGGAAAGGAGAGGCAGAATGAGGTAAATTGACTCACAGAAAAGAGGTAAGAAAGAACTTTTACAGTGGAGGGGCAACTAGCGAGGAATGCATCAGCCCTACTCTCACAGGAATTGGCTCAAAGAGGGAATAACACACACACTCAAATGGTTACAGAAATCTATCTTACTCATAGAAAAGTTGGAGAAGGAGATAAGAGAAGTGAGGAGGATACTCATAGAAGAGAGGGTGAATTGGGGGAGAGAGTAGTTAACAGTAAAACACTTTTTAGTAGGGACAGGGTGAAAGGAGAGAAAGAAAATGGAACAAATGAGGAAAACAGGATGGGGGAAAATGCAGTTAACAATCATAACTGTAAAAAAAATTTAAATCAAATCCCTCTGAAAAAAGGCCTCATTTCACAAATATATAGAGAAATGAGTCAAACTTATAAAAAGAAGAGTCATTCCCATTGATTCAAAAATATGAACAGCTTTCAGATGAAATAATCAAAGCTACTTATAGCCATATGAAAAAATGCTATAAATCAATATTGACTGGAGAAATGAAAATTAAAACAATACTCACACCTATAAGATTGGCTAATAAGACAGAAAAGGAAAATGACAAATGTTAGAGGCGATGTGTGAAAATTGCACTGTTGGTGGAGTTACAAAATGAATCAACCATTATGTGGAATAATTTGGAACTATACCCAAATATCTATAGCAGCTTTATTCTGGTGGAAAAGAACTGAACAGTGAGAGGATGCCCATTAATTGGAGAATGGCTGAACTAGTGGTATATGTTTGTGATGGAATACTTTTGTGCTATAAGAAATGAGGAGCTAGATGCTCTCAGAAAAACCTAGAAAGAACTATATGAACTGATACAAAGTGAAATGAGTAGAACCAGGATAACACTGTACAAAGTAACAGTAACACTGTTACAGATGACCAACTGTGGATGATTTAGCTATTCTAATCAATACAATGATGCAAGACAACTCTGAAGGACTTATGATGAAAAATGCTATCCATCCCCAGGGAAAGAAGTGACAGAAAAGAATGGTGAGAAAGAAAGAATACAGATCAAATCATAACTTTTTTTAAAAAATTATTTTTCTTGGATGATTTGAGTCTATGTTTTCTTTTACAACATTACTATGGGACTACCGTGTTCATCCTCATCGAAAGCATTTGACAACATGGCTGAAAACATCATGCTAAAAAGCAAAGGAGCAAGCACACGGTCCTATTTCACTCTATTATTGATGCTTTCAATGAGGACTAATACTGTACTGATGGTAAGTTCTTCAATTTGAAAAGGCTACAAGCCAAGACCAAAGTGGAGGGAGTATTGGTGCATGATTTTCTGTTTGCAGATGATTGTGCACTGAATGCAGCCTCTGAAGCTGAGATGCAACAAAATATGGATCAATTCTCTGTGGTCTGTGCCAAGTTTGGCCTAATAATTAACCCCAAGAAAACACAGGTGGCTCCATCAGCCAACACCACACCATCCATTTGTGGAACCATCAGTTACAACAAATGGAGAAGTTTTGAATGCTGTGGATAAGTTCACTCATCTTGGTAGTATACTTTCCAGGAATGTAACACATTAACAATGAGGTTGATGCACATATTGTCAGAGCTAGCTCAGTGTTTGGGAGGCTCTGAAGAAAAGTTTGGGAGAGAAGAGGTATTACATTGACTACCAAACTGAAGGTCTACAGAATCGTTGTGTTGACCTCATTGTTGCATGCCTGTGAAACATGGACAGTCTACTAGCTCCAGGCCAGGAAACTGAATCACTTCCATTTGAACTGTCTTAGGAAGATTGTGAGGATCACGTGGCAGGGTAAGGTACTAGACACTGAAGTCCTTCCTTCAGTTGAAATGTCAAGCATTCAAACTATGCTTCAGAGAGCACAACTTTGAGGGACTAGCCATGGGGTTCGAATGCAAAATGTACACTTGCCAAAAAGACTATTTTATGGAGAAGTCTCATGGGGCAGGCAATCACATGGTGATCAGAAGAAGTGCTGCAAGGACACTCTCAAGGTCTCTATCAAGAACTTTGGATTTGACTATGCAACATGGGAGATATTGGCACAGGATCGCTCAGCCTGGCATGCCCACATCAGAAACTGTGCTGTGCTCTATGAGTAAAGCAGAATTGAGACAGCACAAAGTAAACGTTGGATGCACAGATTTGGAGTACCCACCCCAAATATTCACACAGACTGTCTGTGCCCAAACTGTGGTATAGCATTCTGTGCTCATATTGGTCTGATCAGCCACAGTCAGACACACTGAAACTTCACTTTATCATGGTGATGTCATTTTGGTCCTCTGAAAACGAAGGACAACAACCAATCAACTATGAAACTATGTCTTGCATGACTACACATATGTAACGTATATCAAATTACTTGCCTTCTCAATGGTGGCAGATCAGGAGGGAAGAAGGGAAGTATTTGTAAGGCACTTAGCAAAGTACTTGGCACATAGCAGGTGCTACATGAATCCTTATTCCTTTCCCATTTATTTTTACTTACTGTAACTTTTCAGAAAGTCAATATTTAACCCTCTAAGATTTTATAAACAATCTATCATGTCATTTGAAGAAACTGATCATTTTGTTTCTTTTCCTGGGCTTATTCCCACAATTTCTTTTAGTTATCGGATTGTTAGAGCTAGTATTGCTAGTACTATACTAAGTAATTTGGGTTATAAAGGAGACCTTTGCGTTACTCCTAGTCTCATTAGAAAGGGCTCTAGTTTATCCCCATTGAATGTAATGCTGCCTCTTTAAACCGATACTATTTAACGTATTTTCCATTTATTTCTGTTTTCTATTTTTTTCCAAACAAATGGGTACTGAATTGACAAGTTTTTTTTTCCTGCACCTACTGATAAAACATATGCTTTTTAATCATTCTTATTAATGTAATCTACTATATTTATAGTTTTCCCAATATTGAATCAACACTTCACTCTTGTTATAAAACCAAATTGGATACGCCATTTGGATATGTTGTTGTAGTCCCTTTGCTAATATTTTATCTCAATATTTTGCACTGATACTTACTATAGATATTGGTCCATAGTTTACTTTCTATTGATTCTAACTGGTTTATGTATTAAGATTAGATTCATGTCACAGGAGGAATATGGTAGAATTTTTTATGTTCCTATTTCTACAATTCTGGAATTAACTGTTCATTTAAAGTTTAATAGAATTCACCGGCAAATTCAGGTGGTCCTGGGAATTCTGTCTTTTGGCAGCTCATTTAGAACAGAGATGCGTTTATTTGAACCCTCTATTTCTTGTTCTGCTCATCTGGGCTTTTTACATTATTAAAAATATTCACTTGCTTCATTTAAATGATCAGTTTCATTGGAATGTGGTTGGGTAAAATAGTTTCTAATGATTTCATTTACTTCTTCATTTGTTTGGGATTCTTTTTCATTTTGATATCAGTAAGTGGTTCTCTTTCCTTTTTAATCAGATTACCTAATGCTTTATGTATGGTTATTTTAATGTTTATCTGACTATGAATTGGGCATACGGGTCTGTGTTTTCTCTGTCTGTTGATGAAAGGGTTTAGAGATCTAAAGTTTCCCCCCAAAGACTGCCGCTTTGGCCGCATTCCAAATATTCTACACGTTGGCTCACTGCAGTCATTCTCTTTGCGAAAATTGACTATGGTTTTTATTATCTGTTGTTTGACACACATCCGGTAGCATTGTTATTTAGTGTTGTCATGTCTTTATTTAACCAGCAAACATGTGCAGAAAAACAGAACCAAGAAACAATCTTTTATGGACCATAAAACAATAAAAATTATAATCCAAAATTGGAATTTGAAAAAATCATTTCAAAGGGAGTCTAAATAACATAATTAAGCTACTAAAGCACAAACCTGTACTAAAACTTTTGAGATACCCTGTATACATTAATCGTTAAAATATCTTTGATATCAAACCCTTTTCATAGAAATCTGATCCAAAGCTTTTCCCCTATTTGATGGTTTTCCTTAAGTATAACTAATTTTCTTTGTGCAAAAAGAAACTAACTTTCAGCAAGTACCAGAATTATAAAATAAACTCATGCAATCAGTCTATTAGAAACAACATTTGACAACTGAGAAGAGAATAATTTCAAAATGCATTAAATCTGTCACATAAACTACCAAGACATACTCAAATATATACATATACAAGATACTGTAGACAGAAATAAAAGATGACTTAAATAATTGGACAGATGTTCATTGTTCATAGTTGGACTGTGTCAGAATGATAAAAACGAAGACACTGTAAATAATTTTGTTCATCTTGTACTATACCAATCCAATCACCAAGGGATTACTTTATAACAGAAGACAAAATGATTACAGAATTTATCTGACTTTACAAAAGGCCTAGGATCTCTGGGGAAATATTACCTGAGAAGGAGGAATAGAGGGAGAGCAGCATTTGCTGACTTCAAAGTGTATTATAAAGCAATAATCGTTCAAAGTATTTGTGACTGATTAAAAATAGAAGGTTAATCACTAGCAAAGACCAGGTAAGCAATATGTGGGAGCAATCGAATCGTCAAGTAGCTTAGTTTTCAGTAAAAAGCAACTAAAAGAGAGGCAAGAACAGCTTTTGAAGAGTTCCTTTCTCCAATTTCATCCTTCCTGACATGTCTGCAATATGTGGCCCTGCTGAGTGATCACTGTCCAATCTTTACTCTCCTCCATGTTCTCACCAATCCAGAAGCTCCAAGTTCCTTGCTCTTCTTCATATACAATTCTCCATTTCCCAAATCCATGCTTTTGCTCTGCCCCACCCCCACTCCCCATCAGCCAAATGCAATTTTTTTTCTCTAAGATGGATGTGGAGTGGGGGCTGATGATTACGTACGTACATCTTTAGATGTTATCCATCTTTAGAAGCTTCTGTTTCCCCCAAGATGAAATCCAAACTCCTTACCAGGGCATTCAATGCTCATCATAATCTCACATCAATCAACCTTTCCTCAAACTATTCACCTTTACAGACACTTCACTCTATCCTAAATACCTTATTCATCATCCTGCAAATATATATTGACCTTGACTGACTACACTTTGGAGAAGACAAAACTAGTCACTGGGAATGTCAGCCTGATCTTTTTCCATGCAAATTTAACAGGACCCAACTCCAAACTCAACTCTTCCCCCAGTTTTCTTTAACCAGTCAATTAAGAAATTCTCACTACCTTAGCAATTAACCAGGATTTTGTCCTATACCATTTCCAGTCAGTGTAACTGAACTATTTTTGACTATTTTACATTAATGATGTCTCATTATTTCTCTTCCCTATTAGATAAGATGCATGAGGGTAGAGACTGGCTTATGCTTCTAGCCCAAGTCATTTTGTATAAGAACTCTGCAGAAAGACTCATCCTCCTACAAGAATCTCAAATCCTTGGAATAGGAGGGCTTATCCCAGGTAAGCTTATTGCCAAGGTCTGAGTTTGGTCTTTACAATAAACAAACAACCAGATAAATAAAAAGTAAACTCTCCACCAACTTGTAAAGATAATAGAACTAGGAAACTGCAAAGACAAGACAAGTAACGGAAATACCAAGTCAAGTCAATGTACTCACTGGTCTTCACGATTCACCAGGTGCTATACTTTACACAACACTTGACTGGGGATATTTGTAATTTAAGAGCTACTACTTTTTCTTTCAGAATTAGTAGCTTAATCTGAGTGTCTTCAATAGTAGCTACTGTCTTCAATAACAAACAGATTTGTAAACAAGTCATAGTAATTTTTTTTCTTATGCCAATATCAAATGTTCGAAAAGTTTAGCTTTCAACAGTTCATATAATTCTTACTGAAAATAAAACATTAAAAAACTGTTGGCTCATAACTTTTTAAACATTACCATCTAATTTTCAAAAATCAAAGGTCTTTTAAAAAAATATTTTCACTTCTGTTCAATCACTTGAAAAAAATAGAAAATAGTGATCAACAGAAAAGCAAACTCTGACTTGAAGTTTATGCTCAGTTCTCTTCCTACTTTATGTAAAAGTAAGCAGCATCATGATGGACCCTTGCAAAAAAAGCCCCTGTTTACGTACTGGGGAAAAGGGAATATCATAATTGCACTGTATTTCATTTTATTTTTTATCTGGAATTTGTGATTTCATCAGGGCAGCTAGTGGTATAATGGAGAGTGCTGGGCCTAGAGTCAGAAAGACTCATCTTCTCGAGTATTTGGACTTAGATACTTATTAGCTGTGTGACTCTGAGCAAGTCCCTTAACCCTGTTTGCGTCCGTTTCTTTCATCTATAACATGAACTGGAAAAACAAATGGCAAACCACTCTGACATCTCTTACAAGAAAACCCCAAACAGGGCCACAAAGAATCAAACAGGACTGAAAAACAACCCAACAAAATGTGATTTCATTAGTGTAGGGAACTCTGGAAAGGAAATCGTCCTTCCAGAACACATCAGCACTGAGAGGAGAAAGCATTTCAGTTTATAATCTTAGAGTGAGTCTCAGGGCACTGGAAGTTTGTGAATTGCTGAGGGCTTCCTGAATACAAGGCAAGCTCTCTATCACTGAGTCATGTTGTCTCATGCTTTTACAGAAAAAGCCTTCTAGTCTGATAGACACACTACTCAGCCCAGGATGATATCTATACTGTGACAGTTGAGTGGGAAGGAGAAGACAGTATAATCTTTATTGCCCACTTACAGAAAATGCCACCAGCTAGTATTTAAGACCAGAGTTCCCAGAAACTGTAGCTAAGGATTCAGCATAAAAAAATCCAACTCTGATTTTCCTTTCACATGTAGAGAAGGTTGCTACCCAATTTCCATCCAGCAATGAGACATGATATATGTAAGTTTGGTTCCTATGCCCATACTTCATAGTCCTATTAATCCAAGTCAAAGAACAGAGGGCACTTTCTAAATCACAACATTATAAGGGATTTTCAAGTCTATCGCACTATCTCCACCACTTGAATGAATCTGCTGAGTTTCAACAGCATGGGGACAAGGACTAGGAATTCAATGCAATGGAATGGAGGTTGGGGTTATTAGCAAAATTAGCAAAAGGAATGACATCCCATAACTGGAATTACGGAAGTACACCTCCTTAGCCTCAAGCCCTGCTACCAACCAGCCATGCTGTATGGAGCAAATTAAAAGTAAGGGAAGGAAATAATAGGTCAGAAAGTAGAGGAATAAGGGCAGAAACATTTATATCATTTCAGAAGTTATAATGAAAGTAAATAATAACACCTTTCTAGGTGTATAATCATCAGTCTTAAGTAGTTTCCACATTCCCCTGCCAGAAGGCCAGAGGATGGATATGCCTGCATGATTCATATCAGTTCCCTATTCCCAGAATATCCCAAACCTACCCAGTTCCCATATCTCTGCTTGCTGCAATCCTGAAGGACGATACGAAATGCCACTGCGTCCATGATGCCTTCCAAGTTCCTTCCCTCCCCTAACCCCTCAATTCCACAGAACACTTGTTTCTTTATCCTTCTATTCTACACTGACCACGTAGCACTATATCTGACAACTACCTGTATATGACTTCTACTACAGAGACGGAAGGAGCCGTATTGTCAGATCTAGGCATCACTCCTAGATAATAAGATGGTAAATGAGGTCTCTGTGTTCTTTTACTAAGCTGTGGTCACCTTCTTCTTAGTCAACATTATCTTATCTTTATAGTTATATATTCTTCAAAGCAATATTTATGGGAAAAGGTAATTCTTCATTTTCTTTGTGTTATATAACAGCTTACCATGAGAATTCAGGAAAAATATTATCAGCTGGTTAGTGAACAAGCATTTATTAAGTGTGTCCTATGTGCCAAGCACTGTAAGAAAACACTCCTCCCCCCCTCATCACAAAAAAGGGAACAATTAATATAAGAAAGGGGCACTTGATTGCTGTTGGACAAAGTGATTTTTTTTCACAGCCTCGCAGATTTTGAGCTAGAAATGACCTCAGAGGCCACTGGATGCAACACCCCCTCCCCCATCTTACAGAGGGAACAGGCTCACAGAGGAAAAACAACTTCTCCAAGGTCACATGAGTAGTAAGTAGTGGAGCTAGGTGTAGAACTAAGGTCCTTCACCATCCAATCTTTTCTCTACACCACAAGGTTTTATTTCTAAAGCTTCTTACCAGTCAGAGATGAAGGAGTATTCCATCAATATCCAACCAACATTTATTAAACACTTACTGTGGGCTAAGCATAGGGATCACCAATCAGACATGGTCCTTGACCACAGACAGGAGAAACACCACAGGTATAGAAAAGCAAAATAAAGCAATGAAGGAGGTGAAATAAAATGAGACTGAAAAATATACTAGAAGAGAGGTGCCCAACCTGGTATCACCACCACCATTACCTCCAAAAAAACCAAGAACATGCAGAAAGTTAAGAACCAACACAAAATTTTAACAGTGGGAAGAAATGTGTTGACTGATGAAGCAACTATCCAGTATGACTCAAGAGATCTACACTGAGGTTTATGGTCCCTACTAAGCAGTACAGACAGTTTTTTTAAGGGCAATAGGAAAATGCATAGTGGGAATAACTGGTCCATAGCACATTATCAAGGATGACTTACACTTAGGAACTGGCATCAAAGATTTTATTGAAGACAGGCATGACCAGAAAGGAAGGTAATCCTGCCATGGAGTTGAAGAAGACATGAAATGGACAGCCTCTGTGGTACAATGAAATCTCAAAATAGGAAGAGAACCAGACAAAGGTGACAGGTATATCATATAGATGCAGAAGATGTACGGAGTGGCAGAAATATGATGAAAAACACATGGAAAAAAGCAACTATTAAATTAGACAGTGAGATATGTCAAAGGACCCAAAGAAATGAAAATAGATTGCTGAGTCAAAGAGAAGTCCTAGGAAGGAAGCCAAGAGGAGCTACAAAAGACCAATGGATTAAGAAGTTTGGAAGCAAGAGAATGAAAATACCCACAGTATTCAGATAGGATGCTTTGCATATTTTTTATCATCTCATTAAAAGTAATTAATTACACATTTCACTATGATGATGAACTGGAAAAACATCTAATTATTGTTACTGTTATTGCCAACGTTTCATTTTCCCCTAAAGAACCATGAAAATTAACATAGTTAATATAAGTTGTTATTTAACAGAAAAATGCACTCAAGTACGATCTGACTGGCACTATAGCTTAACTGACATACTCAGGGTCTTTGGAGGTCATCAGCCCTGGGAAAGGGAGAGAGCACAGATGTACACCAAAAGATATAAGCGATACATACATACAGATATGCACACAGATGCTTCAGTGTTCTATGCTCTTCAGAATCTCATCATCTAGCAAGATGACATCAACTTTAAAACTCTTAAGCCCCCAGCTGCCCTTGCTCCTTGGCCCCCTCCTTCCATCTAACTGTATGGAGGGCAGACATTGCTAGGTTCCTCCCTGGTCCTCAATTTAAGGAGGGTAGCCAGGGTAATTATTTCATCATTTCCCACCAGGCAACATCCCTCTGAACATCTTAACACTCCCATACAAGGTATCATTCTCTCCCCTCCCTCCCCACTTTTAGTTGCTTTTTATGTGTTATCTTACCCAATTTGTGAACTCCTTGAGGGTAGGGATTATCTTTTTTGGCTTTCTTTGTATGCCCAGCACTTCACGCGGTGCCTGGCACATAGTAGGCACTTCACAAATGTTGTCTGATGGCCCAAAATAGAAAAATGACTGAAAAAGTGGATTGGGGCAGGGGGACAGCCTTAATATTAACTATAAATGTGAGAATAATTATAAGAAGTAGAATGTAATTGTGTTTGTAAGAATACTTACGTTCTAAAATTAGTTAACTGGGGGACACCGATGAACTTTTTTTCTCTCTAATGTACGAAAGATAGTTACCTATCTTTGATGATTTAGGTACAGTCAGGTCTGCAGGCCAAGGAAAGAGGGAAATGACTTTTGGTTCTGTTTTGCCTCTGCTGAAAAAGGATTTAAAAGACCATGTGATTTGATTTCATATGTGACACCACAAGCGGAAAAGTTCATGCGGCAAGGTGGAGTTGCTACTTCGATGCTGCTGAGCTGGACCATCAGATGGCCTTCAAAGAAGTGACATGGCCTGCACAAACGTCTATCATCTGCCAAGAGGAGGGGAAGGAAACAAGACTAGCCATAAGTAGCAGTGGCAAGAAGTCCTCCATGGAGAAGTAGCTCCAGATCCAGATATAAAGGAAGAAACCAGGGACTTTATTTCTCTTCTGCTCAGACACAGAATGAGCACCCTGGAGGGTAAAGATGGAGGTTCATTTGTAGTGACGAAAGGAAGAAAGGAAAAGAAAATGTGAGCGGAGAAGAGAGAGCAAACAAATGACACATACAGGTCCAGCAAGGTGCAGCTAGCCCTAGAAAAAAAATCACTAAATTAGCAGTCAAAGGATTTAGAATAAATGGAAGTTTCACTTATAGAATCGAAAAGCCTGGAATGTACTATGGAGCTGAAAAGAGTTGGAAGGCATGTACTGTGTTAACTAAACTGCATAAATCAGATGGCAAAAGGGAATGCTTTCTCTTGACTTCACTGTGCTCTATTCCATATGGACCACTCTATCCACCTATCTGGTCTCTCCTCCAGAAAGCTTGTCCATTTCTCCAGTCGAATGATCTAGTTCTTCTGCTCTTCTCATCATTCCTCCATCTCCTCTTTAAGTCCCAAAGCTAAGGGAAAGTACTGCCAAAGGTCTTCTCTGTCTCCCCTCTTTTCCAAAAAAAACCTCATTCATTCTTAGAGCGTCAACCATGACTTCCATGGAAGAATCTCTGTCTGCATCTTGGCTCTGCTACTGTGTGACCTTGGACAGGTGATTTAATGCAGCACTTTGTAGACTGCAGGTTGTGACCTGTCAAAACCCACAGTTTAAGAAGTGCTGAATTGTAATGGCTTCAGGCCCAAGTTTTCTCATACGTAAAATGAGGGAGGTGAGCCTCGATAGTTTCTAAGCTCCCTTATAACCCTAAATCTCTGCTGCTAGGACACCACAGTCTCTCCAAGGATGACTCTTCTTTCCTGTTACAGATTTCTTCTACAATGTCACCCCACCACTTCAAACTCAATATGCATAAAACTTCCACCTTCTACCTATCCCCTCCACAAATAGTCACATCCTAACATTGCTGCCACATTGCTTGCTGTTACCCAGGTTCAAAACTTCAGAATGATTATTCATCTACTTTGGACTCCAAATCACACCTTTTCCCATCGTCCAGAACTCAAAAACTCCATCTGCCACTTGCTCCATTGGAGAGCTTACAGTCCTACCATGATGACCCTAGAGCAGGCCTAACTCAGAATCTCTGCGGATATTGTGATAGCATTCTCATGCGTCTCCCTGGCTTGTGTCTTCCCTCCAGTCCATTCTGTAAGGCACCAACAGACAAATCTTCCTGAATTATTGTCTCATCGTGTTGTTCTCCTGTTCAAACATCTCCAGGATTTTCCAAATGTCTCCAGATCATCAAAACTTCTGAGGCTGCCATTCGAAGACCCCCAGAATCTACTCTGGACCTATATCACTAACTGCTTGCTAGTTATTATGGAACATAAACATTCTTTTCTTAAATATATTTTCAGTGTTCCACAATCACTACCATATAACTTAGATTCTTTTCCCCCTCCCTCCTCCTCCTTCTCCCCTCCTTGTCCCTCCCTCCCTGAGATGGCACACAATTTTATATAGGTTCTACACATACATTCCTATTAAATATAATATCACCATAGTAATGTTGCATAGAAGAATTAAAATGAATGGGAGAAATTATAAAGTAAACCAAAATATAATACAAAAGAAAACGTTCTGCTACACTCTGCGATTGAATGCCATAGTTCCTTCTCTGGATGTAGAAGGCATTTTTGCCTTAAAAAAACACTGGGAATTTTTTAAGTCCTTCCATTGCAATGAAGTTCTAAGTCTACCAGAAAAAATCCTCACACACTGTGGTTGTTGCTGTGCACAAAGTTCTCCTGGTTCTGCTCCTTTCACTCAGCATCAGATCATATAAATCTTTCCAGGCCTCTCTGAAGGCTTCCTGTTCATCATTTCTTATAGCACAATAGTATTCCGTTACATTCATAAACCATAATTTATTTAGCCATTCCTCAGTTGATGGGCATCCCCTTGATTTCCAGGTTTTATCCACCACAAAGAGTGCTGCTGTAAAGATTTTTGTACATGTGGGACCCTTTCCAATTTCTATGATCTCTTGGGGATACAGTCCTAGAAGAGGTATTGCTGGGTCAAAGGGTACGTACATTTTTGTAGCTCTTTGGGCTTAATTCCAAATTGCTCTCCAGAATGGTTGGATCAGCTCAAAGCTCCACCAACAATGAATTAGTGTTCCAACTCTCCCATATCTTCTCCAACATTTATCCTCTTCCTGTTTTGTCACATTAGCCAATCTGATAGGTGTGATGTGGTATCTCAGAGTTGTTTTGATTTGCATCTCTCTAATCAATAGTGATTTAGAGCATTTTTTCATATGACTATAGATATCTTTGATTTCTTCGTCTGAAAAATGCCTCTTAGTATCCTTTGACATTTATCAATTGGGGAACTACATAAGCATCGTGCTATAGCCACATTGGTCAAATCATCACACCCACATTACATCTTCAACATCTCTAATCCAGTACACCTGACATAGATCGCCATCCCCTACATGTTTCCTATGTTTGAAACCTGCTTCCCCTTTGAGGAAAAATTCCAATCCTAACTCATCCATGAAGAGTACCTGACAAGTCCTTCATTTACTCCATCCTTTTTTCTGTTACCAGAATAATCGTTCTTATGTATAAATCTTCCTTATGAGGTCACTTAATCATTTCATGGTCTAGACAACTCTTTAAGATTAAAGATTGCAGACAATGTACTGCTCTGTATTGATATAGGGCATTTCCTTGCCTGGCAATTTCCTCTGTCAATGAAACCCTGGGCCCAATCCTATTTCTAAGCATATCATTCATCATGTCATTCTTTTCTTCAGAATTCTTCAGGGGCTTCATCTCGGCTCCCAGGTAAAGTTCAACTCCCTCTCCAAGTTGGTAATGTCCTCACTCTCTGGTCACATCTCCTATTACTCCCCTCCATATACTCTAATAGTAAAAAAATCAGCCAGATGTCTGCATACAAACCCATACTACACACTCCTGCACGCTCACACAAGATCACACCTCCACACCTTTGCCCAAGTTTCTATCCATCCAGAAAGTTCACTTTAAATGCAATTTTCCCCACAAAGCTTTTCCTTCATGAAGTGCCTTGTTTTAGAAATTTCTAATGCAATTATCACATGACACTGTGAACTGGAGTTTATCAAATGACACTGTGAATTACAAGAGGCATTCTGTGGTCTCCTTAACAGCAAGAACCATAGCATTTCTCAACCTGGCGGCCCTGGCAAGGTTGAGCACAGTGCTTGGTATACAGTGGGTGTCTAATCAGCGTTGGCTGTATTGTCAACTTCTATAGAAGTTCTTAATAACCATCATTGAGAACTCATCACAGTCTAATTTACATGAGGGACAAAATTGTGTGGTACTGTCAGTCTCTTATTTTAGGGTCACTTCATTCTGGCCCATGTCCTTCCTAGAAGAGAAACAGCAATGGCACTAAGAGAGTAGACAAAGACACTTCTTGCAATTGTGACTCTGTGGAAGAAATACTGAGAACCAAGCTTGGGAAGATTCCAACTTTCCTGCTGGCACATTCAGCTAGAGGCTAATGGAAAGGGCAAACAGGTTCTAATTAGGAGATTTAGTCTAAGTATAATCAAGAGCAATGTGTGTCGAAAGTCTGGAACACAGAAGAACAGAAGGATACTGCAAAAGGGAAAAGAATGAGGGCCTGTAGAGAAGGCATCTGATACCACTGCAGGGAGAGCTCAGAGTTAAATATTTAAAATGATACAGTAGGAAATGACTGAAATCCGGGTGGTATACACAAAGACTGCTTATAGCACACAGAAATGTCAGGGATCACTTTTCTGCTATATTTAATCCACAAAAGAATGTATCTAATTGGAATTGTTGTGTAAGTGTACCTTAACAGGAACAAGAAAACCTGGTACAAGTTCATTAAAACCTTGCTCTGTAGGATCCAGGTCCAGAGATCTAATAAGCCATGATGTAATTCCATATTCCCAACCAATGAGGAGGAGTGGTAGGGATCCCAGGAGACACTCTGGGTTACGCTAATGTGGCAAGTTCCACAAAGTACCTTATCACAATCTACTGTCTCCAAATGAACAAACCAAGAGGGGAAGGGGCGTGGGAGAGAGGAGGAGAACAGGCCATAACAAAGGCTTCCTTCCATCTGTGAAAAAGCTCTTGCTAGTCATTCCTTCCAGAAATAAACTTTTCTAGAAATAAAAAATACAGCTCCATGTGCATAATTATGAGATTCTCCTAGATCTCACAACTTAGTATTAACTGAATATACAATGTTGGACATTTCTATCTTTTTTCCTCAACAAGGTTAACGAACAATTGCCTAGAAAACATCTCCCCCAAAATGAATGAAACATTAAACAGTTTAACTTACATGAATTAAAGACTCACTCAACATGTCTTCATTCACCTCCAGAATGCTATTTTTTATATCTTCATAAGACATGCGATAAGAACCCAGGAAGATAGCTAAAACAAAAGAAATTGAATAAGAATTAATCTCAATGTTAAAAGCCAACCCTCCCAATGAACATTTCCTTTTTGTTTTCCCAGTCATCACATAAGAAATATCCAACTCCATCATGATATCCATAACTGTCACTAAAAGCTGTCAGCAGCCAATGTGATATCTTAGCAGCCCAAGACAAAGCTGTGGTCTCTGAGCTCAGGGTTTGCAGGTGATGCCTATTTACCACAACCAAAGCCAAAGGCAGAAGGCCTCAGTTTCTAAAGTGTCTCCTGATGGTCAAAAACATCCCCAGCTGAATGAGAGATAATGGCCCAGTTACTTTTTCTCAGGCATGAGATTAAAGGAACCTACTAAGTAGCCATATCATTAAGAAGCTACAATTCTTTTCCCTTGAAAAATTCAAGCCAACTGAATAGTGAATGCTGGTGCATCCCTGCTGGGGCTCCTCTGGAGTGCTCTTAGCTACTTTCTACATGGAGCCACCATTTGCTCTGGAAAGCATTTATTTAACTGGACACATCACTAAGTCTTACTACAACCACTTGGAAATCATAGGCACAAGGGGGCCACAGCTTCTCAGAATGCATTTTTAAGCTGTGATCATTCACCTTAGTTTTCCACTGAACATGAATTTACAGCAGTTCTCAGAGCCTTCTTTAGTGAGTAGTACTGCACTAGTCAAGCAAGTGATTTCACTTTCTGGGAAAATCAAAAAGGGCTGTCTATTTTCAAGGTAATTGAAGGTAAATTGAGATTTCAAAGGCCAATTAGAAGCATCATCATTAGAAGTTATAATGAGAAACTGCTAAACTCCTACATAGTATGCTGGATAATGGTACATGAAAGCATGCCTCAAAAATGGTGTGGGCCCAGTAACACAATATCTCCAGTACAGTCAATGGGAGAATCCAAGTGAATCCTCCCATACTGGAACTCATCTTCCTTGCATAATAATCCTTGCTGAAATGGACCTTGATATCATATTATAGTCATTATGAATAAATTTTGTTAACATGTAAAAAACTCTGATACATAATGTAACTGACCCATCAAAATATATTTCACTGAGCATATTTTGGCCTCAAATGGAAAAATATCCCAGATTAAAGAATTTGTGCATCAAAAAAAGACAGCACCATTTACATGTTTTACAGGTTTCAAAGATCAGCCTGCATTGTGAATTTGGAACACAGTCCTCTGTGTGCATAGAAACAACAGGTTTGCCATGTTTATGCAAAAAGTGGATCTACTGAGTGGGATCACCTACGTACTTCTTACAGAGACAGAAGAGGACAGAAAGTGTGACAGCAGAACTAAGACAAACACTGCAGTGAAGGGAAGGCAAGTTCCCAAAGGAATCTTTCAAAACCACTTAATATGTGTAAGAATTTTGTCACAAATCAGCCATGATTGTAGCTGATTTTTAATGACCTTAAATAAAGAAAACACCTTCTCAAGGGAAAGCTATAGACTGAAATTAGCTGGAAGACAAAGATATTCAAAGGAAACGAGCAAAATATAAGACCGAGCTGGTAATTTTAAGTTTAAAGACGTTCTGAATTCAGTTTTCTTTAAAGCTTTTAGTAAAAACAGAGGAGGGGAGGAAGGGGACCCCAAAATGATTTACATACACAGATTCTGAGCAGTTTTTCCATCCAAAATTCTCAGTTCTTTAACTTTCTTCTTGGGAGCAACTTTCTTTTCTTCTGGGACATCGATGTTCTTTTTAACTGAAAAAAATGAAAATACACAATTGCAACATTAGAGTAAGCCATATTAACTACATTAATAAAGTTCATTCTGAAATCAATGAATGTCTTTATTTTATTAGTTCAAGGAGGAGGAGAACCTGTTTAGAGGTTTCTATGTAAATTAAATACCAGCTTTTAAGCAAAACAGATAAGTGAAAGAGAAGCAAAATCAATTGTTGCTTCTTACCTAGTGTGTAGCATCCATTATCTCTACCATTACCAACAATGCCACCATAATTAACATACAGTAAAATCAGACTAATTTCGATGGACAAGATGGCCAGTATATACTCCTTTTAAAACATTCTTTAATCTATGTGGTTGATTCATTCAATATTATTATATTGGAGCAGAAACCATAACATCAACTGCTAAGAATCTGCTAATTCAATCCTGGGCCTACTTGCAACGCTATAGAAGATTGATTCCCAATGAGCACACTACTGGCATTACTGTACATATGCATAAGGCATTTAAAAACTCGATTCTCTATGTCTCCCTCTAATAAGAAGGGAATTGGAGTCAAGGGGACCTGGGTTCAAATTCTACCTTTGACATTTAATAACTGGATGATGAAAGGCAAGTAAGTGGAGCTCCCTGAGTTTCCATTTTCTCATCTGTAAAGCAAGGATAACACCTGTTCTACCCACCTCAGAAGTTGTTTGGCGGCTCAAATTAGACAATCGATGTAAAACACTTTATGAAAGTTAAAGAGCTACATAAAAAGTCACTTAGGAGTGTCACTGTTATTTGCTTTGGTAAACTCTCTTGTCAGAGGAAGCCGAAAGCTCAGTCTGAGCCCCAGCCAAGCTTCGGCTCCCTCAGTACTTACTCCCTTCCACCTGCTGCACAGTAAGGATTGGGACCCTACCAGGGAAAGGAAAAATCACAGAACTAAGAGATCAACAGTTTGCAACAAGAAACCAAACAGAAGAATAATCAAGGTGTAAATCCTTTGAATATGAACTTGAAAATTTAGGATACATGGAACTCAACTGCCATAGTGTATCTGAACAGAAAAAAACAAAGAAGGCCTCATGAGTGGTAAGAACAGTGCCTCACCAACTTTGGAGATGCCAATCTACTTTTATTTTTTTCAAGGACAGGGGAGTCCAGATTTATTCTCTTTTTTTGTAAGGAATACTCCAGAAAGAAACTTCCTCTCCAATGAAGATCTTACCTATTCTTTGCTCATATTACCCTAGCTGACCAACTACTCCTTCTTAGTCTCCATCGCGCAGGTGCCAAAGTGTTTTCCTCAATTATGGATCTGGCTAAGTTGCCCCTTCCCCCACTCAATAAACTGCTGTGGCTCCAAAACATGTCCAAGATCAAATATAAAATCCTCAGTTGGACTTCAAACTCACCCTGACCTTTCGTGTCTTCTTATGCTTTACTCCCCTCCATATACTCTAGGATCCAACTACATGAACTTACTTGCTGCTCCTCAAATACAATGCTTCATCTCCAGTCTCCATGCCTTTGCATGGGCTGTCCCCCATGCCTGAAATGCTCTCCCTCTTCACCTGTATCTTAGTTTCCCTGTTTTGTTTCAAGAGTCAGCTCAAATCCCACCTTCTGCAGGAAGGTTTTCATGATCACTCAGTTTCCCTTAGTGCCTTCTCTCCCAGCTCACTCCTCCCCTTGACATGACCTTGAATATATCTTCTATTTATCTAGGTATTTACATTTTATCTCCCCAATTAAAATGTGAGTTTTTGGTTGAAGGAATGAAAGCTTAGCTCAAATTTTTGAAATGACAACTGAGAATGAGATCTCAATGAATGAGATCTAGTGCTAAAAACAACTAAGCAGGTCACTGAAGCTACTGACCTTTTATAATAACCAAGAAACATTCAATGCAATACCCAAGCTAGTGGCTACTCTTTTCTGAAATGGAATTTGTTATTTTGAAATGCTTTCCTGAGAAATCGCCACCCCACACTTTAGAGACTTTCTCATGATTAGCACTGAGACATCACACTTTTCCCTATAGTCGTAAAACTGTTCCACAGTGACTACGAATTTCTACAATCAGAGATGTTTATCCTCTCACATGTTTCTCCAATATAAACAAAAACAATTTTAGACTTCTACCAATTTGGAAATCACGTGAAATATTTTGATGCAAACGACCTGCTTTTTTTCCCCAAACAAAGATGACAAGAGAATCCTCATGGACATAACCAGAATACATGTACTCGAACATGTACTCGAAATGATAAGGACTACATTCTGAGGTGATATTTTGTCATGCAAATGCAATGTAGGGTTTTAAGACGACATATTATGCTAATATGAAAATTTAAATCAGCACCGTTAAAGGACAATGACAACCCTGATCACCCTAGTGGTAAATACTTCATATGGACAGCAACTATTACACTAATAAGAAAGTCATCCTAACAGCTACATCTAATGGATTTTCCGAGTCATTCTCTTGGGCCTCCACTCAGTCTAACACTTGATGCACCCACTGCTTCTTAAGGGGCATCTGCTCCTACCAGGAGAACATTGTACACAGTTACAGCCACAATGTGTGGTGACTGACTTTGACAGACGTGGCTCTTCTAAGGATGTAACACAATTCCAAAAGGCTCATGATGGAAAACGCCATCTACATCCAGAGGAAACTCTGGAGTCTGAGTGCAGAGCCAAGCTCACTATTTGCTCTCTTTTTTGTTTTGCTTTATTTCTTTCTTCTGGTGGCTCATTCCATTGGTCATAATTCTTTTTTTACATCACGACTAATGTGAAAATGTTTAATTTGAATGTGTATGTAGAACCTATATCAGATTGCATGCCATCTTGGGGAGGGAGGTGAAGAAACTTTAAAACTCAAAAGTTTGTGGAAGTGAATGCTATAAACTAAAAACAAATTTTAAAAAGAGGGTCTGCTCCTTTAGCTTCCAAGACACTATTCTCCAAAGTCTCCTCTAATGTTTTTAACATGCCAATCTAGGGTGCATGTCAAATATGACAATCTTCCTTAATTATCTCTATCACAAATTCTAAGACAGAATATTCACTTACCAAGGTTCCCATCATTTCTGGTTCAGTAACTAGGATCCAGTGAGCAGAACAAGGAATACTGAGCAGAAGCAGAAGAGAACACTTAGGCTTAATTTCTTTTATCCTCCCCTGTCCGTGCTTTCTCTCTCTTTCCCCTAAATCTGTGATTGCATTAGAAAATTCCCAATACTAGAAAACTGCCACTGAGGCAACTCCCTCTCTCTACAATGGATATCTGCAGCTTAAAGTCTTAGAGTTGTCTGGTCACCAAGAGGTTCTGTAATGTGCTCATTATCACAGAACTAAAAGACACTGAAAGTAGGATAAGCTACAGGTATTGAAACTCTAAAGAGTCAGGCTATATCATACACTCCATGTCCCAACATATACTGCTCCTAAAGCTTGATATAGAGGAAAGCTTAATAAGCAGGAGAGGTATACAAAAGTGAAAGAGTACCATTAGCATTCCAGTAAGAGACTGAAAGGCAATTTGGTGAGTAGATAATAGAGGAATTCTTGAGGACTAGATGGTATCTGCAATCCATTCCAGCTCTTAGATTCTGTAATTTTATGATCTGGGTTTGTCCTTTGGAAAGTCACTCAGTCTCATGTAGCATTTCAGGCCATTACAGACTAAAGCAATAGTTCTAATACTTTTGGTTCTTAGGACTTTTTTTACAGTCTTAAAAATTATTGAAGGCTTCAAAGAGCTTTCATGAATATTTATTATACTTGAAATCAAAACATCTTAGTATTATTATGAAAACAGCTTTGAGCTCAAGGAAAGGGTGTCAGGGCCCCCACAGGTCCATGGACCACACTTTGAAAACCTCAGGACTAGGTGATAGCGAGGTGATTATGAGGTCCCTTCCAAAATGAAATATGATCTTATAATCAAATGTGTGTAACCCATTAAGCTAATTCATTTCGTATAAAAATTTTATTGATGAAATCCACTGGTATATTGAAAGGCCATACCTAACCAGAAGTCCTTTAAATGTTTTTTGTCAGCTATTCTTCCAACAAGCATTTATTAAGCTTTACTATGTGCAAGGAACTATGCTACACCATGGGGTTATAATCAAAGGTCAAAAGAGTGCCTGTCCCCAAGGGATCTCATTCTAATGAGGGAAGTCAAAAATCTGGTATGTTCTGGCACCAAGCTGATTGAAGGAAATCTCAGAAGTAAAAGCACTAGCAGCTGGAGAGACAATTAGTATTATTCGTGAATACAGCTTGCAAAGAAATTTAAAATACTGATTATTATTTTTCAACTATATAACTGAATTCTGATATTTTTTCACAGTATACTTCGGATGCACAGAATGTACCCAACTCAGAGGATTCTCTTTAGATCATAAGAAACAGTCATTAAAAAGTTGTGAGCCTAGTATACCTGTGAAACATCAATTATCTACAGACACAGAAGTGTTTATGTGTGTGTGTGTGTGTATATATATATATATATATATACACACATATATATTCACATATACATATATACACATATTTCTCCCCCTCACTTATATTCATGACATAATGCATGCCTGTGAAAGAGAAAAGGCTATCGCTTTTCCTTCATGTACTGAAAATAGTGTTCACATGAAAGTAGAGATTCTCATGCAAGTATGACCTTTCACTTTATGAAAACAGGGGATATATACATACATACTCCAATAACTAAACGTCTACCTGTGTCATCAGGGATATTCGAAAAATAAACAATTTGTGAAATATATACTGCCCCAGAATTTGAGAGTAGGAATAGACCTTAAAGGGCCATTTAATCCAAGCCACCCTGAAAAAAAATCTTCTCTACAACCTACCCAGCAACAGAAACTTCAGTCTTTGCTTCCAGATCTCCAGTGAGAGGGAGCAGGCTGCCTCCCAAGATCCCTCTTTTCTACTTTCAGGTGCTTCTAAGTCTCAGGAAATGAGATGGCACAGTGGATACAGTGCTGGACCTGGAATCAGTAAGACCTAACTTCAAATCCAGCCTCAGAACACTTACTAGCTGTGTGATCCTGGGCAAGTCACTTCACCCTGTTTGCCTCAGTTTCCTCATCTGTAAAATGAGCTGGGGAAGGAAATGGCAAATCACTTCAGTATCTCTGCCAAGAAACCCCCATATTGGGTCCTGAGGTGACCAGTCAAAGGAGACTGAACCACAACAATTCTTAAGAAGTTGCCCTATAATCCTAGATTTGCCCCTTAGCATCTAATGCATTGCTCCCAGTTTTTCCCTCAGGGCCCGAGAGGGACAAGTTCAATCCTCCTTCCACATCAAGGCCCTTCAAATAACTGAAAATATCTATCATCCCCCAACCTTTCACTCATCTTTCTCTTCTCCCAGCAGACAGGGGAACACTCTATATGATTCAAGCTTTAGAACACAATATGATAAAGACAGGTCCAAAATACATAACTAGGGTAGGCAGAGACATTGTGCAAGAATTAAATGCACTGCAATGATGATGTTGGAGGAGGTCCCTCCCCATTCATAGGAATTTGCCATTACCTTTAATACTTTGGTACTTGAAAGATCCTGTAACCCAGAAGAGCAGAGAGCTTGAACTCTGGGATCATGCACAAATATCCCCATCATTAAAGGAGACTTGGACAGACAACCTTGCTATAAATTGAAGGACCATATAAAGTCAAGGATCAGCACAGAATACCAAACCAGATTAGCCAATCTGGGAAGCAACAAAGGTTTTCTTTTCAATTGGTTTTGAGTTTATTTTGTGAAGAGTAACATATTTGTTTACCAAAGCTTGTAAAGAAAAAGCTGATGCAATATGCAGGCAGAAATTGTTTCTCCCTTGATCCAGCCACAGTATGTGCAGCTACAGCTGGGAAATTTGGACTTGTTCTATTGCCTCCAGCTGTGCGCTAACTAAGGCAGCCTCCAGAAAGGTAGATTCATTGTGACACCCACGTGGTACCTTAAGTAATCGGGATGACATTACCACAAGTGTTCCAGAAGTTTAAAGCATATTCAAACAAGACTACCGCTCCTAATGGCAGGAATCACACACAAATACCTTATAATGAGGCCCTAATTAAGGAAAAAACCTTACTGGTTGGAGTTTATAAAAGCACACCCCAAACCAGGGAGCACATGTTATTCTGAAATTAACATCTGCATGACTAATAGACTTGTACACCTGTTCATTAAGCCAATTACTAAAGACAGCTAAATGTCACCAGAATCCTGGGTTTAACAACGCAGTTAATTTTTTATGTTTTAGGAGGGATCTCAACAGCACAGGTGGAAGCAGGCAAAGGTCAAAGATTATCATCTTCAAAGTTCAAGGGGCTTCTTTGTGTCTTCCTTTAAAAACAACAAGAAAGAAAGAAAAAGAAAATTGAAGTAGCTACTTCAAAACCTGAAAATGGGATGTGCTGCCTGTCTCATAGGTACTACCACCTTTCTGCCTGCTGAATGAAATTGCAGCAGGTCCTTCCTGTAAAGTTTTTAATAACTTTTTGTTCTGGGTCTCCTTCATTCAACGTTAAATTTCCTTCCCAGTAGATAAACCTTCAAACTTATTGTTGGATGTGGACCCAAATGACATTAGAAAATATGAGATGAGATGTGTATCTTTGAAGAAAATACCTCTAAAGGTCATCAATGAGATCACAAATCCACTGGAATGTCTGGATATCTGCCAGCAATCATGTGGTTTTCTTGGATTGAGATAAAAGTAGTGGGCTTATCAGATACAGTAAGAGAACAGAACTCCATGAACCTTCACAATTCTGGATATGAATCTCACAATTCAAAAACCCCAGAAGGCTACAAACCTCATACTAAGATTATGAATGAGGAAAATACATTGGAACCTAAGAATACCACAAATGTGTACCACCAACCTAATACAATATGTTTGTGTTCAATTTCCTGAAGATCTTCCTTCAATTTCTCACCTCCACACTGTTTGTCCTGTGCTGTGTTTTCTCTTCAATTGCCATCAATCACATACATAAGGCACCTGAGGCAACAGTTCTTTAGCTGAGCAAGAGGGGATGGTAAACAAAGTGACAGACAACCAGAGTTCCAGAAGGGAACTCAACAGGTGCCTCATGAAGGTCTATTACTAAAGCATCCAAGACAGATGGTTCAGAGGAGGAAGATGCCAATAGTGCCTCCATGAAACACTAACCCTGTCTTTAATCACCCTTGCAGTCAGAGTCCTTTCTGATGCCTAAGCAAACTGTCCTTTTTGGCATTTTCTCCTTATCCTCCGGAGATAAGACCAACTGTTTACCATGTCTCTACGGCAAAAGAAGAGAAATAGTCCATTCCATTAAGAGAAAATCTGGGCATCAAATCAAACTAATAAGCATGTGATGTCTAAGATATCAGAACACAGGGAACTAAGACAAATATGTGACAGGCAAAAGCCATTCCTCAGTGGATAAGTGATCAAAGAATATGAAGTAACAGTTCTTAAAAATAAGAATGACAAAGTATTAATAGCCATATGAAAGACTATGCTACATCACTAATAATGAAAGGCAATTACAAAAAAAAACCAAACAAACTTGATGTTTCATATCACACCAAGCAAACTGGCCAAAATGATGAAATGAGTGAATCATGAATTTTGAAGGGGCTACAGAAAGACAGATACATTAATATACTGCTAGGGGAATTCAACACTGAACCAGTTATTCTTGAAAGCAATTCTGAATTACGCTGAAAAAGGGGGCTATTTAAATATTCATATCTTGAACATCTTTGACCCAGAGATTCTATTGCTAGGCATATACTACAATATTAATATTAACAATAGCTAGTATTTCATTACTTCCTACTATGTGGCAGGCACTGTGCTTCACAAACACTGTCACAATTAATCCTTGCCACAGCCCTGAGAGGTAGACACTCTTATTATCCTCATTTTACAGATAAGGAAATTGAGACAGAGAAAGATGAAGTAATTTGCTGAGTCACACAGCTGGTAAGCATGACATCATCATCATCATCATCATCACCATCATTTTGGAGAAAGGGGAAGGGAACAAGCACTTATGAAGTGCCTACCATGTTTCTGCTAAGCGCTTCATAAATACGATTTGATCTTCACAACAATCTGGAAGGCACGTGTTACTATTATCCCCATCTTATAGCTAGGGAAACTGATGTAGCCAGAGGTTGGAGACTGCCCTGGATCACACAGGAAATAAAGGTCTGAGGCTGCTTTGACCTCTGGTCTTCCTGACTTCAGGCCCAGTGTTTGATCTAGGGCACTATGCTCCCTGCTACAAGAAAGAAAAAGGCCCATACACCCCCAAGGATTTATTACAGCACTCTGGGAAGCAGCAGTGAACTGGAAGTAAAGGAGATATTCAGTGATTGAGGAAGTGGTCCATAAACTGCAGTACGCAAATATACTGAAATACTAATGCATTGTAAGAAAAGATGATATGAATGGTACAGGACAGCCCAGGCAGATGCAGATGTACTGATAGAAAGTAAAGCAAGGGGACCAGGACAACATAGGAAGGAAGGAAGGAAGGAAGGAAGGAAGGAAGGAAGGAAGGAAGGAAGGAAGGAAGGAAGGAAGGAGGGAGGGAGGGAGGGAGGGAAGGAAGGAGGGAGGGAGGGAGGGAGGGAGGGAGGGAGGGAGGGAAGGAAGGAAGGAAGGAAGGAGAGAGGAGGGAGGGAGGAAGGATTACAAAATTCGCTCATTTGAGTCTCACAACAACTTTGAGAAGTACGTGCTGTTATTATCGTCATTTTACAGATGAAGAAACCAGGGAAGACTGAAGTTAAGTGACTTGGGCAGGCTAATATAACCAGTAAGTGTCTGAAACTGTATTTGAACTCAGGTCCTCCTGACCCCAGGCATCCCACTCTATCCACCGTAGCACTTAGCTGCCTCTGGTAAAAACAATCAAAACTGAATTGCATATCATTAAAATGAGCAAGCTTGGCAGTGAACCAGGGGCGGGCAGTGCCCAACTTCCCCTCCCTGCAGAAGTGGGGGTGACTGTATAGGTGGAACCTAGCACATACTGTTGGACTTAATTGATGTATTGGTTAGTTTCACTAAACTGTTTTTCCCCCTTTATTTTTTATTCTTTATACTAAGGATGGATCTCTGAGTGGGAAAGGTGGAGAGCTATACTGGGAAATGATATAAGAATAAGAGATCAATAAAACATGTTTAGAAATTAAATCATTTATCACTTACCTTGGAGAGAAGAGTATCATTTGGGTGATAAGACTGGAAAGCGGATTATAAGAGGCTGAGAAGTGAGACAAAGGGAAGCATAGGAAATGAATGTAAGCTACAGGGCAGAGGTAAGGAGTCATGGAGGGCCACAGCACAGAGATAAAAGGCATGAAGAGAAGCGAGAAGGCCAGTCTGGTTGAACCAGAGTATAGGTAGGCGAATAATGTATAGTAAAGTTAGGGAGACAGTTGGGGTGAGCTTGTGAGGGCCTTTCAAAGTTAGGAGTGTATATGTTATCTAAAGTCACTGGGGTTACATGGATAGGGGGATTCAGATCATTCACTGTCAGTAGCCTCTCTTTTCTCAGTCAAGTAAGAAAACTTGGAGGTGAGAAGGATTAGACTAAGGCTGCTTTTCTGTCACCCTGCCCCGAGCACCGTAGGACTTAAAGGGGCTAGCCTGGACAAAACAGTGTTTTGTTTTTCATTCTTTCCTGGATCCCTATAGTTAAATAAGTCATCACCTAAGAGTTGGGTAGTAACAACTTTCTCTCAGTTAGCTGGGCTACTCCTTGGAAAGTAAAGTCTGCCATGAAGATCAGATATTAAGTACTAGAAAACAGATTTTTGAAATTAATTTTAAGTGATGTAACAGAGCATATGTGTACATTTAAGTGAGAATAACTGGGCATTATTCATGTGTGGATGTGTTTCCTTTGTTTTTTTTTTTAAGATAAAAAGAGTATTAGCAAGGCTCTTATACTAGCTCTAATGGTACATATCATATAAAGTTTAAAGTAGAACACTGAATTCCAGAGCACTGCCCGTCTGAAATATACAGTTTTCTTGGAATCAGCTTCTCAAAGAACTGTTGTCATTAAATGTGTAGAATTCACATAGAAAGAGTGAGTTGTGGGCAGGAAAAGGAAGAATGATAGTAGCCTGATGCCAGAGGGCTTTGGAATTCAGCTACATATTAAAAGATGAGTACAGAAGGGAGGCCACACTTGAGCCTGTGAGAGGCAGAATAGGAAAAGGAGAAGCTGATGTGACTCAGTTTTCCGAGCACGATTCAAGCAGATATCTATCTTTTTACACATTTCAATAGAGCCAAACTATTCCAGATGCCCCCCGAAAGGTTCCAAACTGGGATTTCAGGAAAGAACTAGAAGACAGTGGCAGCAAGAGAACAAAATCTGGATTCTCCAGCTAGAAGGCACCTAAACTCATTCTCTGTGTCTACAAAGTCTCAGGCAGATCAGACTCTTGCAGCAAACTGTGATGCCCAAGAGCCACTAAGAGGTGAGGAGGGTGAAGATGGGAGACGATTGAGATAAAGGGTGTTACTGAGGCTCCGCAGGCAGAGCTAGGAAAAAACCTGAACAAGAAAGAGCCAAAGAGTAAGCCTTGAAGGAACCAGAACAAAAGGATAAAGAAGAAAGGAAGCAGAAAAGCTTCTGTGTGGAAACCATCTCCTTAAACTTACTGGCCTATTCCAGCCTCAAGCTACTCTCAAACTAAAGGGAACATGGGATGATGATGTCTTTAGAAAATGTGCTAAAGGTATAGGTAAGTTGAAAAGAGAAGTAAGATTTATAAATGATATCCTTCCATCAGAATTTCACAAAAAGTTCTTGGAAAAATATGTCAAGTGGTATAGTTGAACATACTTAATTATCAAAAGGCTCAAAGAAACTCAAAGGTTCATTCTGACTTCAGTTTAGTCTCCTTTTAATGGCTCATAGAGTTCCTGACTTTTAAAATCTCAAATACCTGTTTTGTCAGCAATACCTAGAGCTAGGAAATAGCTTAGCCTTCTTTCTACAATATAAATTCATCACTTACGCCAGTTTGTTGTGAATATTTACAGCTATTATTCTGTTTTTTCTTGTAAATATTGGAGCATGGAGAAATGTATTTTTCAATAAGGATTGTAATTAATTAAACTGAAAAAAATTAGCAAGGAAGCAGTATCAAGTAGCAAGGCATATGTTTTTAAAAACAAGGGTAGTGTAGCCTCAGAGTAGTAATTGTATTTTTTTATTTTTTATAATATTTTATTTTTACCCAATCACATGTAAAAAACGATTTTTAACATCTGGTTGTAGGGTTTTTTTATTCTCCTTCCCTCTTTTCCACCCTTCCCGATATGGTAAGTAATCTGATATAGGTTATACATGTACAATCATATAAAATATTTCTAGATTAGTCATTTTATGGAATAAGAGAGAGAGGGAGGGAAAATATTATACTTTAGTCTATTCAGACTGCATAATTTCTTTCTCTAGAGGTGGGTAGCATTTTCATTATGAGTCCTTTGGGACTGTTTTGGATCACTGTATTACTAAGAAGAGCTAAGTTATTCACAGTTGATCATCACGCAATACTGCTGTTACTGTGTACAATGTTCTACTGGTTCTGCTCACTTCACTTTGCATCAGTCCATGTAAGACTTTTCAGGTTTTTCTGAAATCATACTGCTTGTCATTTCTTATCACAAAATGGTATTCCATTACAATCATATACCACAACTTGTCCAGTCATTCCCCAACAGATGGGCATCCCCTCAGTTTCCAATTCTTTGCCATCACAAAAAGAGCTGCTATAAATACTCATGTACAAAAGGTCCTTTCTCCTTTCTTTAATCTCTTTGGGATGCAGACCTAGTAGGGGTATTACTGGAGCAAGAGGTATGCAAGTTTTCAAGCCCTTTGGGCATAGTTCCAAATTGCCCTCAAGAATGGTTGGATCAGTTCACACCTCCACCTATCGTGCATTAGTGCCCCAGTCCGGAATAGTAATTAAAAGAAATCAGGCACACCTTTAATTGAAAGAATCGCATTATGCTCTTTCTGTAGTGACAAAGAACAAGAAATTTAAGGAGATACCCATTAGTTGGGGAATGACTAAACAAAATATGGAATTTGAATATGTATATGTATATGAATATGCTGCTAAGCAATGAATGATGAAAAAGATGGAGTCAAAGAAACTTGTCAAAATTTATATAAACTGATGCAAAGTGAAGTAAAGCAGAGCCAGAAATCTATACAATAACACTGAAAACAAAAAACTTGGAAAGACTTGAGATTTCTCATCAATGCAATCACCAATCATGATTCTACCTGACTCACCTCCTGAAAGAGAAGTTGTGGATGCATGATAAAAGAAGAAATCTAGCTGTTTGGTTTTTTTTTTTTATTTGACTATGCACATTTTAGAGGGGTTTTGTTTTTCTTATATTTTCCAGTGGGCAGGGGAGGTGAGAGGAAAAGAAAACAAATGCTTGTTAATTTAAAGAAAAAATGAAAGAAAAAAAGAATTGCCTTAAGTTCCTTAAATATAAAAAAGGAATAGACTTAGAAGTAGGAAACTCTATAACTCTATCCTAGCAGAAAGTTTCAGTCCTACTATGTAGGTCCAACAGAAGTCTGACCTCTCCTTCACTAAATACATGTTTTCTTTGGGGATGATACAAGACCCCCAAATAAGGTAAGGACTCCTCTCCCGGCAAATGGTCTACAGCTCTTCCAGTTTTGGTACGCAAATCCCACCAAGGCACTTGCAATTGATCTGTACCTGGGACGTTGAGAGGTTGGATGATTGGCCCATGATCACACAGCTAACATTTACCAATGGCAGGATATGATCTTACCCATTCCTGACTCTAAGGCCAATTACATTATCAATATTGCTTTTCTCATATTAATAATCCATAAAAGACATAAAAAAATGATAAATATTATTCAATCAAAACGAGTTGAGCAAAGAGACTCAGAGAAGTTCAATGTCTTAGCCCAAATCATACAACTAGTAAACTTCCACCATGATGCCCCTACTGTCACTATAAATGTGACTATACTTTGACCTAAAGACCTACTGATTTTAATTTCAGCACAGACTGTAGCTTCAGTCAGTGAGCAGGAGGTATATAGAGAACACTGGACTACGGAGCCAGATGACTTAATTCCAACCCTTTAGCCCTCATATTCAAGATCTCACCAGCCCCTGCTACCATGCTGGGATGCCTCTCTACCCAGGATGCAGGCAGGGTGCAGATCAAACAGTCATATCCTTCAAAGATCCTCTGACCAGTAATCAAGTAATGTTTGTAGCTGGAAACAAACATGCGTCTAATGAATGGACAATCATGAAATAAGAATGTAAAAGAATATCATTGCATGACACGAGTGTGAGGAACAATAAGGATAAAGAAATAAGGACAAACTCAGCCTCTTATGTCACTCAAAACTTTAGAAACAAATGGACAGAAAAAGAGATGGGACAGTCAAATGGTGACATTGAAAGTAGGGAGCAGCACAGCCCAGTGCTGCAGTGGCAACCAGCAACTATGTAAGCAGGCTTCTAGTATGTTGGGCAGGTCATCTGGGGAGTATTCTTTGAAGGATGAGGACTTAAGGCCTAAATGCAAATCCTAGCAAGTCACCCAAATCAGAAATGCCTTTAACCTCTCTGTGTGATGGTTTAACTAGTTGATGTGAAGCTCCCTTCTGCATCTAAATTTGATGATCCTGTAATTTCTGAAATGCAGATGAATATTAGAAAAGCTACCAGGGAAAGGGAACAATTCTATATCCAGTACAGGAAGCACCAGGTAACAAGAAGACCCTAGTCTACATCATGGAGGATGTAGTGATAACGAAGTGTCAATGTGATTGAAATAAAGATATTTAAGAGGTCAAGGGCTATTGTGTGTGTGTGTGCATGTGTGTGTGTGTGTGTGTGTGTGTGTGTGTGTGTGTGTGTGTGCGCTCTATTACCCCCACCAACACATTTTGGTGGTTTCAAAGCTCAAAGAGAAAATGCTGGGTTATGTAGCCCCAGTGACAATATTTAATTGTGCATCTGCTATAAAAGGGCAAGATTAGTCAGCTGGTATTTACTATGGGTTTACTATGTGCTAGGCATTCTGTTAAGGGCTAGAAATACAAATATAAGCAAAAAGAAAAACAGTCCCCATCTTCAAGGAGGTTAAATTCTAACTGGGGGAAGACAACTCCAAAAGGGGAATTAAAAAGGGGGATAGGAGAAGGAGGTACTCAGGAAGGGATATGGTAGTATAGTCTGGACAATGAAAAATGGCAGCTCTGGAGCGTGCCACAAAATGGAGGTTCCTAACAATAGTTAACATTTATAGAGCACCTTAAGGTTTGCAAAGTGATATACACATAGCCATCTCATTTGATCCTCACAATAACTTTAGGAAGGAGGTACTATTATCCCTATTTTTACAGATGAGGAAACTGAGACAGAAGTCACTTAGCTAATAAGTGTTTTAGGGATGACAAAATGTCTTCCCCACAATCTCATTTGAAAATCACAATACTTTGGGATAGGTAGTGACAGAAGAAAAAACTATGGCTCAACAAAAGGAAAGGATTTAGACAGAGCACAGCCAAAACTCACACCCAGGTATCTAGATTCCAAATACAGAACTTCTTCCATTCTAATACTACATCCTCCTGTTACAAAAATGATCTGGCCACTAAAGCAAAGGAGTGATCAGGACTTGTCATATGTTTTTCTATTACAAGAAAGCATTGAATTGAAGAGCAACTTCAATAACACAAATAATTTAAAAATAAAACTGGTCTACATCAGAGACAACTAGAGGAATACAGAACAGAGTGCTGGGCCTGGAAGCAGGAAGATCTGAGTTCAAATGTGATCTCAGACAGTCTGTGAGACTAAGAAAATCACTTAAGCTCTGTCTGCCTCCATTTCCTCAGATGTAAAATGGGAGTAATAATAGCACCTCACAGGGTTGCTGTGAGGACTAAATAAAGCAGTATTTGTAAAATGTGCTTTGCAGTACCCAGCACATAGTAGGGCCTACAAAAACACTTATTTCCTTCCCCATGATGACTTACTGGAAAAGATCAATGAAATTATTTTTAAAAACAGATTATAATGTTCAGCAGGCTTCAATGCATCAATATTGAAAAGGAAGTGAGAAAGATGATACAGCATTTACAAAGCTTCTTACTCTGTAAGAAAATCACTCAACTGATGGTTACCAGAAACCTTCCCATTATTTTCTGATGACATGACAGAAGTAGAAATGAAAAATGAAGGCATCACAATAAGAATCCTCCATACCAGACAGGAAATGCTTTATGAGCCAAATGTATATATGGCCCCCACTGCACACAAGATTGTCTGCAACCATCCTCAAGAAACTGAGCAATGCGCAGCTCCATTTATCTGAAGCAATCCATAACTACAACTAGGATTTCAAAAGGAAATGAGGAAGACATATTTGGGGATTATAAAAACAACAACTTACAGGGTAAGAGAGAAATAAGCAATCTGATGAAGTTAAAACATTTTTCTAATGTTCATCGTTAGTGTTCTGCAATGTCAAGGGCTTGTCAACACCATTATCTATGGAACATAAACTGGCCACAAAACAGAAACCTGTGGCATTTGGTGGAGCTGTGTGAGCCTCCAAGCAGAAGGGTACCACACCAAGCCCAAGTGGGACCAGATGGGCATGAGGTGTACCAACTAGACAACACTTGGTCCTCCCAATCCACTGAGTGTACCTGCATTTGCCTTGATAGAAAATAAGCTATTTTTAGAATGAAAACATCTAGGACAATTCAATGACAAAAACTTGCTGATCAATGAAGGAGTATGTTAGAAATAGAAACTTAACGAAACAGGATGTGTAGTGAAGCCCATGGAGCACACAGAAAAGAGGTATGAGAGATAAGAAGTATTCAGTAAAGTTGATGCAATCAACATTTCCTAAATGCCTACTGGGTACAAAGTATTATGTTAAACACAGTACTTGTCCTCATGAAGTTCCCAATATAATAGAGACATAAGATGCCAATGTAAACAACTACCATTCATGGCATTACCCAATAAATGCACTGGAAAGGTAGAGAAGAAAATACCACTTGCAGTCTGAGAAAGTGTCATCACCAATCAGGGGTTCTGGGAAAGCTTTTCTTTAGAAGTGGCATTTGAGTTGATCTTTGAGGGTGGATAGGGATTTTAACAGATAAATGGGAGGGAAGCTAATCCAATCAGATAAAATAGCAGAAGCAAAAGCATAGAGAGAGGAGAGTATAGTACTACTGGCCTGTTGGAGAATAGGGAATGGTATATAGATAAAAAACCAAATCAATTTGATTGCAGTACAAAGATCATGAGAGAAGGAAGAGATAAGGCTGGGAAGGAAGGTTAGTTACTTTGGAGGGCCTTGAAAGTTTAGGAAAGGAGTTTGAATTTCAACTTGTAGACAACAGGAAATCACTGAATTTTTTTTGAGAAGAAGAGCAACATGACCAGATGTACTGGAAAGAAAGATTTTTCTAGCAATGTTCTGAAGGGAGGACTGAAAGGAAAGTGTAGGCTGGAAGACTGGCAGGTGATCAAGTAATAATGAGGCCCTTCTTGGTACTCGTTAATATATCAACAGGTCAAGTGCCTGAATGGCAGAGGTAAGACAAGCAATGAGATGAAGAGAAGACAAGTTAGGAAGATGTAATAGACAGGACGTAGTAACTGACTGGATGGGAAACGAGAGACTGGGTAAAGTGGTAGCCCCAGAGCTAAGAAATAGTGAAGTGAGGAGCATAGCAGAATTCAAGGAAAAGATCAGAGCTTGATTTTAGTGATATGAGCTTGAGGTACCAGGGAAACATTCTAGCAGAGCTGCACATATGAAAACATGAAGAAGAAAAAGAATTAGTGACAGAAACTAGCAGTGTGACCCTAGACAAGTCACTAAACCTCTGTATGCTTTAGTGTGCTCAACTGTAAAATGGGGATAGTAATAGCACTTAGCTCTCAAGGTTGTTGTGAGGATCTCTAAATAGACTCATCATCTTCCCCTCCGCACACACCCCTTCCGTAGCCTATCTGGTCTCTCTGCCACAAGCCTTTCCTCTCTCCAGTCCATCTTCCATTCATCTGTCAAACTAACATTCCTAAAGCACAAGTCTGACTATGTTACACACACACCCCTCCAATTATTTTTATTTATTCATAAATTCAGTGTGCTAAGTAAAATAAAATTTTCCTAGAAAAAACAAAACAAACCTTAGGGAATGAGTAAGCTGTTGACTGAAGGAGGGGAATAAAAATTATAACAAAATCTTCTGCCAAATACTAAAACCCAACATGCTGACTTCTTGTAGCCCTTGAAAACCCTCAGAGAATTTCTACCTTAGCGGCATTTTCATGAGTCACATTAGAACTTTTCAATGCTGGAAATCAATGAAAGTGAACTATGCATCAACACAAAATAGAAGAACTTAAAGTTGATCATTTAAAATATAAAGTGAAAAATGTATCAAGTATAGTGAAATCACTGTGTCCCTCTTTACTTCTTATCAAAAACTTTCTCTTATTAGGAATGACCTGAAACTCCACAACTTGCTGTCAAGGTGGGTGTCTTTGGGAGCTTTTAAAAACAAGTTACAATAGATGTAATAAGTTGCTAGGAAACTAAGCAGCAAGTGCTCAAACTTCAATGATTTTTAAAATTCATCAAGTGATAGGATCAGACTATGTTACAAATTAGAATTTCTTCCAGTGAAATATATTTTAAATACATCTTTTGGAATAATATGTTGTTTCTATTAAATATTACAAAATTGCTTTTAACCTTCCATATCAATTCATCAAAACAGATTCCAATCTAAGGAAGGAAAGGAAAACTTTATAGACTTGTATTTCTTTTTCAGGCAGACCACTTAATAAACAGCGAGAATTGATGTCTGTTTTTCAATCTTTTAATAGTGGTAGACATAAGCTCTAACCCATTTCCCTATAGCAAAATCCTGCAGCATCAAGTTGTCCTACTGGATAGGCAAAGCCAGACAGAAGGATTTCTGAATATTGACATTTATATAATATGTTAGCAAAAACATTATCTCATTGATAAAAGCTAAAAACAATAGTAATCCTTTCGTGATGTCTACCTCTCAATTGTTCCTGCCCTCTCTCCCTGTTTTGTAGTGATTTATATGGTACATTTCTTCAGTATGAATCTGTAAATGTACATGCTATCAATCTCCTCCTCAGTAGAAGGGAAGCTACCCAAGGATAGGATTTGTTTCGCTGTTTTTTATTAATTAATTTATTTTTAATTTTCAACATTCACTTCCATAAGATTTTGAGTTTCAAATTTTCTCCCCATCTCTCCCTTCCCCCAACTCCAAGACACCATGCATTTTAATTATCCCTTACTCCAATCTGCCCTCCCTTCTATAATCCCCGCGTTCTCTTATCCCTTTCCCTTATATTTTCCTGTACAGCAAGATAGATTTCTAAACCCCACTCCCTGTATATCTTATTTCCCAGTTGCATGTAAAACAATTTTTAACATTTGTTTTTAAAACTTTGAGTTCCAACTTCTCTCCCTTCCTCCCTCCCTCCCCACTCACCCCCATTGAGAAGGCAAGCAATTCAATACAGGTTATGCATGTGAAATCATGACTAACTATATTTTCCTCCATCCTATCCTATCCTGCCTCCCATTTATTCTGTTCTCTCCTTTGACTCTGTCTCTCCTCAAAAGTGTTTGCTTCTGATTACCCCTCCTCCCATTTGCTCTCCCTTCTATCATTCTCCCATCTCTCCTCCCCTTCTCCCCTACTTTCCTGTATGTTAAGATAGATTTTCATACCCAAATGAGTGTGTATGTTATTCCCTCCTTAAGCCAAACCCAGTGAGAGTAAGGTACACTCATTCCATCTCACCTCCCCTCTCTTCCCTTCCATTGTAAAAGCTTTTTCTTGCCTCTTTTATATGAGATAACTTACTTCATTATACTTCTCCCTTTCTCCTTCTCCCAGGACATTCTTTTCTCACTCCTTAATTTTGGTTTTAGATGCCATCCCTTCATACTCAACTCACACTGTGCCCTCTGTGTCTATGTGTATGTGTATACATACATACATACCTACATACACATACGCACATATACATACATACATATATATATATATGTGCATACACACATACACATATGTTCCCTCCAACTACCCTAATACTGGGAAAGATCTCACAAGTTACAATATCATCTTTCCACGTGGGAATGCAAAAAGTTCAACTTTAATAAGTCCCTGGCGATTTCTCTTTCCTGTTTACCTTTTCATGCTTCTATTGATTCCTATATATGAAAGTCAAATTTTCTATTCAAGTCTGGTCTTTCCATCAAGAATGCTTGAAATTGCTCTATTTCACTGAATATCCATTTTTTCCCCTGAAGTAATATGCTAAGTTTTGCTGACTAGGAAACTCTTGATTTTAATCCTAGCTCCTTTGACCTCTATAATATCATATTCCAAACCCTTCAATCCCTTAGTATAGAAGCTGCTAAATCTTGTGTTATCCTGACTGTGTTTCCACAACACTTGAACAGCTTTCTTTTTGGCTGCTTGCAATATTTTCCCATTGACCTGGGAACTTAATAATTTGGCTACAACATTCCTAGGAGTTTTCCTTTGGGGATCTCTTTCAGGAGGTGCTCAGTAGATTTTTTTAAATATATAGTTCCCCCTCTGTTTCCAGAACATCAGGGCAGTTTTCCTTGATCATTTCTTGAAAGATGATATCTAAGCTTTTTTTTTGATCATGGCTTTCAGGTAGTCCAAAAATTTTTTAATTCTCTCTCCTGGATCTATTTTCCAGGTCAGTTGTTTTTCCAGTGAGATACTTCACATTGTCTTCTATTTTTTCATTCTTTTGGTTTTGTTTTATAATTTCTTCATTTCTCACAATGTCATTCACTTCCATTTGCTCCATTCTAATTTTGAAGGAATTATATTCTTCATGGAATTTTTGGATCTCCTTTTCCATTTGGCCAATTCTGCTTTTTATGGTATTCTTCTCCTCATTGGCTTTTTGGACTTCTTTTGTCATTTGGGTTAGTCTATTTTCTAAGGTATTATTTTCTTCACGATTTTTCATGGGTCTCCTTTAGCAAGCTGGTGGTGTTATTTTCATGATTTTCTTGCATCACTCTCTTTTCTCTTCCCAGTTTTTCCTCTATTTCTCTTCATTTTCAAAATCCATTTTGAGCTCCACCATGGCCTGTGATCAACACATATTCCTCTTGGAGGCTTTCAATGTAGGAGCTTTGATTCTGCTGTTCTCTTCTGGTTGTATACCCTGATCTTCCTTGTCACCAAGGTTAAGATTTTATCGTCTGATTTTTTTCCCCTGCTGTTTGCTCATTTTTCTAGCCCATTACTTGACTTTTTAGCTCTATGTTATAAGGTCTCTGCTTCTAGTGTGAAAGTTGTACTGTCCCAAGTTTCAGGGGTTTTGTGCAGCTGTTTTCTAGAGACCTGTAAATTTTCAGTTCTCCTAAGGTTGTATAATTAAACAAGAGGTGTTTGCTCCTCTCCTGGTTTGTGCTCTCGTCTGTGAGTGACCACAAGCACTCTTTTCTGCCTTGGAACTGTGAGGAGGATTCCCTCTCTACTGCCACCACAGCTCCACCATGTCAGCACTCCTCCTTGCCCCTGGACTGCCACCTAGGACTATGATCCAGATCCAAGCATGGGTAAAGCAAGAGAATCCTGCCTCAATGCCAGCAAAGAGATCCCTGCAATTCCCCTCTAATCAGCCATTTGATCCCCCCACCATCTGAGGGCTCAGTCCCCCTACCATCTGAGGGCTGAGAGCTCTGGAAGCAGCCACTGCTGCCTCCTCCACCATCCTAGGGTTAGAGCCAGAGCCTGATCCTTTCTCACACAGGTTTGACAGAATTTCCTACTGACCCTGTAGGTTGTCTTTGGCATTTGTGGGTTGAGAAGTCTGGAACTACCATAGCTGCCAGTAATTCAGTGCCCTGAAACCTGCTCTGCCCTGTCTGTGCTGCAGCCCTCACTGAACTACACTTGTCTACCACAGACCTTTCCTGTCAACCTTCGACGTTGTCTTGGGCTAGAAATTTGTTCCACTCTGTCATTTTGTGGGTTCTGCTGCTCTAGAATTTGTATAGAGTCATTTAACAGGTATTTAGTGGAGTTTGGGGAAGCTCAAAGAAGTAACTGTTTTTATCCTACCATCTTGGCTTTACACCCAATTTGTTTCACTTTTAAAAAATTATTATCTCCATTATCCCCTCGAAGAAATGACGGCTCACAAAGTTTAAATTGAGGAAAAAAACAGGCTCCAAGACTGGGTAACTTATTGTATTTGTATCATGAGGGAGAATGATGAGTCCAGGATAACATTAAATTTAGAAACCTGGGAGACTAGGAAAATGATAATGCTTCTGATATAAATGGGAACATTTAGCAGAGGGGTGGGTTTCAGACTAAATATAGTAAGTTCAACGTTAAATATAGTAAGTTCAATTTTTGGACAATATCGAATTTGAAATGTCTCCAGAACATCTAGTTTGAAATATCCAGTAGAAGATGATGAGTTGGGACTGAAGCTCAGAGAAAGCTAGGGCTAGAATCATCTGCATAGAATTATAAACTAAAGGTTTACACCTCAAAAGGATCTGAAAACAGAAGCCATTAAATTCAACCCCCTTGCTTCACAAATGAAGCAATTAAGTCTTCTAGATGTTAAGTAACTTGCCCATGGTCACAAAGCAAGAATCAGAAGTGGGATCTGTATTCAGTTCTTCCTCATTCTAGATACAAGAGACAGAGTACAGGGAGAACACATAGGAGGACCAGGGATAGATTGTAAGAAAGAGTAGACAGACAGTAGGAGAACCAGGAGGGGAGTGACATGAAAATTAATATAGGAGTAGATATCTAGGACCAGAAGGTAGTGGTCAATAGGGCCCAGTGCAACAAAGAGGTCAAGAAGAAGGAATGAGAAAAGACTCTCAAATGATGTTGGTGCCATTAAGTTAAACTCATTTTTTTTTTAAAACAGAGAGAGATTGCTGGTAACCTTGGAGAGAACAATTTCAATGGATGAGGTCAGAAGATAGAATGCAAAGGGTCGAAGAATGAATGGGAAGAAAGTGGAAGTAATGAATATAGGTGCCTTTTTTTCTAGGAGTTTGGCAGAAAAAGAAAGGAGAGCTACATAGGATTATAGTTTGACAGAATTTTAGGGTCTAGTGAAGTTTTGTTTCTGTTTTGTTTTTAGCATAGAGAAAACTCAGGTATTCTTAAAGGCAGAAAAAAGGCAAACAATAGATATGAATATGCACGATGGAGTAATCTGACTGATTTTCCCAGAGTCACATAGCTATTAAGTGTCACACAAAGTCAGACTGATTCCAAGCCAGGCACCCTCACTGAAAGCCCCTGGGGGAATTGAGCAGCTTATCTGAATCTCAGCCCCCAGTGCTGGCTTGGTGGAACTAGAGGCTAGGTTGTGGAGGGGAAACTCTGTTACATGCAGATTCTGGGCATAAAAGTTTCTGGTTGCTCACAGACCAGTGTACACACTTGACTGTGCCACCTTGGAGGAACTGAGATCTTATAGATCCCCAGAGTATACCCTACTCTTGACAAAGGACCCAAAAGTCAAGTAACTGGCTGAGAAAATGCCCAAAATAGGGGAAAAAAAATAAGACTACAGAAGGTTACTTTCTTGGTGAACAGATACCTTCTCCCTTCCTTTTGGAAGAGGAAGAATAATGCTTACCATCACGGAAAGACATAAAAATCAAGGTTTCTGTATCCCAAACATCCAGTTAGTCTTACACAATATGATTATTATGGAAGTCATTTGCAAAACTACACATATACAGCTTATATTGAATTGTTTGCCTTCCAAATGGGGACGGGTGTGGAGGAGGAAGGGAGAGAAGTTGGAACTCAAAGGTTTAGGAACAACTGTTGAGTATTGTTCTTGCATACAACTGGGAAATAAGAAATACAGGTAATGGGGTATAGAAATTTATCTTGCCCTACAGGATGAGAGAGAAGATGGGCATAAGGGAAGGGAGGGATGTTAGAAGGGAGGGCAGATTGGTGATAGGGGTAATTAGAATGCTTGGTGTTTTGGGGTGGGGGGAGGGGAGAGATGGGGAGAAAATTTGGAACTCAAAATTTCGTGGAAATGAATGTTGAAAGCTTAAAATAAATAAATAAATAAAAGAAAGTCTGCAATTGCAGAGCTTGAAGGAATCAACACAGTATCATCCCCCAAAAGGAGTAGCTGGAGGACCTTTGTTAACTAGATCTTTGTAACTTTCTTTTGAACTCTGAACTAAATATCTTTCATTATGATGGCAAGTACCTTGGCTGGGCATACTCTCCATTCTCTCTGCTTTACTTTTTCCCCAACTGGCAGTGTCTCTTTTGCCAGTCCCAAATTTTCCTTGTTCAGTTTTCTGTGTATGTCATCTCCCCTGATAGAATGAAAGCTACTTTAGGGTAGGGACTGTTACACACTCCTTGATGACACACAATAGTGCTTAATACAAGCTTAATTGATTCCTTGAATTTATTTAAATAGTTGTCCCAAGTTGCATCAGTTGATGTCATGCTGTGATTCTTTTGCTAATGTACAAATTCAGAAACATGCCCTCCCTCATTTCCATAGTTATCTACAATAATTTTCAACCTGGACATTTCTTTTAATTCTCATTTACTTCTTTTTTCACAAGGACTTGCTCCATTCACCACGTGTGCATGTGTGTATTTATGCAAATATGTTTTGAGGGGGTGGTGGGCCAGGGACAATCTAGGTTGTTTTTAGAATTCTTAAACTATGTCTGAATACTCCAAATTGATATAGCTTGTAAAAATGCTACCACTTGAAAAATGATACATCAACAGGCCTAATCTTACTGAAGGTAAAATCTTGAAAGGAGGGAAAAGGGGATGATCATTACAGTTTCAGGTAGAGAACCAAAGAGAAATGTAGGAACTAAAATGATCAAGTAACAATGCTTGATGAGGTAAAACAGTGTACGGACCATTTTTTTTAACAGAATTTGAGCTTTGCACTTTCTAGAATTCACTATCTAAAAATTCTCTGATCATTTCCAGCCCAGTCATTTTAACAGAAAAGATGAAGAAGGCTCAAGGGGAGAAACAATCATCCAAGCTCATGTTAGTGGGAGAGCTGGCAAAAGAACTCAGAACCCCAGCCCCTTCACCCTCTTCACCCTCTTGTTTTTCCACCAAACAACCCAACTTTTTACAGATACAGTTGGTCTTTGATTACAGAGAGTATTTTGTCATGTTGGACTGGCCAGTTTGAGGAATACTGGCTCGAAAAAACTCTTGAAAACCTCCAAAAAGATCACCAATTATTTTTTAAAAGGTGATGAGGAGGGAATGGATTAAGATAAAGTATTTGCAACACATTGGGTGGGGGGAAGAATCACTAGATTGGCAACAAATATTCCCAGGAGGTGTGGTGGGAGTATTAAAACAAGAGAAAACTCAGTAACTTTCATGTTTTCTTAAAAAAGTTAACTGTCTTTAAAAAATACATCCTATCAGGAGTTAGATTTTTTTATCGCCCAAAGACCAATCAAAACTAAGATCGGTTGGACTAGATGATTCCGAGATTTCTGTCCAACTCTAATCTTGTCATTTGGCACTGGACTATAACAAATGCTGTCCTTAAGATTTTCTGTTCTTGCTTCTTAGTGTGAGCAAGGATCTCACGTATTTTCTAGACCTACAAGCACTGTCACTAGGATGGTTTAGGATCTTCACTTCCAGGTTCAGACATGAACCATACTATCAGCAGACTCTCTAACAGGGACAAATCCAATATGACGCTACTTGGTGTACTACCATCACTGGCTGAAGTAAAAGTAGCTTGCTAACATGTATATGCATGTATATATATATATATATATATATATACATGCAAATACATGTGCAGACATTGTTTCATTTCAGTCCTATCTGACTCTTTGTGACCCCATTTGGGGTTTTCTTGGTGATACTTGAGTGCTTTGCCATTTCCTCCTCCAGAATATTCTACAGATGAGGAAAGTGAGGCAAACAAGGTGAAGTAATTTTTCCTAGGTCACACAGCTGGGACATGTCTGAAGCTGCATTTGAATTCAGGTCTTCCTGACTCCAGGGTCAGCACTCTAATCACTATACCATTGAGCTGCCCATATGTACATATACATATAGATATACATATATGAATACACCTGGCAAAAAATAGCAAACCAAACATATGTCTACACAGTTACATTAAACCGCTGCAGACTTTCCTGGTTTTAAAAAAACAAAAACTTGCCTCTAAGTCCCAGAAGTGAGGTTCCACTAGGTTGAAGAGCTCTAACAAATCAGAGTAAGTAAATTAAGTGCCTCTAGAAGACATAGGCAACACAAGCAGCTGACAATACCCAAGAGGGTTGATCGTTAGGACAGAGATCCAACTTGCCAAGTACAGGCTGAGGAGATGGGGCTTTAGTGGAGTCAAAATCCTAACAAGGCAGCAGAAGCAGCCAAAAATGTCTCAACAAAATGTTTTTAAGAGAGGCCTAAGAGAGGTCTACTACCTTCCATGACAGCAATAAGAGCTCCACGCTGTCCCTGGTTGGTCAGCCACCATACCTAGAAGATTCTGGCCTGTCCTGAGCACCCAGTGTCAGAAAAAATAGACAAGTTCTGGTCTATTCAGAAGGGAAGAAGGCAACTCAGATATTAAGAGGCCTGAAAAAAATATTAAGTAGTAAATCTAATGAAAGAATAAGGCGGGGGGGCAGGGTCAGTGTTTAGCTCAGACAAGACCTAAAAGAAGATAAAAGCTATCTTGAAGCATTTTGAGAGCTGTCATGTGTCAGGAAGATTAGACTTCTTTTTCCTGGCTTCACAGAATAGAACAAGGATACTGGACAGAAGAAGCACATCCAGGTTTCACGTCAGGAAGAACTTCTTAAAAATTAGAGCTACAAAAGAGAAGAATGAGCAGCTTTGGAAATACTAAGCCCGACCTCACTGAATGTCTTAAAGGTGAGGATACTGGAGAAGGGGATTCTAGTCAAATACAATTTATTCTGGAGAGCCTCCAATGTCCGTCCCAGGTTTTAAATGAAAAAAGGAAACGGAGATTGTAGGAGGGGCTTTGATTCAGTGATATCACTACTAGGCATATGCCCCCAAAGAGGTCAAAGAAAGAGGGAACGACCCATCTACATAGAATTATTTATAGCAACACTTTTTGTTGCAGCAAAGAACTGGAAAATAAGTGGGAAATGGCTAGCTAAATTATGGTGTGTGAATGTAATAGAATATTATAACAGTGTAAGAAATGATGAAAGGTAGAGATGAATCTGGAAAGGCTTATGAAAAGAACAGAAGAAGGAAAGTAATCTGTACAATGATTGTCATAATGTAAAGGGTCTTAACAACTCTTATCAACACAATGACCAATCACGATTAGAGAATGATAATGAGTCACACTTCTCACCACAGCAGTGATGAACTGCCGGGGCAGAATGAGATATGCATTTTCACACACAGCCAAGGCGGGAATTTGTTTTGCTTGACTATGTTTATTTATTATAAGGAGGATTTATATTGGTGTAGGATTAGAGATAGAAAAAAAGATTGTAAAGAGCATCAATAAAATATTTTTAAAATACAAAGAAAGGAAAGAAGAACATTCAGAAGGGGACACAGATAATCAGGGCAGTGTCATTATTACCATGCATGCTAAATGTAATATATACTTTAAAAACAAGCTATGATAGATTCATATAGATTTATACAGAAGCCATGATAGATTCATGGCTTCTATACAGCCCCTTTTCCGTCCTTTTTATTTGGAAATGTTTCTATTTGCTTATATTTATCAAGTGAACAATAAATAAAGACATTTTAGGGAAAATGTATCTTTGGAAAGGGAAAAACAAAACAAAAATATTATAGAAACCTTAAGACGTCAAATAGAGATATGGCTTGAAATGTGAAGCCTGAGAATCAGCAACTATTTCTCTAGATACCTAGAAATAAATTTGAAAATATTTGAAAATTCTGGTTTGTCAAGCATCTGCTAACCACAGCCCCCTCAACACAAACACATCCATTAAGTCAGCATCTGTGTGATCAATCCACGTATCCCCAGAGCCACCTGCAAAGAATGCAAATTGTACAACCTTCTTCTGGAGAGAAAATAAAGAAAGTGTCTCCGCTGCATTTCTACCCTCTCCCTAATCATAAAGTTAACAATCCTGTCAAGGGAGATAAAGATAAAGAATTATATTTGGAATACTTTGAAAAATTATAATCAGTCTTAACTATCATTTTACATATTTTGTAGGTTGAGAAAGTGGGGGAGGGGGATACATTTCCTGTGAAATTTTGCTGCATCATCATCACCAAAAACATTTAAATGGCCATATGCTGCTCAGGGAAAGGCAACATGGCACAGCATATAAACAGCTAGTTTTGGAATTAGGGAGACCTGGGTTCAAGTCCTCACTCTGACATATATTGGCTGTGGAACCCTAGGCAAGGCTCTTAAGCCCTCAGTGCTTCAGGCAACTTTCAAGACTAAAAGCAAGAGAACAGGTGTCCATATGCAATGGTAAAGGGAGTTTTCACACTGGGAGTCCCTAATACCAGTAAAATCAAAGGTCCAGACCAAAATATACACTAGAACACTACATAAAAGTCAACCATAAAGAAACTCACAAAATTCAAGGATTTTACATCTTAATTTCTTTTTTTCTAAAGTAGAGAAATAATAAACTGACAAAACAAATCATGTTCCTCATCCTTGCACTATATATATATGTAAATGCTAAAAAAAAGTCTATAGAATTCCATTAAATCTGAGTAATCTGCAAACTCAGTGTGCAATATGGACATTAAAATTTCAAAGCCAAGTTTTTAAAAGATGAACATAATCAAAGGAACATGAAGAAAGAACAAGGATGAACCAAAAGGAAGGGTTATTTAAATATTCCAAGATTCTCGGGCCCTCCAAGCCAAGCGTCCCCCACCCCCATCCCTGCCTTTTTTTACATAGCTTCACAAAAAAACACAGCTAAATTAAGTTCAAGAGGGCTCTAGATTTAATGCTAGTAATACGTAAATATGCTCACTGCAAAACTAGGATTGAAGCATATGTCTATTGCTCATCTAAATCTTTTACAGACTTGGTCAATATGATGGGACAGTCTTCTAACATTGTGCCATGATTAGCAGCACTAATTACTGTACCCATTTACAAAAATGCTTGGTCACTCACAGTAAACAAGGGATCTTGTAATAAAGCAAAAATGTGTCCCAAAGAAACCTGGGGACAAAATACTTTAAGATTTGGGGCATATTAAAATGTTCCACAAAGCTATCATTAAATGATTCATCCATGCCACAATAAAGGATAGAAAGCCACAGAATCTATTCAAGAGGTATTTGGGAAAGACTTGACAGGAATGGGAAGATAGATTTTGAAAGCAGGCACAGTGATCAGAAAGAGAAAAAAATAGACAAGTACAACCAGTTCCAACACCAGATACCAAGTAAATGAAAAATAATCAACGAAGCTAGAATGCAAAGAACTTATATTGTCTGCTTTCATAGAATGTCTTAGTTATTTGACCAAAACATCTAATTGTGGTGGTACAGAAGCAATGCCAGAAGAAGCTCCGATGACTACCATTAGTTCACAGATTCAGTTTGACAAATGTTTATTAAGCACCTACTATGTACAAGGCTCCATTCTCTCCTTAGAGCTGGAATGAGATCTTTGGTCTCCTGCTAAGTGATAAAACAAGCAAAACTAGGTGTTCACTGCAACATCTTACTGTGCTGGTTTCTGGCTGGGAGAACTGTTTAGCAAAAAGCTGATTTTAGAATAAGAAAAGGAATGTGGATGGGCCAGAAGGAGTCAATATTTCCGAAAGGAATTAGGGTTGCAAATAAGCAAGATTAAAGAAGAATACCACCGTCTTTCCCAAAGGAAATTTTTCAGTGTGTTTCATCAAAAACTACTTTACCATTGAAAATGAAAATGAAAATAAGTACTGCACAAGAAAGGTTTGCTTTAAACAGAAGGGAGTAGCCATCTGGAAGCCACACCTAGAGGCTTTACAAGATGAGCATCTAAGTAGGTTCAAGAAAAGTTGAGGCAACACTTATGGAGCCAGGCTGGGTTTTGAAGAGTGACTTGGGGCCATGCATGAGTTCTGTCCCCAACTCTTGGAGGCTGAGGTTGTAGAGGTGACCCACAAGGCACCGCCACAAAGCCTTCTCGGGCTGGATGAGTTACTGGTCTGACCCTGGGTTGTGTTTGCAAGTTCTTATGTTCCTAATTGACTTGCAGAAGTCACTCAGCCAGAGGGTTAATAGATGGCTACTAGACAGCATGGGATTTTCTTCTCTATCCAAGGACAACCAAGCATTTGCTCCTCTTTCTCTGCACACACTAATTGCTATTAAACAAAAGCTCCTCACCTCTAAAACTATAATTGTAATTAAGATGCTACATACGTACTTGCAATAACCTTTCAATTGGACTACTTCCAATGAACCGTGTGTTGAGAAGAAAAGTGAAAACCTATGTTTTGACTATAAAGGTTATACCCTAATTATATTTTTCACACTTTGTATTTTTTCATTTTAAAAATATATTATTGCAAATTAAGCTAACAGCATCCATCCTATTTTAGTGCTTCCTAATATGCTACCTAGTATTCTCACGCTGGTCTTTCTTTAAAAAGGAGAAAAAATATCCTGGTGCTATTCCAAATGTTATTACTGCCTAAAAAGAAAGGTGATACCTATTCAGCCAACATAATGTAAAATATTAATTTTTTTCCCCTCATACTATGCACCATTTACAAAAATATAGCTACCTCTAAAGGAAAATATCCTACTGTGTGGGATAAGCAGTGGCATAGCCCAAGAGTTCATCTTCAGCCTGTTTTTGTCCTCTTTTTACACTCCCCCTATTGGCAGCCACAGTCATTTTCGTGCCTTCAGCAATCATCTCTTAGGCAGCATTCCCAAATATACCATATAACTGTGTCTAATGCCCAGTGTGCTTCACTGGAGGTAGAATCCAAGAACGTGGGATCAAATCCTGACTCTCCTCCCTATAGGTGAGTTATTTTACCTCTCTGAGACTCAGTTTCCTTCTCTGTTGTAAGGGTTTTGGGGAGGCTAGACTCAATGACTTTGAAGGTCTCCAATGTCTTCAAAACTCTGATCCTATGAAACCTTCAGACCCATATATCTAAATGTTTACAATTCCACTTTTCATTTTTTCCTTTTTGCTAATAGGAACATCATCAAACATGAATATTTTCCCACACAAAGAACAGAAAAAAAATAAATTTCCCACACAAAGTTTCCCATGTGAAACTGTGAATCTCCCCTACTTATAATTTGTTTCTGCAAATTGAACACATCATTTTACACACCACCCTCAGCAACTACATTATATTCTGAACTTGCGTTGGCTCTCTTCATTGGATTTTTAAAAAATGATTCATTGACCTTGTTTTTTCCTTTTTAGTTAGCACTATCCTTCCCTTTCCTCTGGCCTGGCCTGGCCTCTATCTAGTCTCTTACCCCAAATAAAAGCCCTCTCTTCTAAGTAATCAGCATAGCTAATCAGAACCAAGCCACACATTGGTTGCATCTTCTCAAAAGGTCACTTCCGCTCTTCAAGCTTTGGGAGTCATGACTGATCACTGTCCCGTCCTAGTTCTTTCATGTTTGACAGTTCTTTGCCTCTGTTTAAATGGTCTGCCAGAAATTCCTATTCATTGCATCCCAAATTCAGCTCTGTAGAAAAATACTTTTCTGTTTCTCTTAATGAATGTGAATGTTAAGATGGCAGATGAACGGAATTGGAAGGAATCTCAGGTATTATCAAACACAATCATTTTCTGGTCCCAAACTACTGTTCTTTTCCAAATCGCTGCAGTGCAAACCTTGGAGCTTTCAGTCATAAAGTGGGAGGCTTGCGCACAGACAATTCAGGAAGTGCTGCCATTTATTCCTCATCTTAGTAAGCTTTCTTTCAGAAGTATCTATACATTAGTAAGTGGTGCATAGCATGCAGAAGAAAACACAATTATGTGCTGGATAATTGCAAAAAATAACGAAAACAACTTAAAATGAAATTGAGAGTCAATTTCCAAAAACTTCAAATGTGACCATTTCCCAAAGATGTTGTGAAGCATTATGTAACGCGGCCAAATAACAAGTTCCCTTTGTTATCTCTCCAAATGGAGAGCTCTAACGAGTCAGAAATGAAACAACTATCTCACACATAATCAAGGAGATAAACAAGTGACTCTATTCTTGTGTTGCTTTCCTACAAAGACTGGGCAAATTTAATTTGAGGATGCAGAAACACACAATTATGATTATATTGTGGTGGACATCATGCCTGGCTTCAACTTGCCTGCTGTTTTCTGCGTCACCATTAATGAGAAGAAAGCTTGGTGCCTGCATGGCTGGAATATTTCTTCTAAATTATGTTGATTAAGTATGTTGTACCCACAGCAATGGCTGAAATTGTTTGCTTTCCTCTTAGCATTTTAATTTAGAGCTTTCTAAATGCAAATGTGGGGAGGAAAAAAGGATGAAGAACAAGAGACAGTCACTAGAATTCTGTAGTTTTCAAACTTGCACTATATTAGTAGCATTATTGCATTAATAGCACATTTACACAGGGGCGGCATGCGTGATTCTCCAAATACTTTACAAATAACAAATGCTGTTCAGAAATGCCCTCGGCTTGATTCTGATAAAACTAAATTGCAATTACCCTATATAAAAAGATCAAATGCTACGACTGACATTCCAGATACTGAAAATGGTAAGCTAACTTCCCCAAATGACCAATCTGAAGTATACAGGCTCCAAATCATGCGTCAAGCTGGGGAGATAATGCAGTGGAGAGAATACTAAATCTGGAAGAAAGAGGACGTGAGTTCGGATTCTCTCTCAGATACTGGCTGTGGGCCTCAGAGTCAGTCATTTAACCTCTCAAAGCCTCATCTGCCTCATTTGTAAAAATGGGGACAAAAATAGCACCTATCTCACCACAGGGCTGAGAGAATCCAATGCAATTATAGCAGCACTTAACACAATGCCTCACATTTAACAAATGTTTACTGACAACATAGATCATGTTATACTCTTTAAACTGCTGCAGAAATGTTATTCATTATTTCCTTTTATAATAGAAAAGTGTCAAATCATAGACTCTTACCTTTTCTAAGCAGGTATCACCCTTGCCACACCCTTACATTTTCTTTTTTTTTTTCCAACAAGCCAACCCAACTCATCATGCCAAGGAAATATATCAGACAATGTCTCTGTATTCTCAAATTAGCTTACCAGTTCTAAATGGTTTTGTATGAAAATAGACTCAGAGGTAAGAGGAGATGGAAAGGAGACACTCTGGAGCCTCCTCAAGAAGGGAATATACCCCATCTGGTCCTACACCAAATTTAAATACCATTTAATTCCAATGGTCCCACCCTGTCCCTATCAACCCACAGGACTAAAGTCTGTGTGTCTTGGGGGAATGTTGACGGTAGGGGGTGAGAGGGAAACAGGTAGAGGTACAAAGAAGGGCAAGAAGGAAGTGCTCAATCGTGCTTTCTTCTCAATAAATATGGGAAAACTCATGAGAGGCCCCAGTCACAAGAAATAAAACGGACCCTAGAATGAAAAAGCTTACATGAGTAGGCAGCTAGTCAGCCAAGTAGATAAAAAGATGGGCCTGGAATCAGGAAGACTTGAGTTCAAATGTGGCCTCACACAGTAGTTGCAAGAAACTGGCCAAGTCACTTAAACTATATGTCTCAGTTTCCACAATTATATAATGGAGATAATAATTATACCTACCTCCCAGGATTTTTGTGAGAAGCAACCAAGTTTACAATGGTAAAGTGCTTAGCATAGCATCAGCCATTAAAACCCTTTAAAACCTGTAGAAAGGTTACATGCATACTTTATATGTAGCAGGAATGGGGAAGCATATGGGAGCTCACCTCTCCCCTTCTGCAGGAGACCAGGGTAATGAGGCAGATGATCTGAATGGAAGAAACTATAGTAGCAGAAAAGATAAAAGGGGAGAAGACAGGTAACCTTGGGCTTACAGGTGGAAGAACACAGGAAGTCAATAGGTGTATCTAGATTTTATATCAGCTTATCTACACTGGCACAAAAATGCATCAATAAACATATAAACTCCCTATAGGGAAAGAATTTTGAATCATGAATAAATCATGTAATCCTAAGGGGAGAAGCATAATTATGAAACTGAAATTCCCATTGGTTTTAATCAGTATTGATAAAACTTGAACAGTTCAATGGATCTGTGATGATACAGTGAAAAGAAGGCTGGATTTTGAGTCTAAGTAAGTGGACTCCAACCCTAGCTCTGAAATGGACTGCCTACATCGACTTGGAGAAGTTACTTAACTTTTCCTCATGTGTAAGATGAAAACACTGGATGAACTGCTCATGAAGGTCTGAAAGCAAAATCATGATGTCACAAGTGTTGCTAATTCTCTCTGCTGATGAAGATGGCAACCCATACAAATTTTCTCTACCTACATAACTCATGTCCTGGTTCTCTCAGAGATCTTCCACACAGGATACACCCAGCAAATTGAAGTGGTAATATCCCATACTGAGACGGCCAGTCTGTCACACAGACCGTACAATAATCGTCCATCACTCTTCTCAATTGATGACTGCCCTCTCCTCACTTCTATTCACACTATTATTGAACAATGCATGGCACATTTTGGTGAACAGTAAGACAAAACCAAACGCAATGAAAAAACATAACCCCAAACAACTCAGTTAATAAACTCCACATCTCACAGATTTTTCTTTGAAAAGAAAACCAAAGCATAAAAACTAATCACATATTTTAAAAAAACTTTTTCAACTAAGAATATTAAAAATAATATGAAGTCAATTTGAAACTTGGAAAAACATTCAAAATAGATGATTTTGTCCTAATATTTAACTGTAGGAAAGATTGGTTAGTTGAAAGCATGTGTGTGTATGTACGTATTTAAACAGCAGTCTTTCTTCTACCAAGAAATGCTATTACTAGGCATAAAACCCAAAGAGGTCAAGGATAACAAAAGCACCATATTCACCAAAGTATTTTTAGTGGTACTTTTTTGCAGGAGAATAGAATTCAGAAAAAAGGAGCTAGCCACTGACTAGGGAAGAGTTAAGCAAATCATGATGCACAAAGACAATGGAATATATCATGATGCTATAAAAAACAATGAATATGAATAATATAAGAAGGTATGTAAAGAATTAAATAAACTGATAAAAAGTGAAGTGAGATGAATCACAGAAAACAATATCTACAATAAATGCAACAATCTAAAGTGAAAGAAAAAATGTTCAGTGTCACCTGATGAAACCTACAATTGTACATGAAAAGAAACAGCAGTTTGATCTTCTGGGCTAGCCAGAGATGAGGAAATGAGCAGGAATATAATTAATAATACTAAAATTTCAATAATGACAACAACTGTAACTTCATCTAAAATCGGACGGTTCTCACTATGTGCTACAACAAACCTGGCAGATCCAATTACTTCCCCCTTTTACAAAGGACACCAAGACAAACAGGATTAGTGACTTGCACAAAGTCTTGCAGTTTGCAAACAAAGATCTGAGGCTCCATCTGAACTCTTCTTCCTGACTCAGGCACTGTGCTCACTCCACCACACTACCTAGCTGCCTCCAAACAGAAGGCAGCAGCATACATGCATGTTTCTAAGCACACAGCATAGCAGGGACAGACTCAAGGGGGGATCTAGAGGTAAGTACCAGGGCAGGGAGCTCAGAACAAGCAGTTGTGTTCTTATTACTATCTACATGCGATGGAGGCTGTGGCCAGAAACAGTCCAGTGGAACTCCCAACAATGGACAACCCAGACAAGCTACAAAGACCCAAGGCAGCATCAGCAGCACAAGGAACTATAAACATACTTAGAAGGTGGATTGTGAAGGGAGCACAAGGGCAAGAAAAAAGTGGAAAGGAAATTAAAAGACAGGGCAAGAATATATGACTGGGTTCTGGCAAAGAGGAAGAGAAGAGGGAAGGTGTGAGGAAACAAATTATATCATGTCCCTGTTTCTTACCACCTTTTCTTCTTTAGTACATAGAGAAGAAAAAGTATAAGAGAACAGAATAGAGGGAAATATCCAATTAACAATCTATAAATGAGAATAAGAACTCACCTATAAAATAGAAGAGAGGAAAATGAAGTAGAAAGCAGAATCCAACAACATGGTTTTTTTCTTGATTGGCTTCATTTGGTTTTTTACAAGAAACACACTTAAAATATGAAGATTCACATAGAATGAAGGGGTTGCAACAAAATCTAATATGCTTCACCTGATCTAAAAAAAGGGGGGGAGTAACAATCATGATGCCAGAAAAAGGTCAAAAGAAGAGCTGCTTAAAAGAGATAGATAAGGAAACTATATTATGCTTAATGGCACTACAGGCAACAAATTAATATCAGTATGTAAAACAGACATACCAAATGGCAGAGTATCTAAATATTTAAATGTTAAATGAGTTACAATGAGAAATAGAAAATGAAACAGTTGGGGATCTCAATGCATTGCTCTCAAACCTAGACCAATCTGACCAAAAAAGTAAGGAAGGAAATTAAGAATGTGAATAGAATTTTAGCAAAGTTAAATATCATAAAATCTTTGGCAATTCTCATAATTTGCATAATATGAATAAAATGCATATAAATCTGATTTCAGTTTCTGGTCAGAAAAGTACAAGAGAAAAAGATGGTATTAGATGACAGAAAAACTGAGAGACCAAAAATATCCTCTTCTTCAAATATGGAATGACCAATCTTGTCTTCTCCCTAGTTCCCAAACAGAAGAAAAATGCCTCCCTCCATTTACTGGAAATGTGAGGGGTTGTAGGTGCACAGCACAGGACATTCTGTATTGTCAGTCTCAGCTAATATGTTGTTTTTTGTGGTTTCAATTGTGTCCAATTCTTTGTGACTCTATTTGGGGCTTTCTTGGCAAAGATACAGGGGTGGTTTACCATTCCCTTCTCCAGTTCATTTTACAGATGAGGAAACTAAGGCAAACAAGGTGAAATGACTTGCCCAGGGTCACACAGCTAGCTAGTAAGTTTCTGAGGCCAAATATGAACTCAGGTCTTCCTGACTCCAGGTCCAGAGCTCTATCTACTGCCCCACCAAGCCGTCCCTGATATATTGGTTAGTTTTGTTTAACAGATTTTTTCTTTCTTCCTTTTTTTTTTATTTTTTGTAATGGGGCAGCTAGGTGGTACAGTGGGTAGAGCACTGTGCAGGAGCCAGGAGGACCTGAGTTCAAATGTCACCTCAGACACTTGACATTCACTAGCTATGTGACCTTGGACAAGTCATTTAACCCCAATTGCCTCATCCTGGGTCATCTCCACTCATCCTGATGAATATCTGGTCACTGGATTCACATGGTTCTGGAGGAGAAGTGAGGCTGGTGACCTGCACAGCCCTCCCTCACTCAAAACAAAGTTAAGTGCAAGTCATGTCATTATTTCTCTGATGGCATGGTCTTCTTTGGCAACGAGGGAAGAACACACACATTTTTTGTAATAAGGCATAGATTACTGGGTAACAGAAAGGGAAGAGTAATATATTTGGAAATAAGGGTGATGTAAAAACAAAAAGAAAAACTGTATTTTTCAAAAGCAATAAACAAGAAGGAATCTGATTATGTTTTTCATCATGTTCTTAGAAAGGAGGAAACTGAGGTTTAAGTAGTTAAGCTATTGAGTCCATGGTCACACGGTCATTCCACACTTAACCTTGGTCTTCTGCTCTAGGCCAGGGCTCCTTTACATCCTGCAATGCTGCACTCTCTCTCCCAGGTACTCATTTCCTAAGTAGCAGAGAGTTGTTGAAATTTACTCTTTTAAAGCAATTTTCTGATATGCCTTTATCCAATAGAGGTGGAGTGAACTGTGTCAGGAAATGTGGAAAAGATGAAGACTTTCTGAAGTATAAATATTAGATTATGATGAAGCATAAAAAAGTAAAATAAAAATGGGACTTCTCTGATTCGACTGTAGAAAGACCAATGTCTGAGCTCAGATATGAATCTACACATCACAACAGGTATTCTCCCACACATTTCAATCCTAATTAACCGATCTAAATACAATAAGCCTCTCAAATATGTTAAATAAGCTCTTTTGACTGCATAAAAATGCATTTTTCTTCTTTCTTAAACAGCTGTAGTTTCATTGTGCAGTCAATATATTTATGTAGGAGAGGGCATGGGGCATGATGCTCAAGTGGACACAGACCAAGGATACAAGTAGGGAAGACAAGCGAAGTCAACAAGTATTTATCAAGCATCTACGACATGCAATGCACTATATTAACCCTGGAGATACAAGGAAAGAGCAAAAAAGTAAAGAAACTCTGCTCTCAAGGAGGGAGAAAGCCTAAGAGACAAGACATATCCAGGATAAACTGGAGGTTATTTCAGAGAGAAGGCACTAATAATGAAGGGGAGTAGAAAATGCCTCTTTCAGAAGGTGAGGCTCTCTGAGATCTGAAAGGAAGAAAAGCCAAGAGAAAAGGATGAGGAAGAGGGCTGCAGGAGGAGGCGAGGGTAAGCAGTGTGAAAATAGGAAGCCAGAAGCTGTGATCTCACTGGAATGAGTACCTTCTAGTATGAAAACTCTTTCCACTTATACAAAGCAGGAATTTTTTTTCTAGACTGAAGTTGCTATGTGTCATTATAAGTTTAAATGACTTGTGCATAAACATCTTGAACCAAGGTGTTCCTCACCCATTCACCCCTTCCACTGTCCTTTGTTGTCACTCAATCAAACAACATTAATCAAGCCCCTACTGAATGCCAGGCACTGTGCTGTTTTGGGGATACAAATACAAATTAAAAACAAAAGACAATTCCTGTCCTCCAGGAGCTTACAATCTAATAGGGGAGATAACATGCTAACAAACACACACAGAGTTGTCCTATACACAGGACAACTAGGAAATAATTAACAAAGGGAAGGCACTAGAATTAAGAGGCTTGAGAAAGGTTACCTATAAAAAAAGGGATTTTAGTAGAGACTTAAAGGAAGCCAGGAAAGTGAGTAGGAAGTGTTGAGGAGCGAGACCTTTCCAGGCATGGGGGACAGCCAGAGAAAATGACTGGAGTAAAGAGATGAAGTGATTAATTTGTGGGACATCCAGGAGGTTGAGGGTCATTGCATGTCATGCAGTAAGATGTAAGAAGACTGGAAAGGTAGTAGTGGGCTAGGTTGGGAAGGGTTTTCAATGTCCCACAAAGCATTTTGTATTTGATCCCAGGGAAGATCAAGAGCCACAACAGTTTATTGACTGAGGGTGTCACATGGTCAGACCTGCACTTTACGAAAATCGCTTCTATGACTGAACAAGAGATGGATTGGAGTAGGGAGAGACTTGAGGCAGGCAGATACACCAGAAGCCTGTGACAAATGTCCAAGCAGTAGGTGATGATGGCCTGAACCACAGTGGTGGCAGTGTCAGGAAACAGGAGAAGGAAAACACAAGAGATGTTGCAGAGGTGAAATCGAGAGGCCTTGGCAACAGCTAAGACATGAGGGCTAAGAGACAGTGAAGAATCTAAGATGACTCTTAGGTCACTAGCCTGAGGGACTGCTCTCTACAGTAACAAGGAAGGTAGAAGGGTGGGGGAGAGAAGCTTTAGGGGGAAGGACACTTAATTCTGTTCTGGACTTGTTTAGCTTAAGATGCTACTGGATATCCAATTCAAGATGTCTGAAAGACAGACAGGATAATGTGACAGTCATAAGCATAGAGGTGATCATTAAATCCAGGGGAGCTAATGAGATCACCAAGTGATGTCTCAGAACTCTGAGAGACACCTATGGTTAAAGGATGTGTTCTGGTTGAGGCCCCAGCAAAGGAATCTAAAAAGGAGCGGTCAGATGGGTAGGAGAAGTTCTTCGGGGGGAAGGGGTGGCATCTCAAAAACCTTAGAGAGAAGAGAGTATCAAGGAGGAGAGAGTAAGCAACAATGTAAAAGGCTGCAGAGAGGTCCTGGACAATTGAGAAAAGGTCATCTGATTTGACAACAAAGAGATCATTGGTAACTCTGGAGAAAGTACTTTCAGCGGAATAAGTTCTGAAGCAGGATTGCAAAATGCCAAGATGCCTCTCAAAAACTGTCCCTGACTAAATGTAAACTATTTAAAAAAAACAAAATGCAAAATTGTCTTTTTTTCAAATGGTGAACTTCACAACAATCAAGACACATTTCAAATTTCAAAGAAGAAAATGACTTGTCTGCTATTCAGAAATGTGCATGTATGCACACACACAATCACAATCCGCTAATATTCCCCCAAGTAACAGTCATATAAAGCATTAACCCACTACATGATAACCAGCCTATTTCCTTTTTAAAAAGCCAATTCTTCAATTTATACAGGTGAATTGTTATCGCATGAACTAAATAATATAGTTTTTCTATTTGGCCCACTCTGGGTAGAAAATAATCTGGTCCTTTTCAATTTCATACAGACAGACGGACAGACACAAATATACACACATATGTACACAGATATAAATGCCTGTATGCATACGCATATCACATGTAAATATATGTGTTCTATTTAGGGAAGTCATGAAATGGCATAAAATAGCATTTAGTAAGCACCTGCTGTAAGCAAAGCACTATGTACAAGTTCAAGACTATAGGCAACTAACTCAAAGAATGTATCTAAAGGTTTAAATAATAAAACTTTGACTGGGTAGAGAAAAGAAGATATCCTTTGCAGCCATGAGCAATGGAGGGCACTTCTGAGCAGCTCCGCAGTGAATCAGTTACTTTCCACTGTTTTGATCTGTTGTGATTACCATCCAACATCATGCATTTCCATCATTTTTCAGACAGAAGTTCAACCATCAGATGCAATAATGATCTTACACAGAAATAATGTGTATCCCAGTTCAAAATCTAGAAAATATGCTTTTGTGAAATGAGGGAATTATTTAGCACATCATGTTATTTTGCTTTTTCTGTATCTCAAATCAAACTTCACCAATACTGATTGCCTTACTAAAGCAGCTTCTGAGATAGAGTGATCCTGGGAAAGCCACTTAATCTCTATCTATGTCTTTTTCTTCATCTGTAAAATGGAGGTGATAATACCACCTACCTTCCAAGTTTGTTGTGAGGGTAAAAGGAGATAATCCTCATAAAGCACTATCTAAATGTTGCTATTATTACTATCATTGGTGTTATTTAACAGGAAGCATGTACGGCCATTCGATCCAAGTCTGAAAACTAAAGAACGATATTCACATAGGATTAAAGACTCTGAGTCATATAATCTAACCTCCTCCTTGTGCAGATAACCAAAAAGCCCAGAGAGAAGATACTTGGCTATGGTTAGATAGTAGCAACTGGCAAAGCCAGGAATCAGATTTTTACCCAAATGTCAAAAGCTATATACTCTATAATATAGTATGTAACTCTGCTGTTAATGCTCTTTCAAAATTACTAATCAATCTAACCAACTTTAACCAATATCCTTGAAGGGTATAAGCATGGGGGGAGGCAGTATTGGTGGGAAAAAAGTACATGTCTAATATTCAAAAATTATTCAGAAAAGAACTTAATCTTCATTTATAAAAATAACAGAGGATTTCTGGATGGAGAAATGAGCTTCATGAGGAAAAAAGTAAGAAAGCAGAGGACCAGAGAAGTGATGTGGTAATACAGAGCACAGCCAGATTCCAAAATGTCTTTTATATTCTAATTTATTGTTAAGAATCAAAATAATTAAGCTCCTTGAAAAAAAGAATTGTTTTTGCCTTTCTTTATATTCCTGAAACAGTGTAGCAGTGGGCACAAAAAAACATGTTTAATAAATATTTGCACAATGATTCATCAGTTGATTGAAAATTAGGTGACTTTACATGAGTCACTTAGAATGACACGGACTAGTCAACGAGAAGTAAATTTGTTTTATAACTTTTTCTTTACCCTACTGTTACTTCCCTTCCTTCTTCCCATGACCCTTTTAACAGCTGTACAAGTAATTTCTTTTCTTGAATCCTAGCACAAGCCTGAATTCTTTGGGAAAGTCATCTTGGAATCCTCCCAGAAGAGAGAGACCAGGTTTTTCAACTCCCAGGACACAGGTCCTATTCTGTGAGGACAATATCACCCATAATGCTTTTATTTTAAATGAAAGCTAATCTTACCTTTAATGGACCAATGGACCTTTTCTTTCAAGAGATTGAAGTCAAACTCTTTTTTTTTTCATTAAGTTAATTGGTTATAATGAAAGGACAGCTCCACACTTGCCTGCTTGGGCTGTTGTAGAGAAATGAGCCTGCCTTCATTGGATCCTGCCTTTTCAGTACTCTCAGTTTATTTTCTTCCAGAAACTGAGACTTCTTAGAATCAAAACTTTAAAGTACTATTTTAAAATTCTTTATACTGTTTTAACTTCAGAATTTCTCTTCATTAAACTCATGCAAAAATCATTCCTTATAATGTAGATGCCCCATAGATCAAGAATACTTATATGAATGTATTCATAATTCATGCTAATTAGACCCCATACACATAATCTCTTTCCCCCATGTGTCCACTACATGTGGATCTGTCCTAGATAGCTCATTAAAGCTGCTGTAGTTCATTTGAGCACTGTATCACTGTATCTGAATTAGACATTCCAAAAACCAAGGCCGGTGTGCTTCCTTCCTCTTGTGTATTTCTTACAAAATCTTTACAAGGCAAGCTGCGGTCATGTTGTAGAAATAATGCATCCAGTAGTCGATATGTTCTCTAAGTGTATAAACAAGGTTATCACAATGGTAGATGGGTAACCTCAGTGTCTTGATTGTGCATGCAGGTAATATGGCCAATATCTGACAAGGCCAGAGAAGGAGCAATCCTTATTCTTTTTAATGGGGACCTCTGAGACCAACGCTGTCTAGAAAAAGCTCACTGGTACAGGGAAACCTTTCCTAGATTATTGTACAGCCAAGTCTCATTCTTCCCATAAAAGTCAAAGCAAAACCCTTGTCCCACCCAAAAACAAAAAAAGAATATTTTTTTTTGTTTAAACTGTTTCAAAAATTAAAAAAATCCAGAGTATGTTCAGTAGTTACCATGATAATATATTCTTACCTTCACAAACCTAGCTTGTCCTAAGTGACAGAAGAAGGTTATGCTAAAATAAAATGGTGGTACAGGGGTCTCTGGTATGGATTAATTTTTAAATCACTACATGGCTCAAGTTTCATTTTTATCTTTTTCACCCCTAGCTGTGCGCTATGAAAGAACACTGCAAGAGGAGGAAGGTTTTTACTTTCTTTTCAGAACTAGTTCTCCGCACTTCCAAGGTAAGAGATTCTGCAGTCTCGAAAATATCACATTGATTTTCACTTTCCTATTCTCTGAAGCCTTAGGATAACATCATTTTGTTTTAAAGCCCTAGCTCATACACGGTTGTTGCTTGTTGGTGATTTTTTAAGGCCTATCAATAAAATGAATATATCTACTCAGAAAGTGTAGAAAAACACGAAAAGTTCTAGGAATCAAGTTTGCAAAAACAGAATGTTAGGGGCTTTCCACTGATCTTTTTTTATTTCTTTTTTCTATTCCATACTTTTCCTTGCTAGAATGAAAGCTCTTTGAAGAATCTTATCTACTATGTCTTAACTACTAACTATCTAATGTTCTACAGATAGTAGGTACTTAATAAGTATTTATGGTATTTGTAGTTTGCTCATGAAAATAGCATGGTATTGTATAAATACAATTTTAAATACATGAAGCCTGTAACTACGATTCACATTTCCTGTCTAAAACTGATATTTTTGATTCCTAAAAATATCTGCTACTGCTAAGTTAAAATAGCAAAATAATTCCATTAACCTGGGGAAAAAAAGCCCAGTATGATGAAAAAATAATCCTTTCAGAATCTTTAATCTATTTATGTATCAATACTATTCAAAAGGAGGCAAAGAAAAGCTAAGCCGGAAGCTTCCTGGAAAATGATAGATGGTCCTCACAATAACCAGAAGGTACCTTAGAGAAAAAATATAAAATGCCTGTTATTAAAAGAGCAAGCTTGAGAACTTTGGGGTGATAAGAGCAGCAAGAAGACAGATTAGTCACTTTTCCCAGACCCCTTTAACTCTCTTATTGACCTTCCCCCAAAGGAATTATGGGCATGTGTAAAGTAACCTCTCCCAACTGATATTTGACATAATTCTAGAAATGTTATCAGTAGTAATATGACAAGAGAAAAAAAGTACATAAAGATAGGCAAAGAGGAGACAATACTAACCACTTCTGTTCATGACATGAGGGCTTGCTTCAAATAAACGAGGGAATCAGCAAAAGAACTAATTGCAGCAATTAGCAGCATCAGCAATACAGGAGAATCCAAAACAAACCCACAAAAATCAAAAACATTTCTATGTAGAAATCCAGGAAGGAAGAACAGAAAGGATGTTCCCACTCAAAATAACTATAAAAACATCAAATATTAAAAGTATATCTACCAGTGCATAGTCAAGACCTACACAGACACAAGTACAAAATATTCCATAAAGAACATAAATGCTCCAGTGCTCCTAACTAGGCTGTGCCAACACAATGAAAACACCACCAAAATTAATTTAATAAAGTAGTGCAATATCAAACTCCCAAGGGTATACGTTAAAGAACTAGACCAAAAAAATTCACTTAATAAGACAAAATATATAGATTATAAAAAGAAGCAATTTTTTTGAAACAGGAATAACGAATAGCACTTCTGGCATTGTAGGTATTATATGAGGATATATTCATTGAAACTAATTAATATTGATCAAAAATAGAAAAACTGATCAAGGAAACCAAGTAGACAAGGAGAAATCAGAAATAATTGAACCCAATATCCCTGGTGTGGGAAACTTGAAAATATGAAATTACTTATGAAGAAAACACCACAGAGCTGTCAAGAACTGCTAATAAAACTGGGAAACAGAATGGTAGAAGTTAGGTTACACTTTTTCTTTGCCAAAATACAAAAATAAAAATGGCATGTGACTTAAATATTACAGGGCATATCATTTAAAATATTAGAAAATAGTCATAAACTTTTCAAAGTTATGGCTAGAAGGTAAATATTTAACCAAAAGGACAATGATAATTACAAATGAAACAATAAATCATTTCAATCATATGACATTGAAAAGTTTTGGTACGGATAAAATTAATGCAACTAAGATTAAAAACAAACCACCAGTGGTCAACTAAGAAGAAGAAAGACTTTGCATCCAATATATCTAATGAGGATTTGTTATCCAAAATATATAAGCAACTAACCAACATATAAGAACAAAAACCATTCCTGAATAGGCAACTGGTCAAAATACACGATATGAAAGAATGCATCAAACACCTAATAATAAAAGAAATGCAAATTAAAACACCTCTGAGAATTCACCTCATACACTGGCAAAGGTGATAAAAAGGAGGAAGAATGTTGGAGGAACTCCAGCACTAATGCATTGTTGGTGGACTTGTGAATTTGTTCCAGCATTTTGGAAAGCAATTTAGAATTTTGGATCCCAAGATTCCATTCTGTCAAGCATAAAATTCACAGAATTCAAGGAAGTCGAAGAATAAAAATGGAGCCTCCAAACACACAAAAATTAGTATAATAATACTTTCTGTGGCATCAAAGAATTGTAAATCAGGTAGATGCCCAAAGATTGGAGAATGGATAACAAGTTTTTAGTAAACTGACGCAACGCGAAACAGTGAGTAAAATGTGTACAGAATAGCACTGGAAGCCTTACAATGAAATGAGATAAAGTGAAGTGAACAGAAGCAGGAAAACAATAACACAAGTACAACAATGTAACTGCAGGAAAAATGACAAAAACCTGAAAGTGAATGTTGTGAAATTATAAAGACCAAGACTGACCCAAAGAAGAGAAGGCACGTCCTTCCCTTCTTCATAGAGCTATGGGGCAATACAAACAACATCAGAGCTTTCCAATTTGTTGGTTAGTTTTAATAAACTTTTTTTCCTTCTCCCTTTTAAAAATTCTTTGATACAAAGCACTGTACTGTGGCGGAGGCAAAGCACTGGGGTGTAGATTATGTATAAACAATACAAGATTTCTTCAGTGCCTATTATGTGTTAGAAGCTGTTGCTAAGAGTTGAGGATACAAGTAAAGACAACAATTCCTTCATTCAATAAGTTTACAATCTAACACATGAAAGAAAGATATGGCTGGGAACTGGGTCATGGGACCAACAAGATGGATGACTATACATTTTCTCTGCTTCTTACAACCTCTCAAAAACAGGAACTATGAGTAAGAGATAACGGAACTTTAGCTGCCACCACAATCAAGATAACAACAATAGCAGAAAAGGCTGGCCCCTGACCCCTAATGTGTTCATTAAGTACCCTTTCTCTCACCACCCATCAAGCCTGAGTAATGCTACACAAGCCAACTTTATTCTAGCCCACCCTTCAATTCCCAGGGTCCAGAAAATCAAAGGTAGAAAAGCATGCCCTGGCGTAGTAGCCTTGTCATAAATAGTATCTATATAAAACCAAAATCAAGTATTATATACACTGGGGATACATTAGAAGCTTTCAGTAAATTAAGGATGCCCAATTTCCCCATTATTATTTGATATTATTCTGGAAACGGAAATGGAAATACCAATAAGACGAGAGAAAGAAATTGAAGGCACAAAGACAGGTAAAGTAGAGATAAAATTATGTCAATTGCCTGATGACATGATGGCTTACTTAGAAAATCCTAGGGAATCAGCAAAGACATAAATTGAGACAATGATTGAGCTCGACAAAGTTGCAAGCTACAAAATACAACCTTGCTTATCAACAGCACTTCCACATAATAACAAAATTCAAGAGGCAATAATAGAAAGAATGTTCCAAATCACTAATAATGAAAAGTACACATTAAAACAACCCTAGGTTTTCACCTTACATTCTACAAATTGCAAAGATGATAACAGATGGGAATTGTCAATATTGAAAGGGTTATGGGAAGACAGGTTGGTGGAGCTAAGAATCAGTACAACCATTTTGGAAAATAATATGGAATGATACAAATAAAATCATTAAAATGTCTATCTTTTGACACAGTAATTCCATCACTAAGTTTATAACACAAAAAGGTCACTAATAAGGAGAAAATCCTCATATACACCTAACTATGTGCAGGAGCACTGTTTGTGATGGTAAAGAACTAGAAACAAAGAAGTTGCTCATTAATTTGGGAATAGCTAGACAAACTACAATACTTGAATGGATTGGAATATTTCAGAACTGTAAGAAATGATGAAAAGTTACGAACACAGTTTAGAGGGGCATGCAGAAGTTCTACATGAGCGGATACAAAATGAAGGAAATTTCAAGACAATATAAACAATGACTATAACAATGTAAAAGGAATAACCATGTATACACATGTTTATATGCATATCGATGTTATAAAATGTGCCTAGAACAGAGATATAGGAAGACAGCCAACGGTGAGAGGGCCACAAGTTTTGTACAATGTACATATTTTCAGGCTTTTTCAATATAGTGATCATTTATTCTGATTTTTTCCTCTTTTTTGTTTCATTATATGATAAGGCTCTCTGAGAGGGAAAGAGAGGAATATTGTAGAAAATTCTTGTGCTGTATAAAGAAATAAGACACCAATAAAAACTTATTTTTAGAAAGTAAATAGAGACATGGTCAATTGGAGGATTAGTTTTACTTGATTATCCACACTTACGTGGAAAGTGGGAGAACAACAAAATAGATTTTTAATTTTAAAAATTCAATTAAAATAAAAATGAAATAAAATTTAAAAATAAGACAGCAATATAGACTGGATTTGAGATTTCATTAGTACAGGAAAACTACTGATGAGGAAATTCCCTCTATCAATTTAAGCTGTTAACTTCTCTACAACTTAAAACCTTGGAGAACTGCCTAAAACATTGAAAGATCAACTGATTTGCTCAGTGTTTACTAGTAGTTTGTGGCAGAATTCAAACCCAGAGCTCCCATATTTTGAGGCCAGCTCTATATCCACCAAACTGCCTCAATAAAAAAAAAAACATTTTTAAAAAGCAAATTTAAACCACTTCAGTCCTCTACAAATGTGTACATATTCTTTGGATTTTGATGTCTAATATACATTCATATCTTCATTTTCATTATCAAGATTATAATATGGTTTTAAATAGCCTTCATATCCTCAAAAGCATTTTCAAATTACCACCATCTACCAACTGCAAAGAAAGTGAATAAGGTGATTCCTAAGTAATTGACCTTATGAAATTAATTAATTTTTGTGACAATGAATTTCAAGTCTCATCTTTGGCTTAACATTTTTTTTTAATGTGTATATGTTTCATACATTCACACTGCTTTAAAATTTTTTAGGGTTTTAAATAATTCATAAAGTTCTTTAATTTAGTTAAAAGTTAAGTTATGGTGTGCCAGTGATCTTTAAAAAAATTTCAAGGACAGCAGAAGAGGAACTAATGGCTATGACCTTTTAAAAAGACATTTACTAGTGTTCCAATGCAGCAGACGCCATTTAATAGGTCTTGCATCTTACTGGTGTCAAATGGTATTTCCAGACTTTGGAAAATAAGACTACTTTGGATGGAATGTTTCCTAGTATTTAATATTGCTAACTAGTTTTAACTATCTTCTCATTATCCAATTCCATTTTTTTCCTGCACAAAAAATAAAATCCTCAAAAGATGGTTATTAGCCTGTAGATAGAAACCTAACAATATGTGCAGGTCAGGTAGTTTCAACAGTCTACAATTAGTGCACTGTGAATCATTTTCTAGGGAATGGGGGTAGAAAAACAATTGGGATGGGAGACTTCTGAATGTGACAGATTCACATGGAGAAAAACAAAATCTAAAAATATTTGAGAAAATGACAAACTGATATGATCCCTACAACAAGACAAAGCTGTAGATGGAGATAATAAAGCAAGCTTATTCTTCACTAGTGATTGTAACAAATTTATTATTTTTTTAACAAGGCCCATGTGGAAGATGTCTCATAGCCTAAGTATTGTCCAGTAAGGTCAGATATTCGTTAAAGACAAATCTTGGTTTATGTTGTACTTATATTTTGTTGAAAAATTCCATGTAATCTTAGACTTGTTTTAAAGGCTCTAAAGTTCACTAAACAAATCCACTCAGGCCTTTAGAATAGGAAAAATTCTTTTCTAACATATCTCTTTGGTATTTAGGAACTGTATGTTTACTCATTTTTTTTAAAAGGGATGCAGATGGAACCTCAAGTTCCCTTCCTTGTACTCTCATTCACAGAAGAAAATAAAACAGATACCTAACTACATAAAATACACATAAAGCTATGAAAAACAAATTTGGAACACTGGTTGATTAAACAAAGTATAGAATAATAAAGTGAAAAACAAATAGGAATGCCAACCAAAGTGAGGTCAGAATCCAAAGAGGAGATACAAAAAAATAGCACATTTGAGGGAATCTGTAAGTGGAAACAATACAAAACTACAGTTTCCTTCCAATGAAATGTCTCTGAGTCTGCTTCCCTCCTCATTTCCAGAAGGAAAAGGTATAATGAACGGGACACTGAACTTTGAAACCTACTTCACCCATCTGCCAGATGTGTGGACCCTGGGTAAATATTTTAACTTCATTCAGTCTCAGTTTCTTCATCTGTAGGTTCACAGTAAGTACTTACATGTTTGTTGAATGATAAAAAATAGTAGAGAGACTGTGGATTGATAAGCACACTAAAACATGAGAGAACTTAGGAATTTGGCCCCACATTCAAGAAAAAGAAGTTGCAATTACACTTCAAAACAAGTGACTAAAATACCCCTACCTTTTGACACAGAGATCTCACTTGCTAAGGACACGTCCCAAAAAGGTCAAAGACCAAAAGTAATGTCTTATCTATACCGACACTGCTGCGACAGCACTTTTAGGAGCAATAAAGAACTTGAAACAAATAATATGTAAATCAAATGAGAATGGCTAAACACACTGTGGGATGGGGATGAAATGGAAGCTGTGCTGTAAGAAATGACAAACATGATGAATTCTGAGAAGCATGCTACAAAGTGCAATTAAGAAAACAAGGAAAATAAGAACTACAGTGACTACAAAAGTCTGTCATCGTAAGGACTGTGCTTGGCCTGCACCTCCCTACCTTCCTGGGGTGGAGAACATGGGCAGAGGATATCACATCTCCTGCTAGACTACAATGATCGTGTGGGGAGCCCTACTGAACTACGCCTCTTCTTTTCTATCCTTTGTTACAAGTGACAGTTCTCTGGGGAAGGAAGGAAGAAGGATATACTCAGAAGAAAAGGTAAGGTCAAAAGTAATCAATAAAAGTGAAAAAAATTCCAAAATTGGAAAAATGGAAGTTTTCCTAGGGAAATATCAAGATACCTACTCCACCAAATACCTCTAAGGCATGGGATTTCGGTTTATTCCTAAGACGAGCTAGGTATGCAATGGCTAATGACTCAGCCAAAAAGTAGGCCTTGAAAATAAAAATAAGAGAAAAAGCAGTTTGCCTTTAGATAGCCCTTTAAGAACTGCATTTTCAAAATCCTATCTACTGTGCCACCTAGCTGCTCTGAAAAGCCATACTATATAGAGATACCACCTTTCAAGGAAAAATAGAATTTAAACACAATTACATATAAATGTGCTCCTTAAAGAGCTTATTTCATAAGTGAATAAGTAATGAAATGAGAGATCAGAGAACATAGCCATTTAGGAAGGGTTCAAACTGGGGTACAACAAAAAGAAGAAGGGACAGCAAACGGATTATCAGATCCACACGAAGTCAGGATGCAAACATATGTGAATAGTCTAAAACACTGGGCATCTAGTACAAGGAAATATAGCATGGATAAACTCTTACACTGGGTCAAAAACGAACTTTATGAGTACAAGATGAGGGAAATAGTAGACAAAAGTTTGTCTGAAAAATATCCGGGGGGTTCTAGTGAATCTCAAGCTCTAAATCAATCGATAGTATGGTGTGATGGCAAATAAGGGTCATGTAATCTAGGGATGCTGTGATGCTGATGATGATGATGACGAGGACAATTATGATGATGATAGCTAATATTTATATAGTGCTTTAGGGTTTGCAAAGCACTTTGAATATATTATCTCACTGGAACTTTTCAACAACTCTGTGATATGAGTACAATTTTATCTCTGTTCTAGAAATGATGAAATGCAAGGTTATTATTTTCGCAAGACCTCACAACTAGTATGTGTCTGAGGCCAGATTCAAACCCAGATCTTCCTGCTTTGGAGTCCAAAACACTCTCCACTGTACCAAATAGCTGCCTGGAGACAGACTGAGCTTCCATTGAGAAGGTTGTATTCCCATGACACTCAGACCACATGTGGGGTATGGTATTTATTTCCAGGAACCATATTTTAGAAAGAACATCAATAAAATGGAGAACATCAAGAGTAAGGCAACCAAGATGCTGAAGGGCCTTGAGTCTGTGTCATGTGAAGAGTGGTAAAAAAGGAACTGGGAATTTTTAAGCCAGAGAAGATGGGCAGGGTATACCAGATATCTTCAAGTGTTTGACATGAATAGAGTTTACATTTGTTCTGGTTGGCCATAAAAGGCAGAACAAGCAGCAGAGGACAAATTTAGGCTGGATATTGTAGGGGGGAAACTTTCCTAACAATAACAGTTAATTAAACATGGGGAGGGGGACACCTCCTCAATGAAGGGCTGCAAGCAAAACCTACAAGATCTATGACTAGACAGGCACATTAAGGGAGAATTCCTCTTGGCTATGAGTTAGACTGGAATGCCACTGGGTGACTTCTGACTCAGACATTCAGTTCAGGGGAGGGGGCGTGTAAGATAGAAAAAATGACTAAGACGTAAAGATGAAAGGTTGACAATCAATTTTTTTTTTAAGTAAAGGGAATAAAACATTTAATCAGATGGTCTTTAGTGCACATTTTCTCAGTAGTTTAAAGGATACAAATATTCCTCAAGTACATTCAAGGTATTTTTAGCATATGTCTACCTCCACTAATATATAAACCAGAGCATTAATTTACAATCATTAGTAATTCAAGAGTGGTGCAATCAGTGGATCAGTTTTATTTTCAACTGTTCCATGAAAATGCATTTGAATAAAAATTCAGAAGAGTTAATGGTAATTTTCTACCTTACGAAAACGTGACCTTGATGACGAACAATTCGTAGTACATTGTATCTGCTTTATATAAAGAGGTTTGTGCTTCATTACAGCAAAGACACAGGTAACATGTCCGTTGTGTATGTGGGGCAAGAGGAAAGCTGAAGTTACTATCTGACACAAACTACAAATAAAGGAGGGATCATTTTTCTCTGGATTTTTTTTCCTTTTTTCTTCTCCTTGCTGCCAAATGCAAGTTCTAATCTCTAGGTACACACAGGGCACACTGAACACCCCTGTCATATTAAATAACCATTCCCAAAAACATGACCAATGCTTGCACCAAGGACTTATATTTTTAAGAATGGACATCTTACAATACTGCTTTTTGAACAGAATGATTTGTTGGAGAAAAGGGGGACCAGATATGACTTTAGCCACAATGTAGCAGGGCTAGCAAAATCTCTACGTTGGTCAAAGAAAAAAAATGAGTGTTTATCATGTGCAGCGAACATTGTGCCAAGTGTTGTAGAGAAATACACATTTAAAAGTACATAGCCCCAAGCATAGTACAGTGGTGTCAAGATCAGCAGGCCAGACTCAAGGAGGTAATTCTACTAACCTCTCTCACCACACCCTCCCATTACAAGCACTCTCAAAGATTCAGGGAAATAAATACTAAAAATAATAGCTGTTATTTTCAAAGTGCTTTCCAATGGAAGGGATTATTCTATTCATTTTACAGATGAATATAAAGGAGTCATGACGTTCTGTACAGAGATACATTCATAAATGGTTCTTGTTCCCCTTAGCACCAACAGGTCTGTAGGATTGGTTCAGTATTTCAATGTATAAAGATATCTCAGCTCCATGGAGAATCAACCAAAGGAGTTGTGGGAGATGGGAAGAGGAGGATAATGATGCGTGACAAAAGAAAGGTAGGGGCCAAGTCAGGATAGCACAATAGGATAGCAAAGAAGCAAGAGATGACAAGACAGTGGTCACGGTGCCCAAGCCAGGGCAAGAAGGCTATTGAAAAGTCAGCATTTTCATCAGGAGGAAGAAAGCTTAGAAAGAAGAATTTCAGTGAAGTGGCAAGGGTAGAAGTCAGGATGATATGTGTGGAAAGGGGTTCAATAAAGGAAAGTCTAGTGAAAAAGGAGAGAGAGACAAGTGCGGAAAGAAATTTAGTTATAGAAATGTAGCCCTGAAAAGAATAAGGCATCAAATGCATTTATTAAGAAATAAAACCTATATTTCTATATAAAATACTTCTGTGAATTAAAAAAAATCCTAAGGGAGATTTCATTATCTTTGATTTTATAATATTATTAATTTTCTAGCGTTTTAAAGAAGATTTAAAGTAATATCCATACAAATAACTACACTTATATATTATATTGTCAGAACTTTTTATACTTAAAAATGCAACAAAACAACCATTATAGTTCTAAAACACTTCCTACCACCCTCCCCTCAAAATCAAGGATCAGGCATGATTCCATGAATGGGAAGGGAGGGAGAAAGAAAGAGGGAAGGAGGGAAGGAAGGAAGGAAGGAAGGAGGGAGGGAGGGAGGGAGGGAGGGAGGGAAGGAAGGAAGGAAGGAAGGAAGGAAGGAAGGAAGGAAGGAAGGAAGGAAGGAAGGAAGGAAGGAAGGAAGGAAGGAAGGAAGGAAAGAAGGAAGGAAGGAAGGAAAGAAAAGCAGTTCAAGGACCCCTGTTCGCTGGAAGTTTCGGTTTGTTTCAGGCGTCATTGGAATGTTCCTCTTTATGTAGGTCTTTTGTACAGCAGTGAATGGAATGGCTACTGATGCTCTCAAAATAAAAGACTCTCAATCTCCCTTCAATAGAAGCAGGTGCTATCGAATGGCTACTGTTTGCACAGTGACTTTCCAGACAAAAACTAGACACAAAGGGAACATACAAATAATTCCTGGGAGGCCTCCTCTGGGAGGCTCCTGGACAATGGTCCAGCTGCAGCAGGGCCACATGTGTCATTCTTAAGGTCAATTTGGTATCTGTGTCTATTTTGTGGAACTACTACAAGCTGATTTATAATCACACATCACAGAAAATCAACATTTAGGGTTATATTTTATCACTTGATGAACGTATTAGTGGGAAACATTTATGACAAACATGCTTCAGCCTATCAGTGCTTACAGCCTTAATTCAATTACACATGGAAAAACAATTCAATTATGGATGGAAAAAGCTTCTGTGGAAGGTTTCTTTCCATTAGTGGTCACAGTTGATATTGGGTCATTATATTTGAAGTAGCAGTTGTACTCAAATGACTAATTCTGCATTTATATGCTTACAGGTAAATCTCATGGAAGTATAAAGTTATTATTCATGGTAAAATCAAGACCCATGCAAAGAGTTATGTTATCATCAAATGACTTCTGAAAAGTAATCAGTAGAGTTGGGTATCAACCAAAATCCAAGGAATAAGATCTTTACTTTAGCAATTTATTCTAGACCTACAAACGTCATTGACAGATAGGGACTTAAGTTTCCTCTAAAGGAGAATCAGCAAATATTCCTTGGTTATGTCATCACCCATACAATTAACCGCAGTTATTAGAAGTCTCATCTGTAAATCAAAAAAGTGGGTAACTCTGCTGGAAAAACTCAATATGCCCCAAACCAGGGGAAGCCGTGACAAAATCAAGTCCCATCTTCCCACAAGATAGTGACAAGCAACTGAGCGAGTGTGTTCAGAATAGCTCTGTTTGGGCTCACTGAGTTCTTTTTCTAGGCAACTGACAGACAATGAGAACCAAATAAGCAACAAATATTTACCACAGTCCATGCTGACTGTGTGTTAGGTGCGGGGTTTACCAAGACACTCACGCGACAGTCCCAACGCTTCAGGAGTTCACATGCCATGAGGTGACTCACACAGCAGTGTGTACCAAAATAAACACCAGGTAACTGGAGAATAAGCTCTAGCAGCTGAAGGCCTTAGGAAAGGTAGCCTCAGAGAGGAGCTTAAAAGGTAACTGAGTATTTTATGGGGTGCAAATGTTCCAGCTAATAAGGCTGGAAACAGAGGTTACGGTGGGAAGGGCTTTAATGAAATATACAGGAGTTTGTTAGAAAGAAGAAAAGCAGTCTGGAACCAGACTCACGTAAATATCTTCAATTTAAATTTTGTTTCAATTTTTAAAATCTCTATTTATTATTAATCTTTGAATTTTTTTACTCTGAACTTAAATAACAAATAAAATGAGCTTTTCCATATATGCAATAGAACAGAAGAGAACTGTAAATGGAACTACGATTGTTGTATAGAGTTTAATTCCTTTTTAAAGTATGAACTAAATTCAACCTGTAACTTTCCAAGATGGCCTCCTTGTCTCTGATTCCTTCTGTACTTCTTTTGGTCTCCTTCAGCAGGAAGTCTTTCCCGATCCCTCTTAATGCTAGTGCATTCCCTCTGGTGATTATTTCTAACTTATCCCATCTATACCTTATTAGTACAAAGTCCTTTGCAAGTTGCCTCCACTGTTAAACTGTGTGTTCCTTGAGAACAGGTACCATCCTTTACCTTTCTTTGGACTCCCTTCTCTTTCATTTCCATACCCTTATTTACAATTTGAATTCAAAAGAAGTTCCACAGTTTCTCTGTTATATTTACTTCAAGTAGACTATAATAGGAATGGAGAGGTAATAGCACTTCTAGATCTTCAATTACACTCTAAAGCAGCAACCATAAAAACAATTAGGTAGGACTTTTGAGGAAGGTCTCAAAGGAGAACACCCTTCAACAAATACCCCAGCAAAGATCTAAAAAATGTACCAGATGGAAGAATGATAATGAAGACCCAAGAGAAACAAAAGACAGCTCCTCTGTCTAGTCTTGGACTACACAAGAATGCCTACAGGAACTGAGAGAGAAGCCATGGCTGTGGAAGCAGAAGCCAATGCAAGCTCCTGCGCTCAATCGATTTGTCAATAAACATTTATTAAGCAAGTACTATGTGTCAGACACTATGCCAAATAATGAAGCTACAAATTAAAAACAGAAAAGACAGTTGCTGCACTTGAGAAACTTCAAATCTAACAAAAGAAGACAACACACAAAAGGAAGCTAAAAGAGGGGAGAGAGGAAGGGGAAATGGGAAGGGCTGGAAAATGGGAGGGAGAGAAGGTACCAGATACAGGGGACTGGTCAAAAGTCAGTCAGAGAAGTGAGTGAGTAGTCAGAGAAGAGTCGTGAGTCCCACACTCGAATCACAGAGGCAGAGGGTAGTGAGGAGGTCGAGTCCCAAAGTTGATGGGATCTTACAGGAGGATAATGTTTTCCTAACGTTGACCCTCTTGGGGAATGGTAGAGCAGTCAGTCAGACCTTTCAAAGTAGAGCAGCCAGACAACCTGAAACATGCAGGCAGTCTTAGCAGGGACAAGGCAAGGAAGCCAGAAGCCAACACAAGCCACAGTAAGAAATGGAGGGAGTAGGGGTGGGGTGGTGTTATTATCCAGGAGACAGCAGCGCTAGTCTACTCCAGAACAAGGGACAGAGTCAATCACCATAAGTAACTGGCAGGGTACTGCAGGACTGATCACTTGTAGACACAATAGGGTGGCTTTGCACGAGACCTTAGACTAACAAGATCTCCAACATCCTAATGAGGCTTTAAAGGGCCACATCAGGAGACAGAATCAAGTGACTGCCAGCACTGGATAGGGCAAGGAGAAGGAAAGAGTTACAGGACTAGGCCTACATCAGTACTAGGCTAGCAGAAGAGAAAAAAAGAAGTGAGGAATCAAGACAAAAGGTGGGAGCTAATTTAGGACAACCTTTTCAAAAATTCACTTGATGTTAGCAAGGACTGCATGACCATACATAGTGTCCCACTTCATCCAAGAGGAGAAAGGCAGAGCCCACCCTAGTACAAAAAGCCTGACCCAGAAACTAAAGCTAGAGATAAAAGGAAAAACAAAAAAGGACACTGAAGAGGTTGTATGAAGAAACACCCAAGAAATTAACACAGAAGAGAGCCTAAGTATAGCCTCCAAGGAAAGAATGATCTGGTCAGAAAAGTCCACTAGTGGCTGGAAGAAGCAAGAGATATTTTTTTAAATGAAAAAATTCTAACAAATGAAGGAGAAATAAAGGAAATTTTTAGAAATTTCTTCTCCAATAGAAAATAAGCAAAATTGATAAATGAAATGGTAGGTATATAGAAAATATAAAATATTCAGCTAAACAGAATAAGAAATAGAGAATTTAAATGACCTCATCATCAGAAAAAGAAATTGAACAAATTACAAAGGAGTTCCCAAAGGAAAAAAAACTCCCAGGAACAGATGAATTTATGAGTTATTTCTATTAGATATTCAAAAAACAATTAACTTTAGTTTCACCTAAACTGAAAAATAGGGAAAGAAGACATTCATTCTAACTCTTTCAATGAGACAAATCATATAGACAAGGGAGAGAAAAAGTGCATGTGGGAGAACCCCAAAACAAAGACCAATATTCCTGGGTATGGATGTAAATATACTGAATGAAATATCAGCAAAGAGGCTGATGCATCATATTGAAAAGATTATACATTATGACCAGATTATATTTATGCTAGGAAGAGAGGGTTAGCTCAATATTGAGAAAACTATAACCATAATAAATTATGTCAATTAAAAAAACAATGGAATAAAGAAATGAAAAAAATGATAAAGTGTAATACCTATTTATGTTCTTAAAATATTGAAAAAACTAGGAGTAAATGAAGTTTTCATTAACATGAGAAATAGTATCTAGAACTGAAAGCAAGTATTATATGTAATAGAGAAAGGCTCGAGGCCATTCCATCATTATCACTATGATTTAATATAATTCCAGAAATGGGAATTATAGCAATAAGATGAGGGGAAAAGAAGCTTAAGGAAAAAACACAGGAAGATTTTTTTAAAAAATTATTGTTTTTTGTAGATATTAGAGACTGAATATCCAAGTGTTTGGCTGGTCTAGGCTAATACATTTTAGAAATAAAGGAATTTGAATTATTGTATAAAATGCAGTTTGGGAATCATCAGTGAAGTTTAATTATATATTATATCTCTGAATTATATCTTTGAACCCTATTACCATGGGTAACTCAGGACTAGCAATAAATTTAAATGCCCAAGTCCTCCTTACAACTCTACAGCTAGGCCTTGATTAGTGCGAATAATTGACTCCCCTGAAGTCACTGAAGGGGATATAACTGAATTCTCACTATTCAGAAGTTATAATCATGTCACATATGATGACTGGCCCAATGGAAATATGCAGCAAAAGTTCTACCAGGGAGGCCACACTAATCAGAAATGAGTTATATTTTCTATTCTGCCCTATTTCAATTCACTGAGTATGAAAAGGATTTCCTTTCTTTTCTGCTATCCAGGCATTGATAACTGAGGAATTTATTCACATAATGAAGGCCAGTTCTAGCCCATATGATTAATCCCACAAGGATCACAGCATGTATTTTCCAGCTATGCAAACGACCTAAATCTACATATAGTTTAAAGATAGTCTTTTTGGAAAGGTCTAAGAAATGGCCAACACTCCTGGGGGCTCATTTGAGATGCTACAAGAACAAACAGGGAATTAAAAATCTCTCCCTTTCCTAGAGTGGACATCAGTTACATTTCCATCTCCAAATTTATAATGCTTTATTCTTAACAAATCTCATGGAAAAATTTACAATTAGATTCTAAGTGAGATAAAATGAAAATAAAAACAATTTAAACTGTTTCTAAACTAGTTAATTCTGTAATAACCCAGTTGGTAAAATGACAACAAAGTTCTCTATTCTTAACACTTTCCAAAAGAACGCCAGGATCTTGGATCCCAAGTAGGAGCTGAGATCTAGGACTTTATACTTGATGGAGCTTGACTCTTTGCATATAAAAATGTTCCCTGCTTCATTCTGGGGATTCTTCCTTCCCCCCATCCCCAGCCAAGTCAGTTTTTACCCAATATGTTCTGAATATAAAACAGTTCGTAAAGCTAAAAAAAGGTCTATTTTAAAATGGTCTCTTATTGATTGGCATGTATTCCTATAGACATTTTGCTTCCTTGGGGCAATATTGAAGTAGATTTGTCAACCTCACTTATCTCATAACTGAAAATGCTTTACTTTTAGCATAACTGCCACACAGCAGAGCTATGGATGATTAAGATATGGAGTCTAAACTATTAGATTATATGGATAAAAAGTAAATGGCAAATAAAATATGAAGTCTCATATATCTTTTGTCAGTAAAGAATCACAGGATGCCCTTTGATCCTCAGTGACTACATTCTTTATGCTGTACAGAATGAATCCAAATCTATTTCAAATACATTGTTCTTATAAATATTTAACACGGCAGACGTTAAAACGCAGACATATATATTTTCATATACTAACATTCCCAGAAAAAATATGAATTTTAAAAAGCATGGACTAGCAATACCTTTCATTCAACTACAAGACCTAGAATACTTCAGGACAATCTAAATCAATTAACAGATAGTTTCAGAAAGATAATGAAAATGTGTAAAATTCAAAGAAGTCCATCCAAAAGAAAGTGGCAGGAATAACGAAAAGGTAAGAAAAATAGTCATCCTGATATACAACACAAAGCAATTAAAAACGTGAAAATGAAAACAACGACAATCCCAGGAGCAATGGTGAAAGTCAGATCAACAGAGTTATAATGGATAATTTCGAACTGCTAATAAGTGTGAAGCAAAGGACAGAAAACACCAAGTGGCACATTCAAAGAAAACCAAGTCTGACTTACTAACGTGTGTGTATATGTCATATGGGTATGCATTAACACATAATCAAAAGAATTTACTCACTTTGAAATAAATCCTTTCAAAAACATGCTTGGATATATTTCAAAAATGGGCAGTTTTTAGAAATTAAGTCAAAACCTCTATTACATGGGGAATTTTCATTGTTTTCTTTTTAAGATGGAGATTAAAATTTCATACATTAGACTCATATATCATCTTACTGCAGTATGATATTGGGGATTTATTTTTATTTAAGCCCTCTTTAATATGAAACTATTTTTTTCCCAAGAGGTAACTCAACACATTTCCTTTTGCACTGAATTTAGATCACACAGTTATCACCCCCTTAAGTGATCGGGGCACCACAGCTAATGATTTCACACTGGTCAACACCAATTCACTTGACCTAGCAGGTTATGGCTTAAACTAACTAGCTCAGAGACCTTGTGCCCTTAACACTGGCATATCCAGTTCTGACTAATTTATCCTTAAAAGCAAGGCACATTAGGCATTCCAGATATTTGACCTGAGGTCCCATCATCAACAACATCAGCAGTATCAGCAAAATACCTGTCATCTACTTCTTGTTAAAGTTCTGATCATGTTTTCCTCCAATTTTAGATTGGTTCAGTCTAAATTCACTATTATTCACTACTGTAGAGTGCTGATAAATTTTTAATACCCAGCATTACCTTCATCACTTTCTTAAGTCTAGATGAGAAACAAAACAAACAATGTACGTGATTAGTAGCATCTGCTAATTTCCAATGTGTAAATACTCACACCGAAAATTTAACAATCGACTACCATGAACCAATCTGAGCTGATTTCAGCAATCCCCTGCTCATGATTGGTATAAAATTTCAGCCGTAAAAAATCTGAGGTCGTCATGAAAATGTTATCGATACCCATGCCACAAGCATATAATGCCAGTTGTTACTTGGAGATAATGTATAAAAATGTAAGAGCATCTCGTTATGTATATAACCATACATTTTTCTTAATAAGGAATAAAGCCCACAGAAAGCATGCATCCTTATGAATGGAACATTAAAGCAGATATTTTATCTGTGAAAGAGTATAACTATCTCAAGTTAAGGTTCAGTTGTACTCTTGTTCGAAAATGCTTCCAACCATACTATCTCCTCTCCTTTCTAACGTACCAAGAGGGATACTGTGTGGTTCGGAGTTCACATTTCCACAGCTATTTAAGATTCCCATGTACGCAGTTGCCGTCAAGCCACCATTATCCCTACTCCCAGTAGAATACAGTACAGGAATCATGGCATTAGCAGTTTCCCTTTGTCCCTCAGGGGTCTGTTTTACATAATGACATGACAATCCCAGTCTTTTTTGATTTATAGATCTTTACTAACAGCCTCAGTTTTTCAGTCAAGTCCTGTTTCTTTTAACACTTTAAAAGGAGAATGGAGGAGAATCAATATATGGAACATTCTTTGCAAAATGGATAAAACCGAACTGAGTCATTGACTGTGATTTTCCAAATGTATTCTAAAGCATACTGAGTTTAAATTATAATTCTATATGAATATATATATATATATATATGAATATACACATGGCTAAAATGAGTAACAGTCTAGGTGATCCAATTACTACTGACAGGTAGATAGCAAACTATCAATATTTTTCAATAAAAAAAGAATTTGGTTAAAAATTCTAATTTCTGTGTGAGGCATCATTAAATACAAAAGTAGAAATGAAATATCTGTGGAAATACCATCAGCTTATTACAAATTCTTAATAAATATGGGGTTTCATTGTCTCACTGATATGTCCTCTTGAAACTGATGTATCATATGCTTACAAAAGAAAAGATATATTAAGATCCACATTTCAGTTTCCATAGTATTTAGATGACAATATCACACTAATAGTCCAAAAGCAGCTAAAAATCAAGGCTGATTCTCTCATTAAAGCACATGGCTTTTGTGGGATTAAGAATAAAATTTTTAAATCTTTAAGCTCTATCACAACAGACATAAAGTGTGTGTGTGTGTGTGTGTGTGTGTACATATACAAAGAAGGAGAATGAGAAGGGGAGGAAAACAGAGACAGAAAGATCTGGAAACAGAGCTTTACATCCTCTTTTACATAAATCTAACTTCCATTTTGAACCACTTTTAACTTCAAAATAGGTGATGACAGTTTCTAAGTAATTAGTAAGACTAGTAAGTATCTGAGGTCAGATTTGAACTCAGATGAGTCTTCCTGACTCCAGGCCAGTTCTCTGTCCACTGCAGCACCATCTACCTTCCCATATTAATAAGACTAGAAATTTTCATATTGTTTCCATGTTGAATAATCAAGTGATCATCACCATCACAGGAGATGACCACATGGTACAACGGACAAGTAGCTAGGCAACATGCAAACTTGAGCGAGTGCCGCACGACTGAGTGCTGGCTGAGTGATCCCAGGCAGATCATTTTACCTCTAGAGGTTTAAGGTTAAGAATGTACTGATAGAAGATGATAAACAGGATTAGGAGCTCTCAAGCTAGGGCTTATGAATTTGTTTTTTAAATGATAATTATGTTTTGATGAGGCAGTTTGTGTCCAAGGGAACACAAGGGTACTTGTTCTGGAGTCAGAAAGACCTATTTCAAATTCATCCTCAGAAACTTTCTAGGAAAGACAAACTATTTTGCCTCTCTTTTCTCAACTGTAAAATGAGGTTAATAATAGCACCTACCTAACAGGGTTATTTGAGGTCCAAATGAGATAATGTTTGCAAAACTATAGCCCAAGAATATAAATTTTTTGGTTTTTGAATTTCCCCATTTTATTTCATCTCTTTTGGTGGTATGAGATCTGCCTGCATACTTGTCAATAACGGTGGATGGTGTGTTAATCTGTAGAACATAAATATCTGTCACTGTAAATAGAACTCCAGGACTTCTCCCACCACCCACAAGAAACAGAAGTACTATCCTTTTGAGGAATCCAGTTTGTTTATAAAAAAAACAGGGAATTTCAATAACCGAAAAATTTATACTCTTTCATGAAGGGCCTTGAAAGAAGTATAACCATATTACGTGTCAAGGAACACATTCTATTTTCACATTTTCAAATTTAAATTACAATACATTTATAATTTTTTTGTTTTTCATTTTTGACCAGCTTTCTGCCATTATTTTAATGGAGAAGGGAATTTTCCACAATAATAATGTGCAAATTGGCAATTACTCTACAACATAGTTTATAAAACTACCTGAGGCACAGACAGGTTAAGTGACTTCCCAAAGCTAACAGTCAGGATGTGTCAGAATGTGTCAGGACTTGAAGCCTGGTCTTTGTACCTCTGAGGCTGACCTTTTATTTACTGCATCATTGATGTATCAATCACCAAGCATGCATCTCTTAGGTGCTGAAGCCCTTCTGATAGAAAGACACAAACAAGAACAAAGCACCTTGTGGACCAAGTGCTGCCCCTGGAGAGACCCAGGAAGGCTGAGGACAGAAAATGTGTACAGGGTTTAAAGCGAATCTTCAAGAAAGTAAAGGATTCACAAAGTGGAAATGAGGAGATTCCACAAATGGTGGCAAAGGTTGGGCAATGGAAGATGGCATGCTGTGCAAAGAAGAACAAGAAATCAATGTGACTGCCCCATAGAGGATGCAGCCATCTGTGAAGAGAACAGAACTGAGACAAGGAGACCAATCAGGGGTCATGGTAAAGTAACACTGGAAATGAAAGATCCTAGGGAGTAAAACAACCCGTAGCCCGCATCCAGACCTCTCATTTGAAAGCTGAAGAATCTTCACTTTCAGAGAAGATGAGATCCAGAGTTATTCCCTCAAAGTTGCAGAGCTGGTTGGCACCAGAGCTGGGACTAGAATCAAAGGAATACTGCATTCTATGTCTCTCCTTCTGACATTTCAATTTAATAAAGAATGTAGCATCATGCTTGCCCTAAGAGAGTCTGCACTTTAGTAGATCACCTAACATTTCTCCAGACAGTCTAAGAGAATTAAAGGAATGCCTGCTAATACAGAGTTCTACTGGGCTAGCCATCTGGTCCTGAGAGGAGAATATGTGTTCAAATGTATAGAAAAATTAAATGGATTAGAGAAAGAGAGCTCAATTTGAAATGAGAAGGTACAGATACAAATTCCAGTAATGTTACTGAACAGGAAGGAAGATTCCTAAACTGCCTTTGAATCCTAAATTCCTGTGATTCGGTGACTCACACTATATGTTCATCTGGGGCAAATGTAAACAAGATGGAGAAAAGCAATAGTTTAAGGAACACTGGTACATAATTTCAAATAAAGCACCACAGCTTGGAGACAGCTGGGAAATGAGAATGGTAGCAGACAGAGAAATCTAACATTAAGCAAAGAGCAGTGGGATAATTCTTTTGGAGGAAGTATACCAAGAAACGATCGAATCCACTAGGCAAAAGCATCAAAAGTAGCAGGTTGTGTCTTGAGCCAAGAGGTCATGAAAGTAAATGGAAGTCACATTCCAGTGTTTACATGCACACAAAGATCACTATCAAATCACTATCTTAATGCAAAATGTGATATTATGTGTGGTACAGCACCTAAATGGATATAAAGAAAGTTGATTAACTTTTATTCTTACTCTCTCCCATAAAAGTGCCCAGAAGTTATTACCTGTTATGGAGGGGAAAAATAGTATTTTCAACTAAATGTATGACACCAAGTACATTCTAATACTACCAATTACGTTTTGTTTCTTCGTTCTACTTTCTGCTAAATGGTTTTAAAAGAATCAAACTCATAGGTTAAGGGATTGTCCAAGACGAAAAAAGAGAACAATTTAACCTTAAAAAATCCAGCTTTATTATTAACTTCCAGTTTCATGAAAATAAATTATCCAATGTGGGCTTGGATTTCATGAAAAGAAAAATAGCAAGTCGATTTCACACCCAGTCAGCTGACTCCCAACTGATACAAGTAAAAAAAAACAAAAAAAGATGAAGCTCATCAGCAACATTTTGATGGATTGGAACTTCTATCATCATAAAACTGTACTGGTATGCCAGGCTTCTGGTAAGCCACCATGAATACACAAAGTAAGCAAGAGTTGCTTTCAGACTAATGGGAAGACAATTTCTGTGTGGAGATGTATTCATGTGTGTATGTACAAGATACATACAAAGTAGGTAACAAGGAAATCTTAGGTGGAAAGACAGTACAGTATTAGCAACTTGTCTTCGAGAGGTAAGACTTGAAGAAAATCCAAGGCAGTTAAGTAGATAGCTACAGTGGACAGATCACTGGACGTGGCTTCCAGAAGCCCTAAGTTCAAATACAGTCTCAGATACTTAATAGGTGTGGGACTCTGGGCAAATCACCTAACCACTCTCTTGCCTTAATTTCCTCATCTGTAAAATGGAAACTAATAATAGCACCTACCTTCCAAGTCTGTTATGATGATCACTCATATCTGTAAATTGTTCTGGAGACATTCAAGTTCTATATCAATGCTAGCTGTGATTACTGTTGTTTTGGTTGCTATTCATGGTAGAATTGAGGCTGGAATCCTTGCATCCCAACTGCAAACTCAATCACCTTTACATGAATTAATTGTTAACTATTTTCCCCATCTCAGAAGCAACATGGAAAAAAGGATTTGCATCACTTTTGCATTCCCATCCCAGAGTACTATGCAAAGTTGGGCACAGGATAGGCCATTAAGAAATGCTGTTTGAATGAATATTGAATTAAAAGTACTATGCTGTACACAGAGGAAACCTCACAAACAGGAACCTTTCAATAGGAATTCTAACTTTAAGTACTGCCTTGGGTACATCTAGGACAGATACTTATCTAGGATACACACACACACACACACATAACACATGCAGACATACATATGGTTGGTTGATTGCTGTCCTTCGTCTTCAAAGAGGACCAAAATGACATCACCATCACAAAGTGAAACTTCAGTGTGTCCGACTGTGGCTGATCATGTCAATATGAGCTTGGAATACTCTACCACAGGTTGGGCACAGATAGTCCATGTGAATATCCTGCATTTATTTTGTGCTGTCTCAATTCTCCTTTGCTCAAAGAGCACAACACCCTTTGTTCTGTAGGCACGCCATGCTGAGCAGTCCTGTGCCAGTGCCTCCCATGTTGCACGGTCAAATCCAAAGTTTTTGACAGAGACCCTAAGAGTGTCCTTGTATCGTTTCTTCTGGCCACCATGTGATCACCTGCCCCATGCAAGTTCTCCATAAAATAGTCTTTTTGGCAAGTGTACATTTTGCGCTCAAACACTGTGCCAGCCCATCAGAGTTGTGCTCTCTATAGTTTGAATACTTGGCAGTTGAGCTTGAGCAAGAACTTCAGTGTCTGGTACCTTATCCTGCCAGGTGATCCTCAGACTCTTCCTAAGACAGTTCAAATGGAAGTGATTCAGTTTCCTGGCATGGTGCTGGTAGACTGTTCATGTTTCACAAGCATATAACAATGAGGTCTGCATGACAGCTCTGTAGACCTTCAGTTTGGTAGTCAGTCTAAGACCTCTTCTCTCCCAAACTTATCTTTGGAGCCTCCCAAACACTGAGCTAGCTCTGGCAATGCATGCATCAATCTCATTGTCAATGGGTACATCCCTGGAAAGTACATTACCAAGGTAAGTGAACTTATTCACAGCATTCAAAACTTCCCATTTGCTATAACCAAAGGATGCTGTAACCATATGGATGGCGTGGTAGTGGTTGATGGAGCACCTATGTTTTCTTGGTGTTAATTATGAGGCCAAAATTAGCACAGGCAGCAGAGAATTGATCCATATGTGTTGGATCTCAGCTTGTAGCCTTTTCAAATTGAAGAACTTGCCATCAGTACAGTAGTTGACCTTGATGCCATGTTCATCCTCACTGAAAGCATTTGTCAACATGGCTGAAAACATCATGCTAAAAAGCATGGGAGCAAGCACATACTGTTTCACTCCACTGGTGACTAGGAAAGCACGAGAGCTTTGTCCATCATCCAGAACCCGGGCAAACACGCCATCATGAAATTGATGTACAATATTGATGAATTTCTCTGGGCAACCAAATTTTGACATAATTTTCATGAGCCCTCACTACTAACAATTTCAAAGGCCTTGGTCAGATCTACAAACACTGTGTACAGACCTCTGTTCTGCTGCTGGCATTTCTCCTGGAGTTGAGCAGCCAACACCATATCAATTGCTCCTTGATTTTGTGCACATACATATATATACACAGATACATATATATGTTTTTTATATATATATAATATGAAAAAATTTTGAACATGGTATATCAATGGCCTCAAGCAATAGCTAAAAGTACAAATGGCATCTCTCTAAATTTTATTTCTGGGGCTGCAAGGCAGGTGAGACCTCAGAGTATAGGTGTGAAGAATGAACACTATAATCATTACAAGGAAGGATCTTTTCAGAAGGATTCACAATTTCAGTGAGCAATTTAGTGTTAAAGAATCAGAGATTTAGAGCTGGAAGAAATCTGAGAAGTCATCTCATTCAAATGAGGAAACTGAGGCTCAGGCAAATTATGTGGCTTGCCTAAGGACATGCAGGTATTAAGAGGCAGAGCTGGGATTGAAATCTATGCTGCCTCCACTTCATAAATCTAACTATAAAGTTATGGATATGAACGCTAATACATAGTTTATGTGTAAGTAAAATTTAAGAAAAAAAATACTTTCTGATCTCTAGAAGCTTAAAAAGCAAACATGTTCTTGGGGACCCGGTAAAAAAAAAAAAAGACTTATGCTGTCTAATACAGACAGTCTTCAAGAAATGGAGTGGGCAAGCTTAGAGTTGCCTTAAAATATATTGGAATCCCAAAAGATGCCACAAGAGGCTCCTGGAGTGACAGATGTCCAAAAGCACTAAACTGGCTTTGGAGTAATGAGCCCAAATTGTCTTAGGCTGTAGATATTATTCTTCCATGGGGAACAACTGATAGGTGCCATTTTCTTGTCACTTATGGAGGAAATGAAAAAGCATTTAGAGCATAATTCTATTTTTATTTCTGTCCATTTGTGCCATCCTGTTAATGAACAAAATACAGAAAAGACATTCAAAATTTCAGACAACTCATTAGAAAATATTGTTATTTAATCAACTCATAATGTAGGTTTTCACACAACTAAATATTTTATTCCATTATCAAAATGTCAATTCAATGTCCTGGACTCAATAATGTTTTCCATTCAGTTAAATGGAGATTCAACTAATATATCAAAGGCAGATGTTCTTGTCTTTCCACTGTAGTTTGAAGAGGGATGAGTCATTACAAGACTGATAAACCAAACAGAAAGGCATGAAATGCTGTGGATCATGTGGATTTGAAAGCAGAAAGCATGAATAAAACTTGGAAAAATGGGCAAACTTAGACACAACAAAGCATGTTTCACACTTAGACACATAAGAGTTAAGCTCCTATGCAAATGAATAGTTAAGATTACGTATACGTGGATTGGCTCTGACCTAAGGAATGACAACATCCCCTTGTTGGAACTAACACATAGTCACGGATAAATGACACAATTATCCAGGCAATATCTGTCATTCTTTCTACAGCGTAGTTATTTACATATCAATGAACTGTTTATGATCTTCAAAATATACAAAAACAGGAAACTAATAGTGAACTCCCCACATAGAGGTGAAACAAATACACTCAAAGGCTTGCTGGCAAACATTTACCAACTGGCCAGGGTGGAGGGGAATGTGGATGTGACACATTCTCAACTTCAAATCTGCATTAATAACATTTTATACAGCACTTACGTAAGTCCAGGGAATCCACAAAACAATAAATCAAGCCCTGTTGTATCCCATTATCAATTCCAAGGTGTAAATGCACACACTAAAAATTTAACAACTGGATCTGCCATGCCAGCAGGAGCTGGCCCCAGTACCCCCTTGCACTTCACCAAGGGCTGACACTATCCATATCATGCATTGCTCCCTCCTCAATTTTCCTTAGATTTTCTTCTGAATATATTTATTTGGCACATATTGCAGTAATACATGCTGTCTGCTCTGATGGGACGTCAGCTCCTTGAACTCCTGCTTTGTCTTTGTTCTCTTTCTAAGAGAACAAACCTGGCTTAGTCTGATGGACCACATCCATTTGGGTACTCCATCAACAAGGTCCACTACATTCCATCCTTGCTTGACAATCCCACATGCCTTGCACATAGAGGATGGTTTAGAAAAGTCTGGGAAATGAACTGAAATTCTGGCAAATGAGATGGGGCAATTCAACTAATGGAGGCAAAATAAAACCAGCTTCAGTAGTCAAGGTTTCTGAGGTTTCTGTTTAATAAAAGGCAAGGTTAGACTCTCCCACAGAAAGGAAGCTCAAAGGTCATCTTATTCTACCCATACCTAAAGTATGAAGCCTCTCCATAACATTCCCTGCCCCCAAATGACCATGTACACCTCAACTTAAAGACTAGTAGTCTCCTTCCTGCTGAGACAAATCAATGTTAATTGTAGGCAGTTCTATTTCTTATAAAGTTTTTCCTTCTTGCCAGCCAAAATCTAATGATCTATTACTTATCCACTGCCCCTCACTGAGCCTTTTATGACAAAGAGAAATAAATCCAATCCCCTTAATCATGCCATCCCTGTGGTTCCTTCCTCTGACTGGTCAGTTCTTTCCCAAACCTCCATTTTGAGAAAAGTGCACAAACCAGTCTGGATCACTTCTTTATTCATTGCTAGGTTCTGCTCCTGACTCTCCATACTTCTTTCTACACCTTCCAGTGCCCTCAGTTAACTTCTCCCCACCCTACCACCCCCCTCTTCCATTCCTCTTTTTTTCAGCTCCCTTTTATGTGTAGGCTTCATCCATTAGAATGTAGTTCCCTGAAGGCAGGTGTTGTCTTTCCTTTCACTTCGATTTATATTCCTAGAGTTTAGCATAGTTCCTGGCCAGAAGTAAGCACTAAACAAACTGATTTGATTTCAACACAGGAGCCTTACAAATCACTTGATGATACCTCTTGTTCCCCACCTTCTGTGTTCTATTTTCCAGGTAATATAATGACTTATACTGACCTGGAAGTCTACTAGAACTTTTAGGTCCTTTTTATACATACCACATCTCCTCAACCACACACTCAAACATCTGAGGTTCAAAACTTACATCAACATTTACATTTATTTAATTTCAATGTTGTTAGATTAAGGCCCTGAATGACCTACATAGACCTTCTCAGATCCTGATTCTGTCACCCAACATGCTGGCTATTTTGCGAGCTGGGTCATAAGTATGTTCTCTAGTCTCTATTTCACTGACAAAAATGTTTGATATAATTGCACCCTAAAACATTCTGTTACTTACTGCCTTCTTGTGTAATAACATGAGTCCATGAAGAAACATGGGATTCATTTGCTCAACTAGTTTCTGACCTGACTGTAATATCATACAGAATACATTTCTCCCTCTTATCAACAGAGACCATGATAGAGAGGCAATGCCTTCTGAAAAAAAGAAACAAAAACAGGATGCTGTGACTGACATTCACTTTCAAAAATGAAATGCAATTGATCTGACATCATCTCTTTTTGAAAAAGACCATCGTGAGTTTAGTTTCCCTTTCCAAGAGCTCACAGACCATTTCTTCAAAAATCTATTCTCAAATTTTGCCAGGATTCAAGGCTGAGTTCACTATTTTTCTGGTTAGAAGGCTCTTCTCCACTTACAGAAAATCAAGACAAAAGTCATGTGCCTCTAATCTGTACAGCACTTCATCTGTTGTCAAAGGCTTTTCAAAGATTACTTGACTTCAACCATCAAAATCACAAGTTCTTTCTATCCCCTGTAATTTCACTCATTCTCATTAAGTTTCTCAAATTATTTGAGGGTAGTAACCATGTATTCTTTTACCATATCCTTAGTAACTAACCTTCAGGAGGCCAAGGCTCTTTTACTTTTGCATATATCTCTCCATCATCTACCGTAATCCTTGATGCATAGTAGGCACTTAACAATTCTTAATGACTGATTGTTAGCTTGGATTTTCAATTTCTGTTAACCATTTTGATTCTGTCCAATGAGAGGAAGAGAACTGTCACAGGTAAAGCTCTAGTCACCAGTAAATTGGACAATCCGACAAACAAACAAAAATGACATTGTGATGGATAATGGTATACATGTACACCTGCTACATTTACCTCATTTTGCTTGAGTTGATATACAAAATGAGTTTCCTTTCCCTGGGCACTGAACTGACAAAGTAAGTGAGTAAGTATTAATTAAGTACAAATTTTGTATACGTAATATAGGAGCTCAGTGTCATATACACTCTTCTTCAGTCTGTTGTTTTTGGGATACTGAAATATTCATGTTTGTGGACATTTGTCAAATCAGTACTAAAAAAAAAGAATAAAAAAGTGATCAGACAAGACTTTCTAGCAAGATTTGAGTTTTGAGTCGATTTTAAGGATAGGACGTTCAAACCTAATTGGTAAACAGAGACTATGGGATATCTTTTTCTCAGGGGAAAACATATGGAAAAGCATTTAGGTCACCAAAGCAACTTGTGTGAAAAGTAAATACACTGGTTTGACTGAAGGACATCCTAGCTAAGGATGAATGGGGATTCGAGATGATCATGTCTGGACATAGGAAGTGAACAGGGAGAAAGCGATGAATGGCATGTAGCAACAGAAGATTGTTCTGGATTCTGAAAACCTTCATGAATAATCCACAAATTAGATAATCTACACTATTCATTATGCTTCTCTCTCATTTAAGATAAATAATATGGTCAATTGATTTTTATAGCATTAATGCATTTGGGGTACAAATAATTAAGTAACTAACAGAAATAATCACTGGAATGAGTTGGTGCCTTAAAATTTAGTATCATTTTTTTAAAAGCACTCAGGAAATCGTAACATTGAATATGTTAAAAATAAAAAAAATTCCACCCTCATACCACTGGGTTATAAGTAAAACCGTAACACTGTACTAAATCATTCCAGTGGTTAAAGATTATTACACAAAAATTACTACTTTTCCTAATGAGGTCATGGAGAGTTGGACACAACTGAAATGGAAGGACACGATGATGACAACAACAACCACTACCTACATTATCTAGCAAAATACGAACCAGAAATTGGCAAAACACTTCATCAAAGAGCGTTTGCTTCCTCAGCAAAGCACTATATATTTCACCTGTAAAACAGAAACACACTCCACCTCTCAAGTCAAAGAAAGGTTAGTAGGATAAAAGCTAAGACCACTTTACTGGACACTATGAAGAAAGTTAAGTTGAAATATGAAGTGGACCCATAACCACCACTTTCTTACTTTAATCATTTTGCTATTACACTCCATGACTTGCCTTCAAATGTTTGTATTACCCATTGAAACATCTTTTCAAACAAAGAAACATGAAAAGCTCCCACAGATTCACTTAATACAATCAAAATTACGGAGCTCATCAGCTGAAAAGAGGAAACCCTACAGAATAACAGCAAACATGGACTTTTTTGGAAATGGAGATAGAAATGACAAATGACAATGCCCTCTAGAACAATGCAGCTCTAAAATGTAGGAGACAACTCGTAAATGTGAAGCCAGTCATGTCGCAGACCTGTCACCCTGACAAGCACCATTAAGTAAAAGAGCCCTGTAGTTTCCTAGCGTTTCATTCTAACACTGGTCTTAAGAAACAGCAAAGTTACAAAATAAAGAGCTGAGTGTGCAGTAGTTTATGTGGTCTTAGTTTCAGTATATTATTTAATTGAATATATATTAATTAATTGACTACCATGTGAATGATTACAGCTTTTTTGGAAGGCTTATAGAAAACATGGGCCAGCACTTACACATATTAAACATAACAGTAATATGTATGTAGAAATACTGATCAATCATCTTGTATGTCTGAATGCAAATTATCCAAAGAATTTTGCTTGCAAATTCTTATCAATATAAGCAGAACTGGTCCCCAAAAAATTCCTTTAAATTCTTACTTTGCATGAAGCCTCTACTAGACCAATAAGAAACTTATAAAACAAAATCCTTACTTACACTGGCTGCCTAAAGAAGGGAGAGGAACAAAGTACTATACACTTAAGGAGCAGCTCATTTTAGATACCTAAAGATTTGGCCTGAGACCTAAGAATCTTCAGAACAAGACATCAACCTGAACAAGAAAGTCAAAGTCTAATTCTTCATAATCATGGTAACAAAAGATAGCATTTCTATTCTGTCTTAAGGTTTGCAAAATACTTTGTAAATATTATCTCATTTTATCCTTACCACCACGCTGGAATGGCAAGGGCTGTTATTATCCTCCTTTTACACAGGAGGAAATGGAGTGTGCAAAGGTTAAGTGATATGCTCAGGGTCACACAGCTAACAAGTGTCTGAGGCCACATTTGAACTCAAGTCTTCCAGATTTTAAGCCTAGTACCATCTCCACGGGCCCACCTGGCTGTATGACAGAATCTCAGAATTGGACAGGAAATCTCAATTCATGTAGCTCCAAAATACTTCATCGGGAATCGTATCCAGTAAGTTGTCAACAAGTTACTACTTGAAAGACTCCAGTTAGGAGGAGCTCACTACCTTGGCAAGGCCTTGCACTCTACCATAAGGAAGCTCTAACCAACAGCAAATGTTCTCTTTTCCAGAGACGAAAGCAGCATGTCTACAGATTCCACCCACTGCTCCAATTTCTTTTCCCAGGCAGGATATAAAACAGATCTGATGACTTTTTCCCATGATACCAATCATTTAAAGGCCTAGACTTCTCTTCTACAGGCTAAATACCCTGTTCCTTCAACATATTCCTCATATGCCATGACTTTCCAACTTAGTCACTGTTCACTAGGTATTCTCCATCATATCAATTTTTTTCCTGCATCGAGTCGGGGTGACAGAGAGCCAATCACCTCCTGTGTTCGGGTCACTCCTTTTCTTCCTTCTGTCTAAAATTGTGTTACAACACTTCCTACAAGACACTGATATAACACTTAAAACTTTACAAAGTGTTTTCTATGTGCTATCTCACTTAATCACAACTCCAAGCCTTTTTCCATCTTCATCCTTCTTGAGCTCACAAGTGACCATGTTCTCCACTCAGATATTCTCTCCCTTGTGGGGTTTTGAGACACTAGCCTCTGCTGTGTCTCCTACTCATCTAATCATTCTTTCTCAGGCTCCTTTACTGGATCCTATCCTTGTCACAGTGCTTAAATGTGAGTGTAGCTGGCTTTGTCCTGGTTCTTCTCTAATTACTCTTATGATGACCTCATCAACTCCCATGGGTTCAACGATTGTTTTGATGAAGATAATTCCCAGGTCCACATACCTAGCCCTAATCTTTCTCTTGAATTACAGAACCACATCACTACCTTCTTCTACTGGGTATTTCCACCCTCATATCTCATGGGCTGTTCAAATTTAAAATGTCCACATTAGAACTTATCTTTTACACTTCCCACTATCCTTCCAGTGAATCAGAGGTACAAACTTTCACATCATTCTTAACTCCTCACTCTCAATTTTCTACCTACTCCTATTTCCAATCAGCTGCGAAATCTTATCATTTCTCTATCCACATTTACTTTCATATATGTCTACTTTTTTCTAGTCATATATCCATGGCCTTAATTTAAGCCCTTATAACCTCTCACACAGACCAGTGTAAGAACTTCCTAATCAATCCCCTTGCCTCAAATCTCTACCCTTTCCAATTTATCTATGATAGACATGTCAAAGTAATTTTGCCATAGTGAAGGTTTTGGCATGTCATGCCCCTATTTGATAAATTCCACTGGTTCTCCATTCCTCTAAGGACCAAATAGAAACTCTCCCTTAAAGCCCTTCAAAACTGGGGCCTTTCTTATTCTTTAAGCCTCACTGCACACAACTGAAGTCCAGCAAAACTGGTCTTGCTGTCCTTCTAAAAAATAAATTCCATCTCTCATCTCCATGCCTTTGCATCGACTGATTCCAAACCCCAAATGAAATCTGTCTGCCTTACTTCTACCTCTTAGACTCCCTAGTTTCAAACTCACCTCAAATGTCACCTTCTACATGGAACCTTTCCTGGTTGCTTCCAGTTGCTAGTGCTTTCCCTCCTAAATTACCTAGAAAATACATGTTCATGTTGTCTCCCCTGGCTAAAGTGTAAGCTCCTTGAAGAGAAGGCCCGGATTTCTTTCTATGATTTTGTATATAGCAAAGAGCTGATTATACTCATGTTACACATGAGGAAATTGAGGTAGGATACGAACCTAGGAATGGTGCTGACACCAAGATGAATGAATACACTGTGCTCTTTTCCCAGCAGCCTCTTTTCAATCTGAAACATGAGTTCCTATCTCCACATATGAATGTTCAAATTCAGTTGTAACAAAACTCAGTTTAAAATTAACATAAGTACCCTTCTGGAGAACGGTTTGGAACTATGCCCAAAGGGCTACACAATGTGCATGCCCTTTGACCCAGCAATATTGCTACTAGGACTGTATCCCCAAGAGATTATAAAAATGGGAAAGGGTTCCACATGTACAAAAATATTTATAGCAGAACTCTTTGTGGTGGCCAAAAACTGGAAATCAAAGGGATGCCCATTAATTGGGGAATGACTGAATAAATTATGGCATATGAATGCAATGGAGTACTAATGTGCCATAAGAAATGATGAACAAGAAGACTTCAGGGAGGCCTCAAAGGACTTATATGATCTGATGCTGAGGGAAAGGAGCAGAACCAGGAGAACTTTGTGCACAGCAACGACCACAGTGCGTGAGAGGTTTTTCTGGTAGACTTGGAACTTCGTAATAACACAAGAACTTACTGGGGAAAAAAAATCCCAATGATGGTTTTCTAAGGCAAAATGCCTTCCACACTCAGAGAAAGAAATATGGAAGTCATCCGCAGAATGCAGCAGATCATGTTTGTGTGTGGGGCGGGGTTTAGTGTATTATGTTTTGATTTGTTATATGATTTCTTCCATTTCTTTTAGTGTGACTACATAGCATGACTATAGTGAAAATGTGCTCAATAGGGAAGTATATGTAGAACCTATACAGAATTGTATGCTGTCGTGGGGAGGGAGGGGGGTAGTAGGGGGAAGGTGTGGGGGGGATAAAATCTTAACTTTAAGGAAATGATTGTAGAACATTAAAAAATAATAATAAAACAAAAATTTAATTAAAAATAATAATAAAAATAAAAATAAAATAAAATAAAGAACTCTAAAGTTCTACTTCATACCTATAAGACTGACCAACATGACACAAGAGGAAAATGAGGGGACATGGGAAAATTGGGACATTAATACATTGTTGGTGATTTACAACTGATGGCAACCACTCTGGAGAGCAATTTGTAACTATCCCCAAAAGTCTATAAAACTGTGCTTACCCACTGATCCAGCAATACCACTACAAGATCTATACCCCAAACAGATCATAAAAAGGGTAAAGGATCTATTTGTACAAAAAATATTTATAGCAGCTCTTTTTGTGGTGTCAAAGAATTAGAAATTGATAGAATGCTCATCAATTGGGGAATGACGCAACAAGTTATGGTATATCATTGTGATGGAATACTATTGTGCTATAAGAAATGATGAACAGGTAGATTTCAGAAAAACCTAGGAACACTTACATGAACTGTTGCAAAGTGAAGCAGGAAAAATCAGGAGAACGTTGTATACAGTACAACTACATTGTACAATGAACTGTGAATGGCTTTGCTATTCTCAGTAATGCAATGATTCAAGACAGTTCTGAAGGACTTACGATGAAAAAACCTATCTGCCTCCAGAGAAAGAACTGCTGGAGTCAGGATACAGACTGAAGCATGCTCTTTTTCACTTTATTTTTTTTGTGGGGTTTTTTTGGTCTGTTTCCTTTCACAACACAACAAATATGGAAATGTTTTGCATGATTACACATGTATAATCTATATCAAATTCCTTACCTTCTCAAGAAGGGGGCAGGGAAGGCTGAGAGGGAGAGAATTTGGAATTTCAAATTTTAAAAAATGAATGTTAAAATTTATTTTTACATGTAATTGGGAAAAATAAAATATTATTCAAAAAAAAAAACCAAAAAAACCAAAAAAAATAAAGTTAACATAATTGATGCAATGAACTGGGCATTATTACACAAGTACATAGTGGTCACAATCTAGCAACCACGCTACTAAAAAGTTGTCACTAAATTACATGATGGGGCTTCCAAGGTTTGACAAAGTGTGTGTCCCAATTATGGCAAATATTTAATGAATTACTGCTTGTTACCAACAAAAACTTAAGCATATGTTGGCTTTATCAGTTTTTTTAAAAGAGGCAACTATATCACCAGCTGTAAATGAAGCATGTATTTAATTTCTGTCAACATTTTACTGATAAAAAAAACACCTTAAAAAACCTTTGACCTTCAACGAAGAATTATAAATATGTCAAATTTTAAAATATTCTTCACTACCAACTGGGATATTTTACAAGGTCATTTTCAAAAAGTTTAAGTGAACAGAGGGTAGATCAGTTTATAAAAGCACTATTACTTTAATAAGACAGTATAAAATGTGAAGCTATGAGGTTAGCTATGGTTCACATTTTTTTACTATTATCAGCAACTATGTGGCAAAAAAACTTCAAATTCAACAAAATGACCATTTCTAAAGACTGGATTTAGCTGTGAAGCAATTTACTCTGATATCAAAACTGTGACTGAGGTATTAACTTTTAATGGAATTGTTTTGACATTTCAAATCACTTCTTAGATACCAGTCCCAACAAATTTAATTTAAGGATTTAAAACAAAAAAGTACAAAATAAGCATATTTCTCCATACAGAACTTGGTACCAATTAGAGAGTATGACCGACAGATGAACAATTCCATTCTTCTCAATGTCTGTTCCTTTTCGTCATTTACTGCCAAGGCCAATTGTTTTTTAAAGGCTTCTGTTTTGATTACATCTCTTACAAATAATAATTGATTATAAAAATGTACCTTTCATATTTTGTAATTTACATACTCTTTGAAATTATATAATTAATAACTGGATAACAAAGTGCAGCCTTCAAACATTAAAAGTACTAATGAAGGCAGAAGGACTTTGTTAAACAACAAGTCTTGGCAACAGAGGGCTTGCATTCTACTGTCAAGTGCTCTCCATTCACTGCCAATTCTGCTACGTATATACACATAAACAAACATGGTGTCCCAAAAGTCTTAGAGCAGTTTTAAGCTACTAAGGCTTAAATATTCTTAGCTATTCTATGCTTAAGTATTAGAAGCTTTTAAAGTTTGCAGGGACACTAAGACTTGTGGGAGATGCTATACTTTGGTACGCAACCTGACATCTGAAAGCCACCGAGAAGAAGCATGAGAAGGGTAAGTGGTGAAGAAATTGGGAGGCGGGGAAGAAGAGAGGGCCTTGTTCTGTCACTTCTTTGATAAGTGCCCTTTAACCAGGTACTTCAGAAGTTACATCCACTCTCAGCTTTTTTACCCACAAAACAAGTAGTTTTGCCAAATGTTTTTTAAAGTCCCTTCCAACTGCAATATTCTGAGATTCTTGGAAAGTATTTCACCTCAGGATACAACTGCTATGACCTAGGAATAAACTTTGTTGGTTTGTAGCAAAAGCTCAATAAAGAAAGGAGTCCAAGATATCACTATGTATAAATAAGTATTAGTGATCTATAAATGTTCATTTGCAGAAATTCACAGATAGGGTAGAAAAGAAAAAAAAACTGTGCAAAATTAGCATGTTGTACCTTCCAACATGGGCCAGCCCTAGCTCAACATCTGAAGAGTCTGCATGTCTGCATTTAGTTAAACACACCCTTAATGGATACAATCAGCTTTTCCCTTAGTTATATTTACAACCAGGAGCCTCCTTGGTCTCCTGTCCATTTCCTAGAAAACTCTCTGATCTCAAGTACATGAAGTTACTCTTCATATTTACCTGTCCATTCCACAGACAAACGTCAAACCTCTTCTTTAAAAAGATTCACAGTCTTCTGCCTTTGTCCTCAAACCTGTCTGTAGACAGACAAGTCTCTTGAACAATTCCCCTAAAGTCCCATGGAAGACTATTTTGAATGACTAGGTTTGCAAATCTCTAAAATTGCAATCTAATTCATAGTAGCTATCTAAAACTGAGAGCCATTATTATATGTAATGGGAATAAACAAATGGCCATTCCAGTCAAATCAGGGATAAAGAAAGGAAATCAATTATCACTATTGTTATTTTATAAACTGCCAGAAATTAGAGTTATAGCTTAGTTACAAGAAAAAGAATAAAGGATTAAGCACAGGCAAAGAGGAAACAAAATGATCACTTTAGTAGATGATGTGATAGTTTATTTAGAGAACATCGGGGGAAAAGCGCATGGAGAAGATGGCACAGAAAAAGCAGGGACTCACCTGAGTTCCACCAAATTCCCCTCCAATAACCTTAAATAATGCCTCAGATGAAATCTGGAGTAGCAGAATCCAGAAAAAGATGGAGTCAAACAATTTTCCTGTCCGACTACTTCGTCAGCAGGAAAGATTTGTTGCACAAGGGTCAGAGTGGCACACAGTTCAGCATAGCCAGGGTCTGCTGAGCCTCACCAACCAGAAAAAGACCTTGGGGGAGACTGAATCAGTGGTGGCAATTGGGACTTCCAGAGCTCTTGGCCCACAGATGGTAAAGGTACAAAGAATCAAAAAAAAAAGATTACAAGGGTCCCTCTGTTGGCACAGGGAGAAGAACTCTGTTATATTGCCCCCATACACTATTGTGGGATACAGTTCTAAGGTGAGGAGTACAAGCACATCAGAGGTTGGGGCCACAATGGAATAGGGACCCCGGTCACAGTTCCAGGGCTAAAAGGAGTGCTTGTGGTCACTCACAGATCACAGCACAGGCTAGGAGAAAAGTAACCACACCTTTCCTCAGATCACATCACCTTACAGACCTCCAGAACTACCTCTTAAAACAGCAGCACAAAAAAATAACAGTAACATCCACCACAAAAGCAGAACTCTAACATATAGTTAAAAAGTTAAGGAATAGCCTGGATAAATGAGAAAACAACAACATTGAAAAAATTTTGACCACAGAAAGTTGCTAGGGTGCCAGGGAAGATTAAAAGAACAAACTCAGAAGAAGAAAACAAAATCAAAACTGCTGCATCCAAAGCCTCAAAGAAAAAATGTGAATTGGTGTCAGGCTCAAAAAGAATTCCTAGAAGAGCTCAAAAAAGAATTTTCAAAATCAAATAGGAGAGGCAGAGGAAAAATGACAGCGATGCAAGAAAATCATGAAAAAAGAGTCAACAGTGTGGTAAAGGAGGGACAAAAAATACTGATGAAAATAACATCTTAAAAAAACTGAATAGGCCAAATAGTAAAAAGAGGCACAAAAATCTACTGAAGAAAAGAATTCCTTAAGAAACAGAATTGATAAATAGATAAATAGAAAAAGAATTGATAAATAAATATAAAAAGAAAAATAGAAAAATAGAAAATAAAAATTTGAAGAAATAAAGAAGTCCTTAAAAAGTGCGACTGGTCAAATGAAAAGGGAGAAAGGGAGGTACAAAAGCTCACTGAAAAAAAATAATTCCTTAAAAATTAGAATTGGGCAAGTGGAAGCTAATGACTTTATGAGACATCAAGAAACAATCAAACAAAATTTAAAAAAAGAAAAAGAAAAAAATGTGAATATCTCATTGGAAAAAAAAGTCTGTAAAATAGATCCAAGAGAGATAATTTAAGAACTAGTGGACTACCTGAAAGCCCTGGCCAAAAAAGAGCCTAGATATCATCTTTCAAGAAACTATCAAGGAAAACTGCCCTGATATTCTAGAACTACATGGCAAAAATAGAAATGAAAATAATCTGTTGATCAACTACTAAAAGAGATCCTCAAATGAAAACTCATCAGAATATTATAGCCAAATTTCAAAGCTTCCAGGTCAGCGAGGAAATGTTGCAAGCAGCCAGAAACAATTCAAATGTCATGGAACCATAATCAAGATAACACAATATTTAGCAGCATGTACATTAAAGGATCAGGGGGCTTGGAATATGATATTCAGGAGAGCAAAAGAGTTAACAACTGAGAATCATCTACCCAGCAAAACTGAATACAATTCTTTGGGGGCAGGAAATGGATATTCAATGAAATAGCAAATTTTCAAGCATTCCTGATGAAAAGACCAGAGCTGAATAGAAAAAATGACTTTTAAATGAAAGACTCAAGGGAAACGTAAAAAGCAAGTTTCTCTAACAGAGGCCTCATTACACAAATATATAAAGAAGTAAGTCAAATTCATAAAAATATAAGCCATTTTGCAATTGACAAATGGTCAAAGTATATGAACAGGCAGTTTTCAGAAGTAAACAGGGCTATTCATGTGATACTGATTAGACAAACGAAAATTAAAACAACTCTGAGGTAGTACCCCGTACCTATCAGATTGGCTAATATGACAAAAAAGGAAAATAACAAATGTTGAAGAGGATGTGGAAAAATTGAGACACTAATACATTGATGAAATTGTATACTGAGTCAATCATTCTGGAAAGCAATTTGGAACTATGCGCAAAGATCTATAAAACCAAACATACCCTTTTGACCCGGCAATACCACTATTAGGTCCACATCCCAAAGAGATAAAAAAAAAAGGAAAAAGACCTCTATCTACAAAAATATTTATATAGCAGCTCTTTCTGTGGTAGCAAAGAATTGGATGAGGGGATGTCCATCAACTGGTGAATAGCTGAACAAGTTGTGGCATATAATTGTGATGGAATACTATTATGTTATAAGAAATGGTAAGCAGGATAGTTTCAGAAAAATCGGGCAAGATGTACATGCACTGATACAAAGTGAAATGAGCAGAACTAAGAGAATACTGTACACAGTAACAGCAATATTGTATGATAATCCACTGTGAATGACTTAGCTATTCTCAGCAATACAATGATCCAATAAAATTCTAAAGGATTTACGATGAAAAATGCTATCCATCTCTAGAGAAAGAACTATTGGAATTTGAATGCAGAATGAAACACACTTTTTAAAATTTAATTTTTCTTGGGGTTTTTGATCTATGTTTTCTTTCACATGGACATAGGTTTTGCATGATTACACATGTATAACCTAAATTAACAATGAGGGTGGAAGAAAGAGGGAGTGAGAGGATCTGGAACTCACAATTTTAAAAAAGAAATTTCAAAATTGTTTTACATGCAATAGGAGAAAATAAAATATTATTTTAAAAGGAGAACCTCAGAAAGTCAGTTGACAACTCATTGAAGCAATAATTTTAGCAAAATTGCAAGAAACTGCCAGTGTGAGAATGTGTTTTGCTTGAATATGCATATAGATTGCTAGGGTTTTCTTTTTTTTTTTCTTTTTCAATGTGGTGGTGATGAGGGAGGGAGGTAGAGAAAATAGGTTTTTATTAATTGAAAAAAATAAAATAAAATTTAAAAAGGTTTACAAATTGCTATCTACTTTAAATGCATCCTAGAATGCTGTTTGAAGAGATAATTACCCAGAGAAAATTCATTATCTCCTTGAATTCAAAGTTCTCGAAAAATTTCACAAATTAGGTAACTAAAATGGTACTAAATTACCTCTCTGTCAAAATGAAGTGAAGGAGAAGCAAATCATGATTGAATATTCATCAAAGTCTGGGATACGCTTCAGTGATTTAGTCAACCCACTATAAAAGCTTCTTGCCAGGCAGGTTCAGTATCAAGGTTTTGGTGACACACAAGGTCTTCTACATGTCTGGAACCAACTGCTTTACAAGTAGGAATCAACAGAAGTAAACTGAAGACTTATTTGCAAAATAGTCCTTTCCCAAAAAATTTCAAGTCATACATGGCTGCATGGATCAGTAGCACAGTTTAGGTATAACAAGGACCCCAGACTCCACAAATGTGGGTTCCCTCCTTACAACCCTGATCCTAAGCTCTCCTCCCATAATTATCAGAATCATAATTCACATTTCTATGGCACTTAAATATGCTAGGCACTGTGTTAAGGGCTTTACAATTATTTTCACAACAAACCTGCAAGGTAGGTGTTATTTTCATCATGAATTTGGAGATGAGGAAACTGAAGAAAACAGAAGTTAAGTGACTTGCCAAGGTCACACAGTGAGCAGATGCCTGAGGCCTGATCTAAACTCAGGTCTTCCTAATCCCAGGCCCTGTGCTCTATCCACTGTACCACTCAGCTACAGCTATAGCTTCTGGTAATGAGTCTCTTGAATCTGCTTATGGATAACAGACTGATGCTTATTACTGAGATGTAAATTAAGCCTTTCCATATTGTCCACACCCTCCCCCTGCCTTGACTTTTAATTGAAATCAGTCAGTAAACATTTTTTAAGCAGCTACTACTTACCGCATGCTGCGCTACATTCTGGGGACATAAAAGAGACAGCAGATAATCCTTGCTCTGAAGGAGCTCATAGTCTAATGAGAGAGACAGCATACAAACAACTATGACCAAACAAGCTACATCCAGGAAAAACTTGGGATAATAGAGAGAGGAGGCACTAGGATCACAGGAGATTGGAAAAGGCTTCCTATAAAATGGGGGTCTCAGTTGGGACTTGAAAGAAGCTAGGGAAGTCAGGAGATATAGATGGAGGGGGAGAAGATCATAACAGCTATAGAGGACAGACAATGAAAATGCCTAGAGTCAGGACATGAAACAGCAAAGAGGATGGCATCACTGGACTGCAGAATATGTGGATGGGCAAGAAGAATAGAAAGGAAGGGAAGAGGAAGCTTATGAAGGGTTTGGAATGGCAAGATATATTCTTGAATTTAGGTAGCTCCATCTTGATCTTCACAAAACTTCCGTACCTCATGATGTGTGTGGGGGGGGAGGGGGAGAAAGACAGGGAGAGAGAAAGAGAGAGGGAGAGGGGGATAGGAGGAGAGAGAGAGACAGACAGACAGAGAGACAGAGAGAGAGAAGGTGTGACAGGTGTCTGGCAGTGCACTAACCACTGGAGATATCATAGTCTCTGCCTTCAAGAAGCTTATATTCCATTGAGAAAGGACAGAAAAGAAGACGGTGGAAAGGAAGGGGAGACCATGGTATGGAGAGGATAGCCAACTCATGGGATAGAGGCTTAGTTGGGAGAACTGTCGAAGAAAAGCTCATTTATCAAAATGCAGGCTGGTCTGGGGGAAGGTGTTCCAAGTCTCCAGTGGGACAGACACAGAGATGAAGGCCAAAGCTCATTTGGCTAAGTAGTAGGAGGGCAAGGACTAGAATCTGTGTCTTGTGATTCTGTGTCCAAGACTCTTACCAGTAAATGAAAAGGACTGACTAATAATACTAAAGTTCTCACACTATGAGAATCATCAAACACACATGCAAACAAATGACCTATCACTGAAATTCCCCAAGGTAAACCTACTTGCATCCGTTTTTAGGCTACAATATGCTAGTATTTTATAAAGTAATAAAATTCCTTATGACTAAAAAACTTTAACTATGGAATATATTTGTAAATGAAACAGATATGCCATTGATACTACTAAATACGACATACTTTTAAAAAGAGAAACAAATTGAGACACTGATTCTATAGTCTCTTAATGTAGCCCAACACCCTTGAAAAAAATAAAAACTAAGATGGGAATGCCTATAAGTCCAGACCATGTGCACTAGGCATCTTCAATAGCCCATACTGCCTTGGAAGTGAACAGCACAGGTCATCTTGTAAATTAGTCAGTAACAAAAATGATAAATCACAATTTTTAAAGCAAGGAATGATTACCCTATGATGAAAAGTATAGCCCCTTCTCTTTAGTTAAGTATCCAGGAAGAATATAAAGGGGATAAAATTTTTAATTGCTTATTTAAGGAAATTCATATGTTGAAATAAGTATTCATTCTCTGTAGCAGTCACATAAATTCAAGGTGAACTCTTTACATCCCTATTGTGATATAAGATGCCAAGTGAGAAACAGTAAATGACCTTGGTGCTCTAAAATCCACAATCAAAAATGCTCTTCACAAACTATTGATCCAATGCTTAAGTGAATTCCAATCCTTGTCCAGATTTTCTAGGTTTGAAGACAACTGATGATAGGTACAGAGAAAAGCATCTTCACTCCTTCCTCTGGCCAGAATTTTCTTCTTACTTGCCTTCCCCAAACATCTGAGTGCCAAGTATGTACACCTACTTTAATCTCAAGTGGCTGCGTGCAGACCAACAGCAAAAATTCCCAAAAGGAACAATGTTTACAAGGACTGTTATGGAGTAAAAGGATGCTAGGGAAAAGAATTACAGAAGAAATTAGACTAAGAAAAAAAGATACTCCTTATTCAGTGGAACCTTCCAATTTTTGACAAAAAAAAAAAACCCTCCCCAAATCAATAAGGTATATGCCATGTCCATTGTGACTTCAAAGCTACATTAACATGCCACAGTAAATAAGAAGGCTTTTTCTGTATTAAATAAAGAGGAACTTAGAGTCCATTTCAGGAATATGTTTAAATATAAATGTAATTTTTCTATTTCTGATTTTAATCACCACCAGAAAAAGAGAATATTTCCATATACCAAATAAAACAGGAAAAGATGATCTTATATGAAAACATGAATCTCTTTTACATATAGATGGCTTTTTTTTAAAGTATACAATAAATTCAACATGTTTCTTTTAAAGTTGTCCTGCTTGTATGCTGCCTTCTGAAGTTCTCAGTGCATTTTTTTAAAAAAATATTTCAATGCCACTCTTTTTCTCCTTTCTTTGGGCAACCTTATAGCTACCTCCCCACATACTCTTAAATTCCCCTCTCAATAAAGAAAAAAGAACATAATTCTTGAAAGAAATAAGCATAGTTGAGCAAAACAACACACATTTACCATGTCTTATGAACTGAGAAGAAAGAAGAAAACAAAGAACATATTATGTTTGCTTTCTCCAAGACTAAGAATTCATTTGCTTTTCACTAAAAAAAATTTCAGATTAATCAGAAAAAATCTTTAAACTATCCAAAGTACAACCTTCGGCGGGATGCACAGCAGCCACTTTTTCCACTGTATTTCTCATCCTTTTCTTCCTTCCCTCAGGAGGAGAAATGCATGCACATAGCATTCGGAGAAAACTTAGGAAATCAATGTGCCAAAGACTTAGTAGCCAGAGTCCTGAGCTACCTTCTCCTCTTTGACTTGTGATGAAAATCTGGATATCTGTTCCCCCTCTATGACCACATATAACTGACAGGAATGATATTCAGTTCCTAAATACTCAACTTCAACAAAGAGACTTTCCACATGGAGAACAAATTGTGAAAAACATAAGCAAAATCACAGCAAAAGCTGGAAGATTTTTTCTAATTGGGTTGGACTTGGGAATTATTCTCTTTAGTTAAATATCTTTATTTGTTACCAAGGATCATTCTCCATAAAGTACCCTGCAATGTATAAAGCACTCCTAGTGATGTGTGTTCCAACCAAAGAAAGTGATGTGATTTTTCACAAATCATCTGGTCTCTTTATAGTTCATGAAGAAATAAACATCACCAAACAATTAAGTGAAAGTGAAATGATAATATCAAGATTACTTTTAGGAGTTATGTTGTAGGTTACTTTCTTTGATCAAGAAAATCTAAGCAAAAAAAAAGATTTAGTCTGTCCCTTGGAATGACAAAGCAAAATGTTTAATTTGGTTATTTTTTTTGTATCTATAGTAGAGAGAAAAGAGCTTTGGATTGGAAGTCAGAGAATATATCTCCATGACTCCTGACTAAGTCACTTTAATCTCTCTAGAGCTGATTTGCCCTCACGGGAAAAATGGAGAAGTGGAACTAATTCTATTCCAGCTCTAAATCTATGATCTTATGAGTGTATACATGACAGGAGGTTTCTGTACCTTAATCAAAATGAAAAAGTAAAACTTCTTGGAAGAAACCCAATATTTATTACAAATTATATTGAGTAAAAATGTGTTTTAGATCTGGAATTATACTCCTGTGCTACTGATAAAGGAGACAGAAGAATTCTTTCCATCCATCACTACTGCAGAAAATTCTATTTGAAAGAGATAATTGCTCATGTGTAAAATGATACGGTTGGACTAGATTGTCTCTAAGGTCCCTCCAAACTCTAACTCAGCGATCCGAAGAAATGATGAAAGTGAAATCTGGGAAGACATCATATGAACTGATGCAAAATAAAGTGAGCAGAACAAGATGGATAAAATTGTAAAAAGCAATTCTGAAAGCCTTAAAAGCTCTGATCAACACAATGAGCAACCATGATTCTCAAGCAAAAGTTTCATTTTTTCTTCTTTTTTTTACAATGGCAGGGAAAGAAGAGGCAGAGAACAATTGAGAAGGAAAGAAAATGTATAAATGAAAATGAAATAATTAAAAAGTATGCACATTTCTCTATAGCCATTGCTGTTAGTTAAAGCCTTTTGTTAACAAATTAAGGCAAGACTAGGGATTCCATCACACTGTGGGATACTTAGCCTTACCCTCTGCATCGCAGATGAGTCGCACTGGCTAAGGCCTCTACAGGATTTCAGAGGTTAAGGGCACCTTTTGAGATTGCCTGATCCAACCTTCTTATTTTAGAGATGAGGAAGGACATCAAGGCCCAAAAGGCAAAGGAATCACCCAAGATCATATAGGAAACAAGTGACAGAACCAGGAACTGAACCCCGGGTTTCTGACCCCAAATCTCTTCTCACTATATGATGCCATCTCAAACAAGAAAAATGTGTACAAATTATCCCAAGTCCATTGCCACTACTGGGAATATAGCACAAAAGTACACGACCTACTAACTGGAGGCCAAAAGTATCTTTCCACATGAATGGAGTTGAGATATCAAAGGATTCTCAAGCAGAAAATATTCCTTTATTAAACATAAAATTTTAAAAGAACAAACCAAATGGATTTTGAGGGAAAAGATGACTACTCTGAGTTCATCTTCTAAAGATACTAAAGAAAATCACAGGGGTTGGAGCCAAGACAGAGGTGTAGAATGACTGACCTATTCTGGTTCTCCCTCCATAATCTATAAAATATCAATAGCTATTTAGTTAACAGCTTGGTAAAGAAGACTGAAAGAAATGCTGAAGAAAATAACACCTTTGAAAACAGACTCAAATGGCAAAAGAGGTCTGAAAAGCCAATGAGGAGAAGAATGCTTTAAAAAGTAGAATTGGTCAAATGGAAAAGGAGGTTAAGAACCTCACTGAAGAAAACAGTCCTTTAAAAATTAGAATGGAGCAGATGGAAGCTACTGACTTTATGAGAAACCAAGGAATTGTAAAACAAAACCAAAAGAATGAAAAAATGGAAGACAATGTGAAATATCTCATTGGAAAAACAAGGGACCTGGAAAATAGATTCTGGAGAGATAATTTAAAAATTATTGATCTACTGGAAAACCATGATCAAAAAAAGAGCCTAGACATCATCTTCCAAGAAACTATCAAGGAAAACTGTCCGGATATTCTAGAACCAAAGGGTAAAACAGAAATGGAAAGAATTACCTCCTAAAAGAGACCCCAAAAGGAAAAATCCTAGGAATATTGTAGCCAAATTCCAAAGTTCCCAGGTCAAGGAGAAAATATTAAAAGCAGCCAGAAAGAAACAATTTGAGTATTGTGGGAATACAATCGAGATATCATAGGATTTAGCAACTTCTACACTAAGGGATCAATGGGCTTGGAATATGATATTCCAGAGGTCAAAGGAGATAAGATTAAAACCAAGAATCACCTACCCAGCAAAACTGAGTATTATATGTCAGGGGAAAAATGGAATTTCAATGAAATTGAGGACTTCCAAGCATTCTTGTTGAAAAGACCAGAGCTGGGGGGCGGAGTAGAAAGACTCACGTATGCTACCTCCGAACCCACAGCCCATATACTTCCTGCAAGAAGAACTCCCCACAAATTCGGAAGCACTGCAAGGCGCGCAGAAACACGGTGGAAAATATTTCCAATCCAGAGAGCCCTGAAGAGCCGTCCCCAGGGTCCGTCATGCCCCGGAAAGCGAGGCCCACCCCTGCCTAGCCCTGGCCACACGGCCCCAGAGGAGCAGATCCGAGCAGGCTTCAGGGATGGAATCTCTGGTGGCCAGGAAGGTCCCTCCGCCCACAGACGCTACAGGTCAGTGAGAGAGACATCTGGGCTGGCCAAGAGGGGAGCATGGTGTCGCCGTGACTCAGGCCCCCTCGGGAGGCAGCGGTGGAGGGAGCAGCAGAGGCAGTGGCAGCGGCCCCCGGGACTCCCTGAGCAGGCAGGCAGAAGTTCAGGGCCATTACCAAATGTCTCTGCATAAACCCCCTGAGGGAACTGAGCCTGGGAGGTGGCCCTGACCCCACCTGCCCCATTACTGAAGGTCTCTGCATAAATCGCCTGAGGGAACTGAGCCTGGGAGGTGGCCCTGCCCCCACCCAAGCACCAGAACTTAAGCTCACATTGAATAGCAGCCGCACCTGCCGCAGAAAGCCCATTTGAATCTCAGACCCCAAGCACTAGCTGGGCGGATCTAGGCAGGGGTGGCCTGGAATCTCAGAAGTCAAGGAACTGGCTGGGAAAATGCCCAGAAAAAGGAAGCAAAATAAGACCATAAAGAGCTACTTTGATAGGGTACGGATGTTCCCGCCTTTCAATTCTGATGATGATGAAATATTCTTACCATCAGGGAAAGACATGGAGGTCGGGGCCTCTGTATCCCAGACATCCCAGGTGGATGTCCGGTGGGCTCAGGCCATGGAAGAGCTCAAAAAGGATTTTGAAAAGCAAGTTAGACAAGTGGAGGAAAAACTGGGAATAGAAATGAGAGAGATGCAAGAAAAGCATGAAAAATGGGTCAATACCTTGGTAAAGGAGACCCAAAAAAATGCTGAAGAAAATAGCACCTTGAAAAATAGGCTCATTCAATTGGCAAAAGAGGTTCAAAAAGCCAATGAGGAGAAGAATGCTTTCAAAAGCAGAACGAGCCAAATGGAAAAAGAGGTTCAAAAGCTCACTGAAGATAATAGTTCTCTCAAAATTAGAATGGAACAGATGGAGGCTAATGACTTTCTGAGAAACCAAGAAATCACAAAACAAAACCAAAAGAATGAAAAAATGGAAGAGAATGTGAAATATCTCATTGGAAAAACAACTGACTTGGAAAATAGATCCAGGAAAGACAATTTAAAAATCATGGGACTACCTGAAAGTCATGATCAAAAAAAGAGCCTAGACATCATCTTCCATGAAATTATCAAGGAAAACTGCCCTGACATTCTACAACCAGAGGGCAAAATAAGTATTGAAAGAATCCATCTATCACCACCTGAAAGAGATCCAAAAAGAGAAACTCCTAGGAACATTGTGGCCAAATTCCAGAATCCCCAAGTCAAGGAGAAAATATTGCAAGCAGCTAAAAAAAACAATTCCAGCATTGTGGAAATACAATCAGGATAACTCAAGATCTAGCAGCTTCTACATTAAGGGACTGAAGGACGTGGAATAGGATATTCCAGAAGTCAAAAGAACTAGGACTCAAACCAAGAATCACCTACCCAGCAAAATTGAGTATAATACTTCAGGGGAAAATATGGTCTTTCAATGAAACAGAGGACTTTCAAGCATTCTTGATGAAAAGACCAGAGCTGAAAAGAAAATTTGACTTTCAAACACAAGCATGAGAAGAAGCATGAAAAAGTAAACAGCAAAGAGATGTCATAAGGGACTTACCAAAAGTGAACTCTTTACATTCCTACATGGAAAGACAATATTTGTAACTCTTAAAACTTTTCAGTAGATGGGTAGTTGTTGGGACCACACACACACACACGTACACGCATGCATGCACACACACATACACACATGCACGCACATACAGAGACAGAGAGCACAGAGTGAATTAAATAGGATGGGACCATATGTTAAAAGAAATTAAGGTAAATGGTGAGAGAGAAATGCAATGGGAGGAAAGAGGGTGAAATGGAATGGGGTAAATTATCTCTCATTCAAGAGGCAAGCAGGAGACTTTTTAGTGGAGGGAAAAAGAGAGCTGAGAAAAAAACAAGAAGTTTCCCCTCATCACATTCGACTAAAGGAAGGAATAAAATGCACACTCATTTTGGTATGAAAACCTATCTTACAATACAGGAAAGTGGGGGAGAAGGAGATAAGCAGGGGGGGGATGATGGAAGGGAGGGCAATGGGAGGAGGGAGCAGTTTGAAGTCAACATTCGGGGAGGGACAGGATCAAAAGACAGAAGAGAAACAATGGGGGCAGGATAGGATGGAGGGAAATACAGTTAGTCTTACACAACACGACTATTATCGAAGTCATTTGCAAAACTACACAGATATGGCCTATATTGAATTGCCTGGCTTCCCAAAAGGAATGGGTGGGGAGGGAGGGATGGGGAGAATTTGGAACTCAAAGTTTTAGGAACAACTGTTTAGTATTGTTCTTGCTACTAGGAAATAAGAAATACAGTCAATGGGGAATAGAAAGTCATCTGGCCCTACAGGACAAAAGAGAAGATGGGGACAAGAGAAGGAAAGGATGATAGAAGAGAGGGCAGATTTGTGATAGGAAAAATTAGATTGCTTGGTGTACTGGGGTGGGGGGAGGGGATAAAAGTGAAGAAAATTTGGAACCCAAAATTTTGTGAAAATGAAAGTAAAAAGTTAAATAAATAAATTTTTATTAAAAAAAAAAGAAGAAAAGACCAGAGCTGAGTAGAAAATTTGACTTTCAAATACAAGAATCAAGAGAAACATGAAAAGGTAAACAGAAATGAGAAACCTTAAGGAACTTATTAAAGTTGAACTATTTACATTCTTAAATGGAAAGATGTTATTTGTAACTCATGAGACCTTTTTCAGTATTAGGGTAATTAGAGGGAATATGTGTGTGCATGTGTGTATGTGTCTGTGTGTGTATGGGTATGTGTACATGTGTATATTATATATGTGTAGGTATGTACATGTACATAGGTGTAGGTATGTATACATGTATATATGTGTGTGTATGTATGTGTGCGTGTGTATATACACATAGAGGGCACAGGGTGTGCTGAATATGAAGGGAGAATATATAAAAAAATAAAATTTACTGTTGATTGGAATGTAGAGATAGAATGTAGCAAATCATCTCACATGAAACAGGGAAGGAAGAGCTTCTAAAATTGAGGGGAAGACGGGAGAGATGAAAGGAAATAAGTGAGCCTTACTCTCATAGGGTTTAGCTTAAGGAGGAATAACCCACACTCAATTGGATATGGAAATCTATTTTACCCGGCAGGAAGGCAAAGACGAAGGGGATAGGAGAGGGAAGATAATAGAAGGGAAAGCAAATTGGGGAAAGGGATAATGAGAAGTAAACACTATTGTGGGAGGACAGGTCAAGGGAAAGAATGGAATGAATGGAGGGTAGTATAGGACAGAGGGAAATGTGGTTAGTTTTTTATAACATAACTATCATGGAAGTGCTTTGCATATGACCTATATTGAATTGCTTGTTTTCTCAATGAGGTGGCGGGTTTGGAGGGAGGGAGAGAATATGGAACTCAAAGCTTCAAGAATGAATGTTAAAAATTGTTTTAGCATGGTACTGGAAATTAAGCTATATAGGCAATGGGGTATAAAAATCTATTTTTCCCTTCAGGAAAATAGAGGGTAAGGGGAATGAAAGAAGGTTGGGTAATAGAAGGGAGGACAGACTGGAGGAAGGAGTGGACAGGGTATATGCTGTCCTGGGGTGGTGGGGTGGGGAGAGATAGGGAGAAAATTTTGAATTCAAATTCTTGTGGTAGTGAATCTTGAGAACTGAAAAGTAAAATATATATCTAAAAAAAGAAATTCATAAAAGAATAAAGCTATCTAATTGTGCCTAAGACTGAAATTTCCGAGAACTAAATTTCCAGTGGATATTCTCTCAATATAAACAATGTCTAGTCATAAAAGCAACTAGAAAAGCTTCCTGAAATTTTATCCCTGAACACATTTAGTGTAGAGGAAATCATTATTTCTGAAAGATGTATGCTAGAGTTTTTTAAAAAGTGCAATGCCAGCTTTTACGAATATAATTTCAGTCTGAAAAACACTGATCCTGGGATTTTAGAACCATGGTTTTAACACATCTTGAATACAATCTTACAATACAATGGAGTAAGAAAATTCATAAATTGCCACTAGGGGAAAAACAGACATATAAGAAGTAGAAGCAGCAATGGCAGCAGTTAGTAGAGATGTAATCTGATATTGTAACAACGAACAGTAAATAAAACCTGGGAAAAGAGAGATAGCATCTCTATGATTGTTGGTAATGGAACAAAAGATATCTAATCATATCAGCTTCTCTTTTCAAAGAAAATTACAAATATCCTAATAGCGTCACATGTCACTGAGTAGTTACGTCTGCTGCCTTCTATTAAAAGGAATTACATGCTTTCAAACAAGGCAATTCCTTGCCCATCGCCTGCAGCACATTATCAGTCTATTCTTATCACATTAAGCCAGACACAGTTCTCAACAGTCCATACTAATGGAAGGGATATGGATAATTCAAAATAGTTGATAATTCAAAAATTATTCACATTTGGCTTTGGAATGCATTTTATTGTTACAGTAGATTTACCTTCCTAATTATGTTTTGCTTACGCTTATGTTAAAATTTGTTTACCTTCTACGATTCAGTTTTTATAAGCATATATCAACTGATGATCGGAGGAGGGGAAGCAATTATGGGGGGTTAGGAATCTGAAGCACTATGGAATCAAGGGAATTTAATCATGTATTAAAAATGGGCTATGGCTCATACTTATAGTAGGTCGTACACACTGGGTAAATTAAAACCTGACTATATTATGGTAAAGAACCTTTGATACAACAACCTAAAATAGATTGCTTGTCATCATAAAATTAACAAGTTCAATTCAACTGAATCAAACAGGCATTTCTTAAGTGCCTACTATGCGCCAGGAACTGCGTTAGGTACTGGGGGAACAGAAGATACAAAGACAAAGGTCAAATTGTGCCTGACCCCAAGGGCCTAACATTTTATTGGGGAAAATAGGTACACAGATAAGGAACTATAAAGTAATTTGGGTAAGCAAGAGGGAAGGCAGAGTAACAGTTAATGAAAGACAAAATACAACTATGCCTAAATTTTAATGCAGTGATGTCATTATGAATGTCACTTAAAATAATCAATTTCAAAAACCAAGAGGGTTATTTTTTCATGGACATGATGAACCTCCATTTGCTACTTTAGTAAAGAAGTAAAAGTTAGTTAAAATAGCGACAGATGTTATTAGAGTGATTCTAGCATGTAAAAGAAAATAAAGAAAATTGGAAATTAAATTGAGACTTGTTAAGGAATTTCTAAAAATTCACAATAATTTGTTTTTGCAAAAACCTAAGCTATCATGATTGGATCTTTTGGTTAAATAATCTCCCTTGGGCCTCAGTTTCCTCATCTATAAAATGAAAGGACTGGGCAACATGATCTCTAAGGGCTCTTGTAACTCTAAAGCTATGAGCCTATGATCATAAAGCACCTTGCTCTACTGCAAGGGAGAGGCAGAAGGAGAGTGAGGAGGAAGGGAGAAAGAATGAGAGAGGGGGAGAAAGGAAGCAAAGGCAGAGAGTGATGGCAGAGGTAGGGTGAGGGAACAGTGACAGAGAGAGAGACAGACAGAGAGAGAGAAGGGGGAGGGAGAGATCATTAATATAGCCTAAGCTTTTTGCTCTTTTGTGATAGTTAGGAACAAGGAAAATGTGATATGCCACAAAATTACAGAGAAATCCAAGTCATGATAAACTCTAATAAATAGGATTTTAATGTATTGCTAATGTCATTGTAACATTGTGGTAAAAATCATTTATTAACAGGAACACAAAGAAGTCTTCACAAAAAATCTATTTGTGGTAGATTGACACCCAGAAGAATAGCTAAGCTATTCTTAGATATTTATTTTATTTATTAAAAAATCATTTATTCTTAAATTAAGGCAACACATCGGTTTGGGACTTTTTAATCATAAAATGAAAATTCAACTATTTCACTATTTCCAAAAAGCTTTTATAAAAGTTTTTCTCTTAAGTATTCAAAATACTACATAATCTATGTTTATTCATGTATGTATTAAAACCATATAGAACTATACAAAAATCAAATCAATTGACATGTTCTCCATGGGCCACTGGTAGCCCATCCTTTTGGTATATCAGAATATGTGTTCTTGAATCACCATCCGGGGAAGTATGGCTTCAATTATTAAAATAATCTCATTTATCCTCCCTTCCTGTCATTCCTGAGAATTCTGATTAGCCTCAGTCCTATTTTACAGATGGATAAACAGAGACAATGAGAGAGAAGATAAAGTGACATCCCATCAAGGATGACTGCTATCCAATACCCTAGATCTAAGAATTGCCTTTTTAAGGGGATGTCTTCAAGTTGATGACACTGTGGCCTCAACTCCCCATACACATGGAGGGAGAGGGAGAAAGGTAAGGAACCAAGTCTGAAATGTTGGCAGAGGTGGTCCAGTTGTGGAGTTCAATGGGGGAGGGTACATAAATAACTGGTGTAAAAAACCAAAGACACAATAACTTTTTTTCTAATGGAGTCCACATCCATTGTCTCCATTTCCTCATTGTGTCCTTTCTCTATTCAGCTTTTTGCAATGAAGATTCTACCTCCAATGAGTTTGGAAAACCTCTAAGGGGCCTAGAAAGATTAGTTGCTACTGCTGTTATTTCTGTCACTGCTGAAACTGCTCTCTCTAAATTCAGTAATGAACTCCTAGATGCAAAACCAACGGTCTTCTTCAATCACCTTCATTGACCTTTGCAGGTTTATATAGTGTTGACTCTCTTCTTTCTTCTGTCGGTTACACTGTCATCTCCTGATTCTCCTCCTATCTCTGTAGCCATTCATTCGCTGCCTTCTTTACGAGCTCTTCACTGTCTTCATAAATGCATCCCTTGAGTAGCTTTCAAGGATTCGTTCCAGACATTCTTCTGTCTCCATTCTCCTCTCAGGAAATTTCATTAACTCCCACATCTTCAACGAATACCTTTCTGCAGATGATCATCAAATCTATACTGGTTTTTTGGGGGGGAGGGGAGACACTTAGATGAAGAAAATTTATTTCTTTGTTCAATGAAAATGAATTAACAACATTTGAGGTTTTCTTGGCAGAGATACTGGAGTAAGTGGTTTGCTATTTCCTTCTCCTGCTCATTTTACAGATGAGGAAACTCAAGCCAACAAGGCTATGTGACTTGCCCAGGATCACACAGCGAGTAAGTATCTAAGGCTGAAATTGAACTCAGGTCCTCCTGACTCTAGGGTCAGTGCTCTAGCCACCGTGCCACCTACCTAAGTCCAAATCCATATCTCTACAGAACTTACATCCTACTGGCCCATTCAATTCACTAAGTCCTAAACCAAGGTCATTAGTTTTCCTTCCAAACCTATTTTTTGCTTCCATCTTCATTATTTCTGTCTAGGGCAACATTACTGACTCAGTTTAACATGTTGATAACTCTGAATTTTCCACATTAATGTGGTCCAACCTTTTCCAGTTTTCCCTCATGTTGCCTAAAAAATGTGTGCCACTGGTTTAAAAAACCAGACTGTTTAAGAAAAGGAAAATCAAATTGAAGAACATGCAAGTTAGGTAAAGTGTAATTCTACTTTTCAAAGGCAAGTGAATATCAAAAACAAGGATCCCATGCCTTTGATACTGTAGACATTCTACCAATATATTCTACAGCATATTTGAATTGTCATTATTACAGGTGAGCAAAAATTTAAAAGAACAATGATATCAAAAGGACACAAAACTTGTCAGTTTTATAGATTAAACAATTCCAACTGCAATTCAAAGTTAATAGTTTTGTATTTGCAAAAGAATTTGTCATGCCAAATTATTGTTATGAAAATGAATGAAAGAATTTCCATCGGAAGGTCTTAGCTGGGAATCCAAGGATAGATTTCAGAAGGTCAATGAACATAAAGAGGAGAAAGTATATCTTTATCATTGTTGTCCTTTGTAATGCTATGTATTTTACATTATGAATTTAAAGACTTGATTCTGTGAAGGGACCTGTGGAACAAAGAGGTTAAGTCTAACTGCTATCTATTAATAACTGACATGTTTCCTTGCTTACTCTTAAGGACCCAGGGGAAGGGTAATGAAATGAAGGGGTCACTTCTTTTTTATTCATAACATTTAAAAATATGTCAGATTTTTATAATCCTACCCAGGGTAAGGAGACTAAGGGAAGCGGGGGGAATCATGAAAATCTGTTCCATCTCACAATTATCTCATAATAATTCAGGAAAGAAATTCCTGCAAATATGTAACTGACTCATTTGTTATTAGAAGCTTCTGTGGGCTAAAAGTGGGTCAGAATGTCACTAACAATGCCCAGTGAAGGCTGCAAAGCAATGCAGGAATAGCCCAGCCAAAGGTCTTGTATCCCCCAACATTAGTGTGGTGTAAACCCAATTCTTCAACTAAGCGATAGTGGAGACTAATGGAAAGTGCAGCAGACTTAGAGGCAAGACCCACAGGATGCCAGCACAGGTTTGCCTGTTTATGAGCTGTTAAGATAAAATGAAATCAAAGAATCATGGAAATAAGATCTGGAAAAAACTGTAGAGATCAGCTCTTTTTCAACAGTCTCATTCTGCACATGCAGAAACAAAAGGTCTCTATTTGTGAAGCACTAGACTATGCCACTTTGACCTAGTCCTTGCCCCCTCCGCTCCCCACCCTCCATTGTAATTTTCTATGTACAAATGGTATTGCCACCCCCAACTGGATGCCAGCTCTTCCAAATCAGAAACAGCTTCATTTTTCCCTTTCTCTTCACAATTCAACTTCAGCATGAAGAACTGTACCTGGAGAAGAGAACATGGAAAAGTTCTTTTCCAAGTCTAAGGCCACCCCACCTGAATCAATTTCTGGAACTCTTTGGACCCCCCAAACTAGGCAATTATCTTTTCCTTGTCAAGTGAGCCCCATTGGTTTCTATCTGAATGCGAGGGCTAGCAGGAAAATTTCCTCCTTCTCTCAATAAAAATAAGCTAAGTATGTACTATATGTGGAATGCTCTGCTAGACACTGAGGTGAGATAGTCTAGACAAGGCACAGGCTCTCCTCTCATGGAGCAGAAATTGCAGTAGGTGGCTGAGAAACAAACACAGCAATAATTCTAAATATCCCAATATGAGTGCATTATAAAGTTGTATGTGTTAAGTAAGGTCCAAGGAGGAAGGGTATTATGTAGAGTATGTCATGGAGGACGTGACAGTTAAGGAGGAGAGGCTAGCTGTTAAACACAGGAGTCATATTTGGAGGCAAGTGCAAATCTACATGTAAATAGATGGGAAGAAATTTGGCAAAGTGATGGCAATAAATAAGACCAATTATTTTTATTTATGGAAACTCAAATGACTTTTGCTTTCCTTTGCCCAAAATGCCTGAAACAATTGTCTCAAAGCATATAAATTATTTATGTGATACAAATGGTGAGCTAATTTCCAGACAGAATCAGTGCATGCTATTCTAGTTCTCCACCTGAAATAGCTCCCAAAACTCTCTCCATTTGCTCCCCTGTCCATTAAAGCTCACAGTCAAGAAACAGCCCTATCTTGTGTCATTAAGCTGGCACATTATTTGTTGGGACACCAGACCTTCCAGGCCATGTTCCCTTTAGAATAATCCGATACACACTGTTGACTGCTCAAGGTGACATGTAATTATTTTCAACTCAATCCCAGGAAAAGTCAGTATTATCAAGACAGTTAGAGATGGATTATATCTCACCATTCTTTTGTGACCTTTTATTATTTCACTAGTGGAAGAATGATGATACAACAATATTTGGTAATCAAGCCAAGTATGCATACTGCCAAGAGAAGGGGATCATTCTAAAGAAAAATTAAGACCATTTAAAAGATGATCACAGGATCTGAGGTTCCAAGCTGGAATGATACATACAGCCCAGAGAACTGAAGTGACTTACCCAAGGTCACACAGGCAGGAAGTAGCAGAGGCGAAATTGTATCTTGGTCCTTCAAAATTCCTCAAATGCCAAAGCCAGGGCTCCTTAGAAAAAGTACTTTAATATAAATGTTTCAATATATGTCTAGAATAGTTTTGGACTTCTGCAGTAATATTTCAATTACTTCAAAAAGGCATTTTTATGCATCAGTAATATTTATAATCATCTCAACTTTCTCTTATCACTAATGAAACTAAATTATGACTAAAGCCTATTATTGAAAATGCTCGATTATATTCACCTTTTCTGTTTATTTCCTGTATTTCCTCTAAGCAGCGGGAAAATCCGAGAAATTGCTTGCAAGTTTCACATATACTATCTTTGTTCTTCCTAAGGTCCCCAGAGAACCCTAGAAATTCTAATTAGTATTAGCAGTTATTGCCTACATGTTTTATTATTATTTCAAGTGCAGTTAATATTAACAGTCACTACACTAATTATCTGTGATTACCAAGGAGTTTTGGAAGCAATAATGACCACATCATTATACTTCTATTCGTTACATTTTGCTCCAAGGTCATCAGATTGAATTCTTAATACAAAATGGAGGACAAAACCAAAAGTAAGCAAAGTATCCATGACGACTATCCAACAGGACTAAGAAAGATATGCTTTTTGTAGCCCTCTATAATTTCTTTTATTAATAGGATAAAATTTGAATCATATCATTATGATTTGATACTATTATGGCTGATAAGGGAATTCAAAATATTCGATGCAAAACAATTGGATTTTAGGGTTGGGAAGGACCTCCGAGATCAGGTACAGTTACTATAATTAGTATTCAGTGGCATCTAGCTCTAGTCTAATTTTTTAATAAAACACTAAATGAAAATAAAACCATCCATGATGCCTAATAAAAGTAATTTAAACATCAATGTGGAGAGCACAGCACTTTTTATAAGCTAAATGCATTACCTATTAAAAAGAAAACATCAGAAATGGTAAGTCTGAGTAACACAGAGAATCTTATGAGAGATTCTACAGTTTACCATTTTTAAATGTTCTTCCTTGAAAGCAGCAGCACCTGTGACTCTTCTCAAGATTCCCATGTAGGTTCCATTTAACAACTGTAGTAGAACTCATGCAAAGTCCCAGAGGAAGGAGAATTCCCACTGGGGTCCAGGCTCTGGGGAAACAGGCTCCCACCCCAGGACTGGCAGAATCATGCAAAGAGGTCCCAAGGTAAGGGAAGGTGGCAAGGCTGAAGAAGAACCTGTGGCCTGAACAGGTGGGGCAGTGAGCAGGTAGTGAGCAGGTGATGGAAGACAAGAAACTGAGAAGGTAAGAGCAATGTACCTTACTCAGCTTCCACCAACAAGATACAGGAGCACTAGTCTGAGAATCTGAAGACTGAGTTCCAGGCTCCCATCCAAACACTTTTTTCCTGTTGGCACCTTAGGCAACCCACTGAACTCTTCTGAGCACTACCTTCCTTGTTTGTGATCCTCATGCTATCTGCCTTCCAGGACTATTGTAAGGAAAAGGTTTTGTGAACCATAATGAGCTCAAGACATATGAGAACTATCACAGCAGAGACAGAATTTCATTGTGTATCTTCTGACTTTAAGTCCGGTAAAGTCTCCACTTTCCCAAGGTGTACTCTTATTTTTCCTTATATTCTTAGGATAAAATGTTTTAGGATCCCTAGAGTAATGCAATCAATAACTCGGCAAAAGTTTCTATAAAGTTTTTATTTCATTTTGAAAAAGCCAAAGGAGTGACTCTGAAGCCATTGGGAAACAGGGCCCAGAGGGGCCAAACAAGGGAGCTTAATGATACAAAAGAAAATAGTTCAGAGGCTGCAGAAGGGATTTGTCCCAATGACAGTCAATTCAGAATACATCAAGAGCAAAAATGAACGTGTTACAAGTGATGAATGTGACAAAACATTGTGGGATGTGCTTAACTAGAACAATTTTGATGTACTTTGTAAATCTCCCAAAAGACATGCAACCTGAATATTAAAGATGATATTAAAATTAGAAGAGATCCAGATCAGAAACCTTTAACAAATATGGCTAGGGTGTGAATTCTCAACCAAATAAGAGATAGAGAGAATCATAAAAGACAAAATGGGGCATTTTGACTATATGAACTTGAAAAGCTTTTGTATGAACAAAATTAATGCAACTAGGATAAGAAAGGAATATTACTGGGAAAATAATTTTACGAAATATCAATGACAAAGTTATGATATCCAAGATAGGCAGACAAATAACAAAAAGTCCCCAATAGACATGAAATAGCAATTCTCAAAGGGAGAAGAGCTATTAGCAACCATAGGAAAGAATTCTCCAAATCATTAAAAATATAAGAAGTGCAAATCAAAACAATTCTGAGGTTTCACCTCATACCCGTGTGTGAAAGAGAGAAACAATCAATATTTGAGGGCTGTAGAATGCTAATACATTGTTAGTGGAAATGTGAATTGATTTAAACAGTCCAGAAATCAATTTGGAATGATGTTTACAAAAATGTTTAAAAGTGTGCATATCCTTGATGGTGAAACCTTACTACTAGGCATATCCCCAGGAGGTCAGTGACAAAAGAAAGATCCTGTATATACCAAAATACTCAGAGAAGCACTTTTTGTAGTAGCAAAAATGTTAGGGGCCAAGCTCTGGACAGGCCTTCGGGAGCTGGCTCCACCCTCAGGGAGGAACTTGGGAGGGGCTCTGGCTGGGGATATAAGGAGTTGTCGGGGAGGGATCAAGAAGAGATGTAGGAGACGCCATCAATAAAGTGAAGTGCACTGGCAACCTCGGGTGCGTGTGTAGTCATTGTTCCCTCCGCGGAGGAGGGGATAGCCCTGTCACGCAGCTAGGCCATAGGGCTTCCCGGCAGGGGCCGGAGACGTCCGAAGACCAGGAAACAGGTGAGCAAGTGAAGACCAGGCTGGGGTAGCCCGGTGGGGAACGGTTGGGGTTAGGAAGCTCAACCAAGGCCGGGGGATAGCCCTGTGCAGATCGAGGTCGGGGAATCGCCCTGAGCAGCTGGTGCCCAACATGGGGCAGAGCTGAGGAGCCGCTTGACCTCCCTTTAAGGGAGAAGGACTACACAACCTCACTATCGAGCAGCGGGAAGCCAGAAAGGGATTATTATGGGTCAGGGAAGTAGCATTCCGCTGATCCGGCCCAAGGATAAGGAAGTGCTGGCATGTCACTTTTATAAATTATGTAAAAAGGAAGGGATGCGTCCTCATAGTAAGACATGCTGTAGCTTTGTTGAACACAATTGGGAGATAGTCAGCCAACGGATGGCCTCTTATGTGGATACCACCCCTGGGTTGCTCGTTGACACTGATTTTGTCATGTACGGTGGAAAAAGCAGCCCTTGTGGGCACCCCACGTCCAACTTGCTCGGCTGCCGCTTGTGCAATACAAACGGGAGACTCCCTAGTGGAGATTTCTGACAAGGAGTCGAGACCCCCACCTACTGCGCCCCCTTTTCTATCTTTGGAGAGTTGGCAGTCAGGGAGCTCAGGAGACAATCATGACCAGATAGGACAGAGAGGAAAGAGGGAGTTGGCACAGTCAGAAATTCAACCAGGAAATACATCCAGAGTAGGCCCAGGGCCTGGATTTGTGGCACAGCAAAAAATTTGCCCAGGATCTATGGCGCAGTGATGAATTCAGCAGCCCGGATGTTCTTCCAGCCCTGGCACTCGGCACAGATCTATGGTGCAGTAAAAAGTTGCAGGAGTAAGTCTAAGAAAGGAATCTTGTACAGGAGAAAATCTAGACAGGGAATCTTATGCAAGGCTTAGTTACACAGTGATAGAAAGTAAGCCAGAGTGATAATGTGTGCAGAGGATTTCTGACAATTTTTTCTCAGTTTTTGGATTCTTTTATTGTCTGTATATGTGTTCTGTCTTTACATGTTCTGTGTGCATGTGTTTGTGAGTTATTACGGTCAGCTCCTTGGTAGCTGGACCTTGGAATATTATCTCTTTGCCTCCCCCTCCTCCCTTCTCTCTGATGGCTGCAGCATCGGGGAGAAGCATGGAAGAGAGAAAGAGAGGAACTACTCTTATATTATTTAGTTTATATGACTGCAAAAATGCAGTTTTAGATAAAAAATGCAAGGGAATATATAAGTGCAGTTTTAAAGGGGCTTTAATCAAAGCCCACTAGGAGAACAACATGGATATGAAGTTTAAGGAAAGCATAAAAGTTTTGGAAATTATTGGAAAGTTTTTGGTAAAATTCTCTCTCTCTTTCTACTTTCTAATCCTGGCCAGATTGTGAAAGTGGAGAAAAAGACAAGAGGAGATCAGAGGCAGGCTGATTAGCATTTTCATTATCTCATGCCTCACCTAGAAGAAAAGTTTTTTTATAATGAGAAATAACCAAAACGTAGTTATTCTGGTTATATTTTAAGTGAAACATGTCGCTCTTAATTGGACGTTTTAAACAGATCAGGATTTGTTATATCATTTGGCACTAAGGCAAATTGGAAAAATGCATATTAAAGCGACACCTCAGCAGAGATAAAGCTTTTGAAACTCTCCAGCAGAACAGAATAGACTTGGTGCCACTGGACAGTTGTCCAGAAGTCTCTCCCGTTTCAGCTGATGAATTTCAAAAGTCTTCTTGTTCTAAGACGCTCTTAAGGAGTGGACACAGAAGTAAAATTTACTTGAGTAAAGGTTAGAACCATTAAGATTTTTGCCCTGCAGTCCCAAATCATCATTCAGCTGGGTCTGCAGTGAATTGTATCTCTTATCATTCCAGATTAGATCTAGGGAAGAGAACTATCATTTTGAAGGTTTTCAACTAAAATTTTTATAAAAGTTTGGTGACTGTTAGCAACAGGAAAAATTTTAAAACATTTTATAAAAGTTTGGTGACTGTTAGCAACAGGAAAAATTTTAAAACAGTTTTCAATTTTCCTTTTCAAGACAACATATCCATAAGTTAATATGTAACACTCTATAGAGCAGAAAAAAAAAATCTTGCTCTTTTAATCTGAACTTGTACTCATTCCCAGGGCTAATTGCAACTTTCCTGCAAAGAACATCAGTATCTGCAGGAACATCAGGTTCCAGGGTCATAGTTCCTGAGTTCCCAGACCCAATTGCAACTTTTCTGCATCACTATCTGCAGGAACATCAGGTTATCACATTCCTGAAGCTAGTTCCAAGCAAAAGTTAACTTTAGCATTTGAACTTTTTAGCAACCTAATTTCTAAAGAATTTTTCTTCCAGAGTATATGTAATCAGACAAGGAGAAACTAGCCTATGAAACAATGATGGACATCTATACAGTGGTAAGGTCTAAGTTTGAAATCCCCTATCTTAGATTCTACAAAGGTTACAACTTTAAATGAAAAAAAAAAAAATCACTGGAGTTTTTCATCAGAAACAAGGAATTATTGAGTGGGTACATTTAGCCCACATAAAGCACGGAGCTTGTGTGCCTTATGCTATGCTAGTAGCCCAAGTAATACATGAGGCAGTGGAAAGAGTGAGGATGTTAATAAGACAGGAACCTCACACGATATATACTATGTATACAAGTCAACAAATAGAGAACTGCATACAAGAATTTGTGCAATGACAGACATTGATCAATCAAAATATTCAACATGGCCTCCCAATTCCTTTCGGCCAGCAATTTCCCACGTGGCCATGGTGTGGGGCTGAAAAATGCTCTTCCTCACCAGTATAGGAGTTGATGTTTTTACAGATGCAACAAAATTTTAGGGCACCTATGTATATTCCATCCACAAAGGAGATGCATAAATTTAAAACAACATTTAATTCTACATAGCAACATGAATTATATGCAGTGTTGCAAGCATTATTGTATGTTAAAGAACCTTCCAATATCATCACAGACAGTAAATGTACAGCACTATTGCTACCTCGATTAGACTCAGCTTATATCCCTGATAGGGCAGATAGTATTAAACAGATAACTATGGAAGTTCAACTAGCAATAAGGGCCAGAACAACAATATTTTATGTCACACACACTCGGTCACATTCTAAATCATGGAGTACCGAAAAGCATTAAGCCAGACAGTGGTCCAGCTTCTATCAGTAAATCCATTGAACAGTTCATGGTGGAATTTGCCATTTTACGTATCACTGGAATCCCCCATAATCCCACTGGTCAAGCTATAGTGGAACGAGCAAATCGCTCCCTGGACACCTACTTGCACAAACAAAAAGGGGGAGTTGGACCAGGAGTTGATGATAAATTCACAATTGGCTGTTTATACTCTAAATTGATGATAAATTACAATTGGCTGTTCAGCTGTTTATACTCTAAATTATTTAAAATTGTGTATACTCTAAATTGATGAAAAATTACAATTGGCTGTTTATACTCTAAATTATTTAAAATTCGATAATGATGGCTTATCGGCTGCTATGAAATTCTTAACATTTCCTAATAAGGAGTCTGCAAAGAATGAATCAGCAATAACAAGTGCCCTGAAAGCAGCCAGTAAAGTAATGTGGCACAATGAGAATAAAAACTGGTTTGGTCCTCATACAGTGTTAACGTGGGGAAAAGGGTATGTTTGTGTTTTAACAGATGATAATAAAGAAGTTTGGGTTCCAGTGGAAAGGATAAGAGTGATAGAGGACAACCGCCAAGGTGGAGCAGTCACAGGGAGCAAGGAGGCGCTATCAGCGGCGAATGAAAAAACTTCTGGAGAAATTCACTCAACTAGGTCATGATGACTCCTCTCATTCTTCTCGTACTTATCATGACACTCAACAACACTGCGTCCTTCGACCCAACACCAAAGGAACAACAGAGATGGGCATTCATCACAAATCCACCATGGTTAAGGGTCTGCTTACAATCTATTCACATGGAGGATACATGGGACAATAGTAGTTTGGTCAAACAAGGACTTTGTGGGACTTGCTCGTGGGATGAAATATAGACCATTTTGTAACTTACAAAAGATGAGAAATGTAACCCTTTGGCATCTGTAAATAGGGTTTTTACTATTTGAGAATTGTCACACACACACTCGTCAGGAGACAGAATTGATTATGGGAAACCACACAGAAATGTTGTATTCATGTCACAATTTTGCATACTTGCCTGAAGAAAAATATGCGCCAAATTTTCCTAGACAAATGTATATTAATTACAAGAGATATCCTGAAGTTGGAAGGCCTGTTCAGGGAATAGATAAAGTTATCTTAGTAATGGGAGGACAAACAGTGCGGGGAATGCCTGCTGTAGCATCACCAAGTAAATCTGACAATGTTACTTAAATGGGCAAAGTATGTCTAGGGAACAAACATACATTTCTCTGGGACAGAGACAACAGATCTAAATCAGAGGCATATCGGAACATGACAGGAATTTTCAATTTTACATGCCAGAATTGTTCTGCACAAGAATGTATAAGACCAAATACCGTAGGGAGAGTGTTTATTCTAACAAGACCTCGATATGCCATGACAGTAATTAAGGATAAAGGATGGTACGGAACACCTCGTGATAAGTTCTACATATTTTGGACAAGCAATTAACCCCTATAACTACTAAAGTACGTGGATGTGTTTCTTGTGTTAGGAATCATGTTATTAGTAGAAGCTATTTTAGCATCCACTGCATTAGCTGTATCTATCTCTAATACACACAACACAATAGTTCAAGCTTCTAAATTGCATGCCCTTATGAAAAATGTATCTGCAGGCTTTAAGCAACAAGCAAAATAGACAATGAATTTTATGAAGCCATTCATACACTCCAAAAGGTAGCTGAAGTCATTGGTGGAGAAGTGTTTATGTTACAGTTACAACACAAATTGCAATGTGATTATAGATATAATGCCTTTTGTTTGACTACAAAATTGTATAATGGGTCACAAGTCCAATGGGAAGAAATTAGAGCTCAATTGAATGGGCTAATTCCAGATAATGTCACTCTGGATATTTCTCTATAATTTCTGGTTTGTCTTAAAATTGGAGCTTTACTGATTTTAGTAAGGTATTAGTGACAAAATTTTCTTGTTTAATGCAACCTGCTAAGATCTAGGTATTGCTTCACCATCTACAGGAAAATAATGTAACAAAATACCAATTTTCTATCTCAGCCTTCAGTGAAGTTGATATAAACAATCTACACAATGATCACAATAACTTAAATAGAAAGAACAGCAATAAAAAACTGAAACAATGAATTTACAAAATTAACCCCAAAAAGAGATGGAAGAAGGCACCTCTCCCCCTTCTTTGATGATGTATAAAACAGTATCAATAATGTGAGAGGTTTCTGGTGTGTGGGTTAGTTTGTTCAAGTTTTTTTTTCTCCATTGCTTAAAGGGATGATCCTTTTGGAAACAGAGGAGAAGGGATACAGTGGGAAATATAGGTGAAGAGATACATTAAAAATAAAGAATAGGGGTGTATTTGGAAAAATTAATTTACAAGATCCCAGGGCAAGTGTCATCTGTCTGATGAAATAACTGGAAAAGGTGTTTGTCACTTAAAGAGTATGGAGTAACACATGCTGCTTTTTGAGTAGAAACCTGTCTTTGCATGAAAAAAGACACTAGAATGGCTTAATCATTTTATGTTTAATTTATGAATTACATAGAGAGAATATGACCAAAATGAGTTACTTAACCTAAGTTGCTTAACTTCATAAGTAAGACATGAAAAACAATAATACCCACAGCACCCACTTTGCAGATTTCCTTTGCAACTAAAGCAAGTTATATATAAAGCACTTTGCCAACTTTCAAATGATATATACCAACTGTCATGGTATTATTATTCCCTTACAAACAGAAAAAAAGGTTTACAATTAATAGACAATTCAACTATGATCCAAGACAATTAATGATAAAATGGGAAGCTTTATATCTACTTTAAAGAATTCAAATTCCACAAGGATAGGGAAGGTTAAGAAGTTCCACATATGGCATCTTACGAAATCACGATTCATCAAATAACCAATTTGGAGCCTAGAACATAAAGTCTGCGTAAAAAGTATCTAGAGAGCTCACCACTGTGCAGTGCTTTAATTCCCTTACAAGACCCATGTACAGCAGGCAGCACAAGGACTATCACACATGATTTACAAATGACAAAGGTTAAAGAATGGGTCTATGGTCACGTGATCAAGAAAGTTCCTAGGTAGGACCTGAAGTCAGGCCCCCAGCTCCAAATGCTGTACTCTTTTCATTATGCCATCAAACAGATACACAGCACTTCTGAGAGTAAAATTTCTTCATAGTCCAAATGTAAGATGAAAGACTATTTCCCCTGTTGTCAAAGTTTATATCAACTTCACTGAAGGCTGAGATAGAAAATTGGTATTTTGTTACATTATTTTCCTGTAGATGGTGAAGCAATACCTAGATCTTAGCAGGTTGCATTAAAAAAGAAAATTTTGTCACTAATACTTTACTAAAATCAGTAAAGCTCCAATTTTAAGACAAACCAGAAATTATAGAGAAATATCCAACTTTCCTCCAGGAAAGCACACCAGCAGCAGCAGTAGTTTATAGCCTAAATATCACGACTTGACATCACTTGAAACAGGCTAAACAATCCACAAGGTTTTCTCCCTAAATTTCCTGGGGAAACATAACCAAAGATATCCACAACACATTCTTAAAACAACAACACAGAACTTGTAATAGTAGGAAGAGCAAATACTTCTATTTGGTAAAACCCTCGAAATGTACCTTTCATCTGTGTAGCAAAAGTGAGTGCCAGTTTTGCAAAGAGATCTGGATTTTCAAATTTATCTTCTTTAACTTTTAACCAGAAACAGTTTTCAGATATTTCCTGTGGCTCAATCTGCAACAAAAAGCAGCAGGAATAATATAGTCAATTGTTACACATTTAACAAAATTAAGGGGATCTACATTTAGACAAGCTTGAAGTTCATTGTTTGTGTTTGCTGTTCATTGCTTCCATTTTAGGCTCTGTTCAAGTAGTTTTTGGGTCCTTATTAATTAACAAAAGATAGCATGGCATAGTGGACAGAGAATTGTCCCTGCAGTCAGGAAAACCTGGATGCCAGTCACACCTCTGACCCGTACTACCTTTGTGACCTTAGGATAGACACCATCTAGTTGCTCCAGGTTGTAAGCTGTAGAGAAGGTCCCAACCTTCCCGGGCAAAGGGAGTTCCCTCATTTGGAGTTTCAAATATATCAGTGAAGTTGCAGCTCTAGTCACCAGCCATTTATATGGGAAATTTCAATTCTGACAGTTCATAAAGGAAAAACTGCACAGCAGAAATATTCCGCTGATTCTGCTGACACAAAAGTGAGGGTTTTCTGTAAGGGTCACCACACTTTAATGAACTTCACAATGAGTAGCCCTGTCTACCCTTCAAAGAACCAGCTGTTACTGAAGATGGTCCTTGGACAGGGGTGGGGAACCTACAGCCTCAAGGCCACATGTGGCCCTCCAGGTCCTCAAGTGCAGTCCCTTGACTGAATCCAAATGTCACAGAACAAATCTTGTCTTATTTGAGGCTGCAGGCTTCCTACCCTGGTCTGCCTTTATTCAAATGGTAGCTGCTCACTGATTCATTTAACAAGCAACTCAATGCTTATTAATATTAGGGCTTTCACACCATCAAAAACCCTGATTTGGCTATCAAATGCTTTAATCCAATTCACTGTAAAGGTGCTAATCAATAATGTCTATAGATGCTGACTTCATTTCTATTTAACAGCACTCCAAAAATCTGATGTTAAGAATAAATGTTATTCTATGTAAAAAAAAATTACATGAACCCATCTGCATTTTCCATATTTCTCCAGATATGAAGTAAGATTTGCTTATTATTCAGGGAAAATGCCTCCTCAACCTAATATCCTACTTCCCTTCAACTTCTTTCCTTAGTCTTCCCATTTTCTGTCCTCTCTTCTTTCCTTCCATCGGTCGTCATCTCTCTTTTTACCCTTTCATAAATGTTCAACATAGACGGTATCTTCATGTGGGCAGTCGTGTGCAATAATAATTAAATATATTGAAAACAGCATGCATATATTCTATCGCCACTAGTTTAAACAGTCTCTCTAGATGATCTGAAAGCTAGAACTCAATAAAAAGACCTTCATTTCTTTGGAACAAAACTAACTGTGAATTATTGAACATTCAGTAAGTAAAAGGAATGGGGAAAATATTATTTCATTCTTTATTTCTGCTAAAAGTATCATCCAATATTATAATAAGCATAGTAATGGTAAAATAAATTGAGGTACTGTTAAATGCCTCTTTCCATCTGGATTATCTATATCCCTTCCTTATCCTGCCGTACTAACTTCTTCTATTGTTGACCCCAACTTTAAAGTCATTTTTACCTCTTCCAATGACTCAGGTGGATCCTACTTACACTACTTTAGGAATTGTGAAAATCTTAAACAGTTAACAATAAGGAAGAAATACTCAATTTAATAGTTACAAAACAAAGAAGTAAATATTCTAAATGAAAAAAAATCACCATAAGCTAAAGATGTCATAAACCAGCTCTAATATTTGCTACTGATATTCTGCCCCATTTCAGTCATCAGTTGAGTGATTCCCCTAACAATGATGTCCGAGATCCCCATGGGGCATCCATAACCTTAGCAAACCCCACCCTACCCCCACACAAAGCCATTACCTTGGCCCAGTTGATTCTTTTCATAGCCACTTCTGGTTTGTATAATTTTTTTTGCTTCATTCCAAAAGGAAGAGAAGCAGGTACTCCAGGAGGAAATGGAATACCACCAAGAGGTGGTGGAGGAGGAGGTCCCCCAAATAAAGGAGGTGCTGGTGGTACAGCTCCTCCAGGCAAAGGAGGGGGAGGAGGAAGCGAAATTCTGACAGGTAGTGGAGGAGGAGGAGGTGGTAGAGCAGGAGCTGCATCCCCTGGTAAAGGGGGCGGTGGTGGAGGTGGAGGAATTCCTGATGAACCGGAAAGTCCATGGCCCTGGAATACACATTGGGAATAACAGATATCACTCTTCTGCAATGGTTCCTAGACTCATTAAATTAAATATTATATTTCCTATGCAGGACAGTAATAATTCAAGTGACTAATTTGAGGGGGGTAATGTTTCCAAAGTTCATGCATGTGGTTACGATCCCTATATTTTCTTATTAGCATTACAGCCCACATTTGAAAACTATCACTTTTACCATATTTGCTAAATGACATTCAGTTTACTTTGTATTAAATAACCCTTCAAAATAATAAAAAATAAACTTCCTATTTTATAGTATATATTCATATATATACTGAGAATTAAGTATTTTGTAAAAATGGTTTGGACCTGTTCAAGCAATTGAATAGAATACAGTATTAATTAGGACAAGGTTGGGTATGCAATCCCCAAATGGGCCAATTAACTTTGCACAAATAGAATCTGTCTCATAGCCCCTGTAACCCACTTGTCTAATAATTATTGTAATAATACTAATGAATATTTTAAATTTACATAATGATCTCTATTTATCAAAGGGTTTCCACCTTCATTATCTAATTTGATCCTCACAGGCTTATAAGGCAGGCTGAGTAGATCATATTATGCCCATTTTTACAAAGGAGAAAACTGAGGCCAAGAAAGTGGAAGTGACTTGCTCCTGCTCATACAGCTACTTAGATGCAAAGCTCAGAGAAGTCACAGTCTGAAGACTCATAATCCAGCCCCCCTCCCACTAGGACATGCTGCCTCCTTGCAAATACATGTGATCAGTGAAGAGAAATGAGAGTGGCAATAAAAAGTCAAAGCAAATGGGTGTCTGTATCCCCCGTGACAAACCACATGTGGAGAGGGTCTACTTTGCACCATCTTACCTTCTTTGTGATGACTAACCAATCAGTGTTCATTTATGTGAAACACTAACGATCTGAAAAACCACTCACTTCCCCAAGTAACAGATAATCATTCATATTTCCGAAAGCTCACATTAGAAATAATTCTAAGGCTATACTATTCCCCACTCCAACCACCCTCCCACTATGAAGCTCATGAAAATCAATAAAATTTTCGCCCCTTATTTAGGATTAACAAAAGCATTGTAAAGAACACAAATGGGGCTAAAATCCAGTCTCTGCCCTTAAGTGCATCAGTAAATCTCCAGGGTAGAATGTGATCCATGTCACGGACCTGTAGCAAGTGCTACGGAAATCCTGAAGAGGACGAGTTGACTTCGGCCACTGTGCACCTAGCGGTTGTGGACATGAGCTGGACTGTGAAGATGAGATGGCAAAGAAGAAGGAATGAATCAGATGTAGATGAAAGAAATAGCACAGGGAAATTACAATTGCCAAAAATCGGAGGAGTGGTCAGTTTAGCTTAGCTAAACAGAAGGGAAATATTAGGAGATAAAGATGGAAGTAATGGGTGAGAAAAGAACATGGAGAGCCTTGAACGGCTGATTAGGGAAGCTGTACTTAAATTAGTGGGTCAACAGGGAGCCACTGAGCCCAAATGAGCAGTATATGACAAAAGCTAGGTATTAAGGAGATTATTGGAAACAGGGGAAAAGATGGATGGAAAGTATGAGGAAAAATAGAGAGAAAAGCTGCAAGAGTATTGGGAGAGAATAAGGGAACAGAGAACTGGAGCTTGGGAATGAAAGCTCAAAAGATGGAAAACTGACAAAAACACATGACAGAGGTAGCATAACAAGGGTTTGGCAAATGATCAGACATGGAGGGTAAGCAAGAGAGGGTAGTTCAAGTAATGATGGGCTTGGAATCCAAATAAGTAGGACAGCAGGGGAAACCTCAGCCAAAATAATAAAGGCAAGAGGAACAGTTAGTTTGGAGGAAGATGAAACTCAGGTTCAGTTTTGAGCAAGCTAAGCCTGGGATAATGCAGCTTTATAACAATATGTCTAGGTAGAAATGCGCAAAAGGCAGTTAGAAATGAGAGAGCAGGGCTTGGAGAGAGGTTGGAAACTGGCATAAAGGTGACAATAAATGTAAGGTGTGTGGAAGAAATCACTGAAATCAAAAAGGAAGAAGGTCACATATGCAACACGGGGTATGGTCACATTTCCAAAACAAAGACGAATGAGTGACACCAAAAAGGGGAATTGGTTTTATGAAGAAGAAGAACTAGAAGAATGCAGCAAAGGAAAAGAAATTCAAAGAGGGGTAGTCACTTGTGTCATATGAGAGAGAGGTCTATGAACATGGAGGTGGGGATGTGGTGATCAGAACGTCTCTGGTTGACTTGGAAGAGGAGTTTAAATACAGGGAGGAGGACCAGAAGTTAAACTGTATAAGGTTCAAGGGAGGCTGGGTAATCATGAAATGAGAGCAGTCCATATATATTTGCTTAGGCTATAGCAAGTGCTTGGGGAAGCACATCTTCAATGACTGAATCTCCAGTGTGTTGTATTGTGGTAAAGTATTTTACACACCAGGTGTCATTTGGCCCTTGCAATAAACCTGTGACATAAGGAAGGCGGAAACCACTATGCCCTCTTACACAGAAGCTAAATCATTTGCCCACATATCTGGTAAGTGTTGTGATAGTACCCATGTCATATGAATTTAAATGCAGGGCATTTTTCCACAGAGCCATGAATTCAGACACTTTCAGATTTGGGGCACATACAAAATTCTTTCCATTACACACATCACAAATGAGCATGTAACTTCTAGGGTTTTAAAATGAGGTAGTCAAATCTGAAAGAGAACTCTGGTTCAGAAAACAAAACAAAAGAAAATAAAACAATTATGGGGATAAATAAAATTATGAGAATTTTTTATATTCTTCAAAAAAACCATGGGTTCAGTATTTCAAATTTTACAACAAATAATTTTTAAGTTATAAATTTTTATGTAAGCCAAGTTTCAGAAATATGCTATTAAATTATGTTTTTAAAGAAACTACTATGTTAACCTTTGAAAATGTAATTATAAATTTATTTTATGAATTTACAAATAACATATGTATACTTATAATGCATATATTTAAATGTATGCACATAAATAAATATAAATGTACAGCTTATAAGATAAATTTTATATAAAAATATGTTTCAGAAATATCTATTAAATGACATATCTTTTAATTTGGACATTTGAATGACAGTGTTTCCAACAATAATATCTCCAGAACTATTAAATAAAACGGGAAACTGTCACCAAGTTTTTCCCCAGTCAAACTGTCTCTCCCCAGTCATCTGCTACGGCCTCCCATCTCTCTCCCGGTGCCAGCACCTCTGGGGACCCTCGTTCCATTACCTGAGTTCGGAGCTGCTGCAGTTCCGTCTCCAGTTCTTGTATTTTCTCCTCTCGTCGCTGAAGTTCAGCCTGGGCTTCCTGTCGAGCTGTGAACTCCTCATCAAACTGTAATAATCACTAACATCAGTGCACTCATCCACCTATGGGAGACTTCAATACTAAGCTTTGAGAAAACAGTTTCAGCAATGGCACACAGGAAATAATGAGGGACTGGGCAGGGGGGAGAAAGGTGTCTACGTAGAAAATCACATCATTGAGGGTGGTTTAGTTACCTCAAAATATTACCTTCTCAAAAATGTTTGATACTTTTGAAAAAATGTGAATCACAAGTAGGTAGATATCAGATATCTTCCTGGATAAGGGACAAGTTGTGCTCTGCTGAGATCTCAGATAAGGCCAAGCACAAATATTCTGCTCAGTTTGGAAATGAAATTGAAAAACATGACATCATTAAGAGATTGTCTGAGAATAGCCACATGAAGGAACTTTAAAACAAAAATCTGGAATATTCTACCACTATCTTTGACTGGTAAGCATTCAAAGAACAGTGTTCAAAAAGCTGATACTGTAGTAGTCTATTACAGCAAAAGAATTCACCATGTTAATGATGCTCATTCTATACAATGAATAAGAGAAGTATTTATGTAAAAACATTTCCAGAGGGCACACAAATGGGTAACAGAGGGAGATATCAGGAATAGAGATATATATGTAGAATCTGACTGATAGAATTTTGAAACCGCAAAGTATCCTAGAGAAAAATCTAGTCCAACAACCTCACTGAAAAGATTAGCAAAGTGAGGCTTGGAGAGCTCAGGTGACTTGCCAAGGTCTAGGAGATCCTCCCGATCTCTTAATTGGCACTTTAGTTCTTTCTCACTCTAGCATACTACCACCTCAAGAGCCTCATTCAAAAGGAAAAGTTCCAGTGGCCGGATCACACCAAAAGTGTTCCTACTCCAAAAAATGTTCAAAAGAACAGTTCACTAACCAGTGAGATCTGTTTATAATCACTTTTAGAAGACTTGCCTGGAGAAAACTGAGAGAAGTAGCATTTACCTCAGTCAAATAGTATCATGGCACAACCTTCATTACAAATGAAGCATAATCTAAAATTTGCAAAGGGAGTTTTGGATGTGCTACTTCAACAAACATAATGAATATTAGAAAGAGAAAGTCTTCTTTGTTAATCCAAAGGTGTACAGAGAGGTCTCTTACCTTTAGTGCTCCACTAGGAAAAGTGATGACTCCTCACCAGGACTTGTTGCTCAAGGCCCCCTAGTGATTGAGTGAGTGAAGACCTGTCTCCAAATGCCCTAAAATACTGACACTGTAATTTCTCGACCAATGACAAAAAAGGGTATCTACTGTGTGGGTGAGTCATATTGTTCAAGGGATGTTACTGGACAAGCACTTCATCTTATTAGTATAAAAGGAGGAGCTTGCTGCATGCTTTTCTCCTTTGTTCTGCCACCAAGAGATGAAGAGGGAAAATACACAGGTTCAAGAACCATAGAAGCATCGTGCTCTTAGGAAAAGATCAACCAATAATAAAAGCCTAAATGCAATTCCAACAGAGACCATGACCATGGGGGCTGAAGAGTAGGGTTTGCTCAAGAGCTTTTCCTACTACAAGCGCAGGCTACACAAGAGTTTGAAATTGGGTAAGCAGAAAATCTAAAAACTAATTCAATCGCTTAACTTTATTTCTACAATGAGAACTGAAGTTCTCTCTTAGGTAGGACTAGCCAAACACCTCCCAGCTCTCTAAAGAGCTATTTATCATAAGGAAGAAAGTATATGAAATAAAGATTTATTTTTCATAACTGCTATCATTCATATCATTTTAGTAACTTATTTATTGCCATTTTAATAGCTAATATGGTTTCTTTTTTCATAGTGCATTAAGAGTGATGCCAAGGGAATAGTGTGAAATGATGATCTTATTTTATTAGTAGAAAATGTTAACTTTCAATGGCTATTAAACTGGCCAAAACATATGACACAATAGAGTATGTACTTAAAATAAAGTTTTTCTTGACATCCTATTTTCTACATAATAATGAAAAATTCTACTAAACTATAAAATAACATCATTCCAACATTACATAATCTTACCTTTTTGGAAAATTCTGCTGCCTTTTGTTCACTTTCTTCTACTTTAGCTTTGTCTACACATGCATCTATTAAGATTGATCAAAAGCAATGAGAAATAATGCCATCACATACTCACAAGGAAAAGGCTGTGGTGCTTTCAGATTATCTTCAGCTAATTAAAGGGAGACTCGTTTACTGGCCCTCAACAACGTAACTTCAATTCTTTTATGGCAGGAAAAAAGGGGGAAAATCTCATCACGTCCTATATGGAACATAAAAAGTCTGTTCTTTTTGTAGTGCAAGACACTATTCTTCAAGACCGACTCACTGGGGCAAGGAAATGCATATATGAAATTCTTCCAGGATGAAAGCCCGCTATGGAGAAGGCAGGTCCCAAAGAGAGGAAAGACTGGGTTTCAGTCCTATCTCTAACACATCTGACTATGTAAGTACAGGGAGTTTCATGCCCTGATTGTTTCCTGTATTAAAGAAATCACATGTACTATCTCTATCCTTTTCTTCAAGATTAACATAAATTACCCAGGTCAGTAGGTTTCCTGTTTCCTAAGATCACAGAGCCCTTCTTACCTGTTTTTCAGGATTTGGTATTAGAATAGGGGCTGTGACAGAATGAAAACCTAATTTATGCCATACCTGGGTGCCATAGGATAAAAAAAGAATCAATGCTAAAGAGGTGCTAATAAGCTGAAGGCAATGGATACACAGTGAACTCTAATAAATTCAGGGCACAGTGGGTAGAGAGGAAATTTATTTCACATTATCTCTAAAGAAAGGATTTGCTAAGTTGTAAGTTCAAACAAAAGGAAGGAAATATACGACATGTTTTCGAGAGTAAGTTTTCCAATGACCTAAACAGCATGACAGAAATATTGGTTTCCATATGACCAATATGCTATTAATAAGTCATTCTTATTTATTCATTAAACACATTACCTAAGGAGGGCCTCAAGGATTCGAAGTTATATCAGTCATTACTGTACTTAGCATAAAGCAAGAGAACCATATTCTTAAGAGTCAGAGTGACCTTTTTGGGTCCTTCAGCCCAAGCTTGCACCAACTGTAGAAATCTCTTCTTTAACATGTTTGCCAGATGATCACTAACTTATGCTTAAATACTTCCAGTAATGCAAAGCTCATTATTTAGCTAAGCAAAACATTTCATTCTTTGATACTTCAAACTATTTAAAAGTATTTCCTCATGTAGAAGACATAATCACCTCCCAAAAACATCTACTCAGTAATTCTTACTGTGCCTTTCACTGAATAATCAAATTTCTTCTCTTCAAAAATATTTAATATTCATATTTTTTCAATAATTCAGACAGAAATATGCCTACTTTGGCTCAAATTGTGAGAATTTACTTTTCTTAAACAAGGATTATTCATGAAATGGTAATGAATATCTTCTTAAAGAAGTAGATTGTTCCATAAACCCAAGAAGACATTTGTAAATAGACAGCAAAAAAGGATCTGTAATCATGTTAGGAAGTTAATGGCAAGTACTAGAGCAGTTTCTTATTACATGTTCTTCCTTATGTTTATTCAAGGCATATCATAAGTAAAGTGTGTTAACTCGAGCATGATAAAGAATATAAATAAGGCTTATAGTAATAATATGCTACTGTTGGTAGGCAAAGTTGGCTTACTGAATCACCATCACCAGGAACTGGGCTTTAAGCAACTCTTTCACCAGTAATCATCAAATCATAGAACTTAGAGAACTGCCAGAGTTGACATTAAAGAGCTTAAGCCCATCAGCTTATGCATAAGACAAGCAAGGTCCAGAGTTTCAATGCCTTTCCAATGTTACATGGCTAGCTGGTGGGACAGTGGTGGAGGAGGCTTATTTGTGCTGGGCTTGCTACCATCATTCATCTGGTCCTCCTGGAAGCAACTGAAAAGATTTCAAAGACACTGCTGGACACGAAAGACAAGAGGAAGGCCAACATCCTTTGCCCATATAAGGCAGAAATAAAACTGCGTGAATAGAATGCTGATATAAAAATGAACTGGGGATTGGGGTTGAAGAATCTCACTGTGAGCTATTTTGAAAAGGTAAACAGATATCATTTGTAGTCAAACTGTGGTGGGGGGAATAGTGGCTCCCTCTGCCCTAAAAGTATGTGAAACGACAAATTAGTTGATTTCTTAAGGTATAGAAGGACAAAACAAGCTTGTATTTCATTCTTCAAAATCGTACCCTAGGAACCCAACAGTTAAGTTGATGTTAATTACAGTTAATTTCTTATGGAGTGGTATGCATGTGTATAATGCCTCATTGGGCCCACAGAATCTAAATGAATGCTCTGATGATAATAAGGCATCCACAGAAACACCTGACAGCCTTTGAGAATGAAAAAAAGTCTGAGGGGACTATAACATTCAAATGAGACAAGATTTCCAATTTTCTACATGTAAGTTTCTCATAATGATCAGAGTTAACAATCATTTTCATAAACCTTAGGACTCGGATGATTTTACAAGAGAGGCAGAATTGGAAAAATATTTCTTTTCTTTTTAATTGAAAGACAATAAGAGGAGTGTTGAGAGTTGAATTACATACCTATTAGGTGAGTAAAGTCAATGTCTAATCTCTGTCGATACTTGAAGTCTGGGTCCATGCCACTGCCATGGAGCACTATCTGTGAAACACACTCTTCAATGATCTTGTAATATTGTGGCCTAGTGAAAAACAGAAACAAAGCGGTGTGTGTGCAGCTCTCAGAAAAAAATTTTTCTCAAGAAGTCAGAGGGTAGGAAGAGAAAAGACTACAATTACCTTTTTTCTTTAACAAACTGTGAAACTCTCTCAGGAGACAGAAACAGAAGAAGTTAACGTCTACTTTTGCATATCTGAACCTTATTTTCTCATGTACAATGAAAGAATATGAGGAGGCTACTCAGGAGGTTAATATTCTTGTCTATTTGGCTTCAACCTTGGATTCTCATCCAAGTAAGCAACTCATACAGATGGAAATTGGCCAATTCTTGTGTAGGGGCTGCAGCTACTGAGGACCAAGAAAAAGAAGTCCTCAAAGTCAAAGTCCTTGGAGCTGTCAAATGGTTCAACATCTCACGGAGATTTCGTTTTATTCATGGAAATGACATTAGAGAAGATGTGTTACTATGTGCTTTGCCACATGCTTTCATTCATTCATTGAGTCATAAAATATGGGAACCAGAAAGGATCTCAGGGATCACCTTATTCGATTTCTGAATTTTACAGATGGAGAAATTCAGGCTGGAAGAGGGTAAGGCCTTTCAACAAGGTCATACAGAGCAAGGATAAAACTTAGGTCTTCTGAAACCCAAGGCAGCAATTTTTTCCACTACCTCAATGAGCAATAAATTAAAATGCTGAGTTTGAATCTCTACATTTGTAAGTGGAATAAAAGACTCTGAAGAAAAATATTCTCATTTACCTGGCACATTCTTAAGAGTGCAAAGGCAACATAACTAAGTTTTCAAAACAAATGAGACAACCTCTCAGGGTACCTTTTTAAAAAAAATTTTGATCATCTGAGATGGAAACTTGTCAAATACAGGTAAAATACTCAATTATCTTCTTACAAAGAAAAAACTAAAATTAATCATGTTTTCTTAATGATTTACCATCATCGAGACCTTCCATTACTACTCTAGGCATTAACCAGTAACAATGCTTCCTCATTTGCTATTAAGTATCATTTCTCTGATCACCCTCCTTGCTTCTAATTTGCTTTTAATCTGTTGGATTCTGCGAGTCTGAAAATCAAAGTTGTATTTTTATTTAATTCAAACTGTGACTCTGCTGTTGAGGCTGGAGAAAACAGGGCAACAGGTGAGCACCTAAGCTTTGGGGTCCTTGTTTCACCCACCTCTACAGACAGAAGATGCTAAATGATGAACTATTTTTAATAGTTCATAGGCCTAGATGCCTCCATATCTGAAATATTTGCATTTGCAGAAGTTTAAATGATAATTATCACACAGATAGGAGTGAAAAAGAACAATAAAATAGCTTCATAAAAACACAATACAGAAGTACTTTTGAAAAAAGTATGACTGTGCATACTATTCAGAACCTCTTATTTTCTACCTAAGATAAAAACATCCATAAAACAGCAGAATTTACCAAATAAATCTTATTATCTCTCATTCTGTCTGTGAGTGGATGCTCTCTTTGTTTCTTGTCTGCTGCTTATAACCAAGTTGGGCATATGACCTCATTCCTTCTAATACCTTTAAACATGAATGCAAATTTTAAAAAATTGTTGAAGTTTACTCTTACCTGACATAATAATCATTTCTGATGAGCAAGAAATGTTGTAGAATGGAGAGCAAGTAATTTTCAGAAGAAGTGTCCTTTAGCATGTTATACAGAAGATGATAAACTTCATTCATATCAGTAAAACATCAGTTAAGAAAAAACATCCATTTCAATTGTAATGTAGGAAGACTTCTCCCCCCCCTCCAAAAATACAGTAAAACCAGCTTTACCATTTTACTCTGGCATATGTTTTTTCAACTTAAAATCAATGAATGAGTTTTGTAACATTTACATAATTTATGTTTTCTGAACTGACCAGATCAAAAACAGAATAAGAGAAAGGACTTAAGGAAGTGATCTTTTTACATTAGTTCTTAAAATGAACATGCAGTGGATCATGATTCTTTTTATAAAACTACAAGGGGGCCATTGCTATGCCATCATTAGCACATATATTCAAATGATTTACTCTGAGAATATGTAAGACATTCGTATCTATCAGTTCCTCCCTCATATGTCTGAGAGTTGCCAGAATGGTATTTCCATGAGGCCTCAATTTCCATTGCCATGTTTCATGCTAGATATTCAATGTAAAATAACAGAAGCCTTATTTTATCTAATGACATTATAGGTCAATGCAAAACTAATAATAACTTTTTTCTTATTTCAACACTTTTAGATGTAAAAAAAGACAAATAATGATTGAAATATATTTAATTACTGATATTGGTAGCAGTCACAATACTTTGTTTACCTATACAATATAGCTAATAAAATTATTTAAATTTACATTTAATATGAAGAGTGGGAAAGATGAAAACATCTTCAACAACTTTTCTACAGTATTATTTGCTAGACAGTAGCATTAAGTATAAGGTTGCTCTTTCAGGAGGCTTCTCCTAAGACGGATTAGTGATAAAAGCATTAAAATGTGCTAATTTGTAGGTAGTATCTTCTATTAGGCCAAAGAAAATTCAAGCTCACATAATTTGGAGTCTTTTTTTACCTGACTTATAAAAAAGGAATATTAGTACCAGGAACATCATTTCAACCAGGAGGTCAATTACAACCTGAAAAGGTTCATAAGGAAATGTTACAACCTCTCTGCTTAATTTGCTCATCATGATTCTTTGTGTATCACGTATTAAGGGGTAGGGGAAGACATTACTTCTTAAGTAAATCCCATAATCTCTATGAGACTTCTTAAGTAAATCCCATAATCTCCATATGAGATTAACACCTAGTAGATAACATATTACCCAATATACCTTTGGTAATTTCATAAGAAATTAGCAATGACTGACAGACAATTACATTTGCCAGCTATACTAAACTCAAGCTATCCTAAATCACTAGCATTTATAATAGCTATATAGTAGCTATCCATTTTAAGTGTAACTTATCTTTAAAGAGCAAGTAAATTATTCATGTATTAGAAGTACGTTACCTTTTGGGGGCCAATGGCATATAATTTAGTCAAATACAATAGTACCTTACCTAAAGAAATACATCCAATGAATTTTCCCCCTAGAAATTCCAATTCATTTCAATAAACACACCTTATACTACATACCTAAAAAAGAACACAAACAAGAACCTGGCTATGACATGGCCATAACATGAGGATGATTTAACAGCAGTACCAGAAGAAGCGCAGTAAAAGCAGTCTGACACTCCCACAGAATGAAGTCCAAATAAAACATCTGAGTGAAGCGCCACTATATTTAAATGGATGCAAATTGGGTTGGCAGACAAGAACATCATGTAATGAACTACAAAATTACTCATCCAAACATTCTTCAGAAATAAATAAAAAACAATTTCTGTGGTTTATCAGAAGGATATTCCATTTCTGCTCGAATGTCATTGAGGCGATGTGATAATTCATTTAAGTCGTCATCTTTGTTCTCATCAAAAACTCTCAACTGGATATCGAGTTCTTCATTGTCTTTTTCTTTCAGACCCTAATATAAAAAATAAAACTTCAAAGGTAAATGTGCTTCCAGATAACATTAGGTATCTGACCTATCAAAAGGCCATGTACAGAATAGTCTTGTTTCTACCTAACACATGGCAAATGGATCAAATTTTGATACATTCACACCATTTCCTAAGAAGAAGCCATTGTAGCTAATTTCTAGGTATTCAAATAAAAGGACTTCTTTCTTTTTTTTACATGCTCCACAAGTTTTCTATAACCAGGTTCAAATATCTGCCTATCAGATTTACAACTGAAAGCCCTGTTCTGGAAAACTATTTCCTACAAACCCTTTTTCAATAGAATCCTTTGTCTGTAACACTAATAAAAGACAGTTAAAAAATCTCATGCAGTTAGAACAATGACATATGTAAATGTTGACCAAATGTATTAAGGACAAACAAACAGAAGGATATATAGTCAAGCACAACAGTCCCAAGTATGGCATGGACAGTTGTATAAAGGTGCTCTCCTCCCTTTAAAATCACATTTTGTGATTACAAAGCAACAAAATGATAAGATTTTTTTTCTTAAATGGACCTAGAAATATATTCTCTCTTTACTCCCATTTCACATTGCTTTAGAGTAATCACAAAATATGGGAATTAATGCTATTTTTTGTAATATATTATATACACATACATGTGTATCATACACATACTCTTTTTTGACAATCAAAATAATTATAAAAAAGCTTTTGAGCAAACCACACTAGAAACTGCTGGGCTCAACATGTATCATCTACACTGTCTTTAAATATGTGTCTCCTTCATGTGTCAGTTTTCAAGACTCAAATCAATTTATCACAACTGAGGATGACCAAAGGTGGTGGAGCCTATGGGACCAGGGTGTTCTGGTTTAAACTTGAACTCTAAAAGGAAGATGCAAGATTCTGTAGTTAACATTAGAGAGAAAAATAAGTGGAATACATTTTGGGGGAAAAACAAAACTGCATGATTATTCAGCGGAATAAATATAAATAGAGTTAATGGCCACTTTTGTCACTAAAATTGAATACAAAGGTAATTTTTTCCTGACATTTTAACAATTTTCATAAAAACACAACTAATTAAACTATGCAAATTTAGTTTCATAGCATTTGATAAATAGCACTGCTTTTATACATATTCCTTATAAAAGAGACTAAAATAAGTTTTATTTTTAAGTTGTAATTAACTAAGAACTAATTATCCACCCTGATTTTAACAGAATTTACACTGTGATAACAGTGATAATTTGCAAAGCAAAACAACCTAAATTTGTTGGGTCAGTGATATGTGCTAACGTTTTCTATTTTTGAAAATAACCTACTTAGTTTTTCTCTAACCTGTGGGATGTTTCATTTTGCTATTTTATGGTGTCAAACAACATGTGACCAAAGGTCAATACTATGTAGGATGTAGATTTTTTTCTAAAAAAATTAAAAAAGTTACAATCAACAAGGAGTTATTGAGTTGGAATTAGATTTCCTCCACAAAGAAACAAAGTTTAGGATTAAAATACACTCCATGGCTAAAAGGCTTAGCCAAAACACTAAATTTAATTTTAAATTTAAATATTAATTCAAACATTACTTAAATTTCAAACTAAAAGTAACTAGGGTCAGGGCATTAGTCACATAGCAACTGTGCTTTACTTAAATCATATAAAAATTCTTGTAAGATATGGTGCTAAGTTCTTGAGTAGGTAACCAAATTAGGTAACCAAAATTTGTGCTTAATGACAGGGATCTCTTCTATGACATACCAAAACCTCTTGGCAGAAAATAGAGATCTTATTGTCCAAACTGTGTTTTTTAAAAATAATTTTCAAAAATATTAACCTTTGTCAATTTTTAACTTTGCAAATATTAGGCACATACTCTGGATACATTAGCTCAGTCTTAATCAAGAAACTTCTATAGATACATCATGTGTATAATGTTTTATTTTCCTAGTAAATATTCAATTTATTAAAAAAAGAAATCTTTCTTCCTCTTTCCTACACTACCTGTTTCTTTGACACAACTGTGCAAATCACAGCTCTTCTAATAAATATGCATTGGCTTCCAATGAAAAGCCTCAGTTTGAGAAGTTTATTTGATGCTAGCTAAAAACTCTCTTCCAATTTTTGTTGTTCACTTGTTTCTGTCATGTCCAACTCTTCACGAATGGGGTTTCCTTGGCAAAGATACTGGAGTGCTTTACCATTTTTATCTCCAGCTCATTTTACAGATGAGGAAACTGAGGCAAATGGAATTAAGTCAATTGCCCAGGGTCACACAGGTAGTAAGTATCTGAGAGGCTAGGCGTGGCAGCTGAGAGATTCTTCTTGATTGTCAATCATACTAGTGAAAGGTTCTATGGTTAAAATGTCTTTAAAAACACTCCCACCGAGTAGGGGAAAAAAACATGAAGATACTTTAATAATTCTATTTTAAAAGTGTCTCTCAAAATCATTGAGACTTTCAGGAAGCCCAAAGTATCAAATATCTATCAAAGAATCAAAAATTTTATATTGACAAGCATGAAAAAGTTCTAACTAGTCTTAAAAACGAAGAAAACCTATTTCACATAAACATAACTCTCCCTTGCCCCCCACATACCCTCCTCACCATTCCCCATACATCTTACCAGCCACAGCTAAAACTGCCAAAGGAGATGAGTCAATTATTTCTAAGGCTGAGACATCAAAATGTATAGGGAAGTAACTGAAGTCACTTGCTGACATTCAAACGTATCATACCATGGTACTGTAAGTCATACCACACTGTCCAGTAGGAACAAGAATAAGGTATACGGTAGAAATGAATTTTCTAGACAAAAGCACACTATCAACCCTTTCAAACATCAAAAGAATTTTTTTTAGCCAGTTTGGATGCAAAAAATATGGTTTTCATGTATTAAACATTTTACTGCCACCCTAAATGGCATACAATGACCATGTTTGAACCTTGTCTAAATGACTTAAGGTCATTATTATGAACATCTTCAGTTGTCCTATGAAGTGAGGCCCTCAGGAGTACAACAAGTTGAAATGACTGGTTCCTATATTAAATGACCTCATACAACTAAGTGTAAGAATTCTGAGTTTCTACTTCAGTTGTTCATCATTTTTCCTGTCTCTTCCTTTGCTGGTAGCTGTCAGTCATCACTTCACTGCTAGAGGTCCTGTAGAACATCACCCCAATACCATCATGCCAAATACACACACGTACATACCCTGTCACCTCAAACTTAAAACTACTTCTAGAATTATATTTACAATATAAGTATATAGACTAAAAATGGATTGCAAGGATCTTTACAATATATAATACAGGCTTTATTATGTCGACTTGACAAATAATCTTATGGCTTTTCCCCTTACTTCCTAGTTTCAGCTTAGTTTTAGATAACTAAGGCTGCTGGCTTAGTGACCTCTGAGTAACTAACACTCCTGGAGGTTTCTAACAAGGCCAAAGTCCACTCAGGGTCTCACATCGCAGATTTAAGAGGAGAGCCCACAGGCATTCAGAAGGACCTATGGAAAAAATGTGCTCATTTATTCAGTGCAATCCTATAAAAGAATTGCAAATGATAAAAAAAAAAATTTGAAATGCTAAGGTTTTCATTTGAGACAAACTGTCTGTATCAATTAAAAGCCAGAATGTAGTTTTCCAGCAACTTGACTAGGATAGACTGCCCATATATTTCTGTTAATCTTCAGAAAGAAACCAAATTTAACCAACATAAGAGAATTAAAGCTGAAGGAAAATAAAGGTCTTTTATTTCCTCAATAGTCAATTGCCAACAAATAAATAGCATTCCAACCCCAGGAATGGAAAAAGGAGTTCATTGCTGGACCCATTATTAACAGGTTTGAATTATATGATATTCATAGTAGCTATTACAGTAATATTTAGAGGTTTAGTGACCAAGGTTAAATTATATATGTCTTGGATCAGAACTGAAGAAGCTATAATTGATAAGTAGATTTACCTAGATTCGTTTATTTCCACGTTTATTACCATGGAAAGATACCAAACTTCATGTGGAAAACAAAATCAAATACATTACTTACTGGTAACATTTTCTTAAGTCCAGAACGGAGAAACTCATTTCTTAAATGTATCCGAAAATCAAGTTCATAAGGAGAGGTAACAAGGGCATTTATAAATTGCATGCAGGCAACCTGAAATAAGAAATCAAATTTAATTAAAGGACAAAACTAAAAATTCAGAAACCATACACCTGATATATAAGAAAATTCATCTCTACCTCTACTAAATGTTTATATAACTTAAAATACCAAAAGAAATGCGCAAAGAAATTAAAAATGTTTACCACTGCAACTCTTTGGAAATTTAGAGTATATTTAAAGAGTATCCATTGTTGCAAACTCTAATAGCCAGAATAATTCTGATTTCATTATCAGATATGGACTACTGGATAATTTCACATGTAATAAATGGTCAACTACAGTCATATGTTTATGCTGAGGACTACAATTCAGTCTTAGAGATAATTAAACAGCCTTTGGGAAGCACACACAAACAAAACACTTATGTGTCTCAGCTACTACAGCGTGTTAAAAAAAAACAACATTAGAGTTCTTCCTTCCATTTTGTCTTTCCTTCTCCCAGTCTACTTAATAACAAGGCTTCAATTCTATAGTGTGAAAAAAAACTCTCTTAGATTTATCAAATAAGGCTGCGAAAATGTTCTAAGAAGAACTGAACAAAGATAGCTTGACATAATCAAACTGCATTACATTCTTTCTAATTTTTGATCATGATATATTTGCCCAAAGTATACATAGCATATTAGATATGTAAGAGGAATTAATTTATTATGGCATAATAAATGTATGCAAGTGAAATAAAATCATTTAATATACAATGTGATACCAATATTAATGTTTGTTACAAGCTAGAGTAAACAGGACTATTTTCAAGTAAAGATTTCTCATTAACTACACCAGTTAGAAAATGAGTTTGGTTCCCCCCTTCCCACACCTAATCCTTCTTTCCTTACAGTTACCTATTTTAAACAGATTCATCGCCTCTATTTCCTTACACCACTGCCCCAAACCCTGGGAAATTTTAAGACAGAATGGAAGCAACAAAATGCTAACTGCCAGGTGTTCCATATATTACTTCCAAATAGCATTTCTGGAAAATGCCTACTGAAGTCTCAGGCTACTGGCTAATAGTTTTACTGAACAGCTGCACATTTTAATTGATTTATTTTAAAAACAGGCTACCAGTAATATAATGCTAAAAGGGCTAATACACACTCAAAATTTGCAAGGAGACTCCTGGGAAATAGCAGGTTTGATGGATGTTAACTTCAAGTAGGAAAGGAAACAAACAAATCAATAATTTCTACAGAAAAAAATTCAGTACCAAATGAAAATTCCCCTGGCAACTTGAATTCCATTCCCCATCACTGTCTAACCAAATGGCTGAAAGAAATGTAAGGAGAACAGATTTTGGCTGAAGATGCACTTACTGGAGATGCAGCCTAGTAGGTCAGAAGGCCACGAAGACCTGGATTCAAATCCTCATGCTGACATAGATAATAATGGTGTGAGTTGGGACAAGTCCTGTAACCTCCGACCTCCCTGTGCAACTCCTTAAAAAACTCTAAGTTCCAGAGTAAGGTGCCATTGTATATACATGGCAGAAGTTTCCAAAGTAGAAGTTTGCCATTTTGATCAAATCAGTACGCAAGGCTAGACTAAACAGAAAGCGCACATAGCAACTCCTAGGCTTACCACCCCAGCCCAAGGCACACATACCTCACAAAATTCATGTGCTTTTCTGTGCAACTCTTCACAGGACAACAATGAACTGACAAATCAACTAAGATAACAGGTATCTAAAACCCACATGACTGCAATCATATCACAGAAAGGCAAGCAGCAAATATTTCTAAGATTTTGCCAATACAGCTGACATAATAGGTTCAACAAAGGAATCCCACAAAAGAAATAAAAAATGAAAAATTTAGTTAAACCATCAGAAGTGTCCAAATACTAAGAAGAATAGCATTGTGCAAAAATACCCTGACTTTGGATCAAAATGCATGGTGAAGGCAGAGCTTTTTACTTTGTCTAGATTGATTTGGCATGTACCTTATCATACCATGCCTGTGACCGTGCGTTTTCAAAGCCCATTCTTGGGGGAAACATACCCCCTGGCAGTCCCTACCACACCAGATTGCCTTTGAATACAAAACATGCACATACCTGTCAAAAAATGCTGAGGTCAAGAGGACTTGTCAGCAGGGCAAGGCATTTTCTGAAGTCATAACTATGACTTATGAAACCATCTACTAAAGTTGTAATCGGGGTCAGTGGAGGAAGCATCCACACCAAGGAAAGGAGAGATCACTGAGTACTGAAGCAGGGATACAGTCTCTGAGACAATTGGAACTTGGTAACTTGAGGACAGCCCAGCAAAGTCTCTTACTACACAGGGTGCACCTATTAGTGATTGCCTTAATTAAGGGGCAAGTTAACCTTGATATTTATGATAGAAAACCCAAGCCATTCACACAGCTGAAATCAGCTGGGAAGTAGCTTTGGATATTGCACATATCCATAACTATATTATCATCATATCTGCCTGAATGAACCTTATTATTTTATAACTATGACATGACCGAACAAGCCAAAGTACATGTCCAATCCAAAATTAATAGAGAGCAAAGTTACCATCTGCTGGGATTGTTTTTGCCAGAAGAAATTCTAGCTTAATGGCTTGTATTAATACATTACAAGTAAAGAGAACATTTGCACCAGAAACAAGTTAATGAGTCTTGCAGCTCTCCACCTTTCTCCCTCTACACAAATGGAGGTCCATGGATCAAAAAAGATCTTTCTTTAAAACAAACTTCCTCTGCATTGACAGCAGAATAGAGAATAATGTTATTACTCATTTCCAATAGATGGATAGAATATTACAACAAGAGAATAAAAGGACTTCAGTTCTATATATTCCTATTATCTTTTCCCTTAGAATGGAAACTCCTTGAAAGTAGTGACTGTTCATTCACAAAATCTAAAGCAAGGCCTGGAACACACCAGGGGTTTCATAAATGCTACTTTGTTAAGAAACTTGAAAGTTTTTTTTTTTTTAAGATAACTATCATAAAGGAAGAAGACAGTGAGATACCAATCTGTTACCTAGAAGTTTAAATATAAATGAATACTGGGCAACAGGTTGATTCTGCAACAGTAGCACCTAAATGGTGTCTCAATAGAATTTTTACAAATGTTGGGGAGAGGAAGCTGAAAAGCCATTTCGCTCCTGCCATCTACTTATAGTACATTCTAAAAGTTTTCAGAGTAAAATGAACAGTAATAAAAATCAGCAGAACAATGTCCATACAAAGCTGGCCCATGTAAAAGGAAAAATGTGTGTTAGTATGAAAGGACCCCTCAGAAATGAGCCCATGCTCCACTCATCCAAAGTTTCTAGTTGAAATTCCACAGGAATGTATGCATTTGACATTTTGCATTTTCTCCGAACAGTTAAACACAATCTTCTTGTAAAATGTCACAAGAATTGACTGATCATCACACCATGTCTTGCCACAAAACATAGTCCAGTAGAAGGCCTCAGCTGTGCAGGAGGGAACCAGAAATCAGCCCGCACAATACTCTCATGGGGGGTGGGAGGGCGGCAGCTGAGCAGGAGGAGTTAAAGCACTCTCTGGCCCACAAAATTTCAGAGTGAGTGAAAAGCCAAGTCAAGCCTCCAATTGCATCTCTCCTGACTGATAGTACAGTATTCTTTCTATAACACAAAAGTGGCATCATTTAATAACATTTCCCCCTTTCAAGGGAGAAAAAGAAATGTTCTTGAAGTATAATTTTGACCATTAAAACATCTGCTTTCAGACATAAAAGTCCCTTCATGCTGTTTTTTAAATTACCAAAATATTCTCTCTCAAATCTCTTTAGCTTTTCAAGGGAAAAAATTACTCAAAAAGATAGTTGAGCATTTTATGGTAGAAGAAATATCTTCCTAAGGCCCTGCCATAGAGTTTGGGAGAGATTTTCCTAAGATCCTACTTCCGGAAAATAGGTTTTTCCTTTACAAGATATGGAAACCCTCCTCAGAATTGGACTGTCCCAAGGACTAAGACTCAAACTATTGATGGGCCTACTTGGTCTTGCTAAGTAGAAGACACCAAAGCATCTCCTCTCCCAGGCTTCTGAGCTGGGTAACAGCATGGCCACTCAATGGACACGATTCTTTAGCCTCACTGACTGTCCTTTCTGGGCTCTGGATAAGTAAATATCCTTTTTTCAACTGTAAGATGGTCCAGGAGCATCTCTTCTCATTCCAATTCTGAGCCTGAAGCTCCAGGGTCTAGCTTACAATTTCCCTGGAATGATCTTACATCAACATTCAAATCCAAAGTACAAGTAAATCTGCAGCATCATGAATAAATGCACTGATGCATAAACTATGATTTTTTTTTCCAAACTATTTATGGCTAAAACTAAATTACTTTCTAAATTTTTATTTTAATCAATGATTTCCTTACCTCATGGTTAAATTTCTATACGAATCTGCTGTCATGCTACATAATCAATACACACATGTGCAATGCAATTTTGTGCCAATATAATTACAATCTAACTGTTCCTAGTGTTTTCTCCTCCACTGGTCCCTTATTCTACACCAACTCTTGTCACTTTTGTATTTGGCCTTGAGGAATGAAGGTGGAGATGAGGACTCCCTGACTCACTGTAAATTAACAGAAATGAAATGAAAGCAAGAATAATAACTATTTTTTAAACTTATTCAATGGACCCAAGAGCCAGTAATGAGCAAGGCATGGTCCTCCCCTCTGAGGAAACAAAAAAAGATAGGATGTGGATCTAGTTTTCGAGGAAATAACTTAACGCTCTACTCAATATAACAAACATTAAACGTTAAACAGAACCTATGTTACAAGCGATGGCATTCAACTGTGCATGGGTGGAGGGAGGAGGGAAAATGTTGATACATAAAAATATTAGGAAAAAGGAGGAAGGAAAAAATGCTAAAAATTAGGAAAGCAAAAGATAAACTATAGAAAGGACAGAAGCTGAGCTAAACTTGGAAGGAAAATAAAGATTTTGGGAGATATACAGAAAGTGAAAGTACATTTCATATAGAAAGAAAGGAAACAGGATGTGGAGATCAGTTAATAGAGTCCAGTCCAATATGACTGGAATGTGGAGTTCATGTAGAGGAGCAATATTAAATAATGCCTTGAAAGGTAGGTAGAGGCCAGACTGCAGAGCTTGTATTTTATCCTAGAAGCAAGAGGGAGTCACCGAATATTTCTGAGCTGAACAATAACCAGGCCTGTACCTCAGGAAAATTATTTTGCCAACTTTATGGAAGACTAGAAGGAGGGACGCCGATCAGGAGAGTGCTACAGTAGCCAAATGAAAAGACAATGAAGGCCTAAATTAAACTGGTGTTTATATAAGAAAAGAGAAATTATGAAGGAGAACTGGCAAAATTTAGCAAGAGACTAGATTTGAGAGATGAGGGAGAATGAACGACGAAGGCTGACTACCAACTTTCAGATCTGGGTGAACAGTAGAATGTTAACATTATGTCCCAGAAACTCTAAGGGGTCTCTTACTGAGGGATATGCACTTGGCTGAAATGACACCACAACTGCTGATTGGTCCACAGTGGCTAGGGTTGTGCTGAGTGGGACTTGTATCAGAGATGGTTGGTTTTGAGGGCTATAGACTCCTGTCCAAACACCTAGTGGCTAGGTAGTCTTAAGACTGAGGCTTCACACTACTGAGCCCACTCTCTCTGAGGCCCTATGGCGAGTAACTACTTTATGCTTACCTTAAAGGGGGATGAGGGGGCAGGGAGAATTTTTTTCTAACCTCCCCATTTCCCTCAGTAACAATAGTGGCTATATTAACAACAAATGCTTGCCTAGGTGAGACAGAGGTCATGGCCATCAGGTTCTGATTTCCTGTTTCACTTCCTGAGCAAAGGTCATCATTCAGAGGTCCTATACTTCAAGTTTTGGTCATAATCTTATGGTCTGAGAGGTCCAGAGTTCTTCAGTCAGATGCCAGACAATCAAAAGGAGAAAAACTGCACAGAGGAAAAGACTGCTACTGTCAGATGTTCTTGTAACTAATCAATTCCAGAAAGTGCAGGCCATGGTCAAAGTAGCCAGATGCTCAGAGCCATCAGAGCTGCGCAGGAAATGTACGTATAAGGGGAATGGGAAAGTGAAATAGCAACACTTCAGTCTCACAAAGATATGATGGGGTTTTGTTTTATATTGCTAGTAATTATGAAAGGATACTTATGAACATTTTCTATTTTAAGTCTTTTCTGTGGTAGAAGCAATAAAATGCTATCATATGTCAGATATTAATATTTTACAATGAGAATCTTTTCTAGAAGGAACCCTGTTATCAGTGTTTTGGGAAAAGTCTATACAGGAACTATAAGTTTAGTTTGGAGATTACCCAGGGAACGTGATGAACCTGAAAGTTAAGCAAAGCATGACCTCTACCTCCACTGGGCGACCAGAATAAGAATTGCACAAGACAAGAAGTCATGAATGTACTATGTTATGTACTGGTAGAGGATTATATGCCATCAGTGAGATGCAGGATTCACTGATATATTAAATCATAATATTGGAAGACTGAATTAGCCTTGGTTCTCACATAGACCTCACCCTAATACCTACAGCAACAGCAGGCACTTAATAAATGTTTACTGACTACAGAAAGATGAGGAAAGACACTACCAACCTATTTCAAAATCCAAAGAAGGACAAAGGGATGTGGATAATATTTAATAATTACAGAAGTGTGGATTATTACATAAATTGATCATCTCTATGGTATAAATATTTGAGAATATAAATGAAGGCTTCTTTTTCTTTTTTTCTGACATCCTCATTTTATGTTCATAATATTTTAATGAAGAACCTTCCCTTCAAAGTTTTGAGACTGTCAGATTGAATAATTTATGCTAATTGATCACTATAAAGGTAACATAAGATTTATCTAAAATAATTAATAGTGATGAAGGCAACTTCTAAAAGGTCAAAGGAAAGAGTGAAATAGAAACTGTAATTAACGCAAAAGATAAAAGTGAAGCTACATAAAGAAACATTTCACACAAACAGAAAAGAAGTGTTATAAAGCAGTTCGGATTCCCAAATCACCTCGAGTCTTAAATATTAAATGGCAGTGTGACAATGAAAGAACTTTGTTTTCAATTGTTTTCATTTTCATCAATCAACAAGCATTTGTTAAGCATTTACTATGTGCCAAGGACTGTGACAAGTTCTGGGATTACCAAGAAAAAGCAAAAATTGTCCCTGCCCCCAAGGAATTTATATTCTAATAGGATAAGCAACATATATAAATATGATTAATCAATATATATTTACTAAGCAACTACTGGGTACGAGGCACTGTACTAAGCACCTGAGATCTAAACACAAATAAAAAGGGATTCCTTGGCCCCAAGGAGTTTATAATCTAGCAAAAGATAACACACAAAAGGAAGATGAAAAGGGAAGAAGGTACAGGGAGTATCAAAGGGCATAATGGAGTGAACCAAGGAAGTGCCAAAGTAGTGCAGCTTGTGGGAAACAATGAGTTGACGTCCTCAGCCCCCGCCTGCAATGGAGCTTTATGAATTCAAAGCTTTGCCCTGGAATTAGCTATCACAGAACATAAATACACAAATGATGGAAGAGAAGCTTACAGGGGGCAGCACTAGCAGCTAGAAAGATCAGGAAAGGTTCCTTGCCTTAACAGATACCAGAAGTGAAACATTAAATAAATGGTTCCAGTAACTGTTAAGACTAAGCAACTAACAGAGATCTTATAGGAATTTAAACATTTGCTCCAATGTATGTGTGTACATGTACATTTGTGAGTACATGTGTGTGCAGGCAGGCAAGGAATGAGTGAGCTTTCAGTAAGACTACAAAGCTACTTGGAAAATAGATTGAACGTGAACACAAAAATTAAAAATACAAAACAATATGGACTCAAAATACGTTTTTACCACAATTCCGACATAACAATCTAAAGCCATAATTATACAGAGTAAACAAGATACTGAAATAAAAAGCAACTTCACCAGTCAGATTTCTTACTGGCTCTATCTACTTCAGACATTGGGGAAGCCAGGTAAGACTTGGAATCTGCTCAGGGTCCATCTCTGATGAGGTTCTGGACATGTTTTACTACTGCCAGCTTGTTTGTCCAAGCTGCACAGAATTCTGGGCTGTACGGCAGGTCTGAGACTAAACGGTCTGTGCATGTCAGAAGCAAGCAGGTGTTGGGGGACTCTGAGAATAAAGGAATTTGCCCTCCTTGCTCCTGTTTCTGTGTTTTACGGAATACCTTCTACTCTTTGTCCCCCAAACTGGAAGACAACTGTCATGCTCCAATTCTCCCCTCCTCGCTCCCTCATAAAGACTTCTCTTCTTCAGGCTAATAAATGATTTTTAATAGAGTATTTTATTTAGGGCAGAGTGAAATACTGGAAAGAGTCAGAAGGCAGAAGAACTGAGTTCAAGTTGAGCATTTCATTACTTAACAACCAAACTGTATCTGGACAAGTCACAACTTCGTAGTCTCAGCAAAACACTTTGTAAACTGTAAAATGTTATAAATAAAAAAAAATCCATTCATCATTATGTTACTTTTCTTTCTTGGGCTATTATTTAAATATGTGAAAGAAAAAATATTAACTCATGAGATTCTGTATTAAAGGTGAGTTAGAAAGATTTTTGTGAGAAGTTAATAAAGTGTTTTAAAGTCCAAAAGAAAGAGGTATATAGCTGTTATTTTAACATGTAATTACTGCTATATTTTAACAAAATGACTTCCCAAGACTGCAATAACATTTGAGAATTCTCAAGATGATACAGAGATAGAGAAGTCATTCTGTTAAAATACAGCACTAATTACTTTCTTTTAAACAACAGAGCTGTGTGCACTGCATTTCCCTTGGTCCTCCCAGTGTGTTCAGGATGGCTAGTAGGTGATGTCTACTTCCACCAAGACTCTCTAGATACCAAGTACTGTACTTCATCATCACAGGCAGGGCTGTTAGACATCACCACTGCCTCATTTTTCAGATGAGGCCAAAAGAGGCAAAGTGATTAGATGAGTTAGAAGGAAAACAGTTTCATTAAGAGAAGAAAATTTAGGGCCCCAAAGAAGAGAGATGAAGAGACAGGCTTCTTTACTCCTGTGCAGAGGTGAGAGGTCCAGAGATAATGGAATTTCTCATATATTTTCAGGCTTTTTTTGATGTCCTGATATGTTTGGATAATTTTTCTTTTCATCTTCTCCTTTTTCTTAAATTTTTTTTGTTATGTAGGACAGTGCTCTGAAAGGACTGAGTCAAATTTAAGTGATATAAAAATAAAAGCTCTCAATTAAAATTTAATTTAAAAAAAGAAAATACAGTTGTGATGTACCAAAAATAGGCCATATTTTGGTTCAAATAATGAAGTCAGGGACTGGTGTGGACCTCTAGATAAATGTATCATATTTATAAAGCACTGGGGAAAGAAAATTAACAAGTCAACATTAACAAGTCCATGCCAGGCTTAGTGCTAGTATATTAAAAATAAGGGTACAAAGAAAAGCGAAAACACTCCCTGCCCTCAAAGGGCTCAAAGTCTAATGGGGGAACAGGATAAGCTGGAAAGAAACTCAAAGGGAGAGCATGAAGATTCAGAGGCACTAGGAAAGACTTCATGAAGAAGGGGGGATTTCAGGGGAGAACTGGAAGAAGCCAAGGAAACCAGGAGGCATGGCGGACAGCCAGAGAAAATGCCCTGAGCAGAGACACAGGGTCCCGTGCAAGAAACGGTCTGGAAATCACTCTCTCCCAAAGTAACGGTCATGATTCAGGCGTCAATAGACTGGAAAGGCAAGAAAGGGACAGGTTACGAGGAGCTTTAAAAGTGAGGGGATTTTATAAATGATCTTGGAGGTTTATCAAGCAGGTGTGAAGGATCACTTTGATAACTGAGTAAAAGATAACTGGATTTTAGAATCCTTGGGATAACGAGGACAAAGAGAGGGTTACTGCAATAGTCCCTTAAATTTTCTCAATTCCCAGGACAATGAAATACCATGTAAAATATTTTCAAACTTTAAAGTGATATAGAAATGCTAACTGGTGTTGCCAAAGATGATGACGATGACGATGATGATGACAACGACGTTGTTTTATGTAAGCTCCTTGAGTGTAAAGACAGTCTTGTTGGCTTGTATCTTTATTCCCACCCCTTAGCACAGTGCTAAGTACATAATAAAAGTTTAATAAATTATTTTTCATTCACTTATTCATTACTACCTGTTAAGCATAATGCTATTGACTGAGGATACAAATACAAAAACAAGGTAGTCCCAGGCCTCCAGTAATTTACACTGAGAGGATTAAATATGGAGGCCAGGAAAGGGTATTTTGGTTTGGAAAATCTCAGGGAGGATGCATGGAAAAATAGGGTGTATGATAGACATGCACTCTCCAAAAGCCCCAACACTGATGCCAACTGATCATTGTTCTCAGAGTCAGAGATGGATGTGTGATGGGGTAGAGGGGGGAAGCAAAAAGGGGAAGGGAGAAAAAGGAAACAAATCCCTGTAGGTGAAAGATGGCCAAGGCAAAGAAGCGAGGTTTCTGAGAGTTCAGATATGAGCAGCTTTCCTCCCAGGAAAGGTATATATGAAGGTCTGGTTTGGCAGGCACAATTGAAATATTCGTTCACTCCATAAGAATTTATTCAGTGCGTGCTCAATGTACATAAACACAATGATGTCCACATTTAAATTTAGATGGTGAGCAGAGAGAGGGTAAGACTGGAGTTTCTTTGGAAGAGCTTGCTAATAGGGTCTGTAACACCAGAAAGATTCTATAAAGATAAATAGATACATATATAGATATAGATACAGATGTACTTGCTGACATGAATCTGCAACTGAAGATAAAATAGAAAAGAAGGGAGGTGATAGCACCATTTGATCCCCTCAAACAGCAAGGGTTTACTGGGAGGTGCTGATATTTATTTATCTTTCCATGGGGAAAATAAAAGTCCTAGTTACTGAATTTTTACATAATCTTTATGTAAAGAATACTTTTTAAAATGTGATTCTATAGGTGAACTCAAAAGACTTGCTACTTTAAATTTCTAACAGTGATGAAATGGCATCATACACAAGGATAATGGTTTATGATTTCAAAGGTAGCAAGAAGGAGCAAGGGCTCCTAGGAGGACTGCAATGAAGAAAATCCATGCAGATTCTGTTACTATCTGATTCTTGGTCTATCAATCAAAAGAGACTGGAGATGAAGCTCCTGAGCTTTGTTCAGTCTCACTGCCAGTGTTCGATATTCTAGTGTAACAGTTCCCTTCTCCCCTGCTACAAGCCTAATAAATGATATACTTTGTGATAATTCCGACTAATAATTAGGAAGTGCCTATTCAGCGCTTTATATATATAGGGTAGGATCAACTGATTAAATCAATAAAATTATAGGTAAGTGATCAAATGATATTCCTGGTACCTTAACCAAGTGGGGATGAGTCTAACTTGAATAAAATCAATCAGAAGTATTCCAAATAAGTGAAAGGATCTTGTCACTTAGATATACCCGAAAAGCCACTAGAAGAAAATGGAAATTTACTGCACAAGAAAGAGTGTCAGGATTAATGTGCTTAGGAAAACTATCAAGGGAGTTTGGGCCCAAGAGAGATGTGAAGTTGAAAAACATCTGACATGGAAGAGGTGTGAGAGTTACCTTGGAGATGCAATCACTTGGGAAGGCTGGGGGGTGGGGAGGTTGTTGATAGGAGACTGACTCAGGTTTCACCTTTGGCCATCTCTCAACCCTCACCATCACCAACCATGCCCCATGTTACCTGGAGGGAAATTTAAAGGTCTGGAGAATTTCTGTAGCTCCCACCAGAATTGTAGCAGCAACCACAGAAGAGCTTAGCAGCAGTGTTGGCATCAATGCTCCCTAAGGAGCTCAACAAAAAAAGATAGAGCATGTCTAAAAGGAACTTCTTAAGTATCCCATGAAGGGAAGAAAAAGACTTCCCTTAACCAGGAGCTATGAGTTACCTCTTTGCAACATACACCCTCTAAGCTTGAGCCCACTTTGCTTGGGATTCGGCATGCACTTGAGGGAGAGTATGTCACAGACTTTGGAGAGAGGAGAATATTTTACAACTGCTTTTAACTCTTAGTAAATGCCCAATTCTAAAAGCTAATAAAGTCTGGCTGAATAATAAATGATCATGGGAGCAGCACAGTGCTGGGGGCTCATGAGCTACATAGCTTTAGGGAAATATGACCAACCTCTCAGGGGTACCCCTAAGCACAGAAGAAAACTATCTCATAAGTCCAGGAGAATAATAAGAGTAGAAACAGGGAGAGGAGCTCCAAAACCTGACCATATCCAAATGCATGCACCAATATTATCAGTTAATTAAGCATATAATCTGAATAGGAAAGGACAACAATGACTTGAAATTTTGTTTAAAGACAATTCCATCCTAGTTTATCACCAACATCTCAATTTATTATTAAATATTTAACTTTACAGACTAATTTTCATTACGAATTCTGAGAATATCTCTTCTACAAAGGCCTGAGAGTGGACAGTGGCTTAATAGAACTGGGTATCCCTACTGCCACAAAATATGAGCAGGAAATTGCCAGGAAGCCTTGTAGCCAGGCAGAGAGCAAAGTCAATTGCATTCTTTCCTTAATGGCTTTTAATCATTAACTTCTCTGCAAAATCTTTTTTCTATTTTTAATGTAATTTATTTATTACATGTACTTATCATCTTCCCCTCCCACTTCCAACCCACAAACTGAACAATAAAAAATTTGGAATAAACTTCATTACAAATACGCACAGTGCAACAACAGAAAACCCTTCATTGGCTATGCTGAAAATCTGGCCAGCGCACCTCTCAAGAAGAAAGTAGGAAGCATGCTTTCCACTAAGTCCTCCGACACTATCCATTATTGTTGCATGAATCAGATGTCCAAAGTATGTCAAAGCTATCATCATCATATAAATTGTGCTACGAGTTCTGTACAGTTCACTCTTCATCAGTTCACAGAGTTTCCCACTTGCTACTGAAACTATTCATATTATAATTGATAACAGTGTAATAATATTCCACTATCTACATACATTCACACACATATACATACATGTATAAACACACACACAAGCATATCATAATTTGTTGAGCTATTCGCCAACATTCAGCACTTCCTTAAGTTTCCAGTTCTTCATTAGTTAACAAAAGCTGGTATAGACATTTACATCCATATCTACATATACATGGGTTTCCTCATACTTCTTTGGGGCATGGGCTTAGTTGTGGTATCAAAGGCTCAAAGGGCATGCACAGTACCACATTCCACTTTTACTGGCTGCCCCTAGCCCTAGAATTCTCTCCCTCCTCATCTCTACTTCCCAGCTTCCTTCAAGTTCTAGCTAAAATCTCATCTTCTACAAGAAGCCTTTCCCAATCCCCCTTAATGCTAGGGACTTTTCTCGGTGGATGATCTCCAATTTATTCTTTCTATATCTTATCTAAACATAGTTATTTGCATGAGCACCTTGCATTAGATTGTGTGGTCCCTGAAAGCAGGGACTGTCTTTTACCTTACTATGGACCCTGAACATAGTACCTGCCATACAGTAGGTACTTAATAAATATTTATCTACTGACTGACTGACCAATGCACTGTTGGTCAAGGTATGGTTTAGCCAATTTGAAGAGCAATCTGGAACCATCCCACCTCTAGATACCTACATTACAAAATCTCTGATGGTTACATCACTACTAGGACTGTGCCCCAAAGAGCTCCAAGAAAGTGAAAAAGGACTCCTATGTAAAAAAGCTGTGACAGTAGCTCCTTTTGTGGTAGATGGCAAAGTGCCCATTCATTAGAGCATGGCTCAACAAACTAAAGCACATGAATTTGATGGGACAGTGTTGTAAGAAATAACAAAAGGGATCGTTTCAGAGAAACCTGAGAAGACTTTCATGAAATAATGCAGAATGAATTGAGCAGAACCTGGAGAAGAGGTGACATGATACTATAAAGAAAAACAGTCTTGAAATAGACTTAACAGCTTTGATCAATGAAATTCCAGAGGACTGATGACGAAGCACGCTGTCTACTTTCTCACTGGGGAATAATGGATTCCAGATGGTATATAAGACATATTTTTGAACATAAGGAATGCAGGAATTTATTTTGAATATGCATGTCTGCTACAAGGGTTTTTGATTTTGTTTTTTCAATTGGGGAGGGACAGCTCTTGGGAAAAAGAAAAAATAATAATTTTTTATTCCCTGAAAACAAAATAAAAAGAAAGAACAGAATAAAAAACCTGGTTCTGCAGCTCGTTTAGCTGTTTTCAATCACACCTGACTCTGTGACCTCATTTTGTATTTTGTTGGATACTGGATCAATTTGTCATTTCTTTCTCCCATTCATTTTGCAGATGAAGAAACTGAGACAAATAGGGTGAAATGACTTACCAAGGGTCACACAGCTAGTAAGTGACAGAGGCAAGATACGAACTCGTGAAGATGTATCTTCCTGACTCTATATACCGTGCCACCTGACTGCCCTGCTACTTCTTTCCTGGTACAAACTAAGGCAGATACTTAGATGCTCAGAGCCTCTGTGTCTTCCATTATAAAATAAGGGGTCTGGACATCAAAATTCCTTCTCGATCCAAATCTCCAATGCGCTATACCTTTCACTTACTGTTGCTTTCTAAGTAGGTTATTATTTTTAAACAGAGGGTGGAAAATTGTTTTCAATGTTGTCCTTTCACCCAAGTGCCTGGCAGACACTAAGCAGGCACTTAGGAAATGGTGCTGAATTGACCTGAAGCAGTACATTAAATAAATGGCTATATGGTCAACAAAGTTTCTAGATTTGACTCTTAGACAGTCATGACTCTGTGTACACTGGCCTAAAAATGGATACACAAATAAAACCCAAACCGTTTTTGATGAATTCAGTGCTCCTAAATGCTGTTTTAGTTTTTTAATCATTAAAACCTGCTACAGCTTTTGGAAGTGAGATTAGAGCTTTGAATCAGGATAAATGACAACAGGTTGTGGTTCGAGCAGCCTTCCCTCTACCTGAATCTAAACCTTTCCATTTCCCAGATGCTATCCCCAACTTTGCCCTTTCCAGTAGGGATTAGCACTTGATGCCCTTTACATGTGGAAGAAGGAGTTGGCAGATTCAGTTTCAAAAGGGCATGATTTACGTTATAAAAAGAAAAAAAAACTGTCAAGAGCCACAAGTCTCTAGAGTCCAGCTGTAATCAACTGAGTAATGCAGACTTATCTTTGCAATACCATTTTCCAAGAGCCATGATGGCTCTGGGGGGAGGCTAGAGACATCACCTTTGCCTCTATTTTCTATAAATGACTTTTCATGTCTAAATAGACACTGGGCTACCTACAAATCTATATTGATCTCTTTAGATTACTTCTGCTTTTCTTCAGATACACTTCTCTTTATACAGGCAGCATTTCATGAGGAACAGCCCAAGGAAGAATATAAAACTTCCATGTCCTCCCCTACCCCCAGCTGATTTTCCACGTAGACTTTAACTCCGTGGAATTGTGCCTGTTCTTATGAATCCTTTCAACTCCACTTCCTCAAAATCGAGGATGCATTTCAGATTGTGCATAGCTTTTTTTTAAATCTCTATCACTAATTCTTTGATACAGTATTTACTTCCTGATAAAATGACCACTAAACATATTTCAGAAATCATTTCTTCCTTGTTGGTAAGAATTAGAAAGAAAACTAAAGGGGTGCCCATGAATTAGGGAATGAGTGAAGAAATTATAGTAATAAAAGCGTAATAAAATAATATTCTGCTCTAAGAAACGGATGGATAAAGAGAAACCTGGGAAGATTTGGATGAAGTTAATTAAGAGGGAAGCAAGAAGAACCAGGTGAACATTTTTATTTTTTACGATAACACGGACAGTGTAAAGACAAACAACTCTGAAAGACTTAAGAATCTAATCAACACAGTGACCAACCGCAATTCCCTAGCCCAGCTCTTGACAGGGTAGTGATGGATTCAAGACACAGATAAACACTTTTGGACACTGCAAATGTGGGGATTTCTTTTTATTTTTTGACTAACCCTATTTGTTATGAGGATTTTGTTTTTCTTTGTTTTCTTCTAAATGGAGGAAGGATGGGAGAGAAAATAAATGCTTATTAACTGAAAAAATAAATAAGCAAACACATGAAAAGAGAATTCTATCCAGGAAAGGAGAAAGTTACTTTCTAACTACATTCATTCAGTGTCCAACCACATTAGATGCCAGTGCATGTGATAAATAATGCCAGAATCCAGCTCCCAAATCAGATTTAAGACTTTTTTAAAAAAATAAAAAATACTTTCCTAATAATTGTGCAGTAGAATCCCATAAAATTTCTTCTGAGAGTTTGAAAGGGCATGAAATTTTGAGGGCTACATAACAGCAAACAATCACAGGCTACACTCATTGCAGAATTTTTTAAAAGCACTTCCCAGAAGCACATTTATAAGTATAGTTTTAAATACTATGGATAACATCTCTCTAATTTAATAAGATATAGCTTAACTAAAGAGTATTTCCCCCTAAAAGTCACCTAAAACATTTATATTAATTTCACTGGTGCCAACAGTAGTTTTTTACAAAGTACCCTTGAAGGAAGAGAAAATATTGTTGGCAGACTGAAAACTAATGTTACTTGAGGAAGGAAAATTCATTCTTCTGTCTACTTAAAGAAAAAAAATTGCTCCTACTATCTGCTGCTGGAAAAAAAAATAATACAAGAAATGCAGTACTGTATTTTCTCCCATCAGCTAATCAATTCTTAAAAACTTATATAATTTAACAATAGCAAAGGATAGAACATCCCTCGATGGCTACACTGCACTTAGATCATGGGGTACACAAAACCACACTAATGCCTTTAGGAGAGAGATAACCAACAAGATGTCATTAATCAAATGGGCTGTTTCCTACAGATAGCTAGAAAAAGGCAATTTTCATCGGTAGCCTACGTTCCCAGGCCAAGCAAGACTTTTTAGGCTAGTCTACATGAAGCTGTACCATGAAACTGGAACTAAAGACTTGATTAAACTCAGTACTTCCATCCAATGAGATAGGAAGATTCTAGAAGTCTACGGATGGCACAAAGAAAATTTGTACTTTGCAGATGAACAACAAGCCCAAGTGTTACAATCAATCTCTGACATTTCCTAAGGCTGAATAATACTTTATATCCTAAATAAAATCTTCAGCTATTATGGTAACGTGAGTTTTACTTTAAACACTGCATTTTATTTTAATGATGCCAAAATAATGCTAGAAATACGCCAAATGATGAACTTGGTAAAAGTGAATAAGTTACATTAGAAAAGGTAAAACCCACCTGTAATTGCAAGGCTTCATGGTTTTCCAGTCCTTCCACAATAGGTGAAAATCGTTCTTTATTGTTTCTTTCAGCTGCTGTGGTGATAGCTCCTAAAAGTTTGTCTAGACTGATGGGGAAAATAATAAGAAAAACAGTAACAAAGATAAAAATATTGCATTATCACACTATCAATATCTTTCCTCTTTCAGTCTTCCACTTTCTTTCCCTTTGCTTATGTTTGATAACCCCATTACTTCTTTTAAAATGTGTTACTTTGACACATTTCTAACAAAATACAACTGATTAAATGTTACATTATGACTAACTCCTCAAATTGAAAATGAGATCAAATGAATACCTTTGGGGAAAGTTCTTAATGATGTTAAAATACCTATATTTACGTGATAAATATTCTAATCCCAATCATTTCCTTTTTTATCTTATTTCTTACACCTAAGTGAAATTAACATCTACTTAACAACAAATTTAACACACCATGACACCTATTGTTGATACTAGTTAATGCCAATGAGAACAGCCCATGTTTTATGAATGAGTTCCTTGAAAAAGGCAACATGGAAAACAAAAAGCAATGCTAACAATATTGACATTCTTTTAAAATGGAACAGAAAATAATACCTAACATGAAAGCTCACATAAGAAGGAAACATGCCTGTTATTAGTCTAACATAGATCAAATGATCTCAGCAAAAATGAGCTTCCTACCATGATTTAATCTTTGACAGTTATAATTTATCAAATTGAGTACTAAATTGTAAAATTTTATCCCTTTTTAAAGACAATTTGCTTTCATGCAGCCTATTATTCTTCCCAAAAGATTTCTGAAATTAGTATCAAATGACATCAAATTATTTTAGGATAGATTCTCTTTTAAAGACTAATAAAACTCTGACATATTAAGAGGACGCTCCTTTGCAAGACAGAATCTGCCATTTTATAATGTGATACTGTTCTGACATAAAATACTATCGAGTCTGGGATTATGGCTTACCTACTATGGCTTTGCTCACTACTTTTTGCTAACAGAGGTGGAAGAGTGGTGGTCTTCTTGTACCACTCTTAAACCTGGTAATTACACACATGAGAAGCACAGAACACAAAAAGCTAGAGTGAGACGTGAGACAGCTAGCTTCAACATCTAACATAAACTGGATTCTGCAAAGGGCCACAAAGGGTCCAGAAGTTTGATATTTCAGTTTGTGTATTTCGTGGAAATTTCAATTCACAGCCTGAAAGCCGCCAAACAAAGGATGCTAACCAATTCTAGTACTGGCTGGAATGCCCGCTTCTTGGTAGACATTTGGTAAAGTGAGCTCAAAACCAAATTTGTTAAGTACTTAAGTAGGCACAGCCTTTCCCTTCATAGATCTCACGGCTCAAATTTACATTGGGCTTTCACAGACTAGACATTGCACAAGTTTGTAAGTATATGAACCTAGAGCATAACTGATTGAGTGGAGAGGAAACAAGACCCAGTTCCCTAACTCCTAACCCTAACCCTTCTTTTGCTACTATATAAAGAAAACAAGGACTCCACAACAAGAAAGCAAAACCACCTAATCTAATGAACAGATGAACAATTGTGTTTCTGTTTTCCATTTTTCTTTGACTATTTGGCACCCCGTAGGCACAAATAATGTGTTTTCTTTGGAAATCTCACTTTCAAAAAGAGCTTTACCCTTCAGATATGATCTTTAACATTCTACTAACAAAGAAAAGATAAGTGCTAAAATATAAAATAGGTGAGATAAATGTTAGCCACAAATTCCCTAAAGTTTTGCAGTGTTTTCAACTCAAGTCTTTTACAAAATAGAAAAACATAGTTTTAATTAATTTTACAAGGTTTTTCTTCTGAGAAGGAAACATAATGCAATATTACTCACATGTTATCTTCTCCAACAATGCAAATAGCAGAAAGTATTTTTACTATTTCCGTCATCATACTGGGCTGTCTGGGGTCAATTGCCCTTGCTAGCAATAAAAGACTTCTTTCATCACCTAAAATTCTTTGCAACCCAAACTATTAAAAAAAGGAGAAAAATAACAATAAGTTAGAAGACATACAGATCAGTGAGCATCCATCATTTTTATAGAGAGAACATATTTAAACAAACAAAAAAAAGTAAACCTATTGCTTTTCACCAATCCCCACATGATACCTCTGAAAGGGAATTTTGAAGTAATTATGCTCTTTTATCCAAAGAGTTCACAGGATCAGAGCTATAGATCTAGAAGGGATCCTTAGAGAACACTGAATCTAATCTCCTCATTTTACATATGAGGAAACTGAAACACAGAATAGCTTGCACAGGGTTACAACTAGTAAATATCTGAGTCAGAGTTTGAACTCAGGTCTTCCTGATTCCACCATGCCATGCTGTCTCCTGGAATCTATTATTATTTTCATTTGAAAGACCACATCTTCTGCCACTACCATTCAGGTACAATCTCCATTAGAATGTTCTAACAATCAAACATAATTTGGAGCTATATGAGACAAAGTAGTATTCTTTGCTCAAAGAACTAGTCAGGCAGATGTATATTGATAAGAATTTTTAGAAGTCATTCTATTCATGTCATTGAGTATACCAGTGGGTATCTGGAATTTAAAGTTAAAATCATCAGTAAGAAACAGTAAAATGTTGAAAATGTAAGTATTTAGATGTTCACTAATTGGGGAATGACTAAATAAATTATGGCATATGAATGTAATGAAATATTGTTTTACTATGAGACACAACAAAAAGCAAAGATTTAATGAAACCTGAGAAGATTGGGAAACAGAGTGAAGTAAGCAGAACGAGGAGAACAATTCACATTATAACAACACTGGGAGAGTGGGGTGTGGTAAGAGCTATGTATAGAAAAAAGAAATCAGAATCAATGAAACATTCAAACATACAGAGAAAATACCAGAAGAACTTTCAGAAGGAGCCATAGACAAGGAGAACAGAACTAGAACTATCACACTCAATTTCAATCACAAAAATAATCTTTGTACATAATATACTCATGGTTTTATATGCCATCCTCTTAATGTCTTTATGTACAGAAATGTTCATGCTTGTTGAGGAATGGTAAGTTCATAATAAAAAAAATATGAAAAAAGAAACCAAAAGGCTGTTTTATATAGCATGTAATAGCCAAAGAAGCAATAAGGTACGTGTGTCTTCCCATAATTCTGTACTATGCTAAAAACTATGAAATGCAAGGAAATAACTCCTGGATTTTCCCAAGTACCACAGCTGATGAGGTTAAGTGAGGCAGGATACCCTTTTCCTTCATTTCTTAGGCATAACTGTATATGTATATTTTTTCAAGAAGATTCTCCACAAGTATGGTTGTCATAAGATTGAAGAGGCAATTTTTAAAAAACCCTGTTCCACAAAGAGGAACAGTGTTGGGCTGTGAAGCCCAATGTGACACACTCAGGGAAGCACAAATATCATCCGTCTAATCTTTACTAGGAAAAAATCTAAGCACTGCAGTATTCAGCAATGACTTTATATACAGATCACTTGAAGTAAGGAAACACAGAAAGTAAAAAAAGGAAATGGAGGAGGCAAGTAGCAAGAGAGAAGGCACAGTAAAGGGGGAAATGTAGATTGAAAAATACAGGTCAAAATGAATGAGTCACTGACATTTACTGAAGTTAAAATAAGTGTTTTAAAGAAAACTGCAATTCGGAAAGAAAATCATGTAATTTTCCAATGATTTATTCTTTCAACAGTATAAGGATACTCCAAAAAGGTATTATTTAAATTGCTGATTTAAAAACTATAACTTCACATTACAATATAAATCATAACATGGCATAATTAAGAAAATACAAGCAGTTTCTTAGAGTATCATCACAATAGGTCTTGGCTAAATGAAAAGCATTTTTTAAAGCTATTTTGAGCCAGATCTGAAATTTCATTGGTACAGGGAATTTCCAATGAGGAGATGCCCTCTACCAGTTCCAGCCAACATTTGCCTCAGAGGGCTGCCTGAGGCACTGAGAAGCTGAGTGACTTGCCCAGTGTCACATGAGTAATCTGTGTCCTAAGCAGGATTTGAATCCATGTCTTCCTGACAGTAAGATATCTAGCTCTCTATCCACTCTAGCATTCTGCCTTTGGGTGAACTTAGTGAGGCACAGGAACAAGAGACACACAGGAAAGATAGGCATGGATAGGTTGAACATTGTACCACTGAAGGGATACCTGCCCCAAGGATCTAAAAGCTCAATCTGAATATTTGAGCATGTGAGCTAAAACAAAACTGATTGATTAACTGAGTGCCTAGTAACTGGGAAAACATTAGAATGTCTCAACTTCAAATGAACTTCACTTGGCATCCCCTCAGACAAAGGGATGTTTCTGCAAAATGTTCAAACTGTAAGAAAAGGTCACATGCCAACATAATTTTTTAAGCGGAAAAAAATTCCTGAAAAGGACATAGCACTAATTTTCAGATATGAATAACTTTTATTGATTAAAACTACCAGGGAATCCTAAAGAGTAGAGAGTTTGGCAAGAATCCGTAGAAGTAATGAAAAACGGACTTCCCTGGGCCAAGAAGAATGTACTTTAAACGTAATCAACGACTGACTGAACATGCAGGAACAAGGGCACTCAAATATATGCAGAATGGTGTTTCGTCATGGATTTAGACAGGATTGGACCAAAACATACAGTAGAGTTGAGTAAACTGTTTGGGAATCATGGCAGGCCTCCTAGAAAAGGCTATAAGGAGGAGGATTATAAAAGGTCCGTTACTAACCGATCAGTAGCAAAACTCTGTGCTCAGTTGGGATTTCTCATTTCTTTGCAATTGTCTTTGTCGGCAGAGTGGGCTTAATACTTATGAAAAAAACCTTTGCTTTTTATGAACACTGCTTACAGATTATTTAAATGGATTATCTTATTGCATTAGTTATTAACAGTTATATTTCACACTTGGCAAGTTCATTGTTATCACTATAATTATTTATTTCTATTAAGTATTTTGAGATTATTAAAACACCATCTGAAGGGAATTAAGTGATTAAATGAGTTAGTCAATGATATTTCACCTATAGGCACAGAGAGCAAATAGTTTCCACGCCAATAACTTTAAAATGGCCTGTGGAAAAAGAAACAAATTATATTTCTCTTTCAAACTACTAAAAGTCTAGACTGTTTTTAAAAAGACAAATATTTCTTTTAAATCCATTAAGCAATGAAAATGTAATTTGTATTGGACATACACATGCAAACCACTCACTCCAGCTCCTCCCTCCCCAAATCTTTTAGAAAGGACCCATTAACTCACGGCCATCAATTTAACATCTCAAACAGGGAAGTATTAAAGCAGCAATGGGACTGACAAATGAGCCAACAGGAAATAGAAGGGTCCGTAAACTTTGATCTGCTTCTCGCTATCCTCTACCTCTCCTCCTCACCTCATGAACTCATAAACAAAAATCAGGGTCTACAATTATTACTGGCTATGCATATTATTTTTCAAAAAATATTAGCTCATTACTATAAAAAGGACTATCTAAAATGACAGAAGCATAGATCAATTTATGTATACCACTTGATAACATAAGTCCTTTAAAAATGAAATATCAATTTCATTTTAGCCAACGTATAACTTTAAAAATTAAATTTGCAATGAAGCACAGTACACAAGACCTTTCTATAAGGAAATTCTTACATGGACATATTGTTGTGTATCGAAATGCTTCACGGAAGACGTAGCAAGAGAGACAGCGGCGGATGTCAACGTATCTTACCTTGTTATTCATAAACGCTTTCAGGCACTGAATAAGCTTATGCTGATTCTTCTTGTCAATACTTTCTTGCCTAAATATAAAAAAAAATATTTTATACTGCTTTTTAAAAAATGCTCCATTAATAATTTTAAAAAATTGGTTTTCTTACTGTTTTTTATCCAGAAGTTTCTCTAATAGATCCAACAAGACTCCAAGACCTTCATGGCCAAAGTTGTTAACCCAGCTGAAAGGCAGAAAAAAAACAAACAGTAAGCAATCTCCTACAGAAATAACAACTTGAAATAAAGTCAGGACTTTAAGTGATAGGATACTGAATCATGTTTGAAAATTTTTCCACCTTCATTTTATATCAAGTTTAAAGATACTTTATAGATTAATAAATCTTAACTATTCTCAATTTAAAAGTTCCAAGAGAGTGCCTGAATTTTTTTTTTCAAATACATACCTAGGTAAGGGTTTTAAAACCGAAGTTATATCACTCTGAAAAATTTGAAAATTATGTTACAAAAGGCACTGGAAAATCATGATGCTAGAAAAATATTCACTTGAAAATGATCCCAAGAGAGCTGGATGAATACATAAAAGGGTATCATGTGGGAAACAATCAGAAGAGATACACATGTGAAAGTAATTAAGGAGTAATACTTTTAAAAATAAATAAATGAAATCTCCACAAATACATATATATATATATATATATATATATATATATATATATATATATATATATATATATATATATATATATTTAGAATTCCTTCTAAAGGATGGTACAGGCAAAAAATGATTCATTTTATGAAATATTTAGTATTAACCAATACTGCTCTTTTAATTTGTTCTAAACTATGCTAAAGAAGTTGCTGCAAGGCGAAATTTTAGGACTTTTTACATTTTAAGATTCTCTTCATTGCCCAACCAAAATAAGGAAATAAAGACTTTCAGGAAATAAGATATTTTGTTTTGCCAACTCTGATTATCATAGGAACACAGAATGGGAATAGCTGGTAGGAACCAAAGAGCATCGAGTGGATCCCATACATTCAAAAATCACATCTAAAACATGCTTCGTGGAGGATCATGTAACCATTTTCTTGAACAATCTACTGAAGGGGAAGCTTCTAGTGCCCAGTGAAGCCCATTTTCTTCTGGATATTCCTAAATGTCACCATGTTTGTTTGTTTTTTAAATCATGTCTGTATTCATTCCTTTTTGATACCTCCTGCCTGCTTCTTGCACATTATGACTCTAGTGAATTGAATCTCCCACTCCCCAATCCTCCACCTGGGTTCTGGGTCAGAAAACTTGATGGAGGAGTGTGTGTGTGTGTGTGTGTGTGTTCCTCCTTTGTTGCCAAAGAAGACCATGCCATCAGAGGAATAATCACATGATTTGCACTTGACTTTGTTTTGAGTGAGGGAGGGCTGTGCAGGTCACCAGCCTCACTTCCCCTCCAGAGCCATCTGAATCCAGTGACCTGATAGTCATCAGGATGACTGGAGATGACCCAGGATGAGGCAGTTGGGGTTAAGTGACTTGCCCAAGGTCACACAGCTAGTGAGTGTCAAGTGTCTGAGGTGAGATTTGAACTCAGGTCCTCCTGACTCCTGCACTGGTGCTCTATCCACTGCACCACCTAGCTGCCCCTATGATGGAGGAGTAGAGATTGGTGGGCACCACACCTAACAGACAAAAAAAAATGACTTCTACTGTAAAGATAGAAAACTTTGAAAGATTTAAGAACCCTGATGAAGACAATGAGTATTCATGACTTCAGAAGACCAGGGATAAATTGTGCTCCCTACTTCCTAACAAAGAGGTGATGGACTCAGGGTATAAAACAAGAAATATTTTTAGACATGGCCAGCGTAGGAATTTGTTTTGGTTACATATTTGTTAAATGAACTCTGTTTTTCTTTCTTTTTCAGTGGGAAGTGGGGGAATAAGAAAAAAGAAATTTTTATCAGCTGAAAAAAAAATAAATTGAAGCGATTTCAGTAGGTGACATTATGGAGGGAACTCCCAAATAAATGAGATTGTGGGTCCATTTGAGCATGTGAGAAGCACAGCAGAATGGACAGAGGCCAGATCTTGGCATCAGGATTACCTGGGCTCAAGTTACACCTTTAACAAAGAATAACAGTGTAAGTTTGGTCGAATCACTAAACTGAAAGATCCCTGTTGTAGGTAGCAATGAAGTCCCAGGTTGGTATGACATATACGTATAAACACATACACAGACATACACAGTCTTTGAATCTCTGCCTTCCAATCCTAGTCAAATCCTGCACATGCTCTCTCAAAAGTTTCACACAGGGTATCTACCCAACATTAAGGAGACCTTCCTTATTATATCCCAACATCACCATGGTACCATCAAAGCACTACGGTTATCACCATCTTCTTTTTCTAATATATGATTTCTTGACAACATCTTTTCCTCTTTGGAATTCCTCAATGGTTCTATGTTGCAGCCTCATCACATCCACCATGTGCCTCTCCATCGCTTTCTGTATTATATTTGCTTTTAGTTCTTCAGAGTTAGTGGTGATGCAGTTCTCACAGCCATATCATAATAGTAATAAAATGTTAGTATTGATAAGATGGGCCTTTGTTTTCATAGGAAACATGGAGTCAGTAAAAGATCTTTGCAATTTTTGGAAAGCAACCCAGTCTGCTTTCCTCCTCTTGTTCATCTCTGGGACCACATCATGATCTCTCTATGGTAGATGGAGGTACTGTAAAACAATTTTCATGGGGTGTTCATCCAAAGAGATATATGTTAAAAAAGGGAAACAAGTATTTTTCATTCACTTAGCCATTCTCATGTAGGTGGATAGGAAAACCTCCTGAGTAACTCCAGCTCTCTTTGAAGAGAATCTATAATGTTCTGGAGTTAATGTAAGTAGCACAATGTTATTAACAAACAGAAGCACCTTGAGGGCTTCAACATCCACAGAGAATCCAACTGTGATCCTATCTCTGCACCCAGATCTCTTCCATCAAAATCTTTTTAGTGAATATACATCTCCACATTTGATGCTCCATCCCCATGTTAATTATCAGAGGATCACTGAACAGAGTTATTTGTGTCATGTCTTCCAAAGAATGATAAATCCTGAATGAGATTTGGATTTATGGACAGACAATACCTTGTAAAAGGGCCTGTAAGACAGCATGTTGTCCTACTGAATAAAATGATCTTTTCAAAATCAAATAATAAGCACAATGGGAACACTATGGATATACACAAAAAGATACAGAAGGGGAAAGACAGAAAGAATGATATAGAATGTACTTGTGTATATATGTATCTCTTCAGATCAAATGTAAGGTCCTAAGGGGGAAAGGGCATTTGATCTATTGTCTTTGCATCTTCAGGATTTAGCACAGTGCCAGGTACACAGAAAGTGCTTAGCAAAAGCTTGTTGAATGAATCAGTGATTACCCATCATCAATAAGATTTAGCACAAGGTATTTGAGATATTTCTTCCTCTGGTAAGTAGGTTATGCTTAATTAGACAAGATAGTGGGATGAGACCAAAAATCATAGAGAAAACTGGGGCTGTGGTTAGGTTTGAAAGCCTAAGTGGAGGGAGAAATAGATCTAAAGCAAGATTGGTATTAGAACCATTAGTGGAACCAAAAATGGAACTTGAAGGAGAAAAAGAGGACAAGAAAAGGTACAAGAGCAAGAGTTAGTTCACTAGAGATTTTCTTGCTTCAACTGCTTCATTTACACAATTGTCATGATTGTAAATTTTGTTCCACTAAGCAAAAGGCCAATAATAAGCACATACACCAAAGACAGGGACAGGTAAGGAATACTAGTGAAGTCATCAGTGTTGTTCAATTGCTTCAGTCATGGGGTTTTCTCAGTCAAGATATTGGAGTGGTTGGCCATTTCCTTCTCCAGCTCATTTTAAAGGTGAAGAAATTGAAGCAAAAAGGGTGAAGTGACTTGCCCAGGGGCACACAGCTAGTAAGTGTCTGAGGCCAGATTTAAACTTGACAAGATGAGTTCCGGTCAGTTTGAATACATCACACCTAACACTGACCTACTCAAACAAGAATGATATAGCCAAGGAACCTGCAGAGGAATCCAGGCCAGTTCTGTTAACTAGTTCTGTAGGTCTAGGTAACTTCCACTTTCACATCCTACCAAACGTCTTCTGCTGTGTGATAACAGAAAACTTCAAAAATGTCAGCTCTTTAAATGCAGGAACAATAGCCTATATACAGGTTAATCTTTTAAGCTGACTAGCTCCGAGCTTGGCACATAGTAGGTACTCAAATATTTGTTGAATTCATATAAGATTAAAAAGATTCATTCGGATTACTTGAGATTGAAATATTTTGCAGCAAAAAATTAACATAATTAGAATAAACAGGCAAGCAGTAAATTGGGGGGATTGTTATATCCAATATCTTATATTTAGAGTCTAATATCATATAAATAATGTGTGTGTGTTTATGTGTGTGTGGGTGTGTGTGTATCACAGAAATAACTGAGACCAAAAGCCATTCCTCAAGAGATAGGTAATCAAAGGATGTGAACAAATAGATCTTAAAAGAAATGTACATTATCAATCATATGGAAAAATTGGTCCTTTTACAAATCAAAAGCACTCCAAGATTAAATTTCACACACAGTAAAATAACAATGATAACAAAATAAGAATAGTCAATTTTGTAGTGATTATGGAAAGACAGATACATTAATTAATCTGGTAAAGTTTCAAACTGATACAATCACTGGAAAACAAACTAGAACTGTGCTTAGAAAGAGATTAAAATATCCACACCTTTTGCCCCAGAGATCCTTCTGCTGGCCTACACCCCAATGAAGTCAAGGACAGAAATAAAAGACCAGCATACACCAAAGTATTTTATTCACAGCAAAACTTTTTGTGACAGGAAAGAACTGGAACAAAAGTATATACCTATCAACTGAGGAATAGCTAAGCCAACTGTGATACAAGAATGTAAGATAACTAAAATGAACTAGAATAAAAAGTCAGTATGAAGAACTCAGAAACATGGGAGGATTTATATGAATTGATGAAATTAAAAGAAGCACAATCAGGAAAACAATAACCTCAAAGATTAAAACATTGTAAATATAAGAACACTGAGAATATAACAATTAAAATACTGTTAAATTACAATGATCAAGCTAAGCCTCAAAGAACAGATCTGAAAATACACCTTCCTCCTTCCTTTTTTTCCAAGTGGAGAACTTATAGGTATGGAATGCCAAGTATGTTAGACAAAGTTGATATGACTGCTTTGCTGAACACCTTTTCCTTCTAAAAATCTTTTTATTGTATTTTTTTTTAAACAAGTAAATAGCTCTATGAGTAGATGAGGGGCAAAGGCCAATTCAAGAACTTTAGGTGATGTAAAGACAAATTATAACAATAAAATGCGAGAAATATGTGTTGAATGTATATAATCATTTAGGCCATCCTAGCAGACAGGAAGCACCTTCAGGACATATTATGTTCCACACAAAGTTTAGTAGGACACAAGATAAGTAAAAGCTTGATAAATGCTTGCTGAACTAAATTTGCTAATCTGTGATGATAAACATTGAGATGACAATTTGCACTTTGCCACTGGCCTTCAAGAACTTAAAATACTTCACAAATACAATAGGATACAATCAGATTCTACTAGGGTAAATATTTAGAATTTCTATTCTAGAGATCTAAGCACAAATTCCTTTTGCAGGCCACAAAAACTAACAGTATCTAATTCAAATTCAAATGAAAGCACAGGTTAAGTTCTAAGTAGAAACATAAAACCTTCATCAAGCAACAGGAAGTGGGGTGAAACCAAGATGGCAGAGTAGCAGCAAGCACTTTCTAGAGTGCTGCCCACAAGCACAGACAAGTACCTGTAAAAAATGACTCTAAACAAATTCTGGAGCTGCAGAATCCACAGAATGAAGGAGTTAAGCAAAACTGCAGCCCGGAACTTCACCAGAAAGTATCTATCACACCAAAAAGAGGGCAGGGCACAATATAGCGTGGGCCACTCAGGCATACACAGGATCTGAGTAGGCCTTGGGGAGACTGCATCTCTCACACCTGTGGTGGTTTCCAGACATCAGGACCCCGAAACACCAAAACAAATTGGAAGGTCAGTGGAAAAACCCTGTGGGACCAGTGAGGGAGACTGTAGTGGTCCGGTCCACCCCAGAGCGGGGTGTCCCGTGGCTCAGGCCCCCTCAGGAGGAAGCGGCGGAGGCAGAGGCAGGGGCAGGAAGCAGCGGAGGCAGAGACGGGGGTGGTGGCGGAGGCAGTGGTGGCCCGGCCGTGGCGGCCCAGGACTCCCCCAACAGCAGGCAGGATCTTCATTACTGAAAGTCTCTGCATAAACCACCTGAAGGAGCTGAGTCTGGGAGACGGCCCTGCCCCACCCGCTCCATTTCTGAAGGTCTCTGCATAAAGCCCCTGAGGGAACTGATCCTGGGAGGCGGCCGTGCCCCCACCCCAGCACCAGAACTAAAGCTCACATTGAATAGCAGCCACGCCTGCCGCGGAAAGCCCATTTGAATCTCAGACCCCAAGCACTAGCTGGGCAGATCTAGGCAGGGGTGGACTGAAATCTCAGAAGTCAAGGAACTGGCTGGGAAAATGCCTAGAAAAGGGAAGAAAAATAAGACTATAGAGAGTTTTTTTGAACAGATGCAAATGATCCCGACTTTCGGACCTGATGACGAGGACATATTCTTGCCATCAAGGAAAGACATGGAGGGCGGGGCCTCGGTACCCCAGACATCCCAGGGGGATGTTGTGTGGGCTCAGGCCTTGGAAGAGCTCAAAAAGATTTTGAAAAGCAAGTTAGACAGGTGGAGGAAAAACTAGGAAAAGAAATGAGAGAGATGCAAGAAAAGTATGAAAAACGGGTCAATACCTTGGTAAAAGAGACCCAAAAAAATGCTGAAGAAAATAACACCTTGAAGAATAGGCTCACTCAATTGGCAAAAGAGGTTCAAAAAGCCAATGAGGAGAAGAATGCTTTCAAAAGCAGAATTAGCCAAATGGAAAAAGAGGTTCAAAAGCGCACTGAAGATAATAGTTCTCTCAAAATTAGAATGGAACAGATGGAGTCTAATGACTTTCTGAGAAACCAAGAAATCACCAAACAAAACCAAAAGAATGAAAAAATGGAAGAGAATGTGAAATATCTCATGGGAAAAACAACTGACCTGGAAAATAGATCCAGGAGAGACAATTTAAAAATTATGGGGCTACCTGAAAGTCATGATCAAAAAAAGAGCCTAGATATCATCTTCCATGAAATTATCGAGGAAAACTGCCCTGACATTCTACAACCAGAGGGCAAAATAAGTATTGAAAGAATCCATCGATCACCACCTGAAAGAGATCCAAAAAGAGAAACTCCTAGGAATATTGTGGCCAAATTCCAGAACTCCCAGGTCAAGGAGAAAATCTTACAAGCAGCTAGAAAGAAACAATTCCAGTATTGTGGAAATAAAATCAGGATAACTCAAGATCTAGCAGCTTCTACATTAAGGGATCGAAGGGCGTGGAATAGGATATTCCAGAAGTCAAAGGAACTAGGACTCAAACCAAGAATCACCTACCCAGTAAAACTGAGTATAATACTTCAGGGGAAAATATGGTCTTTCAATGAAACAGAGGACTTTCAAACATTCTTGATGAAAAGACCAGAGCCGAAAAGAAAATTTGACTTTCAAACACAAGAATGAGAAGAAGCATGAAAAAGTAAACAGCAAAGAGAAGTCTTAAGGGACTTACCATAAGTGAACTGTTTACATTCCTACATGGAAAGACAATATTTGTAACTCTTAAAACTTTTCAGTATCTGGGTAGTTGGTGGGACCACACACACACGTATACACATGCATGCACACACACATACACACATGCACACACATACAGAGACAGAGAGTACAGAGTGAATTGAATAGGATGGGACCATAGCTTAAAAGAAATTAAGGTAAATGGTGAGAGAAAAATGTAGTGGCAGGAAAGAGGGTGAAATGGAATGGGGTAATTATATGTCATTTAAGAGGCAAGTAGGAGACTTTTTAGTGGAGGGTAAAAGAGGAGAGCTGAGAAAAAAAAAAAAACAAGTTTACCCTCATCACATTTGACTAAAGGAAGGAATAAAATGCACACTCATTTTGGTATAAAAATCTATCTTACAGTATAGGAAAGTGGGGGAGAAGGAGATAAGCAAGGCGGGAGGATAATGGAAGGGAGGGCAAAGGGAGGAGGGAGCAATTTGAAGTCAACACTCGGGGAGGGACAGGATCAAAAGACAGAAGAGAAACAATGAGGGGCAGGATAGGATGGAGGGTAATTCAGTTAGTCTTACACAACACGACTATCAGGGAAGTCATTTGCAAAACTACACAGATAGGGCCTATATTGAATTGCCTGGCTTCCCAAAGGCAATGGGTGGGGAGGGAGGGATGGGGAGAATTTGGAAATCAAAGTTTTAGGAACAACTGTTTAGTATTATTCTTGCAACTAGGAAATAAGAAATACAGTCAATGGGGAATAGAAAGTCATCTGGCCCTACAGGAGAAAAGAGAAGATGGGGACAAGAGAAGGGAGGGATGACAGAAGAGAGGGCAGATTGGAGATAGGGAAAATTAGATTGCTTGGTGTATTGGCGTGGGGGGAGGGGATAAAAGGGGAGAAAATTTGGAACCGAAAATTTTGTGAAAACGAATGTAAAAAGTTAAATAAATAAATAAATATTTTAAAAAAAAAAAAGAAAATCAAGTAAGAGAAGTAGAACAAAAATTGGGAAGAAAAATGAGAGTGATGCAAGATAATCAAGAAAAATAAGTCAATGGCTGGCTAAAGGAGACCCAAAAAAGCTGAAGAAAATAACGTTAAAAAATAGACTAACACAAATGGCAGAAGAGGCCCCAAAAGCCAATGAGGAGAACCATTCTTTAAAAAGCAGAATTAGTGAAATGGAAAAGGAGGTTCAAAAGCTCACTGAAGAAAAGAGCTCTTTAAAAATTACAATGGAGCAGATAGAAGCTAATTACTTAATGAGAAACAAAGGAATTACAAAACAAAACCAAAAAAATGAAAAAAGAGAAGACAATGTGAAATATTTCACTGAGAAAACAACTGATCTAGAAAACAGATCCAGGAGAGAAAATTTAAAAATTATGGGACTACCTGAAAACCATGATCAAAAAAAGGGTATGGATATCATCTTTCATGAAATTATCAAGGAAAACTGCCCTGATATTCTAGAACCTGAGGGTTAGATAAATATTGAAAGAATCCACCAATCACCTCCTGAAAGAGATCTGAAAAGAGAAACTCCTAGGAATAATGTAGCCAAATTCCAGAGTTCCCAGGTCAATGAGAAAATACTGCAAGTAGCCAGAAAGAAAAAGTTTGAGTATTGTGGAAATACAATCAAGAAAACACGGGATTTGGCAGCTTCTACACTAAGGGATTGAAGGGCTTAGAATATGGTATTTCAAAAGTCAAAGGAACTGGGATTAAAACCAAGAATCACCTACGCAGCAAAACTGAGTATAATACTTCCAGGGGAAAATTTAATGATATAGAGGACTTTCAAGTATTCGTGATGAAAAGGCCAGAACTTAATTGAAAATTTGTCTTTCAAACACAGGAATCAAGAGAAGCAAGAAACAGGAAAGAGAAAACATAAAGGACTTTCTAAAGTTGAACTGTTTATATTCCTACATTGAAAGATAATATTTGTAACACTTGTGACTTTTCTCAGTATTTGGGTAGTTGGAGGGATTACACACACATACACACACACACACACACACAAACACAGGGTGAGTTGAATAAGAAGGGATGATACCTAAAAAAATTAAATAAAATTGAGAGATGAGAGAGGAATATATTGGGAGGAGAAAGGGAAAAATTGAATGGGGTAAATTATCACGCATCCAGGAGGCAAGAAAAAGCTTCTTCAGTGGGGGAAAAAAAGGAAGAATGTGAGAGGGGAAAAGGGAAGCCTACTCTCTTCACATTTTACTTGAGGGAATGACATGCTCAATCAGTTTGGTATGAAAGTATATCTTGAACTAGAGAAGGGTAGGGAAGAAGGGGACAAGTGGGGTGAGGGGAAGGATAGAAGGGAGGGAAAATGGGAGAAGGGAGTAATCAGAAGTAAACACTTTTGGGGAGGAATAAGGTCAAAAGAGAAAACAGAATAAATGGGGGACAGGATAGGATGGAGGAAAATACAGTTAGTCTTACACAACCTGACTACTGTGGAAGTCTTCTGCAAAACTACACTTATACAACCTATACTGAATTGCCTGTCTTTTCAGTGGGGATGGGTGGGGAGGGCGGAAGGGAGTAAAGTTGGAATTCAAAGTATTAGGAATGAATGTTGAGAATTGTTTTTGCATACAATTTGGAAATAAGAAATACAGGTAATGGGGTATAGAAACCTATCTTTCCCTACAAGAAAAGAGAGAAGAAGGGGATACGGGAAGGGAGAGGTGTGATAGAAGGGAGGGTTTATTGAGGAAAGGGGCAGTCAGAATGCAAGACATTATGGGGTAGAAGGAGGGAAGAAACAGGGATTTGGAACTCAAATTTTGTGGAAATGAAAGTTGAAAACTAAAAATAAATAAACATTAAAAAAATAGACTAACCCAAATGGCAAAAGAGATTCAAAAAACCAATAAGGAAAGGAATGCCCTAAAAAAGCAGAATTGGCCAGATGGAAAAGGAAATCCAAAAGCTCACTGAAGAAAATAATTCCTTACTGATCAGAATGAAGGAGATGGAAGCTAATGACTTTATGAAAAATCAAGAAATTACAAAACAAAATCAAAGGAATGAAAAAATAGCAGACAACGTGAACTATCTCACTGGAAAAACAACTGACCTGGAAAACAGATCCAGGAGAGAAAATTTAAAAATTACGAGACTACCTGAAAGCCATGATCCAAAAAAAAGACATCATCTTCCACGAAATTATCAAGAAAACTGCCCTGATATTCTAGAAACAGAAGGTAAAATAAATGTTGAAAGAATCCACCAATCATCTCCTGAAAGAGATCTGAGAAGAAAAACTCCTTGGAATATTGTAGCCAAATTTCAGAGTTCCCAAGTCAAGGAGAAAATATTGCAAGCAGCCAGAAAGAAACAATTCAAGTACTATGGAAAAACAATCAGGAGAATAAAAGACCTAGCAGCTTCTACATTAAGGGATAGAAGGGCTTAGAATATGATATTACAGAAGTCAAAGGAACTAGGATTAAAACTAAGAATCACCTACCAAGAAAAACCAAGCATAGTATTTCAGAAGAAAAAATGGTCTTTCAATGAAATAGAGGACTTTCAAGTATTCTTGATGAAAAGACCAGAATTGAATAGAAAATCTGTCTTTCAAACATAAGAATCAAGAGAAGCATGATAAGGTAAACAGAAAAGAGAAATCATAAGGGACTTATCAAAGTTGAACTGTTTACATTCCTACATGGAAAGATACTATTAGTAACTCCTGAAACTTTTCTCAGTACTTTGGGAGTTGGAGGGATTATATACATATAGACAGAGGACACAGGATAAGTTGAATGTGAAGGGATAATATATAAAAAAATAAAATTAAGGGGTAAGAGGGGAATATATTGGGAGGAGAAAGGGAGAAATGGAATGGGGAAAATTATCTCAATAAAAGAGGCAAGATCAAAAGCTTTATCAGTGAAGGGGAAAGGGGGGAGGTGAGAGGGAAAAAGTGAAGCTTACTATCATCACATGGCTTAAGGAGGGAATAACAGGCACACTCAATTTGTTATGAAAATCTATCTTACACTACAGGAAAGTTGGGGAGAAAGGGATAAGTGGGATATAAGGGGGATGATAGGGAGAGCAAATGGGAGGAGGGGTAATTAGAAGCAAACACTTTTGAGGAGGAACAAGGTCAAAAGAGAGAATAGAATGGGGGGGATAGGACAGGATGGAGGGAAATATAGTTAGTCTTTCACAACATGACTTTTATGGAAGTCTTTTGTATAAGTACACATGTATAACCTACATTGAATTGCTTGTCTTCTCAGTGAGGATGGGCAGGGATGGAGGAAGGGAGAGAAGTTGGAACTCAAAGTTTTAAAAACGATGGTTAAAAATCATTTTTACATACAACTGGGAAGTAAGAAATTCAGGTAATGGGGTATAGAAATATATCTTGCCCTACAGGAAAATAGAGGAGATGGGGATAAGGGAAAGGAGGGGTGTATTAGAAGGGAGGGAAGATTTGGGGAAGGGGTAATCAGAATGCCTGATGTCTTGGGGTGGGGGGAGGGGAAAGATGGGGAGAAAATTTGGAGCTCAAAATCTTATGGAACCTAAAAATAAATTATTTTTTTTAAAAATATAAGTAAGAAAGAAAGAGAAAGTCCCTTAGTAAATAAAAACAATTCAAACATTAAGAGCAATCAATCACAGCCCCAAGATACAGGAAAAATTTAAGACAAATTCGGCTTGAATTTTCCCAGTGCAAATGAGGGGAAAAAATCAGTATATGGCACTGTAATGATAACTGGCAGAAAACTACTGTTCAACTGCAGCATGGAGGAAATCAAGCCCAGTAAGATATAAGATCTGAGGATAATCACTTGGGTGGTGGCAGAAGAATAAAAGACCATTAGAGCTATGCATAACATACTATATTTAATCACCCAGAAAAAGGTAGAGAAGATCATTGCAACCAGATAAACTTGATGTGAAACTGAGAAGCCTATGAAATTCTAGATAGAATTGTATACAGCATATATACCTACTAAGCATTTAGTAGTCAAAGAATTTGTCACTTTCCTGATTTTTATACTTTGATACTAATACCTTAATGCCAAATCAGACTCATTTCTTTCCACCAAGAGTAACTAGAGAAAATTGGGGTTTCCTTCCTGAGTGCTATGCATATTTGATAACACAGCACAATTTTCACTTATTGGCTCGCAAAGAATGAATGAAAAGCCTTCAGTGCTTTCCATATGTCAGGGTCATTGCTTCATGCTTGAGAATACAAAAAACAAAAATTAAAGTTATCTGTCCTCAAGAAGTCTATCTGGACAGTTTTATTTCTTTTGAATCAGCCTTTTCCTTAGACAGCATTTTTATGTACCTCTAAGTGTGCCATAAGTTAGCCAATCTTTCTTTCTTTCTTATTATATTATTTCTTCTTAGCATTCTTTTCTTTTTAAATTTTCAGCATCCCTTCAATTTCCAATACTTTGCCACTATAAAAAAACTGCTATAAATATTTTTACACATATAGATCCTTTTCCTTTTTTTATCTCTTTAGGATATGGATCTAGTAGTGGTATTGCTGAGTCAAACAGCATGGACAGTTTTATAGCCCTTTGGGCATAGTTCTAAATTGTTCTCCAGAATGGTGGGATCAGTCTACCACTCCAACAAAAGTTCATCAGTGTACCAATTTTTCCCCTCATCTAGCATTTGTCATTTCTGATAGGTATGAGATAGTATCTCAGAATTCTTTTACTTTTCATTTCACTAATCAATAGTGATTTAAATTATTTTTCATATAACTATAGATAGCTTTGATATCTTCTTATGAAAACTGCCTGTTTATATTCTTTGACCATTTATCAACTGGGGAATGGTCTTATTTTCATAAGCTTGCCTCAATGCTATACTCAGCATATATTTCAAAAATGAGGCCTTTATCAAAGAAACTTACTGTAAAAATTTCTGATATTACTTCATTAATAAGGTGCTTTTTAGTAAAATGTAGTTTCCCTGATTATCTCTTTTAAGTAGATCTACTTTGGTTTTCCTTTGTCTGGTATCAAGATTGTTATCCTTGCCTTTTTTACTGCAGTTTCTTCTGTCTTTGAACCAATTCCATTGTGAAAGCTCTTCCTTGTATGCCTCTTTTACATGAGAAAACATTCCCCATTCTGTCTCTCTCTTCTCCCTTCTCATAATGCATCCCTCTTTCTTAACCCTTCATTTGCGGGGGAGGGGATACTAATCATTCTAACATAATTGATTCACATCCATACCCTATAACTATGTAAACTTCTTTTAACTGCCCTAATGATAATAATAAAGATCCTAGAATTTACATATATCATCTTACAGAATGTAATCATTTGAGCTTTATTGAGTATCTTGTCATTATTCTTTTATGTTTACCTTTTTATGCCTCTCCAGTCTTATGTTTCAATGTCAAATTTTGTATTTAGCTCTGGTCTTTGCATCAGAAACGCTTGGAAGTCCTCCATGTAACTAAATATTCATTTTGCCTCTGAAGGAATACACTCAGTTTTGTTGGGGAGGTGCCTCTTGGTCATAATCCTAGATCCTTCACCCTCTAGAACAGCATATCTCAAGTCCTCCACTCGTTTAATGTGGAAACTACTAAATCTTACGTGACTCTGACTAGTTCCACATCATTCAAATTGTTTGTTTCTGGCTGCTTGAAGTATTTTCTCTTTGACCTGAGTGCTCTGGAATTTGGCTACAATCTTCCTGGGAATTTTCATTTTGGGATCTCTTTCATGAAATGACTGGTGGATTCTTTTAATTTCTATTTTACCCTATGGGGCAGCTAGGTCATACAGTGGATACAGCACTAGTGCGGGAGTTAGGAGGACCTGAGTTTAAATCTCACCTCAGACATTTGGCACTCACTAGCTGTGTCACCTTGGGCAAGTCATTTAACCCCAATTGCCTCATTCTGGGTCATCTCCAGTCATCCTGATGAATATCTGGTCACTAGATTCAGATGGCTCTGGAGAAGAAGTGAGGCTGGTGACCTGCACAGCCCTCCATCACTCAAAACAAAGTCAAGTTCAAGTCATGCCATCATCTCTCTGATGGCATGGTCTTCTTTGGCAACGAAGGACAAACATACACACACATACACACACACACACACACACACACACATTTTACTCTGTGGTTCTAGGATATCAAGGTACTTTTCCTTGATAATTTCTTAAAATATGATGTTTAGGCTCCTTCTTTGATCATGGATTTCAGGTTAACTCAATAATTCTTAAATTAACTCTCTCTGATTTATCAGGTCAGTTGTTTTTATAATAAAATATTTTGCATTTTCTTCTATTTTTTCATGATTTTGAGTTGGTTTTATTTTTTCTTCATGTCTCATGGAATTATCAGCTTCCACCTGCACAACTGTAATTTTAAGGAATTATTTTCTTCAATGAGCATTTAGGGTTAGAGTAACTCCATTTTCATTTGGCCACTGGAGCTTTTAAGGAGTTCTCTTCAGTGGATATTTGTGCGTCTTCCACCATTAGGCCAATTCTTGTTTTTAGGGTATTATCTTCTACGGTATTTTTTTCTCTTTTACCAATGTACTATTTCTCTTTCCATGATTTTCTTGCATCACTCATTTCTTTTTCCAATTTTTCTCTACTACTCTTACCTCTTTGAATCTTCCAGGAATTCTTGTTGGGCTTGGTTCCAATTAGCATTTTCCTTTGAAGCTTTTTTGGGGGTAACTGTTTTCACTGTGTTGTCTTCTTCTGAGTTAATGTCATCTTCCCTACCACTTAGTAGCTTTTTATGATCAAATTTTTTTCTGTTGTTTGCTCATTTTTCCAGGCTATTTCTTCACTTTGAACTTCACATTAAAGTTGGACTCTACTCACTTGGGTGTGGGGTGGCACTGTCCCAAGCATCAGGCTTTTTCATGCTGTTTTTTCAAAGCTAATTCTAGGGACATCTTGGGACCATCTCCTTTGTAATGAGGTGTGGTGCTGGGAGAGGTGTGGTCATTGCTCTCCTGGTCTGTGCTCTAGTCTTAACCCAGGAAGGGCCTCTGTTCCCCTGCAGCTACAAACACTAGTGTTCTCTTTGCTTGAGAACTGTGAGTAGGGTCCCTGCTCCTTTGTAACTAACTCTTACATTTCTCTCCTCCATGGAACTCTGATCCAGAACTTCATATGAGGAAAAGAATTGCCGATAAGTTCCAGTTCTACTCAATGTCAGCGAAGGTTCGCTACAATCACTTTCTGACCAGTTGTCCAATCTCCTTGCCATATCTGGACAAAGAGATCCTGAAGATACTGCTGTGGTCACTATAACTGTCACTGCATGCATGGGCTCCAGAACAGGCTTCTGAGAGGATGCAGACTTCTCCTGATGACCTCTTAAGTTTTCTTAGATCAGAAAAATGTTTCACCCCAACCATTTGTTGGTTCTTCTTTTCCAAAATTTAATTTGAAGTGTTATTTTAATGTTGTTTAAAAAAGAATATTGGGAGAATTCAGCTGGTTGGCTGTCCCTAATCCACCATATCACCTCCACCCTAACCTTTCTTGAAAAGGGTGGTCTATACATGATTTAATGTTTTCCTTGAAGACCCACAATGTTGATTATGAATGTCAATTACCTTCCCATGTTATAGACAAAGATTCAGTAGTTGGCATGGGCCATAACATTAAATGGTTGCTGACCAAAGCAGTGGTCTAAAAACTGCTTTCTTAAAAAATTTCTGATATTACCTCATTGTTTGGCTATTGGATTTCTTTCTAATAAAAGCAGAATTAATGCCTGTGTCCCATGCAGCTGTAGAAGAGCGCTTTCTTTCTACAATATTACTGATTCAAAGGCTGTAGCAATTTTCCCCCTAGAAAATCACCACTTAGTTCTGTTGCTATCTATGTCTTTTGGGACACATGCAATAACTTTGAAAACTGTAATACAATGAAAACCCTGAGTGACTCAGTTACCAAAGGCTTTCTTTCATGAGCATAGGGATTAATTATTGCTTGATCTCCCACAAAATTTACCTGTAAAAACTGATGTTACTTTTCAATGTATTTGTTTTTTGACAAGTCACATTATTGCTAATATGACAGAGCTCATTATGAGCTACTGGATTTTGCTGTTGTCTTTTAAAGATATCGTGGATTTAGCACTGAAATCACAATTGAGAATTGACAAAACCATTACTCCAAACTAAGTCAACCTCCACATCCAGAGCCCTTACCACTATGCTAAGCTGAGATTGATTTGTCATTCATATTCCAAGCAAAAAGAATGACCACAAAATTATTTTCACACATATATGAATGTTTTAAACTAGAAAGTTTTCATAAACTTTCATGGATTTTGTTATTATTTTAAGGAGATAATTTATCTTGATTGATCTGACCAAAACACGTAATAAAAGTGTCGGAAAAGTTATTTAACTAAAAAAATCAACAGAAATATTCAAACTTCAAGAATCTACAAAGGGAAAGACACCTTTTATTTTCTGTTGCTTTGACTGGTTCACAAGAGTTCAACTCTTTGTCCAAAGACTAGAGAATCAGATATAGTATTTTCTCTAGGTGATACTGATATAAAAACAACTTGAAAATTGAAAGACTTAAATAGAAAGATGAAGATTTCTTCATTACATTGTAGGTACTATTGACAAAAAAAAAACCCACAACATTTTTCCTAACCATTTAAGAAGTTTCCTTTGATTCACATTTGTTTTTAAATGGATTTAAAAAATAAGATTTCCATAAGGAATTCTGTAAGTTATAAGGCCCCTGAGATCATGTAAAGAAAAGTATATTGGGGGCAGAGCCAAGATGGTGGAGTAGAAGGACATATCTCTAGAAGCTCTCCTCCCACAGTCCATAAAATAACTGTAAAAAATGACTCTAAACAAATTCTAGAGCAGCAGAAGCCAAAAAACAACAGAGTGAAAGACATTTCTAGCCCAAGGGAGCCTGGAAGGCTGACAGGAAAAGGTCTATCACACCAGGCATGGAGCAGAGAACAGCACAGAGTGGTCCACATCACAGTAAGGACCTGGAGCGGGCTTCAAGGTGCCACCAGCAGCAGCTGCAGGTCCCAGGTTCCTCAACTCACAAATGCCAAAGACAGTTTCAGAGGTCAGTGAGAAAGCTCTTTAACTTGGATGACAACAGAACTCAGCAGTGTAGCACCTGCCCCAGGCAGCTGCAGCTTCCATTGTTGCAGCCCTGGCCAAGCCCCTGGGGGAACTGAACAGCTGATCTGAATCTCAGCCCTGAGTGGCTGTCCTGGGGTAAGGAGGAGTGCTGGCATGGAGGAGTAGGTGAAGGCTCTGGAGAGGGAATCCTGCTCACAGACCAGAGTGCAGGCCAGGAGAGGAATAAACTCCTCTCACTTGATTCTGCCCTCTTGGAGGAACTGAGACCTTACATGTCCCTGGAGTATATCCTCTCCTTTACAAACAACTCAAAAGTCAAGTAACTGGCTGGGAAGATGCCCAAGAGGGGAAAAAAGTAAGACAATAGGTTACTTTCTTGGTGAGTAGGTATTTTCTTCTATCCTTTCTGATGAGGAGGGGCAATGCATGCCATCAGAGGAAGACCTAGGGGGGCAGGGTCAGGGCTTCTGCACCCAAAACCTCCAAAGTGTTTGTGTAGTGGTCTCAGGTCATGGAGGAGCTCAAAAAGGATTTTGAAAATCAAGTAAGAGAGGTAGAGAAAAGGTTGGGAGGAGAATTTAGAGCAATGCAAGAAAATCATGAAAAGTGGGTCAACATCTTGCTAAAGTAGACCCAAAAATGCTGAAGAAATTAACACCTTTAAAAATAGACTAACTCAAATGACAAAAGAGGCCCAAAAAGTCAATGAGGAGAATGTTCTAAAGAGCAGAATTAGTCAAATAGAAAAGGAGGTTCCAAAGCTCACTGAAGAAAATAGTTCTTTAAAAATTAGAATGGAGCAGAAAGAAGCTACTGACTTTATGAGAAACCAAGAAATTACAAAACAAAGCCAAAAGAATGAAAAAACAGAAAACAATGTGAAATATCTCACTGGGAAAACAACTGACCTGGAAAATAAATCCAGGAGAGACAATTTAAAAATTATGGGACTACCTGAAAGCCATGATCAAAAAAAGAGCCTACATATCATCCTTCATGAAATTATCAAGGAAAACTGCCCTGATATTGTAGAACCAGACAGTAAAATAAATATTGAAAGAATTCATTGATCACCTCCTGAAAGAGATCTGAGAAGAAAAACTCCTTGGAATATTGTAGTCAAATTCCAAAGTTCTCAGGTCAAAGAGAAAATATCAAGCAGCCAGAAAGAAACAATTCAAGTATTCTGGAAATACAATCAGGATAACACAGGATCTGGCAGCTTCTACATTAAGGGATCGAAGAGCTTGGAATGTGATATTCCAGAATTCAAAGGAACTAGGACTAAAACCAAGAATCATCCACCCAGAAAAACGAAGTATAATAATACCTGAAGGGGAAAAAAGTAGTCATTCAATGAAATAGAGGACTTACAAGCATTTTTGATGAAAAGACCAGAGCTAAATAGAAAATTTGACTTTCAAACACAAGAATCAAGAGAAGTATGAAAAGGTAAACAGGAAATAGAAATCATAAGAGACTTACTAAAGCCGAATTGTTTACATTCCTACATGGAAAGATCATATTTGTAACTCTTGAAACTTTTCTCAGTATTTGGGTAGTTGGAGGGATTATACACACATATATATATAGACAGAGGGCACAGGGTGAGTTGCATAGGAAGGGATGATATCTAAATAAATAAAATTAAGGGGTGAGAAAGGAATATATTGGGAGGAGAAAGGGAGAAATGGAATGGGGAAAATTATTTCTCATAAAAAAGGCAAGAAAAAGCTTTTTCAATGCACAGGAAAAGGTGGAGGTGAGAGGGTAAAAGTAAAGCTTACTCTCATCACATTTAGCTTAAGGAAGGAATAACATACACACTTAATTTGGTATGAAAATCTATCTTGTACTACAGGAAAGTAGGGGAGAAGGGGATAAGTGGGGTTTGGGGGAATGTTAAAAGGGAGGGCAAATGAGAAGAAGGGGGTAATTAGTAGTAAACACTTTTGGGGAGGGATAAGATCGAAAGAGAGAATAGAATAAATGGAGGGCAAGATAGGATGGAGGGAAGTATAGTTAGTCTCACACAACATGAGTATTATGGAAGTCTTTTGTAAAACTCCACATATATAGCCTATACTGAATTGCTTGCCTTCTCAGTGGTGATGGGTGGGGAAGGAGGAAGGGAGAGAAGTTAGAACTCAAAGTTTTAGGAATAAATGTTGAAAATTGTTTTTGGATGCAACTCTGAAATAAGAAATACAGTTAATGGAGTATAGAAATTTATCTTGCTCTACAAGAAAAGAGAGAAGAAGGGGATAATGCAAGGGAGGGAGTGTAATAGAAGGAAGGATAGATTGGGGGAAGGGGTAATCAGAATGCACTATGTCTTGTGGTGGGGGGAGGGGAGAGATGGGGAGAAAATTTGAACCTCAAAATCTTGTGGAAATGTATGTTGAAAACTAAAAATAAATAAATAAATTGGAAAAAATTTAAAAAGAAAGGTAATATTAGTCATATTATTCCTTTGTCACTGTTTGTATAGGTCTAAAGGCAAAAATGTGTTCTATACAAAGCATGTTCTCTCCATCTAATGTTATTTCTATGGCCACATGTTATCTCATACTTAGAACTCAAATCACTGGAACATCAAATAAAGCAAGTGAGATTTCAGGATTCTTAAAGGATTTAGAAAGGTGTTAAAAGTACAAAGCACAAACCTGTTAACTTCAAGAAAAAAAGTCTTTGGGCTCTCTTTTTGGACATAAAAATTATAATTTAATTTATTAATTAAACAGTATAAAAGATATATAACTGGATTAAGATAACTGAGGACATCTAAACCTAATTCTCCTCAAGTCTCAGTTAACCAGAATGAAAATAAAGAAGTGCAGGCAATACAAAACAATGAATAATCCAAAATAATCAAGCGTATTTGTTTGAATCATGAGTCTGACACCTAAAACAATGAATCAAAGAGGCAAATACGAATAGTACTATCAGCTACTTTAAAGAGATTTAAATAACAAAATCAATTTCACAGTCATTTCAACTGGATGAAAAGAAATCAGCCTGTTTTCTGATGATATGATGGATTACTTAAAAAACCCTAGAGGATTCAAAAGGAGAGAGGTGTAGTCACTGTTCTCTTAGCCTGTGCTATGGTCTGTGAGAAACCACAAGCACTCTTTTGTGCCCTGGAACTGTGACCAAGGTCCTTGCTCCCTTGTAGCCACAAGCTCTGATGTGCTAGTACTTCACCTCATCCTGGTGACCCCAGACTTCAACCCTAAACCACATAGAGTCCTGCACCCAGTGACTTTGAAGGGTTTTCTAATGTCCTTGCTCCCAGCTATTCAGTTCCCTTACCATATGTGAACTGGGAGCTCCAGAAACTACTGCTGCCACTGCTACTGTGGCAGATTCAGTCACCCCAAGGCATGCATTTGGTTTGCTGAAATGTGTCTTGAGCTAGTATTAGCCTGCTTTAGAGTGAACTCCACCCTCACACCCATAGGACAGATATTTCCTGCAGACCTTTTAGGTTATTTTGGACTGGAGAACTGTTTCATCCTGTCCTTTTGAGGGTTCTGCTGCTCCAGAGTTCATTTTGAGACTATTTTAAAAAAAGGCAAGTCCCTGCCTTTTTTGTGCAATCTTGGCTCCATCCTCATCCCTCTTTGTGACCTCATTTGGGGTTTTCTTGGTAAAGACACTTGAATAGTTTGTCATTTCCTTTTCCAGTTTATTTTATACATGAGGAAACTAAGGAAACCGGAAGAAGTAACTTGCCCAGGGTCACAAAGCTAGCAAGTGGCTGAGGTGGGATTTAAACTCAGGTCTTCCTGACTCCAGGCCCAGTCTTCTCTCCACTGCAACACCTAGCTGTAGTTGATAATATAAGACTGAAACTGACAGTCTAGAGATGGATATGTGTGTGAATAATCTTTATTTTTATAACATAAACATACACATATGCTATAAGAATAAGAAAAATAATTAAACTGAAGGGAACTAACTGAGAGAAAAGAGAACACAGTACTAAAAGAGTCCAGGAAAAAAATAAGAAGGCTGAGGTGGATGCCCTAGAGGATAACCAGAGTTACACATAACACATGGTTATTGGTCTATGAAATTAGACCAAAAGAGAACAATCCGAATTTAGGAGGAGAAACAATAGAGGAAACCACTAAGAAAGTCCAGAAAGTACACAAATCCAGGGCAGGCTGCGGAAGGACAAGAGTTACTGTAAGTTCTAGGATAAAAGAAGAAAGCTCAGAATCATGTAACAGTAGTATGACTCCAACTCCTGAAGCAGAGTCGGGTCTCAGTTCCATCTTCTAGCTGATTCTGAAGTCTGCAGAGGAATAATCAGGGAGCCCCTGGTTCTGTCAGTAAGAATCAGCAGGGCTTCCCACCTGGCTCATAGTGGGTGTGTTAAGTAGCAGTGCCATTATTCAACTCCAGCCCTAGGTCAAAAACTTGCAAACCACAGACTTGGGCCAAGAGAGAAGTAATCAAACTTTAACTTGCATTCAACCACTTTGGAGAATGAGAAAAGCTTGCAGGTCCCCAGCATGAGTTGTCTCTGGGATTCTAAAACAATATAATATTCAATACTCCAAGAAACCATAACAGGACCAGCCCAGATCTTCCCTCCAGAAGTACAAGGATTCTGGCCCTAATATCTGCTAACCTGAAAACTTGGTTAGAGAAAAGGCAACAGGCTAAATGCATACATTTTATGATTTAATTAATTAAACAATTAATTCCCTATTAAAGAAAACGGTAACATAATGCATTATGGAGCCAGAAATGTTCTGGCTGCCTCAGTACAGAAACTGACTGCCTTAAGTACATTTTGCCATGAGAAAGGCGTTCTCTTAGATAGACACATTGTAAATGAAGTGGCGTCAATTGGGTTTAAACATTGCAGGCTATGGGCATCTTCCTTCCCTAGCATACCTTTGTGATTTAAGATAAGGAAAAAGTTCCATCACCCAGATTAAGGACATCCTGTCCTAAGCAGGCCTTTGAAGTTGTGGTATATTAACGGAGTTGACAAAGCTGAAGTTATAACCCAGGCCTTATCACTAAGATGCCAGAAGAAGGGTCTGAAGTCCCATTTGCTTGACAAAAGGCATCCTCTAAACAAAGGAGACTTATTAGGTCCAGGCTCTTCTTAATTCAAACTTTGGCCCTTATTAAAGTCTAAAATTTATGTTAATTTTATCATTCCCTCCTTTTGGTCAAAGGCAAGCTGAAGGCTTCGCCTGTAGACCAACAAAGAAATGGAAAACTAAATCTTCATTGTATGTCTTGGGAAAGCTGTCTCTGTCTGATGTCATCTTCTTCAGACCCTTTCAAACTTGGAGGGCACGGTTCACTCAGGAGCAGGGATGATGGAAGTGACAGATGGATCCAAGAGTCTATACAGAAAACCTGACAGGGTCTCCCAGAAAACATATGATTTGATAGTTGAAATGCAACAATATAACACAGTTAACATGGCTAAAGGCACTTAGCAGTAGTTCGGTTTCCCAGCCACACAGGACTAGGTTCAAACAACACCATGAAGTTTTTTTTTTTTTAGTTCACAAAATTGCATTTTTACATTAAGTCAGGTACAATTAAACTTAGATGGCTCACAACAGATTAACTTTGAAATAAGAGAGATTTACATGTCACCAATATAAAACAAGAAAACCTGAACATGAACCATACAAATAAATGTAATCGTTAAGTAACATTAAGTTCCTGATATCTCAGCAATCCATGCTTGATTTTCATTCAAACATCACTTTTTTGAATCCCAGATGTCTCATGTAGCTATCTGATATCTAGATATCTTTTCTTTGACAATAGGTTTTATTCTTGGGATAGTTTAAAAAGAGAATTTTGCTTTTCTGATTTACATCTAGAAGTTCCCAGATAATTCTGACAATATAAATTAGTACAATTACTTAAAATTTGTTCTCCATTTTTGAAATTTCAGAAAATTTCAGTTTATCTTATTTGCTGTTTCTGTTTTTACCTAAATCTTCTACCTGGAATAAGAATCTTTAATTTACCACTATCCTACAATTTGTGTGCAAAATCCAAATTTGAGATCTTCTAAACAAAAGCATGATAAATTTTAGAAGCCAATCATATACTCCTGTATATAATTCTTAGAAGAATCAGTCTGATCCTGTTATTTTTCCTCAAAATTTGCTACTGCATTTAATTAGGCATCTATCACATTACATCTTTGTCTTACTACCTGATCTAATCATTTCCTGTTATCTCTATATTATATTTATTTATTGTCCAGGAATATAGGTTAAAGTTGTAAGCTATTCATTCCTGCACCCCATTATATTAACTCAGAGATGCTCCAATTTCCATTTATTATTTGATAGATTTAGTGTTGTACCTTCAGAATTTCTTGATTATAAAGATTTGCTATAAAAGAAAAGGAGGGACAATGTTAATATTTTAATAGAAGGAAAAGATTTCCTTAGTTCTGGTTGATTCCAGGAATAAGCCATTATCTGACATGTAATCATGAGGTTACCAGGTGCTGAAAGCAGGGCTTAGAGGTAATCAGGTGGGGGATTTCCTTTCTCAGAAAGGAAATAGCACATTTGGGAAATAAAGGTAGGAATATCCTACCTAGGCCGTGTCCAAGGTCATCTTCAAAACCTTTCCAATCATTCACCGTTAGCCTGCAACACATGTCAATTGGCTTTATGATAACTTAGACAACTATTCCTGTAATCAGAGCTTCAAACAATAGTAAATTGCAGTCCCAGTCCTATATAGCAAATATTGGCTGGTATCCCTCAGATAAAATGCTTCCTCACACTTTAAACCATCTGAAGCTGACACAAAAGTGTCCAAAACAACTATCTAGGAGCAGGAGGGGTTTAGATCACCCATATTTATTCCCAAATCTTACCTGCCTTTCATAGTTTCAATCAGAACTTAATGTAGCTTTCGGAATCTCTCAATCCTATTCCTCCACTTGCTTTTGCGTTTTAACCATAAGACAGGATAGCTCCTAAGTTACTACTTTTTACTGGCATAACCGTACTGGAATCTCGTTCCAGATTAAACAAAGCAAAGAGGTTAATGACTAAATTTATAGTTTGATGTAATTATGTCTTTGTTTCAGAAATTGTTATTCTTCTCTAATTATACTCACTCAGGAAGAATGAGATACTTCAGGAATTAAATCTCTTTGATATAATAAATTCAAAAGCAAACTTTAACTCTGACTTAGGCCACAGAATAACTACAAATTCAGATCACACAGCAAGATCTCTTCAGCTTTACAGCTTAATTTAACAGTAAATTATTTTTGAAATTTTAGGAGGCCTTCAAAGAATCACACATAATTTTTCAAAACATTTCTTCTAAAAGTCTTTCCCTTTTTTTAAAAAAAAAACAGTTTAAAATTTACTCTGATGTTCACTAAACTTTTACGAAGAAAACTAGTTGGAAACTTTTAAAATGCTTGATATCTCTTTCTTTTCTTAAGCAAAAATAAACCTTTAAAACTGGAATTCATTAAAGCTGAATTGTTACAAAAATGTTCTTAAGTAATATGAATTTCCAAAATATTATAACAAACTGAATTCTTAATTACTGCAGTATTCTTAGATATAAGTGACTGACACAGAAAAACACTGTTGTTTTTTAAAATTCTTTTAAACAATGGGAACATCTTAAGGTGAATCTTAAGTAGTTTACATAAATTTCTGCACATGTTCTAATTTTAGGTAAATATAATATTAGATTTCCCAGCAAGATTACACAAAAGCTTCACATGTTTTGCTGATCACTTGTTATTGAACACAGAAATTTGCTATGGAAGGAAAAAGCAGGGACATGTGACATAACAAATATGAGAGGATAAAACATCCTTTACTCTGTTTGAATTCAGATAGGAGTGAAATTCTCCAATGATGCAGTATCTGTTTCATAGCCAGACTCAGGAACAGTCAGGTAAGAAACATTCCTTTTTAAAGCAACACAATAGGGAAACTGAGCCAGGGGGATCCCATCCTAGGTTGAGTCTAGAATTGTCCCCTCGGTGTTTCCTTTCCAGATACAAACTTCACCTGTTAACAGTACAGGGTCACGTTCCCTCTGAGTAGCTTGTGGCATTTGTCTCACATACTGATTTAATGCAGATAACTATACCCAAATTCAAACTCAAAACAAAAATAGTTAACGGTCCCAAATCCAAATGCCTTTTACCTTAAACAGCAAGTTTCACTAATCACAGCTTAGCGTCAGATAACAGTTATTTCCACTCTTATGGAATTACAATAAGCAATAAAGATTTACCAGGAAACACACACACATAAGGAATTCCATTTAACATCTTCCCTTCTCAAATTTAAAACTTGTCCTGATGTAAAAGCCAATTATTAAAAATTCTCTCTATCTATTACAAATTCTGTGCGAGTAATATTCATTGTTTAGAATTTGCATTAACCAACCAAATTCCTTTATTAGGACTGATGATCTTACCCACAGGAATGGGAAGACTGTTTTGAATGAACAGAGGGAGTCTAAATAAAGTTTTCACTCCATTCCCTCCTTTCCATACATAGGAATCACTTAACAATGTTGGGTTTCAACATTCAAACATTAATCCCAAATCACTTAGTTAACAATCCTACAACTTCATAGAAGATAGCCAAATTGTTTAACTTTAATTTTTTTAACAGACAAGAGTGAAAATACCTGGTTTTTTACATGGCAATTACAAAACATTATAAGACAGGGTTAGCAGGACTGATAAACTAACACAACTGGTGTTATACAATTTATCCAACATCTTTTAGATTCAACAAAATTCAGATTTAAAAAATGCTTTGTCTTTACAATCTAAGAGAAATTAAGAAATACAATCCTAGAAATATAGTTTTAACACAACAATAACTGCAGATGGCATAATTTGCATTTCCAGAAATTATTGATCTTATTACTTTTAGCAATTAAAACCACTTCAAAGTTAACAATTACATTAGAGAGATAATAATACTGTGACATATACCAGTCATTATGTCAAGCATTTTACAATCATTTTATCATTTCGATCCCATAACAACTGTCATAATTATTCTTACTTTTACAAATCAGAAAACGAGTCAAAGATAAAATACTTTTTGCAACTGGAACAGAGAAGTGAAGCTTACCAAGAGCAGAGAAACTAATGTCCCAGCGGTGATTTTTGTAGGCAGAACTTAGCGAATGCTTGAAACAGGCCTGATTCTTCCACCTCCCCCAACCCCCACAGCAGAATTTACTGAGCCCCTAAGGCGATATGCAGCTGCTGGGGCAGGGTGGGCGGGATGTCTAGGACCTAGGTGGCATTTCCAAGTTTTACCTAGAAAGGTGGGCTGCCCACGATCTTAGGAGTTATTTCAAATGATCAGTTTCCGAAATGTTTTATGATTAATTTCACAACATACAAATCTGCTAAAATGATTTTTCCTAAGATGATCTACCTTTCCATTGTAATTCCAGGTTGGCCAGACCGGAATGACAAGGAAAAGTCTCAAAGTTTTGTTTGTCTATTTCCCTAGTTGCAGCCCTTGAAGTCCGGCTGCTTGCACTTAAATCTTACAAGATAACAGACTCATTCACAGCACGCATTATACGGACAGGGACATACACAGACAGACAAATTGACAAGAGGACAAATACAAACGGAGCTCACATAAAAACAACCCAGACAGAGAAGACAATTAGAAGCTTGCTAGAAATCCCTATCATGAATTGGCTCTCATCATTCTGAGGAAAGGGGGTTGCAAGAATCCAAGATCTGATAATAAAGGGGAATCCTGCAGCCTTTGCTCAGAGCACTCCTGTGGTCATTGGAGGGGTGGGGAGCCTTGGTGCCCCAAAGTTTCTGAGTATCTTAAAGAAACAGGCCCCAAGGGAATAGGTTCAGGCCTCTAGTTCTTAGGTGGATTGTAACTGTCCTCTTCAAGACCAGAGTCCTTAAAGGAAAGCCGGGATGGGGAATGGGGAGGAGGGAGGCAACAGAGGCTTGAACAGAGGCTGCCTTCTTCAGGTCTAAGGTAGGGGAAGGCTAGGGGGAAAGATTGCATCTAGGTGCCATCAGTTTCCCCACATCAGAGGCTTTCAAGAGGAGAGGGAGGGAGAAAAGAGGTGAGGAATAGGGTAGAGGGAGGGAAGGAAAGGACAGACTGGAGCCCTTGAAGAAGAAAGGATTTTTGCCAGGACACGGCTAGGTGCTGAAGCAGCTCCCAGCCTTACAGGGAAGAGGCTTCCTGTCTTTTGTTCTCTCTCAACCAAGTCAGCAAGCCTAAGATGAAACGTTCTCGCTGCTGGCTAGTTGTTTTGTTGGCCTTTAAACTTAGTCTGGTTGTAAGATAAAGTAACTTTGACCGGTCCAAAAGAGCCCTGTGGTGGCCAACATAATTTAGGGCTATCTGTAGTTGATGGACACTAGTGCTAGCAATTCCTGTACTAAGTTTCCTGAGATCGATCACCAGAGGAGACCCAAGCATACAGAGTGATTTAACGCCACTTGGTCTCTGGTCCCCAGAGTTTCCTTTAAAGGGAATTTAAAGTGAGAGTTCTTTGGAAGCTGGGAATGGAAGGACTTACCCCGACCCCGTCAAGGCACAGGACTCTAGGAAAAACGGTTCCTATTGGCGCCAGAGTCCTGGCGTTGGCGAGATGAGGAAATGTCCATCCTGTTCCTCAGTTCCAATCCACGTTTGGGCGCCATAACTGTTAACCTGAAAACTTGGTTAGAGAAAAGGCAACAGGGTAAATGCATACATTTTATCATTTAATTCATTAATCGATTCCCTATTAAAGAAAATGGTAGCATAATGCATTATGGAGCCAGGAAAATGTTCTGGCTACCCAGTACAGAAAATCTTCTTGCTTATATACATTTTGTCATGAGAAAGGAGTTCTCTTAGATAAACACATTGTAAACAAAGTGGCGTCAACTGGGTTTAAACATTGCAGGCTATGAGCATCTTCCTTCCATAGCACACCTTTGTGATTTAAGATAAGAAAATCCCACCAGGCTTCCTGTCCTAACCAGGCCTTTGAAGTTGTGGTATCTTAACAGAGTTGACAAAGCTGAAGTTACAACCCAAGGTATCTGTGTTTTTCTCTTATCACTAAGATGCCAGAAGAAGGGTCTGAAGTCCCATCTGCTTGACAAAAGGCATCCTCTAAACAAAGGAGACTTATTAGGTCCAGGCTCTTCTTAATTCAAACTTTGGCCCTTATTAAAGTCTAAAATTTATATTAAATATTATCATATCAAATCTAAAGTCAGGAACTAGGTTTGAAGAATGAGCAAACAAAAAAAGAACCCCATGATAAAAAGCTACAAGTAGGCTCAAGATACAAACCCTGAAAAATAGAATGATTTGAAAACATCTACAATAAAAGTCTCAAAGAAAAATTTAGCTGGTGCACAAATTCAAATAGAATTCCTGGAAGAGATGAAGTAATGGTTTAAAAATGATTTTAATCAATAAAACCAGAGCCCTACATGAAAAAATAAAAAATAAAAACAAATAAGAGTTATGGAAGAAAGAATTATAAAGAGAATTAACAGCCTAGCACAGTAAGTAGAAAACCTTCCTCAAGCAACAAACTCCCTGAAAATTAAAATGGACCAAACAGAAGTAAATGACTCCATAACAAAACAAGAAAAATCAAACTAAAGTCAAAAGAATGAAAAAAGAAGAAAATATAAGGTATCTCATGCAAGAATAATTGACCAAGAAAACAGATATGAGGGAAAAAATTCTAAGAATCACTGGAACACCTAATATGAAGCCCACTCCCCCAAAAGAGCCTAGACATTGTACTGAAAAAAAAAATCATGTAAATTGTCTCAATCTCTTAAAATTCAAGGGCAAAGTAGAAATAGAAAAACATAATTGCTTACTTCCTGAAACAAACTGCAAAACAAAAACTTCTAGTAAAATGATAATCAAATTTAAGAATTTCCAAGACAAAGAAAAAAATACTATAAGCAACCAGAAAGAAAGATTTTAAATACTGAGGGGCCACAGTTAGGGTCAAAGCAGACTGCACAACCACTATTTTAAAGGAGCAGAGAGCTCGGAATATGATATGCCAGTAGGTAACGGATATAGGCTTACAGCCAAAAATAATTTACCTAAGAAAACTGAGTATAATCCTATGGGGGAGAAGGATTTTTAATGTAATTGAGGACTTTCAAGTATTCCTCATTTAAAAAATCAGAGCTGCATAGAAACTCTGAAGTTCAAACACAGGAATGAAGAATAAAAAAGTAAACAAGAACAATGATAAAGGATTAAAAGGATAAAACTTTTTGTATTCAAATATGAGGAGATGGTAAAGGTGTTCCCTATGAATCCTATCATCAAGAGAGGACATAAAAGGTTTTAGACAAGACCCAGGAGTAGTTCTGATAAGTCTTGATGATCTTAAGAGAAGAATGGAAAAAGAATAGAAAAGGAACACATTATAGGGGTGAGGGAAAGAGGGAAGGAAAAGAAGGTTAGGGGAAATGATCTCAGATAATCAAGCTACAGGAACCACTTGAACCTTCCTCTCATGTGAACTGGGCAAAGAAAGGAAGAATACATACATACACACACAACTGGGGACTGAAATGCATTTCACTCACCAGAAGACTAAGAGGGAAAGGGAGAAAGGAAAGAGGGGAATAAGGGAAGGAGGGAGGGGGAAGGAGAGAGAAAAAGAGAAAGACAGAGAGGAGAAGAGAGGAGAGGAGCGGAGAAGATTAAGGGAGAGATAAGTACTAAGAAAAACAAACTTTAACTAAAGTTTACAAAAATATAGCTCTTTTTGAGGTGGAAAAGAATGGAAATCTGACAGGATATCCATAAACTGGAAAATGGATGAATAAGGAATGGTATATAAATGTGATAGAATACTATTGTGCTGTAAGAAACAATGAAGGGGATGGTTTCAGAAACAGCTGGGAAAACTTGTGTGAACTAATGCAGGAGTGAAATGAATAGAACCAGAACAATTTATAGAATATCACTAATAGAGTTCCGAACTCTGGTCGGCATGATAATCAACCATGAGTCCAAGAGGACTAACGATGGAATGTGCTGATAAAGAGTTGAGGGACTCAATGAAGAATATGACATATATTTATGTAGATAGAGCCAATGCAGAAATTTGCTTTATTTAATTATGAACATATGTAAAAAGGGTTTTGTTTTTCTTTTATTCAGAAGGGATGGGGAGGACATATGAGAGGATGAATTTTTGTTTTCTGATTGAAACAAATTAAAGATAATTAAAAATTTAAAAGTGCTTCGCAAAGTTAAAATTGCTATTTTAAAAAAAGAAAGTCAAGGGAGGAGAAAATAACTGACCCATTTGACCAAATGTATTAATTATCAAATGGTGGCAATACATAAAGAAAATTCCAAAAATCTTGTTCCAAATTCACACAAGTAATGAATACTTATATTTTATAGGTAAATTTCAATTGCAGAAAAGATTTTTAAATATTTGTCTCCTGGATCCCTCAAAATTTCTTGGATTGTCAGAGCCTGAGTACAAAACTCAAAGGGATTAAACTAGACTCCCAGTTCCAACTTTGAAGTCATCTACAAGTAGGTGCCAATCAGACAAATCAGAGGATAATCTGAGCATATAAACCAGTTCTGAAGGGGGAAAGACAGAAGCAAAAATAAAGTTAGCTCAGGACTTCTTAATAGAAAGCTGAAAAGCCATTATGTAGCTCCCAGGTCAATAAATCAGTCTGGAACTGATCCCAGAGAAGATTTAGATCCATTCCCCAGACCTTTAATTGATTCTGCCCAGAGATACCCTGCCATACCACCAGGTGGAAATGTGTACTGCGTATTGCTGAGAGACCTGGCTAGGTCACATAGACAAACCACTTGAAAGCTGCTCATGACTTAGAGCTTCAAATGACAGGGGCCCACTCACACCTTGGTTTCCAGGGGGCTCCTGGCAAAGCACAACAAGTTGAGTAGTTAAGGTTTATCAAAGCATTGCATACAAAAATAAATTCATGAGAAAAAAAATTCTTCAATACAACAAAACCCAGAAATAGAACCCAATGAGTACAAAAGCTTAATGTTTGAAGAAAAATATATAAAAGTTACAACATTATAATGATCAACATTGACTGCAGAGGACTGAGAATGGTTGACAGATGAGGGATTACAGAAGCAGGATGATGTACACATCCTAAAACATGCATGATTAGTCAATTTGTTTGGATTAATGATATTTCTTTGTTTTAAAGGAGAAGCTTATTTGGGAGGAACATAGGGAAAGAACAACGATGTAAAATAAAATTATATGGTCTGTCTTTTTAAAATCAACCTATTAGATTTGAATATTGTCATTTGCAAAGTCAAAAGCCAAAAAGAGATGAATTGTGGAAAGAATATCAGAACTGGATTCAAAGATTCGCTGCTTCTTCTGGAATAAACAAAAACTGCAACCACTGGGCCTCAGTTTCTTTATTTGCAGAATCAAGTGTCTCTGACTGCATGAGGTACCTCTCAAAGGCTAGGCTTTATGGCATGTGTTATTCAGCCACTTTAGACATGTAAGAGAAATACATTCCTCCTCACTCTACATCTGTATCTGCCCTCCTGACCTCCTTGACCCTCCATCCTTATACTTACCTTCCTCTCCCAGCTACATTTGGAATTTTCTCTGCCAGGCCTCAGAAATCTCTTGACACTGGAAATTCACTGCATCCAGTCCCTACCTCTGATTGGATGATGCCTTTCCAGAACTTTCATTTAAGGAGGGTGACCAGGCCAGCCACATTTCCTTTCTCTCCAATTTACACTCGGACTTTGTCTACCATGCCTGCTGGCCTCTACCCTCTGCCCCCTTTCAGCTTCTGTTTGCATACCATCTTTCCTGACTAAAATGTAAGTTTTTTGAGGGCAGGAACTGTCTTTCTACTAACATTCATATTCCCAGCCTCTGACACATAGTACACTCTTAATAAAAGATTGTTGACTACAGGCAGACTACTTGGATTGCTGATCCTTTGATCTGATGCTCATTGGATCCACCTAGACTGCTAAACAATGACTATCCACATTATTTCCACTGCACTCACAGTATACAAAATGTAACTTAGATTAAGTAGAATTACTACATATGATTAATAAAGTAACAAACATGGACGAAAAGCAAGATACAGCACTGAGTGAGAAGAAAAACGTGCTTCTTGAGTAAAAACAAATTAAATATTAATTCTCCTTATTATATTTTTGTCCTTGTTCAGCTGTTTCAATTATATGTGACTCTCTGTGACCCCATCTGGAGTTTTCTTGGCAGAGATACTGTGAGTGGTTTGCCATTTCCTTCTCCAGCTCCTTTTACAGATAAGGAAACTGAGGCAAACGGGGTGAAGTGACATGACCAGGGTCACATAGTTAATAAGTGTCTGAGGTCACATTTGAACTTAGGAAGATGAATTTTCCTGACTCCAGGCCTGGCACTCTATCCACTGAGCTAGCTGGCTGCCCATATTATCATACTGATTGGTTATCAGCTCTACATGGCCCTTCAAATCGGGGACTTGAAGACTTGACTAGAGCAACTGAGGAGTTATCTAATGTTTTTCAAAGAAAGGTTTTGGTCTTTTTAAATTTAGCTTGATTTACTAGACAAAAACTAAAGAGGAAAAAAAAACCCATACCAATACGTTACATTGGCGGGGTGGGGGGGAGAGACACCAAAAAAGAAAGTTTATCCAAGATTCTAAAGTGTCAAGAATATTGCCAGTGATTACCCAAGTGGTGAAATCAGGATTGCAAGAGGTACTAATAAACACATAAATATAAAAGAAATAAAAGAATACACTTTTGGTTTTCCAAAAGGAAAGTAATTGTCAACTCCACCACTGAGGGCATGATAGTGGGCAGGGCTATTAAACTCTCTGGAAAGCATCCCTGATTTGTAGCCAAGACACCTAGATTTTTTACATTTTTTTTAATTGTAGAAGAAAAGAGGAAAAACAATTCTTCCAGGTGGTAGAGACAGTATGACATTTTAGGGACTGGATTTTTCTGAATCTCTTTTTCTATTCTTACGAGTACTTTCTATGTATCTTTACACTGATTGTTATTCATTCATCACACTTTGTAACGTGTTTATTCAACAAGGTTCTGTCCTGTACCCTCATCTTTTCTTCCCTTCTATAGTCCATTGACAATTTCATTCATTCCAATGGCTTCAAATATGATTCATCAATCTTTTTTTCTAAGAGCTAATCTCTTCTAAGTTTCCAACATAATATAACTCCAATTGCCATGCTTCTAATTTCAACTCCAAAAGAAGGGCATCTGGTTGTCCCTAAGTGTCTGACTGTAACATGAAATATATAAGGGTGAGGAATGTGAGAAAAGGCTCCAAAAATAGGTCAGAAGTATATCATGAAGGGCCCTAAATGACAGGATCAGGAGTTTATGTTCATTCACTAAGCAATAGGGAACCACTGAATCGTTTTAATTAGCAGGGTTAGTATATGATCAAATTAGCACTTAGAGATTAGAAGGGTAGCTCTACTAATACCTTTCAACCTTGCCAGGACAAAATACCCCTCCCTGGTTACCATTCCCCTGTATAAGCTGTCCTCCTTCTGGGCAGGCAGGCTTTCTTTTCTTTTCTTTTTTTTTTTAAATATTTGTATCCCCCAGTACTTAGAACAGTACCCAACACAGAGTAAACATGTAACAAATTCTTTTTAATTTATTCATTCAAAGGTTTTCATTAAGGCTTTTCCCCATTCAGCAGACCCTAAATAAAGCCATTCTCACAACACATAATGTGAAGTGATTCCAAAAGTCATTTTCAAAAAAAGAAAAAAAGAATGAAAATGGCACGTATGCCCAATTTTGATAACTATGATATTGAAGAGTAGAAAAAATAAGAAAGCACAACTATTCTCCGTTGTTTTTGTTTTTGAAAAGAGAGAATGAAGCGCACATCTAGAAAGTAGATTAAACGAAAACGCCAAAGGGCAAAAATGAGATCGAACAGAATACATTTGTATTCTCTGAAAGTACAGACTTTGGTAGACATTTTCTTTTTCCTCAGATCAGATTGTCATTTCATTCTAGGAAATTGGGATTGTCCTATAAGCAAGCTTCTCTATTTCTTTATGATAAAAAGGAAAATACTTTACATAAATTCTCAAGGATTTTATTCTGTCTCATTTAACCAATTACCTTGAAGTAAACCAATAAATGAACTACAAGTATAGGAAAGCAAATAGCCATTTTTTATCAACATGTTGTCAGAAAAAGCTTGGTTACTAATAGATTTCAAAGGTTAACAATAGTTGGACTATGGCCTGCTGAAATAACAATTATATTTTCTTTCTGATGTAAACAAATCTCATGGTAAAGAAAAACTCAAACAACAAGGCAAACAAACCTTTCCATTCATATACACAAAAATTCTAGAATCACACACAGGACTTAAAAAAGGTCATCACAAGAATTACAAACAATAGTTCAATAGTTAAATTAATGAGCAATCATTAAGTGCCTATAATGTGCCAAACATCTTGGAAGTGTCTGAACATACAAAGAAAATCGAAAAATAAAAGCAAAAATGAAAACCGTTCCTACTCTTAAAGACCTCACAGTCTGATGAGGGATTCAACATGCAACCAGCTATGTACAAACAAAATATATAGAAAATAAGTTGGAGATAATTATTAAAGAAGGTACTAAGACCTAGGAGGCCTAGGGAAGCCAGGAGGCAGAGAGAAAGGGCAACCAAGATAACTGCCTGGAATCAGGAGATGGTGGGTCTTGTGAGAGGAACAGCAGGAGACCAGTGTCTCTGGATTGTAGATTGGAATATTTTAATATTGACATTTTCAATGTAGCTTGCTTTAACTTTTACATTAATAAATAATATAGTGGAGCTCTGTGCATGTAGTTTTTAAACAGGTTTACCACAGACGTGCTGAATTTGATAGTACATGACTGCCCAACTCCCACATACCTAATATGCAGGCAGAAGCCTAAAATTCACAACAGACTGAACAAAGATAGAGAAACTACAGCAAGTGACCTCTTCTGTCCTTGAATTCCACATACACAAAAATCAATCATGAGCCCATTTGAGGAATAGAAAAGGGAATCAGTCCCAAAAGTCAGCCCAGTACCGGGCCAAATAACCAAGTGGGCAGCCTCCCAGGACAACTGGAGGAAGGCCAACTCCAAGCACTCGGCCACCTTATCTCTGCTCATTTTCCGTCACAGAGAGTTCACCTCTTTATCATCATCTCAAAGAGATTCTTTAAATCTCTCAAAGCTACCTCTTCAGCCCAGAGAAAGATCTATATGGCACATATGAATATTGTAATGCAGAGGTCTGTACATATGTCCATTGAGAGAATTAGAATTTTTGGGAAAAATCTTAAGATAGATTTATTAAAATAAACACAAGATAGCAGAATAAAAGCAGGGACTTGCTAGAGCTCTCTCCCTAATCCCAGTAAAACACCTGTAAAAATGACTCTAAACAAATTCTGGAGCTGCAGAACCCACAGAATGATGAAGGGAAGCAAATCTCTGGTCCAAGACAGCCTGGAAGGTCAATGGGAAGTTTCTCTTGTGCCAGGCTGGGAGCAGAGCACAGTCCAGCACAGGCTGGTGGCACAGATGGGACCTGAGCAGGTCTGGGGAGACTTGCAGACTTCACAACCCCAACAAGCTGAGGACAAATTGGAAGGTCAGTGGAAAAAACCCGTGGGGCCTGTGTAAGGGAGCAGACTGGTCCAGCCCCAGCCCCAGGGTGGCAGACAGGGTGGAGGAATTCCATCCCAGAATGTAGTAGGATCATTTTCTTTTGCATTACGTTTTGGTTTGCTTTATGATTTCTCCCATTCACTTTAATTCTTCTATGCCACATGACTACAGTGAAAACGTATTTAATAGGAATGTATGTGCAGAACCTATATAAAATTGTATGCCATCTCAGGGACGGAAGGGGAGGGAGAGGGGAAGGAGGAGGACAGAGGGAAAAAAATCTAAGTTATATGGAAGTGATTGCAGAACACTGAAAACAAATAAAATATAAAAGGAAAAAAATAAAGGGATCTGAGGGCTTGGAATATGATATTCCAGAGGTCAAAGGAGCTTAGATGGAAACAAAAAGTCACCTATTCAGCAAAACTGAATATAATACTTCAGCAGAAAAAGTGATCATTCAACAAAATAGGGAACTTTCAAGCATTCTTTATGAAAAGACGAGCTGAATAGAAAATTTGACTTTCAAATACAAGAATCAAGAGGAGTATGAAAAGGTAAACAGGAAAAAGAAATCATAAGGAACTTATGTCCTTTATGTTTAACTTAAAGTAGGACTGTTTACATTCTTACATGGAAAGACAATATTTGTAACTCTTGAGACTTTTCTCAGTATTAGGGTAATTGCAGGGATCATAATATAGACAGAAGGCACAAGGTAATTTGACTAGGAAGGGATGATATCTAAAAACTAAAATTAAGGGATGAGAGAGGAACATATTAGGAGAAGGAGAATGGGAGAAACAGAATTGGGTAAATTACCTCCACATAAAAGAGGCAAGAGAAAGCTTTTTAAATGGAGGGGAAGAGGGGGGAGGTAAGAGGGAAAGAGTGAACCTTATTCTCATCAAATCTGACTTTAAGGAGGGAATAACATGCACACTCAATTTGGTATGAAAATCTATCTTACACTACAGGAAAATAGGGGGAAAGGGATAAGCAGGGGGCAGGGGGATGACAGAAGAGAGGGCAAATGGGAGGATGGGGCAATTAGAAGTAAACACCTTTAAAGAGGGATAGGGTCAAAAGAGAAAATAGAATTAATGAGGACAGGATAGGAGGAAGATATAGTTAGTCTTTCACAATATGACTCTTATGGAAGTGTTTTGCATGACTACATATGTATAACCTGTATCAAATTGCTTGCCTTCTTAATGGGAGTGAGTGGGAGGGAGGAAGTAAGAGAAGTTGGAACTTAAAGTTTTAAAAATTAAAGTTAAAAATTGTTTTCACATGCACGTGGAAATAAGACATACAGGCAACGGGGTATAGAAATCTATCTGGCCCTACCAGAAAATATAGGGGAAGGGGATGAGAGAAGGGAGAAATGTGATAGAAGAAAGGACAGATTGGAGTAAGGTATAATCAGAATGCATGATGTCTTGGGATGAGTGGAGGGGAGAGATGGAATTCAAAATCTTGTGGAAGTGAATGCTGAAAATCAAAAATAAATTAATTTAAAAAATGAATATAGGAGGCTTAGCCATTAAAGACTCAAAGTCAACAGTTGAATTAACTCTAGATGTATTAACTATAACACATCCCTTGTTAGCAATTCCCTGCAGGCATCTGCAAACAGAAAGAGGGAGCCTTTAAATGAATTAAGGTACATGGTAGTAAGTCTTATGTTGACATAAAGATCAAATATATCAGGAATTTAATGCTATGCAAATCATCATTTTTTGGCATAGGCACATAAATAACTACTACTTAAAATCAACTTGTCTGATGGAATCTTTTTCTTCTAGATTCCAAAGTGTGCAGCACTTCTGGTGATCCAAAATGGTTCTCTGACATTAAAACTCTTCTTCTGAACCCCAATGGTTTATGATTGGGAATCAATTTATAATGAAATAACATCCATAATAGCTGGTATTTAAATACTACCTACTCTGTGCCAGCACTGTGCTAAGCACTTTATTATCTCATTTGATTCTCACAAAACCCTGCGAAGTAGGTGCTGTTATTACCTGCATTTTAGAGATGAGGAAATTGAGGCAAACCAAGGTTAAATGACTTGCACAAGGTCATATATCTAGTGTTAGAGAATGAATTTAAACTCAAATTTCATTCTGACTCCAGGCCCCAAATGCTATCTACTGAGTCACCTAGATGCCTCTATCATGAGAATCTCGAAAAGCAACTACTGAAGCATATTAGCAATGATAACTTCCATGTATGATATACTGTTAAATACTTTCTTTAGGAAAATGAGGTAGGCTCACCATTAAAGTGAAAGCAAGAGCCAAGTGCCACACGGATACCCCCAGATGTTGACAGATTGGGTAGATGCTTCCAGGATGCTTAATAAAATTCTCTACGTTGACCGTAGGGAAGGAGAAGAACAAGAATTGAACAAAACGAGAAGGTATGGAGGTATACTTCTTATTTCTGAAGCAATGGAAAAAGCACCTCCATAAATAGGATCACACATGCACAGAATGATAATCTAACTGGCTATATGTCCAGAGCTCTGCATGACCAGCCTAATTGTGGTCTCAAGTGCTGCTGCAGCATATGCTAGAAGAAAGACAATTTATTTGCTAGTAAATGGAGAAAGCTCCAGAAAAGACATTTTCATTATTTTAATCGAAGTCTCTTTTAAACTGCATTGAAAATCTGGTTCTCCTCGTGCTAACTAGCACTTTTCTGATTTCTATCTTACAGAAATAAAGCCTACATATTTGGCTGCATTTTTGCCTATGCTGAGACATCTTCATTTTTAAGTACCTACTGTTTAGAGGGGGAAGCCAAGTGGTGCAGGGGATACAGTGCCAGACCTGGAGACAGTAAGACTCAAACTTGGTCTAAGACCCTTACTAGATGTACAACCTTAAATGACTAGGCAAGTCACTTAACCCTGTTTGCGACACCTTTACATGTGTAAAATGAGCTATAGAAGGAAATGGTAAAGCACTTCAGAACTTTGCCAACCCTCCAAAAAAGAAAGAAAACCTCAAATGCTGGATAGGAATAAAAAATGCCTGAACAACAGAAACTTGCTTGGAGAAGCTACGGACTACTTCATACAGTCAAATGCTGACACCCAGACTCTGAACCATCCCCATCATGAAAGCAGCAACTTCACAACCAGAGCTTGCAAAAGTTGCCAGTTATTCCTTTTAATGCCATTAAGGTATATAATAAATCAGTCAATGAACAAGCATTTATCAAGTGTCTGGTGTGTTCTGGGCATAAGGAGACATAAAGACTAAAACCAATCTCTACCCTACAGGAACTTCATCCCAGACAGGGAAGAAAACATGCGCACACATACACAAGCACACAGGAAAGAACAGGGAGCCATCAGAAGTTTGGTGGAGATGGGGTGGGGGGGAGGTTCACGGAGAAGCAGGTGCTTGGAGATTCTATGAAGGCAGAGATAAGAAGGGCTCACATTTCAAAGACATAGTCACAAAAATGAAAAATGGTGTGTTATGTGTGAAGAGGAGAACCCTAAACTCATGTTCCAACAGGATAAAACAAGGAAGAACAGGTGGAAAGGATCCTCACTAAGTCTATCAACTTGGGCAAGGCACTCCAGTTCCATCTGCCTTGGAAATAGTGGGTTCCCTCTCACTGGATGTCCTATTTTCTTAATTAATTTTTAGTTTCAACATTCGCTTTATAAGATTTGGAGTTCTAAATTTTCTCCCCCACATGAATTACAATCTGATATAGACTATACACATACAATGAAATAAAACATATTTCCACATTAGTCACAGTGAAAAAAGAATCAGAACAAAAGGAAAAAAACCACAAGAAAGAAAAAACAGTCTGCTTTGATCTGCACTCAGACTCCATAGTTCTTTCTCTTGGATCCCACTAGACATCTTAAAGTAAAACTGCATCATCACTCTCCAGGGATGTTATAGAAGTATTCCTGTTCAGAAATGGGCCCATGGCCTCTGAATCCTCTAATATCTAAATATTCATGATAGGCTTAAAAATATAATACTTAAATGTCAGATGTGAGAATCGTGTATGCTAAGAAATAGATGTGACAAAATGGAAACTGACAATTCTATGCTTCTAAAGAAGATTGGATTATCAGCTATCACCAATATCAACAGTTTTCTTAAGAATGCTCATAGGTTTAGGACTGGAATGAATCTCAGAGGCCATTTAATTCAACCCCCTAATTTTACAGATGAAAAAATAGAGGCTTAGGGAGGTTGAGACTTGCCCCAGGTCACATGGGGTAGTATGTGTAACATCTGAATCCAGATCCTCTGACTTCAAAACTAGTGTTTGTTTTTTTTTTCACCACTCTGGTTCCCTAGACTATATATGGATATCTTCCTCTCCTTTCCCCCCTCATATAGACTATAAGCCCCTTGAGGACAAAGACATGAATTTTACTTTGTATCCCCAGTTTCAAGTGCTTAATAAACATGAGGACACAGAATAGAGACCTTCATTAATGCATCACTGTGATGAAGTGGTTTTGAAGTCTATTCATGTAGGAGGCAATCTTGCAATCTCTAGTGGCTTAATCTAATTCAATCCAACAAGAATTTAAGGGTCTACTAAGTGCCAAGGAAGCAAAATCCAGCTGATAGACTCTCTGAGGGATAAAGCAAGGACCACCTTCCCTCCTTTGCCAATCTCCAGTCTGACACAGTTAAGGCTCAGAAAAACCTATTATCTGACCCTAAAAGGTTTTGATGATGTTTAGCTAAGTCACTATGAATATATATGTGAATCTGTGTATCTGCATATATGTATGTGTGTATCTGCATATATGTATGTGTGTATATATGTATGTGCATGTTGTATATGTTTGCATATACATACTCATATATGCACACATGCATACATGCATGCATATTCTATCCTTACAGTTTAACTCCGATAGAGAGAGCTAAGTGGATCTGGAGTCAAGAAACCCTGAGTTCAAATTTGGCCTGAAACACCTACTAGCAAGTTACTTAACTTCCGTCTACCTCAGCTTCCTCATCTACAAAATGGGAATAATAAATACACTCACCTGCCAGGGTTTTTATGAGGGCAAAATGAGATAACATTTGTAAAGCACTTTTCAAAACTGAAAGTGCTACATAAATGTTGGCTAATAGCTACTATAGAAGGACCTTCCTTCTCTAAAACCCACTTCCAGAATTAACACCAATAATACTCTCGGAGCAGGAAGAGTATGAAGGACAAGTGAGTACTGGGGTAAAAATCCATGGGACCAAGTACGTGTGGATTTTGACCTAAGTTCCTCCCCCATAATGCTTTTATTCCTGAAGTATAGTATTCCTCCAAATAAAGGGGAAAGGATTAAGAGGTTAAACAGAGTCAAATAGATCTGATTTGACTCTATTTCCCACATTTTCCACTCTGTGGGCCTTTATGATTTCTAAGCCTAATTCTAACACTTGTCTGTCCACATGTGAGTCACTAAACGCCCCCTGAGCCTCAGTTCCTTCATCTGTAAAATGGGGAAAATGACACCTGTAATGCCTACTTCACAGAGTTGTGAGTCTCATACAAGAAGATCAATGTAAAACATTTCATAAGCTTCAAGTGTTACATCCCTATGAATTGTCATCACTATCACCCCTGACTTGTTGAGAGACTGGGCATATGTCACCAAAGAAGCAGCTTAAGTGTAGAAAGGCTCATAACCAGAAGAGAATCACGTGGTCACTTTGTTTTTCAAAGCCACAACTTCATCAGGCTGCCAAAAAGGGTTCATGATGCAAAAAAGGGTTAAGAACCACTGGTTTAAAGTGACCCTCTGATTTTTTCCAGAGAACGTTTTTAATTAAATAGCTGAAATAAGTAAAGGAGTGTTCTGAGAGAGAAATATGACGTCTGATATTTCTCCTCTCTGGCTAATCAAAACTCAGTTTCCATTATCCTAATTATCACAGGAACATATCTAAGGGTAAAAGTATGTATCAAAACAGTAAATTAACTTGTCAGATTTTAACAACATAGAATGCATCCTTGTAAGATGTGACAGCGATTTATGTTAAAAACGCTTTTATAATAATTTGCATGTGAAGAACTAAATAAATGGAAGTTACAGTTAAATCAAACAAATCTAGCAAAGATGTAGTAGTTACAAACTAACTTCAAAGATTTAATAAACTAGCAACAGGATCCAGCTGAGAATTAGCTAAAGTAATAAGGAAATCTGTCTGGAGAAACTTGCAAAAAAATATAAAGAACTGTGACGAGGAAAATCAGCAAAGGGGAACTAGCACTACCAAATCTGAAAATAAAAACCATCAGGTACTACTGTATAAAAAGAATAAAGAAACTCAACTAGTAGGATAGAGAAGCCAGAAAAAGAAGCCAATGAATAGGAAATATTAGAGTTTAACAAACCCACATTTACAAAGCACTACAGGAAAGAATCATTGCTCAATAAAAACTGCTAGGGAAGAAACTCGATAGCTGCATGGCCAAAACAAATGGTTTGAGGTCAACACAACATGAAACACGTAAGCTACATTAGCAATGGAGATATTTTAAAATCCCCAAAACATAGAAGCAAAGTGGATCATATACATATTGCAACTGTAGAGTACAGAGAAATTGTCATCGGTAAAATATAAGAGTGTATTCTAGACAAAAATCGATGGACTTGTTTATATGCAGCTATGATTTTGCAGAAAAAAAGTTATATCTCCAAAAATAAAAAAAAAACCAGAATGGAAGAAAATACTGGTCATGGATACATAATAAAACAATCTGCCAAGCATCTATATCAGCACAGTAAAATACCTCCATCTTCGTTATCTGCATTTGGCTCCTCCCCAATAGATGATGCTCAAAGGATAGCAAGCTTATGAGAAGACACTTAAAATCCCTCCCAAATCAAAGAAATAAACATCAAAACTTTATAACACCACTACACTGACAAAAACAGGAAAACCTAGGAAAATCTAATGTTACCAGGCAGGCGAAGAACAGGGAATCAGATACATCGTTGCTGGAATTCTAAGCTAGTGCAAAGAGCCTGGATGACAATCCAACAAAGCACAATATCATAAAATTAAAGTTAGAATTCAATCCAGCAATTTAACTGCTGGGACTCCATGTCAAACCAATCATAAAAGGGGTGGGTGGGTGTTGGAAATGGTATAAACATTTATATAGGTATATAGGTATAGGTATAAACATATTAATAGATACTGTATGAGTAAAGAAATGACCTACATGTCCAACAACAGGAGAAGCTATGGAATTTCCTGTAATTCATTATTGTACCATCTAACATGATAAATATTAAGAAGATAAAGAAGAACCGCAGGACTGATTCCTAGGAGCTATCTGTGTGAGTTTGGCAGTCACTTCACATCCCTGGACCTCAAAATGTGGAGGTTTGACAAGATGACCTCTAAAGAGGTCACTTTCAGTTCTAGATCTATGATCTTCTGAGCCCTGAGGAGAGGCAGAGGGCAGTCTGAAGGACCAATACTTTATGCACACTGACTAAAACCACAGAAAAGAAAAAAGAAAAAAAAACAAAGACAGAAGAAAAACAGGTTCTGCGATGGCAAGCAGTCTCTTGACTGGTTTGCTGCTGTGAGTTCAATTTTTGGGAGAAGTCTGACTAAAGGTTAAGGGTCTTGGGGAAGACTAACCTTTTTTCTATATGTTTAATTGATTTTGGTGATGGTTGTTAAGATTACAATAAAAAAATTAATAATCATGAATGGAATTAAAGAAAAAATACAACTATGTTACTATTCCAAAATAATGCTAAATTATTTTGAAAATCATTCCAGAAATTAAACTTCTACTCATTTTACAAACTGTCAGCAATAAACAAAATCTTCAAATAATTTTAAAATTTTAACTGAATTTACACAATTATATATGTTACTTTAAAAAGAAGTAAAGGATAATTTCATTTGCCTGATTCTAAAATCAATATTGAAATGTGTTAACCATGGTCAGTTTCCAGGTTACTAACTCATGCTTTTCAAATAACAAGAAAATCAATTATATCTAAAAACACACACACCTGTAGCATCAATACTGATAATTAGAGAAAATCTTTTTGAAAATGTGCAGGACCTACCTGACTGGATTGCTGGTTAAGGACACTCTCAAAGATTCGAGGCAGTTAAGGAGTTTCTCTTCTGAGATGCCGGACCGTAATTCATGGACATATTCTTGGGAAGACAAGGTACATTCATGCTTGCTGTTTTTTAGTCCTCCCTACAAAGGCAAAGAGACAGACTATTTTAGGCAAGAGTAAGAAATAAATCACTACAAGAAAACAGGAAATACTTATGCACACGATTGTGTTACTTCATCATGCAACTACAGAGAATGCTAGGCATATACAGGGAGGTTTTTAATGTACATTTTGGGGTTGCTGACTATTTAATACAGTTTGATGATATTATGTGCCTGAGAACATCCTAATCACTACATTTCAAAGGGAAAATCATGGATAATGTTTTCAATCTGACAAGACAATACAGACACCCACCCTACATAAAGTGACAATATACTCTCTAAAGTGCTAGGATGAACAAATGTGGGTTAAAGATTAGTCTGTCTCTACTTCTGAAAAGTCTATCTTATTATATTTGTAGGTTAAGAGATTTCCACTAGCATTCAGTAAGATATAGAGAATAAAATGTGATTACTATGAAACATTATACACAGGCCAAATGCATTCATTTAAATATGCCAGAAGTCAAGGTTATTTACCAAAAGTAATATGCCATCTGAAAATTTATAAAGCAAGAAACAAACTTCTTCAGTTCCAATTCAAACAAAATGTATTATGTGTTAACTCTGTGCAAGGCATTGTGGTAGGTGCTGGGATAAAAAAAACAAAAACAAAACCCTTCTTCTCAAGAAGCTTACAATCCAGTGGGGACCAGCATCATGTACACAGATGTTCTACATGTAAATGTGTAGATGCAGACATAGATATAAAGATACTGATGATATACACAGACACAGGAATAGGTATAGACAGACACACACACACATACACACACACACACACACAGGCAGCTAGGTGGGACAGTGGAGAAAACGCTAAACCTGGAGTGAGGAAGATCTGAGTTCAAATCAAGTCTCAGCCAATTACTAGCTGAATATTCCTCGACAAGCTGTTTAACTTGCCTGCCTCAGTTTCCCCATCTGTCAAATGAGTATCATAATAGCACTTTTCTCACTGGACTTTTGCACTAAATGAGATAATATCTGTCAAGAGCTTACTTAGCACAGGGCCTAGTACCTAGGAGTTGTTAAACAATGCTTATTTCCTTCTTTTTTTTTAATACTACATACGAAGTAAATACAAAATTTAAAAATGGATGCGGGGAAAACACTAACAAAGAAGAGAATTAGGTAAAGCTGCAAATAGATGGTGACATCTGGGCCCCAAAAGAACTTAGGGACTGGAGGAGTCAGAGGTGAAGAGAGAGGCTGTTCTGGGCAAGGGAGACATCCAGCACAAAGTCGTGAAGACAGAAGATGGAACGTCATGGATTGGAAACATTCCCAGCCTGCTTGGCAGAATCACATCTACAAATCTGGTTTGGAATCACTGAACTTAGTCCTCTTGAGCAGCTGCAAATTCAACAGACAGACCCTAAGCTTCCTGAAAAACCAACAAAACCACTGTCAAGGAAGACTTACTAAATACCATATACTGTGCATGGTACTGGGGATACAGAGACAAGAAATCATGAATGAATCAGTCCCTGCCCTCAAACAGTTTAAGTTCTATGGCGGGGGGGCTGTAAGATTAAATATGAAGAGTAACAGACTTTTCTGAGAACCACTGAGAGGACTAGCCCTTAAATCAATGTACTATGAGTATCTCTTTGGATCCAGAGGATGAATGAGGTAATGCTAGCTGCAGGGCACTGTGCTCCATATGGCCTTTCAGGTTGGCAAAGCACCTGACGTACATTATGTCAACTGAGCCTCACAAAAAGCCTAGGTAGTTGCTATTGGCAGTCCCATTTTTACAGATGAGGAAATTGAGACAAACAGAGGGGAAGTGGTTTGTCTAGCATCACGGCTTGCAACTGTCTGAGGCCAGACAGGAACTCAGGTCATCCTGACTCTAAGTCTAGTGCTCTGTCTACTGGGCCACGTAGCTGCTTTAAAAGGGACAACCAAACAAAATATCAAATTTTTCAAAAGTTAAAGTTTGTAACTGAAAAAATTGTCTGGAAACCATGGGAAGATTGAATAAATACTGTTGCTTTCATACCTGACAAAGAAGGATTTATTTCTTGAGTTTCATCTCATAAGGGAAAGGTTTTCCTCCCTGGAAAATCCATACATGCCAGCATGGGTGCGGAAGAGATGAGCAAGACTCTCCCAAAGGAAGGGGAGTTCATGCCATGCCTGGCCTGTACTTACATATGGCAAAGATCACACGTGATAATGTTTAACAAGTTCAAAATAATAATCATTTAAAAAAATATTTTAGGTGACTAAAAAAAGATGTAGGTGAAGCAGCAATGAGGGCCTGAGAAAAAGCAACCAGCTATGTGTGGAGAGAGTAGACAGATGCGCCAGATGTAGAAACAGAAAGATTTGTCAACTGGATCAGTCATGTGGGGTGAAGGAGAATGAAAAGCTGAAAATACTGCCAAGTTTATGAACCTGGGAGACTAGAAAAATTGTAGTACCTTAGAAAGAATTAAGAAAGTTTGGAAGAAAATTGGTTTTGAAGGGAAAATAATGAGTTCTCTCTTTAGACATGCTGAATTTGAGACGCCCCCAGGACATCTAGCTTGAAATACTCAGTAGGCAGCTGATGCCGTATGATGGAGGCTCAGGGGAAAGACAGGAGCTGGTTATATAGATCTGCAAATCATCTGCACAGTGATGATGAAATCCCTGGAAGCTAAAGAAAGTCACAAATGTCAAACGTATAGACAGAACCCATGGTGGAACCCCGAGGAATACCGACAGTTCAAAGGTTTAGCCATGATTATACTGTGACTCCATTTCTCCTAAAGTCCATATTTTGTTTCATTGCTACTAACTTATATATAGGATTGAGAACAGAAGAGAGTATTAGAGAGCATTTAGCCTAACCCCAATTTTACTGCTGAGGAAACTGAGTCTTAAATAAATTAAATCATTTACACAAGGTCACACAAGTAGCAGAACCAGAATCTTAAACTAAGTTCCCCTCTGATTCCAAGTGCAAAGTTCTCTTCCTTATTTCATTATATAAGTAGCCAAAGATGTAAAGCATAGTCGGCATTAATGAAGAATGATTTATGAACTCAATATTGTCAATTCCAGACATTCCCACAGCCACAGGGGCTATGTGACACAGGGGGAAAATCTATTTCTTGAACCCAGGCAGAAGGCAGAATGAGAATAGGGGTCAGTAAATGTTATAGATTGGTTGACTTGAAACATTTTCAGTAGATCACATATAACAAGATATACATGCTAGATATGACTTAAGAAATATTAAGTTTTACTGAGTTACACAAAGGAGGAAACTGAGGACTATAGTATTTCAATGATTTATTCACGACCTCACAACTATTCTGCAGTAGACTTTGGAATGGATCCCACAGGCATGCAATAAGCCTACACTGCTTCACCATGTTCAATTATAATATATATACACATACATATATACACATATATGTTATAATATACAACCTTCATTCCAAAAAATCAGGAATCTGAAGCCTATTCAATAAGGTGATATATTATTCAGTAAGATGATATTTTTAAGGTCACCTAATAGCAAAGGAATACAATAAATTAAGTCTGGCTATTTTTATCAGGGTGGTAATACATGAATGGCTTATTATTAACATCCTGTTCTGATACTGAACAAAGGAAACAACCAGATAATGGATGGATAATAATGGAAATTTTAATTAGCTGCTCTGTATGAGATTAATGAAAATTACCACTGTGCCCATTTGATCTTTAAAAAATAATGCAGACAAAGTTAGCAGTTAGTGTATATCACACTGTTCCAAAGCTAGGTGAACAAAAAGCTTTCCTAATCTGAAGCTTTTCCATAATCGGAAAATTATTGGGATGAAGGTGTTTGTCAGAATAATATTTATACTTTTGTATTATAGTACACAAAGAACCTAAAGGTATTTGGGAACAATTGAGTATTCCCTTCTGATTAACTTATTATGTGACTCAGTACGTTAAATGGTAAATTCTATAAAAAACAAGCAATACTTTCATGGAAGGAAGGTTAAGTTTGGATTATTTCTGATTTTTAGATTGAATTCTTCTAACAAAAACATACTACTCTACTGTAAATGTGGACTTACAACTGGCAGAAAGCCTTTATATTTTTAACCTTTAGATATTTCTTCTGTCAAAGTTAACAAAAAGGAATTTAACAACATGATTCAATTGTTTTTATTACTTTAAATTTCTTAAATTGTCATTATTCGGTTAAAGGCAATTCCGTTTTAAGATGTATCCTCCCAGAAGGAGTCTCATATGTTAAAATATGCACATCGTAAAATCATATGCAGTTCCATGAAAAACACATGAGAGACAATTTTGTTCTATTATTTTCAAATCAACATAAAACGGAGCCATCTGCTACCCAAAGGTAAGTTCCAGTGTCCTAAAGTGGGACCCACACAAATGAAGTCTCACTGGAAGGGTACACTAAACATGGGGAGGTGTCTGAAGATGGTTCTGTACAGACTGCATCAGACCCTGGAACGCTACAGGGCCTTCTAAATGATATTCAGAATCACTAACAAGTATTCTCCCAGTCTATACCGGAAAAGGCAAATGGGGGAAGAAAATCTTCTATCAAGAGAATAATATACAAGCAAATGGACAGATCACTGAGTTGGTCTAATGGTTCATTTATCTTGGGAAGACACCATAAATGGACAAATTATTTTGTCCCAAAATAGAACAGGAAGAAAATAGCCGGGTCAACTGAAAATGATACATTTTACAGTACTTCAACAATTTCAAATTTCTACCCTGAATTATAATCTAATCATTTTAAACAACAATATTCTTCATATAAGGCTACATGACAGAAAATCATGGATTACCATCACCTCAGGAATAATTACAATTCCAGGTCAGACAAAGTACAATGGAGAGATTCACAGTGGGTATAAAAAGGCTACAGTATACCTAAATAACAAATAACTTGTAAAAGTCAGTATAAAAGACTTCAACCAATAAGCTGATGACCAAAAAGGAGCAAGACACAGACATTAGGTGCTCTTTGAAGTGCTGGGGACAGAAAAAAAAAGGCCAAAATGGCCAGTCTGAGATGTCCAAAGAGGCAATAGGTGACATGTGACTATGGAGGGCAGCGGTGACACTAAGGCTAGATATAATGATCTGAGAATGTTCTGTGAAGAGATGATGACTGACCCTTGTGGAAACTGATAAAATCACCAAGGGAAATAGTACAAAGGGAGAAGAAGAAAAAGAACAGGCTAGAGCTTTGGGGTATCTCCACAGTTAGTGCAGATCCAGGAAAGACTGATCAGAAGAGTAGGAAGACAAGACAGAAGGAGAGCCAGGAAAAGCAGTGTCACTAGAATCTAAAACAGAGAGAAGATGCAAGAAAAGAAAGGGATCAATGTGTCAAAGGCTGCAGAAACATCAAGGGTGAGGACTGAGAAAAGACAATCTGATTTGACAATGAAGAGATCATGGGGAACTTGGAAGAGCAATTTCAGTGAAATGATGAGCTCTGAAGTCATGTTGTAAAGGGTTGAGAAGCAAGTGAGAGGAAGGCAAGTGGTAGCATCTAGTGTACATGGCTTTCTCCCAGAATTTAGCTAAGGAAAGGAGATGGAAGGATGCTAGAAGGGGCGGCAAGGTCAAGGGGTGGTTTTTTAAGGATGGGAGAGACATGGGCATGTTTGGGGCAGCAGATGTCTATCTGCATGTATAGGGAGACAAGAAATAACAATAATAAATATTTATATAGTGCCTTACAGCTTCACAAGTATTATCTCCTTTTGTATTCTCATAACCACCCTGGAAAGTAGGTTCTATTGTCTCTATTTTATACATGAGAAATTGAGGCTCATTGAAGTTAAGTGACTTGGGCAAGGTCACAAAGCTAGTAAACGATCTTCCTCATTCCAGATTCAGAATCTACCCAATGAGGCACCACCTAGTGGAAAGAGTGGGGAACACAGTTGGGAGCACAGTTAAGGAGCTACAGATGATCAGAGGGGATGACGTGAAGGAGCACAAAGTGGAGGAAGATAAGTGAAGGTGGTGAGATGAGAAGGAGGAGGGGAGAAGAGGTGGCTCTCCTGGAAGGCCTCGGTTTTCTTTGCTGCTGGAGGAGGACCATCCACAGAGGAGATTAGGATGTCTACAACTGAGGCTACAGACAGAGGAACAATGAAGTTAGGAGGGTAGAAGAGTATGTTGGCTATGGCGCTGCGTTGGCCCACAAGAAATAACACAAAGTTGTGACTTTCTCCAGCTCTGTTCGGTAACACATAAATAGGAGTAAAGGCAAATGGTGGGACAAATCCAGGTTTGGGCCTTGGTAAGGTGTGACAGGGACAGAATTGACATTTAGGAAGCCAAGAGTACAGGACAATGGCACAGGAAGAGTGGGACATCCCATGTGACGCTTGTGGAGGACTACGCAAGGACACAGGAGAGGAGACCATATCACTGTGGAAATACAATGTGCAAGAAGCCTTCCTGGTCACTGGTTTTGTCAGATACAGAGCGCACCAAGAAAGGTGTCCTCACCAACAGAGTTCTCTTTAAACCCCTGCAAAACTAGCATAGTGCCTGGCATACGGCCAACAATTTTGGTGGATGTTTAATGAACAATGTTACTTCCACAAAGCACTTCCCGACTGTCCCATTTAAGTAAGAGGAAGAGGCTACAACAATCCTGTAAGCATCACTAGCAAAATAAACGGAGATCACGAATCAGCACATTCCTGACCTTTGTACTCGAAAATCCATCAAGTATACAATCAAATGCTACATTTGTTCTTCAGAGAATGGACAGTGGGCCATCCCTTCCCATCTTTTTGGGTATAGCAGTTACCCAAAATAAAAGTAAAAAGTATTTTGCTTATTCATGGGAGTAACAGATAAGACTATTATATGTAAAGGAAGCCTGAAGACAATCCCATCAAAAGCACTTATTTCTTTTAGTTTCCACCTTAACATCTAACCTTCTCAGTAAGTGTTAAGGTGTAAAATGGAGCAGCTTAAATTTCATTTACTTCCTAATCCTCTACTTATGTGCCAGCGCAACAGACATTCAATAAGAAAAAAATGACCCAAAATGAAGCAACAAGAGTAAAGCAAGAGACCTGGATAATTTAAAAATTATACATTAAGCCTCAGAACACTGGAAGCCAACTCTTCATCTAATTATCTATCTGGTGAAAAGACCTTTACATAAATACATATATGCATACCTGCCTTACACATGAGTACATATGGATGATTCAAACATGAAATGAATTTCACAGGCTTTGCCAAGTTCCTAACAACAATAACTTTTACTACTTTCTACACAGATCTAGAAAAATTATTAAGAAATCCATATGGAGTAACAAAAGGTGAAGAATCTCAAAAAAAAGTGGCAAGGAAGGGAGACTATTAGTCAGTACCAGATCTCAAACTGTACCACAAAGCAATAATCTGTAGTGATTTGGTGCCAGTTAAATAAAAGAAAAAGGTTGATCAACAGAACAGCATAATATCAAAGAGAGAAGCAGAATGTTTGATAAACTCGAAGACTTCATTTTGTAGAAGGACTCACAATTTGGCAAAAACCACTGGCAAAAGCACCACCAGGCAAAAACTAGGTTTAGACCAATACCTCATACCATATACCAAGGTAAGTTCCAAATGCATATACCTCCTATATATGAAAGGAAACATATTAGAGAAATAAGGAAGAAATTACCTTTCAAATTTATAGATACAGGAAGAGCTAGTGACTGAAAAAGCAATGAGAGTCTCATATGAGATAAAATGGAAATTTTTGATTATATGAAATTTAAAAGATTTTATACAAATAAATATAATTAAGAAAAAATTAGGAGAGAAACTAGTAATTAGGGGAAAAACTTTTGCCACAAGTTCCTCTGATAAGAGTCTCATATCCAAGTCATGTAAGGAAGTGATTCAAATTTACACACTAAGACCCATTCCCCCACTGATAAACAAAGGACATGTATAGGCAGTTTTCAAAGACAAAATTCAAGCTGTCAATAATCATAGGAAAAATGTTTGATATCACTAATAATTAGAGAAATGAAAAGTAAAGCAACTTAGAAGTTCTACCTTATAGCAATCAGACTGGCAAAGATGACAAGAGAAGAAAACGACAAATGTTGGAGGAGCTGTGGGAAGACAGGGACATTACAGCACACTATGAGTAGAGCTGCAAACTGGTCTAGTTTTTTGGTAAGCAATTTGGAATGATGCCTAGAAAGTTACCAAACTGTGCCATCCTCTTTGATTCAGATATATACTACTACTAATCCTATGCATCAAAGAAATTGAGGAAAATATTTATAGTAGCTCTTTCTGTGCCAGACCAAAATTGGAAACTATGGGGAAAGCCTAAGGAAATTACAGTGTACGAATGCAGCAGAATATTATTATACTATAACAAATGATGAAATGGACAATTTTCAGAGGAAAATGGGAAGATCTCTAGGAACTGATTCAGAGTTAAGTGGGCAGAACCAGAAGAACACTTCATACAATGATGACACCGTTGTAAGGGCTTGAGAACTTTGAACAATACAATGATAAATCACAAGTCCAAAACAAACTACTCACCTCCTAAGAGAGAAGTAAGTGTTCAATTGAAAATACAGGAACATGTATTTTCAGACATGGTTAATGCAGGAATTTGTTTTGGCAGACTATATATCAAAGACTTTATTTTTTAAGAGTTTTTTTTTCCCTTATGTGATCTAGGTATAAAAAGTGACACTATAAACAAATTAGGGGAGCAAGGAATAGTGTTGTTTGTCACATTTATGGAGAATGGAAAAATTTTTGACCAAACAAGAGATAGAGAATATTAAGAAATGTACAATGGATAATTCTGATTATATTAATTTGAAGAAGTTTTTGCACAAACAAACCCAATGCAACCAAGATTAAGAGGGAAGCAGAAAACTGGGAAAGAATTTTTGCAACTAGTATCTGTGATAAAGGCATCATTTCTGAAATATATAGAGAACTGAGTCAAATGTACAAGAATATACAACATTCTCCAATTGATAAAGGGTCAAAGGATATGAACAGGCAGTTTTCAGAGGAAGAAATTAAAGCCATCTATAGTCAGATGAAAAAAATGCTCTAAATCACTATTGATTAGAGAGATGTAAATCAGAACAACTCTAAGATACCACATCACACCTATCAGACTAGTTAACATGACAAAACAGGAAGATGATAAATGTTGGAGAAGAACTGGGAGAGTTGAAACACTAATTCATTGTTGGTGGAGCTGTGAGCTGATCCAACCATTCTGGAGAGCAACTTGGAACTATACCCAAAGGGCTACAAAAATGTGCATACACTTTAACCCAGCTATATTGCTTCTGGGACTGTATCCAAAAGAGATCATAAAGATGTGAAAGGGTCCCACATGTACAAAAATATTTATAGCAGCACTCTTTGCAGTGGCCAAAAACTGGAAATTAAGGGATGCCCATCCATTAGGGAATGGCTGAACAAATTGTGATATATGAATGTAATGGAATACTATTGTGCTATAAGAAATGATGAACAGGAAGTCTTCAGAGAGGCCTGGAAGGATTTATATGAACTGATGCTGAGTGAAAGGAGCAAAACCAGGAGAACTTTGTACACAGCAACAACCACAGTTTGCAAGGAATTTTTCTGGTAGAGTCAGTACTTCATTGCAATGCAAGGACTTAAAAAAACCCCAATGGACTCGAGGCAAAACACCTTGTACATCCAGAGAAAGAATTAGGAATTAGATCACAGAATGAAGCAGACCATTTTCTCTTGTATTATGTTTTGTTTTATGGTTTCTCCCATTCATTTTAATTCTTCTATGCAACATGACTAAGGTGAAAATGTATTTAACAGGAATGTATGTGTAGAACCTATATAAGATTGTATGCCATCTCAGGGAGGGACTGGGGAGGGAGGGGAAAATGAGACGGGGAGAGAGGGGAAAAAATCTAAGATATATGGAAGTGATTGTAGATCACTGAAAACAAATAAAATAATTTAATAAAAAAAGAGTTTTTCCCTTCAATGTGGTTGAGGTTGGGAAGCAATAATGACAAGAACAGGTTATTTTTAAAATATTGATTAGTTGAAAAAATAAAGATAGTAAATTAAAAAAAATATCTTCCCCAACCAAGAAGTGGTCATCCACAGCTTTTGTTTGATGACCCCCAATGGCGGGAGAGGGAAACATCTCCCAAAGAAGCCCAGACCACTTAGGAATGCTCTAATTGTATACTTTTGGCAGTAGTCAAACAATGAAAATAAAGTACACACTAATCATGTGAGCAATGGCTAAATAATGGTATATGATTAAAATATTACTGCACATAAGAAGTAATCAGCATTGTGAAATATTACTATACATAAGCAATTTCTGAATAATAATTAAAAACACTGGAAAAACTTGGGTGAACTGATAACAACATGAAGTAAGCAGAACAAAGGGAAGAGTATACAGAACAGCTGTAGTGATAGAAACAAAATAAAATATGAAAGTAATACTCAATTATGAGTAACTGAAATGACCAATTCTGACCTAGGAGAACAGAGACAAAAGACCACAAGTGTGAGAATTATACTCCAAAAGTCATTACACTGTATCCTCTCTGACCTACTGATACCACAACCAGACGTATATCCCAAAGAAATCAAAGAAAGAGGAAATGGATTCATATATATGAAAACATTTTGGAACAGCTATTTTCATAGGGACAAAGAACTTGAAACTAAAGGGAGGCCATCAAATGTGGACTGATTGAACAAATTATGAGATGAAAATACCAGAAAGTTCCTGTGCCAGAAAAAAATGATGAAAGGTTAGGATAGATATGGTAAAAAGGCTTTTCAGAGAAATCTGGGGAGACTTATGAACTAACATAAAGTAAGCAGAACCAGGAAATTATTTATAAAATAAAACTATAAAGATAAATTATTTTGAAAGATATAAGAACTCTGATCAAGGCATATTATCTAAGAAGGGTTACAGAGAACTGATGATCTTCCAACAGGATACACTCGTGACACTGCATCTTATACAAATAATTTCAGGCACAGATAATGAAGGGATTTCTACAAATCTTTGCACCTGTAACAAGTGTTTGGTTTTGTTTTTAAATTGAGGAGTTGGCGGGGAGGGGTGCTCACACTGCTGGTGGAGGGAGAGAAAATAGATGCATGTTAATTGATATATAAATTTAAAAGGAAAAGAGACTATGGTTGTGGAAAGTTGCGAACATTGTTGGGTACATTTACTGCGTCAGTAAGTTTGCTTCACTGTTTTTCATTTTTACAAATGAGGAGGTTCAGTTGGGCCAGCTAAGAGAAGAGATATTTGGAAAGGACCCTGACCTAAAAACAAATTTATTTTTAAAAATCTTCTCTCCATATTATTTATGTCATTAATATTAAACATCTTTTAAAATATAAAATGTCAGTGCCAGTTTTCTCCTAACACAAGAAAGTTGCCTCCTTGATCATTTTAGATTGTGAAAGACATTTTAATGAAACTCAAGTCAAATAAAAAAATAAAGCAGATATTGCACAGATACAATTCCATAAAATAAATGAAAAGATGTATATACTTAAATTCAGAAATTGTATGATGAATAATATATACTGTGTCAAGAATAACTTAATTCTGATGATGGCATATTTGATTAAGTATATTGGAAAAAATGGAAGTAAATATTTCAAATGATGAAGAAATATTTTTAATATACACAACTCATATTGCATTTTTCTGCTGTTCCCTAAACTAGGTAACTCAGTTGTTTCGGCCATTATACCAAGGAGCCCAAAGCCAAATCTTCCATTCTAAAAGGGATCTATTGGAGAAGCATGCCTCCAACTTCTAGGCAGGTACTGGGGGCTACAGAGATGGTAGGGGCCACATATTTCAGACTATGTCAATATGTTGATTTGTTGTGGTTGGCTTAATTGTTACAAAGGAAAATTCATGGCGGGGATGGGAGGGAAGGAGTCATTAGGAAGTGACAATGTTTGTTTAAACATTAATAAAAGGCTTTAAGAGGAGAAAAAGAGAATTGCTAGCTTCAAACCAAGAAAAGAGCATTCACCGGAACATCCCCTCTACTCCAATGCTTCAAAAGGCAGGCAGAGACCGGCTCAGGCCTGCCAAGGGCATTAAACCTCTCTGCAAAGCTGGAAAAGTTGATCAAGGTATCCTCCTGATAATCACCCAAGTAGAATCATGTTTAGGAATGTGCTAGAAAATGTTCACCAAAGGCTGTGGAGAATGTGCAAATGACACACTTTCATTTTTAGCCTGCATTATTAAAACTTTTTTTTAAAGTCTAGACAATCAAGCAAACAATAGATCAAGTTCTGATTGGATCTGTTTGGGGATTTCTTAGGTATAAATGCTCACACTGCAAGTTCATCAGTCAGCTTAAGCTGGCCCCAGACACCCCTGAATTCACATTTGTAGAATACAAAAACCAGGTTTGTGTTTAGGAAGCACAACAAACGGAAAGGAATAATACAAAATCCCATCTAGATAAGAGGTAGAAACCATCTACATTGGGAACCAAAGGTTACTTCAGTGCTTGAAATCTGAGGGATAGGAATATAGTACAATAATGAGTAATTCTGAAACAAGGAAAACAAGAAAGAAACAAGATCATTTCCATCTTCACTTATTCTCCATAAAGCATCTAATATGGAAAACAGACTCTTTATTCTTCCTCTCATCCTTTTTCAAGTCCTTTCACTTATATTTCCAAGACATCTAGCAAATCCATTCTTACCAGACTTTGTTGGGCATACTCCATTTCTGGCCAGGAATCTGTCATCCCTGTGTTGTAAACCATAGCAGAAATCTAAAGCCAATTCAGACTCCAAGTTCTTACCCAGCTATTTACTTTCCAAATTAATTTTTCTCTTCTGTTTCCTTTGCATTCAATTGATAACAATAAGGAAAATGTGTATGCCCCTGTGGTCTCCAGTTTCTTGTCCAAGACTTCATAGTCACTGGCTATGTTAGTTAGGTTATCTCCGCAAATGTACTTTGTGCCTACAAGAAACAACCCAACAAGGGTCATTCATTTTTATAATCTTGGATAATTTTCTGTAAAGACAATGTAACCATCCTCCTATTTAGTTATGGGTCAGAACACCCGTGTGCAATGTCTGGCCAAGGCAGACACACATACACACTCAAACATGCTCAGCATAGGTTGCCTGGACTAGTAGTGTCAGGTCAGCACTCTGAGGGCAGGGCCTGGGCGTTTGCCTTTCTTTGTATCTTCAATGCTTAGAAAAGGGCTTACCTCATAGGAAACACATAATAATTACAGACTAATTCTAAATCCAATTCCAAAAATATGGGAAAAAGACAAAGGAAGTAAGAGTTTTCATTTCCATATTCTGAATGGACATAACAAACCCAAATAAAATACTTGGAAATGATGGAATGTACTTCCTATACAACTGACAGCATTCAGAGTTTCCTTAAGCTTTTCTTGATTTTTTTAAGTAATTAATCTCTGCTACAAAGCACCAAATTTAATACCCTTATAATATATAGCAAATAGTACAAAATATAGTCTCTTCAAAGTCTTAACCTAACCTGAAAGAGGAACCAGCTGAGTCTCTAAATTTTATGGCTGACCAATTATTATACAAAACAACTGTAATAATGTAATCATGGCATAATGGATACAGACCTGGCATGAAGATCAGGAAGATCTGGGTTCAAGTTCCAACTTGGGCATGAACTAGCTATATGACCCTGGACAAGTCACTTTAACTTCTCATTGTTTTAGGCTAGAGGCATCAAAATTGTCAACTCTGGGCTCCACATTATGCATCATATGAACTATAGTTTGTAATGATGAGAATAAAAAAGTCCAGCAACAAGACTCATTTCATGCCACTGTTCATGCGCCTGCCTGTTGACTAGTAGCACTTCACCCCTATAGACATAAGTGATCGTTTCAAAACAAGAAACAACATCCTGTTTTTATAAAAGAATTATTTTAAAAACACTTTCTTTACAGATGAGACTTTTCACTTAGTATTGTAGGCTGATCATTTGCTTCTCAGTGAGAAGAAAACACAAAGAAGTCCACAATTTAACACATATACCCCCTAAAAGCCTCCATCTCTCATCTCTCTATCACCCAAAGTAGAATGTAGGAGTTATTAATTATCCCCAACAGTCATGTTAAGATAATTAGGCCCAGTTTGTTAGTAATGTCATTATAAACTTTCTTCCAGAATTGACTATGTGCCTTTCAGGCATACAAATATATTCAGTAAGGGTCTTAGAAGGCAAAGAGTATAGCTCATGATTTTTTAATGTTGATGTTTATTTTCCGTAAAAAACAACCATTTATGCTACATCAGTCAGATGTATACTGCCAAGTCCACATTTCTTCAAAGAGAAGGAAAAAAATAACCACCACCATCTGGAGTTAAGAGCATTAATGTGTCATTCAGATAGTCTCTCAACTGGTAGACTTCAGGGTAAAATTCTACAAAGAAGAAGTTGCTTTAATGTGTAGTTTGGGGGGAAATAGGAACTCTTTCAGAATAAGAAATCTAAGTCTCATAAGGAAAAGTGGAAATTCAGAGTACATTTTGGTAAGTTCCAGTACAAAGATTCATTTACTGACTCACAAACCTTGATAAGATACCTACCCTCTTGAAGGCATTGTGGTGGATAGACACAGTAAGATACACAGGAAGACATGGTTTGGGCCACAATCATCCACTAGTAAGAAAGCTTTGTTCCTCGCTGATTAGCAGAAACTTTAAGTGATCTATCAGAAATCCAAAGGCTCAGGGCAGCAAGCATTAGAATATCATAGATTTGCAAGAAAATGGCTAATAGAGGCCTTCAAGTCCAACCTCATCATGTTATTGCTGTAGAACTGAAACCAAGAGAAAGAAAGTAACTTTCCTAGGTTCACAGGGTTAGTAATGTCTGAGGCAGCATTTCAACTGAGTTCTTCTTGACACCAAGTCCAGCGCTCGCATTGTTGCAGCAGGATGCCCTTATTCAAGGCCCCACAAATACCCAATCACAGGGTACTGATTCCAAACCAAATCCTGTCACTACAAATGCAGCTTTCTTTACTGCCTTTTCTAAATGCAGGGTATGCTGCTTTACCCACTCCAACCTCAAAGGCAGGGTATGCCTTACCCCCTACAACCTCCAGAGGAAACTATGGAAGCAATCCCTTTGGCCTAGGGCCCCAAACACCAGTTAGCCATCTGACCACTAAGCCTCTTTTGCTGGATCTTCAGCCTATTTCACAGAGATTTCCTACTAGGCTTGATCCTAGGTCCTTTGCTCTACTCCCTCCACCATTTGTTTCTTCTTCATTTCGTCAGTTTCCATGGATTAAATGATCATCTCTATGCAGACAACTTCCAAATCTATAATCTTCCTCTTGAAATACCAGTCTTGCTTCAAAAATTGCCCAGAGAGGCAGGAGATAGTGTAGAGCCCTGGAGTCAGGGCAGGAGATAGTGTACAGCCTGAGTTCAAATCTGGCCTCAGACACTTACTAGCTATGTGACCCTGGGCAAGTCACTTAACCCCAACTGCCACCCCCTCAAAAAAAAATACTTGCCCATAGGACATCTCAACATGGAAGTTTCATCAGCATCTCTAACACAGTGTGTCCAAAATGTAACTCATATTTCTCACTAAAACTAATCCTTTTCCAAATTCCCTTTTCCTATCAAAGGCCCCCACAATCTTCCTAGTCATCTAGGAATACAACTCTGGGACTTATTTTTGATCATTCTCTGTCCCTCACCTCACCCCACCCCAAAACCCCATCCTTGAGCAGTCTCCACAACATTTCTCACATATATCTGTTTCCTTCACACTATTAAAAGACAGGCATATGATTTACTTAGGAAGGGAAAGGACTAAGTATTTATATAGCACTTCCTGTGTACCAGGCACCATGCTAAGCACTTTTTTTATTATTATCTCATGCAGCCCTCACAACAACCCTAAAAGATAGGACTATTGTTATCCCTATATCAGAGCTAAGGAAACTGAGGCAGACAAGTTAAATGACTTGTGCAGGATCACGCAGCTAGTAAGTGCCTGGGTCCCATCTGAACTTCCTGACTGCAGGCCTAGTGCTCTAGTCACAGCACCTGTAACTTAGAACAAAGAAAAATTGTGTCACAGTTGCATTGTGTCACAGCAATCATGGTGTGTCACCATGATCTAGGTTTACCATGAAATAATCATGACCAATGAACTATGGGCTGGTTTCCTCACCTTTATTTAGCTCTCTAAAAGTGATGACTTTAACTTTTAAGGCACACATGTATTTCATTGCTCTCTTCTGCTGTATTTTTAATTCTGTGGTTTAAAAGAAAGATATTACTGCAAAGAAACACAAATGTACTTCTTAAAGAGTCTACTTCAATGAATTTGAGATCTACTGCAAAAGTTGGTAGTGCTGCAAGGTAAAAAATTTGAAGATAATTCAAGGCTACTTTGGAAAAGCATTAGTCTCATAAAACCACAAAAGAAAGTGTAATTTAAAAAAAAATAAAAATGAATAACAGTGCAAGGCAGCCTGGAAGGGAGAGGAATAGCAAATAGACCAATCATACAAAGAACTACTAAGCACAACTATGAAGAAAAACTGTTTGGCATGGGCAAGACAACTGGAGAGTGAGAATTTTGAAGATTGAAAAAGGATAATTTTCACTTATGAAACTTACTTTTTCCGGCACAGTTCTATCAAAATCTTTGCCAGAAGTCTAGATGAGCCAAGAATGCCTGAACATTTCATCTGTACCAACAGTTTTGAGGATTTTTTTTTAAATTTCAGGTGGTGCTACAAAGCTAATGTTTACTGAGGGAACTTAGGATTCTGATAAATTATGGATTCTGATAAATATATCGCTGTGCTGAGAAGCAGAATTCATCCTGATTGCATAAAAATTTTCAGATGGAGATGGACTATATCAACATGACCTAGTACCATGCCATTTATTCAATAAATGGAAATGTATATGCTTTAGTGAGGTAGAAACTCATCTCATCTAAAGTGCATTGAAAAGCCACAGCTTTTAATCAAGGCTACATTTAGAAAAATGGATTCTGGTCATCAAAGGCACACTTAATATCCAATATGATATAAGTGTAGATTGCTGATGAAGAGCTAAAGAATATGTCAAAGGTTAATAAACTCAGTGTCAAATTATATAAAACAAGTGATTGCACCAAAAGAAGAACATATTATAAGTAAAAAAATGTAAAAAGTTGGAAGATTTATTTATCTACCAATTAATTTTATTATGGGCCATTGTCCCAAACATTTCCCAGAGCATCGTGACTCAGGCCAGCATTGCCTCTAACCTGCCTATTCCAATAGACTCCTAATTGGGCTCTCTATTTGTAGTCTCTCCACAGAACTCTCTTATTGATATTAATGAAACGTGATTCTGATCATGTCTCTCCTCTGCTCAAAACTTGACAGTGGCCATTTATGGCCACTACAATAAAATTCAGTGGTTTTCAGTCTGTCATAAAAACCCTCCAGAACTTAGATCTAACCTTTCAATCAATCAAGCAATCAATTGGTATTTATCAAGTGCCCACTATGTGAATGGTATCATGCTAGGCATTGGAAACATAAATGCAAAGAATGAAATAATCCCTGTTCATAAGGAGCTTACACTGGAACGGAGGAAGATAATATACATATATAGGTATGCATATATATATATATATCCATATTTATACAGACATAGAGTATATACATATGTATGTATACATGTATGTATGTATATATTCAGCACACATATATAATGAGTAAATATAAATAAATACAAAGTAGTTTATAGAAATTATAAAGGCATACAAGTTAGTTTGAGGAGAAGGGCACTAGAAGTTGAGGAATCAAGAAAAGGTTAAGAAGATGGTAGATGCCAGGTGTGGGAAGGGAAGAGGACAAGCATTTACTAAGTGCCTTGTATGTGTCACAAGCACTGTGCTAAGTACTTTACAAACATTATTTTATTTGATGCTCACAATAACCTACGAATGTAGGTGCTATTTTGATTACCATTTATATAACCGGGGAAATCGAGACAGAAAGACATTAAGTGACTTGTCCAGGGTCACACATCTGGTAAATGTCTGTGGCATGATTTGAACTCAAGTCTTCCTGACTCCAGACCCAGTACTCTATCCAGCTAGGGGACTCAGTTACATGTGATGGCCAGTGCCAATGCACAGAAAGGTGTCTTACATATGTAACAGATAGTAAAAGAATAATGAAAAGGCTAGTCTGGCTGGATAACTAAGTGTGGGAAGGGGAGTAATGTTCAATGAGACTAGAAATACAGAGTGGGGCAAGGCTAGAGAGTTTTAAAACCTAATCAGAAGATTTTGATTTTATCCTAGAAGCAATAGGAAGCCTGGAATTGGAGTTGACTGAGTAGAAGAATCAAATGTGAGTTTTGGGAAAATCACAGTGGCATCTGTGTATAGGAATGGACTGGAGTAGGGAAAGATCTGAGGCAGGGAGAGAGATTAGGAGGCTGTTAGCCTGCCCAGACAGAAGGTGATCAAGGTCTGAACTAGGGTGGTAACCGTGTGACTAGAGAAAGAATTGGATTTCAGAGATGTAATGACAGATTTAGCAACTGTTTGGAATAAGAGGGTGAGGTGACAGAGTGACAAGTCCTGGATGATGCCCACATTTATTTATGGGAGAAGTGAGGAAGATCCAAATGAATATGGTAGCAATGGGAGTGGAGAGAGGGGGCTGAATAAGACATATATTGTGGCAGGAGAAAAGGCAAAATTTGGCAGCTCGTTGGCTACATGAGGTGAGAGAGCCTACGATGATAGGGATGAGGCCATGGTTACATATCTGGGAAACCAGAACAATAAGGATTCCTTCCTTCAACAGAAATAGGGAAGTCTGGAAGAATGAAGGGTTTGGAGGCAAAGAAGATGCGTTCAGTTTTAAACAAGTTAAAATGAAGATGCCTTCTATTCAGTTTGAAATGTCGAAGAGGTAAATGTGAGAGGATACTTAAGCTCAAGGCAAATACTAGGACTGTCTATTTGGATCAGATTGCCATTAAGCTCTGAAGATATAGAGATCTTCAAAGTTAAATTCATGACAGTTAATGAGGTTTCCAAAAGAAAGAGTACATAGAGGGAGAAGAGGACAGGGTCCTGAACAGAACATCAGAGAACAGGGAGGCAGCATGAGAGGGATAATGAGACAGCAAAGGAAACCAAGAAAGGACAACTGGAAAGGTAGAAGAATCAGGAGACACGGTTGGGAGTCAAGATGGCGGAGTAGAAAGATGCACGTATGCGAGCTCTGAACCCACAGCCCATAGATTTAATGTAAGAAGAGCTCACCAGAAGTTCTGGATCACTGCAGGGTGTGCAGAAACATAGTGGAAGAGATTTCCATTCCAGAGAGCCCTGGAGAGCCGTCCCCAGGGTCCGTCGCGCCCCAGAAAGCGGACCCCTGCCCAACGCTGCCCTGGCCACGGCCCCAGAGAAGCTGATCTGAGCAGGCTTCAGGGACGGAACCTCCAGCGGCCTGGAAGGTCCCTCCGCCCACAGACTCTACAGATCAGTGAGAGACACACCTGGGCTGACCAAGAGGGAAGCGGGGTATCTCCGTGGCTCGGGCACCCTCAGGAGGAAGTGGCGGAGGCAGACGCAGGGGCAGGAAGCAGCGGAGGCAGAGGCGAGGGTGGCGGCAGAGGCAGCGGCGGCCGGGGACTCCCCCAGCAGCAGGCAGGATCTTCATTACTGAAAGTCTCTGCATAAACCACCTGAAGGAGCTGAGTCTGGGAGACGGCCCTGCCCCACCCGCTCCATTTCTGAAGGTCTCTGCATAAAGCCTCTGAGGGAACTGAGCCTGGGAGGCGGCCGTGCCCCCACCCCAGCACCAGAACTAAAGCTCACATTGAATAGCAGCCACGCCTGCTGTGGAAAGCCCATTTGAATCTCAGACCCCAAGCACTAGCTGGGCAGATCTAGGCGGGGGTGGACAGGAATCTCAGAAGTCAAGTAACTGGCTGGGAAAATGCCTAGAAAAGGGAAGAAAAATAAGACTATAGAGAGTTTTTTTGAACAGATACAAATGATCCCGACTTTCGGACCTGATGATGAGGACATATTCTTGCCATCAGGGAAAGACGTGGAGGGCGGGGCCTCAGTATCCCAGACATCCCAGGGGGATGTCGTGTGGGCTCAGGCCTTGGAAGAGCTCAAAAAGATTTTGAAAAGCAAGTTAGACAGGTGGAGGAAAAACTAGGAAAAGAAATGAGAGAGATGCAAGAAAAGTATGAAAAACGGGTCAATACCTTGGTAAAAGAGACCCAAAAAAATGCTGAAGAAAATAACACCTTGAAAAATAGGCTCACTCAATTGGCAAAAGAGGTTCAAAAAGCCAATGAGGAGAAGAATGCTTTCAAAAGCAGAATTAGCCAAATGGAAAAAGAGGTTCAAAAGCTCACTGAAGATAATAGTTCTCTCAAAATTAGAATGGAACAGATGGAGTCTAATGACTTTCTGAGAAACCAAGAAATCACCAAACAAAACCAAAAGAATGAAAAAATGGAAGAGAATGTGAAATATCTCATTGGAAAAACAACTGACCTGGAAAATAGATCCAGGAGAGACAATTTAAAAATTATGGGGCTACCTGAAAGTCATGATCAAAAAAAGAGCCTAGATATCATCTTCCATGAAATTATCGAGGAAAACTGCCCTGACATTCTACAACCAGAGGGCAAAATAAGTATTGAAAGAATCCATCGATCACCACCTGAAAGAGATCCAAAAAGAGAAACTCCTAGGAACATTGTGGCCAAATTCCAGAACTCCCAGCTCAAGGAGAAAATCTTACAAGCAGCTAGAAAGAAACAATTCCAGTATTGTGGAAATAAAATCAGGATAACTCAAGATCTAGCAGCTTCTACATTAAGGGATCGAAGGGCGTGGAATAGGATATTCCAGAAGACAAAGGAACTAGGACTCAAACCAAGAATCACCTACCCAGCAAAACTGAGTATAATACTTCAGGGGAAAATATGGTCTTTCAATGAAACAGAGGACTTTCAAACATTCTTGATGAAAAGACCAGAGCTGAAAAGACAATTTGACTTTCAAACACAAGAATGAGAAGAAGCATGAAAAAGTAAACAGCAAAGAGAAGTCAGAAGGGACTTACCAAAGGTGAACTGCTTACATTCCTACATGGAAAGACAATATTTGTAACTCTTAAAACTTTTCAGTATCTGGGTATTTGGTGGGATCACACACACATGTATATGCATGCATGCACACACACATACACATGCACACGCATACAGAGACAGAGAGCACAGAGTGAATTGAATAGGATGGACCATATCTTAAAAGAAATTAAGGTAAATGGTGAGAGAGAAAGGTAGGGGGAGTAAAGAGGGTGAAATGGAATGGGGTAAATTATATGTCATTTAAGATGCAAGCAGGAGACCTTTTAGTGGAGGGAAAAAGAGCAGAGCTGAGAAAAAAAAAAAACAAGAAGATTACCCTCATCACATTTGACTAAAGGAAGGAATAAAATGCACACTCATTTTGGTATGAAAATCTATCTTACAGTATAGGAAAGTGGGGGAGAAGGAGATAAGCAAGGGGGGGGGATGATGGAAGGGAGGGCAAAGGGAGGAGGGAGCAATTTGAAGTCAACACTCGGGGAGGGACAGGATCAAAAGACAGAAGAGAAACAATGAGGGGCAGGATAGGATGGAGGGTAATTCAGTTAGTCTTACACAACACGACTATCAGGGAAGTCATTTGCAAAACTACACAGATAGGGCCTATATTGAATTGCCTGCCTTCCCAAAGGGAATGGGTGGGGAGGGAGGGATGGGGAGAATTTGGAACTCAAAGTTTTAGGAACAACTGTTTAGTATTGTTGTTGCTACTAGGAAAGAAGACATACAGTTAATGAGTAATAGAAAGTCATCTGGCCCTACGGGAGAAAAGAGAAGATGGGGACAAGAGAAGGGAGGGATGACAGAAGAGAGGGCAGATTGGAGATAGGGAAAATTAGATTGCTTGGTGTATTGGAGTGGGGGGAGGGGATAAAAGGGGAGAAAATTTGGAACCCAAAATTTTGTGAAAACGAATGTAAAAAGTTATATAAATAAATAAATATTTTAAAAAAAGAAAAAGAATCAGGAGACACTAATGTCATAAAAACCCAGGCAGGAGAAGGTGGGCAATCAAGTAGGTGAAGGAGGATTATGATGGGGGGGAGGGGGAACATCACATTTGGCAATTAAGAGATCACCAGTACATTTGGAAATACATAGTTCAGTTGACTGATGAGTCTGGGACGTGGACAGGGTCGCTGGGATATACTATCATCAGAAAGAAGCCAGGTTTCAGTGATAGCTAGAAGACGGAAGATAAGTGAGAGGTCAAGGTCAAGGACATCAGGAACCCGCATTCCACAGAGTGCAGTGGAAGGGCAGGTAGGGTTGGAGTAACAAGTGGATAGGGTTGAGTTAAGGAAGACGGGGATAACAGAATGAGAGACACTAATGCACTATTTCATCGATTCTAAAAATGCACTTATGCCATCCCTATAACAGGGTAACATTTCTTGCCTTCTCAATGGGTGGAGAAAGGGATGAAGGAAAGGAGAGAATTTAGAATGGAAAATACAAATTAAATTTTAAGAAGAGAATAATACATTCAGTGTTTTGCGAACACATAAAAATGAGCTTAAAACGATTCTTTATTTTCAAACAGAGCTATTATGGTGGCATCTTCTCAGCAGAATGTTTCACAGATAAATTAGACATAGGAGGCACCCTATGTGCAGGTGTTACATAAAATCTGGGGCCAGAGTTCGGAGCAATGTCTTAGCTTCCCAATCCAGCTCACCATGGAAAGTTTCCCATTTCTCTCCATTTAGTCAAAGATATATACATGTGACAACAGCCTTACACAGAATTCCTGCTCTCACAGGTATCATCGTAACAGAGAGAGCAAATACTGGTCCAGGAACTCAAATCCAAGTAAACAAATTCTGATTTACACACAGTGCAATCATGAGATCATAGGGGTTGGAAGAGACCTCAAAAGTTATCTAAACCAAATTCCTTGTGCAACAGATGAGAATACTGAGGCACAGGGAAGTTAAAGCAACTTCTCCAAGATTTGAAGTCTGGTGTTCTGGCTCCAGAGCCACTGATCTTTTCACTGAGACACAGTGCAGGTAAGGAACTCCAGTTGTGAGAAAAGACCAGAGCTCACAACAGCTCTCAAGAGTTACTTGCCAGGAAAAAACAAAGACAAAAAGCTAGCTCAGCAATCAGGAATATCACTGATTGCGTGTCAAAGGAATCTGAATATCTGGAGTGCCAAGAAAGGGAAGCATTCCCTGGTGACTCATCTGTTTTAGTTCTCTAATAGCCTGGCTGGACCTTTCTCCATCAAGATATTAACTCCCTCCCTGGGTCCCGGGCTCACTAGCTACTTCCACTGAGGCTGCGCCATCTTGTTTTGGTAGCTTTGTTGGGTATCACTGCCTGCACAGATGCTACAAAGAAGGAAAGGTGAAGCATGAGATTGAACTAGATAATTCTATAGTAACAGGTTCAAAACCAGGTAAGTCAGTAGTATGTTGGTGTCTCCTTAAAGGCAGGGAACTGACTTTGACCCTGTGCTAGTTAACATGTTTATCAGTAACTTGTCACTTAAAATTTTATATCAACTCACTAAGACACAAGGAGTCAGAGCAGGTGCTGGGGTAGTAGAGGAAGTTTTCTCATCAAGAGTGTTCTACATAGAACCAAGGAAATTGCAGGTCGGGCCCAAAGGCAAATCCAATCAGTGATTTCAATGAAGGCCTATAATCCACATCTGCAGATGGTGCAGAATTAGGAGAGTTAATGTGTGAGGATCCCAAAGGACCTGAATGGGCTTGGACAAAAACGTGAAACACAGATGGTGACATTTCATGAATACGGGTAACTGTAAAGCCCCAAACTTCAGTCCCAAAAACCAACTTTCCAGTACAGTATGGGGCAGCACAGCCAAACAATAAATTATCTGAATAAAATAGAGTTTAAGCTGACAGAAAATTCAATATAGGACAAAAAGAAATTTGATCTCAGAGTACACTAAAAGTCCCCAGAACAAGGGACATGAAATATTTTTCTAAGCTCTAAGCACATTTTAGTTAGGATATTGACAGGCTGGCATATGTCCAGAGTAGAACAACCAGGATGATGAGAAAACACTGGAAACCATGTCATGCAAGGACTGACTGAAAGACCTAGTTATGTTTAGTCTAGAGAAGATAAGGTTTAACATAACCATGAGAGAAGTTTTCATGTAGCTGGAAGGGCTGTAATACGGGAGAGGAGCTAGGTTCATTGTCCTTGGCTCCAGAATGTAGACGTAGGAGTAAAATGAATGATGATACCTTACATTATCCTTTAAGATTTGAAAAGTACTTTCCATATGTTATTTCAGTTGATCATCATAATACCCCTGGTGAAGTGGGAACCATTATTAATTCCCATTTTACAGATGAGGAAAGTGAAGCCGAAAAAGGTTAAGTGATTTGCCTAACGTCACACAGCTAGTGTTCGGCACAAGATTCAAACCCAGGCCTTCCTGACTTTAGGACACATGCCTCCCTAGCAATGAGCAGAGGCTGCAGTAAGGCATCTATAGATTAAATATATATAAAAAATACCAAAAACTTTTATGACTGCTCAAGGTATCCAAATATAGAATGGGACACCTTGGTGGGTAATGATTTTCTTCTCCATAAAGGTTTTTAAGAAAAGGCAAGATGGTTACTTGAGAATGCTCTCAAGAGGATTCTGCAGATACAGGTAAGACTAGATGGCCTTAAAGTACCTTCCACCTCTGAAACTATAGAGCATTCCTCATTCCACAGTTTCATTTTTTTGGGTGTTAGACCATATCATATCAGAAAGAAAACATGCAAAAGTCAGTCACCTGTTAATGGTAAATTTTATAACACTTTAATTGAATTTAAAAATTCTAAATTTACAAAAAAAAATCCATTTCAATTGGTTTTGTGAACCCAATTTTTTATCTTTCATTAAAAACAATGGTACTCAAAATGATTTTCATAGATATTCAACCTCTAAATGAAGCCCTCTGTATATGAGTGGGGCCTGACTGCCACTTTGCAAGCAAGGTACATACTTCTGCGCATGTGATCTCACATAGACCAAACAATAAATGATTTTTTTTGTTATTAACCTTTTAAGGTTGTCGATTAGAAAATGCTTTAACTGGCAAGGATATTTGAAAGTAAAAGGCAACTTTTATCACCAAACTATAGACCACAAAAAATTAGAATATTACACTAATCCCACAAGCATCCTTATAAGGTAAGATCTATTATCCCATTGTATAGATAGGGCAAGTTCCTTAATCCAGTATGGCCCTGCTGCATATACAGTGACAAAGAGAACTGGAAATAGAACCCGGGGCATCTGACTTCTGGGCCTGTGTCCTGCCCATTGCCTCTGATGCTTCACATTGTCCTAAAATGCTGTACAAGGTCACTTTTTCTCCAGAGGATCAGCTCAGACAGCAAGGTCTGATGCAAAATTTGAAGAAAAAGAGATTTTTTAGGTTGTACATGCAACAAACTAGTAGAATATTGCACAGAAATAACAAAGCAAAAGTAACATACTTGTCAGAAAAAAAAAAAACTATTTATTAAGTATCTACTAAGTTCCATGCACTGTGCTAAGCACTGGGGATGAAATTCCCTGTCCTCAAGTAGGCCACAATCTAATGGGAGAAGACAGCACATAAAAAGAAGCGGAAATGTACAGGGCTGGGGTGGAGGGCATATGGCCACAAAGGTGGAAAATGACCTCATATGTGAATCACAGAGTTGAGTTTATCTCGCAGACTGCTAAGTCTCTGGAGATGACTGTTGTCCATCATTCGTTCTTTGAACAGAATCAGTGACAGCACAGGGTGATGTCTTGACTTAGGCTTGAATTGGCTGAAGTCATCAGCCTTACTCTTCCAGAGTAAAGTCTAGGAGATCAACTGGGTGGGAAATGATGAATTCCCTGGGTACCCTCTTCAAACAGAGGGTCTCGGGGAAAATCCCGATGTCTACTCCCCAGCTTCTACAACTTGTAAGGCAGGGAGTGCTGAGGAGGTAACAATTTCAGAGTTGATTTCATGTTGCAAAATATCATGAATTTCTGGAGATAGTGAAATCCAAGAGATCAGCTGGGCAGGCAATGAATTTCAAAATACGGGAAAATACTCAGTAAGTCCAGTTACCTTTGGAATAAGAGACCTATATTATGTGAAGCGGTGTGGAAAAAATACACATGGATCTCTACCTCCTTTCTCATATAAAGTGATCAAGGGCAACTAGGTGGCAGGCGCAGTGGATAGAGCCCTAGGCCTGGTGTCAGGAAGACTCTTCTTTCTGAGTACAAATCTGACTTCAGACACTTACTAGTCATGTGACTTTATGTCACATTACCCTGTTTGCCTCAGTTTCCTCATATGTAAAATGAGCTAGAGAAGAAAACAGCAAACCACTGTAGTATCTCTGCCAAGAAAAAAACAAATGGGGACATGAAGGGTCGGAAACAAATGAACTATCTTCTTGGCTTTTGAGTGAAGAGTTGATTCTAGACTGGTGTAACCCAAAGTCTCTTGGATCGTGCATATCATAAGATACAGAAAAAATTTACCAAACTCAAATTCTAACCTACCTGCACTTTATTTCTATAAGACTCAGTCATTCTACATATGAAAGCAACCAATTCTTAAGAAGTGGAAGAGGAAAAGGATAAAGGAAGGCAAAGAAGACAACAGAGTAAAAGACGGAAAGGTGTTGGAAAACAACAGAAAGAAAACCTAGCAGAAAGAAGAGCAAAAAGGTGTACGACCAAAAAAGTAAGAGATGAAGTGAGGAGGAATGGGAAAGAACAATGAAGTAACAGTTTCAGCATTCAAAAAAGATCTTGACAGGCTAGATTGCTGGGTTGAATTTAATAAGAACAAATTTAATAGGGATAAAAGCAGTTATATATAGGTTCAAGAAACAAGTTTAAGTAAAATATTTGGGTTTACAAAGTGCTTCACATACATCAGCTCATTTGATCCACATAACAACCCAATGAAGCAGATTTCTTGACTTGTGTGGGTCATAAAGCTAGAAAATGGAGGAGGTCAGATTCCAACCCTATCCACTATGCTACGATGCCTCTCAGAAATGAGAAGATGGAAGAAGCCTGGCTAGAATGAATTTCATATGAAGAAGCTGTAGAAATGGTACAACTTCTTCAAGTCTCATCTGACCAGTGGAAAAAGAATGAAGGGCCTTCAAGACTGAAGAATTCATGACTTTTGGCAGAATTTCTGACTGTGAGAGGCAGAAGAGGAGAGAGATCTTTGGAGAAGACAGGCGATCAGTGCACTCCTCTCAAATCCCCTCTGCTTATTCCCAAGGGCAGCAGTGTCTCTACTGACATGGCCTGAGATATTCCACGACACTTCCAAGGTACAGTGGCACATGGCAGCACAAACACACAAGGGGATACCAAGAATTTCCTTGCAAATTTTCCTGCCTCCAATTCATGCTTCATACCAATGACAGATTCATATACTTTATACCCAGGTATGATCACTTCAATGTTCCAAGTTTTCAGAACCTTTCTACTGTCTATGAAACAACACACAAATTCCTCAGCCCGACATCTGAGGCCCTCCGCAATCGCTTCTCTCTACGTACTCTATTTTACCTAAGATACATTTTGGTTGAACTAGACCATTTCCCACACCAAGCAAAAGTCTGCCATTTTCTAATATCCTGGCCTTTGTAAGCAAGAAATGAACTTTCTTCACCACTCCCAGTTATAATCCTAACCATCCTTCAAAGCTTTCATCAGATGTCACCAACTCTCTGATCACTAAATCAGAAGTGATATTTTCATTTTCTTAAGTCATACAACATATTTGTACTCCTCTCATATGCTTATATTTACACTGTTAGAAGCATTTATATGCAAGTCCTAAATATTTTACTAGACAACAAGCCCCTTCAAGGCAGGGTCTGTGTCTTATTTAAGTTAGAATAACCACCATGATTCTTTACATGTTGGCATTTTATTTTTATTCAGGAAATATTTACTTCTAGTTTTGACCAACATGGAATTAAAATGTCAATATCTTATCTCCTCTTAGTTTTGCAAACAGTAAGCCTTTACTAAATGCTTTTCATTCATTTATTCCTACAGGTCACACATTTCCAGATTCTCCAATCACTTTATTGGAAGTGATCAAGTACTAAGGGAAGTCATGAGCAATTCCTGACAGATACCTAGGGGAATTTTGGCGGTAAGACATGGCACAGGAGTCATCAGAGTGATTAACTTTCAACACCAGAAATAGAGGAAACAATCCTTCCTGCAGGGTCTCTCAGGTACATCAGTAAATGAGTCATAGCTATGGGTCTAAATTAAGCAACACCTTCTATTGCCTCAAGGCCAGGGTTGAACTATTCTATTTTAAACCACCTCCAAAACAGCAATTTATCAAAATGACCAAGGACCAAAGAGAGCCAGAGGAAAACTGTTTGGGATGGCAAAAGTTATTATCTTAAAATGAAACCTCAGACATAACTTCCTACTTACTACAGATGAGCTAGCTGAAGTTCCCAATAGCCATGAGTTTAGCATGTTGATTATTTAGATATTTTGAACTAGGTGTTAAGCCTCCTCAAGGCACAATGACAAATTCTCTAGGTCTTCTTATGTCCAATGATCCCTTGAATCTCAATCCTCCTTCACTTTTCACAATTTAAAATTATCCCATGGAAAGATTTCCTATGTCAACATTAAAAATTGTATTCAAAATGAATAACAGTGTATGTTACTTATTCTGCTTACCTCTACTTTTCTGTTACAAGAGAGTCCTCTTGGGGTAGGGGAGTCATTGGGAAGTGGCAACCATGTTAAAAAGCATCAATTGGGAGAGGAGGAAAGAATGATAACAACAGTGGAAACTTCAGTCAATCCTGGTAACATACACTAAATCATAAAGTCTGAAAAACGCACGATTACGTTGTCTCAGAAGGAACAATTGGAATGACAACATACAGATTTTTACTGTCAGTATAACTGAGAGGGAAAAGCTCTAAATCCTTGTTGTAAAGACAAGACTGTTGTTTCCATCTTCTCTGTCATGACCTGAGTCAAACTTGATGGACATCCGCTTATTCGGAAGCCTAATTATTTTATTAGGAATTTTAGCTACACTATACTACTTTAAAATGTTCATTATTACTAAACTAGGTAGCTTTAAATATATAAAACACTCACTTAAAAGACTTGTGGCTTTTTCTTAGATCCTAGTAAGAGTTCTGTAATACTAGAAAATTACACTAACTAGTGAAAGACCTTGTAAGCAAGCAATATAAATGTGAGCCACAATGCTTCTGTACAGATACACATGAGGCAAATGCAGGAAAATGTCACCTACATTTACACAGCTCACTTTAGTCTTTTACAAGATGATGAATCTTTAAAAGCTTCCCAGCATCCACTTGACAAGTAAACACTATTACTAACATAATTAAAAATGACAAAGTCAAAACAGGTTTCAGTGAAGGGCCATATAAGAGAATGAAGGCACTTCTCCATTTAGACAAGTCTCCCACTCCAGATTATCTAGCAGGGGTCCAGGTCTACCTGATCTCCCTCTTTCCAGCTTTTCCATCTCCAATACATCCTTCATTTAGTATTGAATGATGTCATTCAGTAAAATGAATCTTTGTGTGCATCTTCCCATCTTCAAACATTTCCCTGGCAATAAACTGAAGGAATTTTAAGTAGAGAGCAGGAGAGAACTGATCACACATATATGTGTGACTCCCTCTGTTGGTCAACACTGAAAGAAAACTTTTGGTTTTGGTACCCATTTAATTGATTTCCAATCAATTTCACAGAAGTTACTGAGCATTTAGTATGCTAATCAAGTGACACGATGAATGGGATTCGTGCAATGGGAGGAAGATTCCAATTATTTCATGAAAGTCATAACATTCCTTTGATAAGAATATACTACCATGAAAGGAGTACATTCCCAAGCTCTAGCATATCAATGTAATTAAAAGACACCTTGCTTTTCCACAGACCTTTCAACAACCAAACAGGTACCACATGCCACCATGAACCAGATTTTTAGAAGCTTTCTGTAGCCTTTTTGACTCTGAAAAAGCTACTGGGATAAGACTGCTCTTCCATTGGCCTAACTGATGGTTCAGAATAACAATATGCAGGATCTGAACATTTCTGCTAATACACAGGCTCTCATTATTATTTTTGGAGAACTTAGTTTACCTTAGCTTGGCAATAAGATAACCAGATACTCAGGTTCAACAACACCCACAACATCTACACTCAAAGAGCTTTCACCTCATCCTTTCACTGAATGCATCAGAAAGGCAATGTGTGAAGACAAATATTCACAACTTCTCTCCACCAACACTGTAATAGACAAACATATTCATATCTTTTCTCACACATTAAATTTTAAGTTCCTTGGGCACAATGGCCAAGTCCCATATTTCTATGGTAAATACCCCAGTACAGAGGGCACAGGGCAATGAAGGGAGGAGATGGGCAATTAATCCATATTGAAGGAAGAAAGGGGGGAAAAAGAATAAAGAAATGAGGTGGGCAAAAATGTCAGTCGCCTAATTAGAGATGTGTGGCATTTTCCTTTTCAATTGACAAGAAAACTCGAACATTAGCAGTATATTAAGTTTCGGCACTTTTAACATACAAAAGAGCCTAAGTGTAAGATGAACTGCCAACAACACATATAGCCAAGCAGGTAGAGGTGATGTAGTTTCAGGAGAAGATCCTGACAGAAAAATTGGGTTCCAGTTGTAAATCCACTGCTAACACTTTATAGTTATGCCAATTGTGATATACGTTAGTGAAAATTGTGATGTTTATTTTTTAAAGATTTCCAGGACAAGGAAAAGAATCTAGTATTTGTTATTTTTTTAACAAGACATATAACAATGTCAAAGAATGTTAACAGGTGAAACCAGTAATGTCTCTTTTAGAAGACAAAGGTAAAGTAAGATGATTGAGATGTTCAATCCCTTTGTCCCACCAACATCTTTAGAGCCACAGAGAATTGCCTGCATGGTATCTTGGACCATATTTTAGCCACCTGTGTTTCCGTGTGTGTGAGTGTTTGCACATGTGTGTGTCTTTAAGAATCTTGCCACCTTCTAATTCTCATGCTAGCTGATCCTTGGTAGGCAGCTGAGATAAGCCTAGCTACCCACCTAATTTCCTTTACTGCCTCCCCTTCCCTTGGCTTTTCTCTGCCCTGTGGAAAAGGGTCCAGTCATCCCTACCAACTGCCACCCATAAGGCAGGTAAGCAGAGAGATATGGGAAACACCCTGTGCCAGGAAGATGAAAACACTGCCATCATGGGAACCAGCACCTGTCCTCAGACAGTGGGGGAACTGTTCCAGGACCCTGAACCCAAGAGTCTGGAGGAGAGCACAGTCATTTTAAGTGGAACAATCACGAAGGAGAAGGGGACTATTTTCCTCACCACCACCCCCAACTGCTGACTCACTGCATGCAATGAACATGGGCGGCCCACAAGACCCAGAAGCAGCAATACCCACTCAGACCAACATTCCTGCTTCCAGACCAATCCTGCAGCCATTGGCAGAGAAAGCATTCCCCGTGGATATATATGTACAGCTATTTCCATGAATGCTATAACCTCTGCCTCTTAAGCCAACACAGCTGCTGAAGACCTACAAAAGAAAGTCTCACTAGCAAAGTCTTTGACATTATTAGGAACAGACAAAAGGAGATGCATTACAACCTGCTCCATAGCTGCACTAGAAGGCATACGAGAGTTTTCTTCTCGATCCACAGCAGTCTCCCCTATCAGTTCCTTGAGAGCAGGGATCATTTTACCTTTCGACTTGTATTCCCAGAGCTGAGGACAGTGCTTTGTCCATTGTAAGTACCTACAATAAATGCTTTGTCATTTATTCACTCATTTGCTCATTTACTTGCAGTTTCACTTTGAGTAAGTAAAGAAACTTGTTTAGATGCTTAGCTGTATCTACCTTCTTGTCTACACAGTAATCCTTCCATCGCTGCAGATCACAAAGCCACCACAAATTCTCACGCAGATCCTTCTATAAATATTCCTAAAAGAATATACCCAACATACTACAGACCTTCCTGCAGTCCTTTCATGATTTTAAGGGAAGTAAAATAACAACTGTTATCTACTGTTTGCCACTTTCAGTACATAAGAGGGGTCACCTTCCTTCCTAGGTGTACATGTCCTTGGCAGTACATTTTATATTTGCAGCCATGCAAAATCTCTGAGAGACTGTCACAGTTTAAAAGTTGGGCAGTGTTCAATGAGCTTGGGATCACTGAAAGAACTGCAGTTTTCCAAATATGCTCTACTCTGCTATCTTCCTCAAACAACTCTAGGTCCAGCTTTTATTACATATGGAATGCCAGTGCAGGATGCATGTGAGTATATGCATGTAGTCACACATTAAATCAGGAGGATGTCTTTTCAGCTATGTTGGCTGGTTGGTTGGTTGTTGTCCTTAGTCTTTGAAGAGGACCACAATGACATCACCACTGTAAAGTGAAATTTCAGTGTGTCCCACTGTGGCTGATCAGACCAATGCAAGCTTGGCATGCTCTACCACAAACTGGGTACAGATAGTCTACGTGAATATTTGGGGTGGATATCCCAAATTTGTGCATCCTAATTTTACTTTCTGCTGTCTCAATTCTGCTTTGCTCAAAGAGTACAGCACCTTTTCTTACGTGGGCACGCCATACTGAGTGGTCTTGTGCCAATGTCTCCCATGTTGCACAGTCAAATCCAAAGTTCTTGAGAGAGACCTTGAGAATGTCCTTAAATCGTTTCTTCTGGCCCCCATGTGATCGCCTGCCCCATACAAGTTCTCCATAAAATAGTCTTTTGGCAAGTGTACATTTGGCATTCAAACAATGTGGCCAGCCCATTGGAGTTGCACTCTCTGAAGCATAGTTTGAATACTCGGGAGTTGAGCTCGAGCAAGGACTTCAGTGTCTGGTACCTTATCCTGCCAGGTGATCCTCAGAATCTTCCTAAGATAGTTCAAATGGAAGTGATTCAGTTCCCTGGAATGGTGCTGGTAGACTGTCCTTGTTTCACAAGCACATAACAATGAGGTCAGCACAATGGCTCTGTAGACCTTCAATTTGGTAGTCAGTCTAGTACCTCCTCTCCCAAACCTTTCTTCTGAGCCTCCCAAACACTGAGCTAGTTTTGACAATGTGTGCATCAACCATATTGTCAATGTGTACATCCCTGAAAAGTATACTACCAAGGGAAGTGACCTTATCCACAGCATTCAAAACTTCTCCATTTGTTGTAACTGATGGTTCCATGTATGGATGGTGTGGTGGTGGCTGAGGGAGCACCTGTGTTTTTTTGGTGTTAATTATTAGGCCAAAATGAGCACAGGCAGCAGAGAATTGATCCATACTGTGTTCTCAGTTCAGAGGCTGCAATGAGTATGCAAGCAGAAAACCATGCACCAACACTCCCTCTTCTTTGTTCTTGGCTTGTAGCCTTTTCAAACTGAAGAACTTACCAGCACTACAGTTGTTGACCTTGATGCCATGTTCATCCTCACTGAAAGCACTGGTCAACATGGCTGAAAACATCATGCTAAGAAGCATGGGAGCAATCATACAGCCCTGTTTCACTCCATTGGTGACTAGGAAGGCACAAGAGCTTTATCCATTATCCAGAACCCGGGCACACATGCCATCATGAAATTGATGCACAATATTGACAAACTTCTCTGGGCAACCAAATTTTGACATAATTTTCCATAAGCCCTCATGACTAACAGTATCAAAGGCCTTGGTCAGATCTACAAACGTTGTGTACAGACCTCTGTTCTGCTCCTGGCATTTCTCCTGGAGTCATCAGGCAGCAAATACTATATCGACTGTTCCTCGGCCCCTTCTGAAGCCACACTGGCTCTCAGGTCTATGACCATCTTCCAGGTGAAGGATCAGACTAGCAAGAAGGACCCTAGCAAGAATTTTGCCGGCAATGACTAAGAGAGAGATCCCCCTGTGATTGTCATGGGACAATTTATTCCCTTTACCCTTACAGAGATGGACAATCAGCTATGTATCAATCTAATCAATATACTTTTTTCATCCACTTTGTTTCTCCAATGTGGGTAGGGTTAAATTAGCATCAATCAAGTAATTATAAATGTCACAAACAAAGCTATGTAACATCCTGGGGATCAAAGCAAAGTATTCCACTACTGTTTAAAAAGTGGATCATTTGGAGAATATCAATAAAAAAGACTTCTGTTTGAATGCCAAGGACATTCTACATGAAACTAGAAAATACCTCATGCTTTCCTCTTTGTGCCTTTCCAATTACTAATATCCATCAAGCTTATTAAACAAAATTACTTCCATTTTTTATCTGTCATAAAAGCTTGAATTATTTAAAAATGTACATTGTGATAAAAATGTCTTTTTTTAAGTTGAAGAGTAGACATGGAAAGATCTTATATTCTATACATATGTCAACTGATGTGTACCTAAAAAGAAATGCCTTACTTTAAAAAATAGTGTACATATCTCTCATGCCATCAGCAAGGATACCATTTCATGTATATACTGGCTATTCTTGAGATTTTATAAAGACAAAAATGTAAATATGTGTACTAGCATTTGCCAAAGTCTTCCTGAATGATATTTTTGGGGTAAAATGATATGTGTAATGTTTTCCTCATTCCTTGGAATCTTACCTTAAACCTCTTGAAATTAAAACAATGAATAACACCTTTAAAATGGAGTCACCTCCAGCATGGTATTGTACCAATCCTCTACTGGACCCAAGTATAGCTGATTTTCTTTACGTCATCTTGTTAAGTATCACTGCCATTTCTCTGCATAGTATTTCAAAAGACAGAGTTGCTCAGTTGTGTCCAACTCTTCATGACCCCATTTGGAATTTTCTTGTCAAAGATACTGGAGTGGTTTGCCATTTCCTTCTCTGATTTATTTTCAGATGAGAAAACTGAGGCAAACACAATTTAGTGACTTGCCCAGAGTAACACAGCTAGTAAGTGTCTAAGGCTGAATCCAAACTCAGAAAAATGAGTCTTCCTGACTCTATCCTAGCACTTTATCCACCGTGACACCTAGCTACTACCCCCCAAAAAAGAGAAGCAGAATCTAAATGTGGTGGTTTCATTCACATGTCATGTTCTCATGTTTCCCTACCCTGTGAAACAATAAGGTTCATAATCTTCATCCTCTTGCTCCATAATGACTTACAATCAATTAGCAAGCTTTTATTAAGTGCCTACTATGTGCCAGGCACTGAAATATAAATCAATTTGTACAATAAGGCCATGTGATTGTGATGACAAGGACATAAAGTATCTTCTGGCTTAGGCAGTGTTAGACCCGTTTTAGCCTCCTTACTTCCAAGAACTGGTGATAGTGTTCGTTTCTTTCTTGAGGTCCATTTCTCATTTGTCAGAGCCAACATCCCATTTAAGGAGGACATGATAGAAATGTTATAATGGGAAACGCTTTCTCAACTTTAACTTTTTATTTAATATGGTATTTACTTGATCACTGCATTAATCAATAAATGTCTGCCTAAAGACAGAAAATGTATTCTAAAATTACTACTACATATGAACTACTCCTTGGTCTTTTTTAACCTTTTAGTTGCTAGGTAGAGCAGTTGATAGGTTGCCAGGTCTGGAGTCCGGAAGACTTATCTTCTTGAGCTCAAATCCAGCCTGGACACTTACGATCTGTGTGACCCTGAGCAAGTCAATTAAGCCTGTTTATCTCAGTTTCCTCATCTAGAAAATGAACAGGAGAGGGAAATAGCAAACCACTCTAGGATCTTTTCCAAGAAAATCCCAAATGGCATTACAAAGAGTTGGATATAATTGAAACAACAATAACTTATAGTTACTAGTCACTCAATTGTAACCAAGTATACAGAAATTGTAATATAGCTGTTTTCTTGTACTCGTGTTTTATCAATACTGTTGTTAGTTTTAGTATGTTTCTTTAATTTTAATTAGTATAAAGCAGAAAACTGGGAAAGAATTTTTGCAAGTAGTGTCTGTGATAAAGGCCTCATTTCTAAAATATATAGACAACTGAGTCAAATGCACAAGCACATACATCATTTTTCAATTGATAAATGGTCAAACCATACGAACAGGCAGTTTTCAGAAGAAGAAATTAAAGCTATCTATAGTCATATGAAGAAATGCTCCAAATTGCTATTGATTAGAAATGTAAATCAAAACAACTCTGAGGTACCACATCACACCTGTCAGATTAGCTAACATGACTAAACAGGAAGATGATAAATGCTAGAGAAGATGTGGGAGAGTTGGAGCACTATTTCATTGTTGGTGGATCTGATCTAATGTTGGTGCATCTGATGGTTGGAGCTGATAGAACCATCCTGGAAAGCAATTTGGAATGATGCCCAATATGCATATCCTATTTATAGCAGCTCTTTGTGGTGGCCAAGAACTGGAAACTAAGGGGATGCCCATCAATTGGGAAATGGCTGAACAAGTTGTGGAATATGAATGTAATGGGATACTACTGTGCCATAAGAAATGATGAACAGGAAGACTTCAGAGAGGCCTGCAAGGATTTATATGAACTGATGCTGAGTGAAAGGAGCAGAACCAGGAGAACATTATACACAGTAACAGCCACAGTATGCAATGACTGCTTCTGGTAGATTTAGCCCTCCACAGCGATGCAAGGACCTAAAACATTCCCAATGGACTCTTGAGGCAAAATGTCATCCACATCCAGAGAAAGAACTATGGAATTGGATCACAGAATTAAACAGACTATTTTCTCTTGTGTTATGTTTTCTTTTGTTTTGGTTTTTCTCATGGTTTCTCCCATTCATTTTAATTCTTTTATGCAACATGACTAATGTAAAAATGTGTTGAACCAATATAAAATAGCACACTGTCTCATGGAGTGAAGGGAGGATGGAGGGGAAAGGAAGGGAGAAAAATCTAAGGCTTATAGAAGTGATTGTAGAAAACTAAAAACAAATTAATAATAATTTAAAAAATTTAATTAGTATGGAACATACATAATAAGGTTCAGGTGATTACTAATCCTCTATGAACACCTTTAATCCTAATGAAGAACAGTTTTAAAAAATTATGTTCCTAAAATTCTAATAAAGAACAAATATTACTCTACTGTTTCCAAATGAACAGAGCCCTTTGGCCATTTCTTAACTTCTGATACATTCAAACAGCACCAAGGACTGACAGTCATTTCCATCTGTCTGTACCACTGAAAGGAGGACCCACACCAATGAAACCACAGATCTTAAGTAACTAAGTATTAAAGTGTCAGTAATGAAATGTCACACAAAGAAAAATTTGAGGTGCTTTCTCCTGTATTTTTATTTACAAACCAAAACTATTTATAAAATTGTGAAAGAGTGAGTTTCCCAGATAGTTCCTTAAATATTTTCACACATCATACAAACTAATGACAACAGAAGGGAATCAGTGCTGATGTTACAATTCAAAACGTACCAAGCTATATTAACATGTCAGAAATGCCAAAATCAACATATGTATATGATATGAAACTATTCAGTAAGGTCATCTAAAGGTTTCTCCTCAAAATTATTTAGAATTCAGAAAATCATAAAAAAATGGACATTTTAAAGACAGTTTATATCTAAAAATAAACATTAAATGGTCTAATATGTTTTTAAAACACAAATTTATGAAATTAGAGCCATTTTACAGTTTATGCTTATCTCTCTGCTTTGTACATATACTCTTTAATATATGTACTAAGGAGGAAATTTAAAAAGAAAGTTCAAGGTTCACCAATATATTGGTGAACCAAGAGCAAACCAAGTTAAAAAAGAAAGTTCAAGGTTCACCAATATATTCACAGCAGCACTTATTGTGACAACAAAAAAATAAAATAAGTGCAATCCATTATAGAATGGCAGAAGAAATGGTAGTATTACAAGGAGATGGAATACTAATACAAGTTAAAAAGAAAACAAGGAATTTTGAGAAACATGGGGATATGTGAGGTGATGCAAAATAGAGTAGGCAGGGGACTTCTGATTATGACAGCAACATGAAAACAGTGGAAAAGACCAGCTGCCCTACAAAAATGCCAGCAAATATGGGAAATAAATTCCAGAAAGATCAATAATAAAGAAAAAAAGGAATAAAAAGTAAGTTCCCTCTATCAAGTGCAGAACTGCACAAAACAAGGGCCATAAGGTAGTGGAAGAAGAAAAAGGGGCTGCTATGGGGAAGCCAGGATGACTTCAGATGAAGCCAGACTCTGAATGAGGCATAGACAAATGAGAAGGAAAAGTCCAAACCAGAAGCAAAGTAGAGGGTCTGAGTCATGCCAGGGAAGCCAGAGCCAGAAAAACACTAATGAAACTGAAGCCAATTACCAATACCTAAAAGGAAAAATTCACAACAAATGATGAAATAAAGGAAATTTTAAGAAATCATTTTGCCCAGGTATATGCCAATAAAAGAGAAAACTAAAATGAAATGGAAGGATGTTTACACACACGCAAAAAAAAAAAAACCACACTCAGATTAACAAATTAAAAAGAATCAAGAAAACAACATACATGAGTACACCAACCAAGGTAATAGCAAGAATCAGCTACGTTCTTCTTACCTAAAGAACAGGGAAAAAGACACAGAGGTAAGAGACTACAGGGGAAATATGCTAAAGACATTGTCACATTCAGCTGATTGTTTGGGGCTTTTTGGGTCAGTTTTGCTTCTTTGCTTTTTTGTGGTTGTTGTCATCTGTAAAGTAAGACAATTTTCAAAAAGAGAAAAGCAAGCAATCAGTAGGCCCATGAAAGAATGTTCCTCATTGCTAAAAAGAGAAACCAAAGTTTGAATAATCTCAAAATAGTCTTATCAGCAGATTACCAATGAAATAATGGGTAACTGCTAAGAGGACTACAAGAAGGAAGGCAGAGGTGTGAACTAGTCTTACTCCTGTGGAAAACAGTTCAGAATTATGAAAGCAAGGTTACTATATTTTACATGAAGTTTGCTTACTTCTAGGAAGAGATGACATAGAGGTCAAGTACAGAAAGGTCTCATACACAAAAATGTTTATAGTAGAAATTTATATAATAGCAAAAATTTGAAAGAAATGAGTGCCCACAGATTAGAGAATGGACAAAAATGTGGAATACGAAGAATACAAGAAGGCTAGGAAAGGAAGGATGAAGTCTTTGGGAACTGACAACCATGTTTTTTGTTTTTTTAAAGAGCAAGAACCAAACATGAAACACACACACACACACACACAGAGGTTCAATTGGATAAAGGAATATATTAAGAAACAGATGTAATATGAAAAACAAGAGGTATCAGGAAAACTATAAAAAAAGAAAGAAAATCTCAGTCTAATAATGAAAGCATGAACTAACAAAGTGGCAATTATTCTGGGTATTCTCACCACCACCATACAATGTCAGAGTTCAAAGGGGCTTCAAAAGACAAGTAACCTAGGCTGTATTCATCATAGCATAACCACACAATCATCCAGGCTCTGCTTTAAGACTTCTGATGAGGTAGAAACCACTAACTCCCACGGCAGTCCCCTCTACTTCAGGTCCTTGTTAGGCAATTTCTCTGAAAAAGATAAGAGGCCTCAAATGGTCTCTTTGCAAACTTCCACTCACTGTTCCTGGTTCTAGCCTCTGGGGTCAAACATAAAACGTTGAATCTCCCTTCCACGTGAGAGCCCCAAAAATAACTGGGGACAGTTACCACTTCTTCCAGCTCCTCCTCTCCCTTCTGTCTCACCCCCTTCTTCCTTCCCTCCAAAGGAAGGCAAATTTGGATGGCCAGAGGATGCCCAGTTAACTCGGGGTTTATCGGTATGAGAAAGAGAGTTAAAGTTAAGTTTCCACAGAAGTTATTGCTAGTTGATGAAGTCATTGAGACTAAGTCAGGTAATAAGAAGGCCAGCAGACTGCAGGTAGACTAGGTCAATGAGGAGACTGACAGTGGCCTTCCAAAAATTACAAAGTTTTTGCTAAAGGAACCCAATCTACATCTAGCTGGAACTACCTGGAGAAGGCTTTTCTTCACTGTGCTTGCTTAATGAACCTCATGTATATAAGCAGACACACTCCGCATAAAAATATCTCCATTTTCTGATCCTGGGTCCTATGCCAAAACATGTTGGGGGGGGAGGGTCATACCAGCAATGGTTATATAATGAGTATGTAGGGAAGATGGTGAGCTAATGGAGAACAGATCAATCTGTCTCCTGATGGGAGGTTCTATCCTGAATTAACAGTATAAAGCCAATCGAGCTTCTGTATTAGACACTCCCTCTTCTTGAAAAGAGGGGTGTGGTCCACTTTGACCAAAGGGTTCAATTCTTCTGAACTCTGCTGCAATAAATTTTCCTTGATACTTTTTTAGTATCAAGAGTGTTTCTAACACTGGCTAGACTCCTTCCTTCCTTTCTTCCTTAAACCTAGTGCACTGTGAAATCCATAGATTGGACAATAGGTCCCTGCCAAAACTCCACTTAATAGCTGTTTTCTGGACCCTCCTGGCTCCAGCGATTATCAGTAGTAACTGTTGCTCTTTCCCTCCCAGCTTGATTTAATTATATTATTTTATTTTTCTCCTTAAAGGGGTCATTCCCTGACTACTTCTTAAAGAGGCCTATTCACTAAATGGGTATTACCTCAATCTAAATAAGTCCCTGAACAGGCCTTAGCTAAAAAACGGTCAAGGTCTCCCATTGCATCCTGGGTCATCTCCAGTAATCCTGATGAATATCTGGTCACTGAATCCAGATGGCCCTGGAGGAGAAGTGAGGCTGGTGACCTTGCACAGCCCTCCCTCACTCACAACCAAGTCAACTGCAAGTCATGTCATCATTTCTCAGATGGCATGGTCTTCTTTGAAAATGAAGGACAAACACAACAACACAATCTTCTCTAGACTAATTATGCCCAGTTCTTTCAACCAATCCTCACATGGAATGAGCTCAAAACTCTCACCAACCTGATTGTTCTCTTCTGTGAGCTCTTTATCTTATTTGTCAACATTCTTAAACTATGGTACCCAGAACACAACACAGTCTTCCAGCTATGGTCTAACCAGAGCAAAGAACAGAAAGCTATACCTTTCCCTGCGCAGTCCAAAACTTCATTCATTTTTTTTTTTTTTTAGCATTACATTGCTAACTCATATTGAGCTTAAAATCTACCAAAAGCTCCAGGTATTGATCTGAAAAATTTCTGTTTAACTATGTCCTCCTGAGCCTGTACTTGTGAAAGGGATGTTTTGGAAGCCCAGTCTAAGACTTTACATTGATCCCTATTGAATATCACCTTAGGCAATTTGGGCCCATGCTCCTTGCTGCCAAGGTCTCTTCTGACATCCACTGTGTTATAGCTATGTGTGCCAGCATGACAACGTCAGCAAATGTGATGAGCATACCTTCTGTACTTTTATCTGAATAACCAATCAAAGTGTTAAGTAGCATAGGGCAAAGCACAGATCACTGGGACCTTTCACTGGATGTTTCCTGCCAAATGAAGTCAAAAATTTTATCATTCTTTGTATCTCTACTGTATCACACAGGACTTTTCACACAGTAAGCCCTTAATTATAAAATATTGACTGAATGACGTCTCAATCAACCAGAATATTTAGGATCTTAAACATTTCACTTAATTTTCTCATTAACTAAGGGTTGGCACTTCACCACAACCCTTTTTATTCAAAACCATGTAGAAATTCCTTCATCAATATGGTATCAAGTCTGCTTTCTTCTTTTAATAAGTAGATAATTGAATCTTGCAGGGCCTGAGGGTCATCATTATGCACATTAATTATGAGACTATTGGGCTACAGATGTAGAAAGATTAAGCCATACGTGTACTGACCTCTCACCATGGATTACTCATAATCTCAGATAATTTCGAGAATATGCACTGATTAAAATGGCCATTTCCACAGGTTTATAAACTACAATTTGTTAACACATAAGCAAAACACTCCTCAGTGATTTCATATACTGTGGGGCTCAAGAGAAAACATTGCAATTACTGTAAAATAAAAATCAGTGATGGGAAAAACGTGCTGCTTACTGCTTCTACGTACACCCATAATGGACGAAATGATGAAAATCACAAGTTTCTATTCTTTTCCATTTCCCTGCTTGACCCTTCCTGAAGAAAAAGCAATGAAACTCAAAAGGGCCAAGATATGGGAAAAGCAGAAGACACTAAGGGGATAAATAATGCATCAATTAAAAAATCCAATGTCTTGCCACTTTCCTACCAAATATACTGGCAGGACACACGATCTTATATTTAGGGAGACTTTATGCAGTAGTACACACTATAAGCTGCCCCATCCACTTCTTGTTCATGTCTTCCCACACAACCTTCTTCAATGGAACCAGTGAGCTCCCCAACAGTTCTCCCTCCCACTACATGACCAGCTCACCTTTTTCTTCAGATAACTTCTATTATGATCCCCTTTACAACACTTCTGCTTAATTCTTCAACTGTAATAAGTTACAACCTACACACACACACACAAAATGCAGACCCAAAATTAATACGTAACAAATCTGAACTTAAATATTAAGTCAAATGGATGAAAATACATTAGAAACTTAATAAAGTACTATCTACCAAAACAGCTAATTCAGCATAAGATAAAGCTCTCAAACTCTGATCAAAATTCTAGCTAGATAGGTTAACAGTTTCACACTTAGCAGAGGCGTACTACAACAAACGAGGGGACAACTTCACAGTAGTTGTTGGAAGTGATGGAAAAAAGGAGAATGGTAAAAATGGCAATGATTTCAGTATTATGGGAAAATCCTGTATGAATCTCTTTAGTGCTACATTAAAGACACAGGAAATGTTTAGTGAATTAATAAGTACTTTAGTGAGTTGAGTGGTTATCACATGCTTAATAAATGTTTCTTGAATTGAAAAATGGTTATCAATTGTGGCTGCTCTTTTGCTCATTTCCTGATTCTCAATCCTACTTTCCAAAGATGACTTGGCCACAGAGCAAAGTGTAAGACAAGTGAGATGTCAATAACTAAGTTCAGTAAATTTTCTTCCAAAAAAAAAAAGTCATTGCTTTACATTGATATGCTACATATGGACCAGTAAGTCCTCAACTTACAAAGAGGTTTCAAAAGTTTATCTGCAAGTCTGTGGGAACTGAGAGGAGGTTGTTCCTATGGAAAATGGTATAAATGGTTGGGAGGTTCCCAGTTGGTACACCAGAACCTTGTAAGCAGCAAGAACAACAGACAGCTCATTATTTTTCACTGTTTCTCTGGGATACACTGTAGTCCAAATGTCAGGAATGCCTCTCCTGCTTCCTCTCTTCCTTCTTCTCCTCCTCCTCTCTCACTAAAACAGGTCTTTATACAGGAGCAGCAGATACAGAAACAAAAAAGGATTGTTTCCACATTTCAGGGACAGTCCTTATATTAAAATATACCTTAAATGACAGTCAGCATCATTATGAACAAGCATTTATTAAGTACTCAGGGATACAAAGAAAGGCAAACACAAACTCCTAGACCCAAGGAGGATGGCAACATACAAATAACTATGTCCATACAAGACAGATAAAACAGGATAAGCTGGAGATAACCTCAGAGGGAAGACATAAACAGTAAGGGGGATTAGCAAAGGCTTCGTGAAGAATCCTGGGAAGCCAGGATGCAGAAATGAGGAGGAAGAACATTTCAAGCATGAGAGACAGGGAGCACAAACGTTTGGAGTCAGGCCATCCAGGAAGGAGTTAGGAGCAACAAATGGCATTTGAATGGAAAATATTCAGAGTGATTTCTAACAAGATCGGGAAGGTAGAAAGAGGACAGGTGGTAAAGAGTTTTAAAAGCCAAATGTAGTTTGATATGTGATCTCAGATGTAATAGGGAACCACTGGAGTTCATTCAACTTGAAATTTAAGACTTTGGCAGCTGAGAAAAGGAAAGAATGAAGTCAAAAGCAACATGAGGCAGGGGGAACAACCAACAGGCTAAGAAATATAGGCCACATGTGAGGTGATGAGGACCTGGACACAAATGAGAGCTGTGTAAGTGGAGAGAAGAGGTATTTTGAAGGTAGAAAAGACAAAGTTGGGCAATGAAATGGCTACGTAGAATGAAGGGGAAAGAGGAGTAGCATATGACACTGAGACTGGGAGCCCAGGTGATCAGGAAGGTGATGGTGCCCTCAACAATTACAGGGACTATTGGAATTTCTCATATTATTGAAGTTCTATTAATTCCATGAGACTTGTCTCTTTAAACAGACACAATGCCTATACCATAGCTTTACATATTTAGCAGATCTCATCAGCTGGCAGTATCACATGAAATTATAATTTCAAATACACCTCAGACAATTCAAGCAGGAATAATTCATGAGCAAACAGTTAATGAGTAGTTACATTCTGCTTAAATATAAAGACCAAGAGCTCTGTTTCCTAGGAACAACTCCTACAAAGAAGTACTAAGAGTTGTAAACAACTATTCTGGAGCTCAAAGGACTATCAAACTATGCATACCCAATACTAGGTCTGTATTCCAAAGAGATCAAAGGAAAAGGAAAATGACCTATATATGCAAAAATATAAATGACTGCTCTTTTTGTAGTGGCAAATATTTGAAAACTAAGAGTGATGCCCCTCAACTGGTAAATGGCTAAAAACAAAAATGAAAAAGATCTATGTATATAAAAATATTTATAGTACTTCTATTAGTGGTGGCAATGTACGAGAAATTGAGGGGATGCACATCAACTGGGGAATGGTTAAACAAGTTGTGGTATATGATTGTGATGCAATACTATTGTGCTATAAGAAATAATTACCAGAATGGTTTCAGAAAAACCTGGGAAGGCTTCTATAAATATGGATGCAAAGCAAAGTGAGCAGAACCAGGAGAACATTGCACACAGTAAAAGCAATATTGTAACAATGATCAACTGTGAAAGACTTAAGTACTCTGATCAACACAATGATTTAAAACATTTCCAAAGGACTCATGATGAAAAATGCTATTCACCTCTAGAGAGATAACCTATGAATTCTGAGTGTAAATGAAGAATATTTATTTTCACTTTATTTTTCTTGTTTTTTGCAACATGGCTGATGTGGAAACAGTTTGCCTAATTTCTTATATATAATGGTATCATACTTCTTGCCTTCTCAATAGGGCAGGGAGGGATGAAAGGAGGGAGAGAATTTAGAACTGAAAGTAAAAATTTTAATTTTTTTTAAAAGAAGAGTTATCTAAAGAAAAACTGAGCCTCAAAGGCTTGTCAGGATAGTCCTGCTGCCCCACCTCCTGACTGGGAGATGGCCAACTGTAGAGTCTCAAGAAAGTAGACATAGAAAAACCCATGTCAATTGTGCCGGGCAAAGGTCCCTGCTCTTTCTCAAAGAGCTCAGCAGTATGCCATAAAAGGAGACTTTAGCAGAGTCTCAAGTTAGAAGTGGTAGAAATCATCACAGCTTTGACTACCAGGAGAATTGGGATTGACACTATGCTGCTGAAAGTTAATTTTGCCTTCAGAAAGTTGTTGGTTTTTTTCCTAGATTTGGTATATTTATTAAATAAGCAGTTAGAAGAAGGCGAGCAAGGGGGTTCCCTTAAAGAAGAAAGAGAGATAGCTCTAACACTGAAATGTTTTGCCTGAGCAGTGTCTCTGGCTGAGGGCTCAGGATAAAAAAAAGAAAAAGAAAGGGCTAATTAGGGATTCTTTGACACTGTTTCCTAGAGTGGAGAAGGAGCATTTACATGGCTAAATTCACCTTGGCAATGCGTCAATAAGGAGGTGATGGAAGCTGGAAGAAGACAAAGGAGTGGTTCAACAAATCTGCTCAAAACACCTCATCATCAATGCTCAAAATATATAAAATTAAAAGGATACTGAATGAACGAAATGAATGTAAATACAGCTATAAAATGAGGAAGGGATCTTCACATCAACATTCTCAATAGAAGCCTGAAACTGGACATAGATGAAGCAATGTCAAAAAAATGCATAAGTAATAGTCATTCCCCTGATAGCACCAGTCAAAAGTTGTGAACAAAGGTAGTTTTTATAAAATAAGTTTTATATTGAAGTTTTCTGTTTCTAATATCACCATGGTAATTCTCAGTGTTCTTTGTCCTCCTCTTCCAAGAAAGCCCCTCCCATATGATAAAAAAAAGTATTTTTTAAACCGGAAAGTGGGGCAGAGGCAAGATGGTGGAGCAGAAGGACAAACCTGTAGAAGCTCCTCCCCATAGGCCATAAAAGACCTGTAAAAATGACTCTTAAACAAATTCTAGAGCAGCAGAAGTCACAAAACAACAGAGCGAAAGAGATTTCCAGCCCAAGGCACTCTGGAAGGCTGACAGGAAAAGTCTATTATACCAAGTGCAAAGCACCTCACAGGGTGGAATCCCAGGCAGCAGCTGTAGTTCCCAGATTGCTCAACCCACAAATGCCAAAGCTTCAAAGGTCAGTGAGAAAGGTCGTTCACCTGTGTGAGAAGGAAATGCAGTCTGGCCCCACTGGCAACAGCAATTCCAGTGGCAGTATCCATTTTTGGAGCCCTTGGCCTAAAGCCCCTGGGGGAATCACGCAGTTGATCTGGATCTCAGCCCTGCGTGGCCACCCTGGGGTGAGGAGAAGTACTGCCTGGCATGGTTGAGCTGGTGGAAGCTCTGGAGAGGGAATTCTACTCGCAGATCCTGGGCAGAAGAGTGCTTGTGGCTCGTCCCCGACCAGAGTGCAGGCCAGGAGAGGAGAAAATTCTTCTCCCTTGATTGTGCCACTTTGGAGGAACTGAGAATTTACAAGTCCCCAGAGTACACTCTCCGATTTACAAAGGACTCAAAAGTTAAATAACTGGCTGGGAAAATGCCCAAAAAAGGGGGAAAAATAAGACTATAGAAGGCTATTTTCTTGGTGAACAGGTATTTTCTTCCATCCTTTCAGATGAGGAAGAACAATGCATAACATCAGAGGAAGATCTAAAAGTCAAGGCTTCTGCACTCAAAACCTTGAAAATAAAGATGCAATGGTCTCAGGCCATGAAAGGGTTCAAAAAGGATTTTGAAAATAAAGAAAGAGAGGTGGAAGAAAAATTGGGAAGAGAAATGAGTGCAATGCAAGAAATTCATGAAAAGTGAGTCAACAGTTGGCTAAAAGACACCCAAAAAATGCTGAAAAAAATAACACCTTTAAAAATTGGCTAACTTGATTGGCAAAAGAGGTCCAAAAAGTCAATGAGGAGAAGAATGCTTTAAAAAGAAGAATTAGCCAAATGAAAAAGAAGATTCAAAAGCTCACTGAAGAAAATAGTTCTTTAAAAACCAGAATGGAATAGATGGAAGCTAATGACTTTATGAGAAACCAAGAAATTACAAAACAAAAACAAAAGAATAAAAAATTGAAGACAAAGTGAAATATCTCATTGGAAAAACAACTGACCTGGAAAATAGATCCAGGAGAGACAATTTAAAAATTATGGGACTATCTGAAAGGCATGATCAAAAAAAAGCCTAGACATCATCTTGAAAGAAATTATCAAGGAAAACTGCCCTGATATTCCAGAACCAGAGGGTAAAATCAATACTGAAAAAATCCACCAATAATCTCCTCATAGAGATGCGAAAAGAGAAACTCCTAGGAATATTGTAGCCAAATTCCAGAGTTCCCAGGTCAAGGAGAAAATATTGGAAGAAGCTAGAAAGAAAACAATTCAAGTATTGTGCAAATACAATCAGGAGAACACAAGACCTAGCAATTTCTACATTAAGGGATAGAAGGGCTTAGAATATGACATTTCAGAAGCCAAAGGAACTAGGATTAAAACCAAGAATCACCTACTCAGCAAAACTGAGTATAATATTTCAGGAGAAAAAATGGTCATTCAATGAAAGAGGACTTTGAAGCATTTTTGATGAAAAGACCAGAGCTGAAAAGAAAATTTGACTTTCACATATAGGAATCAAGAGAAGCATGAAAAGGTAAACAGGAAAAAGAAATCACAAGGGACTTATTAAAGTTGAACTGCTTACATTCCTACATGGAAAGATAATATTTATAACTCTTGAAACCTTTCTCAGTATTTGGGTAGCTGGAGGAATTATAGACACACACACACACACACACACACACACACACATATATATATATATATATATATATATATATATATATATATATATATATATATATAAATCAAATTAAGGGGCGAGAGAGGAATACATTGGGAGGAGAAAGGGAGAAATGGAATAAGGCAAATTATCTCTCATAAAAGAGGTAAGAAAAAACGTTTTCAATGGAGGGGAAAAAGGGGGTGGTGAGAGGCAAAAAGTGAAGCTTAGTCCTATCACATTTGGGCTTAAGGCGGGAATAACATGCACAGTCAATTTGGTATGAAAATCTATTTTACACTACAGGAAAGTAGGGGAGAAGGGGATAAGTGGGGTGTCGGGGATGATAGAAGGGAGGGCAAATGGGAGAAGGGAGTAATTAGAAGGAAACACTTTTGGGGATGGATAAGGTCAAAGAAGGAACAGAATAAAAGGGGGGCAGGATAGGATAGAGGGAATATAGTCTTATACAACATGACTATTATGGAAGTCTTTTGCAAAACTACACATATATTGCCTATATTGAATTGCTTGCCTTCTCAGTGGACCTAAGTGGGGAACGAGGAAGGAAGAGAAGTTAGAACTCAAAGTTTTAAGAATGAATTTTGAAAACTGTTTTTGCATGCAACTGCATACAACTATAAGAAATACAGGTAATGGAGTATAGAAATGTATCTCGCCCTACAAGAAAAGAGATAAGATGGAGATGACGGCAGAGAGGGGTATGATAGAGGGGAGGGCCGATTAGGGGAAGGGGTAATAAGAATGCATGGTGTTTTGGAGTGGGGGGGAGGAGAGAGATGGGGAGAAAATTTGGAAATCAAAATTTTGTGGAAATGAATTCTGAAAACTAAAAATGAATAAACATTTAAAAATTGAAGGAAAAAATAAAAGGTCGTTTTTCTATTGAAAAAAATTAAGTAGAAAAAAATCAGTACAACTGATTGATACATTGAAAAAGTACAAAAACATATGTAGTGTGTAACACTAGTGGACCTCCCATGTCCATGAAGGGATAGGATGGAAGTGTCTTCTCATATCTCTTCATTTGAGTCCTGCTTGATCTATCTTTATTTTTATTATATCCACTTTTGATCTTTTGGTATGTAATTTTTCTTTCCTTTTAAATTGCTGTAGTCACTGTGTATATTGTTTTCTTGGCTTTGCTTACTTAACTCTGCATCAGTTCATACAGGTCTTTCCATGCTTCTCTGTAATTACCAAATACCATTTCTTACAGTGGAGTAATTGTCCATTATATTCATGTACCACTATTTCTTTAGCCATTCCCCATTCAACAACCATCTATTTTGTTTCCAATTGTTTGGTATCACAAAAAGTGCTGACATACATATTTTGGTGTATGTGGTAATTTTCTTCTTATTGATAGTTTCCTTGGGATATAAGCCCAACAATGGAGTCTCTGGTTCATAGGGCATAGACATTTTAGTGACTTTATTTGCTTAATTCCAAATTGCCTTTCAAAACGGTTGTACCACTTTACAGCTCTGCCAGTAATGTTAAGTGTGCCTACTGTTCCACAATTCCTCCAATAATGACTGTTGCCACCTTTGACATCTTTTAAAATTTTCAGGGTCTATAAACAATATTGGGGGGGTGTGGAATTGCAAATTATCAGTCACAATCAAATTACTAATAACAAAAATATAAATTAAATCTGTTTTGCGGTTTTATCTCTTATTTATCATACTGACAATGATGATAGAGAAAAATTAAAATAACCAGTATTACTGTTAGGGAAGATAGAGAGAAATGCTAGCGGCTCCACTAAATAAGATCACAATTTCTTAATTAGCCTTTACTAAAAAGAAAAGGCTAACACTTCCACTTATTTTTAAATACATAGATACGGTTTCATCAGGAAATAAACCTAGATACTTAAAGAAGCATACTAAGTTGAATTTGCTGATCTTGTTCTTTTCACTCAGCTAATCTTTGTTTTTGGACTAAGATGAATGGTGGCACTTTAATGGATGCTTTTTCTAATGTCCACATGAAAAGGTGTGTGTGTGTGCATGTGTCTGTATGTGTGTGTGTCTGTGTGTGTATATGTAAGGAATTATGGTGCAATGGAATGAACGCTGCCCTTGGTGCCAAAAAACCTGGATTCCTCAATACCACTTCTGATCCTTGCCCTTTCTGTGCCCTTGGAGGGAGTCACTTAACATTACTAGGCTTCAGTTTCCACATTTATAAAGAAGAGGATTGGACTAGGGAACATCGGGAGTACCACTCTAAACTGAGACTCTGTGCGTGTGTGTGTGTGATGCAAAGTTATTAGTCAGAATAAAATATGTCACTTTGAACCAAAGACACTTTTAGGTAGCTATCATTTAAACATGGCAGAAAATAAACAATGCTACCTCTTGAAATATTTACTGAGTTTTCCCACTTCTAAAACTTGTTGGGGGGATATAATTGATGACAGAAAGACAAAAATCTTTTTATAAAAAGGGCTGCTAACATTAAAAATGTTTAATGATTATCTGTCTCTAGGAGCAGTGGGTTAAGCCATTTATAAGGTAAGATTAATGAAAAGCTAAGGAAAAACAGACTTTTCCTTTCCAACCTGTTTTTTAATAGATCTCTTAAATACTGTTTTTTCTAAATATTTTATATATAATATAAATAACTAAAATAGAATGTTAAAAGTAAGGAACTCTGTCTTATACAAAGGTATGTTCAATACCCAAGGAGATAAGGTTTCAAAGATGGGCAAAGAGTAGGTATAATTATCTGAGCATCATTTCTTCTCCTATGTACACTAAACACCCCTGATAAATAAACATGTCATCATATCTTTCTTAGAGACACCGCTATTTGCTGTTATCCACTTACTGAAAATGAGCTAAATCTTACAACATATAAGACTGAATTAAGAAAAGTGATTGACAAAAATGTATGAAATTTAGTAAGTTATTTACATATATAAAGCAATGAAAACCTTGCAAGTTAAATAATAAGCAAATATATTTTTATTATTTCCTTCAGACTTATGTTGAATAAAAGGGTCAACTGAGCTTTTCCTTTTGGGGTATAAAACTGATGTGTCTGACGTTTCCTTAGTATAGCTTTCACAAGAAGATACAGGAAGTACTGCCTTTTATTCAGGGGTGGGGTATGGAAACTTTCTATATGGAAACACAGTCCATTTCACACAGGCAAATGCTAACTTATGCAAATGAAGCAAATCCTAGGGATAAAATTTTAAAGAGAGATTATAATTCTGATCACTGCAGAGATTTTTTCCTTAGGCTTGTTTCACAGAATGTCATTAATTTGTAATATGTGAATATACTGAAAGGAGTCAAGTGGAGGTTCTTTTTAACACTGAAAAGAGAAGAGGTCAGGATAGCTGCAAATGGGGATGGGGACTAGATGGGAGATTTCTGAGGTATAGGACATGACAAAGGAAGGGTTCCCTCCACCAAAGCAGGTCACAACCTTCTCTGCAACCGAAGGGTCTTAGAGTTGCCTGGAGCACTAGAAGATTAAGTGACTTGCTCAGGGTCACAAAGTAAGGATACATCAGAAGGAACACTTGAACCCAGGTCCTCAAGGGTATGAGGACACACTCTACCTACTATACCACACAGCCTCTTATCAAGCAGCTAGTAATACAAAAAAGTTACATGACTGAAAGAAAAATTCCTCAAGGCTTATCTAAGACTATTACAAATCATTCTTAACCAGTCATTAAAATGGTTTCTTAAAGACTTCTACTAAGAAAGTTGTCAGCCTGATTCAAATCTCAGCATCTCAAAAGTAATAAAGCTGAATTCCTTTCTGTAGACAGCTTTCTTCCCAAGCTCATCCCCAAAAACTTTAGTCACTTTTAATTTATCTATCTATCTATCTATCTATCTATCTATCTATCTATCTATCTATATATATATATATATATATATATATATATATATACTGAGAAATTTCAGCTCATGCAAAAATTTAGTATTGTCAAATAGAGAAAATGTAAACGTAAACCAACCAAGCATCAACCACAGGACTATATTAAAACATATCAAACTGCTGAGCTAGAGAGTTCAAGGAGGCCAACAGGTCACTGAGCATGGAGTTGCAGCCCTGGCTACCACACGTGGGTGAGAACAACTCCCTCACTCTCCAACTTGCCCAAGCGGCTCCCAAACTGGCATTGTGAGCTGCACTCCAAAAATTCAACATCTATTGTCCAAAAAACCTCCAAAATGGGAGGGTAGTTAAACTAGGCTTCTAATCCTATCCTAGCCATTGACTAGCTCCATAATCTGGGGTGAGTGACCTAACTTATCAGGCTCAAAATGTTGTTGTCTATAAACTGCAGGGGGAAGAGAGAAGGAAGATGCCATGCTAAGAGGCCAACAGAGCTGGATAAAGTGTTATATTTAGAGTCAAGAAGATATGAGTTTAAAGTCTGCTTCAAAACCTAGGCAAGTTGCAGTTTCCTCATGTGGAAAATGAGGATAAAATCAGCATCTACTTCGCAAGACTGTTGTGATATTTTTTTAATGATGGAATGTATGTAAAAACACTTTGCAAACAGAAATTGTATGTTATTCTGGTAGAATAAGTCTAACTCTGAGAAGTAAGTGCCAACAGACAGTCACATGGAATCCTAAATTTTGCCTGCCTTCATCCTGGTTCTTGCACAGGCTGACTAAAGACTAAACACAATGGCTGTTGCCTCCAACATGCCCCAGGGTAACAGACTAGCAGGTTAGAAAATCTCAGTCTTCCCTTCCCTGAAACACAGCAAACTGTCCCAAAAAAACCAAATGACAGCTGGTAATGACCAGGTGATTTCTACATGTTCTAAGTGTCTATGGAAAATGGCTGCTAAGGAGAGGCCCACCAGGCCCACAGAGATACTTAAAGTGTCAACTGTTACATCTCCTCAACATGGCGTATAAAAAACTACACACTGCGTTATATTCTATATTGTACTAAAGTATGTTTCCTTGCCAGGACATCTCCAAGGTCCTTTTTAGCTCTAATGGCTCATTCTGGGTGCTGCCTACAAGCATTTAAAGCGCTATAAAATGGAAAAGGGTTTAGATCTCTGCTTTGTCGCAAAGCACAAAAGAAGGAGCAGTGGGGCTAAATTCCACAGAGGAAAATACTTGTTACAATGACAGTGGATGCAGGGAGGCAGGCAGCCTCTGGAGTTTGGGCTCCCTCCCTATGGCAAACGAACGCTAGGGAGCCAATTGTCAAGGAGGTACAAGGGATGATTTTTCACATAGGAGTTGAGCTAGATGGTCACCAATGCCCCCTTCCAAAGGAAGATGAAATGAAAAACATTCACTTACTATGCGCAAGATACAGCAAATGCACATACAAAGAAGAGACAGTTCCTGCACTCAAGAAGCTAATATTTTAACTTAGAGAACACAATGCAAAAAAAAGTATGTATTTTCAGAACAGAGAAGGGTGTTTTGATTTGATTACTATGCAAGAAGCATATATACACAACAGAAAGACAGATGGCTGGGGAAGGGCAGCAATATATAGTGAGCAAGCTGAGTTTGCATACAATCATTCACCCATTAAGACAGAATTTACAATTTTCACCCCAGAAAATCTATAATTCTGTAATTTCTTGAGATTATATTTTGCCAGAACATGTAAGATATGGAAAGAGGACAATGTTATATGAATATTTCTATTTTACTCATTTCTGAAAAATATCACAAACAAAAATGAATATCCAAAATTTAAAATATAGCAATAACTTTTTTCCTTTTTATTTTTTACTTATTTAAAAGAAACATCTAGAAAATAGAAAATAATAAAAGAAAAAACATGTTATATGCACAGCAGAATATAGAGGAGGATTCAGAATATATAGACATAACGTATTTCAAGAAAACCTATATATTAAATACTGTGCATTATGTTGAAAATTGTTCACTTTTGCTTCCTTGTAGGTTTTCTTTTGTTCTCTGCAGTACATTTTTTGCTTTGTTCTTTTTTCCCCCTTCCTCCCCCTACCTATCACCCAAAGGCTACAATTGAGTGTGGATATATTTATAAATAGGTAGTGATATACACATACAGGCATACATATATATATATATATATATATATATATATATATATATATATATATATATATATATATACACACACACACACACACACACACACACACACACACATACATACACATATACTTTTCCTAAAAGAATCTACTCCTAATACTGTTTGTATGTTTCTTCATATCTAGTGTTTCCTATCTCTCTTATGTCTCCTACTTTACTTCCACATTCCAGCTGGCCTTTTTATTACATAATCTACCCCAACTCCAGAAATCCGTCCTTTATTCTCTCATTGCCCTAAATCTAAACACCCTTTTATATCCATTTGATCTATTCTGCCCCTCTCCTCTCTAAAACTCTCTTCCCCAACTGATAAGTAGTCAAGGGATACGAACAGGCAGTTTTCAGAGGAAGAAATTAAAGCTATCTATAGTCATATGAAGAAATACTCCAAATTGCTATTGATTAGAAATGTAAATCAAAACAACTCTGAGGTACCACATCACACCTGTCAGATTAGCTAACATGACTAAACAGGAAGATGATAAATGCTAGAGAAGATGTGGGAGAGTTGGAGCACTATTTCATTGTTGGTGGATCTGATCTAATGTTGGTGCATCTGATGGTTGGAGCTGATAGAACCATCCTGGAAAGCAATTTGGAATGATGCCCAATATGCATATCCTATTTATAGCAGCTCTTTGTGGTGGCCAAGAACTGGAAACTAAGGGGATGCCCATCAATTGGGAAATGGCTGAACAAGTTGTGGAATATGAATGTAATGGGATACTACTGTGCCATAAGAAATGATGAACAGGAAGACTTCAGAGAGGCCTGCAAGGATTTATATGAACTGATGCTGAGTGAAAGGAGCAGAACCAGGAGAACATTATACACAGTAACAGCCACAGTATGCAATGACTGCTTCTGGTAGATTTAGCCCTCCACAGCGATGCAAGGACCTAAAACATTCCCAATGGACTCTTGAGGCAAAATGCCATCCACATCCAGAGAAAGAACTATGGAATTGGATCACAGAATTAAACAGACTATTTTCTCTTGTGTTATGTTTTCTTTTGTTTTGGTTTTTCTCATGGTTTCTCCCATTCATTTTAATTCTTCTATGCAACATGACTAATGTTAAAATGTGTTTTACATTTTCACATATGTGTAGAACTCATATAAGTTTCCAAGCTTTCTTGGGGAGGTAGGGGGAGAAAATTTAAGACTTATGGAGGTTACTGTAGAAAACTGAAAACAAATAAATTAATAAAAACTCCCTCCCTTATCCTCCCATTTCCCTAAAGACCATTCTGTATCATCCTTTTAACCTATTCCCTCACTCTCCCCTCCAAAGATCCCTACTTTATCCTCTCGCCCCTCCCTATCCTCTTAGAGTTTTATTCCCTTACTCAGAAGACTTTCATATTCCTCTAGATGCATATGTATTTTCCCCTCTTAAACCCATTCCTTATGAAAGTAGGCTTCTAGAACTAACAGCCACCCTCCTCCAATTCCTCTGTATCAGTTCTTCCTCTTGTATCTAATTTGTAGAAGATAATTACTCTTTTAGCTGTTCTTGAATGGTTTTATTTTTTGAAGTTATATCATACTCAAGTCTATCCCAATCTTTCTTATAACCTACCTAATAACTAGTAACAATCTTAGACACAGATAAGTTTTACATTTTCCATACATAAAAAGTAAACATTCTATACCTATTAAGTCCCTTGTAATTGAGCATTGGTATGATCCTTATATTTCTCTTAGCTCTTATATGACAAATCTTCTGAGTTCAGGATTCTGTTTCTTTGTTTTTGGGGATTTTTTTTTGACCGAGTCCAGACAGTCTGACAGTTGATCAAATAGCCAATTTTTTTCATTCAGAAGTATGCTGAGCTCTGCTGAGTATGATCTTTTTGGCCTAGAGGTCTAGTTCTTTCCCTCTTCAATATATAGTATTCCAAGACCTGAATTCTTTTAGTGTTGCCAATGCTAGGTCTTGTGTGATTCAACTGTGGTACTGCCATGTATCAACAGTTTTTTCTTGTTGCTCATAATATTTTGTGCTTAATCTTGGGGTTCCAGAATTTAACTATAATATTTATCTGAATTTCCTACGAAATGTCTGTTTTAGGTGGTGATCAGTGGATATTTTCTAATTCTATGTTCTCCTCTTGTTTGAATGCTTCAGGGCAATTTTCTTTAATTATTTCTCATATTATTGTATCAAGATTCTTTTTTTGATCAGGAACTGGAGACATTCCAATCATTGTTATGTTTTCTCTTCTTGATCCATTCCCTAGTTCTGTTGTTTTTCGAAGGAAATGTTTTACAATCTCTTCTATTTTTTCACTCTTTTATTTTTTTATTTCTTCATCGTTTATAAGTGTGCTGGCTTCCCTGTGCCCAATTCTGATTTTCAAATTCTCCTTTCCGAATTGGTTGACTTCCTTGTCATAATATTTTTAGAAGTCCTAGACCCAGAGGACAAAATAATCATCGAAAGAATCCACCATGCACCTGCCAAAATGGATCCCAAACTAAAAACACCAAGGAATATCATTGTCAAATTCCAGAACTATCAAGTGAAGGAGAAAATACTACAGGAAGCCAGAAAGAAACCATTCAAATATCGAGGAGCTACAGTCAGGATCACACAGAACCTTGTAGCTTCTATGTTAAAAGACTGAAGGAATTGGAATATGATATTCCATAAGGCAAAGGAGCTGGGGCTACAACCAAGGATCAATTACCCAGTAAAGTTCAGCATAATATTCCAGGCAAGGAAATGGACAGTCAATAAAATAATGAATTTTAAGACCTTCCTGATAAAAAGTCCAGAATTTAACAGAAAATTAGATCTTCAAACACAGGTCTCAAGAGGCATAAAAAGATAAAAAGGGGAAAAGAAAACCTTATCACTCAATATGGGCAAACTGTTTACATCCCTCTAAGGGAAGATGATACTTGTTAATCTTGAGAATTGTATATTTATTATGAAATATAAAAGGGATATACATATATAAAGGGAATGGGTATAAAGTAAATAAGGTGATGCTAAAAATGTGATTGAAGGGTGCAAAGGTATTGTAGCAGGAGATGTAAAAAGGAGCAGGCAGAAAATGGTAAATTATATCACAGGAAGAGATACAAAATTATATTACAGTACAGGGAAAGAGGGGAGAGCGGGGAGCATTGTTTTGGTTCAAGGAAGGAACAACATATTTAAGTATATAAATCTAACTACATCTATAGGCAGTAGGAGGGGAAGAGGGAAAAAATGAGGAAAGGAGGTTAAAAGAGAGGGAAGAAACAGGGTAAAGGGGAGTAAAAGAGAGGGGGGGCTGAAAGAAGGAACAGAAGACTATGGGAGGTGGTGGTCAAAAATTAAGACTCAGTTGTGCAGGGGAAGGGAGAAGGGAGAACTAAAAGCACAAAAGGTGAGAAAAAGGATGGAGAGAACAACACAGACAGTAATCATAACTGTGAATGTAAATGGAATGCACTCTCCCATAAAACATAAATGGACAGCAGAATGGATTAAAAACAACAATCTAACAATAAGTTGTTTACAAGAAACACATTTAAAATGGAAAGATACACACAGGGTAAATGTAAAAAGTTGGAGCAGAATATATTGTGCTTCATATGATGAAAAAATATCAGGAGTAGCAAACCTAATCTCAGACAAAGCAAAAGCAGAAATAAATCTAATCAAAAGAGATAAGGAAGGAAACTATATCCTGGTAAAAGGTACCATAGACAACAAAGCAATATCATTACTAAACATAAATGCTCCAGGTAGAACAGCATCCAAATTCTTAGAGGAGAAGTTAAGGGAGTTACAGGAAAAAACAGACAGCAAAATTATACTAGTGAGGGACTTCAACCTTTGCATCTCTGAACTTCATAAGTCTAACCTCAAAATAAACAAGAAGTTAAGGAGATGAATAAAACTCTGGAGAAGGTAGATATGATAGATCTCTAGAGAAAACTGAATGGGGATAGAAAGGAATATACCTTTTTCTCAGTGGTACAAGCCACATACACAAAAACTGACTATGTACTAGGGCATAAAAACCTAACAATCCAGTGCAGAAAGGAAGAGATAGTCAATGCATCCTTCTCAGATCATAATGCAATAAAAGTTATATGTAATCAAAGGCCATGGAAAGATAGACCAAAAATTAATTGGAAACTAAATAATCTAATCCTAAAGAAAGAGTGGGTTAAACAACAAATCACAGAAACAATCAACAACTTCATTCAAGAGAATGACAATAATGAGACAACCTAACAAATCTTATGGGATACTGTAAAAGCAATTCTTAGGGGAAGATATCTTTCAAGATATCTTTGAATGCCTACATGAATAAAATAGAGAAAGAGGAGATCAATGAATTGGGCATGCAGTTGAAAAACCTAGAAAAAGAACAAATTGAAAATCCCCAAGTAAATACCAAATTAGAAATACTGAACACCAAAGGAGAGATTAATAAAACAGAAATTAAGAAAACAATTGGACTAATAAATAAAACTAAGAGTTTGTTTTATGAAAAAAAATCAATAAAATTGATAAACCTTTGGTCAATTTGATTAAAAAGAAAGAAGAAAACCTAATTACCAATATCAAAAATGAAAAGTGTGAACTCTCCTCCAATGAGGAGGAAATTAAAACAATAACTAGAAATTACTTTGCCCAAATTTATGCCCATAAATTCGACAATCTACATGAGAAGGATGATTATTTTAAAAAATACAAATTACCTAGATTAACAGAAGAGGAAGTTGAATAATTAAATAACCCCATCTCAGAAAAAGAAATTGAACAAGCCATCAACGAACTCTGTAGGAAAACTCTTCAGGGTCAGACAGATTCACAAGTGATTTCTATCAAACATTTAAAGAACAGTGAATTACAATACTACATAAACTATTTGGGAAAATTGGGGAAGAAGGAGTCCTCCCAAATTCTTTTTATGATAAAAATATGGTTTTCATACCAAAAACCAGGAAAAGCCAAAACACAGAAAGAAAATTATAGACCAATTTCTCTTATGAATACAGACACAAAAATTTTAAATAATATATTAGCAAAACAAATACAGCATCTTATCATGAGAATACCAGGAATGCAGGGCTAGTTGAATATTAAGAAAACTATTAGCATTATCAATCATATCAACAACAAAACTAACAAAAACCATATGATTATCTCAATAGATGCAGAAAAAGCTTTCGACAAAGTACAACACATATTCCTATTAAAAACACTGGAGAACATAGGAATGAAGGGAACTTAACATAAAATAATAAGCAGTATCTACCTAAACCATCAGCAAACATTATATGCAATGGAGATAAGCTAGATGCATTTCAAATAAGATCAGGGGTGAAACAAGGATGTCCATTATCACCACCATTATTCAATATGGTACTAGAAATGTTAGCTGTAGCAATAAAAAAAGAAAAAGAAATTGAAGGTATTAGAATAGGCAAAGAAGAAACTAAGCTATAACTCCTTGCAGATGATATGATGATATACCTAAGAGAATCCCAGAGATTCAAGTAAAAAACGACTTGAAATAATAAATAACTTTGGCAAACTTGCAGGTTACAAAATAAATCTACCCAAATATTCTACATTTCTATATATTACTAACAAAGTCCAACAGCAAGAGATAGAAAGATAAATTCCATTAAAAGCTAGGGTAGACACTATAAAATATTTGGGAGTTTACCTGTCAAAACAAATCCAGAGACTATATGAACACAATTACAAAACACTTTTTGCACAAATAAAGTCAGATCAGCATGTTAAACATCAATTGCCTGTGTGTAGGCCAAGCTAATATAACAAAAATGACAATTCTATCCATATTAATTTACTTATTCACTGCCGTACCAATCAAACTATCAGACAATTATTTTCTACAGATACAAGAAATAATATCAAAATTCATCTGGAAGAACAAAAGGGTCAGAATATCAAGGGAACTAATGAAAATAAATGTTAGGGAAGGTGGCCTAGCTCTACCAGATCGCAAATTGTGTAAAGCAGCAATTATCGAAACCACTTGGTACTGCCTAAGAAACAGAAGGGTAGAGCAGTGGAATAGTTCAGGTACTCAAGACACAGTAGTCAATGAACATAGCAATTTACTCTTTGATAAACACAAGGACCCCAGCCTCTGGGATAAGAACTTACTGTTCAACAAAAATTGCTGAGAAAACTGGATAACAGTGCGGCAGAAACCAGGTATAGACCAATGCCTAACACCATACACAAGAATAAAGTCCAAATGGATAAATGATTTAGATATAAAGATTGATATTATAAACAATTCAGGGGAGAAAGGAATAGTGTATTTATCAGATTTATGGAGAAGGGAAGAATTATTGACTAAACAAGAGAAAGAAAGCACTATGAAGTACAAAAGGGATAATTCTGATTATATTAAACTGAAAAGTTTCCTCACAGCCAAACCAAATGCAACGATGATTAAGAGCAAAGCAGAAAACTGGGAAATCATTTCTGCAACTAGTGTCTGTGATAAAGGCCTCATTTCTAAAATATACAGAGAATTGAGTCAAATATACAAGAATACAAGTAATTCCCCAATTGAACATGGTCAAAGGATATCAACAGGCAATTTTCAGAGGAAGAAATAAAAATTATATAGTCATATGAAAAAATGCTCCAAATCACTATTGATTACAGAGATGCAAATCAAAACAGCTCTGAGGTACCACATCACACTATCAGATTGGCTAACATGACAAAACAGGAAGAGGAAGATGATTAACGCTGGAGAAGATGTGGGAGAGTTGGAACACTATTTCATTGCTGGTAAAGCTGTGAGTTGATTCAACCATTCTGGAGGGCAATTTGGAACTATATCCAAAGGGCTACAAAAACGTGCATACCCTTTGATTTAGCAATACTACTTCCAGGACTGTATCCCCCAAGAGATCATAAAAATGGGAAAGGGTCCCACATGTACAAAAACATTTATAGCAACACTCTTTGCGATGACCAAAAACTAGAAATCAAGGGGATGTCCATCAACTGGGGAAAGGCTGTGGTACATGACCATAGTGGAATACTATTGTGCTATAAGAAATGATGAACAGGAAGATTTCAGAGAGACCTAGAAAGACTTACATGAACCGATACTGAGCAAAAGGAGCAAAACCAGGAGAACTTTGTACACAGCAACAATCACAGTGTGCCAGAATTTTTTTCTGGTAGACTTAGAACTTCATTGCAATGCAAGAACTTAAAAAATTCCCAGTGGAGTGCAGCCCAGGAAGCACTGAGCGCAGCCTGATATGGCAAGGACAGGACCCTGAACAGACTTCAGGGAGCCACAGGAAGCACCAGTCGCCAGACTGCTCAACCCACAAACCGCTTCAGAGGTCAGTGGAAGGGCCCCTTCACCCAGGAGAAGAGAGCTCAGTCTGGACCCCCAGCAGCAGCAGTCTCCATTTTTGGAGCCCTCTGCCTAGAACCCCTGGGGCAATTGAGCACCTCCTCAGAATCTCAACCCTGAGTGTTAGCTCTGGGAGACCTCTGCCTAAAGCCCCTGGAGGAATTGAGAAGCTGATCTAAATCTCAGCCCTGAGTGGTAGCCCTAGGAAATCTAAGCCTAAAACCCCTAGGGAATTGAGCCACCAATATGAATCTCAGCCCTGACAAAGAACTCAAAAGTCAAGTAACTGGCTGGGAAAATGCCCCCCCAAAAGGGAAAAAGAATAAGACAATAGAAGGTTACTTTCTTAGTGAGCAGGTATTTTATTCCATCTTTTTGGATGAAGAGGAGCAATGAATGCCATCAGAGGAAAGCCTAAAAGTCAAGCCTTCTGCAGGCAAAATCTCCAGAATAAATATGAACTGTCTCAGGCCATGGAAAAGTCAAAAAGGATTCTGAAAATCAAGTAAGAGAGGTGGAGGAAAAATTGGGAAGAGAAATGAGAACAATGCCAGAAAACCATGAAAAGTAAGTCAACAGCTTGCTAAAGGAGACCCAAAAGAATGCTGAAGAAATTAACACCTTAAAAAATAGACTAACTCAAATGGCAAAAGATGCCCAAATGAGAAGAATGCTCTAAAGAGCAGAATTTTCCAAATGGAAAAGGACGTCAAAAGCTCACTGAACAAAATAGTTTTTTAAAAATTAGATTGGAACAGATGGAAGCTAATGACTTTATGAGAAATCAAGAAATTATACAAAAGAAACCCAAAAGAATGAAAAAACAGAAGATAATCTGAAATAACACATTGGACAAACAGTTGACCTGGAAAATAGATCCAGGAGAGACAATTTAAAAATTATGGGACTACCTGAAAGCCATGATCAAAAAAAGATCCTAGACATCATCTTTCATGAAATTCTCAACAAAACTGTCCTGATATTCTAGAACCACAGGGTAAAAGACATATTGAAAGAATCCACTGATCATCTCCTGAAAGAGATCCGAAAAGAGAAACTCCTAGGCACATTGTAGCCAAATTCCAGAGTTTCCGGGTCAAAAAGAAAATACTGCAAGCAGCTAGAAAGAAATAATTTGAGTATTGAGGAAATAAAATCAGGATAACACAGGATCGGGCAGCTTCCACATTAGGGGATCAAAGAGCTTGGAATATGATATTCCAGAAGTCAAAGGAACTAGAATTAAAACCAAGAATCACCTACCCAGCAAAACTGAGTATAATACTTCAGGAGAAAATGATTAATTTAATTTAATGATATAGAGGACTTTCAAGCATTTTTCATTAAAAGATCAGACCTAAAAAGAAAATCTGAGTTTCAAGCACAAGAATCAAGAGAAGCATGAAAAGGTAAACAGAAAAGAAAAATCATAAAGGATCTTTTAAAGTTGAACTGTTTACATTCCTACATGGAAAGACAATATTTGTAACTCCTGAGAATTTTCTCAGTATTTGGGTAGCTGGAGAAAATTATACACATTCACACACACACACACACACACACACACAAACATATATAGACAGAGAGCACAGGGTGAGTTGATTAAGAAGGGATGATATCTAAAAAAATAAAATTAAGGGGTGAGAGAGGAATATATTGGGAGGGCAAAGGGAGAAATGGAATGGGATAAATTATCTCTCATAAAAGAGACAAGAATAAGCTTATTCAATGGAGGAGAAAAGGGAGGATGTCAGGGGAAAAAGTAAAGCTTACTCTCATGACATTTGGCTTAAGGAGGGAATAACATGCTCACTCAATTTGGTATAAAAATCTATATTATACTACAGGAAAGTAGTGGAGAAGGGGGCAAGTGGAGTGAGGGGGATGACAGAAGGGAGGGCAAATGGGAGAAGGGAGTATTAGAAGTAAACACTTATGGGGAGGGACAAGGTCAAAAGAAAGAATAGAATAAATGGGGGGGCAGGATAGGATGGAGGGAAATATAGCTAGTCTTACACAACATGACTATTATGGAAGTCTTTTGCAAAACTGCACATATATAGCCTATATTGAATTGCTTGTCTTCTCAGATGGGTGGGGAGGGAGGGAGGGAGGGAGAGAAGTTGGAGTTCAAAGTATTAGGAATGAATGTTGAGAAATGATTTTGCATACAACTGAGAAATAAGAAATACAGGTAATGGGGTATAGAAATCTATCTTGCCCCACAAGAAAAGAGAGAGGATGGGAATAAGGAAAGGGAAGGGTATGATAGAATGGAGGGCATGTTGAGGGAAGGGGTAATTAGAATGCAAGACATTATGGAGTGGGAGAGGGGAGAGATGGGGGAAAATTTGGAACTCAAAATTTTATGGAAATCAATGTCGGAAACTAAAAATTAATATATAAACACTAAAAATTTAAAAAAAAAAAAAAGAAAAGAAAATCTCTATATTCACGATAAATAAATAAATAGATAGACAGATAATTCCCAACAGTCTCTTAAGGCAAAATGCCTTCCACATCCAGAGAAAGTACTATGAAATTCCATCACAGAATGTAGCAGATCATTTTCTTTTGTATTACATTTTGGTTTGTTTTATGATTTCTCCCATTCATTTTAACTCTTCTATGCAACATGACTAAGGTGAAAATGTATTTAATAGGAATGTATGAGTGGAACATACATAAAATTGTATGCTGTCTTAAGGAGGAAGGGTGGAGGTAGGGAAGAAGGAGGGGGAAGAAGAGCAAAAAAGTCTAAGTGATATGGAAGTGATTGTAGAACACTGAAAAGAAAATAATAATAATAATAAATGAAAACAATAAAGAAAAAAGAGGAAAAAATCATCAAAACAAATCAATTCCTCAAAAAATTATCTGTATATATTATATATATAATCTATCTATCTATCTGTCTATCTATCTCTCTCTCTATATGTATATATATACACACACACACACACATAATTTTCTTCAATGATGGATTCCCCACCTCTGCAAAGAGTAAGCCAAGCTTATTCTCTATAATTTTGCAACATTCATTTTCAACTTTTTTGTGGTTACAATTCTTTTAATTTACATTGGTGTAGTCATTTATATTGTTTTCTTGGCTCTGTTCACTTTACGTAAGTTCATGTCCATGCCTCTTTGTATCCATCAAATTTGTAAACTTTTTATGTACAATAATATCTTATTACATTCATGCACAATAATATTTTATTATATTCATGCTCCATAAAAAAATTCTTTAATGAATTCTTTTTGGGCAGGTGACCATTTGACATTACTATTTGGTGTAGAAGAAGGTTTCTTTGCTTCAGCATCCTCTGAAGACAAGCCCCGGTCTTCTCTATTCCTATAGTAACTCTCTATGTTGGATTCTTTCTCCTTTGCCTTTACATACTATTTTGTAAATAATTTGGTTTTTATAATCACCTCTAGTCCTGAGACGTGGGGGATGGTGGCTCTAGCGTCTGATCCTCTTCAGTTCTCCCCTCTGACCCGAAACTCAAACCAAGACTTCCAGTCTCCTATAAGTGGCCACAGTCTCACTGGATGTGTACTGATTCCACCCTCCATAGCTCAGCTGAATATGGCATTTCTTGTCAGTAGAGGTTCCCTCAATCTTCCCTGGCTCAGACATCCAACTTCCATCATTGTCGCAGGGTAAAAGTTCCTGGGTCCTTGGCTGGGTCCAAGGCAGCGCCTCAAACCAACTAACCCTAGGGTTTTCCGCTAGTTGTTAAAGGGGAGCCTAGCCTGGAAGTGCTTACCCTTCACAGAAAGGAAATCTCCTCCTGGGATTTTTCTTCAGATCTTCTCCAAAGAGGTTCCCAGAGAACCCCTGTTGTGCCCCTACTCTCATTTGTTTTCACAGCTCTACATTCTCTGAAAGGCCCTATTTTATCTCTTCTGTGGAGGAAAATCTTGAGAGCTTTCTGACCTACTCAGCCATCTTCCCCCATAGCAATAAATTTATTCAACATCATGCTATCAAAATATTCACAATATAGTATAACCACCAACATTAATTTCTAGTAAATGAAAACTCAACCTTTAAGCAATCTAAGAGTAACAATTTAAAAAGAAAAGGCAAAAATTAAAATATTCTTTCACTGCCAAACTATGACATTACTATTTGGCATAATTTGACAGAATGAAATATCTGTCTGGGTGGCAGCTCACTGTATTTGGAAAAAGTTACAAGTAGATCAAAGTGAACAATACCAAGTAGGCTGAGATGCTCTTGGAGATATTTTCTTTCTAGAATAGTGAGGGTGATGATGATGATCCATCATCAAAATCACAACACCTAACATTTAGATAGTACGTTAGGGTTTAGAATGTGCTTTACATTTCATTTCATTAAAATGTGAGTTCCTTGAGAACAGGAACTGGTTTTTGTTGGGGGTTTTTTGGAGGGTGCCTGTTTTGTATCCCCAGTACTTGGCACACTGTCTGGCACATAGAAGGCACTAATAAATGCTGTTTGCTCAAATAAACAGTTTCATTTTCCTGATCTGGATTTTTGTACCAAAGTCAGGATCTGCCTTCTGCACATGTTAGATGGGATAGTTAAGGCCCAAATACAGTCTCTTGCTGTGGATCCAGATTAGCATGAAGTATGGACAGGATGAGGTCTTGTCACATCTATCATTCAGAAGCTACTATCCTATATTCCATGGCTGGTAGGCTACTTGCTAGTAGGCCTTTCCTTCGTCCATGATCCTGACCTGGGACAGGTATTCTGAAGTAGGGTCCTGGGTTATACACTGCACTAGTACCAAGACCTGCCCATTGCCACAGTCTGCAACTTTGATCTCTCTTCTGGGGCTTCACCGATATCTGGATGAAGGCTGTCCCTTTCTTTGTGCAGTACCTTGGCAGATATCTGTGGTTTCAGGCCTTCAAGGCAAAATGCAGTTCTAATAGATTTCAGAGTAGAATCTGAGGTAATCCTGAGACTCCAGTCACCAGGATCTTGACTTGTTTTTGCCTTCTGTAGCCACTTACTGGGAGGCTTTGAACCTATAATGCATATTGATTAAGGTTCCATTTCCTTAAATCATCCTTTCTGGATTAGAGGAACTCAGCATTTTCTTTGGTTTTTCTTTGGTTATGTTTCATATGACACGCATCCTCATGGTTAAGAAGGTTTTGTTAAGGTGGAGCCAAGACAGCACACTAACAGCACACACTTTCTAGAGCACTGCCCCCAAGCCCAGTCAAATATCTGTAAAAAATGACTATAAACAAATTTTGGAGCTGCAGATCCCACAGAATGAAGAAGTGAAGCAAATCACCAAGTCAAGACAGCCTGGAAGGTCACTGGGAAGTATCTATCGGGCCACCGTGGTAGCAAAGGGCAGTTCAGGGGAGTGGCTGTGGGCTGTGCTGGCACAGAGGGGACCTGAGCCTTGGGGAGATGGAATGTCTCCACCTGTGGCACTTTCCAGCATTCAGGAACCCAAAACACCAACGACAAATTGGAAGGTCAGTGGAAAAAGCCTGTGGGACCAGTGCAGGAGAGTGGAGTGATACAGCCCCAGCCTCAGGGTGGTAGAGCAGGAAGGGGACAAAGGAACTCTCAGTAGCCACAGTAGCTGCAGTAGCAGCTGCAGCCATTGTTTCTGGAGCTCTAGTCCCACAGATTGTGGGGGGAATCAAGCAGCTGAAAGTAAGCACCACCCACCCCCACTGGAAGCAGAGAACTAGCTTGACAAAGAACTCAAAGGTCAAGTACATGGCTGGGGAAATGAGCAAAAACTGGAAAAAGAAGCAGACTATAGAATCTTACTTTGGTGATAAGGAAGACCAAAGCATGCAAACAGAAAAAAACAAAGTCAAAGTTTCTCCATGAAAAGCCTGCAAGAAATATATATGAATTAGTCTCAGGCCATGGAAGAGCTCAAAAAGGATTTTGAAAATCAAGTAACAGAAGGAGAGCAAAAATTGAGAATAAAAATGAGAGCGATGCAATTATATCATGAAAAATGAGTCACCTGCTTGCTAAAGGAGACTCAAAAAATGCTGAAGAATATAATACTTTAAAAAATAGACTAACACAAATGGCAAAAGAGATCCAAAAAGTCAATGAGAAAAAGAATGCTTTAAAAAGCAGAATTGGTCACATGGAAAAGAAGATCCAAAAGCTCACTAAAGAAAATAATTCTTTAAAGATTAGAATGGAGCAGAGGGAAGCTAATGATTTTATGAAAAATCAAAAAACTATAAAACAAAACCAAAGGAATGCAAAAAATAGCAGACTATGTGAACTACCTCACTGCAAAAACAACTGACCTGGAAAACAGATCTAGGAAAGAGAATTTAAAAATTATGGGATTACCTGAAAGCCATGATCAAAAAAAGAGCCTAGACATCATCTTTCATGAAATTATCAAGGAAAACTGCCCTGATATTCTAGAAACAGAGGGTAAAATGGATGTTGAAAGAATCTACCAATTGCCTCCTGAAAGAGATCCAAAAAGAAAAACTCCTAGGAATATTGCAGCCAAATTCCAGAGCTCCCAGGTCAAAGAGAAAATATCGGAAGCAGCCAGAAAGAAACAATTTGAGTACTGTGAAAATACAATCAGATTAACACAAGAACTGGAAGCTTCTACGTTAAGGGACTGAAGGGCTTGGAATATGATATTCCGGAAGTCAAAGAAGTTAGGATTAAAACCAAGAATCACCTACCTAGAAAAACTGAGTATAATACTTCAGGGGGAAAAAATGATCATTCAATGAAATAGAGGATTTTCAAGCATTCTTAATGAAAAGGCCAGACCTGAAAAGAAAATCTGACTCTCAAACACAAGAATCAAGAGAAGCATGAAAAGGTAAACAGGAAAGAGAAATCATAAGGGACTTTCTAAAGTTGAACTGTTTATACTCCTACATGGAAAGATAGTATTTGTAACTCTTGAGACTTGTCTCAGTATTTGGGAAGTTGGAGGGATTATATACATATATACAGACAGAGGGCACAGGGTGAGTTGAATAGGAAGGGATGATATCCAAAAAAAAAAAAAAAAAAAAAAAACTTAAGGGGTGAGAGAGGAATATATTAGGAGGAGAAAGGGAGAAATGGAATGGGGCAAATTATCTCCCATAAGAGAGGCAAGAAAAAGCTTTTTCAATGGAAGGGGAAAAGGGGGAGGTGAAAGGGTAAAAGTGAAGTTTACTCTCATTGCATTTGGCTTAAGGAAGGAATAACATGCTCAGTCAATTTGGCATGAAAATATATCTTACACTAGAGGAAAGTAGGGGAAGAGGGGATAAGTGGGTGTGGGGGGATGACAGAAGAGAGGGCAAATGGGAGGAGGGGGTAATTAGGATTAACTACTTTTGGGGAGGGACAAGGTCAAAAAAGAGAATAGAATAAATAGGGGGGCAGGACAGGATGGAAGGAAATACAGTTAATCTTTCACAACATGACTTTTATGGAAGTCTTTTGCATAACTACACATTATAACCTATATTGAATTGCTTGCCTTCTCAGTGGGGATGGCTGGGGATGAAGGAAGGGAGAGAAGCTGGAACTCAAAGTTTTAAAAAGGAATGTTAAAAATTGTTTTTACATGCAACTGGGAAATAAGAAATACAGGTAATAGGATATAGAAATCTATCTTGCCCTACAAGAAAATAGAGGAGATGGGGATAAGGGAAGGAAGCAGAGTGACAGAAGGGAAGGCAGATTTGGGGAAGGAGTAATCAGAAAGCACAAAGTCTTGGGGTGGGGGATGGGAGAGATGGGAAAAAATTTCAAACTCAAAATCTTGTGGAAACTAAAAATAAATAAATAAATTTTAAAAATTAAAAAAAAGATTTGTGAAAAACTTTCTAAAAAGTGTTTAACTGCTACTTAATTTGTTAACTGTTAATTCTAAATCTAATTGTTAATAATTCCTCAGGGGAACTAGGATTGCCCAGACAGGGGTGGGGAATATGTGACCTTAAGGCTACATGTGGCCTTCTATGTCCTTGAGTACAGCCTTTTGATTGAGTTCAAATTTGACACAACAAATCCTTTTATTGAGGGGATTTGTGTTGTGAAGTTTGGATTCCATCAAAGGACTATACTTGAGGACATAGAGGGTGCCAGGTGGCCTCAAGGCTGCAGGTTCCCCACCCCGGTCTAAAACTTTTTATACTGCCATCTTAACCAGAAGACTCCCTTGCCTTTAAATGTGTCTAGAGGTCCCATGATCTTGAAGAATTTTTCCCTCATACTCAAATTTCTTAAAATGCATGATACATACCTACAGCCTGGCACGTCTTCATCACACAACATGGAGATGTGTTTGCTAAGATATATTAACTGATACATTAAATACATATATATGGATATATGCTTGTACACACACATATAAACATACCTACACACACACATATATCCATTCAGATAGCTCTACTAGTACATCTTACAAAATCGGTGTGTGTCTATCTACCTATCTATCTAGATAGATAGACAGATATAAAATTAGATGTGCGCAGAAACATCTTTTGTATTGTTTATCATTTAAAATTATATGTACTTTGAAGAATTAAAAATATGGTTAAAATTGTGAAGACGTACATTACAATCCCAATTCAATGGCAGTAAAAATGCTTCTTCAATAGTAAATACTGACTTAGGGAAATTCATTACAATGCTGCATAGACTTAGTGATAATATTAGCAACATGCCTGGAGGCTCATTTGTTGAAAAATTTCTTATTCAGCATCTAGGCTACACTGGTTTTTCCACACAGAAATGAGCAGGTAAAAATGGTTAGTGCTTCATAATGAGTCAACATTAACATAATTACTTTCCATTTCATCTATTACAGCACACTGTTTGACTCTCTCAATTCTTTTCATTTCAATCATTCCTTTAGAACACCCACAAGGCCGTGTTAAAGAAATGAGACTTCAGAGGCTATACTATAGAATTGAAGGTGAGCTAAATAGTTTCATAATTTTCCATAGGAAATGATCAAATGTTCTACATTAACATGTACTGTACAATTATGTACACCAACACAGTATTTCTTTTACATATTTCAAAACAATACATACAATGAAATAATAACATGAAGATGGGTGAATGTCATCTACTTTAGCAATAAAAGTATGATAAGCAGAATATGAGCATATGTTTATATATGTGTGCATAGATAATCATAACCAGGATAATAATTTGAGAAGCAACAAGGTTGTGTTCTGAATAAAATATTAATCTTAAGAGTCAGGAAGCCCACAAGTCAAATGACACCTCAGCTAGTTACAAGCTATGTAACTCAAGGCAAGTCACTTACCATCTCTATGATTCAGGTAACTCCCTTGAATTAAATTCAGAAAATACTTATTAAGGGCCTATGATGGGCAAGGTACAAGGGTTGCCAAGCTGAAAAAATGGCACAATTCTTTCCCTTGAAGACCTTTTATGTATATAACATGCATACATATACACACACATCATGTACATGGAGAAGTATGACACCAAGATAAAATAGGGTGAAGGGAAAGATCCCCTTCAGCTAAAGGGAAGAGAAGGGAAACTAGAAAAGAGGTAATCAAGTGAGACAAGGTGAGTACAGCAGGTTCTTGATGGCATTCACTTACTGTTATCGTGTTTGTCCTTCGTCTTTGAAGAAGACCATGCCATCAGAGAAATGATGACATGACTTGCACTTGACTTTGTTTTGAGTGAGGGAGGGCTGTGCAAGGTCACCGACCTCACTTTCTCCTCCTGAGCAATCTGGGTCCAGTGACCAGATATTCATCAGGTTGTCAGGAGGTAGCCCAGGATACAATGGGAGACCTTGGCCTTTTTAGGTTGGTCGTTTCAGGTACTCACTTAGAGAGAGGTAAGGACCGCTGAGAGAATAGGCCTCTTTAAGAATTAGTCAGGAAACGGCTCTTTTAATGAACAAGAGAAAAAAAAATAACTAAGTCAAACTGGGAGGGAAAGTGAAACCGTTATGACTGATAATCACTCTAACATAGCCATTAAGGGGAGCTTAGGCAGGGACATATTGCTGTCAAAGCTATGGGCTTCAGAGGGCACTGGTTGTAAGGTTTTGGAAAAAGGAAGGGAGGGCGTGAGAGAGGGAAGACAGACAGGTGAGGAAACATGGAGAGGCAGATGTGGGGATTCACAGACAGACACAGGAGAACACACAGACCGATAGGGACAAACAGAGATATGGGGACACACAGACAGATGGGGACACATGGACAGACAGAAGGGGACACACAGACAGATGGGGACACATGGACGGACAGAAGGGGACACAAAGACAGATGGGGACACATGGACGGACAGAAGGGGATACACAGACAAATGGGGACACATGGACAGAAAGAAGGGGACATACAGACAGATGGGGATACAAGGACAGACAGAAGGGGATACACAGACAGATGGGGACACATGGACAGACAAAACGGGACACACGGACAGACAGAAGGGGACACATGGACAGACAGAATGGGATACACAGACAGATGGGGACACATGGACAGACAAAACGGGACACACAGAAAGATGGGGACACATGGACAGACAGAAGGGGATACACAGACAGATGGGGACACATGGACAGATAGATAGGGAAACACAGACAGATGGGGACACAAGGACAGACAGAAGGGGACATATGGACAGACAGAACAGGACACACGGACAGTCAGATGGGGACACACAGACAGAAGGGGACACATGGACAGACAGAAGGGGACACACGGACAGATGGGGACACATGGACAGACAGAAGGGGATACACAGACAGATGGGGACGCATGGACAGACAGATGGGGATACACGGACAGACAAAATGGGACACATGGACAGACAGAACGGGACACACGGACAGACAGAACGGGACACACGGACAGACAGAAGGGGACACACGGACAGACAGAAGAGGACACACGGACAGACAGAAGGGGATACACAGACAGAAGGGGACACACAGAAAGATGGGGACACATGGACAGACAGAAGGGGATACACAGACAGATGGGGACACATGGACAGACAGATGGGGAAACACAGACAGATGGGGACACAAGGACAGACAGAAGGGAACATATGGACAGACAGAAGGGGACAAATGGACAGACAGAAGGGGACACACGGACAGACAAAATGGGACACATGGACAGACAGATGGGGACACACGGACAGACAGAAGGGGATACACAGACAGAAGGGGACACACAGAAAGATGGGGATACATGGACAGACAGAAGGGGATACACAGACAGATGGGGACACATGGACAGACAGAACAGGACACACAGACAGATGGGGACACAAGGACAGACAGAAGGGGACATATGGACAGACAGAACGGGACACACGGACAGACAGATGGGGACACACGGACAGACAGATGAGGACACACAGACAGACAGAAGGGGACACATGGACAGACAGAAGGGGACACACGGACAGATGGGGACACATGGACAGACAGAAGGGGATACACAGACAGATGGGGACACATGGACAGACAGATGGGGATACACGGACAGACAAAATGGGACACATGGACAGACAGAACGGGACACACAGACAGACAGAACGGGACACACGGACAGACAGAAGGGGACACACGGACAGACAGAAGGGGACACACGGACAGACAGAAGGGGATACACAGACAGAAGGGGACACACAGAAAGATGGGGACACATGGACAGACAGAAGGGGATACACAGACAGATGGGGACACATGGACAGACAGATGGGGAAACACAGACAGATGGGGACACAAGGACAGACAGAAGGGGACATATGGACAGACAGAAGGGGACAAATGGACAGACAGAAGGGGACACACGGACAGACAAAATGGGACACACGGACAGACAGATGGGGACACACGGACAGACAGAAGGGGATACACAGACAGAAGGGGACACACAGAAAGATGGGGACACATGGACAGACAGAAGGGGATACACAGACAGATGGGGACACATGGACAGACAGAACAGGACACACAGACAGATGGGGACACAAGGACAGACAGAAGGGGACATATGGACAGACAGAACGGGACACACGGACAGACAGATGAGGACACACAGACAGAAGGGGACACACAGAAAGATGGGGACACATGGACAGACAGAAGGGGATACACAGATAGATGGGGACACATGGACAGATAGATGGGGAAACACAGACAGATGGGGACACAAGGACAGACAGAAGGGGACATATGGACAGACAGAATGGGACACACGGACAGACAGATGGGGACACACGGACAGACAGATGAGGACACACAGACAGACAGAAGGGGACACATGGACAGACAGAAGGGGACACACGGACAGATGGGGACACATGGACAGACAGAAGGGGATACACAGACAGATGGGGACACATGGACAGACAGATGGGGATACACGGACAGACAAAATGGGACACACGGACAGACAGAACGGGACACACGGACAGACAGAAGGGGACACACGGACAGACAGAAGGGGACACATGGACAGACAGAAGGGGATACACAGACAGAAGGGGACACACAGAAAGATGGGGACACATGGACAGACAGAAGGGGATACACAGACAGATGGGGACACATGGACAGACAGATGGGGAAACACAGACAGATGGGGACACAAGGACAGACAGAAGGGGACATATGGACAGACAGAAGGGGACAAATGGACAGACAGAAGGGGACACACGGACAGACAAAATGGGACACACGGACAGACAGATGGGGACACACGGACAGACAGAAGGGGATACACAGACAGAAGGGGACACACAGAAAGATGGGGACACATGGACAGACAGAAGGGGATAAACAGACAGATGGGGACACATGGACAGATAGATGGGGAAACACAGACAGATGGGGACACAAGGACAGACAGAAGGGGACATAAGGACAGACAGAACGGGACACACGGACAGACAGATGGGGACACATGGACAGACAGATGAGGACACACAGACAGACAGAAGGGGACACATGGACAGACAGAAGGGGACACACGGACAGATGGGGACACACGGACAGACAGAAGGGGATACACAGACAGATGGGGATGCATGGACAGACAGATGGGGATACATGGACAGACAGAAGGAGATACACAGACAGATGGGGACACATGGACAGACAGAACAGGACACACAGACAGACAGATGGGGACACACGGACAGACAGAAGGGGATACACAGACAGAAGGGGACACACAGAAAGATGGGGACACATGGACAGACAGAAGGGGATACACAGACAGATGGGGACACATGGACAGACAGATGGGGACACACAATCAGATGGGGACACATGGACAGACAGAATGGGACACACCGACGGAGAGATGGGGACACATGAACAGACAGAAGGGGAAACACAAACAGACAGAAGGGGACACACAAACAGATGGGGACACATGGACAGATAGATGGGGGCACACAGACAGATAGGAGACACACAGACATATGGGGACATACAGATGGGATGGGGACACAAGGACAGACATATGGGGATATGCCTTTTCCACTCTTGGATGTCTTTGGACAGTAAGTAGCTGTCAATTCTCTCTTGAATCTTCTCCTCCTATACACAGTAAGTATTCAACCTTCACTAACCAATTATGGTCAATTTATATTTTACATTTAATTTCCATATTAGTACTTAGCACATAGAGAACATTTTAAAATATTTTTATTCATTCATTCATTCTGTCCAAGTATGATTAGAAAAAAAGGAAAAAGTTCAACAAATAACATATTTGTTTTTCTAATATAACAATGTTATAGTTTTTCTAATATAACACTGTTAAGAATAGCAATTGGCTCACATATATATCAAAATTATTAACCATCTGTAAGGCTGCATCCTGTGTGACTCTAAAGTGCTTTATTAAGCATTTACCATTTACCAGGTACTATGCTAAGAAAAGGCGAAGAATGTTGCTTTGTATTGGGAATACTGTATCTGGTCATTTTATTGAGCTTATTAAGCAAGCCAAAGATGTGGTGGAAGCATGAGCAAGGTATAAATTATAGTCATTTGCATGTTCTCGTCGTATACAGAAATGAAAGAAAAAAAGATCTTAATAGTTACCAACTCATGCCTACTTTATCATCTCTGCAAAATCTCTAGGGTCATTAAAAGTAGAGAGAAATTTCACAGAGAATAACTTAGACCTGTCCAGAGCACACCCACATATGGACTTCCTGATCTCTCGAATCTCATCATTCTGCAAGGTGAGTCCGATTCTGTAACTCCCATGTCCTCAGCTCATCTCTCACCAGCGACAGGCTGAGGACAGGCTGAGGTCCCTCCTTTGCAGCTTCCCCTAGTAGACTGTCAGCTCCATGAGAGCAGTCACTGTCTTATGCCCTTCTTTGTATCCCCAGGACTTAGCACAGTGCCTGGCACACAAGCACTTTAATCAATGTTTATTGACTCTACTTTCAACTTTACAAGAAACCTGCAAGCAGACCACATCTCAGTATTCATCCATTGACCAAGAGGCAGAGAACAAGAACTCTGACTTGTGATTAGAGTTTGTTGACAGCATGCTCGCCACAGGCACCATCAAGGATTCACTATGGATAATATGGTCACCAGATGCTCCATTCTGTGAGGGATACAGTGGTGCTTACATCAAGCATCAGGATGATGCAAAGTCTCCAAAATGGGAGACACGATAACTCAAGGGGAGGTTATAATACCCAAGGGGCAAACAGAATGGCAATCAAAGCCAAAACAAAGGAAATGGTAAGGGAGTTACTTGGCACAGGAAGAAACAGAAAGATAAAAGATTATGATAAGAAAAAGGAATCTTAGAAACCATGAACATGGAAGTGGAACACAAGATCAAGGCCACGACCATGTGTGTGGAGTTGAGTAACAGGCCATGGGAATCAAGGACATCAAAGAGTTAGGAAGTTAGATTATCTGAGGGAGGATCAATATAGATTTGAAGCCCCCTTAAATAAGAGCACACACTGTGGTGGAAGAGACTCGATACAGACAATGAGCTCATTTGGAAATGAAAGACAAAGTCTTGGTTAGGGTTAGGAATAATGACCACCAAAATGCAGATGGAGTAATAGGTTCCTAAATGACAGTAATAAATTTGAGAATGAGAAATGGCAATGGGCCACAAGGAGTATTCTAACTTGGACAAGTGAGTAGCAGAGTGGACAGAGTACTGGGCCTAGAGTGAGGAAAACCTGAATTCCAATCCAGCTTCACACACTTACTAGATGTGTAACCTTGGACAAAACCCTTAACCTCTCTGTCTCAGTTTCCTCAACTGTAAAATGAGGATGATAATAGCAGCTCCCTCTTAGGGTTATTGTGAGGATCCAATAACACAATATCCATAATGCATTTAGAACAGCACCCAACATAAAGTAGGGACTATGTAAATCCTTATTCCCCTCCATTCTTCAGTCAGGGAGTATGGGGACAAAGTATAGCAAATACAAGAAAGGACGGAACATCAAGGACTATGATTTCAAGAGCCAAATAAAATTGTTTCACTGTCTTGGATGGAGAAAACATTTTACAATAGAGGTGGTTTTTTTTTTATTTCCCTCAAATCTTCTTTTAGAATGAAATTCAGTAGGGAGAGATTTGTGGCAAGAAGACCAGTTAGGAGGCTGCTGTAATAACCTGGGAAAGAGGCGATGAGGCCCTGAAATAAGATAGTGGTCATGTGACCACAGCATAGCAAAACAGCAGAGGGAAAGCTGAAACATCCACATCTTGGGTGTCAGTGAACTTAAATAGATAGGAAGGGTGAATTTAATTCAGGTGATCATTATTCATTGGAAAAGATGTTGGGGAAAGACTGAAGGCCAAAGGATATGCGGACGGCAGGGATAAGGTGAATAGACAGTGTCATGCAAGTGATGAAAATGAGCTTGGAAAGGCTTTGAGAGAGAGTGGAGAAGAGAAGGGCCTGGCGTGCCATGGTCCATGGGGTCACAAAGAGTTGAGCACGACGAATGACTGAACAATAACAAAAATAAAATTTAATAATAACGCTGGTTTATAAAACATTTGCATACCATACACAAACAATGTTAGACTTTCTCCCTATGTTGGTTAATTGAGGCATTTTTCCTTTTTTTTATTCTTTATTATGGGGGGTACCTCTCTGAGAGAGGGTAGAAGGATATACTAGAAAATATAGGCTATATTTAACAAAACAATAATTTTTTCAAAACTACACATAATATGTCTCAATCTAAATCCAGTTACATTCCAAAGGTACTGAATCCTTTATTTTTTCTCCAAGTAACATGACAATTCTATAGGTCCCTAAAGCATTTTCTCTCATTTAAGATTTCACAAAAGCACATTAAGAAAGCTATAATTTGAAGGCTGAGAGTAAACCCAAGGCCATTAGACTAAACCTTGACAATATAAGTTGATTAGCAACTATTCCTGTGAATTACTATTGTAAAATAATTGGCACTCAATAAGTGTAAATGGGATAAATATCCGCCTCCACACTTTGGTACCTAAATAGAGCCACTGATAGATACAAACAGCAAGCTTTACAAGGAGAGTTCATAAGTGGGGGGAGGGTTCAATGTAGAGAAAAACAAATGAAGATGTTTCTTAAGATTAAACTGAAACTCCTTTTTCCTCACTCATTTATTCCCCTTTGTACCCTAGAACCTTATTCTAACTTGCTCTTTGACTTTCAATAGAGCTCCACCAATAAGCAAAACAATCAATGCTATCCAAAAAGTCCAAGCGCTGGCACAAAGCAATTTTCAATGGTTTTTCTGTGCTGGTTTTACTTCCATGAATAAAACACTGTCCAGTCTTAGAATTTAACAACAGAATTAGCTGGTGATGCACATTAGATGTCGGCATCTAATTAAACTGCAATATTCATTTTCAGAAAAAATGTTAAGAAGATGACTCAGCTCAAGATATACAAGGAGGAAAATGCTTTTCTATAATATGCGTTTCTTACACTGGAAATTTTACTGAGGAAAGATACAAATTTCAATTAGGGAAAGGAAGTTTGGAGAAAAAACACTTTCTTGCACTCTCAGGGCAGACATTTGCTACCATTTTATTTTGCACTCAAGGTGACTAAAGAACCCTTTGATTTTTGTTTTGAGTTCCACGACATAGTGCTATAAGGTCAAAGCAGCATTCTGCTACATCCAGAAACAAATTCATTTTTAAATGACATAAATGCAGGGGTATCTGGGGAACTGAAAAATTTAATTCATGAGAGAACATCACAAAAGGTATGGTTTTCCAGGTTCTTCTCTCAAAATTCCCTCCCCCCCTCATCTTGTACTAGGAATGGTCTTCACTTCGCAGAGTAATGCAAAGCTAGACTCTCCTCACAGACTCACTGATTCACATCTTCTGGGGAGAAAAGAGATGAGTATTTTGGATGACAAGGTTTCCTCTTCCCGCTGAGCAACTGCATTTGTCAAATTCATTGAGTCAAGTAGGTGGCCATGACATAAGAAATTCACGAACAATGCAGCGCAAGCCTCAAACTGAATAATCCTCCGGAGGAATGGGAACGGAAACAAGTATTAAATCCAAGCACGCCCAAACAGTCCATAAACATCTAAAGAACAGATAAGACAAGATGCTATTAGGAATTACTTTTGAGTAAAAACTCCTGGCATTTCAGTTCTCAAAGAGTTTACAAGAGAATCATCTCCTGGACACAAAAGATTCCTAACAAAGGAAATCTGCCTGAGAAAACAGACTAGTCCAAGCCTCCACTTGGCTTGATTTCTCTGTTCTACATTGTTTCTGACTTGATATTTCAAATGCATTTTTCCCTCAGCTCCTGACAGGGCAGCACTATGATCAGCTCCACTATGGGTTGCTGTGCTAGTGTCATTCCTTTGTTGAATAAATGGCTTAATAAAAATGTTTAGAGTAGGAAACCACTCATGTTGAAAATGGGAAATGTCTCCTTTAATGGACAATTAAGCATTACCACATCGATGTGCACTGCATACATATTTCAGTGGACATTTTTAAGCAAGATTTAAACCAGCCTTGCAGATATATGGGGGGAGAAAAAGTCCACCAAAGTTTTGCCTCCAGCATGTTTATGAGGTCCTTTCAAACTTTACTGTTCAGTTAATGATCCAATAGTGAGTTCTCTATCATTGAAGTTACTCAAGCAGCCACTGGAAGGCCACTTGTCAAGGATGTTGTAGAAGGGACAATTCCTCTGGTACATGTTAGTTGTTCAACTCAGAGGTGCTAGGATCCATTTTTGAAGTGGTCAGGAATAGTCTCAAGTGGTGTAGATGCAAATTCATTTCAATAAGTATTGAAAAGTCTACAGAGTGTCTATAATGTGAGAGTCTATAATGTGCCAGGCACTGTGTGGGTATTAGACTTTGTAGAAAGGATATTCTAATTTAAGTTACATTATTATACCCAAAATCTAGTGTTGCTGGGGACAGCTAGGTGGTACAGTGGATAGAGTGCCACGTTTGGAGTCAGAAAGACTCATGTTCCTGAGTTCAAATCTGGCCTCAGAAACTTGCTAGCTGTGGGACTCTGGGAAAGTCACTTAACCCTGTCTGCTCTGTTCCTCATCTGGAAAATGAGATGGAGAAGGAAATGGCAAGCCATTCTAGTATCTTTGCCAAGAAAACACCAAACGGAGTCACAAGGAGTGGGATATAGCTGAAACAACTGAACAAAACTTGTTTTTGAGTTTGGGATTTGGATATGTGTGTGGTTTTCTTCCCCAAGATCCATCAGGAGATTCAAAACAAGTAGCTGGTTTGAGTCATTTTTCCTTACATTTCTCAGGATTCTGTTAGGAAAGCACTTAAACCCACAAAAGGGTACATCCATCTCTCATTAGCCGCATCTCTATGTCACTAACTCTGAGACCTCGTCCACAGCCTTTTCATCCTGTGTGATTCCTGTCCAGGCATTCCAAAGAGTTCTTCAATCTGATGAAAGCCTTTCTTCTAGGTCTTCTGATATTAACCAGGTAACTTATCTGTCTGAAAGTCATTCCTCTTCTTATTATATTGTTTCTTTACTATTTTGGTGAGTCAGCAATTTTCAAAAAGAAATGAAAAGTTTTGATCGTGCCATTACAGTGGATGGAGCACTGAATTTGGTGCCCAAAGACTTGTGCTCAAGCTAGAGTCCTGTCATTAATTCTGGACACACGGTGGGTATGAACGGAAACGGATGAACATTTCAACTCAACTTCAGTGTCTCTGAAGGAAGGAAGGTTATATTTCTCAAACATTTATTAAGTGCCAACTACATGTCCAGGTACTGTGCTAAGTACATAATAAATATTATCTCAAATGATTCTCACAATGACCCTTATAGGTAGGTATTACTATTATCCCCATTTTATAGCTGAGGAAAGTGAGGCAAAGAGATTAAGTGACTTGCCCAGGGTCACACAAACCAAATCTGAACTTAGCTCTTCCTGATTCCATGCCCAGTGCTCTAGTCACTGTGCCACCTAGCTGCCTCTAAATCAGGAAAGATCACCAACTCAGGAAGGGCAAGCAACATATGGTTGGTTGACTGGTAACTTAGAATGGGAAGGCAGGTTGAAAAATAAAGCAAAGGTGGGGGGAAGGCAAACAGTTCACATAATGATTCTACCAAGGATCAATCATACCTACTATACCAGAAGACCCAACTAGGAACTCAATTCCATGTTCTCCTGTTTGCTGCTGGAACATTAAGGATGCAGAACAGCAGTTAATTTCCTCATTTTCAATGAGTTTAAGGATTTCCACATTTGTTAGTGACAATCTGACAAATAATAGTATCTTATCAACATTTTAAAACTAGTTCATGTAGTTTTAGAGAGGATATAATAAGCTCAGTGGGAAAACAAGTTTTTTCTTAGTATTCAGGAGCAATTACTCTTTCAAGAAGACAGTTATCACTTATTTATGATGGAAAGCTTCTATATAATGTGGTATATGTTAATTATCCATTTCTTCAAATCTATGAAGAACTGAGTTATGATCATTTCTCCTTCAATTAGTATAATCTGACATTGCTTTAGCATCAATTTCTTATAATTAACTAAATCCCTCAAATTAAAGGATCATAATTTTTATATTCCATGATCAAATATTCAAATGAACAGTAATTCATATTAGTTACTAGGTAGCTACAATTTACTTTCCTAATAAGTTTTCTAGAACTTCTTATGTGGTCCCCTCTCATTCAAGCAACAAGAGGAACCATCCTATCCATGACCATTTTCTCAAAACTTAACAAAACACTTCATCTAATACTCTGGGAGGGGAGCAATTACAATGACATGATTTTACCGACAAGTGAACAAATTGCTTTGCTGGTTCCATGCAATACAGAAAATTCTTGTAAACTTAAGACAGTACGAGCCCTTGTTGTATGCTTCATTGCTTATTTCCCACATGCTCAGAGCATATGTTTATTGCCTAATATAAGAATGAATGGTGGAGGATTGTTCTCAAAAGGCAGAATATAATCATGTTTGGAAAAGAGAAGCAAAAGGTGATACAATATGACTCACTGATTCTACACCATGAATTCAAAGAGGAGTACGACAAAATGCGGGCATTGGATGAAAAATTGAAAAGTAGCCTCTAAAAAGGCAATTATCTACAAGAAAGCTGAAGACCTTTCCAAAGGCCTTTCCTGGAAGTCTATGAAAAAGAGTGCACCAAGGAAAAATTGCCCACATGTGAGAATTAGGAAAGTCAAATACTGCAGGTTAGAGCCTGAAGTAGAAATAAGCAGAAACTTGTAGGGGAATCCAAAAACAAAAACCAAAAAAGGAAGACCTTTAAATATAGTCAAGGAAAAAGATAGCTAAAAAATCTGTGGGACTCCACACTTTTTAGACAAAAGAATCAAGAGGATATTAAATTTAATAAGCTTTTCTTAAGTAACTGCTATGCGGCCAGCACTGGGCTGAGGACAGTGGGAACAAAGGCTTAGAAATCTGTGGGAAGCTCATCTGACAGCAAGTTCATTTTGAAGAACAGAGAGAAATGGAGAGGAATGAGAGGAAGGGGGAGGCCTGGGAGGGTTCTGAAAGCCAGGGTAATCATAAGATTTAGAAATAGAAGAAATGAAGCAATCAATCAGCAAGTGTTTCTTAAAGTTCTGAGGACATAAAAATCAAAGTTAAACAGTCCCTACAATCAAGGAGCATTTCACTGAATGTGGGAGAACCCATGTATGAAACATCTACAAGCTCATTCAGGGTGGGGAAAGGCATTTATGGTGGAGACGTTCCAGAGAAGGTCTACTGCAGAAGGCAGTTCAAGTCAGGTCTTGAAGAAAATCAGGGGATTCCAAGAGGTGGAAGTGAGAGGGGAGTACATTCCAGACATGAATGACAGCCAGTGCAAAAGCATGGAGGTGGGAGATGAAGGTCAAGTGAAAACAACAAGAATGGAGTATTGTATTGTGAGGTTGGAATGGCAAGATCTTGGAGATCTCCTTTAGAGAAGGTAGAAATTAGAATTCCAGCTTATTCCACTGATATTCAGCCTGGTTTAAACTCCACAGAACAAAATATCCCTCCCAAGATTATGTCCAATCTTCCCATCATACTACTTACTCAAGTGTTGGATACCACCTCCCTCAGCTTCCTCTTCCCTCTGATTGGAAGGCCGGAGGGTGCAGTACCAAACTTCTCCCCAGGGCCTTCCTTCCCAGATGGCAGAAACTGAACTTGCAGCTCACTCCATTCTCCATCTATAACTTGGCCTGGTTTCACCTCGACAAAACAACATACCTCAGAGCTATCTGCTCCTGGGTCTGCCCTGGTACCTCTCCTCTCTCCCCTCTCCAGCTTCCTTTGGCATTGGCTCCTTGAGAGCAGAGAGTGGTTTTTTCTCACTTGTATCCCAGCACTTAGCACCACACTGAGCACATAGGAGACACTTCATAAACATTTATTGAAATGAACTGAAATTAAAAGAAAATCTTCTCACTTTATGTCTAAGGAAACTAAGGTGAAATGACTAGATGGTAACAAACATGGGTGATGGGTAACGTAGTGGTGCCCTCTTCAGTTTTTGATGTGTTGAGTTTGTGATGTCAGTGGAATATGCAGGCGAAGACGATGTCCATCAGACAGCTGAAAATGGGGGAGAATTTCAGGAGAAATCAAGAATGTAAATAGAGATAAGGGAGCCATCAAAAAATAAGCTCTTGGATGAAAGTTTCATTTCTGTCCAGATAACCGAAGCACTGAGCAGAGTGCCCGGCATGAAGCATTATCCTTATATATAGGGATATACATATTGGGTGGTTAATGATTCAACAGATTGTGTTGTTAATAATGATAATGCTAGCAGCATTCATGTAGCACTAGTCAGGCACTGCACTAAATGTTTTACCACAGATCACTGCTTTCAGTCCTCACAACAGTCTTGAGAGGTAGGTGCTTTTCTTATCCTCATTTTACACAAAAGGAAGCTGAGGCAAAAGAGGTTAAGTCACTTCCCCGGAACACAGAGTTTTTATGTCTCTGAATTAAGAGCTTCCTGACTCTAGGCCTGGTGCTCTATCCACTGTGCCACCCAGTTTTTCCTTGAAGAAAACCAAAAAAAAAAAAAAAAAAAAAAAAAAGTCAGACAATCAGAAGGAGAATCAAGAGAACATCACAGCACAGATTCCAAGGGAGGAAAGCATATCCAGGAGGGACAGAGGGTTAACAGCATGAAAAGCTACTGAAAGGTCAGGAAGGATAAAGTCTGTGCAAACACCATACAATTCAGAGACTAGTAGCAACTTTATGGAAAGTGATTTGTATAAAGAGATAAGATTTGAGACAAGATCAAACTACCCCCTTAGAAAGACTGAACTGGATACAGTATGCCAGTAGGGTTGAATGGAAGACAAAATGGAAACAGAAAGACCAGTTAGAAAGCTACCAAAGTTAGCAGTTATAATTTAGATGAAGGATGAGTCCACTAAGTTTTGAAAGAAAAATCAACCGGAAAAGGATTTAGTGAGTGACAGACCAGAGGAAAAAGATAAAGAAGAATGAAAACATGACTCCAATCTAGAAGATTACATGAATGGTGAGGCTATAGACAAACAGTTCAGAAGGGGAGGTCAATCGGTTATTTTGTGGGGTTTGGGGGCAAAGCACTATTGTGGAGGGAGAAGGAAAAAGCTTTATTTTGGATATGTTAAAATAAAGGAGGTAACCAGGAGAGGGATAAAATACAATAAAGTTGAAATGATATATAACAGAGAGGTTCATAGCCTGGGGGCAGAATTCAAGGAGGAGCAGATCTGTAAAACTGGATGGGAGAAAATTTCATATTTATTTTCACCAACCTTTGGTGCTTTCTGTATGTATTTAAAAATATCATTTTGAGAAAGAGTCCATAGGCTTTATTAGATTGCCAAAGAGGTCTGGACAGACAAAAAGTTAAAAATCCCTAATAGGAGTGTCTTCTGCAAAAAAAGTGAAAGCAGGAATTATGCAAATGGATGAGCTCAGCCAGAGAATGGACAGTAAGAACAAGAGCCTGAAAGCAGAACTTGGGGAGGCACCCGCAGTTGGGAGTTAGAAGAAAAATAGGTGAGACAGAGAAACCAATGAAGAAAAGCAAGAGAGAAAGACACTTTAAAGATGTAACAGATGATTATAATATCAAATGTGGCAGAAAAACTGAGGAGGATTAATTTAAAAAAAGGCCATTCTAGGAGAAACTCAATGCTTTCAGCAGAGTTGGATTCAATTCAGTCAAATGTAAGCACCAGCTAAGTAGAAGACATTGTGCTGGGTTCTGCAGATGGCAAAACACCACCACAAAACCATTCCATACCCTCAGAGGATGTCAGAACTGCTGAAAGGGAAAGGATCCCAAATGTCCACAATGAATTATACAGAATTCCACAAATAAATTTCCAGAGGGGAAAAGTATAAATAACTGAGGTTGAGGGTAATCAGGCAAGGACTCCAGGCCACTGAGTGCATGTTGGGTAGAAACTCTAAGAAACAAGAGAACAAAAGCATCTTCATTCTAGCACCTTCCTGCTTTGGATTCTTTCCCCTTGATTCCATTTGGAGCACGTTTGTACAGTCGTTCGCATGTTGTCTCTCCTATCAGACTGCAAGGTTTCCAAGGGGAGACGCCATCTTTGGCCTTTCTCTGAATCCCGAGCACCAAGCTCCGGGTGTGGCACATAGTAAATGATTAAGTAAAGCTTAATGACTGATTAATTTTTAGGAATACTAAATACTACCATTTATACGGAGCTTTAAGCTTTGCAAACTGCTTTACATATTATTTTGTGTAATACAACAATCTCTATGAGGCAAGCACAATTAGTATTATTCTCATTTTGCAGCTGAGGAAACTGAGGCAGATGGAGGTGAAATGACTTGCCCAGGGTCACACAGCTAGTTTAACTGTCTGAGGTCACATTTGAACGCAGCTCTTCCTGACTCCAGGTCCAGTTCTCAACCCGCTGTGCCACCTAAATACCCGAATACCAATTTGGCAGCTGCGTAAAGAGCAGACTGGAGATAGAAGAGATTCTGGCATAGAGCCCAACTGTGAGGTTTCTGCACAGTCTGGGAAAAACATAATGACAGCTCAGACTAAAGTGAGGAGGCTGCCAAACCACAATGTAATCCTAAGGGCCCACCACATCTTGTTTGATGAGGATAAAGACCCCTTCAATGAATGGAGACTACGTGTTTGCGTGTGTGTGTGTGTGTGCGTGCGTGTATATATACACACATGTGTGAATATATATAAGTGAATATATGTGTATATATATTAAGTGAAAGAATTAATGCCTATTTCAGAGACTATGTTGTATTAGGTTTTTATGGCACAGTACTACTGGCTTCCAGAGAATATAATTTCACCTATGGCCCATGAAACCAATTCAGGATTCTGAAGTCTTATGTCTTAAACAGTAGAACTGCCATTATGAGTGTTGTAATGACTATCAGAAATGAGAAATGTGTGATTTTAAAGTATCTAAACGTTCTAATCCAATAATCTGAAATACATTTCCCACCAATTTCTTTACAGTTGATGTCAAAGTTGTATAATCGTGCTAAGGTTTTGCCTACATTCCCTTAAACGTTATCTTAATTCATTTTGTCAGATCATCTACATCCACATTTTTAGTAATCCTGTACATTAAAATGATGGTCTGAACTGTCCCCTTAAGCTAATTCATCTCCTTCACAATGAGATAAAGGACTTCAGGAACTGAAAGTGACAATAAAAAAAATGGTGCTGGCATCTACCAATTGTTGCTTAAAGTAAAGATTTACTAAAGAAATCTTTCTGCATGATTTAATGACAGCTTGCTCCAGCAGCACCGTTCTTTTGTCTGGTCTCTAATACAGCTCCCTAGAGTGCCACAAAACAATGATGTAGGGTTTTGACAAAGAGTCTATCTCCCTATTGAGGTAGCATTACAGGATAATAGCTGTCTAAGCTATATAATTCAATGAGATATATTTTAGTATTAAAATATCTGTTAATCAGGGTTTTTTTTAAAGCTGCAGTGTTCACAACTCAGAACAATATGTAAAACATTCCTTCACCAAAGGGAATGACTAATCTGCTGTACAGCTTTGATAAGTTACAAGAAATAGGTTTATCTCAGAAGACTGGTTATGATTAATATGCAGTTTCTAAAGCTCCTTAGCTCTGTATGGTTTCTCTCTAACTGAATCTAATAAAGATAGGTCACGCATTTTTCATATTCCTTTTTCACCCATGACAGATCTCTAATAGGATTTATATGCATTTGATATTAATTGTATCGGGGACTGTACCAACTGCAATAATCCTTCACTTCTTGGCCCTTTTTAAACCATACATAACTTGCAAAGTTCCTATTTTTTGTCTGACTGCAGAGTTCACTAAGGAGCAACTATGTTTGCTATTAATGATGGAGAAGTAGAGAGAAGATGAACAATTACTGACCATCTAACTTGACTCACTGGAGCACCTGGAGGATCCCCAATGCTCAAAAGCTCTGGTGGAGAGCTGCTTTGGGGTTTCCTCCCTTGTGTCCAAACAGCCAAAGTGTACGAAATGACCCGTACTCAAAACGGAAGAGCAGAAAGCAAGTTTGCAAGGATGCTGGCAGTAGCCCATCGTTTGGTTGAAGAATTGTTTTTCTAACCATCTACAGAGATGACAGAAGAAATGTCAAAACAAGATAGTGCTACCTAGACTCTGTCTAAAATGGTCCTTAATTTTGGCTCAGAGTTCCAAACAGGTTTCACTTATTATCTGGGAGAAAAGGGATGCTTCTTATGAGACCATTCCAATTATAACTGCAGTTAATAGAAGTGGACAATTATATTTTCATGTCCTATATTCTGCACTGACACATATGTAGTAAAGAAAATTCATTCTGCAAAAGAGCATATAGCAAGGGATTTGAGAAACTAATAAAATGTTGCTCCACACTCCATCAAAACACTTGGTTATTAGTGAACAAAATCCAAAGGAATAAAAGTAGGTCGCAGTTTTAATGGTTTGCTTTCAGTTGAGACACTACGTACAAATTCAGCATGTAAATGTCTCTCACACATAAAGGAAAAAGAAAAAAAAAGCCATCTAAAATCTACGTGAGGGATTCAACTTTAGGACAGGCGACTATCCTTGACTCAACGCTGAGTAGTATGGGGAAAGGAGAAAGATACAGCAAAAGAGAGGGCAAAACACCCCACATGTCCAAAATGGCACATTCCCTTTTACTCATAAACTGCCCAAAGTATGGAGGGATCAGAGCTTTAAGGGTGGATGAGGAAATGGATCACCTAACCCCCACCAGGAGCAGCCCAAAAGACATGGCTATAACTCCAGCTTCAAAAACCGAGTGTTAAATATTCAATCAGTCACTCAGACCTTGTATTTGTCTCAGAGTGCCGTAGACTTAGAGAAGGGCACCCAGTCAGTCAACAAGCACCTTATTAAGTGCTTATTATGGGCTGGGCACTGAGCTAAGCACCGAAGACGCAAAGAAAGCAAAGAAACATGGCCCTCTGCCCTGAAAGAGCTCACATTCTACTGAGGTACAGAAAAGATAGACAGAGGGTGGAGGGTAATCTTTGAGGAGAAGGAAGTGAGGGGAATGGAAAAGGCCAAATCTGGAAGAAAGTGAGGAGAGCTCAGAGGCCCATAAGAAAAGACAACTGATGGCAGAAAGCTCAGGCATGATTGGGCATCTGCGCAGCTCAAGATGAGCCTTCATTTGAAGAAGCTGTGGGCAGTGAATTAAGAGGAAGCCAGTCTGTGCACACTCTCCTAACAGCAGTACTGGCCAATTCCCAGGTAGCCGCAATTTAACTGCAGCACCTTTTCCAAGAGTAAATTAAACTGAAAAGGTCAATATATTTGTGAAAGATGAGTTCATCCAAAGTGGTCATTGTTTTCCAGAACACAATCTACAACTTTCACTTGCTGTCCATCCTGCTCATTCTGCCCTTCCTCCCCAGTCCTCTGCTCCCCAAGTACCTTCACCTCTCTAAAGCATCAATGATTTCAGGTACATTCTCTCGTAGCCGGCTCTCCCTATGCATGCTCTCTGCATTGCAGCCCAACACGCTTTTCAAAGACCTGCCCCCAAAGTCATTCCCTTCCTTTTTGAACATGTTCAAATCTTTCCCCCTCCACTAGTTTCTTTCTGCTTTTCACCATGTAAGGCCTGGTCAATAGCTTTTCTTTCCCCTCTGTTTTAGACTGAACTCCATCTGACTGATGAATTCTGTCAAGGTCCATACCAACCAATCAATGGATGGCAGTATTAATAGGCTGTGCAAAGCACTGGGACATCCATTCTGTTCTCCACTTGAACTTCACTTGAATCTTGTGAGTCATACAGGAAAGACAGAAAAAGACAGAGAGAATTCTCTTTACCAATAAGAAACAAACATGTTCAGTGACTTGCCTAGAGTCATACAGCTAATAGATGGCAGAGCCAGGATGACACCCAGGTCTTCAGACACTGCTAGCACAGCATTCCTTAAAGTATACAACACCACCTGCCCTCACATGGCCTCCTTCTCATCCCTTAGATTTCTGCACTTGGGATAATATTACTTTCTGTAAGTCTTGTCTGTTCTAGACATGTATTTCTTCTCCCAAAGACTATAACTGTTAGGACTTGGAGCCCTACTTATTTTCTGGTATGTGTACAATGCCCAGGATGTCACTCTACACAGATGGCTAAATCATTCGTCTTAACCAACCAAATCATTTCTAATCTGAAAGATTTCCATAGAGTTACTTTTCCTTTGGGGGTGATGGGCTTTGCTTTGAACATCTTCAGGGAGGCTCCTAGAGAGTTCCTCTTGTGATCAAGGATGTGCATTTAATGAAGACAAGGTCAGGAAAACAATCTTTATTAATAGAACAGAACTGACCACAGCAGGAAGTATGTAAAGGCTAGATCCTATGATATTTTAACTGGTCGAAACTATCTAATGAATGCACCTAAATTCCATCCTTAATTTGAGGAACAAAAAAGTAAGTCCTAAGAGAAAGAATGCTCTCCTTTCAAGCCATCTTCCAGTCAGATGCTATGCATGGACTCTACTTTCCAGATCTGGATCCACAGCCAATTCAATACTGCCATTACTTCTGGAAAAGCTGCGGCAAACTATTCCTCTCTAGCTCCATTCATTATGCCTCCAAATTTTATACCAAAATACTCTCCCCACCCCCTTCCTTATCTACGTGGTCTCCCTCTAACAGAATGCAAACTCACTGAGGGCAGAAATTGTCTTCCCTTTTATTTTTGTTTCCTCTTCCTTTAGCGTAGTGCTGGGGACATACTGAGTGCTTAATAAAAGTTTTTGATTCATTCACAGAAAATCAGACAAGCACGACCTCTAGGCCTACATCTAAGTCAAAGATAAAGCTGTTAAACAGCACAGGACTACAGGCAGATCCCTGAGGCAGGTCACTGGAGCCCTCCTTCCATACTGGCATGGAACTACACATGAGTCCAGCAATCAAAAATGTACATTACTTTGGCAGAGCACCAGCAGGTTTCAGCAGATTTCAAAGGTTTCTTTCTTAAGGCCCTCCAAGATTGACTTTTTTTTAACTAGGCAGAAGACGCCATTCTTTGCCTCATTTCTTATTTAACATTAATCACTGAATGGGCTTTGCCTCAGTCAAACTGAGACCGGGTAAAGATCTTAGCTTAAAAAGACCAAGGTCTCCCACGGCATCCAGGGCCATCTCCAGTAGTCTTGATCTGTATCCTATGACCCTGGACAGAATTCATCAGATTCATCAAAGTCAGATGGCTTCAGAGGAGAAAGCGATGCTGGTGACTTTGCACAGTCCTCCCTAATTTAAACCCAAGTCAAAGCATCACCTTCCCGATGCCAGGATCCTCTTGGAGATTGAAAGACAAGCAACAACAACTAATGGGTCCAGCACTGAACTAGCTCCCTAACTATCGAATTATACCGTCCATCACTCAATAATTAACAGGTATTGATTAAGCATCTACAATGATCAAGGAATATAAAAATCCACTCACAAATAGCTTCCAGTCTAATGAGGGAGACAACAAGTACGCAGAAGAACAGAGTACATAAATATAAACTGAATGAATGAATACAAATTTACACAAAGGGCTTCAATCCAAGGTAGTCGGAGAGAGAGAAACAGGGAAGGGAAACAGGAAAGGTTTCATGCAGAAGACAGGGCCTGAGCTGCATATTAAAAAGAGAAGAACCCTATGAAGGGGAAGGAAGGAGGAAACATATTCCAGGTATGGAAGACAGCCAGTTCAAAGGCATGGCAAGGGGAGAGATGGAATGTCATATGTGAGGAACAGAGAAAAAAGCTCAATCCGACCAGATAACAAAGTATGAGAAGGGAAATAGTATTCAATGATGGTAGAAGGATAGGTTGAGACAGGCTATATAGTTTAGGTTATGCTTTACCTTAGAGACAACAAGACACCACTGGTCTCAGTGACTAAGTTGGGGAGTCACACAAGCAGATTCATGTTTAGGGATAACTACTGTGGCAGCCAACTGTTGGATAGACCAGAGTGATGAAAGACTTGAGGTAGATGGAAAAATTTGGAAACTGTTGTAATAATCTAGGTAAGAGGTAAGGAGGGCCTAAGTGAAGGGGGCAGCTTGTGTGAGAAGAGAAGGGGTCAGATGCCAAGTGAGAAGGAGGCAGAAGAAATGGTGAGATCTGGCCACAGATTGAATATATGGGATGAGGACAGAGTGAGGAGTTAAGGATAATGCTGAGGCTCTGAACCTAGGAGACTAGAAGGATAAGGGGACCCTCAAAAGAAAGAAGTTTGGCAGACAGGAGGATTTCAAGGGAAAAAGAATCAGTTCAGGTCTGGACAGGTCAATGTGCAGGTGTCTGCAGGATGTCCAGTTTGAAATGCCCAAGAGGCGATTAGTGATGCAGAAGGGAAGCTTCAGGGAGACAAGAGGAGAAATCCGCAGAGATGAGAGCTGAAGCTATGGGAATTAATGAGATCACCAAGACCAAGAGTGGAGAGAGGGAGAGGAGGAGGGCTGTGGACAGAAACAAGCGGAACGCACACAGCTCAGAAGCATGATACGGCTGATGAACCAACAAAGGAGACTGACAAAGAAGAGAAGGGAGCTTCACAAAAAGCCAGAGAGGAGAAGGTGGTCAACAATGGCAAAAGAAGCAAAAGCATCAAGAAGGATTAGAACTAAAAAAAATGTCATAAGACATGACAACAAAGAGATGATGGATAACTTTGGGGTAAGTGGTTTCAGTCAACTGACAAGGTCTGAAGCTAGACTGCAAAAGAATTAAAAGAAAGAGGGAGAGGAAAGAGGAAGAGGAGGTAGAAGAGGCAGGAAGCTTTCTCAAGGGTTGAGCTAAGCAAGGGAAGAGAAATATAGGGCAATAGCTTTGAGGGGATGGTAGAGTCTACATGAAGGTTTTTTGATAATGAAGGAGACTGCAGACATGTTTGAAGGCAATAGGGAAGGACAGGTTGATAGGGAGAGGTCAAAAATTGGGTGTTTAGGGAAGGAGGTGATATAATCCAACAGAGCAGACAGGAGGGGATAGGATCAAGGGAATATGGAGAAGGGCTGGCCGTGGCAAGCGGAAGGGCCATCGAGTTGAAGAGAATGGGAGAAGAAGGTGCTCACATCAAATGATCTCAACATCCTTAATTAAGAAAAGACTGAGTTTGGTTGAGAGTACAGGAGGTTTAAAGAGGACAGAAAAGGTTTGGAATAACTGTTATGTGCAGTGAGATAGGGAAGCAATCATGAAGGAAAAGAAGCCTGGCTCCAGTGAGGGCCCAGTATCCCAGGCTATCTCCTATCTTCCCCAACTATCCAGAATGAATTTGCATGCATGGTTAATTCTAGCTCTACCCCTGCCATGGAAAAAAAAAAAAAACATCCAGAGTCAAAGCATGCTCAAATACAATTAGACTCTGGGAGGCTGGGCCCCATACAATAGAATGCAAGCTCTAAAAGGCCCAAGGAGGGACATATATTTTTGAAGTATATGAATTCACTGCTAATTATTTAACTAATACTTCCTGGGAACCTATTTTTTAAATGTAACTTTCATTTCAAAATGTAATGTGACTGTCCTGATATAATAATCAACATTATGAGACATACAAATCTATTTAAAATATCTAAAATTTAAATAAATGAAAATTCAAACGTATTAACCAGCACCAGGTCTCTGAAGTGACATTAAATTTACATATTATCAAAATAATGCTTTTATATCAATTCAAGTGTTCAACTGTAACATATGTTCTTACCATAGGATTAAAATAAGCAAGAATATTCAAAACAGTGTGAAAAAATTATCACTGGGCTTATGTATGTAAGATACATTGGCAAGTCCCCAATTCAGTTATGCTTAATTTTCCAAACCTCATTTCTAAGTCAGTTGCTTGGACCATGAAACACATCTTCCTTTAGAAACCATGTGATAAATTGTGGTAGGTTCCCAGGATAGGCCACAAAAATCTATATAACATTTACTGGGGTAGGACTACATTAATAACGTGCCTAAACCATATGGCTCTCTCATGCCGGATGGGCTTCAAGTTTTCCCATGAGGGAAAAATCTCCTGATTATCACAGCAAAATACATCTGAGAGGAAGCAGGGTAGGAGCAGTAGTAGTAGTCCCTTAGCACAAATCCTAGGGCAGAGGTGGATGCCACAGACACTGTACCTTCAAAAAGGGCCTCTACTTCCCTACCACTACCCCATCCCATAAGAAGGCAAAGTGACAGCTCGCCAAAGCTTTCATTCCTAAGGAGTTTGCAAAACTAAAATGTTGCTGCAGACAAGACTGTTGTCTTCAAGACCTGACAGATGGGATGACTTCTATGTCCCACTGGGAAGGAGACCCTTTTGACAACAAGCTCCACATCTTGTTTGTGTGTCCCTCTACTATGCATCTCTGAAATGTTAATGCAAGTCAAATGGAAACTTGGACTTAACTTCTGCCTTGCCTCAAGTCTCTCATTTTGCCTAAATTCAATATTTTTTGCCAGATGCTGTTGTCCTTTCTAACCCACATTTAGATACCTTATCAGTTCCTGACCATGAACTCCGGACCGCAGAGTCTCATCCACTTCAGTGCAAAACCTCATCAAAAAATGTCCCTTCAAACCCTTTCTTGAGAACTCGGACCATCTAACATATAATCATCAGCCTTCATAGCAGAGGAGGAATAAAACTTGACCAGAAGAATACAATCCAACTTTGTCCTTCACCACCTTGATGACATAAGACATGTCACTTAACCTCTGGAAAGAAGGAAATTTCATTAGCTGATCTATCAAGTCCCTTTTAACTTTACAATTTTCTCAAAGAAGATCTTGAGGCTTCTCTTGTGGGCTGGCTTGCCTCAGAGAAGGGCTCTTATCTGTTACCATTAAGTCTGGGTAGCCCTCTTGCCTTGGGGCTGCTGCTTTCAGCATCAATCAATGCTGAAGCCATTGACAGTTTACCTCAGATTGAAGTCAAACCCTCTCTAGCCAAGCCTCCAACTGAAGAAGAGGCTTTGAAGGCCCTTAGGCTCTTCTTGTGTATCAAAGTATCTGGTGCTAATTCTATTCCAGCTGAGAATTACAAAGCAGGGGATTCATTGCTCATACAAAAGTTGACTGGAATCTCCCAGGTTATATGGCAAGAGGAGGTTATCCTCCAGGAGTTCAAGGATGCTGCCATTGTTCATCTCTATAAAGGTAAAGGAAATAGGTTGTCCTGTGACAATCCCAGAGGGGTCTCTCTCTTAAGTCATTGCTGGCAAGATTCTTGCCAGAATCCTGATCCTTCACTTGAAAGATGGTCATCTACCTGAGAGCCCATGTGGCTTCAGAGAAGGCTGAGGAACAGTCAATATGGTATTTTGTTACCCAACAACTCCAGGAGCAGAACAGAGGTCTGTGCACAATGTTTGCAGATCTGACCAAGGCCTTTGAAACTGTCAGTCGCGAGGGCTTATGGAAAATTATGGCAAAATGTGGGTACCCAGAGAAGTTCATCAGTATTGTATGCCAGGTTTCATGACAACATGCTAGCCCGGCTTCTGGATAATGGACAATGCTCTTGCACTTTCCCAGTCACCAACAGAGTGAAGCAGAGCTATGTGCTAGCTCCCATGTTTTTCAGCACAATGTTTTCAGCAATATTGTCACACACCTTCAAGGAGGATGAAAGTAACATCAAGATCAGTTCGCTCACTGACAGCAAACCATTTAACTTGAAAAGGCTACAAGCCAAGACTAAAGTAAAGAGAGTTGGTGCACAATGTTTTGTGCAAAGATGACTGTGCACTCAATGCAGCCTCTGAAGCTGAGATTTAACAAAGTAGGGATCAGTTCTCTGATGCTTGTGCTAATTTTAGCCTAACAATGAACACCAAGAAAACAGAGGTTCTCCATCAGCCAGCACTGCACCATCCATATATGTAACTATTGGTTACAGTAAATGGAGACACTGAACGCTGTGGATCAGTTCACTTACCTTGGCAGTTTACTTTTAGGGATCTACGAACAGATGATAAAGTTGACACATGCATTGCCAAAGCCAGCTCAGTGTTTGGGAGGTACTGAAGTAAAGTGTGAGAGAGAAGATGTAATAGATTGCCTACCAAACTGAAGGCCTGCAGAGATATTCCAGAAAAAAAACCAATTATACCAGTGTGGCTAGACTATAGACAAAAAAGAGAGAGTCAAGTATAAGACTAAAAAGTCAGAAGGAAGACAAGTTATAGAAGGCTTCCAAAGCACACCAGGAGACTGCACATTTGCTCCTGGAGGTGCTAGGGAGTCAGTGTTGTTTGAAGGAACCAGGTTGCGTGGTCGAATCGGCGCTTCACAAAGATCACTTCTGCATCTGAGTGAAACATGAACTAAAATGAGGAGACCTGAGACACAAAGACCAAGAACCAGCAAACTATTGTCATAGTCTGGGAGGAAGTGATAAGATATGGAAGAGGGTGGCATGTGGGGGAGTGGAGAGAAGGGGATCTATTTGAGATAAACTGCGACAGAAGAAAAGACAAGATTTGCATATGTGGCATTAATGGTAAGGGAGGAGTTGAGGGTGACACAGACCCGTGGTCATCCTGGGTGAATGGATGAGAGCAAGGTCTTGAATAGTGATGGGGTCTACCAACTCCAGTGGCTACCCCAACCGATCCCATTAAACCAAGGTCCAAGGGAAGTTCGTGTCTCCTGAGGCAACCTGTCAAAGTGACACCTGCAATAACAGCCTAAGAGGCTGAAAGTCTGAATGTTAACTCGCTGCCAAAACTCTGGGAGTTCAATTCTGTTGCCACTGCAGCTTCCCATTCCTCTTCCCCAAGGTGTGGTCTTATAAAAACCTTATATAAACCCACAAACTGTACAGATTATGTGCCCTCTTATACCAAGCCCCAGAGGATGTGACCTAGTTCCATCCTCCCAGCTTGCCCCCTTCTAATTGTCAGCACTTTCCCTAAACAAACTGAATTGCTTTACTTTCTCTTTTCTGACACTGTTTTGTTATATTCTATTTTTCCTTATAGTAAACCTTAAAATCCTGAACTTTCCTCAACCCATATGAAGCTAAAGGAAAGTTGGAAAGAATGGAGGATTTGTTTGGGGGAGGAAGATAATGCGCTCTGTTTTGAACATGCTGAGTTGGATATGTCAGCACTGGAAAGCCAGGTCAAAATGCCCAAGAAGTAGCTGAAAGTTCAAGAGTATACAGGACAATTGGGGAAAGGAGAGAGTAAAAAGAAATGAGGGGGATCAGGAAAGGCTTTCTAAGAGGTGGCACCTGATAGGAATATTGCTGAAAAGTGAGTGTGAGTACGTTCCTGACACAGGAGCAGTAAGCAAAGACAGACAGGCATGCCATGTTTAGAGAACAGTCATGAGGCCAGGTGGGCTACAACACAGAGTTGACAAAGAGTAAGAATATTAAATAAGCCTGGAAAGGTAGCCTCAAGCCAGTATGTGAAGGGCTTGAAATGTCACGCTGACGAGCAAGTTTGGATTTTATCACTGAAGCAACAGGCTGTTACTGAAGATTTTAAGTATGGGAAAGACATAGCCACACCTGCGCTTCAGAAAGATTATTTGGCCCAGCAATGTGGAAAATGCATTGGTCCATAAGATGAGAGATTTAGGGCTGGAAGGGCCTACTTCAGAAGCCAGCTAATCCAAACATCTTGATTTACAGATGAAGAACTGAGGCACAGAGACTTTAAGCAACTTCCCAAAGTCCATATTAATAATATGTGACTTCCTTATCCAGAACCCAACTAGCAGGTTTGCCTTATTACTACTGAGGATAGAGAATGTAGGTATGGCACTTTCATAGAATTCTGTGCCCACATTGTGGATCTGAAACCTGGAGGATTTAAAAATGCAAAGGATGTGAATTGTCAAATTCATTTTGTAGCAAATTCACTTAAAACACAAATAGAAACAATAAAAAATTGCCTGACTATATCAATAGATTTAGGAAAAGCTTTAGACAAAATTCAAAATTCCTTTTTGTTTAAAAAATAAAAACCTGGAAACCACTGACAGCACAGGAACTATTAAGGACCATACCTTAACATGATAAATAGTATCAATCTCAAAACAAGAGACAGCATTATCTGTAATGTAGAACTTCTAGTGGCCTTTTCAGTAACATCAAGGGTGAAGCAAGGATACCCACTGGCACCAGCATTACTTGACAGAGTTCTAGAAATATAACTCTATAGCAATAAAACAATCAAGCAAACAAAACAACCACGGGGGTATACAGAGGTAAAGAAGAAAACAAAATTCATACAGAAAAAGAAAACTCTTTGCAGATGACAATTTTTATTTACTTAGAAAATATAAAAACCAACTAAAATTAGGAAAAGAGAATGGATCTGGGATTATTAGAAACAGTAACTTCAGCAAAGTAGTAAGATTTGTAAATGAGAGGTTTGGCCTAAAGACCTTTGGGTTCACTACCTGCTCTAGGATCTATGATGCTATAATATAAAGCAAACCCATAAAAACTGTCCTTTCCCTTCTATTCTTAAGAGAGAGGGTAGGAGGAGAGAGAGAGAGAGAGAGAGAGAGAGAGAGAGAGAGAGAGAGAGAGAGAGAGAGAGAGAGAGAGAGAGAAAGAGAGACCTGAAAAGAAACACTAACAAAAAGAAATTCCTTTTTTCAAGATCCAAGACCACCTCTCTTTATAGACCCCTTGTTTTCCAGAGCTAAGGACCAGCAAGCAAGCTGTGCCCTGAGCTTGGCCTAACAACAATCCTTTGCTCTGTGAATGAACGTTGCTGCAATCAAGTCACAGAAGTGATGGTCCCTGCACTTGGGCAAACACCAACAGACCCAGACATGAAGCCCTACTATGAATGGACTTTTGGTCATCAGACAATCCCGCCTCACTGTTGTTGCTGTGCTTCACCACTGTTGCTACACTACACTACACTGCCACAAAAGTAGACATCAAGGTTTAGCCTCACTGCCTCGGTCTCCTACTACAGGAGGCCTGAACACTTGTGTCTAATTTCTCTCCCCCAATGGAATGAAGAAAGCTTTTTGCCTTTAAACTGTGTGAACTCTATAGTATTTTTGGAGTGTTTTTGGCATTTGTTTCTGTAGTTGATACTTTCATAGGATCACAGATTAGACCTAGAAGAGATCTTGAAGGCTATATAGTCCAACCCCTTCAATTTATATAGGAAACTGAGGCATGGACTGGTTAAGTCACTTGTGCAAGGTGACACAGATAGAAAGCATCAAAGGCAGAATTTGAACCCAGGTCCTCTGACTCCAAAGGCAGTATCTTTTGCACAATACTAAACTGCCTCTCATACATCGAGAAATAATTTTTTTTTTAAATTAAGGTTAAAAAAAAAGATAGTGAAGAAGGCCTCCAGCATTTTTGAGGATCCCTTGTAGCAAACTTTTGAAAGGATCTGAACAAGTCACACAGGATAGGCAGGCATGAATGGATTACTATCTGCATTGCTGGAGGGAATACTCACTTTAATGAGATCACTGATTAGCTAAGTATCTAGTAAGTCCTTAATAAAAGTCTGGCCATTGGTTAGCTGATCATCCCAGTCAAGACAAGAAAGGTCCATCACCAGAAAGCTGGCCAACCCATGTTAGCACTTCTTTGTTTCCAACCACAGCAACTCACTAAGATCTACTAAGGCACGGAGGGGTGCTACAACCATCCCTAGACAGGGTACCCTCTCAGAGGAATCCTAAATCCCTGCCACACCAAATCAATGACACTGGCACTGATTATCAGAGAGAGGAAAGAAAGCAGTACTGCTAATTGGCCAACTCTTTTAGGAACCTCCATTCCAAATACACACATATACACATATGTATATATACATACACATATATTTGTACTTATGTGTGTACATATTCATATATTCATCTTTCACTCCTCACTTTTTATTCTACCTTATTTATTCTGTTTATTATTATTATTCTATTTTTAAAATTTTTTGCATATGTCCTTTATTAATAATACACTAACAGCTGTTTAAGAATATGTTAAAGGACCCTTATGTTCTCGAGGGTCAAGATGAATTTATCTTTCTATATGTAGCAGAATGGCTGTCTTTTATCAATCACTGCAACTTGATTTCTCCCGTAGTCTGAATTTCTATAGAAATCACACATTCTTAAAACCCTCTCCAAGGTCACTGCAGATCAATACAGGACTGTAAATGAGAACGCAAGTTTTCATTTGAGTTTAAATGCAAAGAGATTTTTGTCAAGATAGAAGTTTATTTGATGCAAAAGCTTAAAACCGTAAGTGATTTGTGCTGTGCTAATCAACCATGCAATAACTGAATAAGTTCTAAACTCACGTTGTGTGGAGGCGTGCCAAACCAAATTGAGTATGATTACTCCATTAGAAAAAGTTCATAAAGTTTGAGACTAGGAAGTGCTCAGCAAAACTCTAGCCTAATTTTTGACAAGGAAAAAATTTTGATAAAAGAGGTTGGGAAGTAGAATAAATCTTAAAATCATTTTTAATCATTTCATTAAATTTAAAGCTTTTGTATTAAAAAATCATCAGCTTCCCAACACAGAATATTACAATTCTCCTGAAAAAAAAGCTATCTTTGAAGGCTTCAAAAATATATTAGTTCCAAATCCATTTCTTGGTTCCCACTGAGATTTAAATTACCTGAGACTAATAGCCTCACCATGAGAGTTCTCTCTCCTGGCTGGTAAGTTGAATTCACCAGCATGACAGCTATGTTCTATATATGTAAATTCCACAGGTTTACTGTAAATTCATGACATCGACAGCAGTGGTTTCCTAAAAGATTGGTACTGCGACTGAAACAAATACAGAAAATGAGACAGGAAGTACCTATAATTTTTCCTCCTTGCCTATTTTATTGCAGTAATCATGAAAAAAATGGAGATAGTCTAGAGCATACAAACTACGACAGTAGCCAAAGGCAATGTAAACTAGAAGAAAAAGAAACATTCTACTATAAATCAAGGTAAGCAATAAGGTTTACATCATGGTGCATAATATAAAATTATTTTATTACACAAGTCACAGCTTGCATACTAGCTTCAATTATTACATTTTCTAGAATCTGGCATAGGCAATATTAAAAGAAAATTTACTAGCAATAACATATCCAGTACTGACAAGAGATCTTTCCTCCATTTCAGCTCCCTGTATGGTGACTGAGGAAGACTCCAGATATAATATCAAAACAAAAATACTTTGAGAAGAATTAATGCAAGTCATCAATAAGATGGAACTTAATACAGATAAATGTAAAGTCTTATACTTCGGTTCAAAAAGTCAGCTTGACAAATACTAGTCAGCTAGTCAGTAACTGATGTAAAAAAAGATCTGGAGGTTTTAAACTACCACAAAGTCAGCATGACTCAATAGCGACATGGCAGCCAAAAAGCTAACATAAGCACAAGCTATGAGGAGAGGCATAGTATCCAAGCCCAGATAAGGCAACAGTCCTGATGTACTCTGCCTAGTCTAACCACATCTGGAGTGCTGTATTCAGTTCTAGGCAGCACATCTGAGGGTGGGCATAGATAAGTGAAGAGTATATACAGAGGAGAGTGACAAAGACAGTGAAGAGCTTTGAAAGTATACCACCGGGGACCAGGTTGAAGCACCTGAACATGTTTAGCTGGAAGAAGAGATCTGAATATGTGATAGCTTTCTGAAGTATTTGAAGGGCTGTCATATGAAAGATTGCTTGACCTCATAAAGGTGAGGCAGAAATAGAGGGCAGGAGTTGCCAAAAGGTCATGAATTTAGGCTTGATAAACAGAAAATTTTCATCACCATGAGAACTATTCAAAAGCGGAAGGAGCAATATTAGGAGACAGTGTTCCCCTTCACTAGAGATCTTCAGTCAAGGCTGGACGATCGTTAATTGGGAATGCTATAAAAAATATTCTTGGTCAGGTATGATGTGGAATATAGGGCCTCTGAGATGCCTTTCAATCTCAGATTCTCTGATCAATGTCTTGTAAATGAAAACAAGATGGGACAAAATAAAAAAGAGTTCAGCAGATTACATGTTTCAGAGGCTGGAAATCTCACCTACTTTATTTTTCCTGATCTTTGAAAGCTTCTGCTAAATAGCTATGCTAACAATATTGCCAGCAATGTTCTAACCAGAATGAGGGTGGCTTCTTAAACCAACAACAGAAATTGACTTTCATGTTACTCAAGCTTTCCATTGTAAAATTTACATGTGTTGCACATTTTAATATTAAGATGGATGTCTAATTTCATTGATGATTTTATTACCAAATCAACAAGATTTGGCAGTACGCTTGCTATGGGAGGAAGGATGAATAGCTGGAGATGAAAATGAGGTTGTGAAACTGAGTGATTAAAATGGTGGCACCCTCAAAAGGAATAAGGAAATCTGGAAGAGGGACGAGTTGGGGTAACAACAATAAAATGAGATCTGTGATCAGATTACAGCCCATTCATGCCTGCTCATCTTGCTTGAGTGACTCTCTGATCCACATAAAATGGAAAAGAGAAAGACTCTCATTCATCAGCATGAATGGTCCCTCAACCATAGTCACAAGCTGAGAGGGGGAGAAAAGGGTGGGTAGCTAAAGAAGGTGGGGAATTTTCTCAGTAGTACCTCCAAAGCTCTTGCTACAGATACCCAGGTGGTGGGCAGGCTATAACTGTCCTACGAAGCCAACACCCTGCTGAGAGGTGGGGAAGTTGGAAGCTTGTACAATGGGTGGAGGGGACAAAATGGGGGAGTGTTGAGAGATAAAGGTAGATGTAATTAAGAGATGAGCCCCATGACTGTCTGTCACAGGAGGGGTGAGATGTGACCAAGCTTCCCATTCTCCACTGGTTGACTTCACGAACCACGGTACTAAAAGTAAAAAGCACATAGGTAATGCATACATTGCTCTGATATTCAACTATTTCAGTGATACATATTTTCACAGGTATATGGTATTTTATTTTTTGAGAAATGAAAGCCATTTATCAACAGTCTACCTGGATCTAACAGAAATCTAAAAAAACACTCAAAATTTTCATAACGTTAGAGATAAAAATTAGTGTAGTATACAGGGAAGGACAAAGCCATTTTAACTGAAATGAAAGTGACATAGTAAGATGCTGTACATCAGACATGATCTAGAGATGGGTTTTAATATATAGCATATTTATAAGGGCTATGTAGCAGAAAGCCTAACTAAATTCCAGATATAACAACTGCAATGAGTAGAAGCATCATGTCAGACATATCATCACTTTAAATTCCATTACACCTGCCTAATGTTTGCTTCTGCAAAAACCACTCCTGGATAAAAGCCAATGAATTGGTATGGGTATAATTACTTCATAAAAGTACAAACAAAACAGATGCCAATTGTTTAATTTCTTTATTTTATTTGTTACTTTCAGTAAGTAATAGGAATGCTTTTCCAGATTCCCTACCAACTAGATTTGGCAGTGACTATGTTAATATGAGAACAAAGAGTAAGGTCAAAATGAGTGACGGTATAATAAACAGTTTATTGACTCTTTTAATAAAAGCATTATCAACTAAGCTTCCTATATTGTTTTAACGCAGTTTCAATCCTTAATTTATTATGTACATGAACTTATACAGTGTGTCAGCTGATTTCAATCAGCCTCCTGAAATTCAATAACTCAAAAATAAAATTAAAATGATATCACTGTATACTCACATACAATCTGAAGTGACATATTACAATTGGACATTAAAAACAAAAGCATGAAATTGTTTTAGCTGCTATTTCAGCCTAATCATCTGTTTAATATAGAGTGGTATTGTCCAAATGAAGATCTTGGCTCACTAGCTGCAGTAATTCAGCAGCACCTTCAAAATGGGAATGAAAAGTAAAAGGAACAATTTAATTCTTATTAACATAGTCCTTTTAAACAAAGACCCATCTCAGTCTCCTGGATTTTGACAACATATCCTTATTCCATAAGTAAGAGAATTAGCTCACATGTGTCAAATTTGCAAATACAATAAAGGATGGAAAATTCAATATTGGTAGATATGCAGGAAAACAAGCACACTGGTCAAGTTTTGAATTGCTCTAACCTTTTTGGAAAACAATTGGAAATTATGCAAGCAAAGTTACAAAATCATTCATACTGTTGTATTTAGGGAATCTCACTATTGGCTCTATATCCCAAAGAGGTTATAAACAACAAATCTGTATAACAATATTCACAGCAGCATTATTTGAAACCAAAGACATACTATATGCCCAATGACTGCAGAATGGCAGACCCAACTGTGATATGGAAATGTATGGATTACTGCCATACCATAAGGAACAACGAAGATGAAGAAATCAAACAAATATGGGGAGAACTGTTAGGAAGTGATGCTAAGCAAACAAAATCGAACTCAAAAAATAGATAATTACTATGATCACGTATATTGAGTTTAAAGACCGACAAAAAGATCAAAAAATATTCGACAATACTGATGCTAACTCATAAAGCATATATGCATGAGTAAACGACTCAAGACTGCAAAAACTGTCACTCACCAATAACTCTTTTCAGATGTTTTCCTTAGCTACTGGGGAAGTGGCAGTTGAACCTAAGGGAGATGCAACTGGGAATATAATGAAAGTTTGCATCAACAAAATGCTCTCAATAAAACTTCTCAGCTAAATAACTTTATGCCATCCTAATTTCCTATCATTAATCTTAGAAAACTCAAATATTCTTTCTAAAAACTTTATTCATACAACTCCTGAAAGAAAATCTTCCTCCACTTGTCCAGCTAGAAGTGCTCCTTCCCTCTTTGAACCACTCACACCACACTATTTGACCTAACCAACATATTTATCATATGCTAACACACATACACACACATCTTATACACCACCACCACCATCACCTCACAACATACAATTTTAACTTCTGTAGGGGAAGAGAGAGTTTCATTCACATTTTGGCATTTCAGTGCCAAATGGGCTCCATATGAACTGAATTATAAAACTAAAGTGTCAATTACTTGGTATTAAAATACTACTTGGTATCTAAATAAGTATCCCAGCTAAAGTTGGTCATGAAATTTATCTTGTTTTACAGAACAGAGGTGTTCCTAAAAAGATACCTCTTACGTAAACATTAAAGTCTATTTTTGTCTTTTTTTCTCCCTTCCTCATTGTAGAATGTACATATATGTGAAGATAAACACACACATATTATAACAACATAGGTCTAATGCTGCTGCATTCCTTCTGTGTGTTTCATACCTTTAGAGTTCTCTATAAAGGAATGCAGCAAAATTGAATTTGAAGAGTAATAAAAAACAGTCCTGTTAAAGACTTATTTATCCCATACTGATTAGTGACATCTGCCAAGCCCTTTTCTGGTGACAAGGATGGGTACCTCCTAAGGCAAGATGACCAAGTGCAATGAAACGAACCAAAAAAAGCAAGAATAAGGCACCCTTGCTGGAACCTGAAAAGAGCTGATACTGTACATGGCAGCAGTACAGCATAAGTCACTCAAATTTCTATCTCAGACGTGATCTCATTTTCCAAAGGGAATATTGCACACAGACAGATAAATCTCCTTTTCCATAAAATAATACCTGAAACAACACTACGAACTTTGAGAGTAATTTAGAGCTTTAAAATACTGGCAAACATCCAGGTCTAAGTCTGTGTTCCCCCTATTCTCTTTAGCGATCACCTTATATACTGGGTGCCTTTTTACTTTTCCAGTGTGTCCAAAAAAGGAGCAGAAACTTCAATACAACAGATATTCCCTTGGGCTATGATTATAAAAGATCATTTCCAAGTAAAAGGTCATATGATACAAATTAGAAGAGAAAAAAATCTTACAGAACCACAGATGAGGGAAAGTTCATAACCAAACAAGGGAGAGATGATCTCAGAAAGACAAAATAAATGATCTCCATTATATAATATCAAAAAGCAATTGCATGAACAAAATCAATGCAAGTATATTCAAATCTGATAAAATTTGAATATCTTAAATAAATAGAAACCTAGATAATATAATTTAAATGACAATACTACCTAAATTAATCTTTAGATTCAGTGCCATACTAAACCACCAAGGACTGCCTTATTAGAACTAGACACAGTAACAAAATTCATCCAGAGTAACAAAAAAAAAGGTTAATAATCTCAAGGGAAAGAATGAAAAAGAAAAGAGGAGAGAGAGCTAGATGTACCAAATCTCAAATTATACTAGAGTAGTAATCATAAAACAATTGGGTACCAGTCAAAAAACCAGAAATAATGATCAATGAAATAAATTAGATATTCAAAACACAGAAGCAATCTAAGAGTAACACAGTGTTCAACAAACCCACAGACAGCAACTACTGGGGCAAGGGCTCACTATTAATTTCTGGGAAAGTTGAAAAGTAGTATCTGGAAATAAGACTTTGATGAACATTTCATACTACATATAGGAAGGAAACAAGTATTTATTAAATGCCTACTATGTGCCAGACATTACACTAAATACTTTACAAATATTCTCTCATTTGAGCCTTATAACAACTTGGGGAGATAAGTGTTATTATTATCTTCATTTTACAGCTGAGGAAACTGAGGGAGAATGTGGATGAGTTGACTTGTCCAGGATTACACTCAGGATTTATAGGAAGTAAATGTGTGAGGTCAGAACTGAATCAGGCAGGTCTCCCTGATTCTACGCCTCGTATATTATTATGTACTATATTATATATATATATATATATATATATATATATATATATATATATATATATATATACACACACACATATATATACATATACACACACATATATATATTATTAAGCAGTATACTTATATTATATGTTATATACCATATCTACTATATTAATATATAACATATTACTATATTGATTACCGTATTGTATATTATGATGCTTTAATAAGCTCTAAATGATTCGCTATGCAAAACAAAATAAGTATAGTTGGGATTAAAAGGGAAATCCTGAGCAGGAAAAAAAAATTTGTACAAGAAACTTCACTGATATGGTCTATTTAATAATATATTTAGGGAAATGATATAAATATATAAGAATAAGAGCTATTCCTCAATAGATAAAACAGAAGATATGGACTAATGGCAGAAACACAAGCCTTATGAGAAACTGTTCCAAATTACTATTATGAGAAATGTAAATTAAAGCAACTTTGAAGTTCCATTTCATAACCCTCAGACTGGCAAAGATGACACTAGTGAAGCTGAGAATTGGTCCAGCCATTCTGGAAGGCAATTTGGAGCTATGCCTAAGAAGTCACTAAACTGTGCACACCCTCTGAAGCCAGGCCCTTTGATTCCAAATCCACCATTGTTTTAAGCTGTACAACACCCAGGCAAGATGCTGAGAAGGATCTGAACTAGGGTGAAGACCGAGAGAACAGAAAGAAGCAGAGCATGGGAGAGATGATGCAGAAAATTAGAATCAATGAGATTTGGCAACTGATTAAATATGAGAGGTTGAGAGAAGGAAAAAATCAAGGATTTTCCAAGGTTGAAAACCTGAATAACTAGAAGGATGCTGGTACCCTCAAAAGAAACAGGGAATTTTGGAAGAGAGTTGGATTTGTCAGAGGTGGGGTGGGGAAAATTTTGAATACATCAACTTTGAGATGCCTACAGGATATCTAGGTACAGATGTCCAGCAGATAGATGGTAAGATAGGAGTGGAATTCAGGGGGGAAGAAAGATTAGAACTGAGTCTTTCAACTGGGCATTTCACTCTAGGTATATGACACTTGTGTGTTAGCTTTGTATAAGGACTAATTTAAACAGTGACCTGGATATACTGGACATACTATCTGATACAGCTATTACATTTAAATTCCCCAAATAAAAGTCAATTCTAACCAATCGACACTAACTACCTCCTCCCACCCAGTAGAATGTAAGCTTCCCAAAGTCAGGGACTATTCTTTATAATTTCCAGCACCAAGGACAAAGCCTTGCACATAGGAAGAGCTTTGTGTTTGTCTGTATTGTTTGCTGGGTTGCATTAGATTGAACATCATGAGCACTAAAAGCTGACTGCAGATCCACGGTGTGTGACACTCCTATGTGCATGGTAAGAACACCCAGATAATAGCAGCTGACTCTTATTCACAAAGCTTATTTTGAAGATTAGAACCACATGAAAACTGACAAATATAAAGAAATAGAACTACATCTCCATTTTTAAAAACTACACACACATACCGATCTTCTTACCTTACATAACTGATTTAAACTATTGAGTTTTAAACTATTAATTTATTTTGTTTCTAGAAACTTGTTTCAAATGCAATGTTACATGTAATTTCTATAGTAATAACTATAGTTATTACAGTAAGTCTGTAATCATTTATGAACAAGATTTATATTCTTTTAGAAACAGTCCAATAAAGCAGTACTTTATTCCTGCAAAAATTTCTATAGCCTTGAACATCTGCAAAGTGTTTACATATGTTATCCCATTGGATCCTCACAACTATTTTTATCTCTGTTTTACAGATAAGGAAACTGAGACTGAGAGAAGTTAAAGAAAACCAGGGGTGAGAAGTTAACTTCATCCAAGGCAAGTGACTTGCCCAAGCTCACACAGCTACTAAGTGCCTAAGGTAGTATTTTAATTCAGGTCTCCCTGTTTTCAGGTCCATACTCTATCCACTGTCTCATCTGTTTCAGCAGTGACTGCACAGATTTAAGAAATGCTGGACAGACAAAAGCCTTAAGGGGATTATTTGGACCTGCTAGACTGGAGAAAAAATAAAATGAATATACAGAGTGTCTCAAAAATCTTAGTGCAATTTAAGCCAGTTACATATATATTTTCTCTCTATTGCTCTTGTACTTGTACCTTTATGTTAGTAAGTGATTTAAGTTAACAAAGGCTTTAAGACTTTGCATGGCCAGGCAGATTTCAGAAGAACCTGGAAAGATTTACATGAACTGGTGCTGAGTGAGGGGAACAGAACCAGGAGAAGACTGTACACAGTAATAGCAACATTGTGCAACGGTCAACTATGACAAACTTTGATCTTCCAAGCAATATAATAATCTAAGACCACTTCAAAAGACTCATGATGGAAAATGCTATCCACCTCTGGAGAAAGAACTATGGAGTCGGAATGCAAACTGAAGAATACAATTTTCGCATTTTTAAAATTTTTTCTTTCTTGTGATTTTCCCCTTTTGTTCTGATTCTTCTTTCGCACTATGACTAATGTGGAAATATGTTAAACATGATTGTACATGTGTAGCCTAGATCAGAATGCTTGCTCCCATAGGGAAGAAGAAAGAAAGGGAGTGAGAAAAATTTGGAAGTCAAAATTTTACAAAATAAATGTTGAAAACTATCTTCACATATAATTGAGAAAAAAATAAAATATTATTAAGGAAAAAAAGACACTGCATGCCAAAAACAAAATGTGTCCTGGTTAATGATCATGGAACCAGGAAAGTCAAATAAACTGATCAAAAGAAAGTAAACACTATATCAATCCATACCGAGTCAGTGGTATAAGGCCAAAGCTTCTCTATTCTAACAGATAAGAGTATGGCATACAAAAATGAGGGCCAGGAATCTGTCTTCTGGAGGAAAGGAAGTTAAAAAGTAGTTACAAGGCTGTCCCCCTCAAAGGGTCAGGAAGGCTTATCGAATGTGGAAAATAATATGAACCTGTTCAAGGATTAGGGTGCACAGATGCTTCAGTGAAGGCATCTTATGCTTTATTTATAAAATACATTATACAGACATCACCAGGAAATTCAGAACACTGACACCACAAAATCTACACAGATCTTTTCCACTGTTCTTCTATTTGATGTCTTTCCAATTTCCCCCTCCTTAAAAATGCCCTCAGGATGACTTGTCCTATTCTTTCTCTTCCTATGACTTCTACCCTCTAGTTCAGGTTTTTGCAGTCTCTTTCTGGGCATTGTGTAGCAGAAGGAAATTGAATTTGGAATCAGAGAATCTGGCTTCAAAGGATATGTACAATTTTGTGCCTTCCTGGCATAGCTCCAAATTGCTTTCTAGAATGTTCCACCCAATTTGCAGCTGCACCAATGTGCTCTATCAGGGTGCTTGTCCTCCCACAACCCCATCAACAATTTATCATTTGCTTTTTTATCATCTCTGCCAATCTGAGAGGTTTGAGGTAGAATAGAACTTCAAAGCAAACTAAATGTAATAGACATTTATGTTTTCACGTATAATCCTTGTTTTCTGTTATACCTTGAATAAAAAAATGTTCTTTTCTTCCTGTTCAGAAAGGAAATTTTTTTAAAACAATCCTAGAGAATGAGCAAAGAAAATAATTGAAACAATAACTTCAAAAAAAGTAGCAGGAGACAAAAAAATCAAAATGTATGTATATGCACACACATTATACATATATTATACATACTATACATATTTTGTGCATATAACATATGCACATTACATGCACATACATATTTTACATGCATGCATGTATATATATGCACGTGTGTGTTGTGTGCATATACATGTATATAAATCTAGGAAGACATAATATGAAGGGGTAACCCCATTCAAAATTAGCTCCAAAATGCTTAAACTAACTGGGAATAGATCTACCAAGCAACATTCAAGACCTGTACTGATACAAAAACAAAACTTTCTCGTCCTGTCCCTAATCTTCTCCTCTTCTCAGACCCAGATCCCTTGATTATACTATTACATTTTTATTATTTCCTTGCCTACCTCAGATAAAAAGGTGTGAGGGCAGAAATAGGATCAGATTCTGCAAGAAAAATAAAGTCACAGGTAATTTTAAAGAGTTCTATAACAGGATGTGATGGAGGAAAAAGTTAATTATAGCCTTCAATGTTAACTGGATAAATACCATAAATCAAGAGAACTGCAAAACAGATTAGAAAACAAAACCTAAATAATTTTCTGAATGAAAAATACACACAAAATATAAAGCATTACAGTGAAACACTAGAATAAAATTTATTATGCTTCAGCTGAATCCCAAAAGCAGAAATTGCAATTATGTTTTCAGATAAGGCTATAACAATAAGATTAGATACTGGCAAGATAAAAAATGAGCAAAATAAGTCAAGCTTAAAGGCCCTATAATGAAACAATAGCAATAACTGTATGTGCCTGATATCCCTCTTTTAGAACTAGTTAAATTTAACAAACAAGAAAATAATTAAGAATCTCAATCAAACATGGGAAAAGTACCTTTGATCAATCTATATGCAATTATTAAATGGGAATCTAAAAGAGTATTCTTACTTTTCAGCATTGCATAAAACCTTTACAAAAAAAGATCATGTGCTATAGCATAATGAACTCAAATAAATGCAAGAAATCAAGGATATTTAAATATAACCTTTACAAAAGTTACCAAAATAAAAACTAGAATGAGTATGGAAAATTTTGCATAAGATAAAAATGAAAAAGAAGACTAAGTAATGATAGTCAAAATAATGAATGGATCAAAGAAGAAATCAATAAAATAATAACTGCCTTAAAAAGAATTTTTAAAAATATTAAAAAATTTATGAAATGCAACTAAAGTAATCCATAAAGAATAATTTCTCTCACTCAGCACTTAAGTACAGAGCCTTGGCACATAGCAAATTCTATGAAGAAGCTATGGAGGGGAAAATGCTTCAAGAATGCTGTTGGTATCTGTATGCAAGATGAATTCAAGAAGGCAAAAAAACGGGGGGCAGTAAGACAAATTAGGAGGCTATTGCAGTCCAGGTGGGAGGTAACAAGGACCTGAATAAGGAACCAATGGGAGAGAAGTTATGACAGCAGAATCAACACAACTTGTCAAGATTAGATATGAGTATAAGTACAAGTGAACAGAAAAGTAAGCTCCGAGGTGAACCTGTGTGAATGGAAGAACAGTGGAGCATTCAGTAGAAAGAGACAAATTAAGGGGAAGAACAGGATTTTGGAGAAAGCAAATGAGCTCGATTTTGGACAAGATGAATTTAAGATATGTACAGGACAGCTAGGAAGAGATGAACAGTAAGTAATTTGTGATACAGACATGGAGCATAAAAGGCAAATAAGGGATGGATATGGAGATGTAGGAGTCATCTGCATAAAGATGACAGTTAAGCTCATGAAAGTTGATGAGATTATCAAGAAAGGTGGAGGCAGGGGTAGGGGAAGGAAGAAAGGCAGGAAGAGAGAGAAGAAGAGAGAGGGGCACTGTTTTGAGAATTTATTATGGTTCAGATTCGCTCCTGTAAATGACACTCGGACACAGCAGTTAAAAATGAAAGTAAAATTTAATTATGTACAATTATATAATACTAAGAAAATGGATAATAATAATATGGGAATAGCTAAACTATTAAAATAACGAGTAGCACTTTGAGATTTAAACAAAAAATCATACCAATGATAATTAGTATCAAAAGTAACTAAATGTGAGGCCTCGAGAAGTTGATTTACAACTATGTGAGTCTGAATTCAATGTTCGTTTAAGGCGCGCTGATTAGACTCTAACATTCTTTTCAGGACATAAGATCGATTGAGAATATCGATTAAAGGTTGTAAAGATAGAGAAATCTGAGGGAGAGATAACATTTTGGGTACCCACGCTAAATTCTGAACAACATCTGTATCAGGGGAAAAAGTAAAAATCATCACCCTGCCAGAGTAAAAAGGAAATATTAGTTAGACAACCAGAAAAAGGATTCTCAACATCTGTATCAGGGGAAAAAATACAAATCATCACCCTGCCAGAGTAAAAAGGAAAATATAAAGGTTAGAAGAATGCGGGAGAAGGCAGGGCTCCAACTGCCAGGTCATCATCCCACAAACTGCACCTTTATCAGTACCGATACAATCATTTAAGGTATGAGTTACATTTTTTATACAAGGAATAGGTTCCTTACAAAGACACCAAATACCACAAGTAACAAGAAGTATACACAATATAAGAAGAAGAATAGAAATAGGTAAAGAAAACATCACCGATTCGGGGGAGCACCAACTCTAACAATCACGGCTGGGGAATTCCGGTTCACAGCCTTTGAGTCCCGAACGGGAAGGTCCCAGGCAGATCGTCATCTCCATGGGTGAGATTCCAAAGAGGCTCTGAGACTCGCTAGCTAATATAGGTCTTTACACAAAGAAGGCACTCAGCCAACTAGTCTTAGCAATAGGATTCTGCATATGTGACTTAAAATGGGAAATAAGTCAATTAATCAACTATTTGAGTGGAGTGTTATGGCTAGGTGCAAGACACAGACTGCTCTTTGATGTTTTGACAAGATTATGCAGGAGGGGAGTAGCCAGATACCCTTGCATAAACAATTCCAGGAGGGGCTAGTTCCTAGAATCACTATCTAGGTCTGTTAGCTTGAGCCAAGTCATAAAGTTCACAGAGCGGTTAAATTCTCAGGGGCCTGCATTTCAGTTTCTAGTCCTCATATCAATTAGAGTGAACTTATTTTATATAAGAATTTTAATTCTTTATTCAGGCACGTAGGGGCAAGGACCAAAAATAGAGCCCTTTATCAGTTGACTTGTACTATGCTACTTCTATTTTTGCAGTCTTAACCTGTCACTTCCTGCACCATCACCCTGCCTTGCTAATAAAGCTTGAACCACTCATTATTACTACCAGGACAAAATATAAATTATTCTGTTTGGTATTTAGCTGTTCACAATCTAATTCAAACCTATCTTTGCAGACTGATAACACATAACTACACCTTGAACATTCTATACTCCAACCAACTGGGCCTATTTTCCTGAAATCAACTTTTCATCTTCCATTTCCATGCTTTTAAATAGACAAACTGATCCCCCATGCCTGGAACATTCCTACTCTTCACAACTAGTTGTTAAAATTCCTAGCTCCTTCCAAGGCCCAGCTCAAGCTGAGAGACTCCTCTCCAGATTCTCCAAGGTGTCAGGAACTCTCCTCAAAACACTTTTTTATTGATGTTAAAATGACTCATCTTTGTATGTGTGATTATCTCCCCCAACCCCCAAAGAAGTGAAGCTCTTTGATTTTGTCTCTGAATCCCTAGTGCCCAGCACAGCACCTGGCACATACTAAACACCTAAGAAATGCTTGTGGAACTGAATTCCAACTCGGGTCAAGTATAAGGGACCATGTTGGTACAAAGCCATTGGACTTAAAGTACTTCTGTAAACAGTCAGTATAAACTTGAAAGTGACTTGTATTCTCCAGAGCCATAACACAGTTAGGCAATTTGGCTCCACTGTTCTAGGCAAATAAATTCTTTGCGGGAAAGAGGTTCCTTTAAGTGTTTTGGGATGGGGGCGGGAGGGGACAGCGGTATGCTGCATCAAAACAAAATCAACAAAAATGTTTTTTTTTCCCTTACAGAAGGCAACCTTAGAAGATTATAAACAATATTATGATCACATAAAATAATGAAAAATGGTAGGAGGAAAAATGTATATGCAGAAAGACTAGCTCATGAACAAATTAAGTGAGATTACAGAAATATCAATAGGAATGAAATCAGGCTTTTAAAGGGCTTCATAATTCGACCCCTTCCTACGTTTCCATTCTTCTTACACCTTATTTTCTTTCATATACTCTGCCAAACTCAGTGACTTTGGTCTCCTTGCTGTTCCTGACACAAGAGATGCCATCTCTTGGTACCATGCAGGTTCACTCTCTGTCCCCCACACCTGAAATTTCTTCTCTTGCTCATCCTAATCTCATGGTTTCTTCCAAGTTAAAGCTCAAATCACACCTTCTGCAAGATTTCCCATTCCTCCTAAATAAAAGTGGATTTCCTATCATATCATCTTGAACTTAACCTTATATACCTTACTTATACACAGTTAATGTCATATTGCTCTATACCAGCCCTGCCCACTGAACTGAGAATTCCTTAAGGTCTAGGGCTGTTGTTTCTTCTTCTTGTTGTTTTTGCTTTTCTTTATATCCCAACATTTAGCAGAGAGTCTGGCACATAGTAGGAACTTCATAAATGCTGTTTGATTTGACATGGGTTGGAAGGAAGACAGCAGACAAAAAATGGAAAATCACTCAATATTTTCATTATGCATAATTAATACAAAAAAACACAAATGTGTAGGAGTTGCAAGGGATATCTGAAAGACTGGAAGCAAAGAAAGGTCATTTTTGACTGAAACAGGAAGGAAATTAGGGAAGGCTTCATAGAAGTGGAGGGAATGACATTTAAGTTGGATTTCAATATGCAAAAATGAGGATGAAGGTATGTATTTCAGGTGCTGAGCTCAATATCAACAATGACATGGAGGTAATATTAGCTCAGATTTACATAGCGCTTTAAAGTTTGCAAAGCACTTTACTCATAAAACATTATTTCATCTGATCCTAACAAACCTGTGCAGTAAGTAAGATGGGTGTTACCTCCATTTTCAGATTAGGAAACCAAGACTTAGAAAACATTTGGGGCAGAGCCAAGATGGCAGAGTAGAAGGATGGGAACTGTAGAAGCTCCCCGCCCCCATAGCCCACAAAATACCTGTAAAAAATGACTCTAAACAAATGCTAGAGCACCAGAAGGCATAAAATGACAGAGTGAAAGAGATTTCCAGCCCAAGGCAACCTGGAAGGCCAACAAGAAAGGTCTACTGCATCAAGGATCAGGGCTGAGCACAATCCATGGAATACAGCCTATCCTTGGCCATGCAGCACCCGTAGGAACAGGACTGGAATGGGCCTCAGGGGGCGAAATCTGTGGAACAGTTGTGGTTCCCGGATTGCTCAACCCACAAACACCAAAAATAGCTTCAAAGGTCAGTGAGAAAGCTCTCTCACCTGGGTGAGAAGGGAACACAGTCTGGCCCTGCCAGCAGTAGCAACTGCAGCGGCAGCAGCCATTTTTGGAACCCTGAGCCTAAAGACCCTGGGGGAACTGAGCTGCTAATCTGGATGTCAGTCCTGAGTGGTGGCCCTAGGTTGAGGAGGAGAGCTGACAGTGGAGCTGATGGAGGCTCTGGAGAGGGAACCCTACTGGAAGATCCTGGGCAGAAAAGAGTGCTTGTGGTTGCTCACAGACAAAAGCGCAGGTGAGGAGAGGAGTAAGCTCCTCTCCCTTGTTTGTGCCACCCTGGAGGAACTGAGAACCTAAGAGGTCCCCAGAGTATATCCTCTTCTTGACAAAGGACTCAAAGGTCAAATAACTGGCTGGGAAAATGCCCAAAAAAGGGGAAAAAAATAAGACTACAGAAGGCTACTTTCTTGGTGAACAAGTATTTTCTTCCATCCTTTTGGATGAGGAAGAACAATGCATACCATCACAGGAAGACATAAAAGGCAAGGCTTCTCAGGCCATGGAAGAGCTCAAAAAGGATTTTGAAAATTAAGTAAGAGAGGTGGAGGAAAAATTGGGAAGAGAAATGAGAGCAATGCAAGAAAACCATGAAAAGCAAGTCAACAGCTTGCTTAAAGGAGACACTAAAAAAATGCTGAAGAAAATAACACCTTTAAAAATAGGCTAACTTGATTGGCAAAAGAGGTCCAAAAAGCCAATGAGGAGAAGAATGCTTTAAAAAGCAGAATTAGCCAAATGGAAACACGTGGTTCAAAAGCTCACTGAACAAAATAGTTCTTTAAAAATTAGAATGGAGCAGATGGAAGCTAATGATTTTTTGAGAAACCAAGAAATTATAAAACAAAACCAAAAGAATGAAAAAGTAGAAGATAATGTGAAATATCTCAGTGGAAAAACAACTGACCTGGAAAATAGATCCAGGAGAGACAACTTAAAAATTATGAGACAACCTCAAAGCCATGATCAAAAAAAGAGCCTAGATATCTTCTTTCATGAAATTATCAAGGAAAACTGCCCTGAGATTCTAGAACAAGAGGGCAAAATAAATATTGCAAGAATCCACCAATCATATCCAGAAAGAGATCTGAAAAGAGAAACTCTTAGGAATATCATAGCCAAATTCCAGAGTTCCCAGGTCAAGGAGAAAATATTGGAAGCAGCCAGAAAGAAACAATTCCAGTACTGTAGAAATACAATCAGGAGACACAAGGTATAGCAGCTTCTACATTAAGAGATCGAAGGGCTTGGAATATAATATTCCAGAAGTCAAAGGAACTAGGATTAAAACCAAGAATCACCTACCCAGAAAAACTGAGTATAATACTTCAGGGGAAAAAATAGTCATTCAATGAAACAGAAGACTTTCAAGCATTCTTGATGAAAAGACCAGAGCTGAATAGAAAATTTGACTTTCAAACATAAGAATCAAGAGAATTATGACAAGGTAAACAGGGAAGAGAAATCGTAAGGGATTTACTAAAATTGAACTGTTCACATTCCTACATGGAAAGATAATATTTATAATTCTTGAAATTTTTCTCAGTATTTGGGTAGTTGGAGGGATTATACATATATACACACATACATATGTATAACATATATATATGTATGTATGTATGTATATATAGACAGAGAGCACAGGGTGAGTTGAATAGGAAGGGATGATATCTAAAAAATAAAATTAAGGAGTGAGAGAGGAATACATTGGGAGGAGAAAGGGAGAAATGGAATGGGGCAAATTATCTTTCATGAAAGAGGCAAGAAAAAGCTTTTCCAATGGAGGGGAAAAGGGGGGAGGTGAGAGGGTAAAAGTGAAGCTTACTCTCATGACATTTAGCTTAAGGAGGGAATAACTTGCATACTCAATTTGGTACTAAAATCTATCTTACACTACAGTAAAGTAGGGGAGAAGGGGATAAGTGGGGAGGGAGGATGATAGAAGGGAGGGCAAATAGGAGAAGGGAGTAATTAGAAGTAAACACTTTTGGGGATGGACAAGGTCAAAAGAGACAATTGAATAAATGGGGAGCAGGATAGGATGGAGGGAAATGTGGTTAGTCTTACACAACATGACTATTATGGAAGTCATTTGCAAAACTACACATATATAGCCTGTATTGAATTGCTTGCCTTCTCAGTGGAGATGGGTGGGGAGGGAGAGAGGAAGGGAGAGAAGTCGGAACTCAAAGTTTTAAAAACAAATGTCAAAAATTGTTTTTACATGAAACTGGGAAATAAAGAAATACAGGTAATAGGGCATGGAAATTCATCTTGCTCTACGAGACAAGAGAGACAATGAGGATAAAGCAAGGGAGGGGTGTGATAGAAGGGAGGGCAGATTGGGGGAAAGGGTAATCAGAATGCATGATGTCTTGGGGTAGGGGAGGGGAGCGATGGGTAGAAAATTTGGTACTCGAAATTTTGTGGAAATGAATGTTGAAAACTATAAAGAAAGAAATAAACATAAAAAAGAATTTAAAAAAATTATGAAACTGAAAAGATTTACCCAAAATCAAACAGCTAGTTAGGTAACAGATGCAGGCATCCAAACTAGGTCTTTCCTACCTCCCATCATGACATTCTTTTACTATACCATACTATGAGCATATATGAGGGTTGATGAGTAGTCTAGGAGACTTCTGGATCTATTCACACTATGGGCAGGACAAAAAAGAGAAGATAAGTCTAGAATGACAGGATGGTATCACATTGGGGAGAATTTTGAATACCAAGCTATGGACAATGTTTGAAATACGATAGGATATCACCTGAGGAATGACATGAATGGAACTATACATAAGTCTGCAAATACAATGAAGTCAAAAGAACACCAAATTTAATAAAAGACAATCTGGATTTGGCTCCCCAGTGATATATATGGATCTACCACTTACCAGCTACATGACCTTAAACAAGCTACTTCATGTCTCTGAGTTCCCATTTCATAGTTTATAAAATACAGGTATTGGAAGAGATTATTTCTAAGATCTCTTGCAGCTCTTAACTCCTTTTCTGAAGATTCATCTATTAGTGATACGAAATTTGGGTGGGGTATGGAGAGGACAGTGGAAGACTGGAGTCAGGAATATCAGTTAGGAAGCTAAATGCAATAGCCACATAGGTAGTGATGAGGGCCTATGACAGGATAGCAGCTACAGAAACAGTGAAAACGTAAATCTATATGAGATAGATAGCCAAGGTAGAAACAACAGAAGTTAACTTTTTAGATGTAAATGGTCACAGAAAAAGGGAAGAATCAAATATAACAGGGAGATTTCAAGCCTGAGCAACTGGGTAAATAATGGAACCAATAAAAGAAATAAGGAGGTTAGAAGATAGAAATGCTTTTAGGAAAAAAAATTCATTTCTATTTAGGATATATTGAGTTTGAAATACCAGGCAGAAATCCAGGTATGGCCCTGGAAATGGGAGTCTGGAGCTTGGGAAGCAGATTAGAAATGGAGATAACAGATTGGAGTTATCTGATTTTCTGTAAAAGAATGTCCTTGAACAATAAAGGATATATATCCCCAATCTTTATTACATATTAAACTCCATGGTGGCAGTAATGAACCTTATGTAAAGATCATGCTGGAGAGATTATGCTAAGTAAAAATTTTCAACTACCTGTAACAGAAATATCCTACAATATATAACTGGAAAAGATGTTAGTGTGCTATACTGTTATTTCACAGCTGAAAAGTCAAAAAAAAATCAAGAATTTAAAACACTTTTTCAACTGCAAAAGTCAACATAACGGAGAGAAATGCGTAACTAATTTTTAAAGGAACTCATATAAGCTATGATTTTACGAGTAAAAAAAAAGTTACCTATATATCTAATCACTGAACTATTACAGTACCTCATCATACATGTACAGAAATAAGAACTTATAACTAGTACACAAGAGAGAAATGATATGTAATTACTCTGTTAGCCCAGTGGAGCCACAATCTCCTTCAGGGGGTCACTCTTTTCAGTGCCACAGATTGTAATCTACCATGTTGTCTCATACTGATGACTCTTACCCATACTTCCCCGTAAATTATCCAGAGGAGGTTAAGAATGTCCCAGACTTTTTTGGCTAGGTCCTTTAATAGCATGGAAGCACCAATGAAACATTCAGGTTATTCCTCACTCTCCATACATAGCAGTATTCCTCCTTTTCTGATCTCACATATGTTCTAAATATTATCTTTTATGACATTTTTGGTGAAGGAGTCATCAATGGCAATGGACTACAAACTACATAAATCTTCTTTCATAAAATACACTGGGGAGAAATTCTACAGAGTTCTTCATGATTAAAAAAAATCTCTAAATGACATTTAATTAATGTTAGAAAAAAATAACATTTATGCAACACCTGACAATTAACAAGAAGCACCATGGCTATTTAATAAAAGAGGAAGTAAAAGTTTAAGAAAACTCAATGACTAGCCCAATGGAACATAGGAAAATAAGAAGGTGAACTGGAGGTCAAATACATGTCTCAGTGCAGTGTTCCCTCTATTAAACCTACCATCAGAACTGCAAAGGTACTGCCAACACAGAGATTTTTAACAGCCAAGAGATGTCACAAAACATCATCATCCCTATTGGAAAATTTCAATTAATTTATAAAATATAAGTTAGAAAAAATGAGGGAGTATTAAAACTTTTTTCCTCTTAATTGCTCATAATACTAATTAATCTCCTTGCATTCTTTTAGGCATCTTTAAATATTGAATTTATCCTATCCTAGCATAATAAATGTAATTTGACTTTATGGTAATATATCTTAATGAAAGGGAAGGCTCAGTTAAAGAAACATTCTTCAAGTCAGTGAAGACGTACAGAATTTAAAAGCACAAAACAAAAACAAAACCCAAACACCGAGAGCCAAAACAAGTATCTCTTTAGATTATCTTTATTAAAATATAAGGAATGGGAAAGTAGCTATTTATTGTATTTAATGAATGTGAAATTAGAAAAAAATTAAATTGGGAGTTTAACAATGTTTATGCCAATTTTTAAAAGATCATTTATAATCGCCCACCATTAAACAGTCTCAAATCTTATTTTCATCTGATTACATTAGTTTTTTTCTATCTTTTATGCACCAGTTAAAAAGTAATGAAATTAATCATTTTTATTCTAATTGAATTTAGATATTTTAACAAAATTGTCACTGCCATAAAATTGAACATTTTACAGTACCAGCTATTCCAGTTAGCAAAACTAAACAAGAAAAAAAAAGTAAAAGTGGACTATAAATGCAAATGTGTTGTCATTATAAGCAAAGCTACCTCTAAACTCCAATAATGTACGGTTTGTCTCCCCCTTCTGGCTTGTACAATTAATTATGCAGAAAACACTGAGTAAACGAAGATTGAAATCTTCCTTGCAACTATACCATGGAATGCTACAAATCTGACAGTCATATAACCAACCGAGGACTGCAATATCAGTTTAATGATCCACCCAGGTACACAAACCAACCACCAACACTGTCGTGTTTAGCAATGTTTTAGGGACAGCATTATGAAATCTGACAATGACATTTGAAATGTAGTGAGAACACGTGTTCAAGCTAAACAGGAATGGAACCTCAGTAAGACAAGTTCTGATAACTAAGAGAACCATGGAACCAAACAAATGAGAGAAAATAGATTATGAAGTACTCAAAATTCAAAATATTGAGGCACCTGGTAATACCTAAATGAAATGCCTGTAATTTTCCCCCCTAAACTGAACAAAAATACAATGAGTTATTTAACCCCAGAGTATGGAGGGAAAGCACTGGATATGGAATCCAAGGACCAGGATTCAACACCCTCCTCTGATACTTACTAACTGTATGACCCTGGAACAAGTCCCATCTCCGGTCCAGATCTCAGGGATTTGGACTACACAGCTTTAGAGGTTCCTTCTGGCTTTAGGTGTCTGATCCCATGATCCTTCCTATACAATAAGCACCTTCTCTGGACATGGAGCTGCCTGGAGGGGGTTCAAATGGCCCAGACTAAACCAATCCAAATCCTGCTGCTCGTTCCCAAATTAATGGGAGATGTTGCACAATTCTTTTGGTGGCAGATACTCTAAGGGTGACTCCATTTGGCCCCCTGTACCACAATCTCCCATGCCAATCATATGGCCTGGTTAAAGGCCGGGTTTCTTGAGAGTACCTCATGATGCATCAGTGAATGTACAGATGAGAAGAATCGAAGGGCATCTCTGACAGTACTATTTTCAGACGTCATCAGGGTTTGATTACATCCTCCACATGCAGTCAAATTCTCCCTTAAGCATTATCTGATAGTACATCACATAAAAAGGTTTGTGCTTTCAGCCCCTGGACTATGAGCCAATTAATTTCAACTTGAAATAATGACATCACTGGGGAAGGAATTCTTATTTTTTCCAGTGTTTTGCTACTAAAAATTGCTGTTATAAATATTTTATTATACATGGGACCTTTGTTTATATGGGACCTTTGGCTATTAGATAACTGTTTTGGAGCACATGCTACAATATAACACACATCATCTTGTCAGTGTTAGGAGACACTGCATTGAAATTAAAAGGGATGGAAAAGGTTCCATTGGTCCAGTCTCTTTATCTTTCTCAAAATCATCTATCCTATGTGTAAATATTTGCAGGGAGAGATTGCACCATCTCTCATTGTAACCTATTTCATCTGTGTCAAATCCTGTTATTTTATTAATCCCCTAAAACAGCTTTGTCAATGTTATCCTGAGGTGATATAACAATCTTTAACCCACTTCAAAGCCCACTGGCAAACATCTAGACCAAATAAAATATAGTTGGCCTCTACTATGCCCTGGGAGGAATCTCTGGCCTGCAATAGATCCAGTCCTCCCATTTGTATCACATCTTCCCCAATTATTCCAGCCCACAATGATGGTTCTCTCTTCTAATCCTAGAGTACTCTACACTCACTACTTAATGAGGTATCCCATTATACTGTAGAATCTACTTCTAACTCCCACTGTGCTCTGCCTTATGGAGCCAAAGGAACATTAAATAATCCTAGTTCTATGTGCAATGCATGTGCTAGGAGCTCTAGGGGATATAAAGACAACAAAGTATATATACATACATATATATGTATATATACATACATATATATGTATATATACATACATATATATGTATATATACATACATATATACATATACATGTATATATACATACATATATACATATATACGTATATATACATACATATATATGTGTGGGTGTATATACATATATATACATATATATATATAGAGAGAGAGAGAGAGAGAGAGAGGACACAGTACAGGAATACAGGAGAAGAAGACCTGACTTCTGGCCAAAGTGACAAAGGAAGGCTTCGTGGAAGAGTCGGCGTATAGACTTAGTTTAGAAGGATAAGTAGGATTCCAACAGAAAGAAGAGCATTGCAGGCAAAAGAAAGCACTCAGAAGCAGGGTGCTACACTAATCTTGTATAGACCATTTGGAACTGTGAAATAAAAAACTAAGCTGTTCATGTCCTTTGACCCAGCAATGCCATTGCTGGGAATATACGCAATGGAGGTCAAACACAAAAATAAATGCCCCATAAATACCAAAATATTTATAGTGATGATTTTTGTGGTAGCAGAAAAATGGAAACCAAATGGGTTCTCATCAATAAGGAAAGAGCTAAACTAATGGAGAATTAAATGGAATACTACTGTACCATAAGAAAGGACAAATCAAGGAAGGCAGAGAGATAAGGGGAGACTTGATTGCATTAACTCATGATGAAAAAGAATCAGGAGAATAAGATACATAATAAAAAAAAAAAGCAAGAGACATAACCGAAAGGCAGCCCAACTCACATTAACTGCAATGGTCAACATACATCTTAAGAAAGTAGATGAGGAAACATCAACTCCCCTCCCATTAAAGAAGTGGGTGACCACAGGAAGGAAGTGTTTTATGTGCTACCACTGGTTTACTACTTTCTTGGTCAGTTTTGCTTAATTGTCAGTTTAGTGTTTTGTTACAATGGTGAACTAATTTGGGAGTAGGGAATGTGAGGAACTGACCATGGTACTAAACACATCTGTAAATTTTTTTTTTTCTTTAAAGATTACTCCGGCAGCAGGATATAGTATCACATAGAGGAGGAGATGAATGACCTGCTAAGGGGAAAGTGCAATAGCAAAGGAGGGGGGAGGGGGTACTGCAGCAGAGTAAGAGGAAATACGGGAACAAAAATGACATGCAGTGCTGAGGTAAGATCTGTACAATGTGGGCAACTGCTTGGATGAGTCCAAAATGTTTCTGAAATCTAAATCTGACTTCTGAGCTCATTACTGAACTGAAGCCACTCTCTCCAAAGTTCTCAATAATCTCTTAATTGCCAAATCTGGGGGCTGATTACACATGGCCAAAGCAATGACTGATGAAAATGATTCCACATGTTCTTTGAACATACCTATAGTGGACAACAAATTGTAATGATAATAATGGGCTAGGGACAGCTAGGTGGTGCGGTGGATAGAGTTCAGAATGCAAATCCAGCCTCAGATACTTGACATTTACTATGTATGTGACCCTGGGCAATTTAACCCCAACTTTGCAAAGCACTTTATACATACTATTTCATGGTCTGCACAACTCCAGGAAGTAGCTGCTATTATTACTCCCATTTGAATGATCAGGAAACGGAGACAGACAGAGGTTAAGGGATTTGCCCAAGAAGGTCACACAGCTTAGTAGGCTGTCAAAGGCTAAATCTGAATTCAGGTCTTCCTGACTCCAGGAACTTCAGAATACCTCAAATTAAATTTAAATGAGGTGTTCTATGGAGTTTGGAGGGATATTGGGGAGGGTGTCTCAGAAAAAGTTCTGGCTATATATTTTTCAAATGCATATATTCGTATCAGATCTAGACAGCACATACCAGCACTTCGTTTTCCAATGAACTATTACATTGAAAGACGGCTAAGCCACAGCTAAATGAACGTATATTTGATAATTCAGCCTGAGGTCAGATAGCCATCCCTAACCCTATGGGGATTTTGCTTAAACACCTGAGAACATTCAGGAATGCAATGCAAGCAGTCACTGATTTAGGGAGGTGTTGTGCTCTGAAACATCACATATATAAGCTCACTATGTGAAATTTTGTCCCCATAGGAAAAGATGATCAATATTATAAATGGCAGTCAGTTTCTGAGACTCAAAAAGCTCATGACAGATAGTGGAACTGACAGACAGTTTGGGGACTGTACTAATAGCCATCAAACAAGACAAATAACCAGAGGCCATGTGAAAGAATGGTCCAAATCACTAAGAATAGAAGGGATGCAAACGAAAACCACTTTAAACTTTTATCTCCCTCATCCAAAGGAAGGCAGAGGGGGAGGAAAGACTAAGCAGAAGAGCAGGCTTCTCAGAAGCTCCAGAAGTAGCACTAGAAAAGAGAAGAGAAGAGTCTAGAGCTGCAGATCCTCAGGAGAAAACTCAAAAGGCCACAGAACGATGAACAACCATAAAAAAAGCAAGGACCATAAGATCATACATTGAGAGCTTTGAAAGATTACATCTGCCCTAAGGGAATATTCAACCACCAAACTCATTGTGTCTTCCTAATGTCAAAGTCACCGTGGATGAATTCCACAAGAGTTTAGAAAAATAAAAGTCAGAGACACAAGATCTGCTCCCCACAAGATGTTAGACATCTTTGTGGCCTATTACTAACAAATCGATATCAAAATAATCCTAAAATCATAGATCAGATTCTGGAAAGAACTTCAGAGATCAGCGAGTCTAAGCCCCTCATTTTACAGATAAGAAAACAGGCCTAGAGAGACTGGATGACTTGCCCAAAGTGCCAGAGAGCCAGGATTTGAACTTGGATTCTATGACTCTACTGCCAGGATTTTTCCCACAGGCTCATCCTTCCGAGAGGAAGTGAAAAGATCAAAGCCAAGAGTACTGCCAGAAGACCCAAAGAATAAGCTGGAAAAGCCAGTAGTCAGACCAAGCCCAGCATTGGTAGGTGGTGGCATGGATGCTGTTAAGGAACATCCCCTACCCCTGCTTCCTTGGCTACTAAAGATACACAAGTCATTCTGTAAAAGTTCCAGTGATAAGGAAACTTATGGTATAACAGAGAGAGTACAAAACTATAAGTCAGGCAAGACCTGAGTCCAAATCACCTCCATTACTCATCAAACTGTGTGTTTAATGGCAACTTATTTGACTTTACTAAGCCTCCATTTTCTCATGTACAAAATGGGGGTGGATGATATTTATAATAAGAACCTCACAGAGATTTTGGGAGGATTAAACAGAAGAGTATGTCAAGGGTTCTATATATTTCGGTGATTTTTATCACTTTCACCAGTACCTGACTCAAATTTGTACATTAGTCAAGTGCCTTACAATGGAGGAGGAGTCTTTCTACCATCTTATTTTGTCAAGCACTATCCTTCACTGATGTTTCATACGCAATCTTCACTAAGTTCTCCGTGTGCTTTCTGCAGAGTAGATGTAATATGTATAGTCTCAGGTCAAATTAGGAAGGTAAATGTCTTTACGACTGGCTCTCAACATCAGTGTAGACGACTCTTGGCAGGAAATACAATGGTAAATAGCCACTGCAATAGAATGTTGCACTTAAAAGATTGCTGGCTGTTCAATCTGGAAGGGATCATAAAAAGCATCTTATCCCAACTCTTCATTTTATTTGATTTTTTGTAATTTTTGAAATTTTATACTTAAATATAAAATCAGAAAAGAAATAAAGAAATACAAAATAAGAAAAAAATGCCATGTTCCAGCAGAACATAAGAGAGGATTCAAAATATAAAGCAATAAATTTCCATTTCAAGAAAGCCTATATAATAAATACTACAAATTGTGCTCAGTTCTGTCCACCAATCTTTGCAGGTTTTCTTCTGTTCTCTGCTGTGCATTTTTTACTTTGTTCTTTTTCCCTCCTTCCTCCTGCTCCCAAGAAGGCTCCAATTAAGGTTGAAGAGATATGCATCATGTATGTATGCATGTATGTGTACATTTATGCATGTATGTGTATGCACACATATACATACTTACATATATGTATAATATATATCTATAATCATACTCACATACAGATATATACATTTATATGAATTGATATAACACTGTACTATACTTGTTAGCCCTCTATTTCTCTGAGGGCGGGATAGCCTCTTCCTTCATAAGTCCAAGCCTTTCCATAGTTTTCTAAATCCACAAACTCATCATTTTCTACACCACAGCAATATTTTATAAATGAGAAAACTGAGCTAGAGAATGAATGTGACCAGTACAAAGTCACAAAGGTAATTAATGCCATAGCCAGGAAGAGAATCAGTCTTGGAGTAGCTGGTCTATCCTAATTCTATAAAAAACAAAAAGCAACCCCCACCCCCACCAGCAGAGTTCCTGAGTAAGGTGTATCTGTGAACACCAACGGAACACTTGCAAGAGCGGAGGCAGCTCAATAACCCTTCACTGTGAAACACACTGTCAGTGGGATCTGGAGGACTGACAAGGTTATGCTCATCTGTGAAAACCTGAATCCAGCTTAGTTAAACCCAGGAAAACAGGAACATATTCTATTTTTTAAATTATTTAAATAATAGGGAGTTTAATGATATTCAAAACTGCACATGGAAAAACACTTCCTCTCAATGTTTCTCTCATTATTTTGGTGAGGAACACGCAAAAAGAAAGAAGTCAGCAAATCAAACACTGTTATCAATATATACATATATATGGATGCATATATACACACATACACACACGCACGCACACATGCATGCACACACATACACACATACACACATGCACACACACACACTCTTCTAAAATGTTCGGTTCTCCAAGAATACAAATATAATTCTGGGGCAGGGAAGAGGAAGGAAACAACATATTATTTGTACTCACCATAACTTTACTTCCAACTATCTGCATACAGTTGTCAACGAAGAGTGCAAAAAAAACAAATAGCAACAACATTAGTAACAAGAAGCTTTTCACAAAATTAGATAAGTGTTTAGTAAATCAGGAAATACCGAGGTTCTACTTGTTACGGAATTCAGAAATAATATCTAATTAGAAGTGGAAACACAACACTATCACCATCTTAAAAAAAGAAACAAAACTCTTTGAGATTACCAAGTCAGAACATCCAGACAAATGAGAGATTAGTATTATTTTAGACAGAATAGTTTTAAAAGCTTGCTCTAAGACGGTTTGTAATTCTAATGTAAAGTAATAAAAGACATGAAAGTAAAGGTGAGCATTAAATGTTTTTCAAATTTACAGTTATAAATACAAGTGAATACAGAGGAATGGAATAATTTTAGAGAGAGAATTTTTCTCTTTATTATGACAAGCATACAGTTAATATTGAGATGTTCAATTTTTAAACATGAATGCTGCTTTTGAAATTCTAGTAAGTAATGTAAGAAGTAACCTTTAGATTGAAATCTTAAATATTTACTTAAATCAAACTGTAAAAAATACTTATTTTTCAAAGGTAAAACCCACCAAAAAAAGATGTTACTCTCACTGCTCTAGTTTTCTAGGTAATTATTTTATGTCATGAAAGATTACTGTATATTGGATGAAGATGAACAAACATGGTACCCAAGCACACTCTTTAACATTGCACACATTCATCCTGATGAAATGAATGACTCCAAACACTTCAGCTGGGCTTTTCCTTGAATAGGGACTGAGGGATACAGTCCAAGTTCTGCAGATATTAATTCTGCAAAAGGAAGTTAAGTGATAACCACGATTAGCACTTTCTACCGAAAATCCAACTAGAAGCAAATAGTTCGGCTGGAGGAGTCACAAAAATGGCAGAGTGGTCGGAATGACCAGACACACTGGTACCCTCCTGTCACCACTTCTGCTCTATGATGGGAAGTCCACTATGTACCAGTCCTGACACCATCTTCAGTGCTCCAGGAACTATACTCTTTCAGAGGGCTTTACTTGAACTGAGCTGCTGCCTATGCCAGGTTTCTCACATCCTAAAAGTCAGCTACTCAGTAATGGTCTTCCAGCCATTTAGGTGGTAGAAGATCCCACAGAAGATTGGGGGGGGGGCCTTGTCACCAAGGGGTAGGAGCAAGTAGGAATGACATCTATTTTATAGAGGCAGGGCTTGTTTCCCTCTAAGAGGACAAGGAGGCCATCCTCAAGATTTGTTTAGTTCATGAGATTAAGGCTCAAACCACTGGAGTGGCTTCCTTGTGAGGGATAAAAAGCCCAGGTGATGGGGAGTTAGTGACTCTGAGGTTCGGCAGAAATTCCACTGCCTTGTAGGATGTCTTTTATATCCAGTATAGGCACTGGGGGAAGTGGGAGAACAGGAGAGAGCCTTACTCACCAAAATCAATGTTGCAGCCTTATTAATAATTTTTATGGTTAAGTGAGATTCTCTTTGCTAAACATTTTATCACCTACAAATGTTTTATAGTGTTCCAAATGAAAGCCTGAAAACACAGGACTGGCCTAAGTTAAACCTGGCCCAGACCAGAAAGAAAATGGGTATATTCATATTGAGAAGATGGTAACAGGTACTAAATTTGAGAGATATAAGTTTTTTGCAGTTACCACTTTTTAAAAAATCAAGTTTCATACTTAGCATAATGAAATTCCAGATTTTAAGAGTTTATAATCCCAAAGTGCAAAGAAAAGGGGTAATCTTCCACCTCTTGTGAAATATGAGCATTATGACTAATGACCTGTCTCCAAAAAGAGTCTAAGAATCTCAGAAAGACCACTTTAATATTTGGTCAACAGGTAAGCATTTGAATGAATAAAAGGTATTCTGATATTATCAACAAACTGGTCCATGGAAAGCCATTTTACTTAAATTATTATTTTACCTCAGTGAGAAAGAAAGAAAGAAAGAAAGAAAGAAAGAAAGAAAGAAAGAAAGGAAGGAAGGAAGGAAGGAAGGAAGGAAGGAAGGAAGGAAGGAAGGAAGGAAGGAAGGAAGGAAGGAAGGAAGGAAGGAAGGAAAAAAAGAATGGACAGAGGGGAGGACAAAAGAAAGGAGGGAAGGAAGGAAGGGAGGAAAAGACAAAAGGCTCTATTGGGCCCTTTTTTTAACTAAGCACAACCATAACATTGACATGGTAAAATCAGACAGCCCTAACAATGAGAAGAGATATGAACCACAACGAGGGGACCGAGGTCTGGCAGAACTGGTCATCTGGGCATCCAGATTGTAACATGATTGATTTTGGCTAAAGTACATCATATCAATTGAGTACATTGGCAGAGACTAAGTGAATGGTTCTGCCATGCCATGAGTCAGGTGTTTTGCCATTGACAGGACCATAGAGAAACAGTCTGGATAGTGTTCTCATATCTGATACCAGAAGCAAATCAAAATCAATTAGCATTGAAATAAGGGAATAAAAATTATATATAAACAAATGGTATGTGCATACACTCCCAGAATGTAGGAGAGGTACCATGGAGTATGGGATGAAGTTAGCCTTGGAGCCAATAAGAAATGAGTTCAAATCCTGTAACTGCTATGTCCTGACCCTGTGACCTTGGGCAAATGGTAACTCTAGTGCCCTAAGTTACAAAGGAGTCACAAATGCGCTTTGGCACAGAGTTTCTACATAAGGACTTCCCTACACCAGGAAAATTGCAGGGTTTTTTCCTTTTCATCTTCACATACATACATACACACACATATAAAAACATACATACATATATGCATATATACATACATACACAGATATGTATATGTGTATGTTGTGTATGTGTGTATATATGTGTGTATGTGTGTATGTCTGCACACATAGATATATACACATACAATTAAATATATACACTCATATATGCATATATTATATATATATATATATATCTTCCCCCTATTTTAAATACAAGCTCACTTTCTCTGGCATCTAAGTGTGATTAGCCTTATTTTCCTTTAAAGTAGATGTTAAAAATATCAACTTTGTAAGTTAACATCATTTTAACTATTTAGTGTCTATTTATAAATGTATAACAAAAGGCTGATATCATAATAAATGACAGCTAAAATACCCAGAAAAACCTAATATTTATCTCAAAGCACCCAGGGGTCAGGGGCAAAAATCTTCAAGATTCCATGCTCTGGAATCAAAGAGACCATCTTCTAAACCTAAAATCACCACCATACAGCACTGTAAATGCTTTCACATGTAAGTAGTTATAGTATATATACAAAGCAACTCTGGAAAATCCAAGTGAGGCTTATTCCATTTGAGCTCATACAAATCTATCAGATCAAGTGAGTTAGTTGGTAATTTTTTTTTTAAATCTCTATCATTTCTCTTAAAGAAATGGTATAAAAAAAAACAGCTGTACATCTTTAAAATTCAAAAACAAATTCCAACAAATTAAATATGTTAACTTGCTGCAAATGTATAGAGGTTCAAATATTTTTTAAATGGATATTTCACTGAATATTATTTTCTCAATTCCTATGAACTGAGTCAGAAGGAAAGTGATATCAGGATAATGTCATTCAGGCAGAGATTTTGAAAACCTTTAGATTTCATTTGATAGGTTTAGAGGTGGGAGGAGAAGGTCCCCTCCACAGCAGAAGTAAGAAGTCAGGCATGCAAGTTTCCTTTTCTAAAACACTGCTGTCTTAAGTCTATTGTGGTGATTGAAATCTCACTTTAACAGATATGTCACTATTGCAGTTACTAATAAATCTTTCATTCCTGGCCTTCGGAAACAGCTGCCAATTGTGTATTCCCTCTGCCCACGGTATCTAAATCCGGCAGTGCAGCTGGGGCAAGGCCAGAGCTCCATTTCAAACAGCCACGACAGTCTTCATTGAAGCAGGAGCTCTTATCCTGAAGCGCCCCTCTCCTCACTTGCACTGGAGACAGAACGACCCTCTCTAAATATCCACAGAGCTTAAACCTCACTTAATAACCGCTATGAAATAGAGGGGCAAACAAGATCTACACAGGGGCCCCATTTGCAGGCCTTGACGGTCTGGCCAGGCCTCCCCTGTTTTCCTCCAGCTAGGGCTCATTTTAACATAACACACAGCACAGCAACAATAAGCTGATTTAAGAAGTGGATTTCTAAGACATGCCTCTAGTTACTTTCACTTTCCTTCAATGTCATCATGCAGGAATCTAAGGAGAGAAGAGTGGGCATTTATTAATGAGCTCTGGAGAAACAAAAATGGGACTGACTGCACATTAAGGAAAAAATTCAATTTATTTAAAAAAAAACTGATTCCTGCCTTCACATTTTTAAACCATGATGAAGAAAAAGGTTATATAATTTTAAAAACGTGATGCTGTCTTAAAAGCTCTAGAACAATTTAAAACATTTTTATAATTTTTATAGAACAAGTGTTAAATATATCTCTACATTTAATAAAGGGTTTTCTTAAAAAAAAAATTATCAGTGCAAAATACCCAGGTCTTATTTTAAAAAAGAGCATACTACCCTCAGCTTCTCTCTCTCTCTCTCTCTCTCTCTCTCTCTCTCTCTCTCTCTCTCTCTCTCTCTCTCTCTCTCTCACACACACACACACACACACACACACACACACACACACACAATTCAAATTACAGTCAGAGAGAAGAAAACCTTGCTTAGACATCCAGGCAGAAAAGCCACATGCACAGTCACATACGATGCAACCATCATCCGTGGCAGGTCTCAAATTATGGACACTGTTTTTCACAATATCCTCCCTCCGCATCACCTTCAAATAAGGAGATTACAAAGCAATTTCCTTTGTTTTAATGACAGAAAAGACAGCAATTCAAAAATGTCTAGCCAAAGCCTGGAAGCTTTAAAATATGCTCATCAACCAGCAAAATATTAGCAAATGATACCTCAAATCTTGGACTTGTAACAGAAAAGTGCTACGGACATGGTCTGATCCCAATAAATACTGGCTGGACGCATTTTCTATTGGCTGGTTTGTTATTTCTTGGCTAGAGAATTGATTATGAGCTTAATAATGCTTAAACTTCCTCTTTTCATTCTTTTTTCATCAATGGTAATCCCAATGCAGTGGGCTCAGATGTTAGAGTGAGCACAGCAGGGCAAGTGTTGTCTCCACCACTTTCAGCTCACTACCCACAGGACCTGGGATGACCCTCTCTGAGCCTCAGCTCAGTCATCTGGAAATAAGGGGACCGCATCCAGCTCCGTATCTATAAGGCTATTATAGAATTACAACGGAAATTTATTTTCTTGTCCAAATGAGTCATAAAATGAAAAAACAAAAGGGAATCCTAAAGATCAAAGTTGAAATCAGTAATAAGCTGATATTTAAATAAAAATTCAATAGATTAAAGAAGAAAAAATTTTACTTATGGTCATCACAACAGTCCCACTTTTATAAACAAATATGGAAGAGACATTTAAAATCTTATTTACTTTTTTAAATCACCACATGATTATTCATGCATTGTTATCTGTGTTTTGCACTCAGATTTAGTTACATAGGTTTGCTAGTGTTTCTGCCTTGAGGTAGTTAAAAAAAAAAAATAACAGCAAATATACAGTCTGCATTTCCCAAAGCATTTTACTGTAAACAATAACTTGAATGCAAAAATGAAAAGAGATTCATCAGAATTTCAAAGTAAAACCCTATGCATCACCTAATTCTATTGAAAACTACGCTCATGGCAAATTTCACTTATCACTGGAAACATATTTCTGCCCTTGGATACCAAAACCAAATTAAAAAGCGAGCTGCTGCTTTGCTCAGACAGCTGCAATGCGTTATATTTACACTGTTCCACATTCAGATTCAGCTTGCTTCAAGTATAATATAGAACCAATGCACTAGTGGAATTCAGGGAACACCTCATTTGTCATTTCCTCTGAAATTACTACACTCGCAGAGAAATGACATCATAATTTTAGGATGTATTTTTAGAGAGAAAAAATTAGATTTTTCACTAGTCACCTTTTCAGAAATATCCAAAAGCCATTATAGCTCTAGTCAATATGCTTTACTTATTAAATACTCCCTCCATAGAAATTGAAAAATTGTGAGACTGAAAATGTTTTTTCTTGGGAGAAATTTAACTTAAAGTCCAATGTTGTAATGGATTCAGGGGGGGGGGGGGGAAAGAGTAGAAATAAATAAATTCCATCTCTCTCAGTATCTATTGTCAAACATTTAGTTTCCACTCTTGTCACTTGAAATGTCCATTACAAATTTCTAGAATCTCAAAAAAACACTTGATGAGAACTACCATTTAATGCTCTCCTATAAACCAAATAACAATGCAATGATTGGCATGAGGTAATTTACATGTTTAGCATCACGTATGAAAAAGTAAAGAAACAAACTCCAATGACTTATAGCAAACTGCTGTGCATTTCATGCACCGGAATGTGAATGCTTAATAAAAACTGAGGTAAATGACAGGATATGATGGTTCCCAACCTGTAAGTCCAAGGAGCCCTTTTAAATGATAAACTCCCAGAAGATAATAGCTACACCGTGTATGGCAAAAAGTACATGATGATCAAAAGCTACTAGATTATTTAGTAACATCTTTTTATGAGTTTCTATCATAGGGCAGGGGAAAGAAGAAGACTGGATTTGGAGTTAGATGATCTGGCTTTGAATCCTGGCTCTATTATCCCCAATGGATCAGATCATTTTGACAAGTCATGTAACCTCAAGTAGAAAACAGGGGTGGTGGCCTAGATGGTCACGCTGATCCCTTCTAGCCTTAAATTTATGCTCCTACTCAAAGCACAAATGGTCATATGGGAGAAACAGTACTTACTCATTCTACTTAAAGTACATTTACCTATTTTTTATAACAAATTCAGTTCAAAAAGCATTTAGATAGTTTCTACCATGTGCCAGGAACTGTGCTAGGCACTGGGGGATCCAAAGACAAAAAATCCCACGATTTTCTGCCCCCAAGGGGGCATTCCTCTAAAGGAAATCCTATCTGTACATATTGGTTAAGTCAACACAAATTATATACCAAGTAATTTAGGGGCAGAGGGGAGTGCTAAGAACTGAGGAAATCAGGGAGATCTTCACATGGGAGGCCCCTTATTTAGCTGAACAGGGAAGGAAGCTCAAAATTCCAAATGCTGGTACTAAGGAGAGCATACACTGCAGGCATCAGCTTTCTGGACAAAAGGGTACAGAAGTGACCAATGGACTGTTACATGTTGGGGGCAGAGCCAGCAAGGCACTTTGGCTGTGAAAAGGAGTAAAAGGTGAATCAACCTGAAAAGGTAGGCCAGACTGGAGTCAGATTATGAAGGGGTTTAAGTGTTAAATGGAGGCATTTGGGTTTTAACTTCAGGGTAATGGAGAGCCACTGAAGAGCCTTCAATGAGAGGTACATGAGAAGACCAGTATTTTAAGAACCTCTGTTTGGCTTCTATGTGAAGGCTGAACATGAAAAGGGACAGAGCAGAAATCAGGCAGATCAATGAAGAGGCTACTGCAAAAGTCTATGGAGACTGGACTAGAGTGACTGCAGCATGAGGCACAGAAGAGGATGATATTATGTTTGCTGTGGAGGAAAACTGAGGAACTTTGACCCTTCTAGACTCTTGAGTTTGCTGGAGCTCCAGAAAGATCCAAATGACAATGCTTAGCATGCACACCATTTTCTAGACCCCTTGTAATAACTAACTTCAAACCCCAAGAGGGACCTGCTACTCACGGGTTGGGGATCAGTATACTAACCTATAATCTGGAGAATTGATCTTTTCCCCAAATATGGACTTATTTTTAACTAATTAAGGAAGCACACGACTTAAAAAAGATATTTGTGCTTTTCATGGAACTTTAATAAAAAAGGGCACCACCCAAATCTCCAGTCTTACATGGATAAGACCATACAAATTCAACTCCAAAACTCTCTCCCAACTACCCCAAAACAATGTCTTTTAATCTTACTTATTCATTTTTAATGTTTTTTAAATGTCATACTTTAGATTAATGGGTAGTTGTGAGATATGTAATAAATTCTAATAAATTTAATATTCACAGTTGAGGGTATTTTTAAGCATGTAACATAAACAAAATGTTGTAGGATTTTTCCTTTTCCATATAGCCAAGCAGGGTAAGTTGATGCAGAAATATGAAAATTTACACATAAGAGCAAATGCAAAGAAAGTCAAGCTCATCCACTGGTGTGGCTACTTACCGATTTGGCAGTGGCAGAAATGTACTGGACAACCATTTCATGCTTTGTGCCAAAATCTTTATCTCGTAGAGGAGCTTTTCGTTCTTCATTTAGATTCATGTCTTCCTAATAATAAAGAGAACACAGAGCATAAGAATTCTATATCCACTTTCAGAGTCATATCATCCTACAACCTGGGAGTACATATATGTCTCTATCAAACATCATAATCATGCTCCTCCTCTTTCCCCACTCCACACAGATCTCTTTTACCCTTAAAGACCACTGCCACCGATGCAAAGCTACTAGCCTTATAACAAAAAGAGATTATAGAAGCCTCATCCTGGAGGTTCCTGTTCTCAGTGCAGCGCCACTATCAGAAGAGACCAACAGGATTTCCAAAGTTACATTTAAAACAAAGTCCAGAAGGAATCACTGGGCTACTTCCAGGTGACTGATACTAAAACCAACCTCCTTCCTTTCTCTGCCAAGAAATGATAAACTATAATAGTAAAATGCTAAAAGTTCTGTCATCCATAACCACTGTATGAGACAGCTTTGTTTTTAAAACACTTTTAAGGAAACATACTAAGGAAATAACAATAATAGCCCACACATCTATAGCACTTTATGGCTTGCAAAGAACTTTACAAAAATTATTCCAATGAATAGGGACTATTATCCCCATCTTTAATGATGAGGAAACCGAGACCCAGAAGGAGGAAGTGATTTGCCAAGGATCACACAGCAAGCAAGACAGTAAATGCCTGAGGCAGGATTCCAACTCAAGTCTTAAGGAATCAGAGAAAGTATTTTATCCATGTGTCAAAGTACTGCTGGGGTGTACAAGGAGGAAGGAAGGAGAAGTGATGGATATACTAACAAAATATTTTTAAAGGTAAAATTGGAGGAAAGATGAAAAAATTTGCTGGAAAGAGAAAACAAATCTACTCAATTAAAAAGTAACAAAAGCAACAAAAGCATACCACCACATCAAGGAACTCATGGCCTTTTGGGGATCCTAATCCCCTATGATCTTTTGTTTAATACTGTATCACACGCAATCCTAAAAAGGAGATTATACAATATTTATTCTAATAGAGAAGATTAACTTTTGGATGCATGATATCCCTTCAGACTTGAGTGCTGAGAATAGCTGAGATGTAGGATACCTTTAATAGAAATGATTTCTAGTTCTCTGTCCTTGGTCCTCTTCTTTCCCAGAACCCACTTTCGTTGACAAACTCACAATTTCAACTAATAGCCTCAAGTCCAATGTAGATAAGTGGGTAGGCCACTGCATGTAGCAGAGAGTACAGTTAAGTCATTTTAAGCCTAAGTAACATGAATTTTTAGAAGTCTGACAATTTTTTTAAGGTATCACCTCAAAGAAGTCACCACCATCTCCTCTCAACTAACCAAAGGAAAACACACAATAATAAGATTAATTGAATCAGTTTTTTAACTGATATTCAAAAAGGAAATGACAGGGCCAAAATGGCCTTGATTCCTCCCCACCATCCTCTGCCCTACAAAAGCCTACCTGACAATCAACAACCTCAGAGACTGAGCTTATGCTGTTCTCCTACCCAGAATCTCCTCCTTGTCATTCTTTGCCTCCTGCCACAAGTACATGCAGCTTTCCTCCCCCACTTTCCAGCAGCGCCCCTCCTCCATTTCTAGCTATGGAACTATAATCAAATCAATATAGTTTTTATAAGAAAAGAGTGTGTCAATCTACTTCTCAATGGCTACACTCACCATCCAGGTGATTTTACAGACTCAAAAACCTTTGCCTAGCTACCACGCTCAAAAATGTGTTGTGTGGCTGTTAACATGTAAGCACCCGTAGGGCAGGCAGGCGCTGACTGGCTTTTAGATCTGCAGTTCCAGGACTCAGCCCCATCTCACCAGATGGTACGAGCCTAATGAGAGCTACTCATTCCCAGTCAGCAACTCCCTACTCTCCCGACCTCCACACCTTGGCCCTCTCAAGGCACTTGATTTTGGAATTCCTCACTGAACTAGAATTCGTTACATAATGAATTGAATTTCATGTTTTATCCTGAGGTATTCTGGAGCAAGCTCAAACCGGCTCATGGGAGGTTGTGATGAAATTTTCAGGATGAGCACTAAGACCACAGAAATTGGCAAACACTACAAACCAGGACCTTGATTTACTGTTTTATTGATTGTCGAGGCCAAAGAATGTGATAGGAAAAAATGTCAGTAACACATATTAAATTTAAAAGTGTGTTGTGAGTACATTTTTTCCCAGAAAGCCAATTGTCAAACATTTACCAGAATACAACTGTTCTCGTTCCTCAACTAAAGCAAGTTAGGCCTCATTCTACCTAAATTTTATCTATATCCAAGCACCATTTGCATGCAATCAATATGTGATAAACATCTGTTGAACAAATGAATGAACTTATACAACTGCTTTCACATAAATCTGAATACAAACATTTTCAACTTTGGATGAAGAGTACTGAACACAAAGGGTGAGAAAAACGTACTATGTTCCTTTTGTTTAGACTATCTCAACGTGTTTTACAAGCATCAGTAAATCTTGCTTTTTGACTCTAATTTGCTAAATGGATAGGGAGAGGAAAAATGCCAATAAACATCAGAGAAAAGTCATTAACCCCTCTGGGCCTCAGTTCCTTCATCTGTGAAACTGTCGATGTTGCTGTTCAGTTGTATCCAACTGTGTCCAACATTTGGAGTTTCCTTGGCAAAAATACTGGAGTGGTTTGTCATTTCCTTCTCCAGCTTATTTTACAGATGAGGAAACTGAGACAAGCAGGGTGAAGTGACTTATCCAGGGTCATAAAGCTAGTAAGTGTCTAAAGCTGGATCTGAAAACGAGAAAATGAGCCTTCCTGACTCCAGGCCAAGCACTCTATCCACTGTGCCATGTAGCTGCTCTATCTGCGAAACTGGAACACTCTCTTAATCTGCCTTCATAGAGGGAGTATATTAGACCTCTGCCAGTTTAAAAATAAAAAAAAAAACTATGATCAGTCTACGGATCAAGTTACACTGATCAACAAATTCTTCTGGAAAAGAAATGTGATACAGTCACAAATTTAGAGTTGGAAGTAACCTCAGTGATACCACACGTTCATACTACAGGTGAGGAAATGGAGACCCAAGGAGATTGAATGATTTTCTCAAAGTCACTGAGGTTATAAGTAGTAGAGCTCAAGATTTGAACCCAGGTACTTTTACTTCAAATCCAACACTCTTAGCAGCTTACCACTATTAAAGAGTCCTCCAATTAAATAATAAGTAGGTTTCATAGGTCAATGCTTCTGATCATTTAATTCAAAGTTCATAATGTAATATTTGGCACATTTAAAAGCAATCATTCATTTTGTTTTTAAATTGTTACTTTATTCTGAACTTCTATGAGGTGTTATTTTATTAATGGGCATTTCCATATACAGTTAAACAGAAAAAGAAGATCATGTGAAAACATGGACTTCCACAATACAAAAACACATATTCAATTGAAACTGGAGTTTTCAAAACTGTTCTAGTTCTCTGCAATTCTTTCTGACCCTCTGGCTGATTTCTTCTGTACATTTTTTAAAGATGATGCTCTCTTTTCCTTCTTTTCATCATCCTTACCCTAATCAAACTCTCCTTCCCATCTTATGTCAAGGGATTAAAAGGAAAAAAAATATCCTTCACATAGAAATTTGCTGTGATGATTTTTCCCCAGTTTCCCTCCTTATCTTTAAATGGATTGGTTTTGTTTATGTAAGAACTTTTAAATTTCATGTAATCAAAAATTGCTCTCTCTTCCTGCTTTCCCTTTTCTCTCTCCCCCCTTCCCTCTCTCTCCTGAATTAGGGAGGAAAATGATCTACAACAGTAGTAACCAAGTCCTTTAAAGCAATAATGTCAAACTTAAATAGAAACAGAGGCTACTAAACCATCCAGAAGGATCCTTGTGGAAACATTAGCTCAGAAAACCACATATTAATATTATCTATGTTTCATTGTATTTTTATTTGACTAAATATTTCCCAATTATATTTTAATCTGCTTCAAGTTATGCTCAGGAGTATTGTGGGTGGCATGTGGCTACCACTGGACTGCCTGCTCAACACCATTGCTCTAAAACAATATTATAAGTGTTCAGAAGGCTCAAGATATTTCTTTATATACATTATGTAGCAATATGGATCACTGTTCATCTTACAGATAATCTGAACCTATGCTGAAGATGAGTGAGCTATCGAACCAACCTGCTCACTTAACACAAAGTACAAGAAATATTTTGGCAAAATATTTGTCACCTCTTATGAAAAATGCAATTTGGGTCTTCAGTGGATCACATCAAAAGCTTTTTGTATGCAATAATATTCATCAAGTATTCATGTAAACACAGATGTTAATTTTGACATTTTTTAAGGCAAAATCATTGTCCACTGAGTTTACGTACACAAAGGGAAAAGATTCAGCTAAGCAGCAAACTTATTCGGTTTGGTTTCTTCATTTGTTTCCCCACTTTCATTTTAAACCTGCCAAAGAGGCAAAAACACAGAGGGCACAGATGGCTTTTATATAGCATGATAATACTAATACAATTGTTTGGATTCAAAAGTCATTCAAGCCACTCCTAGAATTAAATAAAGCCATCATTTCACTTTTCAGAGTGGGCCAAAGTTGTAGCACTATATACTTAAGAGAGAGGGAAGGGGGGAGAGAGAAAAGGGAAAGCAGGGAGAGAGAGCAATTTTTGATTACATAAAATTTAAAAGTTCTTACATAAACAAAACCAATCCATTTAAAGATAAGGAGGGAAACTGGGGGAAAATCATTATGGCTCATCTTCTTTCCAAAGGGACCCCCCTCCAAGAGCTCCCTTTTTAAGCACGTGTCACTAGGGATACAATTAACTATGGATTATATTCATGTATGAGCCCTGTAAGCATCCAAATCAGTTTACTTTAACTATCCACACAGGAAAAAATGATAAAAGGGTAAAAAGGTTGAAAGTCTAGCCCAGGTATGCAGCTGGAGAGAATACCAATCAACAATCATTTTTGAAGCACCCACTATGTACCAGGCAATGTGCTAAGCACTGAGTGTGCCCTCAAAGAGTTTATATTCTAGCAGAAAATAGAGCAGTGGATGATAAATCCGCTTTAAATAAAGCTCATAAACAAGTTTATTAACTTACCCTACACTAAGCAAAGTCTTCCCAAGGGCATTCACAAATACAATGGAAAGACTTGGAACAAAAGAAAAATAGGAAAGAAATACAAGAACCATTTCAACAAACTTTGTTTTCCCATCAAAGATAGCAGAACCATAATATCTGGACCCTCAAGCCTCTGAGATGCTTATGGAAGAGGCAGAAATGGCACAAAAGAAAACAAATACAGGAAATCAGCCATATTAGATTAAGTACATAGAAAGGAAATCCATTCTGAAGGCAGGACAAATGAGAGGAGACTGAAGGACCAAGATACAAAGTCTCTGCTCAGGGGAAGATAGCAAAGAGGTTGGAAAAAACTGTCAAACGTTATTAATATCCCCAAAAGGTAACTGACAGAACATCAATAACTAACGACCTATAGATCAACTCTCCCATATGTACAAAATCTTTATGTTGTCATCTATTTATTAATTGAAGGCTCCTTCAGCGAGGGCATTAGTATGGAACAAGAAGCCTTTTACAAACAATATCCTACAATGAACTACATTATTGCCATCTCACAACTGATTGAAAGATGTAGAGAATATAAGATCCCACAGTACCCACTGTTGATTCCTTACCAAAAAAAGCATTCAACTCAGTGGAACAAGATGTGCCTATAGACTCTTTTACAACAAGCTGTCTCCCAACTGTATATCAAGATCATTTTGGAGTCCATGCAGGATATAACAGAAACAACCCTGTTCAATGACACTCTGTTAATAAACATCAGGAGGGAGAGGAAAAAAAAGAAAGCTGTATGCTCACTAAAAGGAGTAACCATTATACTACAGGAGGTCCAGCCACTGAGTTTAGGTTGAAGATGGATTTCCTGCGGCTGGTCCTATTTGTGGATGACATTATGTTGACTATATGATGGAAAGAAAAAACAGGCTGATCACCTGGTAAGAGCAAAGAATGATGAGCAGACAATCGGACTGTCCCACTGGCCCCTCTGTGAGGTTAGAAGAGGAGGAAGGCCTACAGCATACTGGGAGGCCACCAGATGCCAAGTGGACTCTCTCTGGCACACTTCAGTAAGAACATGGGGTAATGGCAAGCAAAGTAGGATTTTTTGCTGTTTTTCTGGATCGAGCTTTAGCCAGTCAAGTGCCAGAAGCTCTGTCTGTTGATCTGTGTTGATTTCTCAGACAGAAGTACTGTCTGTTGGTCTGCATTATTTTCTCAGACTGAAGTCCTTTCTGTTGATCTGTGTTAATTTCTCAGACAGAATCCTTGTCTGTTTGTCCTTATGAGCCAATTGAGAAGATGGTGTTGGTAATTTGTATAAATATTGTTACAGTCCTGTTAAGATTTGTTTTCCTAGAAACAGAAGCTGCAGGAAGGAGCCCCTGGAGTCTGCTCTCAGGTAGAAGCGGGAAGAGTTGAGAATGGAACAGTCCCCAGTGAGCTGAGACAATGAGCAGGAGCAGAAAGCTGCCTGCATGTGAACCCAGGCAAGAGCTGGGAACAGTCAGCCCATGGAAGAGGAGCTTTGGGGTTTGGAAGTCAGCCTTGAGTCAAGATGAGAGAAGAACTTACTTGAATATTGTGCATTGATTAAGGAGATTGTTCTTACAGTGACCTAGGGGTGGATGGTGTAGTATTTTCTGCTACCCCTTAAGGATGTGTCAGGCTAGGGAAGATCCTAGCTTGGGACCCCCTGACTTTGGGGATGCAATGATACATGCTATGCACAATATGACATAATGGGTGTTATGAGATATATATGTATTAGATGATATGTTTGGCTTAAGGATGTTGCTATGATTGTTATGCTTTACTTTACTGAACAATGTTTAGTTTACTGCTAAATAAATAGAGAGTTCATTATAATATGCAACTAGACCCTTTAACTTATTCACACCAGCAGTCCTTAAGCGTGCTGCTATGATTGGCGTTACACATGGCCAAAAGCCTTACAAGATAGGAAAGTATAATGAGTTGGGAGCTGTGTCATTAGGGAAATTCCAGAATTGATAGGATCACAGATGTATTTGAGTATCTTCTTCATCAAGTAATATTTTAGAATGACTACTCTGGAACAATGTATTTTGGAAGCAGTAAAGTAAAAGGTACTAATTTATGATAACCAAATTTTTAAAGGCAGAAAAAACTTTAGTAAGAGCAAAGGCAGAGGAGAGCAAATTACCCTGCTCAGTGAATTTGGCATCCAAAATAAGTAAACTCTGCATTACCGTATAACAGCCAATGTCTTTTACTTCTAATCAAACTAGAGTCAAAAGTGACAGCAGAAAAACAGAAGGAACAGCCAGCAAAATCTCAATGACATCAATTTGCACGAAGACCTCAATTAACCATAGCCAAATTACTTGGCTCTCTCAAATAACTGGAATCACTCTACACTCTATTCACAATAAAAGGGCCAATGACAAGTAAACAAATGGTAGCAGAGATTTAATACAAACACACACATTATATTATGTAGTCACTACAGACTTAGGCTAATCTGCCAACCCTTCCACAACTAAAGCCCTGAAAAATGAGACTTGATATTCATAATTGTGACCCTAAGGCATTCCAAGATTCTCGTGGGAAGATTCGATTATGTTCGGTAAATTGTGCCTAATTTCTTGTGAAAGACTTTCAATGAGGTTAGAAATTTAAAGGATTTTTCTGGTTAACCCTGAGTTAACCAGAAATCTATTCCCCCCAAATACACTATCCTCCTCATCCCAGCATTTCAGCTGGTTGAGTCTTTACTCCTTACTTTGACATTGCTAATAAAATAAGTTAACCAATGTATTATATAATGCAGCTATCTATAATTGGCTAATAACATCTTTACGTAAGTTAAAAGCCACATTTCAGCCTTGGGACACGTCTAAGACCTTGAACAGTAATTTATTATTTAGACAAAAAAGTCTCAACATATAAAATCCTTCCAAATTTATAAAAATCTATAAACTATTAGGGTACAAAAAGGAGTCCCAGAAAGAGAACACAAAATCGCCATAACTCTCACATAGTACATGAACATCTTTCACATTATTTGTACAAGGAAGGAATATAGTAGAAGTGAAATGAAAATAATTTCATACTTCTCAATTTGGTTAAAGGATTCACATTCCTTCCCAATCAACTGTGTTAATGACATTTTAAATTTTCCATTACTAAGCTGATGGCTTCTCTCTTTTCCACAAACATTCCAGGATAAAAAAAAAAAAAAACATCTGAGGCAACTCAATTATCAATGGCAAATATTTAATCCCAAGCTGGCTTTCCCTTGCCACCCAGCACACCTCTGAGTAGCCTTCACCTGCTAGTCTTTGTGTTTTCCAGGAAATCATACTAATTTTAGCTTTCATTTAAGCAAAATCATAATCATTAGAAGTAGGTATTCCGCCATTCAAAAAAAGAATCATGTCACCCTCTTGTAAGTCAGGTAGAAATGATTCGGGATTGTCAGTTACTTTGAATTTTCTGTGCAAATGCACTGCCTGTTCTCTGTACATCTAGTTTCAATTATCTAATACGAGCACACAAGTTTGGAGCTAGGTAATGCCCAGTAAGTTAGACACTAAGAAAGGCACTAAATCCAAGATTTCAAAAATCATATGGCATATAATCTTTCCCATGATTAATAGTTACGTAAGATTAAGATTCAACATATTACTAAAAAAATAGCTTGAATTTGAAGTTTCACAAGATAGCTCTAGCCATTACTGGTTTTCATTATATTTCAATTAAAGGTTCACCACAAAGCATATTATTTTCTATACTGAAGGCAAGTGTATGCTGTGCTCCGGAGAACAGATATTCCTGGAGAAATGGTTGGTAGCATACACCAAAGCATATTACCCTTGGATTTCCATTTTAAAATTAGAAATATTGCCATAGAGGAAAAAAGGTAAGACCCAGGATTTAATTTTTTAAAAATATCACAATCATAAATGCAGCATTCAAACCATTTAAAAATTGTGCATTTTCTCACATAACATTAGCAATATTTTTCAAGTCACAAAACACACACAAAAAACTGCTGGAATGGAAGTGTAAAAATTCTGCAGTCCACCGGGGAAACGTACTTTGTGAGATGACTGACCCTTTAAATTCACTAAATAAACACAGTCCTTTAAAAGCCCCATCAACCTCTTGGCAATCTGCTATTAACAGGTTTATCTTAATTATTTCTTATGCTAAAATCGCTACTATTTACAAGCAGCACGTCAGGAATTGTTAAGGAGCTATTTCTATAGTTAGTAATGTCTACAAATGAAGAGTTCCAAGCGGTAGGAAGATAGTACACAACTGTATGCAAGGAGATGATCCAAGAAAGACATTGACTTCAGGAAAGAGAAAATGCCTTTGGAAATGACAGGTGAAGGGTCCATGACTATCCTGGATTAATGTTGAACTGAATTCATCTTATGACATCAGATCCACCACATTCAACCGACCCATGTCTGTCCACACAGAAGCCAAGCTTTCTCTGCTCACTGTGAGCAAGCCATGAATATGTGAATTCCAAGCTGACTGGGAGGAAAAGATACTCACCTACCATTGTAGGACAAGAATCAAGTGAAAAAGCACTGAAGGTCATTCAAGAGCCTCCAAAGCTTTAGGCTAAATCTAATAATCAATCCATTAATCAACCAATAGACACTTCTGAAGCCTCTGCTACGGGTCACGCACTGTGCTCGGCACTGGGGACACAGAGGCAAAAAATTAAACAGAACAGGCCTAGGCCTTACATCCTGCAAGGGGAAGCAACAGGTACCTACAAAAATGCACAAAATAAATACAACATAATGGGGAGATGGGGAGAGGCCATAGCTGCTGGGGAGGAGCACCAGGACAGGTTTCATGTTTTAGCTGAATCTGGAAGGAAAAGAAGGACTCTAAGAAGAGTGAGATAAGGAGAAATTGAGTGCCATTGACAGGACAGCTGTGCAAACTCATGGATGTGGAAGATGGAGTCTGGTCTAAGAGGAAATGTACCACAGTTAGTCTGGCTAGGCTGCAGCGCCCATGACGGACATCAACAGGTAACCACGGAATGAAGAGATGGTAGGGCCAGGAGGTGAAGAGCTTGCAAAGTCCGATACAATTTGTATTTGATTCCAAAGGCAGCAGAGAGCCAGTGGCATTTCCTGAGTAGAGAAGTGATATGTTCAGAGAGGCACATCAAGAAAATCTTTATGGGAGCTAAGCAGAGAATGGACTGGAGAGGGGAGAAATCTGAAGCAGAGAAACCTGGAGGAGTTTACTGCAACAGACACTAGACAATGAAGGCGTGAACAACAGAGGCAACCATGTAATGGAAGGGGCTAGGGAGAAGAAGTGTTTTGGGGGTGGAAACATGAAGGTTTGACAAGCCATCTGGCTATGATGAGTGAGAAGACAAGTACGGAACTAAGTCTACAGACTTGGGGGACTGGAAGGTTGACGATGTCCTCAACTGAAACAAGTACAGATGATTGGAAGATAGGTGGATTTTAGTGGAAAAGATGAATTCCATTTTGGATATCCTGAGCTACAAGTACCTAGAGGACATCCGATTTGAAAAGTGCAAAAGGCAGGTGGAGAAGCCCAATGAGAGTTAAGGAGAAAGGACTATACAGATATAGGCACACAGACTGTTTGAAGGTCATTAAATCCAAAGAAGGAGCTGAAATCACCAAGTGAAATTATATAGCAAGAAGAAAATAAGATTCTGAGGATCAGAGAATTAAACTGAACACACATGTTCGAGGCCCTCCAGTCCAAGGAGGACCATACAAGGAAACTGAGGCTGAGAGACACTAAGAGATCTGCCCAGGCTCATACAGTTCATCAGCCAATCTCCAAGCTCCAGGCACTGTGCTAAGCACAAAGCAAAGGAGAAAACACCCTTCCTGCCTTCACAAAGGGTAACTTCTCATGTGAAAGACAACATGGAAATCATGATTACATATACAATATATGGAAAGGCTAGATCAACTGCAAATCCGAAAAAAAAAAGCCTTAAAAGTTGGGGGGAAAGCTGGGGGCAGGAGGTAAAGAACCCTAGGCTTGGAGCTGAGTCCTAAAGGGAAGGAAGAAGCAAAGATGAGGGAGATGGAATATTGAACAAGAGGAACTGCCACTAAACCAGTGGAGTTGTGTCACAGAATGTGGGGAAGCCAGGAAGGAGCCAGGTAGAAAACAGTCTGAAAGGATGAACAGACAACATTGTTTGATCATGGACACAATAGGGAGCCAATGGAGTTCAGTGATCAGGAAATGGGAATGGGGAAGATTGTGGCCAGGTGAGAGGTGATAAGGGTCTCTCAGACCATATGGGGAGGGGGGAAGAGGAAGTCAAGATAACTGCTGTAAAGACAGAAATGCTGACATCTGGCAACAGTGGATATCTGCAGTGTGAGTAAAGAGGCCAGGAGGACACCCAGAGCGGGACCAAGTGGCTGTGACAGTGGCAGCACCTGATGGGAACACCAGGTTCAGGTGGGAGCTGGGTTTGGGAGGAAACAGAACGAGCCCTCTCTGGGGTCTAATCTGGACCCAGATATTCCTGACTTCAGTTTTGTTACTCTCTGTCCTCTACAATCCTATCCTAGACTGGAGACAACGAATAAATGGAAAGTACTATTCCTGGTCTCCAAAACTCAAGCTGTCATAGATGACTACAGCTGGAAGGCCCTCAGAGGCCAGCTAGTCCCACTCCTCATTTTACAAATGAGCAAAGTGAGGACCATCAAGGCTGTGACTTGCTCAAGTCCACAATAGCATCAAACAAGATGAAAGAGACATGATTTTTGTTCCGTCGTCTCCGACTCTTCATGATCCCATGTGGGATATTCTTAGTAGATATATTGAAGTAGTTTGCCGTTTCCTTCTCCAGCTCATTTTACAGATGAGAAAACTGAGGCAAATAGCATGAAGTCAGGGTCACACAGCTAGTAACCATCTGAGGCTGGATTTGAACTCAGAAAGACTGAGTCTACCTGATACCAAACCTAGATAGCAGCCAGCTAGGTGGCCACAGATGACAGAATTCTGGGCCTGGGATCAAGAAGACCTAAGTTCAAAGCCGGGCTCAGATACTTACTAGCTGTGTGACCCTGGGCAAATCACTTCACCCCATTAGTTTCCTCATCTGTAAAATGAGCTGGAGAAGGAAACCTGCAGACCATTCCAGTATCTTTGCCAAGAAAACTTCAAATAGGGTCACGAAGAAGCACTATTAGGCAACAGCTTTTCTGAAAAAGACCGAAACAGCTGGTGGCATAGTGCATAGTGCAGTAAGCAAGGAATCAGGAAGAAGAAAGTTCAAATCTGACTTCAGACACTTACTAGCTGTGTGACCTTGGGCAACTCACTTAATATCTGTTTGTCTAAATGTTCCTCAACTATAAAATGGGGATAGTAACAGCACATACCTCACAGAGCTGTTTTGAGGTTTGAATAATTTAAAAAACCACTTAGTATAGTGTCTGGCACACAGTAGGCACTATATGAATGATAATGCCCCTTACCCTTCCCTTTCCTTAGAGGACCAAAGGCTCAAGGAGTCAGCAGGATGACACAGGAGCCAAAAAGCAATGAAACAAAATGAAACAAGCCCAACCTTCAATGGCTACTAGAGGAAGAAGCAGGTACTTATAGAATATTATTTTAAAAAATATAGACAAAATAAATATAAAGCAATGTTGGGAGGGGAAGGTGGCCTTCCAGGTGTGATCTTGGGCTACAATGGCAGAGGAACAACTGCCAGAAATAGGAGGTGATTGCCCTTCCGTTCTCTGCCCTTTGCACAGTGTGAAGGTCTGGGGGCCATCGTTTCAGAAGGACACTGATAAGCTGGAGAAAATCCAAGAGGGCAAACAGGATGGCAGAGGGCCTCAAGTCTAGAAAACATGAGAATCAGCTGAAAGAAATGGGGAGGGTTAGCCAGAAATAGAGAGGAACCAGCTGACTTCCTGTATTTCTAGGGTTGAGGGCACAACAGGAACTGTTTAGGCTAAACACAGGCTCTGTCCCAAGGGGGAACAGGGAGGCTGACTCTCCCAAAGCTGTTGGGTAAGGCACGGATGTACCTCTCTATAGGATTCCATTTTGAGGTGGCTCTTGAGCTCACATGAGTTTGCTAAGTCTAGAGCAACCTGATACGCCAGCAGGCTTCTCTGCCTCTTTCTGTGCATTTTCGCCATATCTGAACGGTGAAGTCACTTGAACTTATTAATCTGCTGTTCGCCTGATATGGGCAAGAAATAAGGTAGATAGGAGCTAGACAGCATAAAGTCAAAGCAAACTGATCAAATAGGCCAAATATGCAAAAGAGAGTAAAAAATAAAAAAGAACAATGCATCAAATGTTCCCAATCTTATTTCTATTGTAAACAGCTTTCTGGGTACCTCTCTCTGTCACTCCAGCCTTCCTCATCTCCCAAGGCCCACAAGATCTGAGTCCTACATCACTCCTGTTTTTGGCCTCTTGGCCTTTCAGGTGCTGGTGTTGTCCTCAAGTCAAACAATTCCAGTACCACAAGCTAAAGAGAATGGACTCACACACGTTGCCCTTCAGGCCCTCACCCCAAAGAGCAGAGTTCCTGTAATGGAACTGCGGGTTATGGCCAAAGGCTGGGGTTCCAAAACTCAAGGAACAGGAACACTACAATGAATGCTCCAATGGCCACATCCAGGGACAGAACACTGACTCCACTAGACTGCCGGGTCCTTGAGAGCAGGGATCATTTCGTTTCTTTTCTCTTTCTTTGTAACTCCAGCACTTAGCACACTGCCTGGCACAAAGGAGGTGAGTGGTAAATCCTTCACGGCTCCACATTGTCCCATACTACTAATAACATCAGCCAAAAAGGCAAGTAGCTAGTGGTATGCCTGACAGTGAGCTAGAGTTGGCCAAAAAGAAAAGGGGAGGAGGGATTCAAAGGAAAAAAACCCAAAATATGTGCTCTGGCTACCAAACAAAACAACATAGGGAATCTAGGAACAAAGTGGAGAAGCTACACTGATGTAAGGAGAAGGGAATAAGCAATTTCTATAGTACCAGGTACCACGCCAAGTGCTTTACAATGACTGTCTCATGTGATCTTGTATCTGTACCTCATTCAATACTCCATGAAATAGCTGATGGTATTTTCAGCAAGATGAAATCATACCCTGTGTAAAAAAATCAGGTAACAGTTGTGATGTTGAAGTTTCTTCGAAAAAGAGTTGTTGGGACGCCCAATTGCTTCTGTTCTCTCTTTTAAGTGGTAGAAGCAGTGTATATACATAAACAAAACCACTCCAAGTCAAGTGCCACTCTACACACACACACACACACACACACACACACACACACACACACACGATGAAAGAGACGTGACTGTTGTTCAGTCATGCCCAACGCTTCATGATCCCATATGGAGTATTCTTAGCAGAGATATGGGAGTGGTTTGCCATTTCCTTCCCCAGTTCATTTTACAGATGAGGAAACTGAAGCAAACAGGGTGAAGTGACTTGCCCAGGGTCACATAGCTGGTAGGGTCTGAGGCTGGATTTGAACACACAAAGACACACACACACACACACCATAGACAATTTACAAGAAAACAAGTTGTCTGACTTACCATCATTTTTTCAAAAAGATCCAATACTTCCTTTTCAGACAAATTCAGGGATCGCTCCTCATATAATGGTTGTGCTGCTGGAAACTCAGTCATGGCAACTTGAGAGTCAAGAGGGTGCTGAATAAGAGGTTTCTCTTTCTTGACAGCAGATTTTCTAAAACTTGTAATTCGGTCTCGCTGGAAATAGGAACAGGAAAAAAAGCTCTAAGAAAGGGGTCAAGAAAAACTAAGAAATGAAGCATCCAAATGATTCTTAATATAACACAACAAACATGTCACAATGATGACAAAATATTATTTTAAGCTGCAAATTCTAATCAGAGAGTGTACTATTTTGAAATTTTAAAGTAGTTCCTCAAGTGAGATTTGGGGGCCTGAGGAAAGTTTCCTACTCCCGACTCAAAGTTTCCTCCTTCCCCAATACCTCAAAAAGACATTCCACATTTTCTCAGCACAAAAATGAAAACATCCAAGCTCCAAGCTTTGGGTACACATATGTGGAAGAGACATATATGCCTCAAAACAGGGTTTCAGAATCCAATTATGGAGAAATGGCTAGCAGGGATTTCCCTCCTCCTAAAGACTAGGAGATATTTTCATGGCTAAAATGTCAGTAAGGACGACAGCCCATACATAGAAAGAGAAGAAATCTGGGGTGCTACTTCCAACAAAGAAAATCTTAAAAGGTCATTTTGTTCCCTGCTTAATAACAGCCAAACAGGGAGGGAAAAGATAATATCTTATTTCTACATGGCCACTTTTCCAAGAATTGTAGCATTAAGGACAACCAAATCTTGAGGCACTGTTTCAAAGCACAATCTCTGTTAATTAGCTTGCAGCTTCACAGGGGAAAAAATGGCTTAAGTTGTGTTTAAAAACAATTCCATTTTTTTTTATAATCTGAAAAAGGTATTAGTACATAATTAGTCATGTCCATAAAACTGAACACTGTTCAGTTTTATTCTGGTTTCCCTGTTATTAAGCAGCACATGCAAACCTGCACCATTCATATGAAAAAGTCCAAGCATTCCACCCCATCCAGGCTAGGTCAAAGTTCATTTCCCCATTTACTATAGGCTCTCCCACACTCCTCCTATTTCTTTAACATTGCCAAAAGGAACAGGAATGTTATGAACAAAACCTTCAGCTCTCACAAAAAAGTAAACCACATTATTTTAATTATCCAAAGAACGCTTTCATGAAAAAAAGATGCTTAGAAAGTAACATAAATTACACACAGGCTTAAAGCATCTTATTTAGGGTTACCAAAATATCGTTTGACTCTGTATAGGTCACATAAGTTGTACAAACAGGGTAAGATAAAATGGAATTATAAAATTTGAAGACTTAGAAACAACCTTGCAAGCCTAGCCCACCCCCCTACCTCCACCACTCCCACCCACCGCCACTTTAATGATAAGGAGCCTGTTGGCAAAACCAAAACTAAAGCCCCCAAATTTCTGACCCTCCTAATCCCCATTCCAGTTAGCTAGTGAGCTATGTGTATACATATGTGTGTGCACATAACATGCATATATACATACAGAAATACATGTTTACATATATATGTATAAAATGGTATTTCAAGTTCCCATGATCTAGGATTTTTAGAACTAGGGGTTTTAGAGAAAAATTTTGCACACCTTAACATGCAAAAATGTTGAAGTAACCCTAAATAAGGCATGCAGTATGTCTAACATATGTGTTACATTTCACAGTACACAAGGTTATTATGGACATTGAAACATCTAAATATGTCGGAAATCAATCAATATTCCCTGATCTTTTTCCCATTATCCCATGTCAATTAACAAAAAATTAAGCATGACTATAACTGAGGTCCCAGACTGAGGAGCTCTGAACCAGGGCATCCACGCCCCAAGAGCCCGTGCAGAGACTTCAGGAGGTCTGTGAGCTTGGACTGGAGAAAATAACACCTTTATTTTCACTCAGCTCTAAATGCAGCTTAGTATTTTCTCCAATTATTTGAAGAAACCTTATTCTGAGCAGGGGTCTTTGGGATTCCTCCAGACTTCTGCCCAAATGGTTCAGATGCCCCAACAAAGGTGAAGAAGCCCGGGGCTAGATACCAAAGGGCACTCTGAGGCCAGGGAGTCTAACCTCGGAGAAGCAGGGTAGTCCAATGGGAAGAGAGTTGCACTTGTAAGCAGAGGGCCAGCATTTCTAACTCCACTCTGCCACCTCCCACTTAAATGACTTTGGGTGACTCATGTACCCTCTTCTGGGTCTCAGTTTCTTCCACTACAAAATAAGGGCTAGATTAGATGACTTCTAAAGTCCCTTCTAATTCAGTCATTTTACTGATAAGCAAACTGAGGCTGGAGGAAATTAAAGTACTTGACCAAGGTACCAAAGGAAGTTAGCATCAGAGGTGACATTTGAACCCAGGTCCTTTGACTTCAGAGTCAAGTGCCCTTTCCATTGTGCACACAGTTATCATGAAAGCAAGCATTACATGCATGCAAAAATAATGGTACCAATGCACTTCGATTATTTATTATTTCCTAACTTCTATATTCATTCTATCTTGAATTCCTAAAGAACTTTTGTTTCTATCTTTCCAAGGGGAAGTGAAATTAAGCAAAATAGCATCAACACATATAAAGTGCCAGCAACAATCTACACTATATTTGTAGATGGTTAACTTTTAAATAAAACAAGGAGAAGCTGTCCAGAACAGATTTTTTTATTTTAATTGATCAGAAAATAAATGATAGAATTAAATTTTGTTTCAGTAACCATTTCCACTAAGATTGGTGATGATGGTATCAAATTCCTCCTGAACAACTTATCTTCTCTTGCTTACCATTTAACATGTTATTTTCTTGACTGTTACTCAATAATCAACCAGCAAATGTGAACCTCCACCAAAGTCTTACTGAAGTACCTCATTATGGCATGGAAGCCAAAAGCTTATCCAAAAAGGATGTTACTAGTTTTGAAAGGGCTATGATACCAGCATTTAGCAGGTGTTGATGTTGCTAATAAATGTAATGCTTAAAACATGTAAAATAAATCCAAATATAACTATAATATCAAAACTGCTCAATCTCAACAGTATTGATGGGAAAGAGCTGTCCACAAGATATAGATATATGACTATTTTTATATTCCTACATATAGATCAATGTTTTAATGTCCATATACTTTAGTGAAAAGATAACATGCATCGATAATCTAACATAACATGCTACGAAGGCCACCTTACCATATCATCGGCCAAAGTTTTTATTTGAATGTTCTATTAAAACCAAAAGGAAACAAAAAAAAAATTACCTGTCAGACATTTTTACATAATTGGTACACAAATTACAACATGAGAAAAACCAATTAAACATTCTATTCATCCAGGTACTTCACCTCCAAACACTTAAGAAGTACCAGGACATTTTACAAAACACATGCAAACATGCATGTGCACACACGCACACACAGCAAAACACAAAAGAGAATTCCCTCAAAGCTTTCCTCTTTTGCCCCCTTTACTCCAATGCCAAACCTGGCTCAGAGTAAAAGCACTGAATCGATTAAGTGCCTGTGTGCTGAGCACTGGGGAAATACCAAGTTTCAACAGTTTCTGAAACACTGGCTCTTAGAGACCCTATAGGATGCCATGGTACACACACGTTCAAATAGGTACCAAGTATTAGGTGAGTTCAAATTTAGAATCTGGAGCAAATGGGGGTGGTGCAAAGCATTTCAGACAGAGGTAAGAAGATGAGGAAAAGGCAGAGGCATAAAAAGGAAGGCATACAGGACAGTGCATGTGTGTAAACAGTAATGTGAATGTAGGTACACGGAAAAAAATACTATGAACTAAAGCTAGAAAAGTAGGGGACCATCAAATGCTGGGGGGCCCGAATTACCAAGCCAAAGAGCTTTAAATCTGGCAGCAAGGAGAAGAATGGTCTGGAGAGTGAGCTTTAACAACAGGCCAGGGAGAAAAGAAATATCATTCCTACAGCCCCTACAGCGTGCCAGGCACTGTGCCAAGAACTTCACAAACTATCTCATCTGATCCTCACAACAATCAGGACAGGTAGGTGAAACCCATTTTACAGTTGAGGAAATTAAGGCAGACAGAGATTAAGTGACTTGCTAGCAAGTGTCTGGGGTTCCATTTGGACTTGGGTCCTCCTGACTCTGGGAACTGTGGCGCCCCTAGTCACCTCACTGTATCATGCAGACAGATATGTATCTGCAACACTGTAGTAGGTACAGGGAATGACATGATAAAATACATCTTAATGTAAAGGTTTCATTGAGCAATAGATTGGACATTCCGTATAATACGCACATCTGATACGATAAAAATGGTTTTTCACATAGATTTCTCACACTTGAAAATTCATGACTACAAATGTTGATGTTGATGAGTACATTACTTAGCCTTTCCCTTAGAAACTGCTCAAAAAGAGATAAACTTTATCTGATGAGAAAAAAAAAACTCTCTTCAAATGGGAAAGGGGTTGTTACGGGGTTTTTTTACCCTTATATTAAAGCATATTTCAGGTACAATGTAGAAGTTTCCATTAATTTATCTAGGATGGAAAAAAAGCAACTATTTCCACCAACAAAGTAACTTAACTCAATTCTCTCAATATATTAATCACAAAATGAGAAACATGTAAAAGTAGATGAAACCAATAATTAAAGGGACCATAAAAGTTGATTTCATCAAAAGACTGGATTATATTGACTATATTGATTCAATTCCCATCTTAAATGCCAAATAAAAACATTTACTGCATTAAAGGAACAGATTTTCACATATAATGAAACTGTGAAAGGACAAGATGACACATTTTACCCAAAGGTGATTGATTTCTGTAGTTTTCCATCATACAAATTAAGCAAAGGTGGGATTTATTCCAGTGTATACAGAGGGCATTACATTACAAAACAAATAAAAGAGATTTTGGTCATATCCCTAAATAAGAAAGCACTTAGGAACTCATTGTTGCACATTTGTATTCTGCAGCTCTAATGATAATAGGCATGATGAGGGTACACTGCCCATCTATTACCATTAAAAGTCAAAACTTGAAACCAGTGACATAGTATATTATATCAGCAATCAAACTTGATTAAAACTTAATTTGTGATCAACTATATTAATATAAGTTAGAACTATGTATCATATGAGCATCAGTCTAGAATCGCAAACCCTTAAGGATAAGAGAAATGTTTGATTTAGTTACAAACTCTAATGTTGATGTTCTGATTACAATACAAGAGTCATTCATTACTGAAAGAAAATTAAGTTTTAATTTTCTCAATCAGCCAGAAATTAACAAAAACAGCAAGAAATAAGGAATCAACTCTCTCATGGTTAGTGTTATATGGTAATGCAATGATTTAGAAACAATGTTAGAATTACTCTTGTACCAGGGAATTGGCCAGCTTCAACAGTATATAATTCAAAACACTTTCCCCAAGTGAAAAAAAAGAAGACATTAGTTTTCGATGCTTTCTTCACCTTTGGGGGATGCTAGACATATATAATTTCACCAGGAATAAAGAGAATTTCCAGTTGTTTGTGATCCAACAAGAAACAGCAGTGACTCACCCTGGGTAAAAGTCTTGGAGAGCTGCCTACTACATCAAAAGGTTAAACGACTTGTCCAAAATCACATAGTTAATGAGTTAAGCGGAGGGCAAGATGCAAACCCAGGCCTTCCTGACTCTGAAGGAATCTTTCTAGTCACTATGTGCTATCCTACCTTTAAAGAAGGAAATGAAATAAGCTAAGGATTTCAACTGAAATAAAGGAGTCTGTCACATATGTTTCAATCAGAAGTCTCTTCTGGCTTTCTGAATCAGACTAATCAATTAATTCCTCAAGGAAGACGATAAGCAGAAAGAGCCCAAAGGTCAATAAAGTCAGTTTCCTCTCCCATCTGTCCAGATTCTGCACTCACTGAACCTTAACAGCTGCACCAAAGAAGTTAAAACGAACACTTCAGTCCTGCAGCAGCACACCTCACCACAAAGCTAAACATTCTGTATACACCTATACTATAATATAGAAAGAAGCTACTTTTGATAAAGGATTAAAAAGGAGGCTTCTTTGACCAAGGTTGAAGGAGCTTTGAGAGGGGATAAGAGGAGGCCATGATTTGACCATCAAAAAGAGCAGCTAGACAATACGGAGATTTTTTCCAGTGGCCACAAGCAAGAGACTAAGAGGGACCAAACAGAAGTCTAAGGCTAGGTCCCCAGATGGTATGAACAACCACAGAACAGGCAAAAAGCTGAACAAATGGGTCACTAGGGAGCAAGTAGGACAGGAGGCAAAAGATCACCATCACCAAGAAGTCCATCCAGAAGCCCTTTCCAGTCCTTTCTGAGGAGATTTGAAAGAACCTAAAGCATCATGAGAACTAAAAAGATTCTCAACACCACACCACCTCCCAGGTCCTTTGTAGTCATTTAAGGCAGAATACCACCACCACCACCACCCACACACACACACACACACACACACACACACACACACACACATCTCATAGGTATAGATTTAGAATAGAAACAGGGGGTAGGTCAAGAGTTAAAAGGAATTCCCTGGTCCCAACTTAAACAAGTGTTTGGGTGTTGTTCAGTTGTCTCAGTCATGTCCAACTCTTCATAACTCCATTTTCATGGCCAAGATACTGGACTGTTTGCCATTTCCCTCTCCACCCCATTTTACCCAAAAGAAAACATGGTGAAGTGACATGCCATGGGTCACACAGCTAGTAAATAAATGTCTGAGGTCTCATTTGAACTCAGGTCTTCCTGATTCCAGCCCTGGCACTCTATGCACTGTGTCAACAGCTGCCCAAACAAGAGTTAGGCTGAGAATATCCAAGCAGAAATGAAGATGTTCAGTTTAAAAGACAAATTTAAATGCCTAAAGACTTCCGGGGCTTACTGGCCTGATGTGGCTTGGTGGGGTCAAGTATCATAAAAGAGCTGAAATACCACTGGGCTATAAGCTTAAAAAGCTGAAAGAAATATGGCTGAGTTGCAAGCAAAGAGAGCAGAACAGAAGGAAACCCAGGTCAAGAGGCAAAGCAGCTCCAAGTTCAATGACATAAGCAGCTCAGTGGGGAAACAAGCAAAAGCATCAGAGACAGGAAAGGATTCCGGCAGGGATGCCACCTAAGAAGCCCGAGTTGCCTGAGCTACACATATCCTCTCTAAGTGAGCATGTGTGTTTCATGGAGCCATTCCCATTCTAAGCAGGGTTATGTTAACCAGCATGACAGAACACTTCTGTAAGTAAAGGAAGAATTTTTGTTGATCCTGACTTTTCAATCAGGGGTAGGGGAAGGGAGTCTAGGTGCAATACCAGACTGTGCAGACGGAGTCAGTCAGATTTGGGCTGAAAGTGGTGATGAAATATAAATGCCCCATCATTACGGTAAGGAGAGTCTGTACCTGCATATACATCCTACTGGGGGGATAGGAGGAGTCTGGGGACCAGTAGAACAGAAGCATGAAGGATTCTCGCTAAATAAAAAGGAGCAAACTGTCAGAGTCGAGACTTATTAAAGGCAGAGATAGAATTTGGTAAGGAGAAATTTCCAAAACCTTGAAAATATGAACACTTGAGCTGAAAGGAAAAAAAAGAGTCCAACTTGAAGAAGTAATTCTGAAAGAGGAAAAGGGCTGAGGAGTAAAGACCTCAAGAGAAGAACTCAAGGAGAAAGGAGTTGGCAAGATGACTAGGAAAGGCAAATGAAGCAAATGGGAGGAAAAAACTAAGAGCTGAAAGAAAAGCTCCTGAGAAAAAGGTAATGGAGCTGGCTGTGGTTATTGAGTTGTTGATAAATATCTTAAGGAGAAGATTAGAAAGTGAACTATATAAAACCACAAACAATTCCAAAAAAGAAGGGGGGGAAGGGCGGGAGTAGGAGTAGGAACAGAAGCTAATTGGAGACATAAACAGCTGACTGGGACACAATCTAAAAAAGGGATTTGGATTCCTAGCCCACAGGTGAAATATCTTAATATCCTGGCGGGGCCAAGGATGAAGAATATTTAACAAAGGCTCGAAAGAATTTATCTGCATATTATCTTCCAAATTTGATCAACAGGGCTATAAAACCAAAAGGAAGGGGAAAATAAAGGGAAAAGGGGGGATGGGTGGAAACAAGGATTTAGTAAGTGCATACTATGTGCCACCCATTGTGCAAATACTATCTCATTTGATCCTCACAACTGCCTTGGGAGATAGGTGTTATTATCTCCATTTTACAGATGAGGAAACTAAGGTAGACAAAGGTTAAGTGATTTGTCCAGAGTCACAAAGTTCATATGTATCTGGGGTCACATTTTAACTCAAGTCTTCTTGATTTATATAAGCTTAGTACTCTATCCACTGCACTATCTAGCTGCTAAGCTAATAGTAAGATAACTGCTTATAGAAAGCCAACAAGCTAGAGATCCTCCAAAAAAAGTAATTATAATAAAGTAGGGATTTTTTACCCTTTTGTGTCATGAAACCCTTTGGTAATCACACTGAGACCCTTTCTCTGAATGTTTTCAAATGCATAAAACATACAGGTAAAGGTTACTGAAAGAGAAGAAACATAAGCTCTTCCAATCTTCCCTAGCCATTTCCTTCACCATGCTACCTATATTGTGCCCATCCTCCTCACCCACCAACCTCCTCTGATGGGTCAACTATCATCTTATCTTGCCTCCAACCAGGTTGCAGGCCTCTCTCTGCTCAGCCATTTCAAAGTCATGAGGCTGGCAGCACTGCATTAAAGCATGAATGTAGACCACTCTTTGTCAGGCATCTGTTTAGGAGCAAAGGAGACAAAAAGTCCAAACGTTTCCAGTAGTGGCAGGTTAAACGGTTCTTTTTTCTGAATCGGGGAAACTTAGACATGTTTCTAGGCCTAGGGAAAGGGCCCAGAAATAAAGGGATTCAAGATGCATGAGACTGAGAAGAGTTGAGGTCAAGGAGAAGCTAAGAGAGAGTGAGACAGATTATCAACAGAGAGAGACCTAACTTTTGCAGGGAGAAGTTCAAAATCTTCTAAGGCTCAAAGACAGGAGCAAAGAATAGGTGAAGACACGTAGAAGATCTAACGAGCAGAAGCAAACTGAGGGAGTTAGCTACCCCACAGGCTGAATGCAAGTACTACTATCCCCATTTCAGACACCAGGAAAACATGGATCAAAATTCATCTTGCCTAGTAAGACTTCAAATCCAGGTCTCCAAGTAATGACAGATGCCCCCAGTGAGGCTTATAATTAATGAGAGAAGCTCCAATGGATTTGGGGAAACTCCAATGGAGGGAGTGGAAGGGGGCCATGACAGCAGCATCGCTGGGGTGGAGGAGGAGAAAATGAGTGCACAGGCCTCTCAAATGACTTCTTTGATAGAGGCAACACTTTCTAGTTTGCTTAAATTCACTTCAATCCAACAAGAACCTACTATGTGCAAGGTATTATATTAGATACCAGTGACACACACAAAAAAATCAGCCTCTGTCTTCAAGGAGCTTGCATTCTACTGGATTCCCTTCTGGTCCATTAGTCTGTGACACAAAATCTCTTCCTGCTATAAAGTCATCATGGGATATGCCAGTAAAGTGAATGGCCTTGCTGCCACCTACAAATCTCAAGGATAGGTCCTTAATCCCTTGGGTGGTAACAAAGGGAATGACTAGAGGCTAATACAAGTTGTGCTGTGTCTGTTTGACAAACAGGGGAATAATCAATACCAAAGAAAAGGCGGCCATAAAGTTGTCTTAATTTCACTGTTATAGAGTGGGAATTAAATTGCCAAGGTAATTCTCATAATAAGGCTGATGAGATAATCATATCTACCCTACAATAGTCCTGACCCAGAACTTCATTTCTATATGGATTACATAGTTGATCAACAATCAAATGTAAAGGAAAAAGAGAAGGAAGTTCAGAAACAGAGACAACCAGAAAAAGCTTTTGGACTACCATGTTAAATTTGTTACATGCTTTTTTAAAGTAATACTTAAAAGATTTCTGATTTCATACATATCATCTTTCTATTCATTATACTATATATGGAAATGATTGTGTTTGTTGATGTTCAAGTTTATAATAAAGAAAATTTAATAAAATAATAATCAAATGAGAAGTATCTCATTGTGAATTATATAGTAAAACCCATCCTGCAATACAAGGTCCCATATACAGCAACATATTTATAGCAGCATTTTTTTTAGTAGCATAGAATTAGAAACAAAACAGATGCCTACCAATTGGGGAATGGCTAAACAAATTGTGTTACATAAATGTAATGGAAGCAATATTACTGCTCTATAAGAAATAAAGAATATGATAAATACAAAGAAGCATGACAAGACCTATATAACCTAATGAGGAATGAAGTAAACAGAACCAGGAAAGCAATCAACATAATAGCTAATGGAAATGGAAAGAACAATAACAAAATGAGAACTGAATGCTACAAAATGAGAATTCTTGAGCATGAATGTAAAGATCTAGGAATATATTCCTCCCCAAAGGTAGGGGACTCTGAGGGGGGAACCCTACACAAAATGTCAGACTTGGTTTATTGTGGAGTTTTGCTTAGTGCTTTCATTTTCTCTTTCTGTCATTCTTTGCTCTAAGGTCCTGCTCTCTATGAGACGGAGGGTGGTAGAATAGATTGGGTACCATAGGTAACGTAAAAAACCAAATATACCAATACCAATTTTTAAATACATCAAAGCTTGATAAAGAAATAAACATGATCCAACACAATTATATTTCATGTGTGTCCTACTTCTTTTTAACCATGAATGATTAACTTCAGTGCTGACACAGAATAAAATTGAAATGTTCAATCAATGCTGCCATGTGAAAGCATACATAATTCAACCAAAAGTGAATTACTACATTAAATGTCCCAGGAGTACGACTTGAAGTGCTATTTAACTCTATTAATAGTTTGCACTATTAGTCTGTAATTGTAGCACTGAGTCAAAAATCTTTGATGTAAACTTCATCATCTTCTCCAAAGCGACTACATTACATCCTCTCAGTCTGTTCAAACTTGTGTGTTGATTCTTACAAGTTCTGCCTCCTTCAGGGTGAGATTTCTCACAGTGACTCCCAAGAGCAAACTACATACAGCATGAGACTGATTAAAATCCTTTTTTCTGTCATATACAGATCTTCTAAATCATTACAATTAAACTTCCAGAGTGACTTGATTTTAAATTTGATACCACTAGTTTAACCATTTTACTATTCATAACTATTAACAAGAAATCACCTAATTACTTTTTGACTAAGCTCAACTTGCTGCTCAGAGTTTCCCATGTAGCATAACTGCCTGAAAGCTGTTTTCCTCAGAAGGTAAACAGAGCATGATAAAACTTTCAAGAATTGATGCTTATGATTAATACTCCTAATCAAAATCCCCTGAGGATCTGTGATTTTCTGATACAAAAAATAGAGACAGGTTAAGTGACTTACCCAGGATCACCTACCTAATTAATTAGCATCACAATGTCAGATTTGAATACTGAGGGACAACTGACAATGGAGAGAAAGCAAAGAAGCTCAATTTTTTTGCTTTGCTTTTGTTGTTTTTTTGGTTTTTGTTTTTTGCAAAATAGAATGACCTTTGCACTGAAAATTCCAGAATAAAAGTTGCTAACAGAGAATTAATATCCATAATAAGAGAGTAGTAAGAGAGCACCTAGTTGTCCATGATCAATTCAAGTCACCAGTTCAGATGGACACTATCCTCAGGTAATGAAAACAAATGAAGCAACTATCAATGATGCTGAAAGACCATGGAAAAATAGAAGGACCGCCAGAATGACAATCAGCAAATGTCCTAATTTTCAAAAAGGGAAAGAGAAGACAGACTTTAGTTCTATGGGCTTAATTTGATCTCTGGGAAAATTCTAGACCGGCTCATCAAAGAGATGGTTAGGAAATACTTAGGGAAGCAAAGATTAGAGAAACAACAAGCTTCATCAAGAACAGGTCACGTCAGACCAACCTTATTTCCTCTTTTGACAGGATTACTAAACTTGTAGATAAGAGAGTACACTAAGGATACAGTCTATTTAGATTTTGGCCAAACTTTTGATAATAGCTAACATCTACAAAGTGATATAAAGTTTACAAACTACTTTACATATATTATTTCATTTGATTCTCATAACACCCATGAATCTCAAGCTCAATAGTATCTCAACCCTATTCTTGTAGAGAAAAAGGAAACACATGAATAAAACAAGAAAATAATTAGATGTAGTCAGAACTGATTGGATGGCTGAACTCAAAGAGTATTTTTAATAGTTTAACGTCAACATAGCAGGTCATTTTCAATGAAGAACCCCAGCTTATTCCTTGAGGACAAAGAGCTTTGTTATTTTAGACATTGTGTTTACCAAATGTGTCAATGACAAAAAGCTGGGAGAAATAACTAATAACACTGGATGACAGAGGGAGGATCCAAAAGGATCTTGCAGGCTACAGCATTGGGCTAAACCTAGCAAGATGAAAATCAAAAGAGATAAATGTAGAATCTTTCACTTTGAATACCAGCAAATCAACCTCACAAGTGCAAGATGGTGGAGGCGTGGTTAAACAGGACGAGTTCTGAAAAAGATTTGGGGGCTAAAGTGGATAGTAAGCTCAACATGAGTCAACAGCATTATTGGGCAGTCAAAAAAAAAACTTTCTCTGCTTTATCTCTGCCTAGTTTAAATACAAAGACTATATGTATCTCATAGAAAGGCTCCTTCTTTCTCTGTTTTGGCAAACAATTTATGTAATACTAGAATGAATTATTCTATGAATTTGATAGAAATCACTTGTAAATCTAGCTAGCCTTGTTTTCTTTCTTCAGAGTTCCTCTGTGGTTTTGTCGATTTCTTTTTCTGAGACTAGGTTAAGTTCTAAAGGTCTTACTCTGCTAATCTGGATAATTTTATATATTTGTGAACGTTCATTTATCAGTTTTGCTTACATTGAACTTAGAGAAGTCTAAGATAATTTTGTTTCCCCTTCATTTGTTATGAATTTTTTTTTCATTATACAGGCAACACTGTTTTCTTTTAACTCAAACTGCCTAAACATTTATCATTTTTAATAGTTCTTCGTCCTCCCCCTCCAAAACTCCCCCCTGCCAGCTTTTACTTTTATCAATTCAATAGCATTATTGTTTTCAATTTTCTCCTCTGACAGTGTCACCAACATGTCAGAGGCACCCATGACGTCATGCCAGGACTACTTCACTAGCCTCTACTCAGCTGGCAAAGTGATCAGACCAGGTGACCCTCCTACTCAATAAATCCCCCAGTTTTTTATCACCTACAGGCTCAAATATAAAACCCTGTTTGGCATTCCAAGACCTTCATTAGCGGATCCCACCTCCTCCTGCACACACACATTCCTACTTTCCTTACTCCTTCCACCTCCCTCACACGCCCCATCATGTACCCTTCCATCCAGTGACCCTGGTTTCCTTGCAGTTCCTCTCTCCAATCTGGGTATTTTCCCTGGCTGTCCCCAAGGCATGGATGGAATGCTCTCCTGTCTCAGCTCCACCTCCTGCTTCCCCCAAATGCCCTTAATTTCCCAGCTAAAATCCCACCTTCCTGTAAGAAGACTTTCCTGACCCCTCTTATTTCCAATTGCTCCTACTATGTATATTGTGTTTGTATATCGTTACTAGCATGTTGTGCCACCCCTACTTAGATTATGAGCTCATGGAGAGAAGGCACTGTCTTTTACATTGTTTTGCATTCCCAGGCCTTGGGAAACACCAGCACAGAGCTGGTGTTTAATAAATGTTTATTGACTAACTATTCTTTTTATTTTCAGGATATCCTGTTTAGAATGTTTTGTTTACTAGTTTTAATTTGCATACCCAATTTCTTTCTCTTTTTGGTTGATGGAAGTGTTTAAAGGACAACAAGTTTCCCCTAAAAATAGCTTTAGCTACATCTCAAAAGTTTAGATATGTTGTCTCATTCTTATCATTTTCTTTTATGAAACTATTTATTGTTTTGATGATTTATTCTTTGGTTTATCAATTCCTTAGGAGTAAATTATTTACTTTCCATTTAAAACTTAATCCTTTCTTCAAAGTTCCTTTTTTATTGCATTGTAGTCAGTAAAAGATAACTTGAATATTTCCACATACTCTTTTAAAGTATCATTTAATAATCCCCAGTCAAAATCAATTCAGATCAGTAACTCTATTTTTATCTTACTTATCATTTTCTTAGATTTCTCTGGACCAGAAAGAGACACATGGAAGTTTCCACTTATTATAGTTTTACTGTCTATTTCTCCCCATAATTTAATTAACTTTTCCTTCAGGTACTTAGCTACAATGCCATTTAGTAAGTCTACATTAAATATTGATATTAATTCATCATCTATGGGTACCTTTAAGCATAATGTTGTTTCCCTGCTTATTTCTTTCAGTCATGTCTATTTTTACTGTCATCTTGTCTGAGATCATGATTGCTACCTCTCTCCTTTTTGGAATTTGCATGAGACATAAAAAATTTTGCTCCTGTCCCTCATTTCAACTCTGTGGGATCTTTGCTTCAAGTACATTGTTCTAAACAACACACTGTTGGCTTCTAATTTATAATTCATTCTGCTACCCTCCTCCATTAATCCTTTCTCCCTGTGTGATCCGCCTCCATTTTGACTACTGACCTCCCTTGCATCAAATCTCCTTTTACTCAAAGCCCTCCCCAACCCTTCTTAATTCTAGTGCCTTCCCTCGGTCAATTTCTCTCTATTTATCCTGCATATAGCTTGCTTTGTACATATTTATTTACATGTTGCCTCCCCAGTTAGACTGTAAGCTCCTTGAGGGCATGGACTGTTAAGCTAAGGTGACCAGAATGGCAAAGGGCAGTCATCATGCCCTACACTTACCCTACACTGGAAGCAACTAGGTTAGTGGGCTGTCCTAAAATAGAATAGGAAGTGTTTCACTGGTCACATGTGAGCAGAGGTTTGATGACCACTTATGAGGAATGTCATCGGCAGGATGCTCTGAAGAAAGGCTGAAATAGCTAACTTCTGAGGTCCCTTCCTACTCTGTTATCCATGCTGGTTAGCCTTCTCGGGCTAGCCTCTCAAAGCCCAGAAAAACACTTTTAATGAAAAATAATAACCTACTTTTACAACATTAATCTCTCCCTTTCTCTAATTTCCTACAGTACTTGGGCTGTATCTCTCATAAAAGTGATAGTCTTCTCTCTTTTTCCTTTACAGTTCCCTTTGTCTCTTTAACTTCACTGAGGATTGGGAGTTTGTCATTCATTTTTTATATCTCCCATAATACCTGGCACAGTGCCTCACACAATGGTACTCAATGAATATATGTTGAATTAGTGCTTTCTTAGGGAAAATGCCTTCCATGGAATTCAATGCAAAGGGAATTTAGGGCAGCTCAGAGAATACTTGTGTGCTGCTACAGCTTCCCCTCAAGACAGAAATGTGGTAATGTCAGGAATACAAATATATACATACACATCTGTCATAGCTATGACAACTCCCAATAGATATCCAGAGAAAAAATAATATGGCAAGTCAGGAAAGACTTCTCTTGGCAAAGCTCTGGGAATCTCTAGTCAATGTCTATAGGGAGAAAGGAATGCAGCTTCCAATTCTCTAGAATCAAGGGACACAGTGCAATCATTCAGGTTAGCATTCATATGCAGGGACGTTCACATGTCAAGTTTTTATAACCTGAGGAAAGGCCTATGTTCACATTTTGATTAAAGTTTCATTAGAAATTCAAGGGTTCAAAGTGATTTTCCAGATGTAATTCCATCACAGTATTTTTTTGTACATCCAAATCGCCTCTATTACAGTGATAAACACTTTTGGCAAGCGTGTATCTCCCTGTTTTTTGCATTGCCTGATGTTTATCAACAGAAGGTCAGTGACTAGGGTTATTTCTGTTTACCTTTCAAGAAACCTTGAATGATTTTGCTGTATGGATGAGAGGCACTGTATTGGAAGAGAATCTCCAATTTAGTGTTTTGCTGTATGAAATCAAATACTTTTTCATAATCCACAAAATAACTAGGCATAGGTCTTTGTATTTGCTACACATTAATTGTGAAACATAAAAGATATGCTCCATCATAAAACATTGCTTACAAAAATCCACTTGTTCACTACTAACGCCCTCAGTGAAGATATAGATCATGTATAGATGATGCTCTAATATTTTGTATGGATAGGAGAGTGAGCATATAGGTGGGCAAATATTAATAGTCTCTTGGTTAACTTTTTCAGTAAATCAGTATCAATAAGGCCCAGGATTTTTTCCATGCCTTTGGTATCTTCCACTTCTCCAGATAACTTGTGAATCCATCCAACATCATGACAATTAAGTCACTTCCAGCACAGATCACCTCCATATACACTCACAATTATCCAGCTGCTTCTCCTCTTTTAGCAAGTAGGACAAGTATTTGCTAACTAAGTTCCTCTTTGGGTTCTTTTTGTTCTCCCAGCTACTGTAATTGAATAACATTGGTTACACTTCTGTTTTAAATTATCATAAAGGGCATCAATGCCATTTCTCTTGTTCATTATCTAATTCTCATTATCAACTGCCTATTTCATTTAGGACTGAGTTGTTCCAAGTGTGTGCCATCTTTCTTCCACATTAATCTTTCTTGTAACCTTTTCCTAATCCTGATCTTTGCTCTGACAAGCCAGTGGTCAGACTATACAAAGACAGCTAATTCTGAAATGACTCCCATATCCATAGTCTCTACTGGAAAATTATCAAGTTCATTTTTATGACCTTATTTAGAGCTCATCATGTCTATCAAATAGTATAGTTCTTTTCCTTCTTGAACCATACATTCTGCTCGATTCTCCCTATCTTTACCTAGTCCCTCTTTCCAGTGACATCAGAAAATGTCAAAGTATATCATAATTTCCTATTCCTTGAAATTGTATTTCTTGTTGCCTTTTAGCATACGATAACACCAACTCCTTTCCTTGCCTCTCCAAGGATTAGCTAGGAGCCATCCCTCCATTTAACTACAGATTCCTTCCTTTTAGTTTCTCACTGCAAGTATATCAAGAATCATATGTTTCTGCCACTCAAGAATTTCTACTTGGTACTCCATGGGTATCCTTGACATTTCAGGATAAAATGAGGCAAGCTTCCAGCACAGTGAGTGGACTTCCCACAGCAAATTTACCGGAAGTGGAAAAAAGGCAGGAGTACAGGATAGTTATGTATTGATGGGATGTCATCTGCATCATTAAAAGGAATATACAGATCAATGAGATCACAAATCCATTTGCACAAGTGAGATCTTGTACAGCAAGAGATGATTAGCTCCATTACTGGCACCCTCAGGAAAGTGAAGGTTTGTCATTCTAAATGACATTAGAATCATTTTATAATTCAATAAAGCTGGAAAAGTTCCCAGTCATATTACCTACATAGGAATAACAACCATCTTTTTATATAGTTTCATACTGCTTGCCTGCAAAAAAAGCATTCACCTTCGGGAAAATACAGGTAAAGGTAATTGACCTATACATAGCTCAAGAAACTGAGAATGAAAAATAAAATTTTTCCATTTAGGTATAACCTACATTTGTTTGTACCTCAAGGAGGAAGCTGAAAAAACACTACCTGTGGCAATGTGCCATGACCAAAATGAAGCTATAAGAGGAAGTACCAGACAGACCTAAACCTAAAGAACCAGTGGATGGTGATGACAGTGGTGTTGGTGGTGGTGATGATACTGACAACGATGATTACGACAATAATTCAAACAACTAGCACTTATATTGTACTTTCAAATGTGCAAGGTGCCATTGGCAGTGACCAGGCCTCAGGGACTCTCCAGTGAGTTTCTCCTAGGCTTCTGCCTTTCAGGCCTAAGAAGATCTGATCTTAATTAAATCATAAGAAACAAGCAATATTCATCAGCTACAAGACTTAATTAGTAGAAATGCTGCCTATCCCATATAAAGGATTTTTCTGGCCAGTCCTGATTTAAAAAAAAAACACAACCCTGCTTTGCAAAAGGGAAAGCTCTGTAAGACTCTATGTCCCAACTTTTTCATTAGCATTTTCATCAGCAGTAAGCACAAGGCTGAAGAATTAGCACAAGTTACCATATACTCGGCATAACCGAGGCCAGAGATCACCTGCCCTGGAAGCACGCTCCTTTGGTTCCTTGACCCAATAACCCCAATTACCTTTCTTAAATCAGTAACACAGCTCTACTTAACTGTATCTGAATCCTAAAATTATTCCCATTTATTTGGATCACAGGAGTGGAAAGTCTTAAAAGACAAGTTCAAAAAATCAACACCCCAATTATTAGACTTAATTCAAAAGTATCTTATGGAGTCACTAATTTATCAATGAAGAGAAAAAGACAAAAATGTAAAATTCTTGAGCTATGTTGAACCAGTGAGGACAATTTTACTTTTTTTTCTTAAATCAAGAATCTATCAACTTCCTATTGAATATTTTTGAGACTCAAATTGTACTGAATCTCTTCACTGTGAAAGTGAATGCTAAAAGCCAACTGACCTTTAGAGTGGTATCTGTTTATGTCTTTTTTTTAACTTTAAACTTGTGAACAGAGATAGCAGAAGGCCAGGTTGGGGGGGGGGGGGGGCGTGGTGCAAAAACCAACGAATTAGTACTACACATTCTATGTAAGCAGAGTATTCTATACATAGCACAAGTTTAATTTCACAGATTCAAAGGCAAGGCAACAAATTAAAGTATGCCACAGTGTATCAGAATTAATAGGAGCCTTTGTGTTTATATTATAAATAGATCGATTTACTGTAGAATTCTGACAAAGAATTTTAGAGTATTTCTAGCTATATACTTAAAGTAGTCCAGAATATCATATTAAAAACAATTAACCACTGCCTAATTTTTCAGAATCAGAAATTCCTTGCGAGTAAAACAAATGTGTGTTGTTCAGTCGTGTCCAACTCTTTGTGACCCCATTTGGGGTTTTCTTGGCAAAGACACTGGCATGGTTTGCCATTTCCTTCTCCAGCTCATTTTACAGAGGAAGAAACTGAGGCAAACAGGGTTAAGTGAGACCAAATGTGAATTCAGGTCTTCCTGACTCCAGGCCCAACACACCATCCTCTTCACGTAGTTGCCCTACTAGATACTTACTAGCCGTCACTTAATACTCTAGGCCAAGTGAATTAATTTCAAATTGCCAGAGTTTCCTTGACTATAAAATAGGAACACCAACCTCCCAGGGCCACTGTAAAGACAAAATGAGATAATAACAGTAAAGTGATTAGTACAGTGCCTAGTATACGGTACCTTATAAATGTGTGTTTTTCCCTTGATTCTCCTAGTTGACAGAATTGTCTTCCTCCAAAAACCATACTGTATCTATCAGCTGTAAATGTTTTAGGCCCCAGGAGAATGGAAGCTCCTTAAGGGAATGGACTGTTTTTATTTTGTCTTTGTATCTTTACCAACTAACACAGTGCCTCTGTCAGAGGAATTACTTAATAAAGATGTGTTGAAGTGAACATTTTTAAAGTATTTCCTAAGTTTCAAGGCACTAGTGGTACAAAGACATCTTCTCTGAGTGTTTATAATTAGTCTGCCACTTCAGAAAAGGTAAAAAATGCCCAAGAGGTTTCTCTACCTCAAACTGTGTTACCTAGGGGTGCCAATGCTATAAAAGCATTTCAATCGAAGCCTAAGAGCTACATTTTTAAAAAACAGAACAAAGAAACTGAGTAGGAAATAATGACATATTGAAAGCATAGACTGAGGGGCTACCCATGGTTGATATGGCCCTTATGCTATGGGGTGTTACAAAGTGATAGAATTAAGAGGTTCAGGAAGGAAAGGAGGCATTGTTAAGCAATCAGTGGGTGCAGAGAGACGGGAACAATTCATAAGTCACACCAGAAAGGAGAGAGAATTTTTTTCTTTTTTTTTTCATGGGGTGGGGGTGGGAAAATGAGCAGTGACTATGAACTTGTGTGAATTAACAGAAAATAGGAAAGTAAATTTGGACTAAAAATATTCAATTGGCCTATCATTCCAGCCTATTGGCACAATCATATTGCCACTAATATGGGGTATTAAGATGTCTGTTGTTTTCCGTTACTGAATGTCCTCTATACCTTCCTTGGAAGTCTAGACATAATAAAAAGCCATATTCCAAGTGGTAGCAAAATCCTGTCAATTCTATGCCCACCCCATCACTCTCACCCTGTTTTCTCCATTCACACAGCTTTGTTGAACAGATAATCCCTAGGATGCCTTCCTGACTTCCAATCTCTCCAATCCATCCTTCTTAGTGTTTCCAAAGGAACTTCTTTTAAGCACAAACCATACCAGGTCACTCCCCCACTAAAAAACGTGCAGTATAGCCCTCCAGCCGAGAGAAACCAAACTCATTTAGCCTGCCGTTTCAAGCTCTCCAGAATCTGGCTCCATTCCACTTTCTAGTCTCCTTTCATACTCTGCCCCCTTCATACAGAGTCTATAGTCTACTAACTCCCAAGCACCGGTCTCCATGTTTTTTCATAGTTCAAATCTCATGCATAGAATGCAATGTCTTTTAAGGCTCTGCTCAGTAAGGTACTTCCTCCTGGGCAAAGGCTACCCTTATTGCCTTCCCCTCCCTCATTCACCTGTCCTGGAGCTCCTAATGAGATTCCTCCCTTTGCTCCCATCACTTATTCACTATCTTGGATTATACTTGGCCATGCTCACACAGCATCCGTACCCTTCCCGCAGTAGCAGCAGTAGCTGGCATATTTATATAGTACTTTAAGCCTGCAAAGTATGTCCCATAAGTCATCTCACTCCATTCGCACAACAGCCCAGTAGAATATAAACTTTAAACATAGGAAGCACTTCATGGATGACCTATGTTCTCTCTATCAAGTCTACCTTTCTTCTCCAGTCTTTTTGTTTTTTGTGGGTGGGGTGTGTGTGTGTGTGTGTGTGTGTGTGTGTGTGTGTGTGTGTGTGTGTGTGTGTGAAAGGATTAGGATTTAAATAACAGTTCGTATCATACTACTTGGTACTTGAACCTATAATGTGCTAGATTCCTTTAGCTAATGCTAATTTACCCCATCCCTTCTGCCTGCTAACTAAAAGCAGATGGTACAGTTAAACTTTTATGGCAGCCAATTCTCCTGCAAAACAGATCCAGAAAGTAACAGGAGAAGGTAGGTGGTTCTTGGCATTTCCTTTCCTCAAGAAATCAAGAAAAACTTTTTAGTAATGGAAGATATGAATTTGACTTTATATCTAAGCATATATATATTTCATATGGGGTGACAATTTTTCTCCCTGGGGGGGTAGAAAATTAAAGAAGGGGAGATGGATACTAATGAGTAACTGCCTGTTTGATTTGCAATGAAACCTATTGTGCATTTTCCTTTCAAGAATCAAGCAAATAAAATGAAAACTGAAGGCATTATATAATACGTATTAAGTATACTATGCCACTTCCTGACCAGAAAATAGTTTATAAAGATCTTTTTTAATAAAAGCCAAATCATGTGTAACAGGGACCTGGCTAAAGATGTCCTTAGAGTTCTTAGAGCATGTGAAACATTCTCTGCTTGCTAACATTCCATGATGAGGCCTAGTGAGTCTGCTTCCCTACACACATGATGAAGGGCTTGGGTCCCCAGGGATGCCCCCAAGGAGGTCATATTCCATGTTATTCTCTACAACCCTCAAACACCTTCTTCTTAGAAGACTCAGTGCTCCAATGTACTAAAGAATCAGCGAAGTTAACCCAGAACTTCCTCAATTACAATCTGTCTTTTGACGACAAAGCTAAGCTGGCACTGTATATGGAGGCCTAAGTATAGGTTGGCACAGTTCTGCCTCAGACCTAGAGCTAGAGATTTAAAGCTACTCCAGTTTATTCTGTTCGCTCTGATTCCTATCACAGGAACCTGAAATAATCGGTCAACAGTCAAAGCAGGATAACTCTAGTAGGTTCACAGAATCAGACTGAGGATGGGAAGGGTCCTGGAGGTCATTCAGCCCAACTTCATTATCTTATGGTAAGGAACTTGGGCCCACAGAGGTGGAGCGCCTGCCCAAGATTCAGCCCCAGACCCTGGGGCTAGAGGAGAACTGGCACACAACCAAGTCCTCATGAAAGTAAGGCAATCTTTTTGCTTGGTGATGTCAGTCGTGTCCAACTCTTTGTGACCCCATTTGGGATTTTCTTGGCAAAGATAATGGAGTGGTTTGCTATTTCCTTCTACAGCTCATTTTCCAGATGAGGAACTGAAGTAAACAAGGTTAAGTGATTTCCCTGGGGTCACACAGCTAGGAAGTGTCTGATGCTGGATTTGAATTCAGGAAGACTCTTCCTGACTCCAGGCCCTGCACTCTATCCACTGCACCACGTGGCTGCCCAGGCAAGCTACTCCTCCTGATTCCCAATCCCATTTCCCCCAGAGAATGATCCAACCCTTCTCTCCTAATCCCCCAATCTTGATTCATCTCAGCCAGACTTCCTCAGGACAGTTAGCTTCCCCTGCCTCCAAACCCTGACTCTTCAGGTTCCTTTTATGGTCTTCCCTTATGAGAATTTAAGTTCATTCACGGCAAGCACTCAACTTTCTTCTACTTTTATTTCTTCTACTTTTATTTGTATTTACAGCACTTAGCACAGTGCCTAGCACACAGTGAGCACTTAATAACCGTTTGTTGACTGACCTGTCCCTTGCTTGACTTGACGGAAAAACTTGAGCCCACTGCCCATGATTTGCTTTCTCTACCCTTTTCTTCATCACAAAACCCCTTGACTTCATCCCCTGCTCTGTCCTCCTTTCCCCTAGTCTATAATAATGGAGCTTCCCTTCTTTTTGCCAAGGCACTGCACACCCTCCCCCACCCACTATACTCTCTCTAATGTTTCTATAGCTACCGGTCCCCCCCACTACCTTTAGATATGCCTCAATCTCCCCCATCCTTAAAAACCCTTCACCATACCCGTCACCATCCCTTCAAGCCTCTCCTCTCTTTCTCACAGATCAAGTAAAAGCTGTAGATTCACCTTGTGTGCACTTTCCTTCCCTCTCACATTTCAACCTTTCGTAACCTAATTTCCAGCTGAACCTGTTCATTTCAAAGTGATCGATCATCTCTTAACTGTCAGATGTGATGGCCTTTTTTCCGTCCTAGTTCTTCTTGACCCATCTGCTATACTTGACAAGAAGACCACCCTCTCCTCCATAGGAAGGAAGGGAAATAGAAGGGGATAAGCATGTATTAAGCACCTGTCATGTGCTAGGCACTGTGCTGTTTTATAAATATTATCTCATTTGGTCCTCATAGCAACCTTGGGAGTTAGGGGCTATTATTTTCATTTTAGTTGGAGAAACTGAGGCAAATAGAAGCTGAGTGACTTGTCCAGGGTCACAGGTCACATTTGAACTCAATTCCTCCTGGATATTCAGCAACCAGAGGCAAGAAACATGAGGGTAAGTATATGGGAGTGGCAGCTAGGTGGCACAGTGCATAGAGCACTGGCCCTGGAGTCTTGAGTTCAAATTTCACCTCAGACACTTGACACTTACTAGCTGTGTGGCCCTGAGCAAGTCACTTAACCTTGACTGACTTGAAAAGAAAAAAAGCATATGGAAACAGATAAGAGGCAAAAATGGAAGCAACCTTGTCACTGGAACATACTAACAAGCACCTGAACAGAAAGAGAAAATCGGTAAGAGTTCAGGACACTTTTCCAAAGCCTGGAATCAAAGCATGACAGCAATGATGGAGAACACTGGCTGGACCGTTGTGTCTTTTTGCCTAAAGCACACCAACTAATCATTTGTCAACATGCCTCCAGCATCATTTCATCCCTCAGAAGGTACTGAACCCAACCAGAAGCAGCACTATTCTAGATCAAAATCTCACCAATGAAGAGCTGGCAGCCAAGAGAGTAAGAGAATTTTCGGGGTTTGGGGGGGAAATAGTAACCATTCCATCAGGGAATGCAGAAACAACCAAAAGCAAGCTGGGCGCAGTTTTGCATGCACTTCAGACTTTGGGAGAGCAGGTATGAAAGGGTTCAGAGAAAGGACAGGAGGTATTCCCTATGGCCTAAAACTCTGCAAAGAAATAAGAAGTTCTCAAGAAGGAAATTCTGCAAATACCACAAGAAATAATTCGGATAAGGAATAAAAAGGGGGAGCTGGGAAATGAAAGCAGCATGGGTACACAGAGAACTCACCAACAAAATTAGGTTTTAACAGTATATCGACAGAAGATGAAAGCAAAGGAAAAGCAAGGCAGCCCCAGCTGAGGAGTTTCACAAATGCTAAAGCTCAGAGTGAACTGAGACCGGCAAGGAAAGCTAAGGCCACAAAGAGGGAAAAAAAAGACCAGGCGGCCAGAATGGGAAGAAAAGAAAAATCCAGTACTTATTGTTCTTCCGAACTCATTTGGTATCTGTGTGAGTAGTGAGAAGGTGCTTTAATACAAGGTAATGGGGGGGATCACAACAAAGCAGCAGAAACCATTAGAGACAACAGCGGGGAGACGGTTCTTCTTGTCTTTCACTTTGACCATGTAGGGAACTGTGGGAGAGAGTAAGAAAAAAGGGGGAAGGGGCAGTGGGTACATTCTCTAAGGAAGGACTGAGTTTCCCAGCTCAGCCAAGGGGGATTTCTGGGTTCTGGGAGGCAGGAAGAAGACACAACCTAGAAGGAGGATGGACTAAATAAGCCATCAGTGTAAGGGTACAGAAAAAGGCCGGTACAGATACAGACGTGATGCATTTATAGAATCTTGGAAATACACGTGTGAAATGACACCGAGTAAAGGAAGAAAAACCAAAATCATTATATAACATCCAAATGCAAAAGAAAACAAGTCTGAGAAACTTCAGAACTCTCAAGTCAGTGACCAACCATGATGACTCCATCAGCAAAACTATCAGCACACGCCCATTGTGCGCACAGTTATTTAGAACAGCACTATTAACGAGCGCTGGCCCTGCAGTCAGGAAGACTCTAGCCTCAGACCCTTACTAACTTGTTGATCCTGTGCAAGTCACATACTCTGTCGGCCTCAGTTTCCCCAACTTTAAAATGGGGCAAAAATAGCACTGTTAGGGTTGCTGGGAGGGTAAAGTGAGATAATAATCGTAAAGCACACAGTACAGGGGCTAGTACAGAGGAAGTACTTAAGAAAGCCTTCTTCCCTTCCTTGGATAGGATCACAAGTTTCCATAAAATTTACAGGAATACCTATGTGTATGTATATGTGTGATTATACATACACATGTATTTTAAGGATGACATAAAAAGGAAATAATATTTGGTCCTTCAGTCAATAAGGAACCAGTAGTGTTTACTAAGTAGGGCAGTAGCTGGATCAGAGTTCCGCTATGGAACAATGCCTTGGCAGCTGTCCTGAAGATGGACTGGAGCAAAGACAACTGGAGGCAGGGAGACCAATGAAGAGGCTACTGAAATGCTCTGCAAGAAATGATGAAACCCTGAACTCATTTGGTGTTCATGTGAGTAGTGAGAAGCATCACATAGGAAAGATGCTGTAGGCATAGAGATGGCAAGCTCTGGCTACTGACAAGAAGGGAGGGAGAGAGAAGAGTTAAGCAGAGCACAGAGCTTACAACCTTGGGAGACTCAAAGGATGCTGGGACCCTCAACAAAGATAGCAAAGTTCAAAAAAGGGGCAGGTTTGAGGGAAAATTAATATAGTAAAGCATAGATCACAATCCACTACACGTCTCATTGGTCCCATATAAAAATGGGGAGGGGGAAATGGGATGATTGCTCGCTGGGACACAGACCCTCAGTACAGTGGCTACTTTCTGAGAAAAGGCCTGACCAAGCCACAAGCTGATCTTGCTGGGGAAGAGGTAGATCCATACTGCCCTGAGGGCCCAACACCAAGCCGGAAGGAGAGACTGGGGGAAGGACAGTTGAAGGCTAAAGATATATGTGACTGCCCTCTGACTTGTCACCATGTGGAGGGGGCATGCTACCTCCATCTTCCCTTTGCCTGATCACATGCATCTTGGCTTCAGGCCCCAGCCTTGCACCCTGGAGAGACCACAGCTTCCCAAGAGTGACAAGGAAGGATGCGTGCAGTGTTTCTGCTGAGATGCACTAGATGAAACAGATCTGCGGCCATGGCCGGTGTGTGACTAAATTTCACTTCACAAATTACAAGGGAAGACAGGATGGGTACTGATAGCGATGAGCAAAAAGAAAAGAAAGAACAATTAAATATTTTTCAGAATACACAGAAGACAGCAGAAGGAAGTTCAGAAAGGACGCAGAGAAGAAGGACACTGTTGGTGCTTTCATATTAAATTTCATCTAGACTTTAATAAATGCATATAACAGAAGAACAGTTTAATATGTACGTGGCACAGTACATGGAGCACTGGACCTGAAGCAAGGAAGACCTGAATTCAAATCCAGTCTCAGTCATTTTACCGGCTATGTCACCCTGGGCAAGTCACTTCACCTCTGTCTGCCTTGGTTTTCCTAATGGCAAAGAGGGGATAATAACAGAAAGAACCTCCAGGGGCTGTATTGAGGATGAAATGAGCTAATGTTTTGTAAAGTGCTTGGCAAACCTAAAGCATTACCACTAGCTAGCAGCAATCTGTTTTGTATATTAAAATTCATAGTGATGTTTAAGTTCATAAATAAAAAAAAGAAGAGCAGGAGGGAGGAAAAGAGAAGCTAGACATCCGAAAGCACACCAAGAAATTCCCTGAACAAAGGAGTGAACAAGTTCACACCGGCTACCCTGTGGTTTTCTGAAAAAGATTCTGGATACTTGATTGGTTCGAGTCCTAAAGACAAAAACCAGCCCACGAGGAGGTAAGGAAACAGTCATTCATTAGGTACCTACTGCATGCAAGGTACTGGGTTAACTCATTACAAATATCTCATTTGATCCTCTCAACAACCCTCAAAGGCAGATGCTATCATGGTCCGTGAAACTGAAGGAAACGCAGGTTAAGTGACTTCGACAAGGTCACAATGCTACAATTCATCTGAAGCTATAACTGAGCTCAAGTCTTCTTGACTTCAGGCCCAGCAGTCTCTGCACCTAGTTGATCAGCCAATGAATACTTATTAAGGACCAACTATAAGCCAGGTGCTATGCTAACCAGGTACTTGGGATACAAAGAAAGGCAAGAAAAGTAGTTCTGCTCCAAGGTTGCTACCAATCTGATGTGGGAAACAATACACAAATAGTCATGCACAAAAAACCTACATCCAGATAAAAACTGACATAAGAACAGTGGAAAGGCACTAGCCATAAGAGAGTGGGCAAAGCTGCCTGTAGAAGGTAAGACTGCTGGTGGGATCTGAAGAACTGCAGGAAAGCCAGGAGGCAGAAGAGTCTATGCATGAGAGATGGCCATTGAAAATGACCAGTCAGAAGAGGGCAAGTCTTGTGAAAGAAAGAACATAGATATGGAGTGGGAAGGGAAAAGGGGAGCAGAAGAATAGGGCAGAAAACATGGAAATGGCAGGTTCTGAAGGGCTCTGAACACCCAACAGAGGATTTTGTATTTGATCCTGGAGGCAACAAGGAGCCACTGGAGTTTACTGAATGGGGAGGTGGGGAGGTAACATGGTCAGACGTGCTTTAGGAAAATGACTTTGATATCTGAGGAGGATGATTACACCCAATAGTTAGAACAGCACTTTCTGTACTAGCAAAGAACTGGAAACAAGATAGAAAGAACAATCACAAAAAACTGAAAATAAAGGCAATAGAGGGGCAGCCAGGTGGCACTGTAGACAGAGCACTGGCCCTAGAGTCAGGAGGATATATGTTCAAATCCAATCTCAGACACTTATTATCTGAGTGACCCTGGGAAACTCACTTGACCTCAACAAAAACAGAAAAGAAAGGATATGCTATAAAGATTATAAAGAATAAGGATGGCCTCAAGGAAGAGATGTGAAAAGACTCCTCTCCTTGCATACTGTACAGAACATCAGATTCTGAACAATATGGTGCTTCACTTTATTTCTCTTCTCTTTTTTCATTTAAAAATTATTTGTTTTAAAGGATGGTTCTCTGGGGTGGGATATAGGGCAAAATACTGCCAATTTTGAAAGAAACATATCAATAAATCCATTTTTAAAAGGTCTATGGATGGTACTAATAGACATTACATACACCAACACTATGATGGAGCTATTTTCTCCAAACATTTATTTACATCCCAGTAGTCACCACTGGAGAATCCTTGAATTTAACTTCAACAAAAGCACAAGGCTTTTCTTCATTTGATAAGAAAAATCTTTTCTGAACTAAACAGTAAGTCTTCCCAATTGAAGACAGTGATGATCGAAAGAAGCAATAAGGCACAGTAGATGGAGTCTGCTGCCTCACTGCCAGGAAGGCTTAGGACAAGACTTGGTAAATATGAATCACAATAAAGAAATGGTTTTTCATTCATTCACGTATTGTCTCTGACACATACCGGCCAGGTCAGCCTGTGGAAGTTATCTAACTGTCCAGGTGACTCCTGGAGACCTCAAGTTGCTTCAAAATGCTGACATACATAGGTAGAAGGGATTTCCTTACCCAGAAGCTCCCTATATCAGTGAAATTACAGGTTCAATTCCTTACCCACGCCAATTAAGAATTATAAGAGACTGTAGATCTCCTCCCAGATATCAAACTGAAAAGTTTGGAAATAAATGCCCACCAAGTCTTACTTTACCTTAATAATCTATTACACAGCTGTCATTTCATAATTCATTTAAAGCTTTATTACAACTATTTCCTTTTTTTAACTTTTAACACTTTGTGCAGGGGGAAATAATAAGATTCAGTGAGACATGACATACCAGAAGGAGTACCATATTTAAATTTCATTCAAGAACAGTAATTCAACAAATATGGATTAAACACCTACCATATTTCAAGGCAGCTGATACGGTGCTGGGGAGCAAGGGCAAATGAACCTAGCTCCTCCCTCAGGTGTGATCAACATGCCCAACACATGCACGCAAGGAAATTACTCAACTGAATCAATGCTGTATTTCCTCTCTATACTTGTTGTTTTCAATCATGTCTGACTCTCCATGACCCCATTTGGCAAAGAACTGGAGTGTTTGCCATTTCCTTCATCAGCTCATTTTACAGATGAGAAAGCTGAGGTCAACAAAGTTGTGACTTGCCCAGGGTCACCCAGCTAGGAAGTATTTCAGGTCAGATTTGAATTTGGGAAGATGAGTTCCTGACTCCTGGCCCAGCCACTCTATCCACAGCACCACCTAGCTGCTCCTAACTGCTGAAGTCAACCACCATCTCACTTTGTTCCCAAACCTGAAAAACACTGGACCAGCCTGAGTTTGGCCGGTCCTATAACACAAATTAAGAATGTTAAAGGAATCAAGAAAGACCCTGTAAGGGGTCCTAAAAGCCTTAGTGCAGTTTCATGTTTTACTAGCTCACAAATGCCAGAAGACTTCTGGGATACCTTGGATACTTTACAGGTTCTTTCTTGATTCTACATGCGGCTAGGTGGCGCCACAGTACATAGATCACAGGACCTGGAGTCAGAAAGACATGATGAGCTCAAATCCAGGCTCAGACACTTACTAGCTGTGTGAACCTAATCAAGTCACTGCCCCTCTGTGCCTCAGTTTCCTCATCTGTAAAAGAGAGATAATAACAGCACCTACCTTGAAAGGTTATTGTGAGGAAAAAAGAGATATCTGTGAAGTACACACTGGCACACAGTGTTGTTTGTGTTGTTGTATACTCATTTTCAAAGAGGCCCAACGATACCACAGGGTGATGCCTTGACTCAGAGGTACACTGGACTTAAGTGAGGCAGAGATGCCCAAAGTCATCAGTCTCACTCTCTCTTCCAAAGTCATGAGGTCTAGTGCTAGGGCAAAAGTCAGGATGACTTGTGATGGCCCATCCAAGGGAGATGATGCTGACGTATTAGATGTCTGACCAAGCTCTAAGCCTCCACAGCACTTGCTTCAGCTGCCTTCATGGCCACTGGAACAAACTGTTCTCATCCACCCATTCTGCTGGAGAAGTCTTCTTATGCTAACTCATAGATTGGTTTGAGGCCTGTTGGTTGCCCTCAACCTAGTTTAGCCTGTCTGCTGAGACAGTTTTACCAGGGCGTGGCCACTGGGCACGCTCCAACTTCTTGGACACACAAGTGAGCGTTTGACAAGTGCTCACCATACACTGGCACGTAGTAGATACTATATAAATGCTTAATACCTCTCCCCACTCCATACAGGCATAAAAGCCATCAACTGGAATTAAATTTCAGAACAGCCTAGAAGGGGAAAAGAATAAGGAAGAAATGAAAGACAAAATAATTAAGAAAGAATAACAAAGTAAATTCAAGCAACTTTCATTAGGATAAGATAAAGAAGGGGGCATCTAAGGGAGGAGCTGGGAATCAAATTAGTTTAAGTAAAACTAATTGCAAGGACCAAGCACTAATCAGAGAAGAGGGCGAAAATCAATACAAAAGAACAAATTGGAGGAAAAATACCAATCTGACCATTATGACAGCAAATATGAGTGAATTCAAACTCCTCCATAAAACAAAAAAAGAAAAGAGCAAAGAAAACCAAATAATTTGCTGAAATTTCTCTTCAAAATACAGAGTCCATATTGTGGCAGCATATAGCATTAAGGTCTCAAGTGTGTTACAGACATTAAGAAATAATATCATGAGAATGTCCTGCTCCGAAGTCCTTGGTCTCGCCTTAACCTAAATCACTACTCCTGGAACAGAAGACGAGCAGTTCCAAGGAAGGATCTTGATTCCCTAAAACTAAGAGATGATCAGTCTTGGGTTTATTGTTACCAAACCAAAGGAGGAAGAGCGGATATGTCTTTGTTTCATTTACTTAAGAGAAATATCTTTGTTCGCCTTCGATCAGACTGAAAGGGGAATAGTTAAAAGAGAGTGAGTGGTTTCAGGGGGGACATTTTTTCCCCAGGGCATACTGGAATTAACATTACTATTTGTCTAGTTAATTAAAAACCCTAAACAAACTAAGTACTCTTACTTTACAGTGCTGTGAAATTCAGTCTTACATTTTAGGATTACTATAAAACCTGGAGTCAGGTAAATCTAAATTATAATCTTACCTGGGATTAACTGTAAATCTCTGGGAAAGTCATTCAACCTCTCTCAGCCTCAGTTTCCTCATCTGTAAAATGAGGATTATACTAGCACCTACCTCCCAGGAGTGTTGAAAGGACAAAATAAGGTGACATATACAAAAGCCTTTGCAAACCTTAAAGCTATGGAAATGGTAACTGTTATATTCTAACTGGGAATTGCTTGGGTCATGGAGAATTCTAATTAGCAGGCGAACGGAGTCGATTCAAAGCATTCCTCAGGCAGGAATTACTTATTAATAAACTGTCTCTAACAAATTTGGGCTATAATGTGGGGTATAAAGGTTTTCTTCTGCAACACACACCAAATAACATGGTGTCTAAATGTTTAGAGAAAAACTAAACCAATTCAAAAAAAAAACAAAAAAACAGGTAGCCACACATTAACTGCAGGAGACTTTAGTCTGAGCTACCTATATCTAATCCAAAAAAGGAAAAAAGAGCTTAACAGAGTGTTGGAAAAACTAAATTGTAAAGATTTATGGCTCCTTCTGAATGGGAGTATTAAAGTATAAACACATCCCAGTACCATATGGTAAGTTTACAAAAACGGATTGCTTGCTTGGGCCTCAAGAAATTTTTTTTAATGCTCCAATGGATAAGTGATCTCATCTCTTTGGCTAAGCCCTCCAACAATGGAGACTGTCACCCATCCTGTTCTTGTCTATGTCCTCCCATAAACTTGCCACAAGGAGTTCAACATGCTAGCTTCCTCAGTTTCTGGCATGTCAAGGATATCACTGTATACACACTGGCAGCAGGGCAGACACTGAAGAAGATTCACCAAGTTCACAGTTGAGTGAAAGTCTCCTCCTAGGCATGATCTCTGGAAGTGTGATTGGAAGGGTAGAACAGCAATAGGAAGGAAGAGGAAGACATATGGTCCTCCCAAGTTCAGACTGGAGTTTCTTAACTTCTCCCAGAGAGGATCTCTAGAATTCTGGTTTGAAGAACAGAACAGCAGAGCCAAAACTGGGTGGGGTGAAGGTAAGGAAGCATAATGCATAATGCTATGAAAGCTAGTAATTAAAAGGAATACAGGGAAACTATTCAGACATGAAGAGAAAGTAAATAATAATATCTTGAATGAGTGGGTCAAAGAATAAATCCTAAAAAATGACTGCTAAAGAGAATGACACCAATGATATAACATACCAAAATTTGGGAGATACAGTTAAACCGTAAAAAAGAAAATTTCTCACAAAAACAAATGAAACAAAGCAAAAACAAATGTAATTTTTTCAGTTAAACTGTAAAAAATAAATTTTTCTCTCTCTGAAAAAAATATTAATAAAATACTAAGAGCATTTCTTCATTTGGTCATGTAATCTTTAAAAACTAGACAAAGCAACAAGATATTATCAAAGTCACTAAGACCAGATGAATTACATACAATGATACTGAAAGCGTATGTGATTGCTGGGTCACTGTCAGTCATCTCTGAAATATCATAGAGAACAGGAGAGACTAGAAAAGGACAAATGTCCCGGTTTTCAAAAAAAGGAAGAGAAGAGAAACTACTAATGACTGGCCAGTGGTCTGACTAGAAATTCTAACAAAACCAGGGAACAAATCATTCAAGGGATGGTTAGCAAACATCAAGAAAAGGAAGTGGTGATCACAAAGAGCTGGCAAGGCTTGAGCAAGACCAGCTCATGGCAGGCTTACCCCACTGTTTTCTGTGATAGCATCACTAGACTGTTAGATGGGGGAATGTTGGAGATATCGTTTATCTAGACTTGGGCAAAGTACATGACAGGCCCTCAGGACATTCTTATGGAAACATGCGGAGAACTAGGCTGAACAATAAGACCGTTAGGTAATTTCAGTACTGGACTGGAATGAACATAAAGTTCAGTGTCAAGTTAGAGGGTCTTCAGGAACATGCTCAATGTACCCATGCTGGGCGCTTCCACTCATTAGAATTTTTATCCATAACTTGAATATAAAGGCATAATGTCAAGCTTATCACATGTACAGAAGACAGAAAACTGGAAAGGAAGACCTAACACACTGCATTTTAAAGCCAGGATGCAAAAAGATACAGACAGGTTCAAACACTGGACCAAACTGAAAAATAAGAAATTCAATGGGGAAAAAATAAAGTATATAAGAAAACTAAAGTATATAAACTTGGATTTAAAAAAAATTTGACTAATACAAGATCACAGAGGTGCCGCTAAAAATTAGGGTTAAAAACAGAATTAGAAATGGAAAAAGATCTGGGGGGCTAGTGGCCTGAATTGAAAGTATGATACAGGAACCCACCAAAAGAAAAGTCCTTAGACGGCATTAAGAGGTACAGTGCCTATAATGAGGGATGTGCTAGTTCTACTATTCAGACCACAGTGAAGAGCTGTATTGCAGGAAGGACTAGATAGTGTCCAAAGGAGAGCAATCGAGAGAGTCAAGGGCTGCAAGGTCATGTCACAGGAGGATCGATTTAAGAAATCAAAGCTGTTTAGCCAGGAGAAGAGCGGGGAAGGAAACAGAAGAGACATGACAGCTATCTTCAAGTATTTGAAGGGCTGGCATACAGGAAAGGAATTAAAATTGTTCTGCTTAGAGCCAAGAAAATAATATACGCAGTGACTAAAACAATAAAAACAAAAAGAAACACAAAACAACAAACAAAAGTGAATGTTAAAAATCATAAAGAATCAGAACAGCCCAAAAGAAGAAATATGAGAAGATACCCCAACCCCATCCTTGAAAGAGGGCCACATGTGTTATACACTGCACATATGTTCAGGCTTTTTCGATATAATGATCAGCAACACTGACTTTTTCCTCTTATTTCTCTTTTTTTGTCTTTAAATAAAATCATTTATTGTAAGGGATGGCTCTCTTGGAAGGTGAGAGGCAGGGAGAGGGGGAGAGATATTAGGGAAATATAAAAGAAATATAAAAGAAATAATAAATATACATATATACATAATATATATGTATAATAAAATATACATATATACATAATATATAAATAAAATATATAAATATATAATACATATAATAATATATAAATATAATATATATAATATATAAAAGAAATAATACAAACTTATCTTTAAAAATAAATGAAATAACAAAAAATAAACTTGTTTTCCTGGGCTCCAGATGGTAGAAATGGGAGCAATGAATGGAAACTGCAAAGAGGCAAATTAAGCTTGACATCAAAACAAGCTTCCTCTCAATTAGTGCTGCCCCAAAATGCAATGAGATGCCTCCAAAGCAGTGGGTTCCTTCCCCTTTTCTCCAACTCAGGTCTTGAAGCACAAAACAGATGAGCACTTGTCAGGTAGATTGAAGGGAAGGGTTGGGCCACATGGCCTCTTAAACTCCTTCCAGCTTTGAGATTCTCTGAATAACAGACACAGACAAACATCTAAGCTTTTTGCTCTCACAGGTCTCCTTCGGCCCTAGCTGACCTTATCCTTTTTGTTCACTTCTAGAGTTTTACACGGAAAAATCAAACAAACAAACAAATCCTACTTTGAATCCAAAAATTCGCTGCCTCATAATATGGCGTTACTGATCTAACAAATAACAAAGTGAGTAACCACTGCCAAGAACATTTACATGGTACGTGACCTTCCTTTTTAGGACTATGTTTTCTAGTCCTTGACTCAATCAAAATAAAATCTCCAAGTTAGAAAGGAATTAGCCCTATTTTGCAGATTGCAAAATAGACTCTGAAAGTTAAGTTAATGATCAGCAACACTGACTTTTTCCTCTTATTTCTCTTTTTTTGTCTTTAAATAAAATCATTTATTGTAAGGGATGGCACTCTTGGAAGGTGAGAGGCAGGGAGAGGGGGAGAGATATTAGGGAAATATAAAAGAAATAATAAATATAAATATATAATATATAAATATAATATATAAATATATAGTACATATAATAATATATATAATATATATAGGTATGAGGCAGCTGTCACTCAAACTTCTGTAGCTCCAAATCATTGCTATTTTAACAGATAATATTTTTCTTAGGAATTTAACTTGGAGCCTGTACTTTGCCATTATGAACACTGATCATGTTACTAGAGAATACTGATCTATTTATAAATTGTATTTTGAGGGACAGAGTAGTCAGGAGTAGGTATAAACCTTAGGTTCATGTGTGACAAACGTTTACTGATCTTCCCTCCCTTCTCCCCTCCCTTCCTTTCCAAAATACTGCCCAAATAAAGCATAACAATAAAGTTGTTACCTTCTAGTGTCAGGTAGTAATGGGGATATGTAAACCTAGAGAGCAGGGGTATTCATGGTATGTGTCCAAAGGAAGGTAAACAAGGTAACAACTCCTTTGAAGGGAGAATAGAATACGGGTCTCTGGTCTTGCCCACTGTTCTACTATAGGAGACACCTCAGTGGCACAGAGCATGACGAGCTGAGCCCAAAGTCAAGAAGACCCAAGTTCAAATCAAGCCTCAGACACTTACTTACTAGCTGTGCAACTCTGGGCAAGGCACTTCTCTCTGTGTGCCTTCGTTTCCTCAAGTGTAAAATGGGGTAAAAATAGCATGAACCCCTAGGATTGTTGTGAAGATCCAATGAAATATTTAAAGGCACTTAGCAAAGTGCCCGGCACATAACAGGTCCTTAATAAAAGCTTTTTTCTCTCCTTCCTTCTACTGTTCTGTTTCCTCATCTTTTGGCAATTGACAGCACCATAAAACACCATCTAAGAATTAAAATCATTACTTTGGAAAATACCATATCCCAAAGTAAACAATGCACATGTGCCTGGGCAACATCCCTCTAACTCTTGTTTCAGTAACATGATTGTATGATGCTGGTTTGAAAATGGGATATTGGATAGAGAACAGCATGTCTCTCATTGTGTAAGATTTCCATGTTTGAGAACTGTAGTATACACTGTACTATCCAGAGAGGACATACTTGAGCCACAGACTTTCCAAATCCACAAGAGAAGCCACCGTGAGACCTTAGAGAAGTCACTCAACCTTTTGGAGTCAAAGGACTAGAGCAGAGGGTCAATAAGCTGAAGAATGACCTCCCAGAGCTGTTATTAAGATCCAATGAAATGATGCACAGGGAACATTCTGCAAACCTTAAAGAATTCTATACAACATCAGCTGCCATTATTACATAAAGCATCTTTATATGGAGACCTCCATCTCACAGGGCCATTGTAAGCATCAAATGAGATAATATATGTATAGTGCTTTCAACCCTTAAAAGGCTATATAAATGTGAACCATTGTTATTATCATGTGGCAAAAGTTGGTAGAAAATAATCTCCCCTCTACTCAAACCCAAACCCCACTTTGGACACATACCATGAATACCCCTGCTCTCTAGGTTTACATATCCCCATTACTACCTGACACTAGAAGAGGATGTTTTATTTGGGCAGTATTTTGGAAAGGAAGGGAGGGGAGAAGGGAGGGAAGATCAGTAAACGTTTGTCACACATGAACCTAAGGTTTATACCTACTCCTGACTACTCTGTCCCTCAAAATACAATTTATAAATAGATCAATATTTTCTAGTAACATGATCAGTGTTCATAATGGCAAAGTACAGGCTCCAAGTTAAATTCCTAAGAAAAATATTATCTGTTAAAATAGCAATGATTTGGAGCTACAGAAGTTTGAGTGAGAGCTGCCTCATTATGATCATGCCCTTAAGAAACTAGCAGAGCATCTCCATTTACTTGAAAACTCTGGATGATTTTGTCATTGAAAACAAGTATCACTGAAACTCATCCACAGACGAGAGTGAAATTTACAAGTCCAAAACCTAACCTAGAGCACTGTTTCAAATATTAAAATGAGGATGCTCATTTCCTGCAGTGATAAAAACCCTTCATCTAGTTTATTATAACTCTGTATAGCATATTAAATGCATTCACAAGTCATCAACACAGGACCAAGTCCTAGTAAAGAAGCAGAAGTGGTACCAAGGTCAAAATCCATCGAGATTTTTCAATTAAATTGTGGTGATTATCAACCATTTACTCACATTATTATAACTGTTGTATTTGTCTACCCTACTCTTTGAAGACATAATAAGATATAAGCCTTTAATAAGAAAACAAGGAAGAAAGAAATAGTAAGATGGAATTGCAGGCTAGAAATACGTGTTGCACCTCTGGGCACCCTCCTTCCTTAAAGTAAGGCTCCTCAGAAAAAGTTACACCAGGTTCAAGGCACTCTGTGGATTTATATCCACTCAAAAGCCACAGTTCAGGAGCCCCTATGTGTGTGTTTGCCTTTATAAGTCAATCAGAGGACTCAAACAGGTTAAAGCAAAGGCATTTAAAGACCAGCATTGCCCAAAAAAGTTAGACTAGAACATTTCCAGAGAAACATGGGGTATACTCTCTCACAAATACACGTACCACCAGCAGGAAATGGACACAGCTAGGGAACATGTGTGGAGGGACACACACATCAAGGGGCCCCTCATGCCTCCAGTGTTGCATAGCTAGCAATGTCTTTTGGGAATGTTGTCTTACTTTTCTAGCTGGTCTTATGGTTGCTACCAGTCTACCAGACCACTAGTCTAATGGTTGTGCAGTTCGTCTGTGCTGCTGGCTTCAGGCAGGGTCCTCATCTGGAAGGCCATTTCTTCCCCCTGGGAGCAGGGAATGAGCTATGCCATTTCTTTCACCTTAGAATCCAAAGGCTTTTGCTTCAGCTCTTTCAGGAAAGGATGTAGGCCTTTCAAAACCACAGTACTTACATGATGGAAAAAATCTTAGATTAATTTCCTTATAGAAAGATGGTAACCATCAGTCCCCGCAGTCTTAGGTGTGTGCCATTTTTTTCTCTTCATGAGAATGTTCCCTCCAGGAGATCACCCTACTTTGGAAAAAAGAAAAGCCACCCATATCTAGCTAAAGAGAAAATGAAAGCATTAAATGTGACAATGAACCTTTGCCCTCCTGCTTGCTAGGAGTCTCTGTTCAAAGGTTCTACCTGACTTGGGCTTAGAAATTCTTCAGTAATTCCAGATTAACCCCTTAAATTCTACTCCTTTAAACTCAGGGATGGGGTATATGGAAAGCATACTAAAAGTCACAACATTAAAAAGCTAGAATAGGTCTCCCATGTACATGAAAAATAAAATAAGGCTAGATAAAAAATCCAATGGAAACTGCCAGACATGATGCTTCCCCCTCCAGCCTTTAAAACAGCCTTTAAAAAGGTCTATGTGGTCTACAATAAGTCTCCCAAGTTTTGAGTTGCCCTACACATGCAAGGATTAGCAAAAGGCAGGAAAATAAACCTCTAAGAGGAGCCAAGTCAGGGTCCTTACAGGGTTTCAGACTTGTATTTTGTGGAAACACAGGCTAAGAGTCTTAATGCCTCATCCAATGTCAAACATAAAGTTGATGAGAGAACCCTGAGTAGAATCTATGTACTCATAATCTAGCGGTCTCTCTACTGTACTGATTATCTATAAGACATCTTGGTTAGGGGAAAACACTGTTAATAATATTCTGCAGAACCAAGCAAAATAACAGCAAAATTCATTTTTGAGAAACAAAATATCTGGCATATCAAGGAAAATCATGAAAAAAGGTAGGAATAAATAGGAAATGGCACCTCTCAAGTCTCCAACTACATTATAAGACAGTAGTCATCAAAACCAATGGGTACATGTTAAAAACTTGAAAAGCAGCTCAATGGAAGAGTAGAAGGAAGAATCAGAAACAACAGAATTAACTAATCCACTGTGCCCTAAACCAGAAAACACTAATTACCTAGGAAATGACTTCCTTTAGATAAGAACTGCTAGGAAAAGGGGAAAGCAGTATGGCAGAAATTCAGTTTAGACCACTGTCTTTCTTCAGATACCATGATAAATTTGAAATGGATACATAGCCTAAATATTAAAGATCATACCATTAAAATCCTAAAGGAGGAACACATCATCTACCTTTCATGGTACCTTTTATGGCTAGGGAGTGAATTCCTGACCAAACATGGGATAATGGTGAAAGATAGAGATAAAATAGACCATTTCAACTGCATAAAATTGAAAACTTTTTACATAAACAAAATGGATACAACTAAGAAAAGAGAGGAAGTAATCAACTGGGAAAACATATTATCAAGTATCTCTGATAAAAGTCTACTTTCCAAAAGATATAGGCAACTAACAGAAATTTATAGGCCAAAAAAGGCATTCCCCTATCGGGAATGGACAAAGGATACGAACAGTTGCAAATTATTAACAAGCATATCAAAGACTGTTCTAAATCACTAATGAGAGAAATACAAATCAAAACAACCCTGATGTTTTACCTACATCATACCTAGCAAATTGGCTAAGATGACAAAATATGGGAATTGTCAATGTTGGAGGGGTTAAGATGGACACACCAATGGCAGAGTTGGGAATCAGGCCAATCATTCTGGAAAGCAATCTGGAATTATGTAAAGAGAGTAACTAAAATGCCAGTCCCCTTTGACACAGAGATTCTACTGATAGGTACATACTACAAAGAATCCAATAATAAAAAAGGGCCCCATATTCATCAAAATATTTATAACACCACTTTTGCAGTAGGAAAAAAAAGTGAAACAAAAAATGTCCACTGACGGGGGAATTGCTAAACAAATTGTGGTGTACAAATGTAATGCATAAGAAATGAATATAGAGAATCATGGGAAAACTGACACAAATTGATGGGAAAGTAAACAGAACAAGAGAAATAATATCTACAATTACTGAAATAATGTGTATGGAAAGAAAAACACAATAATCAGAACTGAATGCTACAGTATTATGACAACCAAGCTTGACCCAAGGAAGAGATAAGAGACGGCACATATCAAATATATCTTGTAGTGCTTTTCACTGTGCCTGATATTCAAATAATCTTAATTCTAGAGCTGGAATCAACACCAGGACCAAGTCCAATCTCCACATTTTATAGATGAGGAAACTGAGCACCAAAGAGGTCAAATGACTTGCTCAAGGTCATGCAGATAGTAAGCATTAGAGGCAGGATGTGATGTCCTCTGACTCTTTTGAGTCCAGGGGCAGTGCTTTTTCAACTGTAGCAGGCTGCCTCCTTGATTCCTCCATTAGACTGTTATTCTTAGGGATGGTAAAGACTCTCAAAAATTCCCTATTGAAATGAAACATCATTTAATAAATATTTATTGAGCCCCTGACATAAGCAAAGCCCTGGTAGCCATGCCAAGTTGTATAAGATACAGTCCCTGGACTCAAGAAACTGAATCTAATGAAGGAAAACAAGAGATTAACCATGAAATGATGGATCATTCAAGGCACTGTACGTGGCCAAGCGCTGCAGATGAGACAAAGCAGAGGTCACTTGTAGCTTGCAAGAGTGGTAAGAGAAGGCATCTCAGAAGAATGGTCACTAAAGCAGAGCCTTCAAGGCCAGCCAGCCATCCCACAGAAACATTTCAGGAAGAGAAACCTTGCAAAGCAAAACAACAAAGAAAAACAGGAAGAAAAGCACAAGGAAGGTTTGAGGACAAGCATGTAGGCCAAAGAGAAGCAAAGGGAAGAAGAGCTGGAGACAGAGGCTGGGGCCAACAGGGGAAATCTTGATTGAAGGCTTAGGGGCTTGGACTTCAGCTCTGAGGAGGGGCCAGAGTCGTCAAAAGGTTCTGAGCAGAGCAGGGACACATTCGGACCATTACTCTGATAGCCTCTGATAGGTTCTAGCATCTGTACTGCACAGCAAACTGGAAGAGAGCAGAGAGGAGAGCGGAGAATACTTGGATTGGCCAGTGCTTTCTACTGTTCCTGAAATCTCTTTACATCAGGTGGGTCCCTGTCCATTTACAGATAAGGGCTCCCAATGAAGCAAGCTGATACAGCAGGGCCTCTTCAGGCCCTAGCAAGGTTTTCAAAATGAGGCTTTCATAAAAAGTTAGCTTCCAAATGCATCTAGCACTACCTACTAGATACTGTAGCCCTCCCTTCCCCAATCGTACACACTAAACCTGGCCACACTTGAGGACCATATGTGGCCTCAAGGCTGCAGGCTCCCCACCTCTGCACTAAACCTTTATAATCAGACTCAAATCAGAAATTTCAATGAAGATTTTCCACCCCCTCACCCCTCACCATGAAATGAGAAGACACTATACAAATGAGCTGAAATTGAGAATTTGGTCAAAAAAGTAATTTCCAGATTATGCCCTGAATTTGAATATGACAATTCAATTATATTGTTGGGACTGATAATTCATTTCAATTGAAAACTATAACTCGACTTCATCTTCAACATATGTATTCAGAGCAGTCTCTAGATGCTTCTAGTTACATAGATGTCTAGCATCTGTTTCAGGTCACCTGGATGCTATCATGTTTTTTTCACTACTGAGAAGAACCAAGAAAAAGCAACCCGGGCGGGGCCCGGCAACACACTCTGCACACCTCCTGCAATTAACACCTACTCTAAAGCAATTTGCTTAATCCTTAAATTAATTTATTATTTGAAGATAATCATTTATTAAGCCTCTGCTGCATGCAAAGCGCCCAGTTTGGCCCTGAATAAGTCCACTTGGCCAGGTATGTAACTGACATTTCAATTTAAGAAGGTATCTATTAATTCTGATGAAGAACTAGATAATCCTGTGAGAACAAGGTAGAATAGAAAATTATTGTTTTCCTGAAGTCTTCCCAATGGAAAGAAGTTGAATCATTCTTTTCGCTTTTAACCCAAAGGAATCCGACAAGTAAAGGACTCAGTGGGCTAGCTAACCACCACAGTGGAATTTCTAGTTTTTCATTTTAAAGAACTTTCTCTCCTCTTTAGAATTTCAATACCTCCTTCAATGTCTCCACAAAACAACAACCAAAACTTAAAAGAACCTTTTCATGGGGGGAGGGGAGGTTCAGATTTCTCTGTGCTTTCCTCTCCACCCATCTGGAGCTCCCTGGGTTGCCTGGGGGCACTGAGAGGTTAGGTGACTTAGTCATGGTCACATGATTAAGATGTGTCAGAGGTAAGGCTTGGAGCCAGGTGGAGTCTTTCCCTTCCTCAAGCTCTGCAGGTAACACCATTGACATGCCTCAGCAAAGGCTGTCCTCCATGTCTGCAACATATGGCCTCACAGAATACAGAGCCTTTTTCAAAGTTCAGACCATATGGCACTTTCTTTTGGAGGTTTTCCTTAATCCCCTCAGCTGACCATGCTCCCTCCAAACCAATTCCTTGGCCTCACTTCATGGGTATTTGTCTCTCTCACCTGCAATAGAATATAAGCTATCTGAAGACAAGAACTGTTTCACAGGAAAAGATGGGCCTCAAGGACTGGGGAATGGCTAAGCCATGGTATCCATGAATGTAATAAAATACTACACTGTCATAAGAAACAACAAATGTGAAAGAATTAGGAGAAACATGAGAAAAATTTTGGGAAATGATGCAGTGAAGTAGGATCAGGAAAACAATATGTGCAATAAGTACAATAACAAGAATGTAAATGGAAAGACCAGTAAAACAAAAATGGGGCACTACATAATAAATCAGGTGCGAACATGCAGTGAAAGGAGCTGAGGAAATGCATTGCATGGCCTTCAGTGAACATGACAGGGACTATGCATATGAAACATTCAGCATACTGTCAGACACTGTCAATGTATCACTTCGTTTAGCACTAATGGGCTTTTTTCTTATTTGTTACCAGGGAAGGCTTATTGGGGAAAGGAGAAGAAAACGATATATTCAGAAATACATGTGAAATAAAAACAAAAGACAGCAATTAAACAAAGAAAGCTATGAAAAATTGAGCTACTATTTCAAGGAGAAGCTTGAGTCAATAAAAAGCACTACCTAATTTCCCAAGTGTAAGGTATCCTTCTCTTCTCATCCTACTCAATTCTTTGCCCAAGTCACTGTCCACCTGCAGCGCCCAAGAACTAAATACTGACAGACCCACTAGATGCTTCTCCATCCAACTGAACATCAGAGTCTGTATAGTAGGCATTCTTTGTCCACTTGGCTATTCCAGGGAATAGTGAGGCTGAACTTTTTAGTAAGCATAATATCATCTTCAAACAGAGGGATTTTCTCATCGGTAGGGAAGCCCTCTTCAATTTAGAGTCTGTGCTGGACATCGTCCATGATAGAACCTTTGTTGAATATGTATTGCCTTTATTCATAGGATATTAATTTTTAAAGACATATGATTTTCTGAATGTGTTAAAAGGATGGTTTATCCATTATTTGGATGTGGACATAGATGTCGCCTTTTCCAGGTTTGAAGAGTTACAAAACTAAGGAATGGCAGGTATTATGCCAGATAATGAAGTAGTCAAATCTAAGATGAAAACATTTAATAGGGATGTTATTTACTTGGGACACATTCAGAAGAGGGTGACTGATAACTAGAGATATGCCATAACACTGGAATGAGTTGAAGGAACTGGGAATTATGTAATCTGGGAATTATGCAAAGACTTGGGATGGAAGTGTGGGAGAACAATTACTGCTTTATAAATCTCAAAGTGCTGTATCAAATTTCTGCAATTATTCAAACAATAGAAAAGTCCTCACAGGGAAGAACTGGATATATTCTGCTTGGTCCCACAGAACTGGAATTCAAGTGTGAAAAAATGGAGGAGGCAGACATCAGCTCAATATAGAGAACATTTTCCTAAAAATATCATCTCCCTAAAATGGCATGGGTTACCTCGGGACACAGGTAAGTTCTCTACCACTGGAGTTACACCAAATTGAAACAAACCGAGGCAGGGACTAGTCTAGGTGATCACTGAAGCCCCTTTCTGCTGCTATGATTCTATTATCCTAGTCAAGAAGGCTTCAATGAGAAAGGCAGAACGTGTACTGGACAGGATCTGAACAGGCTGAGAGGGCTTTCTAGATTGGGAGGTAGGAATAAAGATAAAGAAACCATTTTCCAAACAGTGAGATTAGCTTCACTGAAACTGAGGGTTATGGAGCAACTACCGATAAAGTTGTACAGTTTGGAGACAGATTAGAGCGTACTCAATATAGATATTTAGAGCAGGAAACGCCCTCAGAAGTCACCTAGGCCAACCCCCTCATTTCACTGATGAGGAATCCGAGCTTGGACTTTATCCTACAGGCTTGAAAACCACTGAACAGTAGAGAAAGCTTTATAAAAGCGGAATTCCCAGAAGAATACTGGGAGAGCACAGAGAACAGTGCCTGGAGTCAGGCAGACCTAAGTTCAAATCCACTCTAGGCAAGTCACTTCACTTCCATCTGCCTCAGTTTCCTCCTCCATAAAATGAGGATCATAATAACAGCCTACCTCCCAGGGTTGTTGTGAGCATCAAATGAGACAATAACTGTAAAGTGCTTAGCACGGTGCCTGAAATACAGTAAATATAAATATAAATGCAAGCTATTAGAAGAAAAGTAGACTGAGAAGCTTGGTAAAGAGGGAGTTAACATAGGGCCAGCCAAATAGCAGGTGCTAGATGTTTTATTCCAGAACATTATGCCTGCTAACAACTGCAATCTCTAACAGTCGATTCAGGAAAATCTCTATAAAACTATACTACATTTTTAAAGAAACCCTCCATAGTAAGCTCAGTGGAACAAAACTGCCTTTCCAGCTATTACTCCAGTCAACCCCTAGGGTGGAAAAATGGAAGAGAAAGGACGTAGTATGAGGGCAGCACACCAGCTGCCATCACCACTACAGCAACCATCACTGACAGGGCAGGCAAGTCAGCCATGCTGCAGTAGGAAGGCATGTGTAAGTAGATCAAACCAACAATCCAACCTCTAGCACCACCTCCTCAACTCCGTTGGAGATAATCCAAGAGCTGTGGGAAGAGGAACGCCCCTCGGACTATCAATCCTGTCTGCAGCGTGGTCCCTGAGGTCAGTACAGAGGAGAACATTTAAGGTGATGGAACCTGGCAACTGCATCTTCAAGTGATTCAGCCACCACCTCCTCCAGACATACAGCTACTGAAAACCAAGAAAGGAAAGTTCTCAACATCAAAAACAGATGTTGCTTTATCAATGAAAATGACATGAAAAAGATGAATTACCATCTGCTTTGCTTCTACATCTTAAGGACCACTGGGCCTTCCCCTATGACTTGCAGTTGAAGCCTCCTATATGGGATGTGTCAAAGAATGGGACCTCCAGGAGAGCAGAGACCACCTTAATTTTCTAACTGTATCTGGGTTTAGCATAGATCTATGCACACAGTAAGTGCTTAATAAGTGTTTTTTAATTCATTCATCTATTCACTTGTTAATAGGAGGCTTTTAAATAATATGGATTTTAGAGTTGAAACCTAGCATCTTCATTACAAAGCCAAGGAAGCCAAGCTCCAGACAGCTTAAGTGGTGCACTAGGCTTAGAATCAAGGGACTTGGATTTGAATGGCAACTCTGACACTTAGGGACTTGTGACCATGAGCAGTTTTTCCTTCCCTGTAAAATAGGGTTTGACTTACACAGGGTTTGGAACATTCTCAAACCCTTTCAAGTATGAGCTATTAATATTCTTCAATGACTCATCCGAGGTCTTGAACCCAGGTCTTTTGACTCCTACCATGTAGAATTCAGTTAGATCACGGCCACTCGTCCTTGGTTTTGCCTCAAATCTCTCATTTCATGGAGTCTTTGAAGTATGTCTTTTATGTCAGCTTCATTTAGTGGTTATATTCCTATCTAATGGCGGCTTGCTGCCTCGAAAACATATAATGTTGGAAAAGGAAAGATGAACTGCCACATTAAAAAAAGCTGATAAGAATGCTCCAAGAGCCTAAAAGAACCAGCTGAAAACATCTAATTTTCCAAGTGTGAACAGGCCAGGGGTTCTTAACCTATTTTGCATCATAGACACCATAAACCCTTCTCAGAATAATGACTTTAAATAACTGAAGGAAATGCTCAATTTCACTTCAAGGTTAGGGAAAATAAAAGTAGACTTTTTTTCTCATTCAAGGTCACAGACACCTTGAAATCTATCCATGGATTCCTTGGTTTGTGGATCCTACAGAAAGAACTCCTAGACCAGACTAAGTCGGAAACTTTTTTTCCCAGAGCTGGTTATCCAACATTACCCCAACTACCCTAGAGGGAGAAAAGTCACAAAGTTGTTTTTTTTCTGAAATCACTATATGTGGGTGGTTAAGCACCTACTTCCATGTCTGCGGAACTTATGCGAGAATCCTTTACAGTAACCACTTTTCCCTGGAATCTGCCACAAAAACAGGTCAGCAGCAGCCTTGGCTGCAAATTACTCTCTAACCCTTCATAGATCAAACCGCCCTCTTTTTAAAGATGTTACAATAAGCTCATGCTAGTAGAGCTTTTAATCAGGAACATATCAATTTTACCAAAATTAATTATTACCATTTTTTTTGGTTGGGGGGAGGAAGAAGGCAATAATAAACATGACTAAAGTCACTGGAAAAAAATATTGCTAGGCAGGACGCTTGAGGCTGATTTCACTATCGACTTCTAGTTTGGCAAAGGGTTACATAAGAGGCTTCTGGGCCTCGATTTCTACAGTACAAAATGAGAGTCAATATCAGGCTAGACACGGGATTACACAGAACACTCAATACTAAACATCAGCCAGCACAATAGAGCGGAAAGTACTCTGCATTAGGAGGCAGAAGACCCAGATTCGAATTTTCACACTACTGCTCACTAGCTAGGGGCACAACCTTTAAAAGCCTGAGTCAGGAAAATGGGAATACCACATAACCTGAATAAGAGGGATCTCCATCAGGTAACCTTTTGCAGTCCCAAGCTGTAAGAGTCGATTAATACTCTACAGTGAGTTAAGGACTAAGAACACATAGAACACGCAGTGAAGATTAGGAAGAATCATTCACCCTAGGAGCACATCGGCTGCATCTGGAAACACATTTTAGGAAGGATGTTGGGGAACTATCTAGAGCAGGTGTCCCTGAACTGGTTTGGTTTTTTTTAATATTTTGACAACTATATTTCAATACAACTGATTTCTTTTATAATTTTACATGCATATGTGTGTGTATATGTATGTGTGTATATGTGCATGTATACATGTATATGTGTATGTATACATGTATATGTGTATGTATACACACACATACATATCACACCTAAAATTTTTTTCTAAAGAGTTCATTCCCAAAACTGCCAAAGGGACCCATGACACAAAAAAGGTCGATAATGCCTGCTCAAAAATAAGAGTGACCAAAATGCTGAAGGGCTTGGAGAAGGAGGTGACAGTCCCACCGCACTTACATGCAGTTTTGTATCAGTTCAGAAAGATACTGACAAGCTGGAATACTGCTACAAAGTGATCACTAGGAAAGCTGAGAAGCCTCGACACAACACCAAGATATATAGCACTACATCAAAATACAGATCAGTCAAAGGAAGTGCATATAAAAAAAAGGAAGGGGGAAAGTGGTGAGGAAGAGATTTATAAGCATTTTCTTTGAATTCAAAGAGGATTTGCTTTGCCTGGCCTCAAAAGGAAAAACTAAGAACAATGGGAAGGAATTTTAAAGAAGCAAATTTAAGCTTGAGATAAGGAAAAACTGGTTCCCAAGTATGAGGGTTACCCAGAATGCTCTGGACTACCTCAAGGATAACGAGAGTCACCTCCCCTCCTCCTCAAAGCTGAATGCAACGTATTAAGTATATTATAGAGTGGATTCTTGGTCAGGTATGGGAGGGACCCTGTCAGGAGCCCATGAGGTTCCTTCTAACTCTGAGATTCTGTAATTTACAATTCATTTAGAGTTAAAATATAGTTTATGCATCTAGAAAAAAACAGCCAAAGATATACTTGGGGTAGGGCTATATTAGCCCAGTGATGCACCTTGGGTACCTTTTCTAGAAGTCTTTCATAACCTGCTCTCTTATCACCTTCCGAGTCCTCTTCAATCCAGGGACCACGTCCTCTTGACTGCTACTCTCACTTACCTCTGCAGCTCCCAGCTCCCAGCTTTTTCACTGGATGTCCTCCATGCCTCCGATTTTCTCCATTTTCCACCTTTCTGTCTTCCTGCAAGTCTCAGCTACAACCCCACCTTTTCTTCCCTCTTGAAGTTTTTTCCAATTTATCCCTTAAATATCTTGTTTTCACATAGGTGTTTTCATGTTGTCCCCTTCCATTATGTTGGAACTCCTGGAGGTCAGGGACTGTTAAAGCCTTTTTTTCTATTCCAGTGTCAGGTACATAGTAAGCCTTCAATAAATACTTGTTGATTTGTTTAACAGAACAGTGGTCTCCAAAGGGGAGGCCACAGTGTGACTTCAAAGGGCATGTGATTAACCACTTGGAGGACAGGAAGATGGACACTCTCAAAATAGCTAATGGGGGGGGGGGGTGTTTCTAATACAACTTTACCCCTGAATTCATCTAATTCTATCCCTGTCACAGCTGGCCTCCTTTAGCGATAACATGAGTTGGCCCTCAGGCAGTTATAACCTAACCTAAACTCAGGTACCCACAACATGTAGGCAAAATTCTCTGCCCACTATCTTCCAAATCCCCACACCCTGCCCCCTAGATCATGGCAGAAAGCCATAGCAGGGATCCTTCATTAAGGGGGCTCTGCACTCAGCAAATGCTACAGTAAAATGCTCCACATCCCACTTTCTATTTTTCAGAAAGAAAGAATAAGCAGGCATGGATGGGAGACCTCACAAACATCAGGACGTTATCTGTCCCATCCCTTCTCCAAATCCACAACCTCCCAAATGTCCCTATTGCTCCCCACCATCTTTCCAGTCTGCCAGGTTCTCAAACTCCTTGAATGCTCAGTCCTCTGAAATTGCTCTCTTCAAAGTTACCTATGATGTCTTAACTGCCAAACCGGATCACCTTTTCTCAATTCTCAGTCTTCTTGACCTCTCTGCAAGATTGAGACTGCTGATCCTATTTTCCTGGATACTATTCTCTCCTCTCTGAGTTGCTGAAATGAATGAATGAAAAAGCATTTATTTTAAAGGTCCTTAACTTGGGAATCATGAACTTTTAAAAAACATGGTGATACTTACCTTTCAGAGTGGCTAGTATGAGAGAAAAGGAAAATGACATATGTTGGAGGAGATGTGGGGAAATTAAAACATTAATGCACTACTGGTAAAGTGCTACAATGATTCAACCATTCTGGAAAGCAACTGTGAACTATGCCCAAAGGCACACCCTTTGATTAAGCAATACCGCTCCTAGGTGTATATCCCAGAGAGATTTAAAAAAAAAAAAAGGAAAAGGACCTATTTGTACAAAAATATTTATAGCAGCTCTTTTTGTGGTGCCAAAGAACAGGTAATTGAGGGGATGTCCAACAACTGGGGAATGCTTGAACAAGTTGTGGTATGTGATTGTGATGGAATGCTATTGTGCTTTAAGAAATGATGAGCAGGACTGCTCTCAGAAAAACATGGAAAGACTTACATGAACTGATAAAAAGTGAAATGAGCGGAACCAGGGGAACACTGTACACGGTAACAGCAATATTATATGATGATCTACTATAAACAATTTAACTATTCCCAGCAATAAAAAGTTCCAAAACAATTCTATAGGACTTGTGATGAAAGGTGCTGTCGATCTCCAGAGAAAGGACTGGTAGATCCTGAATGCAAGTCAAAGATACTTTTTCTTTACTTTCTTTAGTTTTCTTGTTTGTTGATTTTTGTCTGTGTTTCTTTTCACAGAATGACTTACGTGGAAATGTGTTTTGCAAGATTACACATGTATAACCTATGTCAAATTGTTTCCTTCTCGATGAGTGGGAGAAGGGAGGGAGGGAGAGATTTTGGAAATCAAAATTTGAAAAAACAAGAACGTTAAAATTGTTTTTACATGTAATCAGGAAAAAATAAAATATTAAGTAAGATTTTAAAAAATATTTATTCATCTCATCCTTTTTTATTTCTCTGAGGTTTTATAATACATGTAATTATAGCACAGTAGATTCTGTATATAATTTATCAATATACCTATCCATACTGAATAAGGCAGTTTAAAAAACGTTTTACTGGTTGGGTGTTTAGAGACAGGTGATCCACCTCAGTATTCCTTCTTAAGAAATCACTCTGCCAGATTTCCAATTCTGGGAGCCAAGAAGGCAGAGCGATCGTTAATTGCTATCTCCCTCCCCTTGTTGACCTTAACAAGCCCAGAGAATATGCCTGGGGAAAACCCTGGAACAGTGGGAGCAGCAGAAGGGGTAAACAGTCTCTTAGCCTATGAGGCTAGGAAAATAAATAAGGAGGGTCCCTCTTGCTGTAGCTGAAGGGGACCAGTGCGGGACCAGTGCAGGACCAGAGCTGTCCCAGACAGCCCCACCTCTGCAAACCAGGAGAAGATCCTGAACCTGAGGAGGATGAAGCCCACAACCAACAATGCCTCACCTGGCCTCTGCTTTCCAACACTACCCAGCTCAGAACCAGGTAAGCTGCAGCATTTTAGCTTCTAGCTGAAAGAATCAGAGGCCACAACACACAAAGCCTCAAGTTTTAGGCACAAGAACTGTGGGGCAGAGCCCCTGTGCCCCAGAAGCAGAGACCTACTTTAAAAGTCAGGAAAAGAGTGATTATCATGAGGAAGAAGCAAAGCAGAAAAGAAAAGACCACAGAATCTTTCTATGGGGGAAAAGGACCAAAACACAAATACCAAAGAGGTCAGCATTGAGACCGGACTCCTATCAGAAACTTCAGAAGGGAATATGAACTGGTCTGAAGCACAAAGAGACTTCTTGGAAGAGCTCAGGAAGGATTTTAAGAGTCAAATTAGAGAAAAAGAAGAAAAACTGACCAATGACTTTAAAAATATGAAAAAAGAAATCACAGAAGAATTTAAAATGAGAATTGGACAAATGGAAAAGGAAGTACAAAACCTAACTGGAGAAAATAATTCCTTACAAGGAACAATTGGACAGACAGAAAGAAGATGCAAAAGTTAACTGAAGAAAACAATTTGATAAAAATTAGAATCGGGCAAGTAGAAGCTAATGAATCTGAGACATCAAGAATCAGTCAAACAGAATCTAGAGAATGAAAAGATAGTAGAAAATGTAAAATATCTAATTGTAAAAACATTTGATCTAGAAAATGGATCCAGGAGAGAAAATCTAAGAATTATTGGCCTACGAGAAAGCCATGATGAAAAAAAAAGTCTGGACAATATCATACAAGAAATCATCCAGGAAAATTACCCAGAAGTCCTAGTCCAGAGAGAGAAATAGTCATCGAAAGAATCTACCATTCACCTCCTTAAAGGGATCCCAAACTAAAAACACCAAGGAATATCATTGCCAAATTCCAGAACTATCAAGTGAAGGAGAAAAAACTACAGGCAGCCCCTAAAAAATAATTCAAATATTGAGGAGCTACAGTCAGGATCATACAGGACCTTGCAGCTTCTACATTAAAAGATCGAAGGAACTGAAATACAATATTCCATAAGGCAAAGGAGCTGGGACTACAATCAAGGATTAATTACCCAGCAAAGTTGAGCATATTATTTCAGGCAAGGAGATGGAAATTCAATGAAATAAGGGATTTCCTGACCTTCCTGAAACAAAGTCCAGAACTCAATAGAAAATCTGATCTTCAAACGCAGATCTCAAGAGAGACATGAAAAGGTAAACGGGGAAAAAACCAACTTGTTATTCAATATGGGCAAACTGTTTACATTCTTATAAGGGAAGATGATACTTGTTGATCTTCAGAATTGTACATTTATTATGATATATAAAAGGGATATACATAGAGAGAGGGAGTGCGTATAAATTAAATAATGTGATAACAAATGTGATTTAAGGGTGTGACGGTACTGTAATGGCACATGTGAAAAGGAGGACACAGAAAAAATAAATTATATTGCAGGAAGATTCACAAAAATATATTACAGTAGAGGGAAAGGGAAGAGGGAGAGGAGCATTGTTTGAGAGGTACTCTCATCTGATTGGATTCAAGGAGGGAACAACAAACTCAGTTAAGTATAGAAATACAACTAGCTCTACAGGCAGTAGGAGGAGAAAGGGGAAAGAAAAGGGAAGGGAGACTAAAAGAGAGGGAGGAAGCAGTAAGGGAAAAGGGGATTAAAAGGGAGGGGGGCTGAAAGAAGGGAGGGAAGACTGAGGGAGGCGGTGGTCAAAAATTAAAACTACTGTGGAAGGGAAGGGAGGGGAATGGAGGGAAAGACACAGCAATCATAACTGTGAATGTGAATGGGATGAACTCTCCCATAAAACAGACAGCAGAATGTATTAAAAATCACAATTCAACAATATATTGTTTACAAGAAACACATTTGAAATGGGAGGATACACACAGGGTAAAGGTAAAAGGTTGAAGCCGAATATATTGTGCTTCATATGATGTAAAAAAATCAGGGGTAGCAATCCTAATCTCAGACAAAGCAAAAGTAGAAATAGATCTAATCAAAAGAGATAAGAAAGGAAACTATATCCTGCTAAAAGGCACCATAGACGACGAAGCAATATCTTTACTAAACATAAATGCTCCAGGTAGAACAGCATCCAAATTCTTAGAGGAGAAGTTAAGGGAGTTACAGGAAGATATAGACAGCAAAACTATACTAGTGAGGGACCTCAACCTCCTCCCCCTCTCTGAACTTGATAAGTCTAACAGCAAAATAAACAAGAAGTTAAGGAGGTGAATAAAACTCTGGATAAGGTAGATATGATAGATTTCTGAAGAAAACTGAATGGGGATAGAAAGGAATATACCTTTTTCTCAGAGGTACATGGCACATATCCAAAAATTGACCATGTACTAGGGCATAAAAACCTAACAATCCAGTGCAGAAAGGCAGAGATAGTCAATGCATCCTTCTCAGATCATAATGCAATAAAAGTTATATGTAAGAAAAGGCCATGGAAAGATAGACCAAAAATTAATTGGAAACTAAATAATCTAATCCTAAAGGAGTGAGTTAAACAACAAATCATAGAAACAATCAACAACTTCATTCAAGAGAATGACAATAATGAGACAATCTATCAAATTTTATGGGATACTGCAAAAGCAGTTCTTAGGGGAAGCTGTATATCTTTGAATGCCTACATGAATAAAATAGAGAAAGAGGAGATCAATGAATTGGGCATGCAGTTGAAAAAGCTAGAAAAAGAACAAATTGAAAATCCCCAAGTAAATATCAAATTAGAAATACTGAACACCAAAGGAGAGATCAATAAAATAAAAATTAAGAAAACTATTGGACTAAGAAATAAAACTAAGAGTTCGTTTTATGAAAAAAAATCAATAAAATTGATAAACCTTTGGTCAATTTGATTAAAAAAAGAAGAAAACCAAATTACCAATATCAAAAATGAAAAGTGTGAACTCACCTCCAATGAGGAAGAAATTAAAAAAGTAATTAGAAATTACTTTGTCCAACTGTATGCCCATAAGTTCAACAATCTAAATGAGATGATGATGGATGATGATTTTAAAAAATATAAATTGCCCAGATTAACAGAAGAGGAAGTTGAGTACTTAAATAACCCCATCTCAGAAAAGGAAATTGAACAAATCATCAATGAATTCCCTAGGAAAAAATCTCCAGGACCAGACAGATTTACAAGTGAATTCCATCAAACATTTAAAGCACAGTTAATTCCAATAATATATAGACTATTTGGGAAAACTGCTGAAAAAGGAGTCCCACCAAATTCTTTTTAAGATACAAATACGGTTCTGATACATAAACCAGGAAGAGCCAAAACAGAGAAAGAAAATTATAAACCCATTTCTCTAATGAATATAGATGCAAAAAATTTAAATAAGACATTAGCAAAAAGAATACAGAAACTTATCACAAGAATAATACATTATGATCAGGTAGGATTTATCCCAGAAATGCGGGACTGATTCAATATTAGAAAAACTATTAGCATTACTGATCGTATCAACAACAAAACTAACAGAAACCACGTGATTATCTCAATAGATGCAGAAAAAGCTTTTGACAAAATACAACACCCATTCCCATTGAAAACAGCAGAAAGCACAGGAATATACGGAACTTTCCATAAAATAATAAGCAGTATCTACCTAAAAGTGTCAGCAGGCATTATATGCAATGGAGACAAGCTAGATGCATTTCCAATATGATCAGGGATGAAACAAGAATGTCCACAATCACCACTGTTATTCAATATGGTACTAGAAATGTTAGCTGTAGCAATAAGAAAAGAAAAAGAAATTGAAGGAATTAGAATAGGCAAAGAAGAAACTAAGTTATCACTCTTTGAAGATGATAGGATGATATATTTAGAGAATCCCAGAGAATCAAGTACCAAACTACCTGAAATAACAAACCACTTTGGCAAAGTTGCAGGTTACAAAATAAACCCGTGTAAATCATCTGTCTTTCTACATATTACTGACAAAGTCTAACAGCAAGAGACAGAAAGAGAGACCCCGTTTCAAGCTATGGTAGACACTATAAAATATCTGAGACTCTACCTGCCAAAACAAACCCTGGGACTATATGAAAACAATTACAAAACACTCTTTACACAAATAAAGTCAGATATAAGTACGTGGAAAAACATCAGTTGCTCGTGGGTAGGCCGAGCTAATATAATAAAAATGACAATTCTACCTAAATTAATTTACTTATTCAGTGCCATACCAATCAAACTACTAGATAATTATTTTCTAGAGTTAGAAAAAATAATATCAAAATTCATCTGGAAGAACAAAAGCTCCAGAACATCAAGGGAACTAATGAAAAGAAATGTTATGAAAGGTGGCCTAGCCCTACCAGATCTCAAATTGTACTATAAAGCAGCAATCATCAAAACCTCTTGGTACTGGCTAAGAAACAGAGGGGTAGATCAGTGGACTATGTGAGGTACTCAAGACACAACAGTCAATGAACATAGCAATCTACTGTTTGATAAACTCAAGGATTCCAGCTTCTGGGATAAGAACTCACAGTCTGACAAAAATTGCTAGGAAAACTGGATAACAGTGTGGCAGAAACTGGGCACAGACCAATGCTTAACATCGTACACAAGAATAAAGTCCAAATGGATACGTGATCTATGTATAAAGATTGATACTATAAACAAATTAATGGAGCAAGGAATAGTGTATTTATCAGATTTATGAGGAAGGGAAGAATTTTTGACCAAAGAAGAGATAGAAAGCATTATGAAGTGCAAAATGGATAATTTTGATTACATTAAACTGAAAAGTTTTTGCACAACCAAATCCAATGCAATCAAGATTGGGGGAAAGCGGGAAAACTGGGAAAGAATTTTTGCAACTAGTGTCTGTGATAAAGGCCTCATTTCTAAAATATATAGAGAACTGAATCAAATGTACAAGAATACAAGTCATTCCGCAATTGATAAATGCTGAAAGGATATGAACAGGCAGTTTTCAGAGGAAGAAATTAAAGGTATCTATAATCATATGAAAAACAGGTCTAAATCACTGTTGATTAGAGAGATGCAAATCAAAACAACTCTGAGATATCACATCACAGCTATCAGATTGGCTAACATGACAGAACAGTTAGATGATAAACATTGGAGAAGATGTAGGAGAGCTGGAATACTAATTCATTGTTGGTGGAGCTGTGAGCTGATTCAACCATTGTGGAGAGCAATCTGGAACTATGCCCAAAGGGCTACAAAATGTGCATAGCCTTTACCCAGCAATATCACTTCTGGGACTCTATCCCAAAAAGATCATAGAAATGGCAAAGGGTCCCAAATGTACAAAATACAAAAATGTACAAAAATATTTATAGCAGCTCTCTTTGTGGTGGCCAAAAACCAGAAATCAAGGGGATGCCCATCCATTGGGGAATGGCTGAACAAGTTGTGGTATATGAATATAATGGAATACTATTGTGCTATGAGAAACAATGAACAGGAAAACTTCAGCGAAGCCTGGAAAGACTTATATGAACTGATGCTGAGTGAAAAGGGCAGAACCAGAGAACTTTGTACACAGCAACAACCACAATGTGCAAGGAATTTTTCTAGTAGACTTAGTACTTCATTGAAATGCATGAACTTAAAAAATTTCCAATGGACTCTTGTGGCAAAATGCTTTCCACATCCAGAGAAAGAACTGTGGAATTTGATTGCAGATAGAAACAGACCATTTTCTTTTGTATTATGTTTTGTTTTGTTTTATGGTTTCTCCCATTCATATTAATTCTTCTATGCAACATGCATTTAATAGGAATGTACATGTAGAATAAGATTGTACGCCATCTCAGGGAGGTAGTGGGGAGGGAGGGGAGAAGAGGGAGAAGGAGTGGAAAAAAATCTAAGATATATGGAAGTGATTGTCAAACACTGAAAACAAAGTAATTCAATTAAAAAAAAAGAAAGAAAACTCCTCAGTAAAGGTCCATGCTTTTACTGGATAAATGTAACAGTTCAGTGATTAAGACTACTTAGAATATTAAGTTCTAAAAATGTTTTAACTTTAAAAATTCTTTCCTAAATACTGTTCTTCCTAACTCTTCGCGGTTGGTTTTACCTGGCTTATAAGGGCCATAGACCTGGGGGTACTTTTCCATTTAGGTTGCGGCTCAAAATGTGTAGTTTTATATAGTATATATTACAAAAATGAAAAAGTAAGCACAATGTATTCCTTAAAATTGCAAATACAAAATTCAGTTCTAGCACTTATATGGAATTATATCGAAATAAAGCCTGGATGATATTAAGAAATTAGCATGACATACACATACATTAGATGTACTATTCTAATGCTTCAAGATGCTCACTTTGTGATTCAGTTCATTTCAGGCTCCATCTTTTCTTCACAAGCCTCTCCACTACCACCACTAGTAATTTAAATATCGCTTTCATAAATTCTCCCTAAGACCAGTCAGCAGGAAACCATCATGATCATATTATCTGCAGGGGAAATATGAAAGCCTCTAGGCATATTATCCAGCCCTTTATTTTTCTGTTTAGATGTAAGAATGAGAGGTAGCATGGAATAGCAGGTAGACAGCGGGCCTCAGAATCAGAAAAAACCTGAGTTCAAATATCACCTCTGGCACATAGGGATTGTGGCCCTTAACCTCGGAGGTATATCTATAGGCCACTCTCTGAGCCCCTTTGGTTGCAGAACAGGAACTGGTTATTTCTAGAATGAGCTCCACCTGCTGATAATATCACACAATATCTGGTCCAAAAGAAAAGAAATCAAACTGTCAACAGTTGTACTCACATATACATACATATATATGTATATGTATTTATATATTATATATATATACATATATGCATGCGTGCATGTTGTGTTTAGATGTATTAGTATAAATAGAGGAGCATTAGAAACTTGTACACGTTAGAGTATAAGATCATGGATCTAGAATATTTAAAGAATCTCTGTATCTCTAGTACAGTTACCTTAGTTATACTAGATGCTTTGTGAACATTTGTGGAGTTTTTGTTCATTGAAAAATTCAGCATAGTTTACATTGTAAAGGCATGAAAAAAAATGTAGTGCACTTTAAAATATATGGAAGAAGGTAATTTTCTTTTGCTAATAAAAGGCAAGAGAGGGATTAGAATGGCTTGCAACATTGTTAATCGGTGCATCTTGTTAAAAAAAAATGTTACAGGGATGCCATTTCAGCCGAAAAAAAAAAGAAAGAAAGAAAAATCAATGACTCTGCCCTGACTTGCAGCTTGGTGGTATAGTAGCCAGAGCACTTTGCAAGCAGGAAGACCTGAATTCATGTCCTTCCTCAAATATTTCTAGCTGAGTGGACCTGGGCAAGACAACTCATTTCAGATCAATCCTTCATTTGTAAAATGAGGACCACAATGACACTGACCTTTCAGGGCCATTGGGGTGACACACATGCAGTGCTCTGCCAAACCTCAAAGTGCTATAGAAATGCTAGCTATAATCAAGACTTAAAAAGCGTACTCCTATCTCACCTGACAAAATGCATTCATTTTAAATGATTCGTTTAACATGCCTAATTTAGCCTTGCAGTTAGATGACATACTCAAGTCAGAGACTAACTAGACGGTTAAGTCATCACATACACAAAATCAAAGTATCATTAGTCAAGATTTGACAAGTGTTAAAAACAGCAGGGAGTGACTACACTGAGTAGATCTCTCAAGTAAACTTGAACATTCCTAGCTTTTAAATCTTGGACAAAATCCATTAGTTTCCCCAAGAAGGCAGTTAAGAAAAATAGTCCTCCTTAGTACTGATTAAAAAGCTCATGCTACATTAATAAATTAAAGTGATCTCCACGTCCAGGAAACATGTCCTTGAACTTCAGTTTTCAGGAACCTCAAGGAGCCTAATTAAGTCCAAACAAAAACACCTGCTGTTATCAAAGTGCAGTTTCAACAGTCAAGTGGGGAAAATGGGTCTAAGTAACTTCACTACTATTCACGAAACAGGCCTCGTAAGATTGAAGATCTGCAAACAAAAAAAAATTTGTATGGAATATGCTAAAATCTTAGCAAAGGTCATGGTACATTTTGTAAAGGCAACTAATTGATTTAAACTCAGAAGTGAATTTTCTTCATTACAGATCACTTAATGTTGGTTTATACAGTTCTCTAATACACCTCATGGTATATGGGCACTTTCCTCCAAAACTGTCTAAAACTATTTTATACTAATTCCAGTCAATAATTTTTCTTTTGCCTTTTTTGTTTTAAAAAAAGAAGCTATCCATAACACTTCCCAAATAATAAAATAGTAACTACTGCAATAATTGCTTAATTAAAACAAGATAATGGAAATGCTTAGACAGAATGCTTTATTTATTCTATCTACTAAGATTAGTTTTTGGTTGAAAAGTCCAGGTGAAATCATTCCTAAGAGGCCTTATATCTTCCAGCAGGGGTAGCGAGGTGGTGCAGTGGATAGAGCACCAGTGCAGGAGTCAGGAGGACCTGAGTTCAAATCTCACCTCAGACACTTGACATTCACTAGCTGTGTGACCTTGGGCAGGTCACTTAATCCCAAGTGCCTTATCCTGGGTCATCTCCAGTCATCCTGAGGAATATCTGGTCACTGGATTCAGATGGCTCTGGAGGAGAAGTGAGGCTGGTGACCTGCCCAGCCCTCCTTCACTCAAAACAAAGTCAAGTACAAATCATGTCATCATTTCTCTGATAGCATGGTCTTCAGCAATGAAGGACGAACACACACATGTGGCTTCCAACATTTTGTTTTAATATCCAAGGCCTAGATTTCAAAGAGCTCAATCCTAAGGTTAAGGACTAAAATGGTGATTTTCATTGGTACCAAGAATTCCCAGGAGAGGAAACACTCTTCACCAATGCAAGTGACTACTTTCTCTGCAAACATTTGTCTGTAGCTCTGCGTGGCTAAATGACTTGCCTAGGTTTACATAGGGCAAGTGCCTGTCAGGGGAAGGACTTGAACACTCGCAGCTTGTAGCCCAAGTTTCTATCCACTATGTCCTGCTTGCCTTTCAACACTAAAGAAATTAAATGTTTCCCCAAAAAGTCACAAGTCTGTTATCTATAATGTGTTTGCCTTAAAACATGTTGTTCTCATAGGTTTGTTTTTATTTGCTTTGCCCAGTTGGCTTTTAAGATATACCATTCAATTATTTATGATGTTTAAGTTACATGTTTAGTCTAAGAAAAAATAACTTTAAAAACTATACAGTAACAACTGCTTAAAGCAGTGCTCCATATGGGATAGCTTAAAGACCAATGGGAGCCAGAGCTGACACTATCACATCCTGCTAATAGCTAGTTTCACCACCACAGACCTATGTCTTTCTTTGTCTAAGACAAGTGAAACATACAAGATGAAACAGGACAAAAGGTCAAAGGGAGTTAAGAACAGAACTGAGGTGCTATTACCAACAAAGATAAACACTTTTCCTTGACAGCAGGCTTCTTAAGAGCAAAAGCTTCTCGTTAAATGGCCTGGCCAATTACTTGCAACTACTAAAGAATTTTTAAGGTTAGGTAAAAAGGTAGTACTAGCATTCTAGCAAAACCCAAATGACCAACATTACTATAAATGCAGAAGAGCAGAACTTCTAGGCTGATTGATTTAGAGCTAGAAGGAACCACAGAGGGCACTCACCCTCTCATTCTACACAAGAGGAAGTGAGAAGGGGAAAGGGCCTAGGTCAGTTTTACATGACATGCCCAAAGTCACACATGTAATACAGTATGTATTATGGGAATCCAGGGGCCATGACTCCTGATCCAGCATGCCTTCCAACACACATGCCCTCCAAAAGTCATCAGGCTCTGGTGAGCCCCTCACACAAAACCTGGAAGTTTCCTTTACACAGATATGACAAAGAGGTTCAAACAGCACTGAACTAGATAGGAGACAAACAAAAACCAATTCAAGCAAAGCTTGCTGGCTGAGATGAGTCATTTACAGAGTTTGTGCAACTCAGAACAGAATTTGTTTCTGTAGCAGAGTTGGGAAAAACAACAATGTGGGTGCTCATTGATTGGGGAAGGGCTGAAGAAATTGTGGTGTATGGATGTAACGAATATGACTGTGCAAAGTAAAGTCATTAAGATGAATTTAGAGAAGCATGAGGAAATTTCTATGACTGATACAGGCTGAATGAAGGAGAATTAGAATATTCATGATGACTAAAAAAGTCATACCAAAAATATGAGAATGAAGACAAATACCGAGTAATTTTAATGACCTATCTTGGACAAGAGTTGATCAAATGCACCTCCCTCCTTTCGGGAGAAAAAAGTGAGGGAAACACATCTCACTCACTGCCTCCCATGACAGAAAAATTGGCTCAAGAAAAATGCAGGTGGGTTTCTGTGACAAGCCAGACAACATCTTCCATTATCTTTTCAGATGAAGCAAGTAGTTATGGAAATGGCTTCTCCCATGCAAGCTACTTGCAGTTGACCAAGAGCTAGAGATGGGGTCAAGGAGATGTGAGTTCAAATTCTAGCGGCTGCCCTACTCAGCGTGTATATGCCAGCTGAGATGGAGGCCCCTCTGTAGAGCACAATGTAGTAGAAGGCGTGCAGGAATAAAGGAAGATGCCTCTATCTCTTGGCTTGGTCATTTTCTTTGGCGGTTCCCCAGGAGGGAAGTACTGTCCCTCATCTCCACTTCTGGCTTCCCTCAGGTCCCAGCTAAAATCCCAGCTTCCACAGGTAGCCTTTCCCTATCTTTCTCAATTCCAGGGTCTTCCTCCTGCTCATTATTTCCTATTCATTCCACATAAAGTTTGTACATTGTTTGCTGGTAGGCTCCCCCATTAGGGAGGCACGTGAGGGCAGGGGCTGTCTTTGGCCTAACCCTAAATGCTTCACAATGTGTAAATGTGTGCTTCAGAAGTGCTTATGGACTACATGCCGGCCCATGTCATGCTCTACTTCCCAGTTATAAAGCTCCCAGGAAAATGTGAAGTAAATCAGAGCACACACTGTATGGGGGACGGATGTGTACGAACGGAGTGACCCTATCCAACTCGCCTCCACTGAGGTAACTGACAAGTTACTGTGAGCTCCACACTTCCAGCGTCGCCTCCGTCCCGGGCTCACTGAGTCACCCGGGCGGCCCAGGCTCGCCCTCCAACATCGGGGGGTGCGGGGGGAAGCTGCTACACGATTGCCCAACACGATCCCTTCCCTTCCTCGGGCAGCGGCAGGGAGTGGCTGCAGCCAGTCAAACTTGGAGCCGACTGCCAGGGCTCTGAAACTTTCTGTCGGCGGCCCCCGAGAACCCCACCCACCCCCGCTGCCAGGGCTCCTCCCGGCCGGTGCCCAACCGCACCGAGCGGAGAGGGGGGCAACTAAAGTGGGCACAGGGGCGCAGGAAAGAAAGAGTGAAGTAAGGCGGGGAGGCAGACACAAGTGTGTGTGGACGGCTGCTCCGCCAAGTTCTGGGGGGAGGAGGAAGGGAGACACCGGAGAGGCTCCGGGGGCGCCCCCTCCCCAAGCTCGGAGACAAGCGGCAGCTACAAAGGGGGTGGGCGGCCAGTGGGCGCGGGCGCGGGCGGGCACGCGCACAGGCTCCCACCCGCGCGCCCGCTCCTCCGGGGGCTCCGCCCGCCCCCTCCCCCGCCTCGGGCGCGGCGCCCCTCCCCCCCCCGGGCAGGGCACACTCACCAGCTTGGGCTTGTTCCTGGTCTCCTCGTCGCCCGCGGCCCGGCTCCCGGCGCTTCGCTTGCCGCTCCGGCCGCCGTCCTCGCCGCCGGGGCCCGCCGCGGTCCCGGGCTGCTCCATCTCTCCCGGCCGGGTCACCTGCGCCCCGCGCCCCACGCTCCGCACCCCGCCCCGCCCCGAGCCGAGCTCGCCGCCTGACCCCGCCCGGCCGTCCGCCGCGCCCCGCGCCCAGCCCCTCGCCTAGCTGCACGGCCGAGGCGCGCCTGCCGCTTTAAGAGGGCCTCGGCACATGCGAGGCGGCCGGGGGCCGCTGTCAGGCGCCCGGCCGTGAAAAGCACAGCTTCCGACTCCGCCGCCGATCCGGGCCGCGCTACTGAGCATGCCCGGCGCGCCCGCTGGAGCCGCGCCGCCCGAGCCGCGCTGCCCGCCCGTCCGTCGGTCCGGCCGCCGGGTGTGGGTCCGGCCGTCCGGCGCCCGCCCTCCGCCTCTCACAGAGCGCCTGCCACTTCCCGGGGACGGGCCGGGGAGGGGGGAAGAGGGGAGGGGGAGGGAAGGCGCGGGGAGGCGCTGACCCGGGGGAGGAGCCCATCCTTCGGATGGGGAAGCGGAGGCCGACCGAGGAGTCCAAAGTTGCGCTGACAGCCGGGAAGGCGCGGAAGGTCGTGCCTGGTCGGGGCCACCTCGACTGCCCCTCCACCCACGCTTAGGACCTTTCGGAAGACAGGGTAGTGAACTGGAAAGAGATCTGGCTTCGAAGACCACCTACTGCTTGTATGACCTCGGACTTTCCTACCTTGGGTGACCTTGACCAACTCACTAGCCCGCCCTAGGACTCAGTTTCCCCTATATGGAAAATGAGGTCTTTGAAATAGACGATCTCAAAAGTCCCTTCCAAACTTAGTTCTGTTATTGGTTCCACAACTAGTATCCCTTGGAAAGTCACCAGAAACGTGGCTTGACAGTCTCTTCACTCCCGATATCCACACGATCGCCAAACCCATACTCCTGATGTGCACATCGAGCCATATCATTCCCTATTGGTAGTCGGTAAACCCTAGTGGCCTGTAAGATCAAATCGATTCCTCTACCTGTTAAAGCCCCTGACCTTCCATTTCAACCTTATCACACAGTGCTCCTCCTCATGCATACGTAGGATCTAGCCAAATTGACCTCTTCCCTGTTTCTCACAAACAGCACTCCATTTTCAGTCTCGATGCCTTTTTGTTCATGGTCTCCCAAGTCTAGAATTCACTCCCACCTCTCCAGTTTCCTTCAGACCTCTGCACAAGCTCCTGATCCCTCAAGCATGTTTCCCCTCCTCCCATATATTCCCCTTATATTTGTTTTTAATCCCTTTATATATGTCCATTTCCATCCAGTAGAACATAAACTTTGAGAGCAAAAGGCTTGCAGTTGGGTCTTTTTGTAAGCCCAACACAGTGCTAGGCACTTAATAAAGGTTCGTTGCTTGATTGCCCAGACAGATTGACACTACTTACCTATTTATTCAAATGCAGCGAGATCACGTGTCAGATAATCACAAAGTACTGTCTAAACATGCCCCCCTCTAACGTTTTATCATGCCATGCAGTGGAATACAAGCTCTCTAAGGTTTTACCAGAAAAGTACAAGATAAGATAACTGCTACTTATGCAGCACCTTAAGGTTTGTGAGGCATTTCACAGTCTCACCAGATTCTCAAAACAACTCTATCAGATAAATACTACAGATCCCCACCACTGATCAGAAGACCTTGAGACTCTAAGAGGTTATGTAACTTGCTCAGCCATCTCATAACTTCAATTCCTGCCACTTTGACCAAACCACACTGTTCCTTGAACTAGAAAAGCTTTGAGAGTGGGTGCTGCTTGAAGGTCAGCAAGGAGAGGGCATTAACTCTCTTGGTCTGATAAGTATTTACTGGGTACAAATGAGATGCATATAAACAAACTAGCTGCTTAAGGGAAGTGGAAAATGAGCTTGAATTAACATAGATTTTGAACTCGGGGGTCTGCAGACCAGGCAGATCACCCCACTTATATATACAGAATAATGGATTACACTTGCAAAAATGTAACAAAAAACTATCTAAAGAAACCCACCAAAAGTACAATTGACTTCCTGGGGAGATGTTGAGTTTCCCATCACTAAAGGAATTTAAATGCGAACTGGCTCAGTCAAGAGCTGTATAATAGATGGGCTCCTATTCAGATATGGGCTTGATTAGATAGCTTCTGAAGGCCATTGCATCTCTAGGATTCTTTGGCCTTGTTTTCAAATGGGAACAGAAGGGACTGTGACGCAAGTGGCATCAATTCAGATATTGTTGTATAGTTTATGTAAAGGTGAGGTGGCTTCAGATGGAAAGTTCTGTTGTTTGGGTTTGATATTATCAGGATAATCGACATCGTCAAAGGAACTCGATTGTTTATAAATAAACTGAAAAGAGATGTTCCTGATCAATTGTGTTTGTATTTTACTTTAAACTCAACCCCTGCTCTTTTAATTCTTGGTGTTTATTTTTCAGTATTTTGTTCTGTTAAATGTCAACAATGAAAACCCTTTCCAGACAGGGGGGACATTGGCCTCCGAAGCCAAAACACCAGTGTTACTACTGCTCTGTAGCAAGGACACAGTCAGGTGATTCTGCAACTGGCACCACCTCAACCGGAGTCTCAGAAACAACCTTGCCCCACCTACATGCCTCTCTTTTCGTTTCTCGCTTCTTGGGAAACAAGAGAGGCTGGGGCAGAGAGAAGTACCTGAGCCTTAGGGCGGTATGAAGAAAGGAGATACTGCCCACAGCTGGGATTCCATAAAGTTATTGCAAAAACTACTGGCGTATTTGGTTTCTTCTGTGGTTCCTTCTCCCTTATAGATCCCTGTAGTCTAGGACCTGGAGAATATAAAAGTGCCAGAGCTGGGGGAGATACTTCAATGGAACCATGACACCATCAAGCCTTCTCTCTCCCCCCCACCCACCCACCCACCCTTTCCTCCATGGGAATACTCCCTCCAATGGGATAAATTGGAAAACCTACCTACCACCTTATCCTGAACAATTCAAGTGCCCACCTTTCCACAGAGGATCTGCCCAATGCATTGGAAGCCTTCCTCTGCTGCAGCATAGGAAATATCCTTCCGTTCTCTCTCGTTCTAACTACATGTTCAGCCACCTCCTTTTCTAATTATACTGTACACTTCCTTGATTTTGAGATAAGAAATGTGATTAAATTAACAACTGAATTAATTCAGGAACAGTTATATGCTAGACTTCCCCTCTATGATGCCTTCCTCCCAGAATCCCTAGCTTCTTTCCAAGCTCAGTTCAAGCACTCTTTCATAAATGAGGATTTTTCTAATGCCCACTACCCAACTTCCACTTCTCCCTTCCAAAAAAGTTATTGGACTTCATAGATATCTGTATACATGTTGTTTTCCCCATTAGAAGGTAAGCTCCTTGATTAATGTTTTTCTGCAAGAAATGGTGAATATGATGAATACAGAGAAGTATGAACTGTTGGCAGTCAAGAAAACAACATAGATGACTACACCAATGTAAACCAGAAGGACAACTGAAGAACAACTCCTCTTATTCCCATCCCCTCTTTTCTGCTGCTGTTGCTGCTATGGGTTCCTCCCCCCCTTCCCCCTCTGTTGCCATGGGACTAGGGCTAGACCACTCCACTTTCCCACAGTGGTCCCACAGGCTTTTTCTACTGACCTTCCAATTTGTCCTCTGCGTTTTCGGCTCCTGAAGTCTGGAAACTGTCACAGGCATGAGAAATTCAGTCTCCCCAAGGTCTACTCAGATCCTGTCTGTGCCCACTCTGGACTGCGCTCCCTGCCCCCAGTGTGCCGCAATAGACACTTCCTAGGGACCTTCCAGGCTGTCTTGGGCTGGGGATTTGCTTCACTCCATCATACTCTGGGTTATGCAGCTCCAGAATTTGTTTAGAGCCATTTTTTACAGGCATTTGACTGGGCTTGGGGGCAGTGCTCTAGAAAGTGAGTGTTATTACTCTGCTATCTTGGCTCTGCCCCCTATTTTCAGATTATTTTTCAATGTATTGATCTTACTAATTGTTTTTTCCTCACCATCCTTTTTTTTTTCCCTTTAAAAATATTTCTTTTATGGGAAAGCTCTCTGGGAGGGGAATAGAAAAATCTAAGTGATATTAAAAACAAAAGATATTTTTAAAATTACTTGAAAAAAAATGAATGTAAGCTCATTGAGGTCAGGGTCTATCTGTGTATTCCCAGTGTCTGGAATATTCATGCCTGGAATAAGGACTTTCCTTAATAAGTGATTGTTGAATCATTCAAAAATCATAGAAGCTAGTTTAAAAGTGCTTATGAAATTACCTAGTCCAGTCTTCTAGGAATCATATTTGCATGGGTTTTCTCCCATAATAATGTGGAGTGTAATTCATCTCAATCAAGAGATGAACTCACTTCTTACCTTCTACCTCCCCATCTATTTAACACAGTGCCTGTCACATAGTAGGCATTTAATAAATATTGTCTCTTGACTTGCTGTGACAACGATTCCACCTTAACCAAGTTATTTTTTTTAACCCCTTCTGTTTTCCTAAACAGTGAGTCAAGCAAAGTAGCATTAGAGGACCTTTATTCACCCTCTACTACTTTGGTGAACAACATGCCTCTTCTTTGTTTTCTGCTTTCTTCATTCTGCCAATTGTGATTTTTTATTTTTTATGTTATTTTTACCCTCTAAAATTACTTTGTATTTCTTTGTATTTACTTCATGGTGTACACTTGTTCCCTACCACCCCTCTACCCCCCAAAAGAATGCCCTCTAAGGCAAAAATTTTTTTATTTTTCTTTTGTCTTTGTGTCTCTAGCACCTAGCATATTTAGCATATAGTGGACTTAGAATAAATGCTTGTTGAATTGAATTGCTCCAAATTTAGCTTTCAAAAGCCTTTTCAGTTGTTTTTGGGAATGGAGTAACACACTAATGAGTTCCAAGTGTCACATCAGCACCATGGGCAGCAGCAAAACCAGGGTAGCCCTGCAAAAGTTGCCACCAGTGGAGTCAAGGACCATGTAGTTACCAGAGGATAAAGCAAGCTGTGCAGTTAGGAATCTGGACAGACAAGAAGAGAGTTAAAAAAATATATACAAATACCAGAGGACAAGGCAATTCAGGAACCTAGAAAGACAGAAGAGTCCATACAAAACACCAGTAATCCAACTGCCATAAGATGGACCTAATACTGAAGCAAAGTTTAGCCTAGCCATGAGCCCACAGATGGAGGAAGATAAGTGACTTCAGTAGGAACAGAGGAGAGTTGTTGATAGATCCTGACGCAGAATCCTCAACAACATGCAGATAATAGTTGAAAGCCTGTGAAGTCTGGGCGAATGCAGACTACATAAGTATATACATATATTGTTCATCTAAGTAGCATATGTCAATTTTCTTTTGTACACCTACTTTGACTTTTAGGAAAGTCCTAGTGAAGACCCCTGCATTAAATCATTAGAATGAAAAAGCAAGACAGGAAGAAGTTATGAAGTGCCTACTAGGTTCCAGGTGCTGTGCTGATTCCTGGGGACTCAGAGGAAGGCAAAAGACAGTCGCTGCTCTCAAGAGGCTTACAGTTCCCACAGGAGAAATAACATGCAAACAACTATGTACAAACTAGGGGCAGCTAGGTGGTGAAGTAGATAGAGTGCAGGATCTGGAGTCAGGAAGACTCTCTCTGAGTTCAGATCTGGTCTCAGACTCTTACTAGCTGTGTGACCCCAGACAAGTCATTTCACCCTGTTTGCCTCAGTTTCCTCATCTGTAAAATGAGGTGGAGAAGGAAATGGCAAACCGCTCCAGTATATTTGCCAAGAAAACCCCAGATGGGGTTACAAAGAGTCATACAGGACGAAACAACAATAACAAAGGTACAAACATGACATATACAGTATAAACTGGAGATACTCTCAGAGGGAAGGCACTGCAATTTATGAGGACTGGGAAAGGCTCCTTGTAGAAAGTGGAACTTCAGCTGAGAAGTGAAGGAAACCAGGGAGTCCCAGAGGGAGGGATGGGGGGGGCGGAGATAATTCTAGCCAAGGGGGACAGCCAACGAAAATGCATGCAGTTGGGAAATGGAATGTCTTGTTTGAGGAAAAGCTAGGAGACCAGTGTCACTGGATCAGAGAGTATATGGAGGGAAGTAATTCTCATAGATTCACCACTCATTAAGGACTCTCATCTCCCATAATTGAATCTCTGGGATAGTAACCTAATGTCACTTTCTGCTTCTAGGAACTATATAAGGAATGACAGACTTTGCTATATTCCCCAGTCATACCACCTCTGGTTTTATTCTGTGCAATGAGACTAATACAATGAATTTCATCTGGAAATAAGCATAAGTTTTAGAGTACAGAATATGCCTTCCAAATAATAATAACTGACATACATATATAGCAGTGTAAGGTTTACTAGATATCTCTTAGACATCACATTTTAGCGAAATAAAAAAAAAATTCAACTTCTGCAAAGATTAAGGCCCAGTTTATTGAAAGCCACAGTAGATAGAGCATTGGGCTCGGAATCAGGAAAATCTAGATTTTAATCCCACTTTCTAGTTATGTGAATCTGGGCATGTCAGTCACTTTACTGGATCCTCAGTTTCTTTATCTGTAAAGTGGGGGTAATAATAATAATAGCCCTTTCATAGGATTATTATGAGGATAAAATAAGAAAGAATACATTTAAAGTACTATATAATCACTTTTACTATATATATATATATTACTATATAATCATTATTATCATGATTCATGGATAACCTATAATGGATTATAATAGTCCAGTGTGGAAGTCATTCACTTATTTAATCAACAAACACTTATTCAGCGCCTCTATATTAAGCTACCTCTAAATGTAAATGTTTTATTAGCAGAAGTATCATACAATTAAAAATCTACTGCCTATTCAAATTTGTAGTTGGTGAATGTGAGCAGGCGTAACATTTTACAACAAAAAATGCACAAGGAAACATCATAAAGGATGTCATCAAGTTAGAAAAGGAGACTGACCAGTTACATGACAGGAGTGAGAAATAATCAACCAATGGACAGCCTACATGCTCCACTGGTATCCACATAATGTCAAGAGAACTAGAGGAAGGCCCCAGAATGTTGGTTGGACTCCTTGCAAAGGATTCACAGGAGGCCTTGGGTAAGAATGGCACAAGATGAGAGGGCATGGATAGGTTGTAATTTGTATTCTTGGAGAGAATATCCCCATTGGTGGGATCACATATGCATTAAAATTTCAATATTCCTATCAAGACCATATGTTTCAAAGGATTCCATCTACATGGATACTACTTCCATTGGCATTCATTCCTCTACCTCCTTTTTTCTGAATCATACCTTTATATCTGAGCTTGGAAAACATCTGCAAACAAACAAATCCTTCCCTGCTTGCTGCGACAAGGTGTTTCGTTATTCATAGCCACATAGCATTACTAGAATATTGATATTAAAATGATAGTTTTGTGTCAGAGAGCAAGACGGGGTGGTTAAAAGTGCTATACAAAATCAAGACAACTATAAATACATCAGAATGAAGAAAAACAACACTAAAAGACATCAGAATTCATATTAAACACATTGACTAGTCTGAGGACTGATGATGAAACATACCTGAGTCCTCTAAGCAAAGAGCCGGTGCTCTTTGGGTGTAGAATGATGCGTAAACTGTCTAACTAGTCACTCAATCAGTTTGTTTTACTGGACTGTTTTTCTTTATTATATGAGGAGCGAGGTGGAAGTGAAAGTGGAAGGTGTATTGGGAAGTGACAATGATGTGAAAGTTACGAACATCAAAACTTTTTTTTTTTAAGTCACACAGTTTTCCAATTGCAATCCAACTTACCCCCTTCCTTCTGTTCAATTGAAGGCTCAGTCTGTGGCCATCTGTATCGCTTGTCCAAGACACATACTGAAGGACCAATCCATGAGTGGCCCACCCAACTCCATGCAATGGTCTGCGTTACAGTCCTTCTTCCTTCATTTAGTTTGCCATGTGCATATTGTTTGACCAATCTCTTTTGAATAGCCCTGAATTTCGTTGAGAAAGCCACCTAGTATTAGGGACTGGATACAGTTAGCATCCCTCAAGGTTCTGTCCTGTGCTCTCTTCTCTTTTCACTCTCTATACTTTCTTACTTGGTGACTTCATCTGTCCCCCTGGGTTCAATTATTATCTGTATGTAGATGATTCCCAGATCTAGATATATATCTCTTGCTAACCTCTCTCCTGATCTCCAGTCTCATATAATAATCTGCCTCTTGGACATCTCAAATTGGATATCCCATAGATATCTCAAACTCCCTGTGTCGAAAACTGAACTCATTATCTTTCCCTAAAAAACCATCTCCTTTTTCCTACCTTTCCTGTTACTGTCAATACCACCATCAATCTTGTCACTCAGGCTTACAACCCTAGCATTAGCCTTAACTCCTTTCTCTCACACATGTGCAATTTGTAGCCAAGTCTTGTTTCTACCTCCTTATTTCTTGTTGCTTCACATATATATACAGATTATATATATATATATATATATATATATATATATATATATATATATATATATATATATATATATATCCTTTTCTTCACTGACTCAATGGCTACTCTGATGCATACTTGGACTATTGCAGTAGCCTTCTGGTCTCTTTCCCTGCCTTGAATCTCTCCCGCACTCCAGTCTGATACCAACAGAGCAGCCAAAGTGATCTTGCTAAGGTATAAGTTGGACCAAGTCACCTCCCCACTCTACAGCTACTCCAGGGGGTAACATGAAATGCCTCTTTATCTTCCTAATTAATAATGATTAGAATGAGTAATTGCTACATTTAATCTGAAAACTCATTGTTCTGACTGCATTCATTAAAAAAAACACAGGACTTTATGACCTTTTGTGTTACTTTCCACCTCCTTCATTGCACTTCCTCTGGATATAAATCATAACTAAGGGCAGAAACATTTTCACATGGGAAGTATTTTCACCCCCTTCCCTGCCTCATCCTTTCTCCTCTTTCCCTCAGCTCTGAGGAAAAGATGAGAATACCCCCAGAGTGGTGGCCTCCAGCCAAGAGGTTGCCTCCCATCCCCAGGGCTGTTGACAAGAAAGGGAGGGGCTGTAGAATCAAATGGGGTTTAGCCTGGAGCTAAGGGGAACATTAATCAGCCTTTCAGATCACGTTTACAAGTGAAAAGAATGCAATCACTTCTTTGGCCAGCTATAGAACCACTGTTGGAGAAGAAAGTTGATAAGAGGCTATAACTGACTGAGCTGAAGGAGTGTAAAAGGTAAAATAGCAGTAAGTCAAATTGCTAGAACTGAAAGTGCCTAATTGTCTTCTAACACATAAAAAGGCTTCATTTGGTTATTGAGACATGGCCTGTATTCTCTGTCCAAATGTATTACCCTTCTCAGTTTTGTCTAGAAACTAGAGGGCTAGGTGGCCTTCATTTAGATAAAGCAGGTTCTAGCGATCATTATTTATAAAAGTATGGTCTAGGATTTTTAAACTTCAAATTCCAAATCCGGATTCTGAGTTCTCTGCCCCGGACTCAACACTTAATCTAACAATTACCCACACCGATAATTCTGTGAACTGGGGCAGCCAATTGCATTGCCAGCACCGTCTAGCAGTTGAGATTTGTTACACCTAGAACAGACTAGAATTATAAAATTGGCGGGGGGCCTTATAGTTCCTAGGATCATCTACTTTAAATCATATATTGGGGCAATGAAGCTCCATGATCTCACCAGGATAACGTAAACAGATCTTTTTTGTTCAAAAACTAGAGGAAGGAGAAGACAATAGGAGGATAGAAGTTGGTTTGTTTAGAAGATTCCAAAAGAAATGAAAAGATCACAGACAGTACTTTTCTCCCCTCCACCCCACAAAAAAGGTGCCCAAGAAGAAACAGCAACCACCAACTCGTGTTATACTTTCTCATTTTTATAAAATCTTTATGACATTGGCCTATACATGGTTCAAAGTTATCCTAGATGAAAACAGAAGTGAACACTGCTTACACGAATTATTTTCTGTAGCAGACCTCATCTTTTCAGTCAGGCTGAGAACTGCAGAGAATATAAGCCCCCATTTATCTATAATTTGTTAATTTCCATAAAACACAACTTGCTGGAAGAGAAAGAGAAAGAGACAGAGAGAGACAGAGACAGAGAGACAGAGACAGAGAGAGAGACAGAGAGAGACAGAGAGAGAGAATGTATACTATTATATATATATATATATATATAATAGAGAGTGAAGAATATAAAGCCCGTATACTGTTTTTTTCCATTTCAATAAAACACTTTTCCAAAAACAAATTCAACCTCTTTTAAAAAAAAAAAGTGATCTCCCTCCGTTGTGTTAAAATCCTATGAGATGCTGTGTCAGATACCATTATGGAGAAGAGCTTGTTCTGTGATCTATGTAAAGCAAAGCATCAAACAGGAAGCCATGATAAGCTCATCCAGGGTGTGTCCCTATCAATGGCAAGACTTTACAAATCTTTTCATAGATGACATTGTACTAACTTCATCAAGTATCAGAACATTCATTATAGGATCTCCTCACTGTATTTGAAAGAGACCAATTTAGCCATCTACATTGAAAAAGCAAATTGCCCAGATAACAACATGCAGCTAGACTGGCAGTAAATTGAATAAATCCAGCTCTAGGTGCTGAAAACACACAATGAACAGGGACCAGAATTAAGTAGGAAGGAAACAACAGACTGGAAAACAAATTTGAGGACTCATCTAACAGTGCAAACCACCCTGCCGCAGAAGTCCAGCTTTTTCAAGCAAATATTGTAGGCTTATGAAAGATTATGCAAAGTATCATTTTATAAGACAGTTTTGCTAACAGGAGTGATCCTTGAAATGGGACAGGATTCTGATTCTTTCCTGAGCAACATATGCCTTGAGATGATGCAGCAGCTCCTGATTAGTCACTAGTGATGGGTTGTATCAAAGACCTCAGAGCCCAAAAGAACCACCTATTTTATAGGGTAGAAGAAGAAATACAGAGGAACGGTTTTCTCTTTCAGGATTTTTCCACTTTCTGTCCTTTGGACTTTCAGCAAATGGTTGGGGGTGAGGGCACAGGAAAGAAGGGAGAAGGGAATTCTCCTCATACTAATGGGGACTCCAAGAACATGTGAGCTGGAATCCTTAACCTCTACCTTCTGCTTTTTGTTTTCTTCCTAAAACATGGACCACTGAACCTGAGAAATGAATGTTCTAGTCCTGTCCTTAGCCTTGTGAGTTTAAGAGGTGGAAATTTCCTGAATCAGATGCTAGCTTTCCCATCATGCTATAATTTGTCCAATAGCATCACATCCGAGAGGAGAAGTACCACTGGCAAGAGCATGGTGCAGTTGAAAGAAGAAGGTTTAAGATACACCCTGGCTGGTCAGTCAGTCTGGATTTTTCAAGCTGCTTTAATAGCAACGGTCTGAGATGAAAGCAAAATAGCTATGCAAGCAGTCTCCACCCTTTGGGAGAAGATAAAGTCGGGTGTGCAAGCGGTTAGTCTTGTATGTTTCCATACTTGAGAATGTATATTTCTGAGCATTTTATGTTTTAATTATTTTCGATGATGCAGGAAATAAACTGCCATTCTATAGCTGAGGGTCAATGCTCAAGGACAGAGGGAAAGATAGTTAACCATGTGAAAACAATCATGGATGTTATGACTACTCCCAAAAGGCCATATTGAGGATTCCAGTAATACCGGCCTGTCAACTTTCTCATCTCTAAAAAAAATATTAAGAACTGTGTATTCAAGAGCTTCCTAGATTAGAATATGAGAAAGGAAGTCAGGACATTGCATTTTATCATATACACTACATAGCAGGCCATATTTTTATCATCACTCAGTTGGCTGAGAGGTAGAGAGAACCCAAGATTCTACTGGTTATCTTTTGTTGACTGTAAAAAGCATTTTATTGGAAGCCTCAAAAACTGTCCCTATAGCCAAGTGCCTCCCATACATATGCCGAGATCATTCACGATCTCTCGATAGACACAATAGAAATGACTTCGTTTGACTCTCCTCTGTTTATTATTATCAAGCAAGTCATTTATGCTTACCAAAAATTTTTGTTACTATCATGGAGGATGTCTGTCATAGAATTCTGATGACAGGCCTATTTCTTATTAATGTTGGGGTACTTCCTTTGCTTCTGTTTGCCAATGATGTTGTACTGATTGTACTGAGCCCCAGAATATTACAGTCTCCTAAATGAGATCCACAAGTGCTCAAGAATTCAACGTTAACTGTACACATAGAAAAATCAAGTGGATGAAGAATACCTACTGCCCAGACTCTGATATGTAGTTAGACGGAAAACCAGACTTGGCCCACCATTAATCACATGGATCTTGGACACTGTAGAAGGACAAAGACGTTGGCCAAGAATTAAATAAGAGGAAGAATGGTCTGTTTGCATTAGGAAAACTGCACTGTGCTTTCTTTCACTGACCTCCAATTAATCCCTGAAATAAAACCCCATCTTTTTAACATAAATATTCTTCTGGTGATGCTAAATGCCTGTCAATAATAGAATGCCAAAATCTCAGGGGACTCCAAATTACAAGTTGGTGTGACAGACACATAGGCAGTAAGTAACAAGTGTTGTGTGTAAAATGGCATCAAAAGATGTAGGACCAGAAAAGGAGGTCGACTAGTTACATAGTGAAGATAAAGTAAAAGGAACAGTGTGAATGTGAAGCAATAATAGTTGTCATAATTACATAGAGTGCTTTAAGATTTGCATATTATCTCATCGGATACTCACAACAACCCTGTAAGGTAGGTGCTATTATTGTCCCCATTTTATGGATGAGAATACCAAGGCCAAGAAAAGTTAAATGACTTAGCCAACGTCGCACAGGTGGGATGTATCTGAGGCAAGATTTGAACTCAGGTCTTCCTGACTGAGGTCTAGCACTCTCTCCACTATACTACCCATCAAGAGATTCTGAGGAAGATCCTAAGCACATTGGGTAGACAACTTGTGGAGAATTATGGGAGAACATGAACACTAACTGCACAGGGTGAGAAGACCTGGAAAGAGCAGAGGCATCAGTGAGAACACAGATGCTTGGAAGCATTATAATTCAGCTATGATGTTAGACAAAGACTTTGTAAAGGACGCATAAAGGATAAGGGATGGCCGAGTCCAATGCTGCTCTGCTATTCACAAGATATTAAGAGATCCAAGGGAAGATTTCTTAGATAGAGTCTCTCTGGAGGAATCAGGACAGGATGAGAAGTCAGAGAGGTGCAGTGAGCTGAACTTGAGAAGAAAGTGCCCACTAGCAATCTGTCAGAGCATTAACCTTTAGGGATGAGACTGAAAATCCTTGCCAACATTCAGCCCTTCAGTTGTTAACATTTATGAATGTGTCGTGTTTCTTTTTCTTTGCTAGGGTTCTTCGAAAGCACCCTCTGAAAGACACATCTTCAAAGAGCATTTACTGACCGTTTCCCTGTGGCAGCTGCTGACCCAGTACCTGTGTTTCAGTTTATAACATCACATTTGAAGGACTAAAGAGAAAAGAAACCATTAATGAAGATTCCCTGGAGTAGGCGGAGGTTTGTGATCAATTTATCCCTGGCTCTCAGGTAAAACGGTGGTGTTAAGAAAAATCATTTCGAAATGACCGAATGCTTCTTGAAAGCGTTTCACAGCTTTAAGACAGCGTTTTGAAGACAGAGATCCATCGAAGAGGTACTGTACTTGATGATGAATTGGGTTCTCTGACGCCTTTTATTTTAACTACTGTATGTGTTAGAAAGGACTGGCCTGGATCAGATCAAGCAACTCACAGATACTGGTTCTGAACTGTCCTGGGATCTTGGTGGTCCTCTTAGAGTAATTTGATTTGGGTAATGTGCTATGCGAGATCAGGACAACTTTAATGCAAGGAAAAAAAAGGAGCATTTTCTATTTTTTTCTCTATAAACATAAGCATACCACATTAAAAAGTTTTCTCATAAAAAATTGAATAGATTTTAATACTTTAGACCAAAAAACTAAACATATGAAGAAGAAAAATTTCAAAAAAGAAAGTCCAGCTCAGTATGTAGCTTTACCAGTCTGATAGTTTTCTGGGCCTCATAAGTTCCCATACCTTTGTTTTATCAGCATGGGTCCAGGGAACAGCAGCGTGCTGGTGCCAGCTCCATCTGAGTCTCAAGAGCCAGTTGTTAAATTTTTATAGTGTGCATTTACAACTGGGAAATCAGCAAACCCCACAAATTAGAGCTTAATTTATTGTTTTGTTCACTATCTAGACTTAAGAAAGTGATGGAAACAATGTTAATAATGCAGATGAAATTTAAAGATGTATTGGGTGTACATGATTTTTTTTTTTCTGAGAGTCAGTTGTTAAATATTTACCAGAATACCACTGGTCCAGAGCCTGATCCTTTGGCTTTCAATGCCTCATGTGACTCATTACTAAAAAAAGGATCCTTGAAAAGGTAAATTGAATTCATTCATTCATTCAACAAATTAATAATTTAATAATCAGGATGTTTTTCCGAATTCTACAGACATTCAATTTATACATCTTGTTTCTACAGAGTAGAAGGCAAGCTGCTTGAGGGCAGGGGCTAGTTCATTGTTTTCTTTCAGTCCCCACTACCTGGCATATAGTAGTCATACAATAAATGCTCATGGAAGAGAATGAAACACTTATTAAGCTAGGCACGAAGAATACAAAGACAGAAACAAAAACAGTCCTTGCCCTCAAGGAGCTTATATTCTACTGTAAGGAAATACAAAGTACACGTGAAATATTTTTTCCTGTTTCACCTTTGTCAGTTCTAGCTTCTTCTGAAATCTCATTGACTTTAGGCCTGGCATCTGTTCCATTTAGGCCAATGTCCATTCCTTCTACTTTTTTCTAGTTTTTTTATCATCACTTATATGGCCTGAAAGATTTTGATAATCAATATTAAGGATCAGAATGCATAATCTCAGTTCAGGATCATACATATGTGGGTCAGGAAATTTGTCTTTGAAAATATATGGAGCAGAAATTGAATCAGGAGGTAGAGAAAAAGAGAAATTAGTTCTCCTGAGAAATCTTATGGGTTTCTAGGTTTAATTTTGGAATCAGAATTAAGTTTATTTTGTTGTAGAGAACAGGGCCTGGCCCATAAGCAACTGCACGGGAGTCAACTCCTATGAGATAGTCTTTTTTTAAAAGAAAAAAAATTGTAACAGTGAAAGAAACATCCGGAGTGAAGTATTTCGAAAAACAAGGCAGTACATCACACTCTTCTGAAGCTAGATAGAATATATCTCTTGTGATGTACCTGCCTCTTGAGAGTCATGGAGATAGCAGCTTTGACAAAAGTAACAAAACACATTAGCAGATTTCTCAGCAGAATAATATTTCTAGCCATAGGCAGAATATTCAGAAGTTATCCAATTTAGTTTGAGAGTAAAGTCCTAGGACTCCATAAGGATATAAGTGATTCAGCTCCCAAGAGTGATCTGGGCCATGATATACTCCAAAGGATTTATTTCTATATTCACATTGATCTATCTTTTTTATGAACAAATAGATTGGACAACTTTCCAACTAAAGAATAATCCATGTATTAACTAGGGATTTCGCCATTTCAAGAGAGAAGCTGTGGAGTCCTTGAAGCTTTCCGTTATTGACCAAGTGACAGATTAAAAATTTTAGTGACTTTAGTTAAGATATTTTCATGAAGAATGGCTGCTTTGATAATAGGCCAGAGTACTGGCTAAGAGGAGAAAATGCATCAATTGAATTTACGGTCATCCTAATGGTCACATCAAATCAAGTCTTTGACTTCTCTCTCTCTTTTTCTTCCTTCCTCTCTCTCTTTCTCTCTCTTTTCTCTCACAAATAACAATGATCTTTTCACTAAGCCATGGATTATGTATGAGTCTACTGTCCATGTCTGGAAATTTTCTTTTTGATTCATACCACTTTTCAGAGTAACAAAGTCTACCTATTTCCTACATTTCATGTTAGTAAGCTAATTATTCATTATTAATTAATAATTATTAATAATAATTCCTAATTAATTATTCATTAATAACAGGACCATTTCATTGGGATATTTACAATAATTGGCCAGTTTTATAGAGATGGAGAAGAGGCAACATGTTATGATTGCAGGGCCCGGAAAGAGTTCAGTTTCCAGAGAAACACTCTTTCCTCCTGTATTTCCGGTACCTTAACTCCCTGGCAAAAGCTTCATCTATTTGGACAAAATGCAAATTCTCCTGAGAATAGTAACTCTTCTCCATTAATGGGTTACTGTAAACAGATGATGTGAGAAAAGTAGAACAGGGGAAAGAAGCCACAGGTACCCTGGATGTGGTGGCCTGTGGGCCTGGCAATTTTCCCTACCTTAGAATTTTGCCTGTGGCCAGTTCTGCCTATGATATCAGCATTAAGAATGTCCTACTTTGATTTTTAGTGTGCCTAGCAAAGCTTTTAGTTGAAATAGTCATGGAACCCCGGCACATTTTGTTTGTTCCCTACCCTGCCCAGAAACCTACTAAACAGCCTAATATTGTTCTTGTCTTTACGGTTTTGTGGGTTCCCTTTCCTACATCTTTTATGTAACTTGGACACACCAGGCATCTGAGACTTCTGAGTTAAAATGTCTACCTCAGACATTACGTGTTAGGTATTGTTGTCCAGTAGACTGGAGCTGCCTAGTGGGCAGGAACAGTTTCCTTTTTGTCTGGTTTGTGCCTAAGTGAATAAGGGTTAGAATCTGATAGAATTGCACCTACTAGGTGCTTGGCACTGTGTGTGCTGAGGGGATTAAGACAAATGGTTAATTATAGGAATTGAGTGACCCACACTGACTCCATCTTGTGACTCAATTCTGAAACTATCTCAGTTCCTCTTCTACTCAGTTATGGATCTAGTCCAAATTCTGTCTTGTGAGAAAAGTTATTCAATTGTGGGAACTGGGAGAAACCATTATTGCATTGTTTGAACTTAATGCTGAGTGGTTGAGAAACTGCACCACCTGCCCCTGCTGATTAGAAATTCTTAACTAAGGACCTAGGTTGTGCTGACCAGAAAGTCAGTCAGATCTGAAGGTTAATGCAAGGAGTTTTCTCACAACTGTACATCTCAAACAACCCATATGTCTTATCTGAAAATTGATGCCATACGGGTCAATCAGTTATTGTTTTTCTGTTCCCTTGACTGTTTACAGACATTTGGGGAGGGGATACTTCCTTTTCTGAATTCAGGGAATTGCACCTTTTCACTCTCTCCCTTCCAATTTGGAAAATCCATAATCTTCCATCCATTAGAAATCAGACTATCTAATGTTACGTAGCTTTCTTTTAACCAAATGATCTTATTTGATTATTGGTTTTTAATTTATAACAATTAACTCCCCCTGCATTTGGATCCAGCTCTAAGCTGAGAAAAGGGTCTGGTTGCACTTTTTAGGCAACTGGCATTCATTGCTTAAGAAATTGATAAGCTCCGGAAATGAAACCTTTGTTTTTCTCAGTCCCTCCATTTCTTACCTGTTACAGTGCTAAGCACTGGACGGCAGAAATCCTGCTGGGATGGAACTGGGAAGCTGATTTTCATGAGAGTTACAGAGAAACTGGTATAAGAACAACTCACATTTATATAGCATGTTACTGTTTATGACTTTCTACAACTCATATTTATATAGCATGTTACTGTTTATGACTTTCTTTTCTCATGAAACATACTTCCTCCCTAAATTTTGGGAGCAGAGGGGCTAGAGCTGCCCAGTAGGGAAACAATAGAGAGAAGTCAAGAGGAGGTGTCAAAAAGAAGCAGTAAAAGGGAAGAAACCACACCAGATGATTGGACTCAAAAGCTAGAGGAATTGGGACATGTCTCTCTGTCACAGGAAACAGGAGCTGAAGATTCCAAGGGCAGAGAATGATTCCAGGCCGGAAGGGCAGGGGTCAGTTAGTCCATGTTACAGACTGCCAATGAATTCAACTCTACCTACTTTGCAATAAGCAAAGAGAAATAATAATAGCTAATGTTTATATAATGCTTACTACAGGGCGGGTACTGTGCTAAGTACATATTATCTCATTTGATCCCTCACATCAGCACTGGGAGATAGGTGCTATTGTTATCCCATTTTCTAGATGAGGAAACTAAGGCAAACAAAGATTATGTGAGTTGGCATGGGTCACACAGTTAGGAAGTGTCTGAGACTAGATTTGAACTCAGATCTTCACTCTATGAAACTCTCTTCAGGACCTTCATTCCAGATCAGGCACTCTATATATTGTGCCACCTAGCTTCTGTATTCTGTGTTATTTTATTGCTTTTACTGATTCAATGACAAGAGTAAATATTTACACACAGTTAAAAATACCCTTTTGGTTCCTATAGGGAATTTGCTCTATTATGCCAATGCTATGTAACTGGGGTTCAGTAAAATATTGTAGTTTCAAAGAGGAAGTCGAGTTTCTGGCAGGGTGGAGCCTCAGACCTGACTCTTTTTCGATAAGTGAATACTAACCACACCTGCCTATACTTAGCAAATCAGCATGTCCACCTACAGATGGAATTATAAGGGCAAAGATGGTATTAATAACAATAATAGCTTTTGTTTCTTTAGCACTTAAGCACTTTACTTAGAAAGGCACCTTGGATAGAATTAGAAGACTGAGATTTAAGTTCTAACTCTGCTGAATACCAGTTTGTGTGATTTTGGTTGAGTCACTTACTTTCTCTGGGGTTGTTTCCTCCTCTGTTGGATGCATTGGGGGGTAGGATGGGAAGATGAGTATAGAGGAGGTAATTTTTAACTCATTTGGGCTGTCTGATTCTGCTTCAGATGAAAGCTTCTCTTTTGGACAAATAAGACTAATGTAAGTCTCTGCTTTCAGTTACAGTTTAAGAAGAGCTTTAAAAGAGAATCAAAGATTTCCATCTTGCAAACTTAGTGTAAGAGTGTCCTGCACATAAACTTCAAAAAAGTTGAAGGTCATAATGGACAAAGACAGAGACTACAAGCAGCATATCAAAACGATTTTATACTATGACAAGGTTAGTTTTATATCAGGTATTCAAGGTTGGTCCAATGTTAAGAAAAAATATAAACATAATAGACCATATTAATGACAAGAACAACAACCATATGATTATGTCAAAAGATGAGGAAAACAGCTTCTGAAAAATACAATATTCTTTTCTATTGAACACTAAAAACAGGAATAAATAGATCTTTATTATTGCAAGTGGTATGTGTCTGAAACCCAATACAAACATTATATGTAATAGGTCTAAACTAGAGGCCTTCCCCATAAAATCAGGGGTAAAGCAAGGATGCATATTATTGTCATTACTATTAGATACAATGTTAGAAACACTAGCTATAGCAATCAGAGAAGAAAAAGAAATTGAAGGAATAAACACAGGCCAACAGGAAATAAAACTATCACCTCTTGAAGAAGATATGATGTTTTACTTATGAAACCATAGAAAATCAACTAAAATCAACTGAAACAACTTTATCAAATTTTCAGGATATAAAATAAATTCACACAGTTAATCAGCATTTGAATATACAGAATTAACAATAAAACCCAGGAGGAGATAGAAATTCCATTCAAAATAACTTTTTGTTGTTCTCGTTCAGTCATGTTCCAATTCTTCATGACCCCATTTGGGGTTTTCTTGCCAAAGATACTGGAGTGGTTTGCCATTTTCTTCTCCAGCTCATTTTACAGATGAGGAAGCTGAGACAAACTGGGTGAAGCGATTTGTCCAGAGTCATACAGCTAACAAATGTCTAAGGTCACATTTGAACTCAGGTCTTCCTGACTCCAGGTGTTGCACTGTATTCATTGCACCACTTGGCTGCCTCTCAAAATAACTACAGAAACTATAAAATATTTGGGAGTCTTCCTCCTAAGGCACACATAGGAATTATATGAATACAATTACAAAACACTCCCTATAGAAATAAAGACAAAACTAAATAAGTTGAAAAATAATTAATTGTTCATGGGTAAGCTGAACCAAATATAATGAAAATGACAATACTACCAAAATATAAATTAATTTATTTGTTCAGTGCCATACTAATCATACTAGCTTATGATTTGGTAGTACTAAACATACTACCAAAAATTGCTTTATAAAGCTAAGTAATAATAATCAAAACTCATCTAGAGGAAGAAAAAGCCAAGAATATTAAGGGAAATAATGAAAAGCATGGGAAATAAGGTAGTCTACCAGTACCTAACTATACTACAAAGTAGCAAGCATCAAAAAAGTTTGGGACTGGGTAAAAAACAGAGAGATCAATCGGTGAAATAGATTAATTCTACAACACAGAGAAGGAAATTAATCTATAGCCTCATCTTTGATAAACCTAAAAATTCCAGCTACTGGGGTAAGCACCTATTCAATAAAAACCTGCTGGGAAAACTGGAAAGCATCATGGCAGAAATTAAGTATAGAGTAGACCAACACTTCATACCATATACCAAGATAACCTTCAAATGGATACATGACTTAGCCATAAAAGGTCAAATCATAGACAAATAGACAAGCAAGGAAGAAATTACCTTTCATAACTATGTATAGGAGAAGAGCTCATGACCAAACAAGAGATACAAAAGACCACAGAAGGAAAAATTAATAAATGCTTACATAAAATCCAAAAGGTTTTGGAAAAGCAAAATTTATATGGTCAAAATTAGGAGGAAAACAATCAGGACAATTATTTTTGCATAAAGCTTCGCTGATGAAGATCAGTCTCAGTTCTAAGATACGTAAGGAATTGATTCAAATTTACATGAAAAGCCATTCCCAAAGTGATAAATGATCAAAAAAATATGAACAGGGAGTTTTAAAAGGAAGAGATCTAAGTCATCAACAACCATATGAAAACTTCCCCCAAATCACTAATAATTAGACAAATGCAAATGAAAACAATTCTAGATTGTGTCTCATACTCATCAGATTGGCAAAAATGACAAAATAGAAAGTGATCATTGTTGGGGGCATGGGGGCGGATAGGCATACTTATACATAGTTGCTGGAGCTGTGACTTTGTCTAGCCATTCTGGAAAACATTTTGAAACTATGTCCAAAAAGACACTTACCTGTACATATCCTTTGACCCAGCAACGTTAGGGTTATACCCAAAAAATTAAAGAAAGAAGAAAATGTATCTATATGTATAAAATTATGTATAGTAGCTATTTGTATAGTGGCAAATAACTAGAAAGTAAGGGGATCTCCATCAGTTGGGGAGGGCAACTAGGTGGTACAGTGGATAGAGCGCCAGCCCTAGAGTCAGGAAGACTCTTTTGACCTCAGACACTTACTAGCTGTGTGACCCTGGGCAAGTCATTTAGCCCTGTTTGCTTCAGTTCCTCATCTGTAAAATGAGCTGTAGAAGGAAATGGAAAACCACTTCAGTTTCTTTGCCAAGAAAATCCCCAAATAGTGTCACGAAGGGTCAGACAGGACTGAAATGACTGATCAACCATCTATCGGGGAATGACTGAACAAATTATGGGATATGAATATAATGAAATATTACTGCACTAAAAGAAATGATAAAATAAAAGGACAGGTTCAGAGAATTCTGGGAAAACTTGTTTAAACTGATACAGAGTGAAGTAAGCAATACTAGAGTAATTTATGCAATACTAACGTTATAAAGAAAAAGAACTTTGAAAGACTTAATTCTAATCAATTTCAGAGGACTGATGATGAAGTATGCTACCCACCTCTTAAAAGAGAAAAGACTCAAGATACAGAATGACATTTGTGGACAATATCAATGTGGAAATTTGTTTTGCTTAACTATGTATATTTTTATGAGAGTTTTCTTTTTCTTTCTTTTTTTATTTTGGAGGGGGGATTAGGGATAGGGGAGGAAGCATAAGGATAGGAAGAAGGGATATGATTTCCCTTAAAAGAAGACAGAAGGCCAGAAGGAATCCCAGACAAACAGGACAGCTTTGAAAGTTACATATTGAATCTATTATATACTTAAAAAGAAAAACAAGTTCTATATAATGGAGGTTCACAGTTTCATGTACAATCTTCTCCCATTTTGCAGAATAAAAAGAAAAGAAATAAAAGAAATTTCATTCATCCTGAGATTTCTTCCTACTCTCCATGTGATCATCAATCTATAGTTGGAAGGACTCTTAATAGGCCATCTAATACAACCCCTAATCTTACAGATAGAAAACTGAAGCCTAGAGAGAGGAAAAGAGATTGTTCAGGTAATAAAGGCAGAAGAGGTCTTATGAACCTGAATCTCTTTTGACTCCAAATCCATAGCTCTTTCCATTGAACCAGATTGCCACTCAGGAAAGGACTCATGTAGGTCCAGTCCCCTAAGCCAGTCCAAAGTCTAAACAGTTCTAGAAGCCAGGGGAGGAATTTATGCTTGGCTGCTTTTCTTTTACTATAATTACCCTCTTAGGAAAGGACATTGGGAACTGGGCAAGATGGTAGGGGCTGCCCGAAAGGTTCCTATCCTCTGAGAAGTATTGCTTTAACCCTTTAATGTACAATTTTTATTTTCAACATCAGAACAGTTCCAGACAAAAAAAAAGGAGGGTAAGGAGAAGAGATAAATGTGGTCAGTAACTGAGTTACTACAGCTCAGTGGGCCGAAAAGGTCACAGTTTGCAGTAACAAACAGGGAAAGCTGTGGTTACAACCTAGGCAAAAGAAATCAGGGGACAGCTGGGAAAATCTGTTAATTAATTAAGCATGGACTAGAGTCAGGCCACCCACAGGCAGTCTCTAATCCTTTTACAGGAAGAATGGAGAGTGTGGGACACTATGAAATGAATACTTACAAGCATTTCTCCCCCTCCTTCCCTTCGTCCTCTCCTTTTTATTTCTTTCAGTGCTCTCCTCTTGCAGTATCAAACTTAATCTCTAGAAGATTGTTCATTGCTAAATTATTTGAGGAATGTATTTGAAATTCAGGAACAAGGAGTATCATGCAGAAGCTGTTTGTCAGCATACTTACCTTTTTTTAAATGGGCTGTAGTTTCACTGATGTCATTTGAGAAATGAAAAAAAATGTTTTGCATTTGTCTTGGGATGTATTTTATTTTTTGATGCAAATAAAAGTACTTTACAAGTGAAGAATGATAGAAGTAGCCAGGTAGCTGTACACAACTAACCATGACAAAAAGTGACATGGGCAAAAATGGATACTGACTCAAGAAATACTGTAGGATCTCTTTCATTCACAGGGGCTGAGATGAGGTAATAGTTTTTTAAATAATGGAACTGGTGCCACTGGAGCCACTTTGTGGCTCATTTAAGCATGAACTCTGGCGAATCAGCTGAATCTATCCATTTATTCAACCACAAATGCTGTCCATCTGAATACCCCAGTATTCCCTCCTCTCTCACCCCATCCTATGAGGTGGACAAATGAAGTGAGATCATTTTGTAGCTCTCTAGTTTAATTATTCTTATTAACCTGGTGCCAAGCAGAGTTATTTCTAGTTGCTGAAGGAAAAAAGTGCTATCAAATGTAGAACATTTTAAAATTGCATGATCTTCTAAAATCATTATTTAAAAATTACACCTTCTAAAATTTTGCACCCTGTGGTAAAGCCCTAAGTCTCAATCATCCGCCCTAGTTAGAGGTCTGGTTATAATTTCCTTGAAAGCAAAGATATTCCAGTTTGATCACCATATTGAGAAAGTTTCCATTTTCGTAGAAGTTGCTACTAAAAGGAATGCATAACTTGGACATCTCCAAGCTCAGAGTTTTTGCAAAACAGAAAAGAAGGTGGCACAAACCAGTGAAAGGAGCATAGGATTTGGGAGCCAGAGACTCTGGATTCACTGCAGTGTGCTGATAAATGATTAAGAACTGGTTCTGCAGTCTTAACATTTTCTCTATCACTTTCTTAAGTTTCACCAATCAGCAAAATAACAACTGAAGCCCTGATTTGTAGCATTGGCAGATTTCTGAGGTGTAAATGTTCCTACTGAAAAATGACCAATCAGCATTCTCTGCCTGTTCAAGCTGACTCTAGCACATCCTCAGTTTGTGGTTTCCTACTTGTGTGACTTTGGAGAAGTCACTTAATGTCTCTGGGTTCCAGTTTTCCTCACTGGGAAGATAAGGGCTTTGAAATGGATAATCTTTCATCATTTCCAGCTCTGTGACTTGGATCCTATGATCTTATATTAGTCTCCATTCATTCAAATGGGGAAAGGGTTGGTCATCACCCAGAGACTTCAAACCATACACTTGCTTCTGAGTTTCATGAAGAGTCTATTCCCATTCAAATACAGATATTTCCAAGTATCATCTCAAATGTCATTTTCCTTCTTCTTCTCTCTTTCCTTCTCTCCTACCATTCTCAGATAAGAACCCCCCCCCAGTCCCATGTAACTTCTGATGAATTCAATTTCACAACAAAGTAGAGCTTTAGCTCCCTCCCCGCCATCATTGACACATCCATGAAACCCCATCGCAAAATGTATTCTGTTATAGTCTATTAAGTATTACTCAGAACTGTGAGAACTGAAGCAAATCTAAGTATGTTTTGCAAGTTTTTTAATATCACTCAGCAGTAGCAGTAATCAGGCATTACCTATTAGAAACTTATATTGATAGGAAATTCATATCTTAGATTGAGAGGCCAAGCCTGGGGAATAAGATTTTATCATAATACTATTTATGCTGTCATTAACATTTCTTAGAACATTGTAAAAAATAAAATAAAACCAGGCATGCATAAATGGAGTTGTACTACAGCATCCAAGGGCTGTTGGTGTTGTCACTGTTATTGTTGCTTATCGGCTTAAAACTAGATAAAGAGCAAATGATGAATGGAGGAAAAGGAGGCTAGGAAGAGGCCATAAGAGAATGTTTAGCAGATGCTATTTTAGTGTGTCTGACATCACTCTGCATAACTTCACAGCTTTATGAGTATGTCATAATGGTGGCAGGGAGATCCAGCCCCTTGCTTCTGTAACTAATAATACCATTCTAGTTACTTTCCATTCAAAACTCAAGAAGATGATAGCAATAAGTCTTTTTCGACTGAAGAGAAAATGCCCTCCTTTCTTTCCATCCTGAATTCTCCCTAACCTCGGCCTCACTAAAGGGGAAAATAGTTTTCCAGCTGCAGAGAGCGTATCTTCCCTTTGTTCCTATCTGGATCATCCCCGCCCTCATCCTGGTTGAAGGGGAGAATAGTCTTTCTCAGCTCTGGAGAAAATATGCTCTTTCCTTTCCATACTGGATTCCCTTCCAGAAGTCAGTCTAGACCTGGGACTGACACAAGAATCAAAGAGCTTCCCTGACTTCTAAGCTGCAGAGAAAATATTTTATCTTCTTTCCATCCTGGATTTCTCCCCAACAGCTCGCCTGAACCTTGACTAAAAAGGGAGAATCATTTCCCAGGTATTGGCATTGAAAATGGTGATACCAATGTGCCAATATGAACCTTAGAGGTTACTTTCCTAATTCCGACTCACATTGGTGGGCTGGGTCCCTACTAGATTACTGGCTACTTCTCCTCTCAGGGTTCTCTAGCTAAGGAGGACCTTTTTTCTTTTTTTTTTAAGTAGGTTGGTCATAAGCCACCATGGATATGCTTCCCATTAAATAACAGTAAGGGTTTTTAACTTTTAGGAAGCATATTTACTAAAATCATTATAGTAAGAATCATTGGAACAGAATGTCTCCCCGCCAAAAAAGGCACAGATTCTCTCCTTCCTAAAGCCTGGGTCACACATTTCCACAAGTGTATACAGAGTACAGGGGAAGAATGACTTCAACTCATAGTATGATGGTAGCAAGGCGCTTGTGGAGAGAATGGGTGCAGCTAAAATTAGACAAACCTAACTCCTGGCTACTGAAAGGCCTTTCTTCAATCCCTAACTGGAATTCTCTTCTAATCCAAGGTGTCATGCAACTTGAAGTAGGCTCCCTCCAGGATCGCTATTTTTCTGACACTGTTGTCTGCCTTTGTCCACATTTATCTTGTTGTGTCTTCTACTGCATGCATTGTTTTCCATTGGTCCCTTCTCACTAGAGAAATCCTCAATGGAAGGGGGAAGGAGAGAAATCAGTCCCTTCCCACTCCAGCTCCCCACCCCATCCCTTCATGGTTCCCTTTCATAGGCATGGCTGAAACTGTGATCCTAAACTCCAGAACCGAGATCTTCTACCTCTACATGTGGCCTTTCTGGTCCAAGCCCAGTGATGCACTATTATTTTATATACAGACTCTTTTTTAAAAGTTCAATTTTATCTTAACTTTAGTTCTGAATTCTCTCCCTTCCCTACCAATTGAGAAGCCAAGAAATACAATGTCCAATATACATATGAAGTCATGCAAAACACATCTCTGCATTAACCATCTTCAAAAGGAAGGAAGGAAAGAAGGAAGAAAGAAAGAAAGAAATGCTTCATTCTGTACTCCACCTTGAGTATATCAGTTTTCTATTTCGGGGTGGATGCTGTTTTTCATCACGAGTCCTTTGGAATTGTGGCAAATCATTGCATTGATCAGAGTTACTAAATCTTTCACAATTAATTATCTTCACATATTGCTGTTACTGTGTAAATTGTTCTTCTGGTTCCGTTCACTTCACTTTGTATCAATTCATACAAGTCTTTTCAGGTTTCTCTGAAACCATCTCCTTCATCATTTCTCACAGCACAATAATATTACATCACATTCATATACCATAACTTGTTCAGCCATTCCCCAACTGAAGGCCATCCTCTCAGTTTCCAAGTCTTTGCCAACACAAAAAGAGCTGCTATAAATATTTTTGTACCTATGTACCCTTGGATCTCTTTGGCAGTAAAGACCTAGTAGAGGTATTGCTGGGTCAAAGAGTATGCCTAGCTTTATAATTTTTTTTATACACAGGCACAATGGGCATGTCTGATCCTCTTAGCAAATTATACTGCTTTCTTTCTTGACTCAAAGAAATTTGTAAAAAGATCACAATGTATTACACATTAAAAACTATCATTGTATTGATTTATTGGGCGGGAGGTGACCTTTACACCTAGGCTGGTGATAATAATGGTTATATGAGGGAAAGGGGAGAACATATGGTGGTCTAATAGACGAAGTACTGGGCTTAGAGTCAGTAAACCTCAGGTTTCTTCTGACACTTAACTATTTGTGTGACCATGTGCAAGTTAGCAAATCTCTATGACCTTCCTAGGGGTTTTGTATACCGAGGAGATGACTGTGTAATCCTTTGTGAATGACTGAAGGGTGAACAGTGAGTTTCAAGTATCAGATCACACAAGACCAAGAGCCCTTATTTTGGGAGGAAAGAGGAGACTAGAGATCAGTAGTAATAAATCATTCCTGGCACATGAAATATCATGCAAGATTTGGTTTGAGCTCAATCTGAATCAAATTGATTTGGAGAAGGCATTTTGAGAGGTTCAGAGGGCAAACCAAAGAAAGCCTGGGGGCAAATACTGTCAAGTTTGACCATTTGAGCTTCAGGCTGCTAGTGTGGTATTTCTATTCTTAAATAGTGGGAACAATGCTTCTGCTCCTCAAGGGAAAACTGGCTTGGTGGGAGAAAGATCTATATGGAATGACTAGGCCGCTGTGGAACAGAAATATAGTCTATGAGGTCATTGAGTGCAGTCTCTTGAGTCTGAGCAGCGTTCCACAGAAACTGAAAGATAGGATTTCCTAAAAAAATTTCATTTGGGGAAGAATTGATCTTAAGTGGATTTGCAGGATATCCTCTGAGCATAAGGACAGTTATTGGTGTAGGTTTGATAAATTTCCATTCTGAAGCCTTGAGACCAAGGCATCGATGGATTCTTGGTGATCTGTCTAACTAGGTGCTCAGTAGTATCTGATCTGAAAGGGAGGTTTAAATTCCACACTGAATGAGATTGCACAGTGAAACATTGGCAAGATTTTTTTCCCCCAATCCCAAATTGTATTCTTCTGCCTTTCAGGACAAGATCTGCTTTCCTATGTAATTGCCTTTCTCTGATACAACATCAGCACATTCAGGGCTCATGCAAATGTCTCCCTCCCTTTTTCTTCCCCTCAGATATTGCTTCTTCTTGGTATTTTCTAGGGTACGTTGCAAAATCTCAAACTGTTTTTTTAGAATTTCAGGGCTAAGACTCTACTATAGTCCCATCTTCTTGCTCCCCAGGAAGATAGAAGTAGCTTCCCACCAAGTCTTCTCACTCAGTGAGTCTTTCTTCACTCCCAGAACATTAGTCGTTTTTCCATTTGGGACAGTGGGAAGAGGAAGCTAATGTGGGGTGTAGTCTGTGAGAAGGAAGCCCACTATGGGTCTGGTCACTGTGGGGGTGGGGAGGAGGAAGAGACCCATTCCAGATGTTTATCAACTGCTGAAAGGGGGGAGAAGTAAGTCCTAGAACTGTGCCTTCCTTCCCCTTTACATTTTCTGCCCTGAGGCAAAGCCTTGGCAGCTTCACCTCAGAGCTAGCTCTGATTGGCTCATGAGTAATCCTTCCTATCACAGCTCCCATATCTTGTTTATTATGCCACTTCTTAAAAGTCTTCCATGACTCCCCACTGCTTCATAATGTACCCTTAAAAACCCTGGCGATTACTCCCTCCCAATTACTTTCTCCTTCAGCTAAACTATACCATTTTTTGTACTGCTCCCCCCCCTCCCCAATATCCGGCTCATTCCTCTCTTGGTGCTTTTGCCCAGGCTAACATTTCCTGTGTCTGTAATGGATACCCTCTCTCCCTTGCTTTATGTTATGAATTCTTACCCGTACAGTCAAATACAACTTAAATGACTCCTCCCCCATAAAGCCTTCCCTGACCCCCTACTCAACAACCCTTCTCATAGCACTGTCTTCTGTACTTTCCTAATGAACTAATATATTACTACGTCTTGAGTCTTGGGAAAATCCGATGGTCAAGTGAGTCGGTTCCCTTGATACTTAGCTTCCTGTGTATAGAAGCTGGGAACACTGAATAAACTTTTGAACTGAACTCACGATGATCCTAAATAAATAGGTGCCAGTGTTGACTATTCCTCTGGGAACTCAGGCCCTGAGACTGAGTTTGATAACTAGAATTGGTTGTAGGGGTCTAACTAGGCCAGTACTTAACCAGCCAATTTTACCCATTCAAAAGAATCCAGGGTTCATACCACAGCCTTTTCTGGGCAAACTGAGCAAAACTAGACAGGCACGTTTGGGTCCAGCATTACATGCCATATTATTTGACCAGCTTAGTCTGCTCCCTAAATATTGGAACTTGCTCCCTACTATGAGAGTAGATGATTAATAGCAAAGAAGCATGTATTTCACAAAGATGACCACAAAAATGACCACTCATGCTGATTTGGAAGGGACCTCAAAGGTCATCTAGTTAGACCTGTTCAACATTCCTCTCTAGAACATTCCCATCTAGCCTTTTTAAAAATTTGATAGTTTTATTTATTTTTAGATTCCAACATTCATTTCCACAAAATTTTGAGTTTCAATTTTTCTCCCCATCTCTCCTCCCCACCCCATAACACTTTGCATTCTGATTACCCCTTCCCTCAATGTGCCCTCCTTTCTATCACACCCCACCCTTCCCTTATCCCCATCTTCTCTCTTTCCTTATAGGGCAAGATAGATTTCTATACCCCATTACCTGTATTTCTTATTTCCCAGTTATATGGAATAACAATTCTCAACATTCGTTTCTAATACATTGAATTCCAATTTCTCTCCCTCCCTCCATCTCCACCCATCCCCACTGAGAAGGCAAGTTTTTCAATACGGGCTATATATGTGTCTTTTTGCAAATGACTTCCATAACAGTCATGTGTAAGACTAACTATATTGCCCTCCATCCTACCCTGTCCCCCCTTTTTTCTATTCTCTCATTTGATCTTGTCCCTTCCCAAAAGTATTTACTTCTAGTTACTCCCTTCTTCCATTTGCCCTCCCTTCTATCATCCCCCTCACCCCACTTGTCCCCTTCTCCCCTACTTTCCTGTAGTGTAAGCTGGATTTTCATACCAAATTTAGTGAGCATGTTATTCCCTCCTTAAGCCATATGTGAGCATGTTATTCCCTCCTTAAGCCATATGTGAAGAGAGTAAGTTTCACTTTTCCCCTCTTACCTTCTCCCTTTCCTCCTCCATTGAAAAAGATTTTTCTTATCTCTTTTATGAGTGAGAGTCTGCCTCATTCCTTTTCTCCCTTTCTCCTTCCCAATACTTTCCTCTCTTACCTCTTAATTTTATTTTTTTTATGGATATCATCTCTTCTGGTTCAACTCAACTCAACCTGTCCATCTAGCCTTTTTTTTTGACGATATCTCATGAGGGGGAAGTCAGGAAGTCTCGAGGCAGCCCCTTCCACTTTTGGACAGTTTTAATTGTTAAGAAGTTTTCCTTTACATCAATTCAATTCAATTTAACATTCATTTATCAAACACTTCCTATTTGCAAGTGGTTGCGATATGTGCTCGTGATGTAAGGACAAAAGCAAAACAAATTCTTGCTCTCGAGGTGTTCATACTCTGCTGGAGGTGATAATTATTTCAGATCATTGGAACCCTAATAAGGGCCAAAGCTTGAACTAATCAACTGAAAGAAACTTGACTTAACAGACATGCCCTTCTTTGTTCTCTGAGTAAACCCAGAGAATGTCCCTTTCTGTGTCAACAACTACAAGGCCAGATGAAGCTAAGAACATTTCTATGTTTGTGGCTATTAAGGATAAGGCACCTTAACCCAAGACACTATCTGGAATGATGAAACTTTTCTTATCTTAATATTTTATGAACATACACTACGTTAGGTCATGTTAATGGTAAAGGAAACACAGATATCCTGGATTGTTCTTTAAACTGACACTTGGTCAACTCTCTTATTATATTTACAACCTATTCAATTAAGAAAATTCCCTTTTCATGCTATGGTTAAACACATATGAAGGTCATAAATCTGAGGGACAAAGACATCCTGAGCTGGGATTTCTCTAAAATGTATATAAAGCTTGTCATTCTTTTATCAGTCAGTCAGAATTAAAAATCTTGCTCCATGTACATGTATCTGCAAACTTTAAGGGAATAGACGGTATGGATTTACATATCAACTAGCTGTTTTCTTCTTTTAACCAAACTTCCAGGTCGATAGAGGAAATGATACATCCACAGATAAGTTGATACCAAGTATGGGGTAGGGGGATATAGCTTTGCTCTGCTTCCGTCTTCCACCACCAGCAGCTGAAAAGTTATCTGCTTCATGTCTTGTGTGAACCCTACTTCTAAAGCTCGTAAACGTGGGTATGCCCACAAAGTTTGTGATACAGAAAGAGTCAAAGAGCCCAGGGCAGAAGTTGTCTAGAATATGACTGGCATGCAGGTTTGATCAAAGGGAAGATGAAAGAATGATGGATGAGAGAAAGGGCTTTCTCTCGCCACATGTGGGCCTGTCCCTGAATCTGGTTCTGCTGTTCCATAAAGAATGAGCAAGCAGTGAAGAATGGTAATGATTCCATGTTGCCCAGTCAATGAGTCAGTCATTCTGTGAAATAGTGGGAGGGCAGGATCATAAGTCCCTGTCAGTGACAAAGTGGCAAGTAAGGAAGAGCAGTGGGGATATGCCATGGTTCTTGGATCCCCCCCAAACCCAGACCTGTGAGTAGACCAAGCTGCCTGAATGGGGACCCAGATAGCTGGGTAACTCAGCTCGCCCACTCCCTTCTGTCCCACCCCCCCTTCCTTCTCCTCTCCAAAGGAAGGTAAAATTTGAATGGATCTCACAAAATAAATGAACATCTTGAGAGATGCTTGCTAGCTTTCTGTTCAAGAGGCTGAGTGAGAGGGTTAAATACAAGCACCTGAACAGAATCACACGGTTTGTCTTTGGGCATTGCCCTACAGATGGTGGAGAGTTTGGAATCTAAGCAATAGAACAGAGTGAATGAACATCTTCAAATTCCTAGATTGCCTTGCCTAAAGACCAAAAAGGGTTTGTATTCTTGGGTCTGGGATGAGCTCAGGCTCTGAACCCATGTAGCAATTGTTTTTAATATATATTTTTATTCCTTTTGCTTTTGTGGTAACAAGTAATGAACATGTATGTAAAACTGATTTCATTATACTATACCTGTTGTGATTGTAGTCTATTGAAACTTCATGAAAGGGAAGATGGTAGAGACTCCTAATGGGTGGAGGTATAAATTGTAAGAATCTAATTGGAAGATCCACACATACCACATTCCTAGACTAACTTGGGAATACTGGAGTTCAAATCCAGCCTCAGACTTGACCTTTGTTTGTCTCAGTTTCCCCATGTTGATTGGAAGAAGGGCATTGTTTTGATGATTGGTTGAATAAAAAGCTAAGGCAGTTGCTTAGAAACTTAGTGAAAGAGAGCTGAGTCATGCTGTTGGTGCTTATTGTCCCCAGTACCATCTACAGTTTTGGAAGGGGGAAATCTCACAGAGGTGCTTGGTTGCTCTCTACTACTCTCTTTGGTTTAAGAGGTAGAAAAAAGGGGGGAAGATAGATTTTTCTTTTATTTTGCTATAAAAGCTATAAGGGGAGCTGATTTGGCAAAGCAGAATCCTGTTGAGTGAAGAGCTAGCTAGTCTTATCTACATTTGCATGTGACTGGGATCTTAGGAGCTTCAGGAGCTAATCTCCCTTCTTTGTACATCTCCCTTCTTTCCTCCTCCTTCACTGCTCCCAATAGGGTTAAGTGTAGGACCCTGAGAGAGAGTGGGTCCTTCTCTGGGAGGCCCAGATCTGCCAGTGTTAGGGCAGGTTGGAGTGAGTGAACCAGAACAGAGAAAGGGAATTATATCACAGCTGGGCTGTACTTGCTTTATTTTCCTCCCTCTTTGACTGTCAACCAATCATAATGCTCTAAGAACTCCAAGTATAGATCTAGCAGTGAAGGCAACAGATGCTTCCTTGCTTCTTTACCAGTCACTGCTCTAGAGTCCCTGTGAAGCAAGAAATACTGACCAGTACACATCCGAGATGAGGGGAAATCTATGAAAGCATATTTGTAAGTTGTTCCCCCTGTTCTGTCCTCTTTTCCTCCCCCATCAACTAACTCATCAAGGGCAGGGATGCTTCAATTCTTCCCTATGTATCTCCAGCACCAGCACATTGCTTTGCACACAATTTTGTTGCTGTTGTAGTTCAGTCGTTTTTCAGTTGGGTCTGATTCTCTGTGACCCCATTTAGACTTTTCTTGGCAAAGATATTCGAATGGTTTGCCATTTCCTTGTCTCTCTCATTTTACAGATGAGGAAACTGAGACAGATAAGGTGAAGTGACTTGCACAGGATCACACAACTAGTATCTGAAGTTGGATATGAACTCAGGGAAGGAGTCTTCCTGACTCTGAGCCTAGTGCTATATCCACTGCACCACCCAGTTGTCCTTTGTGCACGCTAAACGCAGTTCAGTAAATGTTTGCAAAATCGAATTAAATTCTCTTTCCTTCCTTCCTTTCTCTACACAAAAGGACAAACCCCAAACACAATTCTTAATAGATCTTCTGCTATGTTGCCAAAAGACTGACTGAAAAGTCAAGAATTCAGTTTGTTCAGTGTGGGACCAAATTAGTGTTACTGCTTCTCTGACTGATTGGACCAGATCATTTGCTCCATAAGACAGAGGTTCTCACTATGATTTCTGGGAGGATTATTTCTCCTCAATTTTTCTTCATGTTATTTCTTAACACTTTTAAATGCTTTGTTCACATCGAGCACTGAGTACACATATCTACTGAGCTGTCTGTGATGAGTCCTTCAGATTTCTTTCCTCAAGAGGCTTCAACTCATTCCAAACCTATCAGAGTATGCAAGTGGCTGAAATGATATATTTTTTTCAACTTGTATTGCTTTGCACATATCAACATTAAAGTGTATCTGGAATTGTTCATCTGTTGCCCAATGATAACATTTGGTTAGTTCCCCAGGAGTGTTGCATAATTCTCCCTCATCTTGCTTGCCTTTAATATTCATCCCCGATCTCGATGATTAATAAATTTATGGAACTGCAGCCCTAGTAATAATAGCTGGGATGGAAACACCTGACTATTAACCTTTCTTGCACATTTAGAATCGCATTTTGAATCTTACCCTTAGCTCCCTACCTCTTTGCCGCTTTATAATCCAAGACTTCGCTGAAACTTTTCCACCCTCTGGTTACCAAATTTAATATGCGAGTGAGACCCAAGGGACTTGAGTGGGCTGCCTTGGCCACACTGCCAGTCTCTTCATCCAGAGGCTGCAAATGCAGTCCATCTATTGCATATTAGACATGTGGAGTTTCTCATTTTCTTAAAAAATAAAGTCAGCTATATTCCATTTCTGCTCACGTATTCATAGTGGTCGCTTCAACTAGCTAAATACATCTGAAAGATTTATCTTTGTAGATATTTATTCATAAGATGCTTTATAGTATAAATGCTCATCTCGTTTTCTATGTATAATAGCTTAGAAACCTATACCAGAATATAATAAATATAAATGCATATGTATATATGTATTTATTAAGGGTGGTGTAGTGGTGGTGGTGATTTATTTCAGCAGTTTTTCCCCCTAATTTTTTACTGAAGGTACTACAAAATTTCTCAAAGGGAAGAAACAAATAAATATTGCTCTCAAAGAGAAAAGGATGAAAATAACAACGATGATAAATTAATAAGACAGAGCAGGTTAAATTTTGTTTTCTCTGATGTTGTAATACAAGAAGCTAACACAGGAAATTGTAAAGTAATCATTCTCTGGGGTATAAAGAACCGTAAGTACTGAGTCTACTCCAGTAGATTCATCACGGCAACAAAACTCCCTTTATTACAGTGTCTGGGAACTAATTACATAGTAGCTACCAAGGTTTTTTAACTTGTTCGGGCCTAGTAACAGTGACAGTCATGTATTCTTATCACTATCACATTTTGGTAACTTCCGTAGTTTGAATTTCTGCTACTTTCAGTTCTAAATCCTTAGTTTCTAATTTTTTGAAAAAAATAAACCAAGCTCATGGAGGGTAAGAACATTTTTTTCATTTTGCCTCAGTATTCCCAGACCTGGCACACTGCTTTGACAACAGTAGGCACTGTAAAGGAGCAGCTAGGTAGTACACTCCTTTTCCTGAGTTCGAATCCGGCCTAAGACACTTAATACTTGTGTCATCCTGGGCAAGTCACTTCACCCTGCTTGCCTCAGTTTCCTCATCTCTAAATAAGCTGGAGAAGAAAGTGACAAACTACTCCAGTAACTTTGCCAAGAAAACCTCAAATTGGGTCATGAGGACTCTAAAATGACAGAACAGGCACTTTAAAATATTTGTTGAATTGAATTGAAAAAGTACATAGGAAAAGGTCACTGTGTTTCTAGTTGGGAGACCTGGGTTCTAGTATCATTTCTGCTGCTGTGTGGCCTTGGGTAAATTACTTCACCTCCCTAGATCTCACCTGCAAAATCAGGAAGGTGGAGTAAATGTTATGTGCTCGCTCTAAAAAATTTGCCTATTACTATAACTCCTATCTCAACAATCGCAATTCACAATCACACTGATGAGTTAGGATGGGTGGAAAAGTCCCAGTGGACCTTAACAAGAAAAGAAATGTGGGAAGTTCCATTTGTTGTTTTTTTTTTCAATTAACAAAAATCTGTTTTTTCTCCTTTTCTTCCCCCAGTGGGAAAAAATTCTTGTAACACATGTGCATATGATGCATCGATTTTCAGGCACAGAAAATGTATTGATGTGGTTTGCTTGACTTACTTGTTATTAAGAGGGAGCTTTTTATTAGGGGATAAGTGAGTAAGTTCATAGTGAGAGAGATGTTTAAAAAAAGGACCATCTAGAAAACATTAAAATACATAGAAGATAACAAAAAAGAAATTCAGCAGGATATATTTAAAGTGCAATTTGGTTCAATTTACTGTATACTTTTAAAATACAAAGAGTATATAAGAGAAATTCATGGTTTCATATACAATCCTCTTTTCCCTCTTTGCATTTTGAAATGTTTGTTGATAATTAAGTTCATAATAAGAAGAAAAACAATTAGAGGACAAAAATTCAGAAATTGATAACTTTTGCTCACAAAAATAAAATTTTCACATCCATGGTGACCAATTAAAATGACATGTTTTACATATTTTTTTTCCAGCAGGGTTCTTTTATTTTTAAAGTTTTACCGATGCCTTTTATTTTTTAAATGGTCATACTTTGTACCTCCCACATTAAACTTTCTCTTGTAACAAAGAAAAATAATGAAATCAATTCTAGCACGTATAACGACATGAGACAATATATAAAGATGATGATGATAGCTTGCATTTACATAGTTCCTGGCACTGTGCTAATTGTATCTGATATTCACAATATTGTATCTGATACTCACGTTAGCTCTGGGAGTGAAATGCTATTATCATCCCCATATTACAGATGAGGAAATTGAGACTTAGAGAGGTTAAGTGATATGCTCAGTCACACAACTAGTAAGTGTCTGAGGTCACATCTGAATTCAGACCTTTCCGACTCCAAAGTTCGATCCACTGCATTATTCCACACACGTAATTTTTTCACTGAGGGCGACTCAGAATCGTTTGTTCTCTGGACTGAGATTGATCAATGTAATTCATCTGAGTTTGATAACATTTTAGTGTTATTGGCGTTCACGTTGTTGATGCTGTGTTTATATTTTGCTCTCTTCTCTCTGCATCATTTTGTAGAAATCTTCCTGAGATGCTCCAAGCGATCAATAAACATGTGTTAAATACCTGCTATGTAGCAGGCACTGTGCTATGGCCTAGATATACTGAAAGAGGCAAAAAACAGTTCCTGTCCTCAATGAGCTTACAATCTAAGTGGGGAGGGCAATATGCAAACAAATATATACAAAGCAAGCTATATATATAACATACAGTAATTTTTTTCCATTGATTAAATAGTATTTTTTCTATTACATTGATCTACAACAAAGTGTTCAGCATTTTCCTAGTCAATAGGTACTAATTTTCCTCCTTACTACAACAAAATATGCTGCCATGAATATTTTTGTAGCTATGGGACCTGTCTAGCAGGTTTTGTTGTGTTTTTTTTTTTAACCTCCTTGTGGGTATATCAAGTGGCATAATGTTTGCAAAGCACTTTCTATAACCTTAAAGCACTATGTAACTGAGATTTTTTTTCTTCTTCTATGCACAGAAATAGGATCTTTGGGTCAAATTACATAGATAATTTAGTAATTTTTCTCATATAATTTTGAATTGTTTTTCAAAACAGATGAACCAATTTGTAGCTCTACCAACAATATATTGTAGCCTAACACAGGTATATAAGGGAAGGGCAGACAAGATGTCTGAATGTTGAGTAAAGCTCCTTGGTTCACTTGTTTATTTAAGATTTCAATCCTACCTACTTCTGAAAAAAAGTCGAGGTCGCTTAGAGATTAAAATGCAGACCAAAATGCCATTTCTGAATAAAATAAAACTGAGACCATCTGAAGAAATAAGGAATAGATGCTTTTACACACATGAGTTAGGCATCTGATGGTTGCTTAATAAGTGTTTGTTGAATTGAATTGAATTGAATTGCAATACTTGGGTAATAAATAAATTCTGGGTTTTCTGGCAGCAAAAGCAAAAAGAAGGTGAGTTACATAGCTTCGACATTCTGACAACAGACGGGATAGGAGGTTTGATGTGCTGAAGTAATGACACCACTTTCCCAAGCTACATGCAAAAATCAATTTCATTCCCTTATGGTCACACCTTAAACAGATTCATCGGTAGAGGCAAAACTTTTCCCAGAACTGGAATTTATTGCCTGGTTTATGCCTGGTCCCAGGGCTGTTTTGTAGTCCAACTGTAAACTACGGTCACTGAACCTTGAAACCGAGACAATGGGACTGGCCAGGAGCTGGGGAAGATACACAGGACCGCTGTGGAAGACAGGCCTGACCAATTCTAGCAATTCAGAAAATCTTTGCTCACAAGAAGCAGTCTAGAAGGGGGGGAGGGAACACAACAACAGATTCCTGGCTTCCATAGATGAACGACAGCTGAAATGATTTCATTTTCCTTTGTGCCCCACGTGGTGGATGATAATAATAATAGATACTTACACAATTCTTCTAGCTTTAAATGCCTTATATATGTCTCACATTCTGTATCTACATCATCGTGGTCTAAAATTCCACAGGGAAATCAGTTAAAGAGGGACAGGAAGCTTAAAAGAATAAAATTTTGAAGACAACCAATCACTTGATAACCTTTATTAAGCACCTGCTATGTGTCAGGCCCTAGTTAAGCACTAAGAATACCAGAAGAGGTAAAATATAGTCCCTTCCCTCAAGGAGTTTCCAATCTACTGGATACAAGGTGAAGCAGTACTGATGAGGAGGAAGGGGGGGATTACCTAAAGGGGTGTATGTGAATCACCAATATGCTTAGGGTCTTAGAAGACAAATATAGAAGATATTTAAGTAAGGTCGGATAGTAGATTATGAACACCAAAGCATGGCATGGTCTTATGAGTATGTCGGAATGTTAAAGTTCCAAATGAGCCTGAGTATGGCAAGGAAATCTGAGGTCAACAAAGAAATTTTGTTTTTGTTTTAGTGGGACTTGAGGTGTGTGTGTGTGTGTGTGTGTGTGTGTGTGTGGTACAAGGATGGCTACATCCTTGGGTACTCAAAGAAAATAAGACCTAGCTTATATGGACCTGGTGAGTTAAAACCATTAAAGGTAGTTAGAGAGTTTTCAATCTACCTACTTATCATAAGTATCAGTTCCTCATTAGCCATTTTTGCTCTGTCTTTTCCAGACCAAGTATCATTATCTTTCACCAAAAAAAGCAAAAACAAAATTAGGATTGGGCAGCAATTCCTCTGCAATTCTCTCTGTTGTCTTTGGGTACTCAAAGTAAATGGAAGCTGTGATGGATGAGCCACTATCAATAATGTCAGAAAGACTGTGGAGAATAAGAGAGGTACTAAAGGATTGGAGAAGGGCAATGTGTCATTATTTATTTTTGTTTTTGAAGGCAAGAGAACAGAGTATAAGCTCACTAGGTCTTTAAGTTTAACACCAATTCCTGGCAAAATTCAAGAATATATTATTAGCAAACATCCAGAAAAGGAAGTGGGGATCCCAAAGAAACAGCATGGCTTTATCAAGAAGGGAGATGTCAGATGAACCATTTCCTTTTGTCACAGGGCTCCTAGGTTGGTAGATTGGGGAATGCCATAGAAATTGTCTACTGATATTTCACAACTTTTGATTAGGTCTCTCATGCTATTATTGCAGAAAATATGGAGAGATAAGGGCTAGTTAGCACAATTTGGTGGATTCAGACCCAAAGAGTAGTCAATAAAGGTTCGATTTAACGTAGAATAAATTCTCAATTAAAGTGCTCCAGGGATTTGTGCTCAATTATGTACCATTTAATATTTCCATCATAGACTTGGTTATAGGGATGGACAGCATGCTTATTAAATATTCAGATGATACCAAGCAAAGAGGGGCAGCTATCCTGCTTGATACCAGAGTCAGGACCTGGAAAATGTCTTGATAGGCTAGAACATTGTACCAAATTGAGTAAGATGAACTTTCCTGAAATAATGAAATGGATAGATCTACCAATCCAGGAGTTTTTTCCAGTTTTTTCCATAGCCCATCTATGACTTCCCATCCTGGGTAACTTCTGGCCATGCTTTCCCCCAAGTTCACCAGAAGGATTCAACCAAGGTCTTCCTCTCTTTCTCCTGACATGTGAGTACACCATTACAATACTCTGGTTGTCCACCTATCATTTTTCACTCTTGTCACATAACTGCCCTGTCTTTTCTTCCTACTTTCCACTCTCCTTGGAAGTTCCCCACTTGTTATATGTTGCAACCTGCTCACAGCCACAGTGTTCCTCTGCATCATTCTCTCTATGACATTCATTTTTAATTCTTGGGAATCTGGTGTATTTTGTGCTGCATAGCCATATGGCAGAACACACAGAAAGTCGGTCATGTGATGGTGGCGTTACAAATGGATGACCTTCTGTATAAAATGATAATAATTGGTACGATGTCATTTCTGATTTTGAGACCCCAGTTCTTATTTGATTACTTGCTAAAATAGTTCAAGATTGAGTTGTTTTGGTTGTACACCATGTGTTTTTCTCATTACTATTTTGTTTTTGCTAATTCTGATCTTTATCCTGACAAGCAGATGAACACTCGTAGTTGATTCAGGGATAATTCCCACATCGAAAACAAGTCTTTTCCTGCATCTTGGAATATCATCTATTTGATTACTTGCAATGTTATTTGGTGCTTACCATGCTCAGAACCTACCACTTCCTTTGTTCCTATTTTTCCCCCAAGAATGTGTTTGTGATCTATAGGTATGAGGCTTCGTGTCCTCTGTGAGTCAGTCTTTCATTCCTTCTTTCTGAACCATGCTTTCCCATAGAACTCCAGCCATCTCATTACTGCCCATCTTTGTAGTGATGTTATCAGGAGTCAGAGCGTAAGATGCTTTAATCTGGAGGCCTTCGTGGAGAACTCTGTAAAATTTCTCAACCTCTTCATGCTCAGTAACTAATGTTGTTGTATAAGCCATAATTATTTTTATGGTGGTCTTTTTGCAAATACACATCACATCAGATGGTAAGGTATATTTATCGATGTTTTGAGAGCTACTTTAAAACCAACTCTACCAACTCCTTTCTTTGCCTTTCCAAGGATTACCAGTTAGTTGGAACCTTGGGCAGCTAGGTGGTGCAGTGGATAGAGCACTAGTGCAGGAGTTAGGAGGACCTGAGTTCAACGCTCACCTCAGACACTTGACACTCACTAGCTATGTGACCTTGGCCAAGTCACTTAACCCCAAGTGCCTCATCCTGGGTCATCTCCAGTCATCCTGAGGAATATCTAGTCACTGGATTCAGATGGCTCTGGAGGAGAAGTGAGGCTGGTGACCTGCACAGCTTTCCCTCACTCAAAACAAAGTCAAATGCAAGTTGTGTTAACATTTCTCTGATGGCATGGTCTTCTTTGGCAACAAAGGATAAACATACACACACAATGGAACCTACTTGTTTTTTTTAAAATAAGAACAATGCAAAGATTGACATGATTTGACTCTTCTAGTACATTGACCTCTTGTTAAGCATTGGACAAAGATTTCACAGTTAGAGCATCGACAAATTGAATTTTGAGGTGGTCTAAGAACTGTCCAATCCACTGTTCCCTTTTACACCACTCTACCTTCATCCCTGCAGAAGCAAATGGTGGCCACTCAGGTGTGAGGGTCATTTAGTATTTTCCTTTGTTTTATAGATTGTTATTTCCAGAGAATTCATCACCAAGTGCCCAGTTTACTGCTGACAGCCTCTCTTAATGGAGTTGGCTAGTTCTGGGAAAGCAGACTTGGTCTTTCTGGGGCCATAATCAAAGCCTTTATAGAACCTGCCAGAGCTGGTGCTTCACCAGCTCCACCAGACTTCGAGAGCACCGGGTACCTTGACATCATCATAAAGCATGAAAGAAGGGATTTCTGGAGAGCAATGGGAAAGGATGGGTATGAGGAGGCTGAAACACAAACTCCAAAAGCCATCAGAGAGAGGTGTAGCTGAATTAACATCATGCAAAGCATAAAACAGGGAGATAAAGGCTCACTCAGAGTATTTGCCAGCATTATGTAGCATGTGCAGTGAAGAGTCCAAATGGGAGAATGATGCCCTATATATGATGAGGTCCTTTAGATACTCCTAATTTCAGCTAGTAGCTTGGAACTTCCCCCTCCCCCCGCCCAAAGAACCCTTTACTGGAACTGTGGAGAAGCATACTCAGGTGGTCAGAGTTCATTTGCTTTTAGCAATCTTTTGCAGGTGCTGATCAGCTAAATGGCATACAGTCTGCCAGACAAAGGGAACAGGAGGAGGTTAAAAAATAGACTAGGGAAGGAGAAGACCTGAATAATCAGTTTCCAAATGAATGAGAGGTAACTGCAGTGGATGTCAGTGTTTCAGCATTTGGTAAGTGAATTCTTAGGTCATGAAATAAGAGCTTAATTTCTGGAATTTTCACGTGTGGGTGTTCTTTGGGTGCTGGTGAATTTTGTTCCGGTCTTGGAAATTCTCAATACCCCAGTCATTTTCAAAGGCAGCAATGATAAGGTATTTATTGTTAGACTTCAGCTAATCAACTGCAGGCTCTCTTGCTGCTAAACATGGCTAACAGGCTGCTTCTGAATTATGACTCTGGCAAGTGATCCTGTCCAATGGGAATGTTATCGACTCCCTCCCATTGCCTTTGGGGCTCCACTGAATTTTTACATTATTTGCACAAAATTCATGTTTTAGTAAACAGCCTTTTGAAAGTATTGTTATGATGAACATTTTGTGGTTTATGTTAAGCATTTGGTTTTCAAGAATGGGTGAAAATAAATGTTTTTAGAGTGCAATTATTTTAGTGTATTACACAATAAACTCTAATATTTGTAACTAAAACTGTATCTATGTTTGATTACTAATTAAGCTCTCAAATGGTTGGGAAAGTAATTTCCTTTTATAAGGCAGTAGTTTAGGGCAAATTACTTGATACACACACTGATATTTGGGGCTCAGCTATATCTACATGTGATTATTAATGGTGTTCTCTATAGTGGTAGCAAAAGTGATTTCCATTTATAGCAGCAGTTTAAAACAAAATACATTGTAAACTTACTGATATTTGTAAATAAAACTGTGTCTACACATGAATATTAATTATGCTTTATTTAGCAATTGTGAGGGTCTTTTCCATTTATAGCTGTTTGGAGCAAATGAGCATTTTGATCATTTTAATGTCACTGGCTACTTCTTGATTTGTCCCATGATATTGCATCCTTTTGCCCAGATGATGAGCAACTAGGAAAATGAACTGGGCTTCTTACACAAGTTTACTATTTTGAGTACCATTCTAACCTTGGCTTTAAAGCAAGGAAAGGGAAATGACAAGTCATTTTTCACACAATTCTATGACCTAGAGAATCCTGGGCTGTTGTTGTTTGATCAATGACATCATGGTGTGATGTCTTGACTCATAAGTGAATTGGATTTAAGTGAAAGACAGTTCAGCAAAATCATCAGTCCCATTCTCTCTTCCAAAGTCATGAAAATAGAGTGATCAGGCAAAAATCAAGACAGCTGGCGATATGCTAGGGTACAGTGGACATCCTTATGGTCTTTGATGTCTGATCAAGCTTAGAGCAGCAGTCTAAACTTTTTTGATCATGTGCCCCTGTCAGTAAAAAAAAAAAAATGGATCTGGGCATATTTACATAGTTACAACTACTATGCTAATAACATATACATTATAAAACACATACAAATGATTCATTTTTAAAGGATGGGGAAAAGAGGAAGTTGTATTTGATCCTAGAGTCAATAGGGAGTTTACATGACCGGATAGAAACTTTAGGGACATGACATCATAGATCTACGCTGGGTAAGTGGGAGAGGGAAAAGACTAGAGGCACGGAAATAGATGAGGAGGCTAGTGCAGTTGTTCAGGAGAGATGAGATGAGGATGCGAATTGTGGTGATGGCTGTGTGAGCGGAAGGATGGGAATGGATTTTACAAATATTGGGGAGGCAGAAATAATAAAACCTGGCAACTAAGTAGACACGTAGGACATGGAAGAGGGAAGAGCCAAGGGTAATGCCAAGTCTACAGACCTTTTTGCCTGGAAGGACAGTGTTATCCTCAACAGAAACAGGGAGATTTGGAAGAAAATATAATATAATCATAACCTATCAAAGGCTGTTTGGCCTATACTACTCGTTCTTTCCCATTGAAAACCAAAAACTGTGTGTGTGGATATTTATTCAGTGCCCGCTACCCTCAAAGGGTTCCTTCTGTAGCCATCAAGTGATAGGAGGGGGGTGCAGAGCGTAGGGTCAGAGAGCTGGTGGGAATTTGGCCTGGTGCAGCTACTATTGGTGTCTGAGTGGGGACAGATTATAACTGCCCCAGAAATGCCGGGGCTCTCTACCGCATGCCGGCCTTGATGCAAATTGGCCCATGCAAGTCTTTGTAAACTATGCCATCTATTGTACCGGAGTTCCAGTACAATATAAGCTCCTTAGGCGGTTTTCCTTTTGTGTCTATCCCTAGCACCTAGCTCAGTGTCTTGCCCACCCTAGACTCTCAATAAATGCTTTTTGGATTACATTGAATCACATGTGGGTACAAAGTTTATTGCAATGTGTGAGTATTGCTGGAATATAAAAGCTGAGAATAAATGCTTTGCTTCATATTGTAATAATAGCTTTCAGCTTAGTTTATTTTGCACACTTGCAAGTGATTTCCAAATATTTTTAGGTCCATAAACATTCTGCTTAGTATACAAAATGTCAATTAGCCCCACATATATACCAAAGCTACCTGGCTATAACTCCTGATCATCCCCATCTTTCTCCCATTCCCCATACGGATGGGCTAAGGAAATAAATGCCCTTTACTTCCCATTCACAGGGATTCCTATGAAAATCAAGCCAAAAGGGAAGTGTTTAATGTCTGCAGCACAACATGTCTTGGATTTTACGATTTCAAGTGTGGAACGTCTTTTAACAGAATATGTATCCTGTTTTAGAGTTCAAGAATTTGGTATCACAATGTAACAGGGAGTTTGAGAACTGCCTGGCATTCTGGGCTTTGTAGTCCAGAGGAACAAACATTCCCTCTCATCTCTGAGAGAGATTTGAACTACCACAACGTATGAGCCAGAAGGTAGACTTAAAGTTTTGAAAAAGACTGCACACAATTCAAAGAAAAAAGATTCAGAAGAAGCAACAGACTATATGAGCTGAGCATCAGTGGTAGTGAGACTAAATGGGTTGAACTTGGGGGAAGCATCAGTGCTGGGGCAATGGGAGAAGAGAGGACTAGGGAAGAGGGAGCTGGGCAGAAACAGTGGGAACCAGTGGGGAAACAAAGAACTGAGCCTGGAGCTGTCACTTGTAATCATTGCTTCAAGGAGGATGGGAGTTCCAAAAGATGTCTTTTCTCATCCTCCCTTCCCTAGGCCTTGTTAGTAACACTTATCTACACATTTCCTGTATCCTGATTTTGCTGCATAGATTAAAAAAAACAAAGCCGGAGTTGGTCATTGTGGTAGGAGCAACAGCTTAACTCCTTCTTTCAAACAAATGAGGCTAATCTTTCTTGAAAAGGTACCAAACTATCCTAGGGACTTGGCTGGCTCGGAGGACTTAGAGATCGCAGCAGTCAACTTAGACAAGGGAGCATTGTTCAGCTGAATCAACTCAAGGTGCCTTCAGCGCTTATCTTTATTGAATATCCGTCTGCTATAACTAAGTAAATTTCTTTTTTGTTGAATATTAAATGACATATAAGAGTCTCATTCTGTTCAATATTGAAACTAAACTGCCAGGGGACAGGCCTGAGTTGGACCCAACTCAGAACAGACTGTTCATGAAGGCTTGAATTTTATGCTTAGTCTGTGCTAAGAAAAGGAGTAAGTTGATGCTAGCTAGAAATACAAAATGTAAACTTGAGAATAGAGCTAAACCTTTGTCTGAATGTTAAGAAGTTTCCCAACTAGGGGCCCAGAGGTGTTGTGATAATAATATTAACAACATTTTGTTTGATAGTAATTCCATAAAATAGCAGCAAAAGTAACTCTGTGGACCTGAGGGCCATTACTTTGCTGCAAGGCTTTTTAAAAGCAAGCTAATCATTCCAATAGGGATAGCCAGCTAACTAGCTAGCAAGTGGCCAGAGTGGTGGTCTGCAGTCAGAAAGATTCTTCTTTGTGAGTTCCAATCCAGTCTTAGACACGTACTAGGTGTGTGATCCTGGGCAAGTCATTTAACCCTGCTCCTCATCTGTAAAACGAGCTAGGGAAGGAAATGGCAAATCAATCCAGTATCTTTGCCAAGAAAACCCCAAATGGTCTCATGAACGGTCAGATATGACTGAAAAATGACGCAGCAACGATTGTTATAATGCAGAGGGTTGTTGTTTAAATCTCTTGCCTCTGATATGAGGAATGAGGAAGCCAGGGAGGAGAGAGATAAGGCCATGGAAGGATTCAGGTCTTTTCTTTTCCAGAGGAAATAGAAAGTATCAAATACCCGTTAATCTAATTCTACCATCCATAGTGACACCCACTGGCATTACACTGATTAAAGTAGCTCACATGTGGTATGCTTTCCAATAATAACATCATAGACTGTGGCCTATAGTCCCACTGAAGTTTCTATTTTAGTTCATTTCCAGCTCTCATTAAGGTGCCTTCAATTCCCTTACCAGCACCAAACTAATAAGACATGTAACATTGAATGTGGAGTCATCAGATGGAAGGATGAGCAAGAAATCCAGTGAATTTCTGCACCCCAGAAGTACATAAAAAGGCAGGTTGAAGCTCACAGGCAATAGGAAAGGAAGCCACCAACAAAACCAGCACCAGTACCAACACAGTCAGTCAAGCTGGTAGCTTCACAGTATTAAGCAAAGCTAGGTCTAAGGAAGGTTCTGTGTCTTTAAGCAACAAAAGTGAAGGGCTTCCTGAAGAAAGCTCCAGGGTGGGAATTTTGGAACCTCTAGGGGAATGGCAGCAACCATTGAAACACAGCAGCATTGAGACCAGGATAGCCTTGGTCCAAGGGTTCTGAGGTCCATTGTAATCTAGCCTGAGATACCATAGAGACCACTGAAGATCCAGCTCTCTGAATCTCAAAGATTTCTAGGCAGTAACCATAGAAGGTTGCATTCAGTGCAGGAACTCAAGTGATCCTGAACAAAACCAAGCAGCGCTGACCAGCCTACCCAAAAGTATAACCAGCTTGGTCTTGGCATGAAGTCCTAATTGAACTAAAGCTGGAGAGATGAGTAAACCAAGGAAGAGCTCAAAAAGTATACAAAATAATTGTGTAAAAAGTATACAAAATACAAATAAGGGTACAGTAACTCCATAATAACTATAAGAAGAGATTCAAATTTTTAAAAATGGAGTTTGTAGAAGGACTGCATGAATACCTAGAAGAAATGAAGCAAGAAAAAAATAAAATAAAAGTTCTGGAGCAAAGCATTGGAAAGAGAAAAATAACTTAGAAGAGAAAGTGTCAAATCTTACACAAAATATGGATTCCCTGTAAATAAGAATAGACAAAATAAAGTCAGTGGCTCCATGAGACATCAAGAAATATTAAAACAAGATTAAAAATGTAGAAGAGACGACAAGGTCTCTGATATTTCAAAAAGTGATCTCAAAATGAGGTCAAGAGATACTTTAAGAATCAATGGGCTGTTCCTAGTTTCTTGTTATCATAAAAAGTGCTGCTAAAAGCGTTTTGGTGTATATAGGTTTTTCTTTTTACCCATGACTTCATGGCAGCACAATAGCAGACAGGATTGATGGTCAGAAAAAGAGATATGCTCCCGTGGGCTCTCTTAAGGCTGATGTACTGAAGGAACTTGAGTTCTCTTTGTCAGCTTGCACCTCTGTCTTTTCAAATATCCTAAATACAGGTGTCACTGGACAGATAAGAAGAGAATCTTGAAGATAAGGATACTCCTTTTTAAATATCTACTAAGTCATCAGCTCCTCCTGCTCAGCAGCAAGACTTTATCTTAGAGTGCAATGTCTTCGGTATTGAGTCACAAGTGGCCAGAATCAGGCTTCAAGATGGTCACTTGGAACTAAGAAGGGCAACCCTAAGCATGCTCCATGGGATGGCCCTCAATGAAGCTCACTTTTAGGGATTCCTCATGTTTTCATTCTTCTGAAGGAAGGAAGTTTTTATTTTCAGGTGTAGTTCTAATAAATTACTGCTATCAAAGCCAGAATAAGAAATTCTGGTGCTTAGGGCAAGCAATATGAATGTATCCTTAGTCAAGAAGTTGGAGAAGATATTGGGAGAGACTTTGAAACTTGGGGTATAAGTGCCTGGGGTTCATGGCAGAGAGACAGAGGCCTTGAGATGGGAACGTTGGCCTCCCTGAGAGTGGACACTAGTAGTCTATAGATAGGAAAGTCACCACCAGGGCAGGTAATAAGGCAGGGCTAGGGAGTGGGGTGCAGGAATGAAGCAAAGTCGTCAAGTAGCTTCCTATTTTATTTTTTCTTTTATTTATTTATTTATTCATTTTTAAGTTATTTTTTAAAATTACTCTTCTTCCCACCACTTCCCAGTCCTTTGAAAAGGCAAGGAATTATATATATATATATATATATATATATATATATATATATATATATATGTATATATATATATTTAATATGCAAAATCATGCAAAACTTATTTCCACATTAGCCATGTTGCAATAAAGGAAGAAAATTAAGTTAAAAATGTGTTTCAATCTGCACTCAGAATCCATCAGTTCTTTCTCTGGAGGTAGATCATTGGTCCTTTCAAATTATATTGGATCAAGAATAGCTAAGTGTTTTACAGTTGATCATTGTAACAATATAAATGTTAATGTGTACAATGTTTTGCTGGTTCTGCTCACTTCACATATAAGTCTTCCCAGGTTTTTCTGAAAGCATTTTGCTCATAATTTTTTTTTTGGCCTTAAATATTATTTTATTTTTTCCTCACATTTTAGCATTCATTTTTACAAGATTTTGAGTTCTAAATTTTTCTCCCTCCCTCCCCTTTCCTTCTCTCTTCTGAAAACTGTAGGCAGTTTGATATAGTTTATGCATATGCCATCATGTAAAACATATTTTCATATTCATCATGGTTGTGGAAGAAGAAACAGATCAAAGGTAAAAAAAAATGAGAAAGAATAAAGAAGTGAAAAAAAATATGCTTCAATCTGTATCCAGAGTCCAAGAATTATTTCTCTGGATGCAGATAGCCTTTTCCTTCATGTGTCCTTTGTACTTGTCTTGGATCATTGTGTTGCTGAGAAAAGCTGAGTCATTCGTAGTTGAGCATCACATGATGTTGCTGATACTGTGTACAGTGTTTTCCTGGTTCTGCTCATTCCACTTTTCCTCAGTTCATGCAAATCTTTCCAGGTTTTCCTTTACTTTGTGTGATTCTCTTTCAAGTTTGTTTCTTGTAAGCAACATATTGTAGAATACTGGTTTTTGATCCAGTCTGCTGTAGGCTTCTGTTTTAGGAGAGAGTTCACCCCATTCACATTCACCATTATTATTACTACCTGTGTATTTCCCTCCATCCTATTCTTCTTCCTGTTTGTCCTCTCTCTTTCACGTTTTCCCATATCACCAGTGCTTTGTTTGTCTACCACTTCCCTTGATCTGCTCTCCCTTCCATTAGTCCCTCCCCCTGCCCCTTATGCAATTCCTTCTTACTTACCTGTCGGGTATGGTAGATTTCTGTCTTCATCTGCTTGTATCTCATTATTCCCTCTTTGCTGCTCATCATTTCCTGTGGCACAATGTATTCCATCAAAATCTTATACAACTTGTTCAGCCTTTCCCCAATTGATGGGTATCCCCTTAATTTCCACTTCTTTGCCAACCACAATAAGAGCTGTTATAAATAGTTTTGTACACATAGGTGCTTTTCTCTTTTCTTTGATCTCTTTGAGATACAAACCTTTGCTAGGTCAAAGGGTACACACAGTTTTATAGTCCTATGGGCATAGTAATTGCTCTCCAGAATAATGGGATCAGTTCACAACTCCACCAACAGTGCATTAGTGTCCTAATTTTTTCCAAATCCCCTCCAAAATTTAGCATTTTCCTTTTTTGTCATCTTAGCCAATCTGATAGGTCCCTCAGAATCATTTTAATTTGCATTTCTTTAATTTTTTCATGTGACAATTAATAGCTTTGATTTCTTTTTCTGATATCTGTTCATATCACTTGACCATTTACCAATTGAATTTTACCTAAGGCCAAATTACTTGACCATTTACCAATTCCTATTTTAAGTAATTGTTTCTAACTAGATGCTATACTCAGCTATTTCTACCTAATGAGAATTACTGATGCTAGTAACAGTCTCTACATTTAGGCACTCTGGGACAATGCCCTAATTGCCTAGCCCTGGTTATGGCTCTGGGGAGCACAGAGTTAATGCCATTACTGCCAGTTTTTTAATAAAATCATCTTTTCATTGCAAAATGTAGTGAATCCTATCTGATGAGGGTATAGTACCATAGAAATAATTTATAATTACATTTCTTTTATGCTGAAATGAAAGGTCATTTCCTCAGATCTTTGATCATACTGAACTACTAAATGGGTCCTCTAATAAGTTGTATTTAACTTTTTAATATCCCATCTTTATTGGTTTCTCTCTGTCCTCCCTTTCATTTTACCGTTCTGCATTTCTGTTTATGGCAGCATCCTCTCATAATACTATGACATGCTCAGCAAAATCCTCCCACTTCTGGCCACTGACCAAACCTTATACAATGTGTCTTCACATAGAAGCTTCCCAGGGTAGTCTGTTATGTCAAGTATTTTGGTGGGGATTTTTAAATGCTGCTTTGTAATTAAATGAATGAAAGTTAAGTATCTACTTTCAAATTAGCTTGTACAAAGTCATTATCTATCACTCTGATCAGGAAAGCAGGAGCCATTCCTCAATGGCATAAGATGCTAAGTGGAAAGGATATATAAGCATTTCTAAATCTAAGTCTTCGAAGATAATGTGATTATATTTAGTGAAATGCAGAGATACAAAAAACTAACTGCATAATATTGGGTAAATCACTTCACTTCTCTGGGTCTCAGTTTTCTCCTCTGTAAAATAGGAGGGTTGAACTAGATGAATTCTAATGTTCCTTCTGACTCTGAAATTATGAACTTCAAGATACTTCCTGAGAAAGCACATGACGATGGAGAAATCAGCTTAGAAACAGAGGATTCTTACCACCTAGGTGACCTTGGACAACTCACATCATAGTTTGGGACTCAGTTTCTCCATCTGTAAAATGAAATGATTGGATTAAGTTCCCCTTCTGCTTGGAGATTCTAAAATTCCATGAATTTATAAAGTAAAATATGTTATTTAACCTAAAAATATCTTGAGCAAGCTTCACAACATGCATTTAAGAGTTGGCAAAATATTTCTGAATGCATAAATATGTTATGCCACGGATTTCCATCTTTGAAAAATAACTGATATATCATGCTTACATTTTAATTAAAGAACTTTTTTGCAAAAATTCTGAAAAAGCAATTAAGTTCTCCTCTGATGGATATCAATGTGAAATGAGAATAATTGGTCCTATAACATATGTCAATAGTGGATGGAGATCACTAACTCACTTTCATTGTAAGCATCAGCTAAAAAGTCCTTTCATATGTTACTTACTTAACATGGATTAAAAACACCATTTCTCTGCCAAATCGAATGGGATAAACCTGCAGTCATAGGGACTTACTTCTGATTCTCATGTTTTGTTCTCCCCAGTTGGGGTTAAAGAGGACAACTTCTTGGGAAATTGAGTGACAATCAGGATAGATCTGTCTGCTGCAGAAGGAAGGAATAGTTAAGTGAATTTTGGCAAAGTCATCCAGAAAATATGGGATCCACTCCTAAGTGAGTAAGGAAAAAAAAAGAGCTCACAGATCAGCAGTTCAAAGCAGAGCAAAACTGATTCTTGAAGGCCAAGACTAAGCTTTTGGGTCACCTGACCCTTCACATTTCTCTATGTTTAATCATCAGTTGCAGTGAGGTGCAACTGCATTCTGGGTGCTCGGGCAAAGAATGATTCTAAGCCAAATAATTCCTCTCTTCTGGATATGTTCCTACATCCCAACGTGGTGGAAGGCCAGTTCCCAACAGACCCAGGAGTCTCTCTTGTCATCTGTGAGCTCAGACCTCAAGAGAGGCTGAGACTATTTTAAAAAAAACAAAAACACATTATTTTTTTATTGGTGCAATTTAGAAAAACAGCAGTGAAAGTATCCATCAAAGCTAACAGGCCTGCATCATAAAATCAGGATGGTTTTTATATGTGGGTGCACCTGTCACATAAGGTAATTGTATTTTTCCCCTCGTCTTCCTTCAGGCTCTCCTCCCAGAACACAAAATGTGATTATCCTTGTTCATTGAAATTTCCTCTTTGCCACTTTGCTCTATTCTCTCAGCACAGCTGGGAAGGCCTGGCAGACGCCACCAAGTCCCAAACTGCTTGTAGCTTTAGGTAATTTGGTTGAACTTAACGCTAACCATGTACCATACTGACTGGTACACTTAGAAGAGGGATGGCTCACTCATATCAGCATCTAGTTAAGAGCAAGGGCAAAAAGAATTTCAATAAAACCTCATTTCCTTTAATGCAGCATTGCTGTTGAGTCATTCCAGACTCTGAGGCCACATTTGGGGCTTTCTTGGCAAAGATTCTAGAATGGTTGGCCTTTTTCTTCTCTGTTCATTTTGGAGATGAGAAGACTGAGAAAAACAGGGTTAAGTGACCTTCCCAGGGTCACAAAGCTAGTAAAAGTCTAAGGCAGAATTTGAACTCAGATCTTCTAGCCTCAAGGCCCCCTGCTTTATCCGCTGTGCCACCTAAATGCAGCAAGTGTTTAATAAATGCTTATAATATGATGAGCACAGAAAAACAAAAATGAAATTGTCCAATTCCTGAAGGAGCTTCCAGGAGCTGGAGGATTGAGGATAGGGAGGAGAGACCAGACTCGAATGTGGAGCTCAGACAGGGAAGCCGGGGGCTATATTACAGCGGGGCCTAAATTCCAAGCTACAGAGCCTATATTTATCCTACAGGCAATGAGGGGCAATTTTCTGTGTGGCATTTAGAGCCCTTCCTGACCTAGCCCCCTCCTACCTTTCCAGCATCTTCCTTCGGTAAATGATTTCCTATTTATCCTGTATATTGCTTGCTGTCCCCCCATTAGAAGATAAGCCCCTTGAGGGCAGGGACTGGTTTTTACCTCCCAAATCTTGAACATTGTGTGTGGTACATAATAGTCACTTAATAAATGTTCATTGATGGACTGATTGGTCAGACCTCTACTTTAGGAAGATTATTTTGGCAGCTTTGTGGAGAACGAATTAGAAAGGGCAGGGTCAGGAAGCATGGAGAGCCACTTACAATCAGTATGGTAACTAGGATGGGACAGGGTCTGCTGTAGGGGATGGGGGGGAGATGGAATACTTTCTCCCTCAAGGGTTCTCCCAATCCCAGTCCTCCACCAGCACTGCACTTCTCCTTCTCCCTGTCCTAGACCACTATCATTGTAGGCTGCCACAGGCCATCTCATTGTCCCAACACATTCAGTTCCCTGGGCCCAGTACTTGATGCACAGCAAGAGATTCAACATCCTGCGGTTGAGGGGAAAGAATGTTGCCATGCAATTTCTTACTGATACCCTCTTTCCTTTTCCTGCCCTGCCCTTAACTCCCTCTCTATCTCCTCTGGGGGATCGAGGATTTCTGGCCTGCACCCTAAATGCCCAGACTTTCCAAGGTGGGGATTCCTCACTTTTTGTGTCATGGACCCCTTTGGCAGAAAGTCTATGAAGCCTTTCTCAGAATAATATTTTAAATGCACAAAATAATAGGATTGCCAAAGAAGCTTATTACATTGAAATTCAGTTATCTATCTATCTATCTATCTATCTATCTATCTATCTATCTATCTATCTATCCATCCATCTATCTAATTTAAAAGCAGACTCAGAGACCCCAGGTTAAGAACTTGTGCTCTAGTTCCTCTGGCAGCCTTCCCAGCAAAGGCCTTATATCACCTTGTGGTTTTTTCCCCTCACTCTCTAATTCCAGGCACCAGAATGTCAAGTTCTAGCTAAGGGAGGGTTGATGAGAACCGCAACTACGGTGGTGGCTAGACAGATGGAAAGGATCCAAGAGATGTTATGGAGGTAGAATCAAAATTTTAATAAGCTTAAAACTACTAAGACTTTTGGGATATCCTGTACATGAATATATTGACTTACTCTTTTTAAAACTCCAACTCCATACACGACATTAAATTAAATGCTGGGCATGCTACCACTGCAAAGAAGCACATGAGTGTTTCATCAGTGAGTGATTCATTCCAATTTTTGACCCCATCAATCACTCAGCAAGTATTTATTAAGCACCTACTATGTGCCAGGTACTTTGCTAAGCCCTGGAGAACTGCTAATCTAACAACGCTCTATGGAGCAGAGCAACACAGAAACAATCAAAAATGTGAGGGTCCCAAAGGAAAATGAAGAGATGCTTGGCAGGCATAGGTTGTAGTATATTCTGAAAGGCGACTTGTAAAGTGGAAACGGTATCAAAGAGATTATCCAGGAAACATATTGAAGAAAAGAGTTTGGCTGGTTACATGATGAGAGTGAAGGATGGAGAGGTTGAGTGTGGCAGTGGTACCCCAGAAGGTTCATCAATGGAGAAGGTCTCCAGAATATCGGGTGGTATGTTACCCACACCCCAATCTCAGGAAGGTTTCTGAGAAGATGTGGAGAAAGGTCATCTCACAGAATAATCTACATCACTGGAAGGCTAAGCTACATCAGTAAGAGCACAGATTTATTGGTGTTCCAAAGTAGTCTTTCAAGTGGCTGGAGATATGATATAGGAAATCAGGTCTTCTAATAGTAATGCATGCTTTAAATATATTTAATTTAGAACTTAGGGTGGATTGGGCGCATTATTTTGAATTCATTCTGTTCACTGCCATATTAGCTTTCTTACAATAGCATTTTGACCACATTGCTGCCCTGATCACCTCGCTCCTACATACTACTTCAAGGCCTAAATCTAACCGCTCTCATTTCCCACTATCAGCTTTCAATCAGACAGATTTCTGCATTATCTCCCTATGAGGTTGTCTCCACCTGGCACACCTCCCCCCCAGCTCCCTTTACCTCTTCAAACCCAACTCAAGGCCCACTTTAACCCTGGCCTCTCCCATGAAACCATTCCTAATACCTCTAGCCCAGTGATCCCTCCTTTTACAGAAGAAGAAACTGAGTCTGAGAAAGGTTAAGTGACTTGCCCAGGGTCACTCATTTAATAAGCTTTTGAGATAAAATCTGAATGCAGTTCTTCCTGATTCCATTTACCATCTATGCTATAGCTCCAAGCTCCCTGTCCTCCAGAAGCTTATGTTCTATTAGGGGAAACAAGTACACAGATAAGTAAATCCAAACATGTGAGAAAAAAATCACTGCAGAAGGAGAAAGTCCTCATGGAGGAGGGAGTACTTCAAAGAAGACTTGGTAGAAACTAGAGATTCTGTGCGGCAGAAGTGAGACATGAATTCATTCTGTGCATAGTGGAGGAATGGGGAGGAATGCAAGTGCATGAAAGTAGGGCTTATAATATCATGTATGGGGAATAGCATGGTGGTTTGATGCCAATGGCATACTAGCCAGGGTCTCCATTTGTCATCTATTGCAAGTCCAATGCAGTCCAATACACTGACCTTCTTCCTGAACCTCTATCTGTTGTGTGCTGTGGAGACTTCCTTATTATCTACTCTACCTTGCTGATCTGTTTGTTCTCCCAGTGGTCTGGCCACATCTAGTGTGGCCTCTCCCACTATCACCCAAGTCCTGATTATGGCTACTTTGACAGAGGCTACAAGAAACATATAGCAGTTTCTAGAGATGGATTTCCAATCAATCTCCACAATTTGGTTCTCTCAAAATGTTCACTTTGGTCCAATTTTCTCAGCACTAAAATGACATAGTCTTTCCAACTACCTTCTCATGTACAAAGGACAGAGTTCAGAATATACACTGGTAACTTTCAAATTCATAGTGGTATTATCTAGGGCATAATCTCTGAAGACACATACTTCCTTAACATTAGGCTGCTTTGCTTTGTTCATGAAATTTGATATTTTTTTTTTGCTTTTTAAAATTAAATGTTCTTTTTTTTCAATCAATGAAAACCCACTTCCTCTCACTGCCACCTTCCCTTCTGCCCCTCACTGAGAAAGCAAGAAAAACAAAACTTGTTATAAACATTTATAGTCAAGCAAAACAAATCCTCCCACGGGCCATGCCTCCTCCACCCAAATATGTACCAATCACATCAACTCTTTCTCAGGAAGTGGGTAGCATGTTTCATCATGAGTACTCTGGAATTGTGGTTGGCCATCGCATTGAATAGAATTCCTAAGTCTTGTAAAGTAGTTCATTTTTACAGTGTTCTTGTTATTGTAATTTTCTACTCTTATTTCATTCTGTATCGGTTCATACTAGTGCTTCTAGGTTTTTCTGAAACCAACTGCTTCATCATTTCTCACAGCACAAAAGTATTCCATCACATTCATGTACCAAAATCTGCTCAGTCATTTTCCAAATAATGGGTTTCCATTTTCCAGTTCTTGGTCTCTACAAAAATAGCTACTATCAATATTTTTTATATGCATGAGTCCTTTTCCTCTTTCTTTGATCTCTTTGGGGTATAGATCTAGTTATGGCATAGTTGAGTCAAAGAGTATACACACTTTAATAACTATTTGGGCATACTTCTACTTTGTTTTTCAGAATGGCTAGACCAGTGCATGGCTCCACCAACAGTGCATTAATATACCTGTTTTCTGACAGCCCTTGCAACATTTTCTCTTTTTGTCAATTTTGCCAATATGATGGGTATATGGTGGAACCTCGGAGTTGTTTTACTTTGCATTTCTCTGATTATTAGTGATTTAGAGCATTTTATTCATAAGGACATTGATAACTAGAATTTCTTCCTCTGAAAACTGGCTGTTCATATCCTTTGTCCTTATCAATTGAGGAAAGACTCTGAATCAATTCCCTTTATATCTTAGAAATGAGTCCTGTATCAGAGAAACTTACTACAAAGATTTTTCTCATTTTCCTACTTCTCTTCTCTAACTGTAACCATATTGGTTTCATTTTTGTCAAATAATTTTGAATTTTATGTTATCAAATTGTCCATTTTACCTTCTGTGATCCTCTGTCTCTTATCTGGCCATTAATTCTTTTCTTATTCATAGAGCTGACAGGTAATCTATTCCTTGTACCTCTGATTTACTTATGATATCACCCTTTATGTTTAAGTCATATACCCATTTGGAATTTGGTATATGGTGTGGCATGTTGGTCTATACCTAGTTTCTTCCAGGCTGCTTTCTAGTTTTCCCAACAGCTTTTGTCAAATAGTGAACTCTTTCCACAGTAGCTGGGATCTTGGGTTTATCAAACATTAAGGTACTATGCTTGTTTGCTTCTGTATTGTGTACCTAATTCTGCGTACTGATAGTCTTCCCTGTTTCTTAACTGACACCAGATTGTTTTAATGATTACTATTTTGTAATATAGTCTCATATCTGGCACTACTAGGCTTCCCTTTTACCCCCAAGGCCCCCCCCCCCATTATTTCCCTTGAGATTCTTGGCCTTCTACTACTTCAGATGAATTTTGTTATAATTTTTTCTTAAAGTAATCCTTTGGTAGTTTGATTGGTATGACACTGAATAAGTAAATTAATTTAGGTAATATCATCATTTTGATTATATTGGTTCAATCTATCCATGAGCAATTACTATTGCTTCAATTATCTTGATATCTTTATTTGTATACAAAATGTTTTGTGGTTTGGTATTCATATAATTCTTGCAAGTATGTCTTGGCAAGCAGATTCCAAAGTATTTTGTATTTTTTCTAGTCATTTAAAATTGAATTTCTCTTTTCTATCTCTTCCTGCTGCATTTTGTTGGTAATATACGTAAACTCTGATGATTTGTATGGTTTTATTTTATATCCTATAACTTTGATGAAGTTGTTAATTGTTTTGATTAGTCTTTTTGTTGACTCTATAGGGTTCTCTAAGTAAACTACCAAATTATTTGCAAAAGTGATGATTTTGGTACTGTTTTTTTGTATAGGCAAAGAAGAATAAGCACATTATTTCCTCAACTCCTCTTCCTTGTCTTATTATAATAGTCAAAATTTCTGGCACCATAGTGACTGTAATAATGGTGATAATCCTTGTTATCTTACTGGAAAGGCCTCTAGTTTATCTCCATTACAGATAATCTTGTCTTTTGGTTTTAGATAGAAATGACTAGAAAACTACATATCATATTAAAGAAAACTCTATTTATTCCTATGTTTTATGAACTTTTTAAAATGGGAATCTGGTGTATATTATCAAAAGATTTTTCAATTGATATAATCATATTGTTTTATGGTTATTGTTATTAAGATAGCCAGTTATGCTTATGATTTTCTTAAGATTGAATCAGCCCTGCATTACCAGTATAAATCCAACCTCATCATAGTGGATAATCTCTGTGATACATTGCTATAGTCTCTTAGCTGATATTTTAATGAAAAATTTTTCACTGATAGTCATTAGCATTATCGTACTATGGGTTTCCTTCTTTACTTCGACTCTCTCTGGTTTCAGTAGCAACAACAAATTTGCATCATCGAAGGAATTTGGTAAAACTCTTTCTTTGCTTATTTTGTTTTTCACTTTGTGCAACAAATTAATTGTTCTTTAAATATTTGATAGAATTTCATTGTAAATCCATCTGGTATTGTTTTTCCCTCCTAACTGGAGTTAATTTATGACTTGTTCAATTTCTTTTTCTAAGATTGAGCCAACTCTTCTATTTTGGGCATTTAAAAAAATATTCATCCATTTCATTTGGAGTTTCAGTTTTAATGCCCTAATGATTAGAGGAAATAGCTCCTAATAATCTCTTTTGTTTCTTCTTCTTCCTCAGTTGTGAATTTGCCTTTTTCACTTTTAATATTGGTAATTTGGTTTTCTTTATTTCTCAAAAGGTAAATTAGATAATGTTTTATTTATTTATTTAATATTTATTTATTTATTTTTAGTTTTCAGCATTCATTTCCACAAAATTTAGAGTTCCAAATTTTCTCCCCATCTCTCCCCTCCTCCCACCCCAAAACAGAGTGCATTCTTATTACCCCTTCCCCCAATCTGCCCTCCCTTCTATCACACCCCTCCCTTCTCTTATCCCCATCGCCTCTCTTGTCTCTTAGGGCAAGATACATTTCTATACCCCATTACCTATATTTTTTATTTCCCAGTTACATACAAAAACAATTCTCAACGTTCCTTCTTAAAACTTTAAGTTCCAACGTCTCTCCCTCCCTCCTCCCCACCCATCCCCACTGAGAAGGCAGGCAATTCAATATAGGCTATATATGTGTAGTTTAGCAAAAGACTTTCATAATGGTCATGTTCTGTAAGACTAACTATATTTCCCTCCATCCTATCCTGCCCCCCACTTATTCAATTCTCTCTTTTGACCTTGTCCATTCCCAAAAGTGTTTACTTCTAATTGCTCCCTCCTCCCATTTGCTCCCCTTCTAACATCCCCCCACTGCACTTCCCCCCTTTTCCCCTACTTTCCTATAGTGTAAGATAGATTTTCATATCAAATTGCGTGTGCATGTGCATTCCCTCCTTAAGTCAAATGTGATGAGAGTGAGTTTCATTTTTTCCCTCTCATGTCCCCCCTTTTTCCCTCCATTGAAAAAGCTTTTTCATGCCTCCTTTATGGGAGATAATTTGCCCCATTCTACTTCTCCTTTTCACCTCCCAATATATTCCTCTCTCACTCCTTAATTTAATTTTTAGATATCATCCCTTCCTATTCAACTCACCTTGTGATCTGTCTATATATATATATATATATATATATATATATATATATATATATATATATATATATATATATATATATAATATGTGTGTGTGTGTGTGTATGTAATCCTTCCAACTACCCAAATACTGAGAAAGGTTTCAAGAGTTACAAATATTATCTTTCCATGTAGGAATGTAAACAGTTCAACTTCAGTAAGTCCCTTATGATTCTCTTTCCTGTTGACCTTCTCATGCTTCTCTTGATTCTTGTGTTTGAAAGTCAATGTTTCTATCCAACTCTGGTCTTTTCATCAAGAATACTTGAAAGTCCTCTATTTCACTGAATGACCATTTCTTCCTCTGAAGTATTATACTCAGTTTTGCTGGGTAGGTGATTCTTGGTTTTAATCCTAGTTCCTTTGACTTCTGGAATATCATATTCCAAGTCCTTTGATCCTTCAGTGTAGAAGCTGCCAGTTCTTGTGTTATCCTGATTGTATTTCCACAATACTCAAATTGTTTCTTTCTGGCTGCTTCCAATATTTTCTCTTTGACCTTGGAGCTCTGGAATTTGACTGCAATATTCCTAGGAGGTTTTCTTTTTGGATCTCTTTCAGGAGGTGATTGGTGAATTCTTTCAATATCCATTTTGCCCTTTAGTTCTAGAATATGAGGGCAATTTGACTTGATAATCTCATGAAAGATGATGTCTGGGCTCTTTTTTTAAATATGGCTTTCAGGTAGTTCTATAATTTTTAAATTGTTTCTACTGGATCTATTTTCCAGATCAGTTGTTTTTCCAATGAGATATTTCACATTATCTTCTATTTTTTCATTCTTTTCATTTTGTTTTGTAATTTCTTGGTTTCTCATAAAGTCAATAGCTTCTATCTGCTCCATTCTAATTTTTAAAGAACTATTTTCTTCAGTGAACTTTTGAACTTCCTTTTCCATTTGGCTAATTCAGCTTTTAAAAGCATTCTTCTCCTCTTGGCTTTTTGGGCCTCTTTTGCCAATTGAGTTAGTAGTCTTTTTTTAAAGGTGTTATTTTCTTCAGCATTTTTTTGGGGTCTCCTTTAGCAAGCTGGTGACTCACTTTTCATGATTTTCTTGCATTGCTCTCATTTCTCCTCCCAATTTTTTCTCCACCTCTCTTACTTAGTTTTCAAAATCCCTTTTGAGCTGTCCATTGACCTGAGACCATCACATATTTATTTTGGAGGTTTGGGATGCAGAAGCTTGACTTTTAGGTCTTCCTCTGATGGTATGCTTTGTTCTTCCTCATCTGAAGGGATGAAAGAAAATACCTGTTCACCAGGAAAGTAGCTTTATATAGTCTTATTTTTTCCCCCTTTTGGGGGCATTTTCCCAGTCAGTTACTTGACTTTCGAGTCCTTTGTCAAAAGGAGGGTATGTTCTGGGAACCTGTAAGTTCTCAGTTCCTCCAAGGTGGCGCAATCAAGGAAGAGGAGTTTACTGCTCTCCTGGCCTGTGCTCTTGTCAGTGAGCAACCACAAGCAGTCTGTTATGCCTAAGACCTGCCAGTAGGTTCCTCTCTCTAGAGCCTCCACCAGCTCCACCAGGCCAGTCAGCACTCCTCTGCACCCCAGAAGTGCCACTCAGGGCTGAGACCTAGATCAGCTGCATGATTCCCTCAGGGGCTTTATGCTGTGGGTTCCTAAAATGAATGCTGTGCCAAAGCAACTGCTACCACCCTAGGGTGACTGAGCCAGACTGCATTCCCTTCTCATGAAGATGAAAGAACTTTCTCATTGACCTTTGAAGATGCCTTTGGGGTTTGTGAGTTGAGTAATCTGGGAACTGCAGCTGTTACCCAGGATTTTGTGCCCCAATCTGCTCAGGTCCTGTCCCTGCTGCGTGGCTCACACTGGGCTGCACTCCGCTCCAAGCTTGGTGTGATAGACCTTTACTGTTGGACTTCCAGGTTGCCTTGGGCTGGAAATCTCTTTCACTCTGTGGTTTTGTGGCTTCTGCTGCTCTACAATTTGTTTAGAGTCATTTTTTTTAAACAGGTATTTTATGGGGTATGAGGAACAGCTTATACAGATCCTTCTACTCTGCCATCTTGGCTCCACCCCCAGTAATATTTATTTTACTGATTTTCTTTCCCAAAGTCTTTTAAAAAATATTTTCAATGTCAAGTTCTCTCTCTCCTTTCACCTCTTATCCCATCCATTGAGAAGACAAGCAATATGATACCCATTATACCTGTGAAGTCATGTAAAATATATTTCTATATTATCTATTTTGCAAAAAAAAAGCAAGAAAAAATAAGAAAGTAAAAGAAAACAGGCTTCAATCGGTGCTCAGAGTTAATCAGTTCTCTCGCTGTAGGTGGATAACATTTTTTACCACCAGTGTTTTGGAATTATTGTGGCTCATTGTATTGATAGGAATAGCTAAGTCTCTCACAGTTAGTCATCTTTACAATATTTCTGCTACCTGGTTCCGCTTACTTCACATTGCATGAGTTCATATAACTCTTCCCAGGGTTTTCTTAAACATTTCCCTTGTAATATTTTTATAGCACAATAGTGTTCTATCAAAATCTTATACCACAGCTTATTCACAGGTCCCCACTTGATGGTCAACCTCTCAATTTCCAATTCTTTGCCATCACAAGAAAAAGGTAGTATCTATCTGTCTACCTGTCTGTCTGTCTGTCTGTCTATCTATCTATCTATCTATCTATCTATCTATCTGCCGGAGACTGGAGACTGAATTGTCGGTTACTATCTTCCCCTCTTCTTAGTTGTCAAGGGCACAATGGACCAATGCCCTTCCTGGGGGGAAGAGAGTACTAGGAAGTCCTGACCTGCCGACGTGGCTCTGCCAGCCCAGCGCTAGAAAGACTTCCTGGTCTGAGACTAAGCAGCCACCAACCAACCAGAAGGGGATACGACCCGGGATAGGGAATCGTGCCCTTTTTTGGTTTGGTCTGGAGGGGCTCACACCAATGAGATGAAAAACTCCACCCCCAGGATATGACTTTGTAGTAATTGCTTATATAAACCCTCCCCTGGTGCAATAAAGAGAGACTGCCTGCTACCAACTATGCCTCGGTCTCCTTCCTCTTTGTGATCCTGTCCCCAGGTCTCTTAGACCTCCCTCGAGCCTTGCTCCCCCGGCGCTTTCCGGTTTCGGTCACCCACGTCTGTTTGGCCTGCAGGACGGGTCATCTATCTATCTATCTATCTATCTATCTATCTATCTATCTATCTATCTATCTATCTATCTATCTATCTATCTATCTATCTATCTATTGTAAATATGTGTCCTTTCCTTTGTTCTTTGATCAGTCTGGGATACAGGCTTACTAGCTATATTGATGAGTCAAATGGTATGCACAGTTGTTATAGCTTTTTGAGCATAGTTTCAGATTGTTTTCCAGAATGGTTGGACACATTTGACTTTTTTAAAAATAGCTCCTACTTTTATTTTTTAATTCATTTTTTGCTTTCAATTTTTGTTAATTTCTTCTTTAATTTTCAGGATTTCTATTTTGGTGCTTTTTTGGGAGTTCTTAACTTTTTGGAGATTTTAGGGTTTTTTTTTAGCTAATTACATACCCAATTCACTGATATGTTCTTTTTCTCTTTTATTAATGCAAGTGTCTAGAGATATACATTTTCTCCTAAAGATTATTTTGACTTTATCCCCAAAATATTGGTATCTTACTGTTGTCATCTTTAATGAAGTTGCTGATTATTTATTTCTATATGTTCTTTGATTTGCTCATTCTTTAGGATTCAGTTATTTGGTTTTCAGTTAATTTTTAATCACTTCTTCAGTGGTCCTTTATTGGATATGATTTTTATTGCATTGTAGTTCACAAAATATGTGCTTAATATTTCTGCTTTTCAGCATTTGTTTGTGAGGCTTTATTCTCTAAAATATGGTCAATTTTGGTGGAAAGTGACATTTGACCTGAGAAGCCAAAGAGATGAAGGGGAGGAGGGAAAAGTACTCCAGGTATGGGGGACAACTGTTGTCTATGAGAGGCAGCTAGGTGGTGCAGTGAGTAGAACTGGACCCAGAATCTGGAAGACCTGAGTTCAAACCCAACCATAGATACTTATTAGCTATGTGATCTTGGACAAGACACTTAACTATGATTTCCTCATGTGTAAAATAGAGATAATAATAGCACCTACCTTCTAATATTCTTGTGAGGATCAGATGAGATTGTATTTGTAAAGCACCTGACACAAAATGAACACCATATAAATGCTAGCTACTGTTGTTTTCAGTATTATTAAGACAGGAGATAGTGCATCAAAGGTGAAGAAAAGCAAATAGACCAGTAGAGTTGGATTATGGAGAGTATGGATTGGGCAGGTAGGAAAGGGCCAGGATGTAAAGAGCTTCAAGCGCCAAACAGAAAAGTTTCAATTTGATCCTAAAGGTAGCAGGCAGCCTAAGTAAACCCTGGTCACATTTAGACTTTGAAAAGATCAGTTTTGGCAGTGGTTTGGAGTAGAGAAAGAATTGAGGCAGGTCGACCAAATAAGAGGCTCATGCAATTGTCTAGGCTATAAGTGATGAGGGCCTAAATACAGTGACTATGTAAGGAAAGAAGGGGAAACAAAAATGTGAGAGGTATTGGGGAGAAAGAAATGATAAGATTTGGCAATTGATCAGATGTGAGATGAGAGAGAGTAAGGGGTCCAGGATGATGTGGCAGTTGCATGCTTGAGTGACGGGTAGTGCCTCACATGATAAGAGGGGAGGGGTTCTGAAGAAAAGATATGATGCTTGCTTGTGACATATTTAATTTTAGATGCTTACCGGACAAGCAATCTGCAATATCTAATAAACAATGAAGAGACACATGGTGAGCAAAAGTGGATGGCAACACATCAAAATCAGAGAACTTTAACATAGGACCAGGTAAAGGATGCCATCATCTTACTGGATGAAAAGCTAAATTTCCCACCTGGCTGATCTGGCCTTCATGATCTCCAGAAACTCATCATTTCTCAAAATGACATCAACTATGAAACTCAGATGTCTCTGCCCTGGGGGCCCTTCCATCCCTTTGACTGGCAAGGATAGAGAGGGGACATCAGAAAGCTCTCCCAGATCTTCCCCCATTTAAGGAGGGCACTCAAGGAATTTTTCTAATCACTTCCGACTGGGCTGCTCTCCTGGGATTTGTTATCTTCAGAAACTCATCATCCTACAAGATGAAACCAACTCCGTAACTCACACCTCAGATCATTTCTCACCCTGTTTGCAGGACTTCATCATACCCCTGAACTGGTTCAACTAGTCCCTTCCCCTTCTTCATTACAGGTTATTGTCACACATTAGATTGTGAGCTCCATGAAGGCAGGGATCATCTTATGCCTCTCTTTGCATCCCCAGAGTTTACCAGGGTACCTGTCACATAGCAGACACATAGTAATAAATGTTTATTGACTGACAGTGGGTCAGTCCCATGGTATTGGGAGGGATAGATAACTAATGGAGAGCCCCAAAGCTCTACTAGTACCATATTTATGTGATGTCAAAAGAACTAGGGGAAGGCCTCTAGCATGCTGGGTGGATTCCCTGTGAAGAATTTTGAGGGAGACACGGACAGGAATACCACAGGATGAGAGGGCATATATGTACCCTAACTAGCATCAATGGAGGGAATGCTTACATCATTGAGGTCATAGATCCACTGAGGTAAAATACTGTTGAAAAAATAGTTTTGAAATGCTAAGGAAGGTGGCCTAGCCCTACTAGATCTCAAATTGTATTATAAAGCAGCAATCATCAAAACCACTTGGTACTGACAAGACACAATAGTCAATGAATATAGCAATCTACTGTTCGATAAACTCAAGGATCCCAGCTTCTGGGATAAGAATTCACTGTTTGACAAAAATTACTGGGAAAACTGGATAACAGTGTGGTAGAAACTTGGCACAGACAAATGCCTAACACCATACACAAGAATAAAGTCCAAATGGATACATGATCTATGTATAAAGATTGATATTATAAACAAATTAGGGGAGCAAGGAATAGTGTATTTGTCAGATTTATGGAGAATGGAGAAATTTATGATGCAACAAGAGCTAGAGAACATTATGAAGTGAAAAATGGATAATTTTGATTACACTAATTTGAAAAGTTTTTGCACAAAGAAACCTAATGCAACCAAGATTAGGAGGCAAGCAGAAAACTGGAAAAAAATTTTTGCAACTAGTGTCTGTCATAAAGGCCTCATTTCTAAAATATATAGAGAACTAAGTCAAATGTACAAGAATGTAAGTCATTCCCCAATCAAATGGTCAAAGGATATGAACAAGCAGTTTTCAGAGGAAGAAATTAGAGCTATCTATAATCATATGAAAAAAATTATGTAAATGACTATTGATTAGGGACATGCAAATCAAAACAACTCTGAGGTACCACATCACACCTATCAGATTGGCTAATATGACAAAACAGGAAGATGATAAATGTTGGAGAAGATGTGGGAGAGTTAGAACACTAATTCATTGCTGGTGGAGCTGTGAGCTGATCCAACCATTCTGGACTGTAATTTGAACCTATGCCCAAAGGGCTATAAAAGTATGCATACCCTTTGATCCAGCAATATCACTTCTGTGACTCTATCCCAAAGAGATCATAGAAATAGGAAAGAGTCCCACATGTACAAAAATATTTATAGCAGTTCTTTTTATGGTGGCCAAAAACTGGAAATAGAGGGGATAACCATCAACTGAGGAATGGCTGAGCAAGTTGTGGCACATGAATGTATGGAATACTATTGTGCTATAAGAAATGATGAACAGGAAGACTTCAGAGAGGCCTGCAAGAATTTATATGAACTGATACTGAGTGAAAGGAGCAGAACCAGGAGAACTTTGTACACAGCAACAACCATAGAGTACAAGGAATTTTCCTGGTAGACTTAGCACTTCATTGAAATGCAAGGACTTAAAAAATTCCCAATGAACTCTTGAGGCAAAACACCTTCCACATCCAGAGAAAGAACTATGTAATTGGATCACAGAATGAAGTAGACCATCTTCTTTTGTATTGTGTTTTATTTGCTTTTCTTTTATGGTTTCTCCCATTTATTTTAATTCTTTTGTGCAATGTGACTAAGGTGAAAATGTATTTAATAGGAATGTATGTGTAAAACCTGTATGAGGTTGTACGCCATCTCAGGGAGGGAGGAGGGAGGGAGAGGGGAAGGAGGGGGTGGGAGGGGGAAAAAAATCTAAGATAGATGGAAGTGATTGTAGAACACCGAAAACAAATAAAATAATTTAATAAAAAAAGACTGGAAGCAAAAGAACAAAAAAATACTTCCAATCAAGAAAATTAGACTTAATTTCTAACGCAGTCATGGGCCTTCCAGGAACACAGTTTTCCAATGTATTGGGATGTTTGATGTTATTACCAACACATCCTCTTTTCATTGTGGTTTCTTAGGTGTTTTCATTTCCTGCTGTAAATTTTAGACCAGATGATATTATGCTAACTGTGGGAAAAGTGGAAAAGAGAATGACTAAGGTGCTATTCTGGTCTGGGTAAAACGCAAGGTCATTTTTATCATGACTGAGAATGGAGAAACTAAATGTAAGTAAGTTTGGCCCAAGTATGGGTTGAGGGAATATTCAGAGGCTGAAATCAAGGAAAATCCAGAGTCCAGGTTTACCTTGGAGCAGTTCCTGAATCACTAAGACTCTGAGTAGATCAAGAAGAGCAAGGGGACATAGCTAGACTGGGGCTTCATGAGTGACTTAAGGCAACATGACTACTTCCATAGTCCTGAGTCAGGAAGCCTCTTTCATTCTGATGTGCTTCCTCTGAGATCTAAAAAGCCAGCCCTATTTCCTCTAGGACTAGCAAATGTCATATGGCAGATTCCTGCTGGAATGTGATTGCAGGCTTTTGAAAGTCAAATGTTCTCTCCTGGGTCAGCCTAGTCCTGGGGCCACCAAGTAGGGTCCATGGCATAGGGGAAAGTGTTTCTGCACATGTGTGATTGTGGAAGTTTATTGAATTACACAGTGTATGTAGCTGACTAGATCAGGAAGGAGGGAGGAAGCAGCCTCTCTAACATGAATCCTAACAAGGTCACAAGCAATTTATGGAGTAAAAAAGGGTGGAAAACAGTGCTCTAGCAGAAATGCTAATGAGAAAAAAAAGAACTCAATGGTCAGCAGAAGGAAGGAGAAAAAAGAGAGGATTTGGATATTCTACAAATCGATGGAACAGCTCTTGAGAAAGCAAGAGTCAATGATATAAACAAGGTATTTTATTTATAATAGTAACCCAAGGGTCCATGTTGAGTTATACAGTGGAAAAATGAGGAAAATTAACCTACTTTGGGAGAAAAATGTAGTATCTAGGGCTAGTTAATATTATACATCCTTTCTTTGTATGCTAAGGCCTTGCTGTGACAAGTGAGGAATTGGGTATAGGGTTGTCTACCTTGAAGGGTAAGTATTACTGTAAAGACCAGAAGGGCCTCTTTATAATACTGTTTCACCTCTAATGGGAGCCTGGAGGATAGCATTACAGTGAAACACCAGTCTTAGGATTTTTACTGAAGCATGCCCAAGCCCATTTGAACAAATTAAGAAATCTGTCTTGGGCATCCATGATAATGGTCTAGATATCTTCCATAAAAATCTAATAGTTATGGGAAAAGCCCCAAATCTTATCTGTGGGAATTATCAGCTGCTGATGTTCTTTTAACTTGAAAAGTTTTAAAATCCAATCTAACAGGGGGCAACGTGGTGACTATTAAATAAGGAAGAAAGTCATATGAGACCGAGACCAGAAAGAGAAAACTATAAACCTTTTCATTCCCCCTTTCAATTTAACTCAGGCTCCAAGAGCCTAATAACTAACATGGTATGTTACAGAGGAAGTTCAGAATGGATTTCGGATATTTTAATTCAAAACCTTAGATATTGTGTGATTTACTATACTTCATTCATTCATTCTATACCACAAGGATATGGGATTTCATTGCAGGGACCTGACACTGACTCACATCCTAGCTCCTGAACAGCCCAGGAGACATTCTTCAAGAGTTGTTGTGACCCCAGATTCCATCATCTCATGGCCAAAGTATTGATGAGCCTCTCTGAACTTGGTTCGGCTGGTCATCAGGTATCTAACAGGCATCTGGTCCATCAATGGGCCTGCACGTGCAGCCTTTCCAGTGCTTGTACTCTGGATATATTCTCGATAGCACAGGCCTCCTCACTACAAGGAGACATTGGAGGATGAATTTCATGGACTTTCAAAAGTATGACTGTTGAGGTGACATCACTGATAAAAGGAATCCCCACTATGATATAAAAGATTGGACAGCTGTCATGGTTTCATCGCTCCTGGTTCCACTGTCTGGGGCCAAACCAGACAAGAAGAGTCTCTCCTCCACGTGACAAACCTTCAAATACTCAAAGATAGTTAGCAAGCTCTCCCTTCAGTCTTCTCTTTTCTGAGTATGTCCAGTGTCTCTGTCAAGTCCTCATATGTCTTGAACCAAAGGCCATTCACCACCTTGGATACCTTCCTCTGGACACTTTCCATCTTATCATGTCATCGTTAAACTGAAGTACCAGGACTAAACATGTATTAGGAGGGTCATTACTATGTAAGCTTTTTAAAATCTCAAAATGGTTGCACAAACAAAGCCAATGCAACCAAGTTTAGGAGGGAAACAGACAACTGGGAAAGAATTTTTACAACTGGTGTCTGTAACAAAGCCCTCATTTCTAAATTATATAGAGAACTGAGTCAAATTTATAAGAATGCAAGTCATTCTCCAATTGTTAAATGGTCAAAGGATATGAAAAGGCAGTTTTCAGAGGAAGAAATTAAAGATAACTATAGTCATATGAAAAAATGCTCTAAATCACTAATGATTAGAGAGATGCAAATCAAAACAACTCTGAGGTACCACATCACACCTATCAGATTGGCTAACATGACAAAACAAGAAGATGATAAATGTTGGAGAAGATGTAGGAGAGTTGGAACACCAATTCATTGTTGGTGGAGCTGTGATCTGATCCAACCATTCTGGAGAACAATTTGCAACTATGTCCAAAAGGCTATAAAAATGTGCATACCCTTTGACCCAGCAATATTGCTTCTAGGGCTGTATCCCAAGAGATCATAAAAATGTGAAAAGGACCCACATGTCTTGGACCCATATTTATAGAAGCTCTTTTTTTGGTGGCCAAGAACTGGAAATAGAAGGGATGCCCATCAATTGGGGAATGGTCTAAAAAGTTGTGATATATGAATGTAATGGAATACAATTGTGCTATAAGAAAAGAAGAACAGGAGGACTTTGGAAAAACCTGAAAAGACTTATGTGAACTGATGCTGAGTGAAATGAGCAGAACCAGGAGAACATTATACACAGTAACAGCCACAGTATGCAATGACTGCTTCTGGTAGACTTAGCCCTTCACAGCAATGCAAGGATCCCAAAGGACTCTTGATACAAAATGCCATCCACACCCAGAGAAAAAACCAAAGAATCAGAACACAGAATGAAGCTGATTACTTTCTCTTTTGTTGTGTTTTGGTTTGGTTTTTGTCATGCTTTCTCCCATTCATTTTGAATCTTCTCTGCAACATGACTAATGTGAAAATGTGTTTAATAATAATGTAGGTATAGAACCAAATAAAATTGCATGCCATTTCAGGGAGGGATGGAGGAGGGAGGGGGAGAAAATTTAAAACTTATGGAAGTGATTGTTGAAAACTGAAAACAAATAAATTAATAAAAAATAAAAATAAATTCCCCAAAAGAGATATGGAAACTATGTGTGTATTACCCATATGGTGGTCGTGGTGGTGGTTGTGGACCAAAATGACATCACTATGATAAAGTCAAGTTACAGTGTGTCCCACTGTGACTGATCAAACCGCTATGAGCTTGGAACGCTCTACCACAGATCAGGCACAACGAGTCCATGTGAACACTTGGGGTAGATTCTCCAAATTTGTGCATCCTGCGTTTCCTTTGAACTGTTTCAACTGTGCTTTTCTCATAGAGCACAGCACCTTCTCTGATGAAGACATGCTATGCTGAGTGGTCCTGTGCCAGTGTCTCCCATGTCACACAATCAGTTCCAAAGTTCTTGAGAGAGACCTTGAGAGTGTCTTTGTATCACTTCTTCTGGCCACCACGTGATTGCGTGCACTGTGTGAGCTCTCCATAAAATAGTCTTTTTGGCAAGCGTTTGTTTCGCATTTGAACAATGTGGCCCACCCATTGGAGTTGCACTCTCTGAAGCATAGTTTGAATACTTGGCCATTTAGTTTCAGTAAGAACCTCAGTGTCTGGTACCTCATCATGCCAGGTGATCTTCAGAATCTTCTTAAGACAATTCAAATGGTAGCGATTCAGTTTCTTGGCATGGTCCTGGCAGACTGTCCATGTTTCACAGGCATACAATGATGAGGTCAGCACAACGGCTCTGTAAATTCAATTTGGTAGTCAGTCTAATACCTCTTCCCTCCCATACTTTCCTTTGGATTCTCCCAAATGCTGAGCTAGCTCTGGCAATGCATGTATCAACCTCATTCTCAATGTGTACACCTCTGGAAAGTACACTACCTAGGTAAAACAATGGGGTAAAGGGAATGAAGAACTGGCTTTCAAGACAGGGAAACCAGGGTTTCTGACACATTAAGGCTATGTGACCTTGGGAAAATCACTTAAACTCTCAGTGGTCTAGGCAACTCCCTAAAGCTAGAAGGTGCAGGGCACAGGCTGATCTAGGAGTTTGGTAGAAGTTACTCACTGAGAGATCAAATGAAGCCATAGGCCCATGCCCCATCCCAACATCCACTGCAGAGTTATAGAGAGATATCCACACGTTTTTTTACCTTCCTCGTCTCATAGAATACAATAGAATTTTCATAAAGAAGATACAGAGGGGCAAATGCTATCTCAAGGACAAATGAGTCCTCAACTCAGATTTAAGAGAAATGGATTCTAGACTTAGCTCTGACTCTAACCACCTGTGTAACCTCAGGCAGGATACTTCCCCTCTCTGGGTTTCAAGCTCTAACTCTAAAAAGAGGGAGTTGGAATAGAAAGTCAGTCACATTTATAAAGTGTTTTCCTCACAAGAGGGCTGTGAGAGAGTTTAACTTATTATCTACTTTTTTTTACAAATGAGGAAACCAAGGCTCAGGGAAGTTGAATGACTTGTCTATGGTTACAAAGCCAATATTTATGGAAGTCAGGATTCATACTCAGGTCTCTTGACCAAATCTAGCACTGGTTTCACAATACCTCTTGCCAGGTGTGTTGTAGAAAGGATTCCTTTTCAGTTATAAGTTGTGATAGATAGCCACTAAGGTCCTTTCCAACTGTGAAATTCTGTGAACTACTGCCAAAACATAGGATGTGAAATTTTCGTTATTACCAAAGGTCTCCATATACCTTCTATCAAGAAAATGATTAGAATTCATATAATTCCCAAATACAACTTAGAAGATAGAAAAAGATATTGTTGTTTAAATAATTTAGAGTTTTCAATACAATAAGACATTTGAGTGCTGCTAAAATAAATGTAAAACATTTAAAAGTGTCAAGTTTCTTTCCAATCCTCCATCAACTGATCAACAAGCAGTTGTTAAGCGCCTACTATGTACCAGGCACTGTGCTAAGTGCTTTGGACACAAAGACAAAAGTGAAACAGTCCTTGAGTTTAAAGCTGGCACATAGTAGGTACTAAGTAAAGGTTTATTGATTATTGAAAAAGCTTACATTCTAATGGGGCATTTGCTTTTGTAACATCCTGTACATATGTATATATGTAAGTATGTATGTGTGTGTATGTATCCAGATCAAATACGAGATAAACTTAAAGGCAGACTATAGCAGTTGGGAGATCCCAGAAAGGCCTTGCACCATGACTGGCATTTTAGTCTTAAAATGAAACTAGGGATTACAGAGGTATGGAAAGAAAATATTTCAGGCATGAGAGATAGCACAAAGTCATAAACATGAGAGATGGAATGCTATGTGTGATAAATAGCAAGTAAGCCAGTATGTCTGGATTATAGAGAGCATAGAAGGAAGCAAGGTATCCAAAGACCAGAGAATCCAAAGATCCAGGCATCCAAAGGACTAGACCATGAAGAGCCTGAAATGTCAGGAGAGCTGATATTTGATCCTGGAGGAAATGAGGAGTCACTGGAGCTCAATGACTAGAGAGGTGAACTTTAGGAATATCACTTTGGAAGCCATGGAGAGGCTCTAATGGAGTTCGCCAAGATGAGGTAAGTTGGGCAATTCAGAGGCCATCGTAATAGTTCATATGAGCAATGGATTCAAACCTGAACTGGGATAGTGACTGTGTGATAGAGAGAAGGGGGCATACATGAGTATTGTTGATGAGATGGAAATGAGAAAGAGAGTTGGATGCAGTGATCAGTTACCGATGAGAAAGGGCAGACCTCCTTAATTCTCATCACCAGAATGAACAAGATCAGCTCTACAATAATGGAGAGAAACTGCACCTTAAATTAAAGGATCAGAATTTAACATTCAGTTTAAAATACGGTATCTCATAAAGTGGTAACCAACAAATGTTTCTGCCTTCATCAAAGTGCTGAATTTCTAAAGGGTGTGTAATAGTGAGATTTTTATTATTCAATGGAAGTGCCACAAAATGAAACACTCCGAATGAGTTTTCTGATGGGCTAAATGAGTTTATGTTCCATATATTACATTGGCAGCATTAAAATTGCAGGGCCAATTTAAAATTTCCAGAGTGGGATTCTGTTGTCAGCAGCAGAATTCATCATAGCCTGTTTTAATTATTTAAAGAAATATAATATAATCAAGGATAATTATAATAGGTAGGAAAATCAAGCCTAAAGGTTTTTTTAAATAAAAAGAAGCATTGGTACACATTCAGAACAAATATATCTGGTTCATATCTAAGGTGAAAGGCTCTGTGAAATTTTTTGTTTAAGAGAATTCACACAAAAGATTCCCCAGAGAGTGCATAAAGAGCAAAAGTGAAAGGCCAGTCATGTAGTGACTGCATGTTCTCTAGGTACTGGTGCCATGTCATGAGAAAGCTTATGGAGATGAGAAACAAAATGTCATTAAACCTGAAGGAACTGATGAGGTCATAGAAGGAAGAGAGGGAAAAGAAGGCCCAGGGCCAAGACTAGGGTTACACCAACTGTTAGGGGGTATGCTATGGATGATAATTCAGCAAAGGAGTCTAAGAAAGAAGAGTTGGACAAGTGAGAAGAACCCAGAGAAAAATATTGTTATAAAAACCCAGAGGGAAGAGTATGCTGGTGAGGGCAGTCACCAGAGGTCAATGCTGCAGAGAGGTCAGGAAGAATTTTGCTTAAAAATTGAAGGAAGTGATAGGATTATTGCTTGAGCAGATGGTCAGAACAAATTAGGATATTTTTAAAGGCGTATTTGTAGGCATCAGCGAAGGAAGCAGTAGACAGGGAAAGCCTGAAGGTGAATGAGGGAGAGGGATGATTTTGGGGGACCATCTGTCAGAAGAGACAGGAGGAGATGGGAGAAGGACCACTTCTTCATCAGAGACTGAAGTCAAGGTAAAAAGAATGGGGAGTGATGTCAAGCAACTTTGAGAGGTACAGAAGGGGGTCAAGAGGAAACTTATGGTGAATGATCCCTATTTTCTCAATAAAATATGATCTATGGAGGAAGTAAGAGAAGGGAAAGGTGTGAGAAGCTTGAGGAAAGAAGAGAGCTGGAATAGTAGCTGTGGGGAGTAGGAGAGAGCATCAATTAGAGAGGAATAAAACAAGAGGAAACCGTTCTGCAGTGAGGGCCCACTTGAGGTAAGATAATATCAATACAAAACATAGTAAGTCACTTAACCTCTCTGGGTCTTAGTTTCTTCGTCTGTAAAATGAGGGGACTGGACTCAATGACCTCTGGGTTCCCACCCAGCCTTTTTCTCTCCCTTATTAGAATGTAATAAGCTTCTTGTAAGTAGAGACGGTTTAATTCTTTCTTTGTATTCCCAGCACCTACTACAATGCCTGGTCCAAAGGAGGCAGCTAGTAAAGCTTTGTTGTTTGCTTTATTTCAATAATTTCAAAAGGCATAAACATAAAGAGACCTTTATGGTGTCTGTTAGAAGTGGCATATTCAAAACTGGAAAACACAATGATTTTGATAGACAAGACAGCTTTGTAGGAAATCAGTTTTAAAGGTCACCTCCTAAATCCCAAAATTATTATTCTGCCCCAATTCGAGCAGTCGCAGATTGTCTGTGTTCCCAAATAAATGATAGTTTATTCTTGCCATGATTGTAACCTTTTCAATACACAGGGTAGTTGGACGGAACATCATCTTCCATTGAGTGAAAGCTGATTTTCTAGATAGAACCTGATTTCTACATGTGGAGCAGCAAATCCCCGAAAGCAAGCAAAAAGGAAAACTCACTTGTGACTGGTGATTTTACAATTGTGAAGCAGTACTATGAACAATGATCCTTCCTTGTTTTCCAGTTAAGTGTCTGCCATAATGACACTGCTTTGAAAGTTTTGGGGTTATTTTTATAGCACATTATTTTCAAAATACTCTTTAATGCTGTATTTCATCACGTTTTTCTAATAAGCATTTCTGTATGTGTGAGAAAGAGGCAGAGCCAAGCAAAGTAAGTCATGGAAAACAGATACCCAAGACAACACAGGGATGCTGTGGGTGAGCTTGTGAAGGTCATTAGACTGCCACCTCTTTGATGAGGAGCACCAACGACCTTGGCCCTTGGGTCAGACCCAAGTCCCCTAGATAGTTATGGTGCAGGCAATCAGGTACCTTTCATATTTTGCAGTCTTACTTCAATTTACTTGCCTTATAGCAGGGATATGCCAGCTTGAACCAGCTCCACTGATGGTTAAATTTTCAGTGAGCATTTACACTTGGGAAATGGGCAAATGCTACAAATCAGGACTTGGGTTATTGTTTTGTTGATGGTCTAGAGCAGGGGCGGGGAACCTGAGACCTCAAGGACACATGTGGCCCTCTGGGTCTTCAGGGGCAGCACTTTGACTGAATTGAAACTTTGCAGAACAAATCTCCTTCATAAAAGTATTTGTTCTGCAAAACCTGGACTAAGTCAGTAGACCCATACCCAAGGACCTTGAGGCCACAGGTTCACCACCCCTGCCCTAGACTAATGTGTGCTCCTTCTTTGTCGCTGAAGAAGACCATGCCATCAGAGAGATAATGACATGACTTGCACTTGACTTTGTTTTTGAGTGAGGGAGGGCTGTGCAGGTCACACACACACACACACATGTACACACATATAGACAAGGAATACAGGTTAAGTTGAATCAGAAGAGATGATATCCACAAAAAAATAATCAAATAAAAATTAAAGGGTGAGGGAGGAAAATACTGGGAGGAGAAAGGGAGAAATGGAATGGGGCAGGCTATAACTCATAAAAGAGAAAAGAAAAATCCTGTTCAGTGGAGGAGAAAAGGGAGAAGATGAGAGGGGAAGAGTGAAGCTTACTCTCTTCATACATGGCTGAAGGAGGGAATAACATGCTCACTAAATTTGGTATGAAAATCTATCTTATGCTATAGGAAAGTAGAAGGGAAAGGGAAGGAAGGGAAAAGTGGAGTGTGGGGATTATAGAAGGGAGGGCAAATGGGAGAAGGGAGTAACTAGAAGTAAACACTTTTGGAAAGGGACAAGGTCAAATGAGAGAATAAAAAAAAGAGAGGGACAGGGTAGGATGGGGGCAACACAGCATTACACAACATGATTATTACGGAAGTCTTTTGCAAAAAGACACGTATACAACCTGTATTGAATTGCTTGCCTTCTCAGTGGGGATGGGTAGGGAGCAGGGGAGGGAGAGAAACTGGAATTCAAAGTATTAGAAATGAATGTTGAGAATTATTATTGCATAAAACTGGGAAATAAAAAACCCAGGTAATGGGGTGTAGAAATTTATCTTGCCCTGCAAGAAAAGAGAAGATATGGATAAGGGAAGTGTGGGGTGTGATAGAAGGGAGGGTACAATGAGGGAAGGGGTAATCAGAATGCAAGGTACTATGGGGAGGGGAGAGATGGGGAGAAAAATTGGAATTCAATATTTTGTGGAAATGAATGTCAGAACCTAAAAATAAATAAATAAAAAAGTTTTTAAAAAATTAGAAAAATATTTTTAAAACTGTATTGATGCTGTCCAGCAAACACCCAATCGAACTCGCCTATGACATACAATTCATTTGTTGACTTTTAACTGGAAAGAGGGATGTGTTCTTTAACTTGGATAGCATGGCAGTAACACTGACCAAAGTTTTCTTGCCTCCTCAGATTGACTTATATGTTGTTGTAGTCATTCTGCATAAGAGGTAGTGGACAGAGAGTTGTCACCCCATGCAATTCCTATGACCAGAAGTTGGAGGAAAGATGCTAATTTACACTGGCTGGGGGAGTTCCTTAATGATAGGAAGAATCCTGTACCAGTGAAATTAGAGGGTTAATCTAAAAATAAATAATAATACCTTACTCATAGGATTATCGTGAGGATCAAAGGAGAAGATATTTGTAAACATTAAAGTGCTCTATAAATTTCAATTATTTTTCTTTTTCACATTATTCTCTTAGGGAGGCAGCTTGCGGATATAAATTTTTAAGTTTTATTGGTGCCAACAACACATAGAGGTAGCTATCTGGCACATTGCATAGCTTCTTGAATCAGTAGTCAAGAAGACCTGATTTTGCTAGCAGTGTGAGCATGGGCAAGTCACTCTACCTCTCCAAACCTCAGTTTCCTAATCTGTAAAATAAGGATAATAATAGCACCTACCTTCCAGTATTGTTGACAGAATCAAATGAGATAACATCTTGAAAGTGCTCTGCACACCTTAAGACACTGTATAAATTCTAGTGATTGGAAAGCCTTCTGTCACAGTTTGGAAAGGCACACTAGAGTCAGATTGTCCGGTAACAGTGCTAGCTCTTACTTACGTGGCTTTTAGAAATCCTATAAGCCACTTACAAAAATAAGTTTTACTGCTGCCTTTAGCTTTTATACTATAGCTATTTACCTTCAAACTTTTCCTTTCTTGAAATGAAGAAAACCATTTAGGTTAGGGGGCACAAAAGCTGCACACGTCTGACCACATATCCCTAATTCCTGCATGAGCTCCCAACTTCTCTCCTGAGAGGATAGGTGTATTTCATCATCACGTCTCTGGGACCATAATGACCAAAGGCTGATCGGTTTCCTAAATTCCTCATAAACACTGGTGGGTCTGTTGAGCTTATGCTAAATCTAAATAAGAAAATATTGAAGGGGCTTTTCGGTCTAAAACTTTTCTCTTTAGTTGATGATTCTGTTTCCTCTGCCAGAAGCGTTCTTAGGCAATCATATTACTCTAAGTTTTTGTTGTTCCTGAGAGCTTATACAGCACTTTGGCAGTGAAAACTATAGTTCCACTCCAGAGAAATATTGTGATAATTGAATGTACAAATAAAGTTATTCAGTTGTTTCTCTGCCATCTACCTTTCATGACCATTTGGTCACCATGGTGTGGTCGATTTGATTACAGTAACATATTTCTCAAGAATTTTCCTTCTCTGGAAAGAGTAGTGAATTTCAAGTCAGAGGGCCTTGATTTGAATTCTGTTCTACCTACTATTTATATTAGGTTGGGCAAGATATATTTTTTTCTGGGCCTCAGTTTCTTCACTGGTACAATGAGAGAATTTGATTAGATGATCTCTGATATATTTTTCAGCTTTAAACCCTATGAAAACTTTAAAGCCTATGAAATCTCTAAATTCTTTTACATTGCAAATGCCGTCATTTCAAATGTTCTGTCTTAATCTCATCTTTGTAAGGCCCCTCTTCCCCAGTGTCTTGAGTAGTGTGTTGCACAGAGAGGGTCTTAACAACGAGTGAAATCTGTTCTGCATGACAATTCTGCAACATTCATAAACCATTTCGCTTCTTCCAACTCTTTAATTATTAACGTCCAAATAGAAATCTGTATGACTTAAGGCTAAAGTAATCAAATTCTGATTAAATCTCAATGATCATTATACCAAATAATTTCCTTTAAACTTTATGTAGATAATGGGTTTCTATTGAGCAAGTTAAAAGAGGTTGTCAGAAGGACCATATACTGTCACACTATTAAAAATATCATTGTAATTCATTTTTGGAACTCTGTGAGTTCTAAAATAAAAAACCCCAGGGAATATATTGAATTAATAGCATCATCAAAATGATGTTATTCAAAGTTTACACTTAATTTTATTTGAAATGTTTGAATCCAAGTCAACAAGCCTTTCTTGCGAGTTTACATATAAGTTGACCTTTGAAGGTCCTTCCGACTTAGAAAACCTCCAGTTCTGTAAATAACCTCAAGATATCATCTAATGGGGCAGAGTCAAGGTCGCAGAGTAGGAGTGAAACTCACCTGAACTGTTTCAGATTCCTTTCCAAACAACTTTAAAATAATGACTCAAATAAAATTCTGGAGCTGCAGCACCAACCAAAGGTAGGAGTGAAGTAGCTTTCCAGGCCAAGCCAACTTAGGAGGTCAGCAGGAAAGGTTGGCATCATGGGGTAGTGATCTGGCTGGAAGCATAGTACAGGCCCTATCCTAACAGGCAGCTGCAGACCTAATAGATGGAGATGAAGTTGCGATAGCAGCTTCAGGACCTCTCAGCCCCCAGATGGTAAGAAATAGATTATAGGTGACCCTTTGCTGGTGCTCTGTTCAGGACCCTGTTGTGTGGTCCAAACATAGTTCCTGGTTCTAGTCCCAGGGCAAAAAGGAGTGGCAGCAGGGAAGCAGGGTACCTGGACACAGTTCCAGGGCCAAGAGGAACATGCTAGAGGCTACAGGGGAACAAGGTCTCTTCCTGCATAAAGATTGGAGCACAGTACAGGAAAGCAGCAACAAAACATCTCCTTAGATCATACCATCTTGGCAGCACTGAAACATTAAGAACCCCAGAAATAGTGTTGAAAACTGCAGCAAGAAAAACCTGAAGTTTGGAATAGTGCCCCTTCCTTCCCTCCCAAAGCAGATCTCAAGTTTAATATAAAGTTAAAATATAAGAAATAGCTTAGAAAAATAAGCAAACGACAAAAGGAACTTGCTTGTTTAAAGTTACGATGGTGACAAGAAGATCAAGAAACAATCTCAAAAGAATACAATGATTTCACAAAAAAACTGCAAACAAAGCCTCAAAGGAAAATGTGAAGATGCAAGGCCACTATGAATTCCTGGAAGAGCTCAAAAAGGATTTTTAAAATCAATAAAAGAGGTAGAGAAAAAACTGGGAAAAGAAATGAGAATGATGCAAGAAAATTATGAAAAGAGTGTCAATAGTTTGGTAAAAGAAACACAAAAATACACTGAAGAAAATTACATCTTAAAAAGTCAGAATTGGCCAAATGGGAAACAATTTTTATGGCAAGTGTCTGTGGTAAAGGCCTAATTTCTGAAATATATGGAAAACTGAGTCAAATGTATAAGAACATAAGTCATTCCCCAAATGATAGTCAAAGGATATGAGTTTTCAGATGAAGTAATCAAAACTATCTATAGTCATTTGAAAAAAAATGCTCTAAATCATTATTGATTGGACAAATGCAAACTAAAACAACTATGAGGTACTATGGGGAAGATGACAGCAAAGGAAAATGACAAGTACTGGAGGGGATATGAAAAATGAGTAGTGAACTGGTCCAACCACTCTGGAGAGCTATTTGGAACTATTGCCCAAAGGCTATGAAACTGTGCATACTCTTTTTGTGGTGAAGAATTGGAAATTGAGGGGCTGCTCATCAGTTGGGGAATGGATTGTGATGGAGTACCATTGTGTTATAAGAAATGACACGCAGGATGCTTTCAGAAAAACCCAGAAAGACTTACATGAACTGAGGCAAAGTGAAGTGAGTAGTACCAAGAGGACATTGTACACAGTAATAGCAATATTACAAAATGATCAGTGTGAATGATTTAACTACTCTTAGTAATACAATGAACTAAGACAATTACAAAGGACTCATGAAAAATGTTATCCGCCTCAAGTGAAACAACTAATGGAGTCTGAATGCATATTGAAACAAATTTTTTAAAATTTTACTATTCTTCGTTTTGTTTCGTTTTTTGTGTACTCATCAAATTTGCAAAAGCCAGAAGGGATAGTTACCACACTGGACAAAGTCAAGATCTAAAAGAAGCTTGACAAGATGAAACAACGAACTAAATCTCATAAGATGAAACTGAAAAAGAATAAAGGTAAAGTTTTATAAGGAGTTTCAAAGGCAAATTCATAAGTACAAGAAAATGGAGGCAAGATAAGATAACAATTTGTCTGGAAAAAAATCTAAGGGCTTTAGCAGACTGGGAGTTCCATACAAGTCAATAGTGTGACCCAGCAGCCAAAGATCTAATGAGATGTTGGGCTGTATTGTTAGGCAGGGTTTAGAGGATCAGGTACGTAACAGTTCTGCTGTACTCTATCCTCGACAGACCTCTCCTGGAGTATTATACCACAGTTTAAGAGGGATGTTGATAAGCTGAGAAAGTCCAGAGGAGGGCAATCCAGATGGTGAAGCACCTTAACTGCATGTGAAACGAGAACTAGTCAAAGACGTTGGGGATGTTTAGTCTGAATTTAGGGGAAGACATAAGAGCTGTCTTCTCATATCTTAAGAGCTGTCAGCCAGAAGACTCTTGTGTCGTTTGGCCCCAGAAAGATTCAAGTGAGAGATAAAAAGAAACAGATTTAGACTGGATGTCAGGTGAAAGTTTCCTTACCTTCCTAGCATTTACCTTTCTAGCATTTACAGCTCTCCAAAATTGGAAGGAGCTTCTCAAGAATGGCAGGTCTGCCCTCACTGAGTCTTTGAAGCAGAGGTGGGTGACCACTTGTGGGGTATGATGTAGGGGGCCTTCTTGTTTGGTTATAGGCTGCCAAGATCCCTTTCACCTCTGGGGTTCAGCAATCCAATTATGACAGGCATGAAAGGTAAATCTTCAAGAAAGAAATCAGGTGGGAAATTTTCTCTGCACTCAGCCACATACTAGGGGCACCAGGCCATCTTATGCCAGGCCTTTCAGAGGAGAACCACTAAAATGCCCCTTTAATGCCTTTGCTTGTTTTCCTGTGGGTAATGTGTGGGGAGGAGCAGGGCACCGTGGTCACTGCACAGCTGGTGAAACTTAGAGTCCCATGGGAATGGACAGCCTCCTCAGTCTCTTTACCTGCAGTTTTCACCGGACTGACAGGAGGTTGTCTGACACCTCAAGAGGTGCCTGTCCCCTTGGCAGTGGCTGTTGGTGGTGGCCAGATTGCGCTGTGCCTCCACTCTGCCCCTTGCTTTTCTGCACATGTGCTCTTGCAGTGTCCATGGCTGAGCACTAGAGACTGCTTCGCCCAGGTTTTCTGTACTCCCGCTCTCCTCCTCCATCTCGGGTTCCCAGACTGGGAAGGCCCCCGCCTCGATACCCCAGATTGCTCCACCCTTCTTGAAAGTCCCATCCATCTGCTATGTTCTTTGTGCCACCTCGTTGCTATCTTCCAATCGCATGTGTGGGTGCCAATGCCAGGTATAAGTTCAGGGCTCTCCTCCCCTCCTCCCCTGCCCTATTGCAACAGCCTCTGAATTGGTCTCCCTGCATCTGGGGTCCTCCCTCTTCAACAGTCCACCCATCCTTCTCAACACTGTCAAAGTACAAATAAGAACCATTTTGCCTTGCTCATGAAACTTTAGTGAATTTCCATTGCCCTAGGCACTGTTTTGCACTTAAAGTCTTTCATAATATTAGCTCTAGTCTACCTTTCCATGCTGATTACATGTTATTCTAGGGGCAGGTAGGTGGTGCAGTGGATAGAGCAGGAGTCAGGAGGACCTGAGTTCAAATCTCACCTCAGACATTTGACACTCACTAGGTGTGTGACCTTGGGAAAGTCACTGAACCCCAAATGCCTCATCTCCAGTCATTCTGATGAACATCTGGTCACTGGATTCAGATGGCTCTGGAGGAGAAGTGAGGCTGGTGACCTGCCCAGCCCTCCCTCACTCAAAACAAAGTCAAGTGCAAGTCATGTCATCATTTCTCTGATGGCATGGTCTTCTTTGGCAACGAAGGATGAAGACACACACACGTTTTTCTCAGTTATACCCTCTACTCCAGTCAAACCAACCAATTTGCAATTCTCCATACAAAACATTCCATCTCCTGTCTCAGTGTGTTTACCTAGGTCCTGAACTGCTCTCAATGCCTGGAGTGCCTTCCCTCCTCGTTTCCTTTTCTGACTGATCATAACTTGTCTATTTTAATAATTGTCCCTTGTTGTTGCTGTTAAGGTGTTAAGGTCTAACTCTGTGACCTCATAGGGTGTTTCCTTGGCAAGGATACTGGAGTGGTTTCCCAAGTCCTTCTCTAGCTCATTTTACAGATGGGGAACTGAGGCAAATGGTGGAATGACTTTCCCAGGGTTATGTAACTAGTAAATGTCTGAGGCTGGATTTGAACTCAGGAAGATTAGTCTTCCTGACTTTAGGCCCTGCACTCTATCTACTGTGCCACCTAACTGCCCTTTGGAACCCCTAACTCCAAAGCTCAGATCAAGTACCACCCCTTCAAGAGCTTTTCCATGATTCCCACATTTTAGTGCCCCCATGACTGTGAATTTATTTAATATATATGTATTTATATTTCATATTTAATGATCTGTGTCCACGCAGCATCTTTTGAGTAGAGTATGAGTTCATTGAACATGAGGCCAGTTTCACTTTTGCGTTGGTTTGTATTTTTTTTATTTCTATTTTTGGTAGCAGGTATTTGCTGCTCATGCCCATATCACCTAAGATAGAGGCATTCACGTGGGAAACAGCAAAAATCTGCTTCTAGGAGACAACATCCTGCACTCCCCTGCCATGTGGCAAGAGAAGCCTCTTTCCATTGCCTGTGTAGCTGGAACAAGCTGTGTCTTTCCAACTATGAGGCTAGGACATTTTTTCTCTCTCTTTCTGGCAGCATCTGAGAGGACCAAGATCCTGGTCACCCACAGCATGAGTGTCATGAACCCAGGCCCTGCGGCCCTGAGAATCAAGTGTGGAGTTTTGGTCTGTTCCTTTCATCTTTTTCAGTTCAAGGTGCAGGCAGCGATGAACAGAGGCACCTGGTAGGTGGATTGGAGTCCTGTGCCTGGAGCTAGGAAGACCTGAGTTCAAATCCAGGTTCAGAAAGTTAATAGCTCTGTAACCCTGGGCAAGTCACTTCCCCTGTAAAATGGGGCTAATAGCCACACCTACCTCCCAGGATTATTGTGAGAACCAAATGATGTAATATTTCTAAAGCACTTCACACATGGTAGGCACATAATAAATGCTTATTTCCTTCCTACCTGGACCCAAGAGCTCAAGCCACAACATCCTGCAGTCAGGGAAAATTCAGTTTCTCAAATGTGTACTGAAAGCATTTACTCTAAAATAAGACATATTGAACAGCAGGATAGAAAAGAAAAAAAGAGCTTAAATCAGCAAAGGAATAAGTCCAATTTCATGCCACTAATTAAAAACAAAATGTGCATTTCTTATAACTGTTCATCCTGCTGTTTAAACATTTTTAAACATAAATTATGATGGGCAAATATTGTCACACATGCTGTTCTAGGAATGATTTTTGCCATTGTTATTTGCTCCTTTCGTGGACCAGTGACCTCTCAGTTCTGTGCTTACCCTTCTGACTCTGTTCCACTCTCTTACTGCGCCTTGTGACAAAGAAGACCCAGTGAGAGAAAGCAGAGGGCGCGAGATAAAGTCAGGCCATTCCTGGAAAAGCGAGTCAAAGGGAGTATCTTCCTGCCATCTTATAGTGTAATACAATGCTAGGTCTATTATTATCATTTTCATTATAAATACATGTGTGAAAACAAGGGAGTCTTTTTTCTGGAATCAATATCTTAAAAATATTTTAAAAATTAAAATGAATGCAACCCAGTGAATTTCTTTTGTCAAGCCCAAATCTGTGTGTATGTATTTTCATATTTTGGAATTGACTTGCTAAGACTCCTTGAGAAAAACGTCAGTTAAATAATGGAAACCCATGGATCCTGGGGGTAATGTGGTAGCCAAGGACTCCTCAGGAGCCAACTGCTAGTTTTACTTCTTTCAAACATTTGAATGAAATCACTGTCATTGGATGAGGGCAATGAGTTCATTATTCCCTCATATCACAGAGAACAAACCACACAGATGTAGGCCTTCTTTTGTGGCTTTTCCTGGGTACAGAGGCTATCACTATTAGGCCTTTTTAGCTAGCTAAACTTTAAGCAGAGAGAGAATCAGATACTGGAAAAATTTTTCTGAATATTTTCAGAGGGAAAACTGGCTGGTTGCAATTCGCTCATAAAATTGACATATGTGCCTTCAATGGTTCTTTTTTCCTTATTTTTTCTCTGTTTTTTTTTTCTCCTTAACATTTCATAAATGTCATAATACGCATTAAGCATGATGATGCCTTCCTTGTATTTCTGGAATCATTATCCTGTATATTACCGTGTACTTTCAAACAGTTGAAATACTGACATGGATTGAGAAAGTTACTCATAGTAGATGTCTATTGTGGATTAAATTACCTTGAGGTTAAATGGAGAAGCACCATAAACCATGTGCTCCACTGTGGTTAAATTATTGAAAAACAAACCAAATAATAAATAAGATCTTAAAAGTGATTTGAAAGGAACATGATTTCCATGGGAAACTATTCATTTTAAAATAAAATATTGTGTATATGCCTATTATGGCACAAGGAAGAGAGGGATTCCTTGTCCTTTCTACTTAAATGTCATCATCATCATTATCAAATATTCAATACTTGTAAATATCTACTTTAATTACTTTCACACCAGCTATTCCTTGACCTTGGCACATATCTGGATGCCTTCCTGAAGAGCCCAGTGTATGTGCAGTCCTTTGGCTTTGGTGACAAACTGGCCCCTTAGGGTTGCTAGATCAATTGTTCCAAAGCTCTTTTGGTCTTCTGTAATACCCTATTATAATAATTATCTCATTTTAAGCCTAGGGGAAATACAGAGTCCACCCACCCACCCAAGGTCCATGTGATATGAGGCTTTATGGAATTTATAAGCAAAGGAAAGGTAGAAGTACAATCCCAATTATTCCAAGCCCCCAGTTAGGAAGATTCCTACTATTTAGGCAGGGGTTTGGCTTGCTGGCTTCATTTATATTTATATGAATCTGTAGCTACCCACTTGAATCTTTGTGGTTGAGGCAAAATTCAGGCAACTGGAGACATTTGGGTAAAGGAACAGCAGGGTATATTACAGTGTCTGGAGGCAAAGAGAGTGAGGAGGCCACCCATTCCCATGGGACTCTAAGCTTCATCATCTTACATTTTACAGGTGAGTTCATATCATTGACATTCAGTTATGATTACTGTGTATTTTCCTCCATCCCATTTTCTTCTGTCTTTTCTTCTCTTTCTCTTTTTATCCTGTCTCTTTTCAAAAGCCTGTTTTGCTTCTAACTACTGACTCTCTTAATATGCCCTGCCTTTTATTATCAGTTCCTTTCTTTTATCTCTTGCTCCTCCTATTTCCCTATTGGTTAAGTAAGATTTCAATACCCAACTGAGTAAGAACATAAGTATATATTCCTCTTTGAACCAATTCTAATGAGTGAGGTTCAAACATTGACTGCCACCTTCCTATTTCCCCCTCCACTATAAAAGCTCTTCCTTGTGCATCTCTTTTATGTGAGCAAAATTTCCCCATTCCATCTCTCCTTTCCCCTTCCTCCTTTCCCCTTTCTCCCAGTGCATCTGTCTTTTTCACCCCCTTATTTTTTGAGATCATTCCAACATACTCAACTCACACTTATGCCCTCTATGTAAATTCCTTTTAGCTGCCCTAATGATGCTAAAATTCTTAAGAGTTACATGTATCACCTTCACATAAAGTATTATAAACAGTTTAGTTTTATTTCTAGTTTTCATTCTTTTGATTTTGTTTCATTGTTTCTTGATGTCTCATGGAGTCATTAGCTACCACTTGCCCAATTCTAATTTTTAAAGAATTGTTTGCTTCAGTAAGATTTTGTACCTCTTTTTCCATTTGACCTATTCTGTTTTTAAGGAGTTCTTTTCTTCAGTATTTTTTGTGTTCTTCTTTTATCAACCTGTTAATTCTCTTTTCGTAATTTTCATGCATCACTCTCACTTTGTTTCCCAATTTTCCCTACCACTCATCTCTTTTCTTATCTCTTCTAGGAATTTTGTTGAGCTTGGGTCCAATCAACATTTTTTCTTTGAGGCTTTGTTTTTAACTGTTTTCACATTATTGTCTTCTTCTGAGTTTATATCTTGGTCTTCCCTGACAACACAGTAGCTCTTTATGGTCAAGTTCTTTCGTTGTTTGCTCATTCTTCCAGCCTATTTCTTGACTTTGAACTTTATATTAAAGTTGGGCTCTGCTCATTTGGGGGTGAGGAGGCACTGTCCCAAGCTTCAGACTTTCTATACTGCTGTTTTGAGTGTTAGTTTTGAGCATCTGCAAGTTTGTGGTGCTTTCTAGGTGATATGATTCTGGGAGAGCTATGGTCACTGCTCTCCTGATCTACACTCTGGCCAGGAAGGTTCCCTTATAGCTGCTTGTTTGAGCACTCTTTGCTCTGGAACTGCATCCAGGTCCTCTGCTCCCTTGTGACTGATCCCCAGTTCTCCTTTCTGCCCTGGAACTGTGACTCAGAACTGCAACCAAAAACAGCGTATGGGCAATAAATAGCCATTTGGTGCCACCTGTACCCAGTGCCAGCAAATAGTTTCCTGTAATTTTTTTCCAACAAGTTGTTTGACACCCCCCCCACACACACACACACACTCTGTCTGTAGGTTGAGAGCTCCAAAAGCTTCAGCTCTGAACAGGCTTCCACTTCAGTATCACAGACTTCCCCTGCTGACCAATGTCCTAAGTTTTCTTAGGCTGGGAAAACTACTCATTCTGACCTTTTGTTGACTCTGCTACTCCAAAATTTGATTTGAGTTACTATTTTAAAGTTGTTTGGAGGGGAATGTTGAGAGATTTAGCTGGGTGACTGCCCCTAATCCACCATCTTGGCTCTGCCCCCTGCTCAGTTCTTAAAATCTCCATTCTTTGCCTTCTGTTGCCAGACCCTCAAAATCTCTCTCCAGTTGTGAACTAGCTTCTGCTCTTATGTAAACTCTTCAGGGAATGATCAAGTCCCTCGTTCAGTTAGAACAGATGTCTTTTTGCACCTAATTGAAATGTTTTCATTTCAAGAAGGTGTCCAGGACTTATTCACATTTGGTTCTGATTGATTCAGTAAAGATGCATTTTTACCTAACAAATGTGTACAAGAGGGGAAAATTTTGGATTAGAAAACAACAAAGACAAACATTGCCTACTTTTCTGTTTAGCCCTGGTCTCCAGCTTCATAAAGACAGATAACACAGATGGAAAAGAAAGATACTTTTGGAGAAATATTTGAAAACATGTCCCTTCTGTAAACCTAGTAGAGGATAAAGTGCTAATATACTGTCCCTTTTTTCAAATGTCCCCCCCCAAAACTTTTGTTTTTATTCCAACTGTTTACAATCACAGGAGATAGAGAGGACTGGGGGAGGGGCTAAAGGGCCCAGCCTCACTCCCCTATCCCCAGGGCCTTAGGGACCACAGAACTGCCCCCCCCCCCCACCCTCAGGGCCTTGAGGACCATGTGCTGCCCCAAGGCCACAGACAACATTTCAGTCCCCTCCCTGGAGTGGCTTGGAGGCAGGATGCGGCATCCTAGGCTGGAGCTGGGGCTCTGGGCCCTGCAGTCCTCCCTCTGTTCAGGTCAGGGAGGCCAGGTGATTAGTGCTGGAGCCAACGCCCGTGGCTCAGCCTTTTTCGGTTCAGTCAGTGTGAGTAGTGAGTGAGACCCAAGACCCTGCAGGTGGAGGCTGGGGGAGGCTTCTCCTGTCTCTCAAGAGCTAATCCAAGACCCCTGCTCCCTTCACTTCCCACCTCTCTCCCCAAAGGCCTGAGGACACAGAAATCTCTCAGTAGCAGCTCTGGTCCAGGTCTGCCTAGGAGTGTATGGGGACTGGGGATTTTGGGGGACGGAGACAATGAACAGGAAGCCTGAGACTACAGCAGTAGTGGGGGAGGGGGCAGGGGCTCCAGGGGCCCCATAAAGGGGGGAGTAGTGGTTTGTCTGGACCATCTTTCTACATTCTTCAGATAGAAGTCCTCCCACCCCAGTGGAGAGGTGACGGAGAGCATGAGCCTGAGCTGCCATGTGGTTAGCGGGCCTTGGCAAAGCCCACACGGTTGTTGTCCCGGTCAAAGACAGTGTAGAACTGGCCAATGAAGACATCACCCAGGATCCAGAGAGGGCTGCCTGGTGGGGGATGTCCATGCCCATGAAGCCACTCAGGAAGATGGTTTGTCTAGCCTGACTCACCTTGAGGACATTCTGTTCTCCTGTAAGTTTAAAAGCCTTTTGGCTCAGCACAAAAGAGACAAGTGGGAGGCTGGTCACTTTCTCACATGGGAACATGTACTCTCCTTGGATCGGAAGCATGGCCCCCCGAGCTTTGTGTAGGCTCTTGATCTCTGCTAGGAGGCCTGTGATGAGAGAGGTGCCCATGTCTACAATGACCTCACAGCCATTTCTACACAAGGTCAGGTCACTTTGCACATCCACTCTGTCCATGTGGACTTGCCAATAGGCCTTCCCCGTGACACTGTAGTAGGTGAAGTTTCCCTGGTAGGATGTGCTGTCTGTGCCCCAGAACATCAGCTCCCCACCAGGCTGTTCGATGGAGTCCCCGTTCAGGTAGAAGGAGAACATGTTCTTCTCCACCAGCTTCTGATTCATGAGATTGTCAAAGACTGGGACGACAGAGTCCATGGAGATGTGAGGGAAGGCCATGCCCAGGATGCCATCAAACTTGGCAGTGATGAAGGTGATGCCCGGTTGCTTAGTGGCTTCCCCAAAGGTCTGCTTCTTCACCTTCAGACTGCTGCTTTCCGAGCCCTTTCTCTCTGCAGAACAGGGGATCATGACCGTGTCCTCCCTCAGAAGCCCGAGAGGCTGCCTGAGCCGTAGTGGATGGCAAAGTCAGTACCACGTAAGTGCTGGACCAATTCCCGGGCTACCTTGTCAAAGACAAAGGTGAATTCCTGGGGCGGGGTGCCAATGCCAAAGGCGCCATAGTACTGAGCATCCATATAATTCTTGAACATCTTTGGGATGGGGTCCAGGGCGGGAAAGGCTCCCCAGTGCGTAGCTGGAGAGGCGCCCCTTGGCTGGCTCCACAGGGGCGCCAGCCTCCCTCTAGGTCTCGAGGATGGGCTTGAATGTGGCCCGGGGAATTCTGAGGAGAGCGATGGCGGCCGCGGGGGAAGGCCACCGCCCACTGCGCACAGAAAGGGGGCGCTCAGGACGCACAGCGACCGAACACTTCAGGGGGGTGGTGACCCGCCCTACCACTCCACACACAGAGCAGGGGGCTGGCGAACTTACACAGCAAGGGAGCGGCGACAGCACCGGGGGGCACTGAACACACAGCAGGGAGGGCGGTGCCCCCCCCACAGCAGGGCGACAGTGGCTCCACACAGCAGGGGGGCGGAGCCGGCACACAACAGGGGGGCCGTGACCACACACAGCAGGATGCTGGCGAGTCCCCCCAAACAGCAGGGGGCTGGTGACCCCCCCCGCCACGGCACGGGGGCTGTGACCCCACACAGCAGGGGTATGCTGACTGCACACAGCAAGGGGCTGGTGCCCCCCCAACCCCACACACAGCAGGGGGACGGTGACCACCCCCCACACTGCAGGGGGGGGGGCCGTGACGCCACACAGCAGGGGGTTGCTAACCGGACACAGTAAGGGGCCCAGGAACTCACACAGCAGGGGGACAGTGACCCCACACAGCAGGGGTGCCCTGAACCCACACAGCATTAGGCATAGCCTCGAGGGAGAGCGACCGCACAAATTAGGGGGGCTGCTGACCACACACAGCATGAGGCAGAGCCTGGGGGGGAGCGACCGCACAAATTAGGGGGGTGCTGACCCCAAATAGCATGAAGAAGAGCCTGGGGGATACAAACCCCACAAAGTAGGGGGGTGCTGACCGCACACAGAATGAGGCATAGCCTCAGGGGGAGCCACCGCACAAATTGCGGGGTCGGTGACCCCAAACACCAAACATGAGGCATACTCGAGGGGTGAGCGACCCTCAAAGTAGGGTGTCTGTGACCCTAAACAGCAAGAGGCATAGCCTAGGGGATACCGACCGCACAAATTAGGCGGGTGCTAAACCCAAATAGCATGAGGAAGAGCCTGGGGGATACAGAGTTCACCAAGTAGGGCGGTGCTGACCGCACACAGAATGAGGCTTAGCCTCCGGGAGGGGAGGGATAGCACAAATTAGGGGGGTGGAGACCCCAAACAGCCTGAGGAAGAGCCTGGCGGGGGATGACCGCACAAAGTAGGGGTGTGCTGACCACACACAGCATGAGGCAGAGCCTAGGAGATACCGGCCGCACAAAGTAGGGGGTTGATGATGACACACAGCATGAGGCAGAGCCTGGGGGGGAGCGACCGCACAAATTATGGGGGTGCTGAACCCAAATATCATAAGGAAGAGCCTGGGGGATAGAAACCACAAAGTAGGGGAGTGCTGACCACACACAGCATGAGGCAGAGCCTAGGCGATACCGACAGCACAAAGTGGGGGATTGATGACCCCACACAGCAGGGAGCTGTTGAAGCCACCCAGCAGGGGTCCGTGACCGCACACAGCAGGGGGTGGCTGGCCTCACACAGTAGGGGGTGCAGGCACACACAGCAGGGGGCAGGTGATATTTCCCCCCCCAAACGCACACAATATGGGGACCATGACCCCACCATACGGCAGGGGTACGCTGACCACCCCACAGCATGAGGCATAGCCTCACGGGGAGCAAACGCCCAAATTGAGGGGTCGGTGACCCCAAACATCATGAGGCATACTCGAGGAGTGATCGACCCTCAAACTAGGGTGTCTGTAACCCCAAACAACATGAGGCATAGCCTAGGGGACAAAGACCGCACAAAGCAGGGGGTTGATGATGACACACAGCATGAGGCAGAGCCTGGGAGGGAGGGACGGCACAAATTAGGGGGGTGCTGAACCGAAATAGCATGAGGAAGAGCCTGGGGGATAGAGCCCACAAAGTAGGGGGGTGCTGACCGCACACAGAATGAGGCTTAGCCTCGGGGAGGGGAGCGACCGCACAAATTAGGGGGTTGCTGACCCCAAACAGCATGAAGAAGAGCCTGGGGGATACCGACCCCACAAGGGAAGCGGGTGCTGACCGCACACAGAATGAGGCTTAGCCTCGGGATGGGGAGCGATCGCACAAATTAGGGGGTTGCTGAGCCCAAAGAGCATGAGGCATACTCGAGGGGTGATCGACCCTCAAAGTAGGGTGTCTGTGACCCCAAAGAGAAAGAGGCAGAGCCTAGGGGATACCGACAGCCCAAAGCAGGGAACTGAGGACCACACACAGCAGGGGCTGTTGATCCCACACTGCAGGGGGGCCATGACCCCACACTGTAGGGGGGCCGTGACTTCACACAGCAGGGGGTGGCTGACCTCACACAGTAGGGGGTCCTGGAACGCAGAGAACAGTGGGCAGGTGACAACTCCCACACGCACACAGTAGGGGGACTGTGACCCCCCCACACCCAGCAGGGGTGCCCTGACACCCACAGAGCAGGAGGCATAGCCTCGGGGGGGCGAGCGCACAAATTGGGGGAGTCGGTGACCCAAAACAGCATGAGGCATACTGGACAGGTGAGCGACCCTCAATGTAAGGTGTCTGTGACCCCAAACGCCATGAGGCATAGCCTAGGGGATACCGACCGCACAAAGGAGGGGGGTGCTGACCACACACAGCATGAGGCAGAGCCTAGGGGATACCGACAGCACAAAGTAGGGGATTTATGACCACACACAGCAGGGGCTGTTGACCGCACACAGCAGGGAGTTCTTGACACCACGTAGCAGGGGTCGCTGACTCCACACTGTAGGCATACTCGAGGCGTGAACGACCCTCAAAGTAGGGTGTCTGTGACCCCAAAGAGCAAGAGGCAGAGCCTAGGGGATATCGACGGCCCAACGTAGGGGACTGATGGCCACACACAGCAGGGGCTGTTGCCGCCCCCACTGCAGGGGGGCCGTGACCCCACACAGCAGGGAGCTCTTGACCCCACGTAGCAGAGGTCGCATGAGGCATACTCGAGGCGGGAACGACCGTCAAAGTAGGGTGTCTGTGACCCGAAACAGCAAGAGGCAGAGCCTAGGGGATACCACCAGCACAAAGTAGGGGACTGATGGAAGCACACAGCAGGGGCTGTTGACCCCACACTGCGGGCCGGGCCGTGACCCCACACAGTAGGGAGCTGTTTACGCCAGGCAGCAGGGGGTTGCTGATCTCACACAGTAGGGGTGCCAGAAACTCACATAGCAAGGGGTGGGTGACCCCCCCCCAAACACGCACACCGTAGGCCTGAGGAAGAGCCTGGGGGATACCGACCCCACAAGGTAGGGGTGTGCTGACCGCACACAGCATGAACGATTGCCTCGGGGTGGGGAGCGATCGCAGAAAATAGGGGGTTGTTGAGCCCAAAGAGCATGAGGCATACTCTCTTGACCCCACGTAGCAGGGGTCGGTGAGCCCACACTGTAGGGGTGCCGTGACCCCACACAGCAGGGAAGTGTTGACCCCACGCAGCAGAGGTCCGTGACCCCCACACAGCAGGGAGCCGTTGAACTCACGCCGCAGGGGTCCGTGGCTCCACACAGCAGGGGGTGGCAGATCTCACACAGTAGGGGTCCCCGGAACTCACATAGCAAGGGGCGGGTGACCGCCCCGACACACACACCATAGGCATGAGGAAGAGCCTGGGGGATACCGACCCCACAAGGTAGCGGGATGGTGATCGCACACATCATGGACCGTAGCCTCGGGGTGGGGAGCGATCGCACAAAATAGGGGGTTGCTGAGCAGAAAGAGCATGAGGCATACTGGAGGCGTGAACTACCCTTAAAGTAGGGTGTCCACACACAGCAGGGGCTGTTGACCCCACACTGCGGGAAGGGCCGTGACCGCACACAGCAGGGAGCTGTTGACCCCAAGCAGCAGGGGTCCGTGGGTCCCCACAGCAGGGGGTTACTGATGTCACACAGAAGGGGGCTCCGGAACTCACATAGCAAGGGGCGGGTGACACCCCCCAAAGATGCACACTGTAAGCATGAGGAAGAGCCTGGGGGATACCGACCCCACAAGGTAGGGGTGTGCTGACCGCACATAGCATGAACCATGGCGTCGGGCGGGGAGCGATCGCACAAAATAGGGGGTTTTTGAGCCCAAAGAGCATGAGGCATACTCTCTTGACCCCATGTAGCAGGGGTCGCTGAGCCCACACTGTAGGGGTGCCGTGACCCCACACAGCAGGGAAGTGTTGACCACAGGCAGCAGGGGTCCGTGACCCCACACAGCAGGGAGCCGTTGATACCGACCCTACAAGGTAGGGGGATGGTGATCGCACACATCATGGACCGTAGCCTCGGGGTGGGGAGCGATCGCCCAAAATAGGGGGTTGCTCAGCCCAAAGAGCATGAGGCATACTCGAGGCATGAACAATCCTCAAAGTACGGTGTCCACACGCAGCAGGGCTTGTTGACCCCACGTAGCAGGGGTCGCTCACCCCACACAGTAGGGCTGCCGTGACCCCACACAGGAGGGAAGTGTTGACCCCACGCAGCAGGGGTCCGCGAGGCAACACAGCAGGGGGTTCCTGATCTCACACAGTAGCCGTCCCCGGAACTCACATAGGAAGGGCGGATGACCCCCCCCCCGCGACACGCACACCGTAGGCATGAAGAAGAGCCTGGGGGACACCGACCCCACCAGGTAGGGGGATGGTGATCGCACACATCATGGACCATAGCTTCGGGGTGGGGAGCGATTGCACAAAATAGGGGGTTGCTGAGCCCAAAGAGCATGAGGCATACTCGAGGAGTGAGCGACCCTCAAAGTACGGTGCCCATACACAGCAGGGGCAGTTGAGCCCACACAGCAGGGAGCTCTTGACCCCACGCAGCAGGGTTCCGTGACCCCAAACAGCAGGGAGCTCTTGAGCCCACGTGCCAGGGGTCTCTCACCCCGCACTGTAGGGGGGCCGTGACCCCACATAGCAGGGAGCTCTTGACCCCACGTACCAGGGGTCGTATGAGGCATACTCGAGGCGGGAACGACCGTCAAAGTAGGGTGTCTGTAACCCCAAACAGCAAAAGGCAGAGGCTAGGGGATATCGACGGCACAACGTAGGGGAGTGATGGCCACTCACAGCAGGGGCTGTTGACCCCACACTGCAGGGAGCTGTTGACCCCACGCAGCAGGGGTCCGTGGGTCCACACAGCAGGGGGCTGCTGATGTCACACAGTAGGGGGCCCCGGAACACACATAGCAAGGGGCGGGTGACACCCCGCAAAGACGCACACTGTAGGCGTGAGGAAGAGCCTGGGGGATACCGACCCCACAAGGTAGGGGTGTGCTGACCGCACACAGCATGAACCATAGCGTCGGGGCGGCGAGGGATCGCACAAAATAGGGGGTTGTTGAGCCCAAAGAGCATGAGGCATACTTTCTTGACGCCACGTAGCAGGGGTTGCTGAGCCCATACTGTAGGGGTGCCGTGACCCCACACAGCAGGGAAGTGTTGACCACAGGCAGCAGGGGTCCGTGACCTCACAAAGCAGGGAGCCGTTGATACCGACCCAACAAGGTAGGGGGATGGTGATCGCACACATCATGGACCGTAGCCTCGGGGTTGGGAGCGATCGCCCAAAATAGGGGGTTGCTCAGCACAAAGAGCATGAAGCATACTCGAGGCGTGAACGATCCTCAAAGTACGGAGTCCACACACAGCAGGGGTTGTTGACCCCACGTAGCAGGGGCCGCTGACCCCACAGTGTAGGGCTGCCGTGACCCCACACAGCAGGGAAGTGTTGACCCCACGCCGCAGGGGTCGGTGAGCCCCCACGCAGTAGGGGTCCGTGGCTTCACACAGTAGCGGTCCCCGGAACTCACATAGGAAGGGGCGGATGACCCCCCCACACACACGCACACCGTATGCATGAAGAAAAGCCTGGGGGATACCGACCCCACAAGGTAGGGGGATGGTGATCGCACACATCATGGACCGCAGCCTCGGGGTGGGGAGCGATCGCACAAAATAGGGGGTTGCTGAGCCCAAAGAGCAAGAGGCATACTCGAGGCGTGAACGACCCTCAAAGTAGGGTGCCCATTCACAGTAGGGGCTGTTGACCCCACACAGCAGGGAGGTGTAGACCCCTCGTAGCAGGGGTCGCTGACCCCACACTGTAGGGGGGCGTGACCCCACACGGCAGGGAGCTGTTGACCCCACGCAGCAGGGTTCCGTGACCCCACACAGAGGGAGCTGTTGACGCCACGCAACAGGGGTCCGTGGGTCCACACAGCAGGGCGTTCCTGATCTCACACAGTAGGGGTCCCCGGAACTCACATAGCAAGGGGCGGGAGACACCCCCCAGAGACGCACACCGTAGGCATGAGGAAGAGCCTGGGGGATACCGACCCCACAAGGTAGGGGGATGGTGATCGCACACATCATGGACCGCAGCCTCGGGGTGGGGAGCGATCGCACAAAATAGGGGGTTGCTGAGCCCAAAGAGCATGAGGCATACTGGAGGCGTGAACGACCCTCCAAGTAGGGTGTCCACACAGAGCAGGGACTGTTGACCCCACACAGCAGGGAGGTCTTGACCCCACGAAGCAGGGGTCGCTGACCCCACAGTGTACGGGGGCCGTGACCCCACACAGCAGGGAGCTCTTGAACCCACGTAGCAGGGGTCGCATGAGGCATACTCGAGGCGGGAACGACCGTCAAAGTAGGGTGTTTGTGACCCCAAACAGCAAGAGGCAGAGCCTAGGGGATTTCGACGGCACAGCGTAGGGGACTGATGGCCACACACAGCAGGGGCTGTTGCCCCCGCACTGCCGGGGGGTCGTGACCCCACACAGCAGGGAGCTGTTGACCCCTCGTAGCAGGGGTCGCTGACCCCACAGTGTAGGGGGGGCGTGACGCCACACAGCAGGGAGCTGTTGACCCCACGCAGCAGGGTTCCGTGACCCCACACAGCAGGGAGCTGTTGACCCCAAGCAGCGTGGGTCGGTAATCCCACACAGCAGGGGGGGTGGCTGAACTCACACAGTAGGGTGTCCAGGAAATCACACAGCAACGGGCGGGTGACCCCGCCTAACTCGCACACAATAGGCATGAGGAAGAGCCTGGGGGATACAGGGCGCACCACGTAAGGAGGTGCTAACCGGACACAGAATGAGACAGGGTCGGTGACGCCAGACAGCAGGAGGTGGCTGACCTCACACGGTAGGGGGTCCAGGACCTCACAGAGCAGGGAACGCGTTACGCCACAGGGCAGGGGGGTGCTGACCGCACACAGCATGAAGCATAGCCTCGGGGTGGGGAGCAATCGCACAAATGAGGGATTTGATGAGCTCAACCAGCATGAGGCAAACTGGAGGGGTGATCGACCCTCAAAGTGGGGTGTCTGTGACCCCAAACAGCAAGAAGCTGAGCCTAGGGGATACCACCAGCACAAAGTGATGGCCACCCACGGCAGGGGCTGTTGGCCCCGCACTGCAGGGGGGCCGTGACCCCACACAGCAGGGAGCAGTTGACCCCATGTAGCAGGGGTCGGTAACCCCACACAGCAGGGGGGGTGGCTGAATTCACACAGTAGGGGGTCTAGGAAATCTCAAAGCAAGGGGCGGGTGACCCGCTCACACACGCACACAGTAGGCATGAGGAAGAGCCTGGGGGATACAGAGCACACCACGTAGGGCGGTGCTAACCGGACACAGAATGAGGCTTGGCCTCGACGAGGACAGCGACCGAAAAATTGGGGCGGGGGAGATACCCAACAGCAAGAGGAAGAGGCTAGGGGATACGATACCAACAGCACAGAGTAGGGGACTGATGAACACACATAGCAGGGGCTGTTCACCTTACACTGCAGGGGGGCCGTGACCCCACACTGTAGGGAGATGTCGAACCCACGCAGCAGGGGTCCGTGGCTCCACACAGCAGGGGGTTCCTGATCTGACAGGCTAGGGGTCCCCGGAACTCACATAGCATGGGGCGGTTGACCCCCCCCGAAATACGCACCCCGTAGGCATGAGGAAGAGCCTGGGGGATACCGACCCCACAAGGTAGTGGGATGGTGATCGCACACATCATGGACCGTAGCCTCGGGGTGGGGAGCAATCGTACAAAATAGGGGGTTGCTGAGCCCAAAGAGCATGAGGCATACTCGAGGCGTGAACGACCCTCAAAGTAGGGTGTCCACACACAGCAGCGGCTGTTGACCCCACGTAGGAGGGGTCGCTGACCCTACACTGTAGGGGAGGCCGTGACCCCACAGAGCAGGGACGTGTTGACCGCACGCAGCAGGGGTCTGTGACCCCACACAGCAGGGAGCCGTCGACAACACGCAGCAGGGGTCCGTGGCTCCAAAGAGCAGGGGTTTCCCAATCTCACACAGTAGGGGTCCCAGAAACTCACATAGCAAGGGGAGGGTGACCCCCCCACACGCGTACACCGTACACATGGGGGAGAGCGTGGGGGATACCGACCCCACAAGGTAGGGGGGTGCTGACCACACACAGCATGAAGCATAGCCTCGGGGTGGGGAGTGATCGCACAAATGAGGGATTTGATGAGCCCAAACAGCATGAGGCAAACTCGAGGGGTGATCGACCCTCAAAGTAATGTGTCTGTGACCCCAAAGAGAAAGAGGCAGATCCTAGGGGATAACACCACCACACAGTAGGGGACCGATGGCCACACAGAGCAGGGGCTGTTGAAGCCACACTGCAGGGGTCCACAAACTTACACAGCAGGGAGCTGTTGAACCCACGCAGCAGGGGTCCCTGGGCCCACAGAGCAGGGAGCTGTTGATCCCACGCAGCAGGCGTCGCTAACCCCACACAACAGGGGGGTGCCTGAACTCACACAATAGGGGGTGAAGGAAATCACAAAGAAAGGGACCGGTGACCGCCACACACACGCACACAGTAGGCATGAGGAAGAGCCTGGGTGATACAGAGCGCACCACGTAGCGCGGTGCTAACCGGACACAGAATGAGGCTTCGCCTGGACGAGGGGAGGCACCGCAAAAATTAGGGCGGGGTAGACACCAAACAGCAAGAGGAAGAGCCTAGGGGATACGATAGCAACAGCACAGAGTAGGGGACGGATGAAGGCACACAGCAGGGGCTGTTGACCTTACCCTGCAAGAGGGCCGTGACCCCACACAGCAGGGAGCTGTTGACCCCACGCAGCAGGGGTCGGTAACTCCACACACCAGGGGGGGGTTGGCTGAACTCACACAGTAGGGGGTCCAGGAAATCACAAAGCAAGGGGCGGGTGACCCCCCAACACACGCACACAGTAGGCATGGGGAAGAGGCTGGGGAATACAGAGCGTACCACGTAGGGCGGTGCTAACGGGACACAGAATGAGGCTTTGCCTCGACGAGGGGAGGCACCGCAAAAATTAGGGCGGGGGAGACACCAAACAGCAAGAGGAAGAGCCTAGGGGATACGATACCAACAGGGCAGACTAGGGGACGGATGAAGGCACACAGCAGGGGCTGTTGACCTTACACTGCGGTGGAGCTGTTCACCCTACGCAGCAGGGTTCGGTGACCCCACACAGCAGGGGTTGGGCGACCTCACAACGTAGGGGGTCCAGGAACTCACACACCAGGGGGCGCGTGACACCCCCCTGCCGAAACGCACGCAATATGGGGACCGTGACCCCACAACACAACAGGGCCACACTGACCCCCACACAGCATGAGGCATAGCCTCACGCGGAGCAACGGCACAAATTGCAGGGTCTGTGACCCCAAACAGCATGAGGCATAGCCTAGGGCAATCCGATCGCACAAATTAGGGAGGTGCTGAACCCAAATCTCATGAGGAAGGGCCTGGTGGATACGGAGCCCACGAAGTAGCGGTGTGCTGACCACACACAGCATGAAGCACAGCCTAGGGCATACCGGCCGCACAAAGTAGGGCGTTGATGATGACACGCAGCATGAGGCAGAGCCTGGGGGGGTAGCGACCGCACAAATTAAGGGGGTGCTGACGGCACATAGCATGAAGCATAGCCTCGGGGTGGAGAGCGATCGCACAAATGAGGGGCTTGATGAGCCCAAACAGCATGAGGCATACTCGAGGGCTGATCGACCCTCAAAGTAGGGTATCTGTGACCCCAAACAGCAAGAGGCAGATCCTAGGGGATACCACCAGCACAAAATAGGGGACCGATGGACACACAGCAGGGGCTGTTGAAGCCACACTGCAGGGGGGCAGTGACCCTACACAGCAGGGAGCTGTTGACGCCACGCAGCAGGGGTCCGTGGGCCCACACAGCAGGGAGCTGTTGACCCCACGCAGGAGGGGTCGGTGACCCCACGCAGCAGGGGATGGCTGAACTCACAGAGTAGGGGGTCCAGGAACTGACATAGCAACAGGCGGGTGACCCCCACACACACGCACACAGGAAGAGCCTGGGGGATACAGACCGCACCACTTAGGGCGTTGCTAACCGGACCCAGAATCAGGCTTAGCCTCGGCGAGCGGTGCGACCTCAAAAATTAGGGCGGGGGAGACACCAAAGAACAAGAGGAAGAGCCTAGGGGATACCAAAGGCACAGAGTAGGGGAGTGATGAACACACACAGCAGACGCCGCACTGCAGGGGGCCCTGACCACGCACAGCAGGGAGATGTTCACCCCACGCAGCAGGGGTCGGTGACCACACAAAGCAGGGGGTGGCTGACCTCACAACGTTGGGGGTCCAGAACCTCATAGAGCAGGGGCCGCGTGACGCCACAAGGCAGGGGACTCCTGACCGCCCACCGCATGAAGCATAGCCTCGCGGTGGGGAGCGATCGCACAAATGAGGGTGTTGATGGGCCCAAACACCATGAGGCATACTCGAAGGGTGATCGACCCTCAAAATAGGGTATCTGTGACCCCAAACAGCAAGAGGCAGAGCGTAGGGGATACCACCAGCGCAAAGTAGGGCACTGATGCCACACACAGCAGGCGCTGTTGAGTCCACGCAGGAGGGGTCCGGGGCCAACACAGCAGGGAGCTCTTGACCCGATGCAGCAGGGGTCGGTGACCCCACACAGCAGGGGGTGCCTGACATCACAACGTAGGGGGTCCGGGAACTCACACACCAGGGAGCGCGTGACACCCCCCCCCGGCAAACGCACGCAATATGGGGACCGTGACCCCACCACACAACAGAGCCACACTGACCCTCACACAGCATGAGGCATAGCCTAGGGGATACCGGCCGCACAAAGTACGGCGTTGATGATGATACGCAGCATGAGGCAGAGCCTGGGGGGGGTAGCGACCGCACAAATTAGGGGGGTGCTGAACCCAAATACCATGAGGAAGAGCCTGGAGGATAGAGCCCACTTAATAGGGGGCTGCTGACCGCACACGGAATGAGCCCTAGCCTCGGGGAGGGGAGCGACCGCGTACATTAGCGGAGTGCTGATCCCAAACAGCATGAGGAAGAGCCTGGGGGATACCGATCCCACAAGGTAAGGGGGGTGCTGACGGCACACAGCATGAAGCACATCCTCCGGATGGAGAGCGATTGCACAAATGAGGGGCTTGATGAGCCCAAACAGCATGAGGCATACTCGAGGGGTGATCGACCCTCAAAGTAGGGTATCTCTGACCCCAAACAGCAAGAGGCAGATCCTAGGGGATACCACCAGCACAAAGTAGGGGAACGATGGCCACACACAGCAGAGGCTGTTGAAGCCACACTGCAGGGGGGCGTGGACCCTACACAGCAGGGAGCTGTTGACCCCACGAAGCAGGGGTCCGTGGGCCCACACAGCCGGAAGCTGTTGACCCCACGCAGCAGGGGTCGGTGACCCCACGCAGCAGGGGGTGGCTGATCTCACAGAGTAGGGGGTCCAGGAACTCACATAGCAAGAGGCGGGTGACCCCCACACACACGCACACAGTAGGCATGAGGAAGAGCCTGGGGGATACAGAGCGCACCACTTAGGGCTTTGCTTACCGGACAGAGAATGAGGCTTGGCCTCGACGAGGGGAGCGACTGCAAAAATTAGGGCGGGGGAGACACCAAAGAGCAAGAGGAAGAGCCTAGGGGATACGATACCAACAGCACAGGGTAGGGGACTGAGGAAGACACACAGGAGGGGCTGTTGACCTTACACTGCAGGGGGGCCGTGACCCCAAACAGCAGGGAGCTGTTCAACCCACGCAGCAGGGGTCGGTGGCCCCACACAGCAGGGGGTGGCTGACCTCACAACGTAGGGGTTCCAGAACTTCACAGAGCAGGGACCGCGTGACGCCACAAGGCAGGGGGCTGCTGACCGCCCGCCGAATGAAGCATAGCCTCGCGGTGGGGAGCGATCGCACGAATGAGGGGGTTGATCGGACGAAACAGCATGAGGCTTACTCGAGGGGTGATCGACCCTCAAAGTAGGGTATCTGTGACCCCAAACAGCAAGAGGCAGAGCGTAGGGGATACTACCACCACAAAGTAGGGGAGCGATGGCCACACACAGCAGGGGCTGTTGCCGCCGCACTGCAGGGGGGCCGTGAACCTACACAGCAGGGGTCGGTAAGCCCACACACCAGGGGGGTGGCCGAACTCACACAGTAGGGGCTGCAGGAAATCACAAAGCAAGGGGCGGGTGACCCCCCAACACACGCACACAGTAGGCATGGGGAAGAGGCTGGGGGATACAGAGCGTACCACGTAGGGCGGTGCTAACGGGACACAGAATGAGGCTTTGCCTCGACGAGGGGAGCGACCGCAAAAATTAGGGCGGGGGAGACAACAACCAGCAAGAGGAAGAGCCTAGGGGATACGATACCAACAGCACAGAGTAGGGGACTGATGAAGGCACACAGCAGGGGCTGTTGACCTTACACTGCAGGGGGGCCGTGACCCCACACAGCAGGGAGCTGTTCACCCCACGCAGCAGGGGTCTGTGACCCCACGCAGCAGAGGGTGGCTGAACTCACAGAGTAGGGGCTCCAGGAACTCACATAGCAAGAGGCGGGTGACCCCCCCACACACGCACACAGTAGGCATGAGGAAGAGCCTGGGGGATACAGAGCGCACCACTTAGGGCGTTGCTAACCGGACACAGAATGAGACTTGGCCTCGGGGAGCGGAGCGACCGCAAAAATTAGGGCGGGGGAGACACCAAAGAGCAAGAGGAAGAGCCTAGGGGATACCAACAACACAGAGTAAGGGACTGATGAAGACACACACCAGGGGCTGTTGACGGCGCACTGCAGGGGGCCGTGACCACGCACAGCAGGGAGCTGTTCACCCCACGCAGCCGGGGTCGGTGACGCCACAAAGGACGGGGTGGCTGACCTCACAACGTTGGGGGTCCAGGACCTCACAGAGCAGGGGCCGTGTGACGCCACAAGGCAGGGGACTCCTGACCGCCCACCGCATGAAGCATAGCCTCGCGGTGGGGAGCGATCGCACAAATGAGGGTGTTGATGGGCCCAAACACCATGAGGCATACTCGAAGGGTGATCGACCCTCAAAATAGGGTATCTGTGACAAAAAACAGCAAGAGGCAGAGCGTAGGGTATACCACCAGCGCAAAGTAGGGGACTGATGGCCACACACAGCAGGCTCTGTTGACCTTACACTGCAGGGGGGCCGTGACCCCACACAGCAGGGAGCTGTTGACCCCCACGCACCAGGGGTCGGTAACTCACACACCAGGGGGCGCGTGACACCACGCCCCAAACGCACGCAACATGGGGACCGTGACCCCACCACACAACAGGGCCACACTGACCCCCACACAGCATGAGGCATAGTCTCACGCGGAGCAACGGCACAAATTGCAGGGTCTCTGACCCCAAACAGCATGAGGCATAGCCTAGGGCAATCCGATCGCACAAATTAGGGAGGTGCTGAACCCAAATCGCTTGAGGAAGGGCCTGGTGGATACGGAGCCCACCAAGTAGGGGTGTGCTGACCACACACAGCACGAAGTAGAGCCTAGGGGATACCGGCCGCACAAAGTAGGGCGTTGATGGTGACACGCAGCATGAGGCAGAGCGTGGGGGGGTAGCGACGGCACAAATTAGGGGGGTGCTGAACCCAAATACCATGAGGAAGAGCCTGGGGGATAGAGCCCACTTAGTAGGGGAGTGCTGACCGCACACAGAATGAGCCTTAGTCTCGGGGAGGGGAGCAACCGCATAAATTAGCAGGGTGCTGACCCCAAACAGCATGAGGAAGAGCCTGGGGGATACCGACCCCACAAGGTAGGGGGGTGCTGACGGCACACAGCATGAAGCATAGCCTCCGGATGGAGAGCGATCGCACAAATGAGGAGGCATACTCGAGGGGTGATCGACCCTCAAAGTAGGGTATCTGTGACCCCAAACAGCAAGAGGCAGATCCTAGGGGATACCACCAGCACAAAGTAGGGGACCGATGGCCACACACAGCAGGGCCTGTTGAAGCCACACTGCAGGGGGGCGGTGACCCTACACAGCAGGGAGCTGTTGACCCCACGCAGCAGGGGTCCATGGGCCCACACAACCGGAAGCTGTTGACCCCACGCAGCAGGGGTCGGTGACCCCACGCAGCAGGGGGTGGCTGAACTCACAGAGCAGGGGGTCCAGGACCTCACATAGCAAGAGGCGGGTGACCCCCACACACACGCACACAGTAGGCATGAGGAAGAGCCTGGGGGATACAGAGCGCACCACTTAGGGCGTTGCTTACCGGACAGAGAATGAGGCTTGGCCTCGACGAGGGGAGCGACTGCAAAAATTAGGGCGGGGGAGACACCAAAGAGCAAGAGGAGGAGCCTAGGGGATACGATACCAACATCACAGAGAAGGGGACTGATGAAGACACACAGCAGGGCTTGTTGACCTTACACTGCAGGGGGGCCGTGTCCTCACACAGCAGGGAGCTGTTCACCCAATGCAGCAGGGGTCGGTGGCCCCACACAGCAGGGGATGGCTGACCTCACAACGAAGGGGTTCCAAGACCTCACAGAGCAGGGGCCGCGTGACGCCACAAGGCAGGGGGCTGCTGACCGCCCAACGCATGAAGCATACCCTCGCGGTGGGGAGCGATCGCACGAATGAGGGGGTTGATGGGCCCAAACAGCAAGAAGAATACTCGAGGGGTGATCGACCCTCAAAGTAGGTTATCTGTGACCCCAAACCGCAAGAGGCAGAGCGTAGGGGATACTACCAGCACAAAGTAGGGACCGATGGCCACACACAGCAGGGGCTGTTGCCGCCGCACTGCAGGGGGGCCGTGACCCCACACAGCAGGGGTCGGTAAGCCCACACAGCAGGGGGTGGGTGACCTCACAACGTAGGGGGTCCAGGAACTCACACACCAGGGGGCGCGTGACACCCCCCCCCGCAAACGCACGCACCATGGGGACCGTGACCCCACAACACAACAGGGCGACACTGACCCTCACACCGCATGAGGCATAGCCTCACGCGGAGCAACGGGACAAATTGTAGGGTCTGTGACCCCAAACAGCATGAGGCATACTGGACGGGTGAGCGACCCTCAAAGTAGGGTATGTGTGACCCCAAACAGCATGAGGCATACTGGACGGGTGAGCGACCCTCAAAGTAGGGTATGTGTGACCCCAAACAGCATGAGGCATAGCCTAGGGCAAACCGATAGCACAAATTAGGGAGGTGCTGAACCCAAATCGCATGAGGAAGGGCCCGGTGGATAGGGAGCCCACCAAGTAGCGGTGTGCTGACCACACACAGCATGAAGCACAGCCTAGGGGATAACAGCCGCACAAAGTAGGGCGTTGATGATGACACGCAGCATGAGACAGAGCCTGGGGGGGTAGCGACCGCACAAATTAGGGGGGTGCTGAACACAAATACCATGAGGAAGAGCCTGGGGGATAGAGCCCACTTAGTAGGGGGGTGCTGACCGCACACAGAATGAGCCTTAGCCTCGGGGAGGCGATCGACCGCATACATTAGCGGGGTGCTGACACCAAACAGCATGAGGAAGAGCCTGGGGGATACCGACCCCACAAGGTCGGGGGGTGCTGACGGCACACAGCATGAAGCATAGAGCGATCGCAGAAATGAGGGGCTTGATTAGCCCAAACAGCATGAGGCATACTCGTGGGGTGATCGACCCTCAAAGTGGGGTATCTGTGACCCCAAACAGCAAGAGGCAGATCCTAGGGGATACCACCAGCACAAAATAGGGGACCGATGGCCACACACAGCAGGGGCTGTTTAAGCCACACTGCAGGGGGGCCGGGACCCTACACAGCAGGGAGCTGTTGAGGCCACGTAGCACGGGTCCGTGGGCCCACACAGCAGGGAGCTGTTGACCCCAGCCAGGAGGGGTCGGTGACCCCACGCAGCAGGGGGTGGCTGAACTCACAGAGTAGGGGGTCCAGGAACTCACATAGGAAGAGGCGGTGACCCCCACACACACGCACACAGGAAGAGCCTGGGGGATACAAAGCGCACCACTTAGGGCGTCGCTAACTGGACACAGAATCAGGCTTAGCCTCGACGAGTGGAGCGACCGCAAAAATTAGGGCGGGGGAGAAACCAAAGAGCAAGAGGAAGAGCCTAGGGGATACCAACAGCACAGAGTAGGGGACTGATGAACACACACAGCAGTGGCTGTTGACGGCGCAGCGCATGAATCCGTGACCCTGCACAGCAGGGAGCTCTCCCCAAACGCAGCAGGGGTCCGTGAACCCACATAGCAAGGGGTGGCTACCCTCACAACGTTGGGGGTCCTGGACTTCACAGAGCAGGGGCCGCGTGAGGCCACAAGGCAGGGGACTCCTGACCGCCCACCGCATGAAGCATAGCCTCGCGGTGGGGAGCGATCGCACAAATGAGGGTGTTGATGGGCCCAAACACCATGACGCATACTCGAGGGGTGATCGACCCTCAAAGTAGGGTATCTGTGACCCCAAACAGCAAGAGGCAGAGCGTAGGGGATACCACCAGCGCAAAGTAGGGGACTGATGGCCACACACAGCAGGGGCTGTTGACTCCACGCAGCAGGGGTCGGTCACGCCCCACAGAATGGGGTGGCTGACCTCACAACGTAGGGGGTCCAGGAACTCACACACCAGGGGGCGCGTGACACCCCCCCCGGAAACGCACGCAATATGGGGACCGTGACCCCACCACACTAGAGAGCCACACTGACCCCCACACAGCATGAGGCATACCCTCACGCGGAGCAACGGCAGAAATTGCAGGGTCGGTGACCCCAAACAGCATGAGCCATACTGGACGGGTGAGCGACCCTCAAAGTAGGGTGTCTGTGACCCCAAGCAGCAGGAGGCATAGCCTAGGGCAAACCGATCGCACAAATTAGGGAGGAGCTGAACCCAAATCGCACGAGGAAGGGCCTGGTGGATACGGAGCCCACCAAGTAGGGGTGTGCTGACCACACACAGCATGAAGCAGAGCCTAGGGGATACCGGCCGCACAAATTAGGGGAGTGCTGAACCCAAATACCATGAGGAAGAGCCTGGGGGATAGAGCCCACTTAGTACGGGGGTGCTGACCGCACACAGAATGAGCCTTAGTCTCGGGAAGGGGAGCGACCGCATACATTAGCGGGGTGCTGACCCCAAACAGCATGAGGAAGAGCCTGGGGGATACCGACCCCACAAGGTAGGGGGGTGCTGAGGGCACACAGCATGAAGCATAGCCTCGGGGTGGAGAGCGATCGCACAAATGAGGAGGCATACTCGAGGGGTGATCGACCCTCAAAGTAGGGTATCTGTGACCCCAAACAGCAAGAGGCAGATCCTAGGGGATACCACCAGCACAAAGTAGGGGAACGATGTCCACACACAGCAGGGGCTGTTGAAGCCGCACTGCAGGGGGGCGGTGACCCTACACAGCAGCGGGTGGCTGAACTCACAGAGTAGGGGGTCCAGGAACTCACATAGCAAGAGGCGGGTGACCCCCACACACACGCACACAGTAGACATGAGGAAGAGCCTGGGGGATACAGAGCGCACCAGGTAGGCCGTTGCTAACCGGACACAGAATGAGGCTTGGCCTCGACGAAGGGAGCGACTGCAAAAATTAGGGCGGGGGAGACACCAAACTGCAAGAGGAAGAGCCTAGGGGATACGATACCAACAGCACAGAGTAGGGGACTGATGAAGACACACAGCAGGGGCTGTTGACCTTACACTGCAGGGGGGCCGTGACCCCACACAGCAGGGAGCTGTTCACTTCACGCAGCAGGGGTCGGTGGACCCACACAGCAGGGGATGGCTGACCTCACAACGTAGGGGTTCCAGGACCTCACAGAGCAGGGGCCGCGTGACGCCACAAGGCAGGGGGCTGCTTACCGCCCACCGCATGAAGCATACCCTCGCGGTGGGGAGCGATCGCACGAATGAGGGGGTTGATGGGCCCAAACAGCAAGAGGCATACTCGAGGGGTGATCGACCCTCAAAGTAGGTTATCTGTGACCCCAAACAGCAAGAGGCAGAGCGTAGGGGATACTACCAGCACAAAGTAGGGACCTATGGCCACACATAGCAGGGGATGTTGCCGCCGCACTGCAGGGGGGCCGTGACCCCACACAGCAGGGGTCGGTAAGCCCACACAGCAGGGGGGTGGCCGAACTCACACAGTAAAGGCTCCAGGAAATAACAAAGCAAGGGGCGGGTGACCCCCCGACACACGCACACAGCAGGCATGAGGAAGAGCCTGGGGGATACAGAGCGCACCACGCAGGGCGTTGCAAACCGGGCACAGAATGAGGCTTGGCCTCGACGAGGGGAGCGACCGCAAAAATTAGGGCGGGGGAGACACCACACAGCAAGAGGAAGCGCCTAGGGGATACGATACCAACAGCACAGAGTAGGGGACTGATGAAGGCACACAGCAGGGGCTGTTGACCTTACACTGCAGGGGGGCCGTGACCCCACACAGCAGGGAGCTGTTGACCCCACGCCCCAGGGGTCGGGAACTCACACACCACGGGGCGCGTGACACCCCCCCCAAACGCACGCAACATGGGGACCGTGACCCCACCACACAACAGGGCCACACTGACCCCCACACAGCATGAGGCATAGCCTCACGCGGAGCAACGGCAGAAATTGCAGGGTCGGTGATCCCAAACAGCATGAGCCATACTGGACGGGGGAACGACCCTCAAAGTAGGGTGTCTGTGACCCCAAACAGCAGGAGGCATAGCCTAGGGCAAACCGATCGCACAAATTAGGGAGGAGCTGAACCCAAATAGCACGAGGAAGGGCCTGGTGGATACGGAGCCCATCAAGTAGGGGTGTGCTGACCACACACAGCATGAAGCAGAGCCTAGGGCATACCGGCCGCACAAAGTAGGGGGTTGATGATGACACGCAGCATGAGGCAGAGCGTGGGGGGGTAGCGACCGCACGAATTAGGGGGGTGCTGAACCCAAATACCATGAGGAAGAGCCTGGGGGATAGAGCCCATTTAGTAGGGGGGTGCTGACCGCACACAGAATGAGCCTTAGCTTCGGGGAGGGGAGCGACCGCATACATTTGCGGGGTGCTGACCCCAAACAGCATGAGGAAGAGCCTGGGGGATACCGACCCCACAAGGTAGGGGGGTGCTGACGGCACATAGCATGAAGCATAGCCTCGGGGTGGAGAGCGATCGCAGAAATGAGGGGCTTGATTAGCCCAAACAGCATGAGGTATACTCGAGGGGTGATCGACCCTCAAAGTAGGGTATCTGTGACCCCAAACAGCAAGAGGCAGAGCGTAGGGCATACTACCAGCACAAAGTAGGGGAGCGATGGCCACACACAGCAGGGGCTGTTGACCCCACGCAGGAGGGGTCGGTGACCCCACGCAGCAGGGGGTGGCTGAACTCACAGAGTAGGGGCTCCAGGAACTCACATAGCAAGAGGCGAGTGACCCCCCCCACACGCACACAGGAAGAGCCTGGGGGATACAGAGCGCACCACTTAGGGCGTTGCTAACCGGACACAGAATCAGGCTTAGCCTCGGCGAGCGGTGCGACCGCAAAAATTAGGGCAGGGGAGACACCAAAGAGCAAGAGGAAGAGCCTAGGGGATACCAAAGGCACACAGTAGGGGACTGATAAACACACACAGCAGGGGCTGTTGACACCGCACTGCAGGGGGCCCTGAGCCCGCACAGCAGGGAGCTGTTCACCCCACGCAGCAGGGGTCGGTGACGCCACGCAGCAGGTGGTGGCTGACCTCACAACGTTGCGGGTCCAGGACCTCACAGAGCAGGGGCCGCGTGACGCCACAAGGCAGGGGACTCCTGACCGCCCACCGCATGAAGCATACCCTCGCGGTGGGGAGCGATCGCACAAATGAGGGTGTTCATGGGCCCAAACAGCATGAGGCATAGTCGAGGGGTGATCGACCCTCAAAGTAGGGTATCTGTGACCCCAAACAGCAAGAGGCAGAGCGTAGGGGATACCACCAGCACAAAGTAGGGGACTGATGGCCACACACAGCAGGGAGCCGTTGACCCCACGCATCAGGGGTCGGTAAGCCCACACACCAGGGGGGGTTGGCTGAACTCACATAGTTGGGGGTCCAGGAAATCACACAGCAAGGGGCGGGTGACCCCCCAAAACACGCACACAGTAGGCATGGGGAGGAGCCTGCGGGATACAGACGGTACCACGTAGGGCGGTGCTAACCGGACATAGAATGAGGCTTTGCCTCGACGAGGGGAGCGACCGCAAAAATTAGGGCGGGGGAGACACCAACCAGCAAGAGGAAGAGCCTAGGGGATACGATACCAACAGCACAGAGTGGGGGACTGATGAAGGTACACAGCAGGGGCTGTTGACCTTACACTGCGGAGGAGCACACAGCAGGGGCTGTTGACCTTACACTGCAGGGGGGCCGTGACCCCACACAGCAGGGAGCTGTTCACTCCACGCAGCAGGGGTCGGTGGACCCACACAGCAGGGGATGGGTGACTTCACAACGTAGGGGTTCCAGGACCTCACAGAGCAGGGGCCGCGTGACGCCACAAGGCAGGGGGCTGCTTACCGCCCACCGCATGAAGCATAGCCTCGCGGTGGGGAGCGATCGCACGAATGAGGGGGTTGATGGGCCCAAACAGCAAGAGGCATACTCGAGGGGTGATCGACCCTCAAAGTAGGTTATCTGTGACCCCAAACCGCAAGAGGCAGAGCGTAGGGGATACTACCAGCACAAAGTAGGGACCGATGGCCACACACAGCAGGGGATGTTGCCGCCGCACTGCAGGGGGGCCGTAACCGCACACAGCAGGGGTCGGTACGCCCACACAGCAGGGGGGTGGCCGAACTCACACAGTAAACGCTCCAGGAAATCACAAAGCAAGGGGCGGGTGACCCCCCAAAACACGCACACAGTAGGCATGGGGAAGAGTCTGCGGGATACAGAGCGTACCACGTAGGGCGGTGCTAACCGGACACAGAATGAGGCTTTGCCTCGACGAGGGGAGCGACCGCAACAATTAGGGCGGGGGAGACACCAAACGGCAAGAGGAAGAGCCTAGGGGATACGATTCCAACAGCACAGAGTGGGGGACCGATGAAGGCACACAGCAGGGGCTGTTTACCTTACACTGCGGTGGAGCACACAGCAGGGGCTGTTGACGCCGCACTGCAGGGGGCCGTGACCACGCACAGCAGGGAGCTATTCACCCCACGCAGCAGGGGTCGGTGACGCCACAAAGCAGGGGGTGGCTGACCTCACAACGTTGGGGGTCCAGGACCTCACAGAGCAGGGGCCGGGTGACGCCGCATGAGGCATACTCGAGGGGTGATCGACCCTCAAAGTAGGGTATCTGTGACCCCAAACAGCAAGAGGCAGATCCTAGGGGATACCACCAGCACAAAGTAGGGGACCGATGACCACACACAGCAGGGGCTGTTGAAGCCACACTGCAGGGGGGCGTGACCCTACACAGCAGGGAGCTGTTGACCCCACGCAACAGGGGTCCGTGGGCCCACACAGCAGGGAGCTGTTGACCCCACGCAGGAGGGGTCGGTGACCCCAAGCAGCAGGGGGTGGCTGAACTCACAGAGTAGGGGGTCCAGGAACTCACAGAGCAAGAGGCGGGTGACCCCCACACACACGCACATAGGAAGAGCCTGGGGGATACAGAGCGCACCACTTAGGGCGTTGCTAACCGGACACAGAATCAGGCTTAGCCTCGACGAGCGGAGCGACCGTAAAAATTAGGGCAGGGGAGACACCAAAGAGCAAGAGGAAGAGCCTAGTGGATACCAACAGCACAGAGTAGGGTACTGATGAACACACACAGCAGGAGCTGTTGACGCCGTACTGCAGGGGTACGTGACCCCACACAGCAGGTAGCCGTTGACCCCACGCAGCAGGAGTCCGTGGCTCCACTCAGCAGGGGCTGGCTGATCTGATACAGTAGGGGTCCCCGGAACTCACATAGCACGGGGCGGGTGACCCCCCCCCACACGCACACCACACATCATGGACCGTAGCTTCGGGGTGGGGAGCGATCGCACAAAATAGGGGGTGGCTGAGCCCAAAGAGCATGAGGCATACTGGAGGCGTGAACGACCCACAAAGTAGGGTGTCTCTGACCCCCAACAGGAAGAAGCAGAGCCTAGGAGATACCGACGGCACAACGTAGGGGACTGATGGCCACACACAGCAGGGGCTCCTGACCCCACAGTGCGGGCGGGCCGCGACCCCACACAGCAGGGAGCTCTTGACCCCACGCAGCAGGGGTCCGTGGATCCACACAGCAGGGGGTTCCTCATCTCACACAGTACGGGTCCGCGGAACTCACATAGCAAGGGGCGGGTGACACCCCCCAAACACGCACACCGTAGGCATGAGGAAGAGCCTGGGGGATACCGATCCCACAAGGTAGGGGGATGGTGATCGCACACATCATGGACCGTAGCCTCGGGGTGAGGACCGATAGCACGCAATAGGGGGTTACTGACCCCAAACAGCATGAGGCATACTCGAGGCGTGGACGGCCCTCAAAGTAGGGTGTCTGTGACCCCAAACAGCAAGAGGCAGAGCCTAGGGGATACCGACGGCACAAAGTAGGGGAGTGATGGCCACACACAGCAGGGGCTGTTGACCCCACACTGCGGGCGGGCTGTGACCCCACACCGTAGGGTGGTGTTGACGCCACGCAGCAGGGGTCCGTGGCTCCACATCGCAGGGGGTTGCTGATCTCACACAGTAGGGGTCCCAGGAACTCACATAGCAAGGGGCGGGTGACACCCCCCAAACACGCACACCGTAGGCATGAGGAAGAGCCTGGGTGATACCGACCCCACAAGCTAGAGGTGTGCTGACCGCACACAGCATGAACCATATCCTCGGGGTGGCGAGCGATCGCACAAAAGAGGGGTTGCTGAGCCCAAAGAGCATGAGGCATACTCGAGGCGTGAATGACACTCAAAGTAGGGTGTCCACACACAGCAGGGGCTGTTGACCCCACACAGCAGGGAGCTCTTGACCCCACGTAGCAGGGGTCGCTGACCCCACACTGTATGGGGGCCGTGACCCCACACAGCGGGGACCTGTTGATGGCACGCAGCAGAGGTCCGTGAACCCACATAGCCGTTGACGCTACGCAGCAGGGGTCCGTAGCCCCACACAGCAGGGAACTGTTGACCCCACGCCGCAGGGGTCCGTGGCTCCACACAGCAGGGGTTGCTGATGTCACACAGTAGGGGTCCCCGGAACTCACATAGCAAGGGGTGGGTGACCCCCCGCACACGCACACCGTAGGCATGAGGAAGAGCCTCGGGGATACTGACCGCACAAATTAGGGGGGTGCTGAACCCAAACACGATGAGGAAGAGCCTGGGGGATAGAGCCCACTAAGTAGGGGGGTGTTGACCACACACAGAATGAGGCTTAGCCTCGCGGAGGGGAGCGACCGCATAAATTAGGGTGGTTCTGTCCCCAAACAGCATGAGGAAGAGCCTGGCGGGCGGTGACCGCATAAAGTAGTGGGGTGCTGACCACACACGGCATGAAGCAGAGCCTAGGGTATACCGACCCCACAAAGTAAGGGGGTGCTGACCGCACACAGCATGAGGCAGAGCCTAGGGGATACCGGCCGCACAAAGTAGGGAGTTGATGATGCTTACAGCATGAGGCAGAGCCTCGGGGATAGCGACCGCACAAAATAGGGGGCTGCTGAACCTAAATAGCATGAGGAAGAGCCTGGGGGATAGAGCCCACAAAGTAGCAGGGTGCTGACCGCACACAGAATGAGGCTTAGTTTCGTGGAGAGGAGCGACCGCTCAAATTAGGGTGGTGCTGCCCCAAACAGCTTGAGGAAGACCCTGGGGGATACCGACCCCACAAGGTAGGAGGGTGGTGACCGCACAGAGCATGAAGCATAGCTTCGGGGTGGGGAGCGATCGCAGAAATTAGGGAGTTGCTGAGCCAAAACAGCATGAGGCATACTCGAGGCGTGAACGGCCCTCAAAGTAGGGTGTATGTGACCCCAAACAGCAAGAGGCAGAGCCTAGGGGATACCGACAGCACAAAGTAGGGGACTGATGACCACACACAGCAGGGGTGGTTGACCCCACACTGCAGGGGGGCCGTCACCCCACAGAGCAGGGAGCTGTTGACCCCACACAGCAGGGGTCGGTGACCTCACACTGTAGGGCGGGCCGTGACCCCACACAGCAGGGGGTTGCTGACCTCACACTGTAGGGGGTCCAGGAACTCACATAGCAGGGGCGACTGACCACCCCCCCCGCCGACACACGCACACAGTAGGGGGACGGTGACCCCCCCCCACAGCAAGTGTGCGCTGACCCCCACAGAGCATGAAGCATAGCCTCGGGGGGAGCGACCGCACAAATTGGAGGGTCGGTGACCCCAAACAGCATGAGGCATACTCGAGGGGTGAGCGACCCTCAAACTAAGGGGTGTCTGTGACCCCAAACAGTATGAGCCATTGCCTAGGGGATACCGACCTAACCGGGTAGATGGGTGCTGACCACACACAGCATGCGGCAGAGCCTGTGGGGTAGTAACCGCACAAATTAGGGGGTGCTGAACCCAAATAGCATGAGGAAGAGCCTGGGCGATAGAGCCCACAAAGTAGGGGGGTGCTGGCCGCAAACAGAATGAGGCTTAGCCTCGGGGAGGGGAGCGACCGCACAAATTAGGGGGGTGCTGACCCCAAACAGCATGAGGAAGAGCCTGGGGTGTACCGACCCGATAAAGTAGGGGTGTGCTGTCCGCACACAGCATGAGGCATAGCCTCGGGGTGGCAAGCGATCGCAAATATTAGGGGGGGGCTGAGCCCAAACAGCATGAGGCATACTCGAGGGGTGATCGACCCTCAAAGTAGGGTGTCTGTGATCCCAAACAGCAAGAGGCATAGCCTAGGGTATACCGACCCCACAAAGTAGGGGGGTGCTGACCACACACAGCATGAGGCAGAGCCTAGGGGCTACCGAAAGCAGAAAGTAGGGGGTTGGGGACCGCACACAGTAGGGTGCCCTGCAACTCACACACCAGGGGGCTCGTGAATCCCCCCCCACACACAGCAGAGAGTGGCTGACCGCACACACAGTACGGAGCCCAGGAGCTCACACAGCAGGGGGCTGGTGACACCCCCCCCCCACAAACACACACAGGAGGGGGCGGTGACCCCACACTGCAGGGGGGCCGTGACCCCATACTGCAGAGGTGCGCTAACCCTACAGAGCATGAGGCATAGCCTGGGGGGAAGCGACCGCACAAATTAGGGGGGTGCTGACCCCAAATAGCATGAGGAAGAGCATGGGCGATAAAGACCCCACAAAGTAGGGGGGTGCTGACCGCGCACCGACCACGCAAAGTAGGGGGTGTGGTGACCATACACAGCATGAAGGTGAGCCTAGGGGATACCGACCCCACACTGCAGGGGTGCGCTGACCCCACACAGCATGAGGCAGGGCCTGGGGGGGAGCGACCACACAAATTAGGGGGGTGCTGACCCCAAACAGCATGAAGAAGAGCCTGGGGGATACCAACCCGACAAAGTAGCGGGGTGTTGACCGCACACAGCATGAAGCATGGCCTCGGGGGGAGGGACCGCACAAATTGGGGGGTCCGGAACCCCAAACAGCATGAGGCATACTCGAGGGGTGAGCGACCCTCAAAGTAGGGTGTCTGTGACCCCAAACAGCATGAGGCATAGCCTAGGGGATACCGACCGCACAAAGTAGGGGCGTCCTGACCACACACAGCATGAGGCAGAGCCTGGCGGGGAGCGACCGCACAAATTAGCGGGGTACTGACCCCAAATAGCGTTAGGAAGAGCCTGGGGGATACCGACCCCACAAAGTAGGGGGGTGCTGACCGCTCACAGCATGAGGCATAGCCTCGGGGGGGGGGGGAGCGACCTCACACATTAGGGGGGTGCTGACCGCTCACAGCATGAGGCATAGCCTCGGGGGGGGGGGAGCGACCTCACACATTAGGGGGGTGCTGACCGCACACCGCATGAGGAAGAGCCTCGGGGGGGGCGTCCGCAGAAATTGGGTGGTCAGTGACCCCAAACAGTATGAAGCATAGCCTGGGGGATACCGACAGCACAAAGTAAGGGGTTGATGGCCACACACAGCATGAGGCATAGCCTCGAGGAGGGGGGAGTGACCGCACAAATTAGGGGGGTGCTGATCACACACAGCATGAGGCAGAGGCTAGGGGATACCGACAGCACAAAGTAGGGGGTTGCGGACTGAATACAGTAGGGGTCCCAGGAACTCACACAGCAGGGGGCTGGTGAACCCACACAGCAGGGGGTCCGTGATCCCCACACTGCAGGGCTGTGCTGACCCCACACAGCATGAGGCATAGCCTCGGGGGGAGCGAGGGCACATAGTAGGGGGATGCTGATCCCAAATAGCATGAGTAAGAGCCTGGGGGATACCAACCCCACAAAGTAGGGGGGTGCTGACCGCACACAGCCTGAGCCATAGGCCCAGGGTGGGGGGAGCGACTGCACACAGCAGGGGGGCCGTTACCACACACAGCAGGGCGGTGCTGACGGCATAAAGCAGGATGCACAGCCTGGGTGGGGCAATGACGGCACGCAGCAGGGGGGTGGTGACCCCACACCGCAAGGGTGTGGTTACCGCATACAGTGGGGGGGCGTGACCCCACACAGCAGGAGGGGTACTGGCCGCACACAGTAGGGGGGGGCTGCGACCCACACAGCAGGGGGAGCTGACCGCACACAGTAGGGGGCTGGCGACTGTACACAGCAGGGTGGCAGCAACTGGGCACAGCAGGGGGGCTCGCAGCTTGCATGGCAGCGGGGCTGGGCCCCGGGAGGCAGCGATGACTGAGCAGTCTCGACACGGCTTGACTTCTGGGTCACGCCCTGGCTATACTGTCCCTTTGAAGCAAAAGTTTTAAAGGTTCTTGTTCAGAGTGAAGAGTTCATTTCAAGGTAGCAGAAAGAGTTTACATGGACAGTTAGATGGCACCACGTTGGATAGAGTGCTGGTTCTGGAGTCAGAAAGACCTGGATTCAACAGACGTTTGCTTTTAACTGTTCATTAGAAATTCATTAGACTCAGATTTTCGTTAGCCAGATAAGTCACTTCACAGTATTACCTACTCCCAGGGTTTCTGTGAGTCTCAAATGACATTTGTAAAACACTCAACATAGTGCCTGGTAGCACTTAATAAATGCTTGTTTCCTTCCTTCTTCATGCCTGGGCCTCATTTGAACAGAATGCTGATTTTGTAGGGACTCCCACCAGGATCACAGAAGCCGTGGGGTTAATTTTGACTTTGACATCTCACCCAAAACTGCACTGAAAGGCAAAGTGTTCAAGAATAGGGAGGGTATAGTCTACCCTTGTGAGACTGTTCCTGGGGTATTGTGTTTAGCTCTGGGTACCAAGGACATTGGTAAGCTGGAGAGTATCCAAGGGAGAGAAATCAGGATGATGAAGGGCCTTGTGTTCATGCCTAACAAGGACTGGTCAAAGAAGCTGGAGATGCATAGCCTTCAGATATCTGAAGGCCTGTCAGGTGGCATAGGAATGCCACTTATTTTGTTTGGCCCCAGAAAGAGAAAGAACTTTAAAAGAAGCAAATTTAGACTTGATTTTAGGAAAAGCTTCCTACTAGTTAAGAGTCATTTCAGAGTGGAATGGGGTTACTCTGAGGTAGTGAGTTCTCCATAACAGGAGGTATTCAAGCAAAGCCTGGATGAATGTTCAGTTTTCTTTAGATGGGCGGCAGGGGTGGAGATAGATCTTGATGGCCTCCAACTGGAGATTCTGCTTGGTCATGAGAGTGATGATATCTTAGCAGGGTTTCACTGGAATCATGACACTCTATTATTGGTTGACAGTTGTCTCTATATACGTGTAATGGGGTTAATGTTGATTAGTTTGTCCATACCTTTGCGTCAAACCAATTGACCTTGAAGTCTTTCATATACATGATGGCATGATCGGAGTAAATTCAGACTTCCACGTGATATTATCATAAAGACAATACTAAGCAATTAACTCCAAGTTATAGTGAGAATAGGTTTTAGAACTGTTCATCTGCTGTACATTTAAAAACAGACTGCTTTTCGCAAATGTAATAAAATCACTTATCTGTTTATTGGAAAGAAGGTTTTGTTTTTCCATCTGATTTCTAAAATAGTTCATGCTTTGCCCTATCTTCATTAGTTGAATTGGTCCATCTATCTTTTGATAATCATTTATTAAGGCGAGTCACTCATACTTTCCTTGGGGACAAGATGCAGAAAAGTAGTCTACAAGACAGTCCAGTTCAGTGGATTAAGAACCAGGTGAAAGTCCAGACCCAAGAATAGTCTGAGAAGCCTTCCCCACAAGCAAAACAAAACAATTCCTTGGCCATGTCCGTAAATGTATGTTTCTTTGCGCAGCTCTAGTCTACCGCTTCTCTCCCGAGAGATAGGAAACATGCTTCATCATTAGTCTTTGGGCATCGCAAATGGACACTGTATCGATCAGAGCTCTGAAGTGTTTCACAGTTATTTTCCTTTACAATGTTTTAGTCGTTGTATAAATTGTTCTGATTCTGCTCAGTGCTATTGATAGCTTGGATTTCTTCCTTTGAAAACTACCTGTTCATATCTTTTGACCATTTAGCTCCTGGGAATGGCTCTTCTTTATCTGAATCTGAATGACTTTCTTATATATCTTGAATATGAGACTTTTATCAGGAAAATTTGCTGCCAAGATCCTTTTCCCAATTATATCTTTCCCTTCTAATTTTAATTATATTAGATTTGTTTGTAAAGGTCTGGTAAAAATATCAGTATCCTCCCATTGTTGTATAACTGTATGTCATGGTAATGATGGTCTCTGAAGAACTGAAAATGAGCCTCACCTGCTGGGCAATGGGAAAGTGCATGGTGGCCATGAGTAGGCTGCAACACCTTGTGAATGAGGAATTACAAAGAACAGGGTGTTACGCGAGAGGTATGAGCCAAAAAAGAAGACGGGCTGGTCATGCGGTAAGAGCAAGGATCAGCTAGGTGATGTTAAGAAAGAGTCAGGAAGACCTCTCGCATTCTGGGTGGGTCCCCTCTGCTGAATGAATTGGAGGGTATCAGTAAGAGTCCTGGAGGAGGGGTGGGCATGGATAAGTTGCAGTCTGTGTCACTGGAGGGAATGTCCACATGATTAGATCCCAGTACCACGTTGAGCATCACTAGTTTTCACATAAATAACTACTTAAGCACCATGGATCTAACAGCAGAGATTCAGAGCTGTCCAGTCCATCCTTCTCATTTAACAGGTGAGGAAACTGAGGCTGAGAGAGGTGAAGAGAATTTTCCAGAGTCCTGCAGTAAATGCAGTAAAAATTGAAGTCAATTCTTCTGACCCAAGTCCTTCACTCTATTTACTGAGCCAACTAGCTGACTCCTTACAGTATGTCTGCTCTAGGTAGGTTGATGTTGTTTTTTTAACCCTCAGGACTTCTTCCAAGTACCACGAAAGAGTGTGCTGAATCAGAAATCAATTCTATTGGCATTAAACTTCATTTGTATTGATTTTTTCAAGCAAGCACAGAAATTCTAATAAAAGAAGAGTATGAAAAAGCCATCCTCATGGACTGTGCTACAGTAATTTTTGCTATTGGAGTCTCCCTGCTGAAGTGAGACAGGAAAGGCATGTCCCTGGGGGGACGGATGAGATTATTTCCCAAGCCTAGATATCATTGAAACAGGTTTGTTCATACACATTAGAAAGAAGAGAAGAGGGCAGAAAGGGTGAGTTCAATTATACGTTTTAATTTGTAATACAGTTCTTTTTTATGAAATGTTGCTGTTTACATTTTTTCATATAATGACTTGAATCGATATTTGGAGCAAGAACAACAGCAAGGAAATGAGGGGAAAGATATTCAGCAACAATCAGCTACTCTTTCAAAAACTCAGATGCTAAAATGCACCCAGCGCTCGAGCCTGTCGTCCAACACACATCGATGGAGAAGCAGTGATTTTGTATGCAGAAGGCCCAAGCAAGACAGCAAAGCTACATAGCTTACTATCAACATTACCAAATAGCCTTGAAACAAGACTATAGGTTGACATATTTCCAATATATCATTTTTTTCTGGGTTGTCAGAAATACCACAAAAAACATGACTAGAAATATGTATGGCCAGGAAAGGAGGAAAGTGAGTTTTGGAGTAAGAAAGAGATGGCATTTGGTCAGCCAGAACCATATATAAGTACCTTGGAGTTGCTGAAAAAAGAAGGCAGCTTGTAGAATGTTTAGTACATCCTCTAGGGAGGTTTAGTGCCCGTAATTACAGCAAGGATATCATGGAAAAAGTTATTGTAGCCTATCAGATCGTGCCAACCTAACCAAGGGTGCCATATAGAATTTGCTTATATGACAGTATTTGTACTATTGCTATTTATTGATTTAAAAATTGTAGTAGATAGAAGGTAGGCCTTGGAATCCTAGATTCAAGTTCAAGTCCCATCTTTGATACATACTGGCTTTATGACTCTGAGCAAGTCACTTAAGCTCTTGATGTTTTATGCATGTGTCAACTCAATGCTGTCCAAAATTGGGGCTGGGGCTCCCGGGGAGGCCACAGCCTGATCCCAAGGACTGTTTGATCTACCAATGAAAAGGAGGGGAAGATGGGTCACATTCCACTCTCCGCATTACAGCAAATTTTGAGGGGGAGCTTGAATCCAAAATGACCATACTTATTCATACCTCCCCCATTGTACCTATTCTGACCCCTCTCACCCCTTGGCAAACACCCATCTTCTCCTCCCTTCTTAGCTGGGTATCTGCCCCTCAGGGCAGCTATCACCTAACCCAGATGCAAAAGCAGCTGGGCAAGTGCCATTGGGAAAATTCCTGCTTTCATCAGCATCACCATTCTTCTTCTCCAAGATCCCTTCTCGCTTGAAGCACTCACCACTCTAGTTCAGCCCTTCCTCCCATGAACCACTGCCATAGCCTCCTCATTGGTTTTCCTGACTCATCTCTCCCCATCTCCAGTCCATCCTCCCCTCAGCTGCTAAAGTGATTTTCCTAAAGCACAGATCTGGCCCTCTCTCAACAAACTCCAGTGGCTCCCTACTGATTTTAGGACCAAATGGGATTTCATCTTTATCTCATCCTTTAAAAACTGCTACTGTATGTAAATTTTATGATGATAGATAATTATTGTGACATGAATGTAATTTACAAATAAGTAAGGAAGCACATCGGGTTTCATACTCAAACATTTTTCACTGATAGGTTTGCATAATCCAAAAAATGGGAATATCTTGGCTCCAGGTTACCATTGAGTTGCATATTTGCACCAGTGGAGAGAATTTCCATACTGAGAGCTCCCTACACTGATGAAATCACAGTTCTGGACTGGCACTAACTAAGTTTACAGGTGTCCAGAGTTTTGTAGCTCATAGTTTGGGAACCCTGCCTGACATGATACAGCCGTATATCCTGTGTCCCCAAATGTAAATGCCTGATCAGTTGTAGTGAGCCTCTAAGATGGGTTCTAGTCCTGTTCTCTGAGACCAACATTTTTCGTCCTTCAGTATTTATTTCTGAGTGGTAAGTGATAATACTAACAGCCAGTTTTTATGTAGCACTTACGATATGCAAAGTGCTTTACAGATACTATGTCATCTGATCCTCATAATCACCTGAGGAGATAAGTGCTAAGATTATGCCTATTTTATAGTTGAGGAAACTGAGGCACAAAGAGATTAAGTGATTTACCCAGGGTCACACCGTTAGGATGAGTCTGAGGCCACATTTGAAATGAAGTCTTGTACTCAAGACTCAACATTTTATCTATTGTGCCACCAAACTGTCTCCAAATAGATGCTAACTAGCATTTATTCATTTATTTATGATGGAACTCAAGTTTTTAAGTTGAGCAATTAAATGATCCTGTCCAATAAAGGCCACAATACATAATGGATTGATTAGCATTCGAGTAATCAAAATACATTTAAATCACACACACCCCAAATCCTCTTTAAAAAATTCACTTAAAAATTGTTGACAAATGTTGATTGTATTTATTTGTATTTTTTAAATCCACTGGTGCTATACATTTGACACTGAAATCCAGAGAGCATTTCCTTGACTCTAGGAAAGAGAATTCGGCATTCCTAACCCTAAATCCTGCCTCACATTTCACATGCAAGTGTTGCTAGCATATTGCATTTTGAAATCCTCTAGAGGTTTCTGCCCTTTTCATCAGCCACTTCATCCTGTTCTCAAATATTTGGTATCAAACCAAGAATTTTGGCCCAGGGCAGAGAGAAAACCTCTTCTTTGAATGGATTACTTCCAATGTTTTCTCTCTGCATCTCTCTAGGAGAATAAAGGCATAGCAAAGAACCAAGTTAGACTGCTTGGGGTAGGCTCACTTCATCAGGAACTCATGGAGTTGCCATACTTGGGGCATGGGTCACTATTACCCTAAGGGTCTGGTTCTTAGCTTTGTAAGTTGCTTCCTTTTTACCAGATCACCTGGGAAATGGTGGTGGTGACAGTTATGGGGTCAGATTCCATGCTAGTTACATTCACAAGAGTCTGACTAACAAGGAACTCAGCAACCTCAGAATCTCTATATTGGATGGGACCTCAGAGTGTTACTAGTCCAACCTGTACATCTTCTCTATAGTATTCCCAATAAGGGGTTATCCAACCTGTGCTTCCAAACCAATCAATTCACATTTATTAGCACCTACTATGTGGTATGTACTGTGCTAAGTGCTGGTGATATAGTTAAGAAAAAGAAAGTCTCTTCCTGCCCTCAAGGAATTTACCATCCAATGGGGGAAGTCAACATGCAAAAGGAAGCAGGCGTGGGGAGGTTGGGATGCCAAGAGAATATCTTGTCCCATCTAGATGAAACCAGGAAGAGTGAGGCCTGAAGGCTGCTATGTCTCAAGGTGCCCATTGGACTTTGAGATAGCTCTCTATAAGGAAGTTTCCCCTAAACGTACCTCTCTGCAATTTATTGCTCCAAGCTCTGCCCACTATGGTCAAACAAAACAAGTCTTAGTCTTTGCCCAAAAGCTAACCTTTAAATACTCAGAGGCATCTATCCTTCCTTTCTGAAATCTTCCGTTCTGCAGATCGAACATTCTTGGTTCCTTTAACCCATCCTCCCACCCATCCTCGCCAACCTGGCTGCTCTCCCCTAGATGCGCTCCAACTTATCAATACCTCAGTCCTTTCCAGGAAACTGAATCGCTTCCATTTGAACTACCTTAGGAAGATTCTGAGGATCACCTGGCAGGATAAGGTACCAGACACTGAAGTCCTTGCTTGAGCTCAACTGCCATGCACTCTAACTATGCTTCAGAGAGCCCATCTCCGATGGGCTGGCCACGATGTTGGAATGTAAAATGTATGCTTGCTGAAAAGAATATTTTATGGAGAACTCACATGGAGCAGGTGATTACATGGTGGTCAAAAGAAGCCATACAAAGCCACTCTCAAGGTCTCTTTCAAGAGCTTTGGATTTGACTGTGTGGCATGGGAGATACTGGCACAGGACTTCTCAGTATGGTGTGCCCACATCAGAATTTGCTCTATGAGGAAAACAGAATTGAGACAGCACAAAGGAAACATAGGATGCACAAATTTGGTGTAACCACCCCGAATAATCACACTGTGCCCAGCCTGTGGTAGAGCATTTCAAGCTTAGATTGGTTTGATCAGTCAGTCGGACATACTGAAACTTCACTTTACCATGGTGATATCATTTTGGTCCTCTTCGAGAATGAAGGCCAACAACCAACCAACTAGATCTCTCTCCAAGGATGCCGATGTCACCCTGTCTATGCCTGTCCATTTTGTCCCACCCTTGTCCACATCCTCCTGTAAATCTGTCACAAAGGCCCACCCCCAAGACTAGGGGACCTCCTGCAAATTCACTTCATAGTATGTGGATTATAATGTAAGCTCCTTGAGAAGAGGGGCTGTCTTGCTTTTCTATTTGTATCCCCAGCTCTTAGGTGCTTTTGCACATAAGCACTTAACTGCTCTTTCTTCCATTTATTCATTCATTCTTTGCTCTCATTGCATCACTGGCTCACCATTTTCCCCCTCAGTCATACATTTCTCTGATGAAATCATTCATACCATTCTTCCTGAAATATGGCATGAAGAGTGGAACCCAATATTCCAGATGTGGTATGACCAGAGCCAATTTACGAATTGGATATACATTTCTTATGATGGCACATGTAGGGCCATCACTCCTCAGCATTGAAGTTCATGGGAAAGAAAATGACTTATCAGCAGGTTGTTGAATGCACAGAGTAAAATAGACTGGACTGTGCTGGAGAATCTTTCATCAGAGCAGTGGTACAGCATGATGAACTTATTCCTAGTCTGCTGCAAAGGGCAACTTTGTAGTAATCAGTTTAACCATCCCTTTTCTTTCCCACTCTTTATTCACTTTTGTCAACATATCGCCTTTCCTCATCTGAATTCTAAGCACTCCTATCATCTGCCCTGAAATTACTTTGCATTCTTCTCGTATATACTTCGTGCATCTCTGTGTACAAGTTCCTTTTCCTCAAGGACAGAAACTGCTTACATTTTCCTGGATGGGGTAGGAGGAGGTAGGGAGGAGTTGGTAATCTCCAAGACTCCATCCAACTTCAAAATTCTATGCTTCTTTTCTACTTGGGCCTGACCAGTAAACACTCTGAGGAGTGGACGCTGGTGGCCCACCTCTCCTAGGCACCTGAGAGGTGCTTAGTCAGGGAATCATAACAACTGCAAGAGTTAAAATCAATGTGAAATGTCGATAACATCCCTAGAAACTTTGAACCTTTGAACAAATTATCACAAGCATCAGCTGCACATATGGGGGTGCTTTTTCATGGAACTCTTTATGTAAAACCTGCCCAGGTTTTCTTGAAACAGAATTTTCATCAGTAGGCAGATTTTAGTGTGCCCAACCTTATCACTACCAGCTGTAAATTTCCTTGGAAATGCCAAGTGAGGGTCACCAGGCTAATGGATTTATTCACCATGATATTCTAGGAAATGATACCATCCAGCTTGCCAGAAGTTACTTCAAGGTCAATGACGGAAAGATATAAGGAGTTTACAAAGGAATTGAGAAGATTCGTTTGCACTGGGTCTAGTTCCTTCTATATCTGCGTATTCCCTTCTCGTGTCCAATTGTGAATCTGCTTTCTCAAGGCTGTTTTTTCCTTCGCTTCACCATGTTTATTTGTCCTGTAGTAGCAGCTTTCTGTTCTGTTGATTCTCCCTTGAGTGGGTATTTCCAAAAGTTTGACCCGTTAGGCAATGTTGCTCTAATTCAAAGAAGGGATTAATAGATTCAGGAGAATAAGTTATAATAGTTCAATTACAAATGCAGTAAATCCACCTTACTTAATCAGGGATTAAAATATAACTAAGCCAAATAACTAAACCAAAAACTATGAAGTCACATAATTAGGAAGTCTAATTTGGCCACCTTCAATTAAAAGAATTCTATTGAAGCCTTTTGTTCTTACATTATCATCATTTCCAGATACTTCTTACACCCCCTTCTCTGCCCTCTAGGTTCTGGGCTGCCCACATTCTAAGACTGCCATAGCAGGAAATTGACAGAAGCTCCTGGCTAGGCCAGCACTCTGCCTTCTTAACTGGTGGCACTTGGAGTGGTCTGCTTGCCCTTGTCCTTGCCTTGTAGGTGCTGAGGCGCTTTGGATTCTTGATTGCTTCTGAAGAGATAAGAAAGCCCTTTCGCCCACCCCACCACCTTGATCTGCCCTTCATTAGCTAGCTTCTGACTACCCGTCCAGACTGACCACCTTCCCACCAAAATGTAGGCATCATGGGTCCCTGCTTGTCTCTTCACCTGATTTCAGGCCTGCTACCTCTGCTGACCCATTAGGATCACTGTACACCTTGGCCTGCCCGGGTTCTGACTTCCTACTTTGCTTGGGCCTTTGATTTGTGTGTGCACCTGGAAGTCGGATGCCCTGCTTGGTGGTGGTGGGCCCACTGCCTAGATTAGGCTGTCAACTTCCCCACCAGGTCTCAGTGCTCTCAGGCTTAGCTCCTCACCCTCTAATTTGTAACTCTTGGCATCCCACAGACATGGTACTGATAGATACCATCTGCAAACCGTGGGTTAACTCTGGGCACCATTTCTGACCAGTTCTGGCCTGCCTGCTGCTCCATCTCTGACTTCTCTGCCTTTGTATTGATTGGTACCCATGCCTATAATCTACGCCCTCTTCACCTCTGCCTTTCAGAAACCCTTGTTGCCTCCAAAACCCTGCTTTGAAGCGCCTACATAAAGGCTTTCTTTGTAAGTTCTGTGTGTCTTTCATCTAAATATTAACCTGGATGGAGAACCCAAGTTCAAATTCTGTTTTACCTATTATTACCTATATGACCTTGGAGAAGTTACTTCCTGTCTCTGGGCCTCACTTTCACCCTCCATACAGAGGGCTATTTAAGATCTCTTTTGCTGTCAGTCTCTGATCCTGTGATCACCAGAAGGCTGGCCTGTGGGTGATCAATTGTTTTTAGCCACCACAGCTTAGGGAGATGGTTCTATGGAGGCAGGAAGGAGTGGCTTTGGCTTTGGCTTTGGTGAAGGCGTTCTCTCGCCCATGAAATCACAAAGCTTTGTAAATGCTAAAGCAAGTGCAAGGCATGGCATATATGTTGAGGGAGGTATGATGATAAATAACACAAGCTTCAAATATTCACTAAGCACCTGCTGTGTGTCAGGCTCTGTACTGGACACTGGGGATAGAGTGAATAAAAGCAAAATAGGCTTCGTCCTCAAGGAGCTTATATTTTACTGAAGGGAAGCAACAGAGAAACAAATCAACATGTTTATACAGGAAAAGCTAGAGCCTTTGTGAGAAATCCAGTAGCCTCCCTGACTCATTAAAGAAGGAAGCCCAGGGAAAGATCAAAGTTCCTGACGATAGGGCGACTGAGTCATGTTGGCAGAGTAAAGCCAGCAGTAAAACCAAAACCCCTTTTCAAGATGGTAGGCAGTTTAAATATCAAGTAGTCACCAATTGCCTAGGAGTCCTCCCTCCCTGCCATCCCCACTAACATTACTCAGTACTACTCTCTAGGTCTCTCCTCCCCAAAGGCCTCACCCTGCTAGCCCCAGATAAGAACACTATAAATCCCATCAGACGTTATTGGTTGTGGAGAGAGCTCCCTATTCCCTCTGGGGCCTCTGTTTGTTCGCACCTGTGAGTACAAACAACTCACTTGGATAATACCAAGAAGCTGGTGAAGGGGGAAGCTTTTTGCAAGAGGAGGCATTTGAGCTGGGTCTTGAAGGATGGGCAGGATTTCAACAGAAAAAGGTAGAGAGGAAGACCTTTTGTGAGGAAGGAACATGGAGTCCTGGGAGTGGGGAAGTATGGGATATGTTCACAGAACGCTGAGTGGTCCAGTTTAACAAATGACTTTATAATAAATGCTTATTGATATCTTTTACTCTTATACTACCTACATTTCCTACTATATCCCTTCCCTCTCTCCCTTCCCAAAAGCCATAATAAAAAATTAGAAAGAGGTGGAAAAACAACTTAGCAAAACTCTCCCTGAATTCTAGAGTATTTGAAGGGGAATAATGGAAAAAGATAATACTGTAAGACTAGGTTAGTACTATGATAGCAGGCCTTGAATGCCAGATTAGGGAGTTTGCACTCAGGAGAGAACGTATGTTTTAAAAGACTTTTGGAAGCCCAATTCTCATTCTTTTAGAAACCAAAGGACCACCTCAAATCAGATAGAGACTATTTTCTCTCTTTTCAGAAGAATCAGTTATGTGAGCCAATTTATTAAAACAAACTGTAAGTGACCTTTGGGGGGGTCATTAGCTTTCTTAGAGTGAATCCCTTTTTCCAGTTCTTAGAATTCAGCTGCAGGCTCTTTTTCGGCAGGGGGACTTTGCGGTTGTGCATTGATCAAGAGACTGTTACTTATTTTCAAAGCTAGTGTATGCAAATTGTGATTAAATTCCTGGGTATTTAATCTCTTGAATATCATTTTAAAAATAGGAATGATGGTACATTGAGATGATAATTAACTCATTATGAATAATTTATTTTATAGCTTGAAACTCTGGGAAAAGCAAATTTGATGGTGACAAAATTTCCAAGTAGGTCCTAGTTGAACTATCAGGAGGCATAAGTCCTATGCAGAATATTTGCTATTATTGAGAAACCTCATTATGAAATACTCAAATTTAATGTCTTAGCATATAATATTCATGCTAAGGAGTCCCAGCTTGGGAATCCAAAAGAATTATCATGCCCAAATAACATTTCCTCAATTAAAATATTTTTTTTCCTCTGGATTTCCTGAAGAAAAAAAAGGACTTTAAATTAGCTATATGCTGAATTTATGTTTTTAAAATGAGCAATAATATTGATTAGCTAGAAGCAGTCTCTTAGAGTAACCAGAGGACTTAATTTGGAATCAAAAAGACCTGGGGTCAGACCCTGCCTATGACATACTAGCCGTGTGGCCCAGGCAAGTCAATTAATTTCAGTGAATCTCAAGTAGCTCCTTAAGGCTTTTAAAAAATAAATTTTCATTATTTTTTTCCATCACCTACATGCTTCTTGGTGCAGAAGAGGGCCCCCAGTAGGAGGATTTCACAGTTAGAGGACTCAAATCCCATTGTGGTATTGGTGTGGGCTGTTCAGATGATAAGGTCTGAGGAGAGTAAGGGTATTTACTTGGTGTAAAGTAACTTTACCTTCTGAGGGAATCTCATGAAAGTAATTGCACTATTTGAGAGAGCTTTCCTGGGAGCCGGGATGACTGGGGTCCAAATCCTGGGACATATAATGTCTATGGGACCCGGGGAAAGCCATTTAAGACTATGTGTTACAGAGGAGATGGTAACCTACATTGACAGAGGCAGTTTCCTCACCCTAGACTTCCTTATCTCAACGAAACCACAAGGCCAGGCCCTAGCCGTATGTTTCCTGCATTTGTTCATTCATCTGTAAGTGTTTTGTATCTTTTGCATTAAAAAAATAATCTGCTACATTCCTGATATCCTCATTGTATGTGTAAGAGTAGACATCCTGTCACCCGCACTTGGGGAGGTCCAGGCCCAGGTCATGCCTCAGTGTCACTTTATGCATTTCCCTGGAGTTTTATTCTGGGGAAAGAACAGAACCAAAGGGACATATGGGAACTCTTGGGGCAAATGGGGAGTCAGTCCCCCCGTATCAAACCCAGATTTGGATGAGCCCAGAATCCCAGGTCTCTGGGCCACAAGTGGTAATGGTATATATGCTTTTTTCAAATGCCTGTAGCTGTAGCCCCTGGTACGAAGTCAGTACCATACTCACTAATTGCTTAATATATATATTCTCTGGTAATAGGTATTTTGATTTTTATCTCAATTTCTTAAATTATGGATTTATTAAGGGTCTATGTTATGCCTAGCACTGTGCTAGGCACAAAAAGAAAAAGAAACACAGGACATGAATCAAGGCCTTATGGCATTGACAGCCTTGTTAGAGATAGGAAATAATGAAAGAATACTTCAGGTATGAACATGTATATATTGTATGTAGTCATGTCCTAGAGGAATTCAGAGAAGGGAAGACTTAATTGGGTCTGCAGTACTAGGGGAAAGGCACCATCAAGTAGGAAGGGCATGGACCAAGCCTTGAAGGAAAGAGGCCATTTGGACAGACACTAAGGAAGGGAAGAGAAGGAAGAGAATGGAAAAAGGTGGCTTTTGGATGAAATCTGCCTTTTGGAATTCCAGGTCTCTGTGACCATGGGCAGGTCACTCAATCTGGGCTTGAATTTCATCTTCTCTAAAATGAAGGATTTGTATTTGATGGTCTCTAAAATCCCTTCTAAACCCCTATGATCTTAAGAAAATGGGCTGGTGGAAGAGAGCACTGAAGCAATTCATTTTCAAACCCTCCCCCCATGGATGGAAAGCAATAGTACAAAATAGCCCCACAGTAAAAGTAACCTCCCTTCTAAGAATAACATTAGTAGCTAGCATCTACAACACTAGGTTTTGCAAAGTACTTTATATATGTTAACTCATTTGATCCTCCTAACAACCCTATAAGTGCTATAATTATCCCCATTATAAAGATGAAAAAGCTGAGGCTAAGTGACCTGCCCAGGGTCACCTGGCTAATGTCTGAGACTAGATTTGCACCTACAAAGATGAAGCCTCGTGTCTCCAGGCTCAGTACTCTATCCACTGCAGCGCCACCTAGCTGACTTTGCCTTCTCTTCCATAATAAAATCATCCATAGAACAGGAATGAAGGAAAGGAAAAGGAATATGGGGGTGGCCTACAAAAAGGAGGGTAGCCAGAGCAAGGAATGCAACTTGTCTGTTAATAGAGATAATTGTAGAGATCACCAGAATTTGGTATGTTTTAAAAGTGGCGGTTGCAGTTGCAGAAATTTTTGCGATCATTTGAAAATGTGCTTAAGACTGTGGCACTGTACACACAACACAGGGAACATTGTTTCATTAAACTCTTGGAATACTAAGACCTTGTGTGTTCATCTTTTCTTTTAAGGGCTCTTTCATTCATTTACTTATTCATTCAACAAATATTTCTAAAACACCTACTGTTCGTTCAGTTTTCCAAGCAAGAGGAGTTTATCTCTACAATGTACTGTGCTAAAAGTTGGGAAGTCAAATTTGGAGGAGGGTTGATTTCCTGCTGCCTTCTTGGCAACTCCTGGTTTTAGATATTTTTCCCCCTTCTACTATAAAGATGTCAAGAATCAAGAAGTGGAAATATTGTAGGAAATTTCATTATCAACATGAAGAACTTTTTTATTTACTTGATTTAGGGGAGAAATTCGTATTTCCACATCTACATGAGAAAGAGAAGAAAAAACTCCTAACTCTCCCATCTCAGAAAGCAAAATTGTTATTTTAAAAGTTCATCAATTTTTTGCATTTATATCACAGTTGTTTTGTATGTTATTTTTGTACTTCTGTATATTTTGTGGGCCCATTTGTATATGGGCCACATTTACAGTGTATGTAGCATTATACACCCACAGTCTTCCACATCCTCAAGGCAAGAAGAAAAGTTAATTTCCTCATCTATTCCTTTGCACCAAGAGTTTTCATTACAATAACAGAACTCGGGGTTATAGAAGGCTGACTCTTAAGTCATCCTGATCTTTTCCCTTCCTTAGAAGAGCTCCTTCAGTTTCATTGTTTGCTTTCGTGCTCCCAATGTCTTCAATGACTTACTCTGTGGTTAAATACTAAACCACCAGGCTCTGACCTTGGCATGGACAGACCTTCTGATGTTACACTGAGCTATTCCTTCCAGATTGCTTTCTCTCTGGCGTTTTGTCATGGCAGACAAGTAAATGATACCATCTTGAGAAAAGCATTCAGAATATCCCAGAGGGCCACCTTTGAAAAAGCCAAATCTCCATTGAATTCAAGAAAGAAAGTCATTTCTGTCAGGCCTGAGTCTTTGTTGACCACCTTAGGGATTTAAGTGTATCTGGGGGAAATCGGTTTCTATGGGGCATTATCTCTATTTTGTTTGACACACAATCTCTGTTAACGCACTTATGTCTTTGATAAGGAAGTTAACTAACATTAGTGGCTTGTAAGGGTGAATTTTTTTAAAAAGGGCAGAGGAAAAAAAGTGAAAGCTACAGTATGCTTTTTACCTGTCAAGTCGACCTGAAGTCGGTGTCAAAATGAAGTGAACATTTGTCTTGGGAATCCTTCTGAATAATTTAGAAATGAAATTAAATGATTAACACACCATGTGGCCTGTCACTCCTGTGCCTACCCACTCTCCTATGATATAATATTATTATGTCTTGAGTTGCATCCTACAGGATCCCAAAGCACTTTCGAAGTAGCATTGCATACTTTTAAACCAGTCTGTCTCCTGCTTGAATAATGGATGGGAACAATAAAATTAATATTTTATAAAATTAATATTTAGTATTTAGAGAAAGCAGAACTCCCAAACAAATTGGTTACGAAACCCCTTCAGCTGTCATTCACCTTCCTGAGAAAGGAAAAACAAGGGCAGAGGAGCCAAGGTAAGGAAGAGCACAAGACTTGTAGAATCCATCATCACCAGTTGGGACAGCCTAGTTCACTGGACTGTCCAAGGACACTGATAGATCCAGTCAGTCTACAGAAACCTAGGAGTCTTGGTTACCAGTTGACCGTCCCCTATAGCAAGGGTTTGGATACATCAAAAAACTATCAGATGCTAAGAATCATTGATTGAGTTATGCCTCAATTCAAATAGCATTCTGGATGTGCAAAACCCTGTGTTATGTCATTGCTAAAAAAAAAAAAAAAAGCAACAAAAAGAAATCAAAACTAACCCCTGCTTAAGCTGAAGCCCCTGGAATTTACATATTAATGGGGAAGATGCAACATGTTATACAGATAAGTAAAGGAAGAATAATTTGAAGAGACAAAGAGAGAAAGAGAAACAAAGCAGACGCGACTAAATTGAACTTTGACATAGCTTTTTTTTTCTACGACTGGGAGAATCAGGTATAACAGGAATTTGCAAAAATTATTTTAAGAGTTAGCTGTCTCCATTGAAAGAAGCTTTTGTTCCCTATCGTAGAAGAACATTTTTAGTAATTCTTTTATTATGATTTCAAAGTTCTTTCTTCCTACTGTGCACTGACCATTTCTCCAACGACCTCTAGCCCATTGACATGAGTCGGGGCTTTCTCTATTTCTTCTTCTTCAGATACAGACACTCTTAGAGCTCTGCCATCCTTGGGGTCCATGCTGAAGAGACTGAGGGAATCCCATTTGGGGATCACAGAGTACGCCAATGAGAGAAATGGTACCAGGTGGTTTCTCTGCGCCCTTTGCCATGATTTCTTTCTCCCTTGTGAACAAAGGAGATTTTCTTTCTCCTGAGGGTTCCTGCCAAGCATACTGGCAGGCACATCAGATGTTATCTCATCTGGGAGACAGGCAACAGTGTGTACACACAAATCCAAAGTCGGCCTGTCTGGTGGGTTGTTTGCTACCAGGTGGAAGAAGGTCTGGAAGCAGTTTGGCTTGGCCTTCTGCCCCTTGGGGTAACAGAATGCATTGTGCAGAGGTGACTTTAAATACAAAAGAAAGTCATTGGTCCTTCAAATTGTGAGACAATAGGCATCATATCAGCAGGTGGTAGGCTGTGACAAGACTGAAGTTAAGATGACAGCTACCCACCTCTTTTCCTGTCCCTGGGCATCACTTTGTAATTCAATAGGCCTGAGTTTCTTTTCTCCCATGTAGGTCTGTGTCCTCAGGAGGCAGTCCAAGGTCTTTCCTGAAAAGGATTATATCTTGACTGTTTCTTATTTTGGTGGATGGGAGATGGGAAGGGGGAGGTTCTGGATCTGGAATTATATTGGTGAAGGGAACTCTTAGTGAGGAAATTCCCAAGGCAGGTCACTGACTTTTACAGATTCTAGGGGTAGAGAAGTGACTGGGTACTGAGAGGTTAAATAACTTGCCCAGGACTACACAAACAGTCTAAGTCTGCGTCAGAACTTGAACCCAAGTCTTTCTAACCCAAGGCCATCTGTAACCACTATGCCACTTGACCCCTGCTCCCAGAAGTCTGCATATCTTGAGTCGTGGCATCAAAGGAGCATAGATTGAGAGCGGGATGGCAACTTAGGGGCCACCTAGCTCAACCCTCTCATTTTACAGAGGAGGAAACAGAGGCTCAGCATTTTTCCAAAAGTCACAGAGGAAGTAAATAGCAGAGCTGGGATTCCAATTCAGGTTCTCTGACTCCAAATACAGCTTATGTTCTATGGTTCAAGTCATCCTTGGCATGTACCTAACTTTCTAGAATTTTCCCATTTTCCCTCCCCACCCTTTCCCCATTGGTCCCAAAGAAGATTGAGTCTATTGGGGCCTGCAAGCTGTTTGCACTCAATCGGTCCGGCCAGCCAGGGCCTGGCATAGCCCTGAGGGCAGGAAGCAGAACTATGAGTAGCTATGCTGAAAGCTCCACTTACATGGTCCTGCAACAAGACTTCCGACTCCAGTTGATTTCTACCTAGATTACTCTGAGGATGTCTTTTTGAAATAAATCTGTCCACATATGGATTGTGCATTTTCCTCCCTGAGAACCCCCCAATTCACTAATGCCTATAAAACTGATCAGAGGACAAAGACTTCGATTCAAGTTCAAAATGAGAGTGTTTCTTATTGCACCCAAAGCTGTGATCGAGAGGCAACAGCATGCACTATAGAGATACTACATTCAGGCAGCCAGGAAACTCCCAAGCAACGTCTGAGCCAGATAAAAGCCTAACTGGAAAATGTTTACCAAAGTGAATAAAAACAAAATCCAACCCACATAATGCTATTTGATTCTTTCTAAATCAAGATGTATGTCATCAACAGGATTTCATTTCTATTTAAATTCTATATCACCTAGGGAGCACATAGAGAGATGGCCTGAGAATCAGTTTCAGATCCTGCCCCTGACCCATACTGAGTCATCTTCTACACTCAACTGTCAAGTGATCTTACCAAAGTAAGTGTGACCATGCCACAATCAGTAAGTTTCAGTGGTTCCCTATTACTTCTGGTAGATTCCTCTGACTTTTAAAGCCCTTTGTAGCCTGGTCCTTTCCTGTTTTTCTAGTTTCCTTATACCTTCTTCCCCCTCCATGTGCTTTGAGATCTGGTGACCCTGACCTCCTTGCCTTTTCTTGCACGTGGCTCTCCATCTTGGGACTGTATACATTTTCACTGTTTGCCTCATGCCTGGAGCTCTCTCCCTCCTCATCTCTGCCTCTTGGCTTCCTTCTAACACTGATAAAACTCCTATCTTCTACAGGAAGCCTTTTCCAGTTTTCCTTAACCTTAGTGCCGTTCCTCTGAGATGATCTCCAGCGTATCCTGTTTCTATCTTGTTTGCATGTAGTTCTTTGCATTTTGTCTCCCCCACTGGAAAGAGAGCTCTCTGAGAACAGGGACTGTTTTGTTTTGTTTTGGGGTTGGGTTTTGGTTTTTTTTTTGCCTTTCTATGTATCTCCAATACTTAGCCCAATGGCTAGTTCATGGTATGCACTCAATAAATGATTTTTGACTTAACAGTCTCTCAGTGATCTGTGTAGTTCTTTAAGATCAGAAATGACAAAAGAGTTACTAATTTGTGCTTATGGGGGAAGGTTTTAGACCAGGAGGTCCCAACACAAATGGGATCACAAGTGTAGACTAATACCTCTCCCTCTAACTCCACTGACAGAAAGATAAGTTAGTCATGTGACTAAGAACCAACCATTGGATAGCCCTGGGTTCCAGTGTTGCCCATACAATGTCAAGAGAACTAGAGGAAAGCCCCCATCACTTTGGGTGGATATAGATGGGTCTGGTACTGTATTCTTGGAGGTAACTCCTACGCCAATGAGGCCACAATCAGAGTACTTGTGTGAAGACTAGTTAGGCAGAGTTATTATTTAGAAGAATTGGGGAAGCCTATTTTTTCAGTATACAAGATGAGATGAATGATCTGGGAAGTAACCATCTGAAAAAGGTATCTTCTGATGTTGTTTCATTATTAAAAGGCTGTAATTCCTATTCTGAGTAGTCATTGCAGCTGCACCTGACCAGAATTCATGCCTTTCCTGCCACTTGTATCACAAATAATCTTCTTTCCATCCATTTGGTAGTCCCACCAAAGGAAACTCAGAAATGCTGGGCTTTAACAAGGACATTTATTTTTACAAATTCAGTTCATAGCTTGGAACGCAGCACAAAATGTTCCTTGGCATGGAACACCCTGGTAACTCTGGCCAGAGCCTGGGGATGCAGCTGTCCATTGGGAAGAAAAGGGAGGAGCCAGGTGAGGCAATCCCAGGTGGGAGTTCCATTAGCCCACCCCGGCCCAGGCTTTGCCCCAGTCACTGGGGGAGTGTGTAGCTCTAGGCCCTTGAACGTCTCATTAGCCACAAGAAATTTCATACTCTGGGCATGCAATATTAATATTCTTTTTCCTTCTAGAAATAGAAGAAATACACTTACAGCAATATTGTGGGTTTCCAAAATGTCATTAGGACGGGAATTATGCATGCATGATTTAGATGCTTGTTCCTTATTTCACTGCTTCTCATTTTAATCTTTACCACTAACATGCACACTTATTCATGTAAATCTTGGAATTACTACAGAAGGCATGGACAGACAAAGGTAGGAAATGAGGGGCACACCAAAGGCATTTTACTTCTGTTTCATGAAGCATTCAGGAGCTGTTTGTTTGCTTTTTCATGTTAAGAAAATGGAACTTTCAGAGATAAAGGGAATTTTACAGAACAGTCAGTCACCCATCCCTTTTCCAGACGATGAAACTGAAGTCTATATAGGTTTGGGCACACCCTCCAAAGGTCACAGCACTACACTTAAGGTCTTCTAAAATGATCAAATCCTTAGACTTGATGCCTTATCTCTCCAGTCAGAAATGTGGCCCTCGTGAATATCTGCATAGGTTCTTCATTCACACATGGAACGCCCAAGATTTCAGATACCACTGTCATGATCATGAAGAAAAAAAAGTATGAAAACAGATAGTAGGGTCTCATTATTGTTGCTCCCTGACCAGATGGTTGCCAGTTCTTTTGGACCAGATCACTACTGGGATTGTACCATGGCATAGCTGGTGGGGGAGGAAGGCATGGGGCAATATCAACTTCCTCCCATGGTATTCATCAGATTTATTTGATATTGTCAGTAGCAATATCTACAGAAGTCTACAGTTACTTAATTTTGCTTATCTGGAGATGTTGGCGATTCTCTTGCCCAGACTACTTTAAGAGCCTCCTCATTGGTTGCCCTGCTTCTAGTTTCTCTCCTCTGCCAACCTTCCCCCACTCATCTGACAAATATAATTTTCCAGAGGTTCAGGTCTGACCATGTAACTCCCCACCTCCAAACTACTCAGTCATTCCTCATTGTCTTTAGGGTAAAATACAGACTCCTTCTGCCTAGAATTTAAGGCCCTCCACAATCTTGCTCCAACCTATTTTCCAGACTTCATGATATTCCTCTTCATGTACTTCATATTCCAGCTAAATTGTTCTCCTTTCTGTTTTTTGTATTTACAATTCCATTTCTTCCCTCCATTTATTTGTACAAGCTGTTCCTGATGCCTGTAAATCACTCCCTGGGGCAGCTAGGTGGTGCAGTGGATAGAGCACCAGTACAGGAGTCAGGAGGACCTGTGTTCAAATCTCACCTCAGACACTTGACACTCACTAGCTATGTGACCTTGGGCAAGTCACTTAACCCCAATTACCTCATCCTGAGTCATCTCCGGTCATCCTGACGAATATCTGGTCACTGGATTCAGATGGCTCTGGAGGAGAAGTGAGGCTGGTGACCTGCACAGCCCTCCCTCACTCAAAAAGAGCAAATTCAAGTGCAAGTCATGCCATTATTTCTCTGATGGCGTGGTCTTCTTCAGCAATGAAGGACGAACACACAACAAATCACTCCCTACTCATTAGGAAATCTCAGAATCTTTTCATTTGTTCATTGTCCAGTTAGTGCTCTATTTTGATCTTTGTACAACCAGTGCCATACACAAGGTCTTGCAAGTAGCAGGTGCTTAATAATGTTGATGAAATTTGAAAAAAATTGAAAAATGATATAAACATCTTGCATGTGAATCTAGAGTCTGATACCTTTGGAAGCACTTTGGCAAATATTATCCTATTAGGTTGCATTTGAGTTGGGAGAACTATGTTGGTAAAAAAAAAAATTACTGACAGAATATACTTTTGAGTCTGAAAAATATTTCTGCTTGATCAGGCCGGCAATGTCTTTAGAAACTTTTGTTATAATAACCCATGAGATATTATATCCTGAAGAATGAACTTTGGAGCATAGCTAGGCAGTGCAGTAGATAGAGTCCTGGGTCTGGAGTCAGGAAGACTCATGGTGATGAGGTTCAGAGGCATGAATGTGATGGCTAAATGGAAACAAACTGAATTAAATGCACCTGGATGACCATGGCTACCTTGGGGATTGCTCCCTCTTCTGGATTCCTGGTTAACATGGGCTATTATTGCTCAACTGGCAATTAATCATGTTCTACTATATGATGTCTCCCTCTGTTGTGACAGTCTCTACAAGCATTTAATAAGCACCATTTATTAAGAACACTGTCTTGGGCATATGGGAAGGTGTGGTCTCTGCCCTTACAGAGCTCCTCATCTAGGAGTGGTTCCTGGAAAGTCATTTGGAGGGTGAAGAAGGCTTATGAGAATCCAGTAAGCTTTCAAGAAACTGCAAGGTCTATGTTACCTCTTCATGGACTGTGCCTCTAGGCTGATCAAGGAGGGGCTCCAGCCAGGGGCCTCTTTGCCAGAAAATTCTATTTAAATGGAATGTGTGGAAATTGAATAATCTTTCCTGAATCTCTGGTCCAATTCCCACTGGACCTCAATTCATGCCTTCATGGGAGGTTATACTCCTTGTCCCTAGCATGCATCTGGGTGATACATAAAAAGCGAATATTCAGCATAATAAATACATGGGCATTTTTTCCAGTGTTTGCTCAGACTCAGTTCAATGTCTGGTAGTCCAGGGAGGTTCCATCTACCTAAAGATTCTAATTCACTATGAGTATTGCATTTGGAGCTACTCGACTATGGTGGGCAAGTAGTTTTGAATGACAATGTTGACTTCAATTAAATAACAATGGTGAGAAAGTGCAATGAGGGAAGGCTTGGTGATGTCTGAACTGGTCCATCATGGGTTAATTCAGAGAGTAAATCAATATTGTTATTTGGCTTCTCATTTGTTTTTGCAAAGTAGATTTAACGCCCCTTGAGTGTCAGGACAGCAACTTATGCTTCTTTGTGTAATTCACAGAACCCATGACAGTGCCTTGCACATGGTGTAGTCTCAATTCATTTGCTGATGAATTGATTTTATTACTCTGAATCTTGTAGATCAAACTCTGTCCTATACATCTGTGCATGAAGTTAATTAATCTTATAAGAATTTGGTGAGTTGTAACCTGGTCCTAATACATTAATGCATGTTCTCCATCAATACTTAGTAATTATTTTTTAACAAAAGCAGAAGGTAATTTTTAGCATACTTAAGATCTTTATGGTGTATTTCAATAAATGATAAATTCATGAACATTTCTTATCTCGTAGAACAGTTGTATATCTTAAAAACTCATCATCATAAGCATTCTCTGAATTTTCCCCAAGAATTAATCCTGAATAATTAATGAATAGAAAAGACTTAGACAAAAACCGTAGCATGCTAATCATTTGTTTCAATGTCAATTAGAAAGAAACAGTTTCTCTGCCTGCTTCCTTGAAATATGTATTTTTTAGTTAATTTTGAATCGACAAAAACAAAACTGTGCTAATTACAGAAGGTGCTACTGAGATAAGGGTCAACGATGTGGGTAAAAGTCAGGTTGTGCAGAAGAATAGATAGAAATATGCTTAGTAGGCAGAAATTGTAACAACATAGGAATAAATCTTACAAATAATGTCGTTTTTGTACATCCTTGTTGATGTGGGTAAATCTTAGATTAATGGCATAATATTTTACATTATAATGATTTTGGAATTTTCCCAGAAATGTGTATCTTTAAAAATAAAAATGTGAGATGACAAAAATATTTAATGCTAACAGAAATGGAAGGGACAGATTACATTCATTCACACTTTACTGTCTCTCCCAAACATGGAGTCCTCCATGATTCCCCTTCTGAGGCTCTTGTGCAACTGCGTATCTTTGAGGATTTATTGGAGCCTCTCTGGAGTTTTCCCAACATAAATATAATAGTGAAAATGGAAGCAAAACAAAACCAGAAGTCTTTAAAATATGTTCGTAAGCTGCATAAATTTTTCTAAGACAAGTGTCTTGTGGAAGGAATGATGGGGAAAATAGATTCATTATTCATTTACCTTAATTTTGTGAGGACTTTGACTCTTATTTGGAAACCTCCCAAAACAAAAACAAAACAAATGCAGAACCCCCAACTACTCTGTTTCAGTATGAGAAGTGAAAATGAAAGGGTATGATTAAACAATTGAGATTAGGTTAGAAATTGATGACTCAAAAGTTGCTCGTTTGGATTGTTGGGATGATGGTTCTGACCACAGTGGGAACCAGCCCAGAGGGCACATTCCAGGTAGACTGATTCACCAATGCTCATCTTTGTGATTTGGAATTATAAAGCTTGATCCTCCTGCTAACAAGGAATCGCTGTGATGATTAATAATCTTTAGTAAGACTGGAAAATTGAGTTCACTGATTTTCTTTGTCCTGTGTCAATTTGACCACAGTTGAATAGACATCACCCTTTGTATTTCAACCTACCTATTTCTAAAAATATTGAAATAATATTTGCCTCCTTTCAATAGAAGTGAAGGGCCTAATCATTTTCAAAGAACTTTTTGTATCTTAGTTAAAATGTGCCATTTATGTATCAATAGCATTCATGTAGCAATAATGAATTTCCATTCCCTGTACTGTAGATGGCCACTATTTCAGGATGCTAAAGACAGAGGAACATGACCTTGTGATTTTTGTCTACCTGTATCTTATAAAGCAAAACTCGTTTAATTAAAAAACAACCATCTTTCCCGCAGACTGCAAATCCTTTTCTCTTACAGAAGCAGCCACACTGGGGGAGTGCTTTCTTTTTCCTTCAGTAAAACCCACATTCTACATATTATGGGGAGGGGTCCTATATAAGATGAACCTGTGTAGCTGTCTCCAGAGGGACTTGGGGGTTGGGAGGGGCCAAGGGAAGGTGGGGAATGTGGAGGCTTTATTTCAGCTGTTGAGACTCTAGGCCCCTGATAGGTATTGACCCTGATGAGAGACACACAACTTAGAATGATGCTGGGGAAGAAAGGAAATGGGACAGCGGAGCCACCCTAATCCAATGTGGTCCTGTCTGGGAATTGTGAGAGACAGTGTAGTCCTGACTACTGGGCACGTTGGTGAAGCCAAAGGTCAGTGGACCTTCAGAAACTTTCTGAGCAGGCCACTTGTTTGTATTACATTACAGGTGAACACAGAGAGATAAAAAGTAAGTGACCCTGATCATGACAAGGGAGTTCTGTGACATCATCTCTAGCTATGAGATAAGCCTCTGACTGAGACACAGCTAACTGAGAGTCACAGGACTGAACCGATGCATCTGCTAGAGAATTCATAGTGAACAGCAGAAGAATCATGATGGGAATGGGCCACTGGAGACATTTCCAGCCCTCTTTGTTATCTGGAGCTGTGGAGACTCAGTTAGTGAAATGAACTATGCTGTGAAGCTCGAAAAAGGAATTATAGAAAGAGCACCAACAAAGAATGACCAAAAGACCATTTGTGGGGAGGAAAAGAACTGAGGAAGTAGAATTAGAGGCAACACCTGGGCAAAGTTCATGACTGACATTTTACAGGCCTCTGGGTAGGTCTATACATAGATGGCTGTCAATAAATTTTATGAGCTCTATTGTAAACTGGGTGTTTAATGGAGCACCATAGGTGTTTTCTTTGATCTATAAATGAGTCTGTTCATTCTTTGAGCCTTGTGAATTTTGTGCTTTCAGGGGAAGTTGGTGACACAACTTCACAACAACACAAGTGAAGTTTCTAGATTCTTGGAAGAAGGGAAGTGATCCAGAGAAGTAAGAAATCCCTCCATCAAAGTATACTCAGGTCCTTTCATGCCATGTGGAAGCCTCTGATACAAGGATTATGCAACCCATATTTCCAACTATTTTGGTTAGTTTTGAACATAAGTGATCATGGAGTGTGGATCTGTATGGTCTATGCAAACCTATGGTTTTCAATCATTTGGAAAATTCTTATAGCATATTTTGGGAAGCATGTTGAGTCCTCAGTGGTTTGCAATAGGTACACTTAATTTTTCTATGTAGGTAATAAAGATTAATGGGTGTGACTCTTTCTTTTAAGGAACTACTTTAAAATAATTTTATAATAAGGTATTTTTCTCCACAATCATTTCCTAAGGAGGGCCAGGTGTACAGAGTACCACCTATTTTGTCACAGGCAGTTCTGGAGTTAGAAAACAGTTGAATATCAAAGAATAAATGATTCTCTTACAGAAATATCAATTCTATCCTATTCTCTTATTGGGCCCCTGGTTCTCTTTCACCCTCTATTTTCACGATCCCCTCCTTTATAACAAACATGCATTCAGATTGCAATTAAATCCACCTTTCTTAATCTATGGCAGCACTACTTAAACTGTGGGTTGTAGGTTGTTCTGAGAGGGTTGGGAGTGGAAAAATTTTAAGAAGCCCTGACCTAGAGTTAAAATTCATTATAAAAATACATAAAGCAAATAGACAAAGTTTAAAGAGAGAAGGAAACTCCTGAGGATAAATGTTATCACTTCTCCATGTAGGAAAGAGAAGGATAGGCAAGGAAGTGGAGAGGGGGATAAATTCACCAGATCCTAATGACAGTAATGGAAACCCAGAAGTTCTGCTTAGGGAGGTTATTCCTTAATTGACTGTGAGCCAAACAAGGCTACAAATACTCATGATTATATTCAATTTGGAATAGTAATTCCATTTATTTGCAATTGGCTGGTCAGTGTGTGTCCACATCCCTTAACCCCTTTCCTTTTTATGGGAAACAAAAGTTTGTGGCCTTCCTCATCCCATGGGAAGCCTCCTGACTCCCATGATCCTCCAGTCCCTCCTTCCAGCTGGGGAAAACTACACTTTCCATCTACCATTTTGCTGACAAAGGCTACATAGAGTTGTCAGTGACAGTGGTTAAAATGCACTGATTAAATCTATTCAACTTTCTGTTTCAATACATACTGTGGAGTCAGGAAGATATTTCTCTTAATGATAAGGGCCTGAAAAACAGATGAATGGAACAGATAAAAGAGCCTTATTTTAGAGACAGTGGAAATGGGTTAAACTCTTGAGGAGCATGTCTAATATGTATATGTATATGTGTATACATCTACGTCTAACTACCCATCTATCTATAAATTTTCTTTTTTGCCTTGTGACCTTGTGCAAGTAACTTTCTCTTTCCAGACCTCATTTTCCTCATATGTAAAATGAAGGGGTTGATCAGATGATTTTTACGGTTCCTTCCATCTCTAAGACTAAGATTTTGTGCATTCTTTTCTCCAGAAGGCTAATAGCTGGTTACTAACCTTCCTTCATTTTGTAATATGAAAAACAGGTCCATTTCAATGCAGCAAATAACAGTATGGAGATTAATGGATTCACAATCTCTTTTACTAATGAAACTGACATGTTCCGGATCATCGTATTACAGTATGTGATTAAGAGAAGATAACAAGAAAGGCTCAACTCCATTTGGGTGAACAGACATCTCTTCTTTAGCAACATGGTCCATTTCCCCACTGTTTTCTATCTCTTAATGTAATCAGAATAGCCAACAAAGCCCAACAATTAAAATCAGAGTGCTGAGGTTTCACTTCACTCAAAACCAATGTGGTTACTATAGCAACTTAAAATTGTAGCATTACCTACAAGAAAAATGGAATGAAATGATCATTTAAAATATGATATTAATTTTTCTGTCGAGCCAGGTAAAAGACAAGGGCCTGCTTACTACTCGTTCATGGGTTGCATGAGGTTGGTTTGCAACTGAACCATGTGTGGGATTCCTCTTGTTTCTTCCCTCTTCTAGGTATGGTAGAGAACTCTTGATTAGGAGATCCCTGATCAATTGATTTCCCCTGAGCTCAGCTAATATAATCTCAGCAAGTGAGGGGCAGGTAGCTGAAATAATGAACTATTAAGGTCTAAAGGAAATATACAGAAGTGTTTACACCTTATTACTCCTTTATAAGGGGGAAAGTTCTCAGACCAAACTTGGTAAAATTTGAGGGCAGCTAGCTGTTGGTTGGCTGATGATCTAGCCACAGTCCTGGGAACCCTTTAAAAAGTCTCTCTAGGGAGTCAGAGAGCTCTGGCAATCAAGAAGAAGATGCAGCTAAGGCCCAAGAATCCAGATGGGGAAAAGGAGTTCCTCTTTGTCTCTTGGAGAAAGCGGGGGGGAGTTTTCTTTTCTCCTGCCTCTATCCCATCAGCCTCAATGTCAGAGCTACTTGCCCATGGGAAGATACTGTACCCAGGAGAGTAGGCTCAGGAAGCCCAGAGGACTGGTATGTATCCCAGAGATCTTACCATTCAAGTCCTTTTCCAATTTAATTTCAACCTTTCTCTTTACCTTGGTCACATAATAATCCCCCTCACATGCTTTGTGTTCTAGCAAAACTAAATGACTTTGTCCTTAATGTTCATCCTGCCTTCTTCCCTCTCTGTGCCCCCTCCCATGCTTGGAACAGATTCCTCTCTATCCTCTCCTTTAATATGTAACGTAGGTGGTCCTCCTCTGTGAAGCCTTCCTAGGTTCCCTAAGCTAAAGGCAATCTCTCCTTCTTCAACCTTCTTAAAGGACCGTAGAGGTCATTTGTTTCATTCTCCTGATTTTATAAATGAGGAAACTAAGTCCTAGGGAGGTAAATTGACTTATAGTGCAGTTATGTGTGTACAAGTCATGGACCCTGTTGAATTATAAGTCACTTGAGAGCAAGAACTCATTTTCCTTTTGAATCCTGGGTGCCTAGCATGATGCCATATGTGTAGGGATTTAATAAATATTTGTTGAATTGAAATAAATTGAAAACCTTGGATGACACACAGATCTCATTTCAGCCATTAATTGCGCATTTATGCTCTACCAAGCCTCTTAACAGTACGGTTAACAAATAGAATCAACCAATTAATCAATAAACATTTACTGTACTGCAATGATCCTATTTCTTGGTTTTTATTTTAATAAACATGGTGACTGCTAAAGATTTATCTTTAGATATCTCAATAGGGAATTATATTTTTACTAAAAATGAATAATTTTGTGGAGCCACTGTCTTTGACTCACTAAACTGTGCTAGTGGAGAGTCTGTTTGATTGCATCAGAAGACCACAACCATGGCCCTCCTGTCTTCCCAGTGGGAGCTTACCTTAACTGCAGACTAAGTACACAGTAGAAAAGAAATATCCTCTGGTATTAGAATTGGCAATCGGCCTTGGAAACTCAAATTTATAAACTGATAGCACATACCACAAGCTTCCCTAAACTCTCTTAGACACAACTTTCTAAACCAGATCAAATGTATATATAATATCCTTATTACTCATTTGGTATATTTAAGTGTACAGTGCCTTGTATCATTAATAACCTTTCATGTTGGTATAGCTTAAGTTCTTAGCTGGTTTGCAAACTCCTTAATTAGGGCAGGGGCTTTGTACTTTGAATTCCCCCAGTGCTTTGTACATAGTAGGTGCTCAATAAATACTTGCTGGACAAACATGCACTTTTTGTCACTGGTTTGTCTTCATAAAAATTGAGAGTTTCCTGGCGATGCAGACATTGTACAGATGTAGCATTTTACAGGATCGTATTTGGTGTAATGCCGTGATAGTAATGAGGGAAAGCCTGGGTACCGGTCTTGCTTGGACATCAGAATATTCTAAAATTAACACCAGGAAGGAAAGGTTAGTGGCTAGTTTTATAGGCTCCTTTGGCACAGATTCTTCTTTGGTATTTAATTCTGATAACAATGTAGTTTTTGTGATCTCACAATGGAGAGGCTAAATATAAGGAACATGTCTTCATATTTAAGTCTTTGTAGACTTTTTTTGCATCTGTTACCAAGGTTTCCATTTATAGTCTTTGAAATACTGCCAGGTTTAAACTACAATTGAAAAGAAAAGACACTTTACATCTTAATTTTTAAACGATTTCTTTCATGACTCGTTATTTTGGGCTTTTTGACCACCGTTATCATATAAATTGCACTTAATGGAGAATTTTGTACTAACTCTGATTTATTTTCATGGAATTACAGACTCCGATTTTGGGAGTTGGAAGGGACCTCAGCAGTCACTTAATCCAACCCATTACTGAAAAGGAAGGTCCACTGTGCCAAGTGGTTACCCAGCCACTCTGCCTGAAGATTTCCCCAAGGGAGAGCTCGGTAGGGTCCATTCAAGGTCTCTTGGATCAGGAACAAAGCTGATCAGAGAAATCAAGAAGTCTGAGAGGGAATGAAATATTGTCATTTTAGTGCTAAAAGGGCATATTAACTTCATTCAGGGAATCCTACATCTCTTTGTCTTTCCCACAGCTTTCCATTGACCACCAATCTACCGAGTCTCCAGGGGTTCAGTTCTTAGTACAATTCATTCAAAGGAATATCAGAGAGAGAGAGATGTAACTCAGTTTCCCTCTTGACCTCACCTTCAATACTGTAGTCAAGCTTCTACCATGGTTAGCAGAGATGAATAATTCCACTAATGACTGTCCTTAAATCCCAAATATTAACAGGGCTAAGACCCCGTATATTATATGCACAACTCATCTCCCAGTGATGCTAAGCTGAGTTTCCTTTACAAAATGTATGTTGCTTTAGAGAATCACCAGTTAAGTGTCGGCCACTTTTTTGAATCAAGAAGTAAAACTCCCAAATTTGAAAAGTATATGTCAATAATTTAACAGAACCTTCATCTTATTCCTTTATCAATGCTAATAGTGACCCCTCTAAGCCTTCTCCTTCCATCTATTTCCCTGTACATCCTCCAAAGAAGATCTAACCAAACCCTGGCAGGCTAATTCTGATTTTTTTTTTAGTATGTAGGTTTTTGTCAATGAACAGGTATTTATTTTCTCTCACTCCCTCCTTTTTCCTCCAAATGAAAAAGAAAAATGTCTGATTCTTTCAGACTTAAACACCTGTGTCATCCTTGACTTGTGTAGCCTCCATTTCTGGTCACATGTGTCTTCCACTGGGCATATAGGGTCAAAGATAAGAAAGAGCATTGGATCTGGTGTCAGAGTAACAGAGTTCAAATCTTAACAGACCCTGGTAAATCGCTTTGCCGCTCTAGGCTGCATTTTCCCATCTGTAAAATGAGGGGTAAAGATACAGTCACCTCTGAATTCCTTTCCAGTTCTGTAACTACTGTCCTATAACACAGTATCTGACATAATATAATGTTTCTATTTGGGTATCACAAAAATTCATTTGCACATAATAGGGACATGAGCCTTGACTAATGGCAAGAATGCTGGAAAAGGCCACTGGCCCTTACCCTTTTTCTTTCTGTGTTACTAGTGCCTCTGTCAGACTTACTGGGACTTTAAGGTCATTTGCATGGCCCCATGATAGTGACTGCGATGGGGGGTCATGATGGGAGCTCGAGAGACAACCTCAGAAGGTCTTAGTAGGAGGCACTGACAGTGTGAGAGGGGTATGGCCTATACCTTAAGGCAGAGAAAAGTAGAATTCAGTGCTAACTTAGCTAGAAGTAAAGGCTGGGGACCTTCCACAAAGGAAGGCAAATGTGGTGGTCCAGTAGCTGTCTGATTGACCCTTTTTTCCATTAACCCAGTCATAGCTGTGAGACTGGGTCACAACTGAGCTGCAAATTGATTGATCTGGCCTGGAGCACTTAGTCAGTCTCACTCTAAAGGAGTGATGACACTTTCCTGGAGTAGTAGCAATTGCCTTCTTGCTGTCCTTCACAGATAGCACTCCATTTTCCGTGCCAGCGCCTTCATCAGGGCCGACCCCATGCCTTGCATGAGCTTCTACCTCACCGCTTCCTCTTCCAATTCCTAGCTTCCTTTGAAGCTCAGCTCAAATACTTCTTTCCGTATCCACTTAGCTGCTAGTGCCTCCTCCTGTGAAATTATCTTGTATTTATTGTGTATATTTCATATATGTGTGCTTCTCCCATTCCCCACCCCCATGCCCACTGCAAGTTTTTGCCTTTGTATCTCCAGCACCTACACAATAGTGTCCTGGCACACATAAGGTGCCTAATAAATGTTTGATTGAATGACTAAAGAAGGATTCTTCCCACTGCTGTCTCTGAAGTCTACACTTTCCCTCACATGTGGGGATGGGGAGGGCTGAGAATGATCATTTAGTTCATTACTCACTTTGATATTTGATCCCAAGTAAAAACTTTGTTATTGGATGATGGTTCCTGATTGGTCTGTTAGTCAAGTATGATATGGGATTTTGAACCTCTACATTTAACTCAGTAACCTGAGTTCAAATCCTGCCTCAGACACTTCCAGTTGTATGACTCTGAGCAAGTCATTTCACCTTGTTTGTCTAGGTTTTCTCATCTGTAAAATGAGCCAGAGAAGGAAATGGCAAACGTTTCTTTGCCAAGAAAACCCCAGGTAAGGTCAGAAACAGTGGGATATGACTGAAACAAATGAACAACGACAAAGCACCTCTGTGGAAAGTTGTTCCGAGGTTCAAATGGGTAGCATCACTTCAAAAAATTACTCAGAGTGTCAAGGAGGGGCATGTCACTGTGGGAAGATCCAAACCTCTAGAGATTTAGGGTTTTTTTCCCATTGTGCTGACGCTTTTGGTTCTTTTACATCACAGTCATCTCTTGAAATGACCTCCCACACTGAACCTTCTCCTAGGAAGATAAAACACAACCAAAACAAACCACTTAAATGTGGCAAGGTCCTCTGTGGAGCAAGGGCTGAACCCAGGTCTGTGGCTTGGGGGGGTCATTTGGTGGCTTGAAGAGGGGCAGGATATATATCTCTAAACTGTTTTTTCCCACCCTTTTTCTCCAAGGGAGATTTTCATCCCTGTCAGGAGAAGCAGGAAGTTGGAAATAGAGGCCACTCTCCTTTCCTCAGAGAGAGGGGATCCTGGGACAGAATTATTTCTATCCGGTCCCGTAGCTACTGTTAGTCTAGGGAATGTGATCAGGTTCTCTTCTGATCATTGTTCATTAATGGGGAAAGGACCCAGGCTCTATATCCACAGTTTGACTGCTTTTCTACCAAATACCAGTTCTTCAACACACACACACACACACACACACACACACACACAATCACATACACATAAAGAAGAGCCAAGAAATCTATTTATCCAAATTATAGCAAAGCAGAAAGCAGAGAAGGTATACCTAGGAGAATACATAGCAAATGATTCAGGATGAAGGAGCTCTCTTGTTAGGAGTAAGAAAGCAGCACAACCAAGTAGGAGAGTCCTGAATCCTACCCAAGGGGAAACTCTTCTGTCTCTACTGGAGTTAGCTGGGAATAAGGCCATGATGGGCACCGCCAGCTCCTCTCATGTCTTCCCAGAGTCTTTTCCTTCAGCATCCAAAAGTGAGGTTCGCCTCGTCCATTTTTCCTCTCGAAGCTGGAAGCCAAAAGCACCCAGAGACTCCAAGCAACCCTCGGAGCACTTGAAGAATCTCCAAGAAGCCTGCCAAGAGTGAAGCTCATTCCCTCTGAGCAGCTTCGGTCCACTTCTCATGAAGGGTAGGACATTCCTCTCCACCAATGGGAAAAGACTCTATACCAATGGGCTGTGGGACTAGGGTTACACAAAACTCCCTGCTCAAGCAGTCCTACTTGACAGTACATGCAGCACACTCATAATACATACCTGTCTTCCAAGGGGAGGAAAGTACATCTTATCATTTGTTCTATGGGTCAGGGATTGTTCACTGCAACCAACCTGAGTTCAGTTGTAAAGGCTGAGTTTTGCCAAGGGAGGATGCCACAGCCACCTACCTTCAGGTGTACTGGGTCCCCAGTTTGATCAGGCATTTTTATCAATCCCCTTCATGCACTCTTTGGTTTAGCTAAACTGGTCTTGCTGTTTCTCACACACAGAACCCCATCTCCCATCTCTGTGTCTTTGCAAGGTGATATCCTGGACTAGAATGTACTCATGCCTCACTTATGCCTCTTAGAAACACCAATTTCCACCAAAACTCAGAGCAAGGACCACCTTTTACATGAGGTCTTTTCTGACCTCATCCTGTTAGCTCCACCTCAATTACCTTTTATCTGAGTAAATGTACATATGTACATATTCCCTTGGCCACAGAAAGTAAGTTTCTTCAGGCCAAAGACTCAGCATTTTTGTGCTTATATTACTACTGCTTAGTACAGTTGCTGGTATATAGTAGGCATTTAGTGAATGCTTGCGGATTGGTTGATTGAGAAGGGGTAAGCAGCTTGCCCATACTACCACCTGGTAAGTTCTCACCATGGTTCTAATCAGCTCTGCTCCTCCCCAGGCACACTTAAATCTAGCTAACCCATCACCTAACCCCAATTCCACTGGTCCACTTGAGAGGCAGAACCCATATTCTACACATTCCCCTAAAACTTTAAACATTTCAGGAGATACTCCTTCTTCCTCCTTGGTAGAAATATAACTCCTCCCTGAATGTCACCTCCCTTGCACCCATCCTTCTTTCAAGGCCCAGCTCTCTTCATTTAGTGGACACAGAGGGGCCTGGAGTAGGACAGTTAGGATAGGATCAGGAAGGGAGCAAACACAGGGCCTCACATCCCTGAACAGAGCCTCAGCCCCTGGAGCTTGGGGTGATAGGGTGGAGGAAACACCTTCAGAGACTCAGGCCAACGGTACAGTGACCTCTAAAGGGAGACTAGAGGAAGCAACTGCTGCCTGACCTTGATGGCTCTGTCCATGTTTGGGAACTGTGTTAAAAAGGGAAGGAAGAATCCACAGCATGATTCCTTCTGGAGAGATACCTGTGGGTTTTATAGCATCAAAGGCAAGGCAGGACCTGCCTACGTAGCACGCTTTTCTCTAGGTTTGTGCATAGAGCATCCACTGATAGGCCCACCACAGTGATGGGCCAAAAGAATGAAAATGAAACATGCCACTCATTTCTTAAGAAAGAAGTGATGAACTGAAAATGTAGAAAGAAACCAATATTTTCAGACATGGCTAATATGCAAATTTATTTTACTGGACTATACAGATTTGCATTGATGAATTTATGTATTTTTTGTTTACTCAGTGGAGGAACAGTGGGCAAGGAGAGATTAACTTAAAAATTACTTAGGAAAAGTTCTTAAATAGATAAAGTTCTTACAAAAAGAACAAGCCTGGCATAAAGAGATATAAGAAGACACCTCTCCCTACTCCTTTGCAGAGATTGGAAGTCAACAGGTGGAGAACAATGCATGTGATGTCAGCTTTTCTTTATGTGTTCATTGGTTGTGCTGTGTTTTTCTCTTCTTCCTCTATTAAAAAATTTCTTTGTTATAAGGGATGGCTCTCTAAGGAGCACAGAGAGAGAGGTATGGGGGAAATATGGACAATGTAAAAATTAAATACATTGAGAAACTCTATTTGTCAAAAGAGATCAGTAGTAAGTCTGAGAGTCCTTATCCTGACCCCCAATCCTACCAAGTCAGATCCCCAAAGGACAGCTGGTATGTTCTCCCCAAATTCAACCACCAGTTACCATTAGTGTCTCCCATACATCACTGGCAGATTCAGTGACCAGTGCCTGAATAGCAATTTGACCAATTAACATCAATTACTTTTTTCCAAAGAGATATTTACTGAGAAGATGAAATAAGAACTGAAGTGTAAACATCTGCTCCACCCCCTACTGGAGGCTCTCTCTTCTCCTGACCACCTTGGTCCCCAGAGAGAGTAAACTCAAGCTTCAAGTAGTGGGTATAAAACATTTGACTCACCCCCGCAAATGAGTATCTCCACTGCTTGACTCCAAGTCACAGCTGGCCTAGATCTTGTAGGTGGGGCCCAAGTGTTGAATGAGAACTTTTTTCCCCCATTAAGAATTCTTGATGGGAGCTATTTCCCTCTACAGATGTGGGGTCTCCCTCCACTAGAATGTAGGCTTCTCAAAAGCAAGGGCTGTGTTTTGTCTTTTCTTTGTATTAATTGCCAATAGACATTGCGCTAAGTGCTGAGGAAACCAAGACAGATAAAAGTCAGTCCTGCTCTCCAGGAACACGTTGTAAGGGCTTAACAAACACCTGTTAATTGATTATTGGTGGTAATCAAACCAACAGAAAATAAGCAGATAAAATATGCCATTGCTTTAAAGGCAGCTGCACTGTTCCCTTTTAACAGTCCATGTCACGGTTTTGTCCTCTAAGAATGGTAGAAAATAATGCTCTGTAACACCGCAAAGAAAGAGATACTTAGCAACAACTACGTTAAAGAGGGGAAATTATTACCTAGATTAATGCTGTTGGAGGGAGTGTGGTTCACTGGAAAGAGTGCTGGAGTTAGTAAGAGGAGCTGCGGTCATCCTAAATCTGCCACTGGCTCCTTGAGGCCTCTAGGTATGGGGTCAGAAAGCTCTGAGTTCAAACATGGCATCAGTTACCAGTTGTGTGACACTCTGGGCAAGTCACTTCACCTTTGTCTAGCTCAGTTCCCTCAACTATAAAATGGGGATAATGAATTGCACCTAGCTCCCAGGTTGTTGTGAGGATGAAATGAAATAATATTTGTAAAGTGTCTGGCACACAGTAGGTACTTAAAAAATAATTTTTTCCCCTTCCTTCCTTCCTTCCTTCCTTCCTTCCTTCCTTCCTTCCTTCCTTCCTTCCTTCATTCTTGCCTTCCTGCCTTTCTTCTTGTATGACATTCAGGTAATTCACAAGGCCTCAGTTTCTGCAGCTATAAAATGAGTCCCTTCCAATTTTAAGTCTTTAATCCTAACAGATACTTATTAATTTAAAGTATATCTAATTCATCCTATGTCTTCTTCTATATTTATGTATAGGAGTTTTTAGTTCTTTTATATTTGCTAAATGTTGTCCCAGGTGCTACAATTTTCATACAAATCTGTCTGCCATATGGATATGTAAATTACACAAGAGGGTAATCCCCAAGCCCAGTACAGCCAATTAAATCTAAGCAGTCATAATTAAGTCCTCTCAAATTCCTCCCTCTGAAAACAATTTTGTTTTCTAAGTTAAGTGAAATTCCTAATTATAGGATACTCTTTCATGGAGTATGGAAGTATTTCTACTGCTTTTTACCGATTACATGAACTTAGAAGTTCTACAAGGAGGTCCAAGCTAATCTTTGCATTCAAGACTCCTTGAATTGTCATCTCTATCCAAGGTAGAGAGTGGGGCCAACCCTCCAATAGCCCAATCAGAGTCCTCAGGTTCCCCAGAGAAGATCATTCCTGACATTCCTACGGTGCTTTAGAGTTTACAAAGTACATTATAGATCCTCACTACAACCTTCTGAGGTATGTATTAGGGACAGATAGGTGGTGCCATGGATAGAATGCTGAAACTGGAGTTAGGAAAACTTGAGTTCAAATTCAGCCTACGACACTTACTGACTGTATGACCCTGAGTGATTCACTTGACTTCCGTTTTCCTCAATGTCCCCATTTGTAGAATGGCAATAATAACAGTACCTACCTCCCAGGGTTGTTGTAAGGATGAAATGACATAATTTTCAATGCTTGGGACACAGTAAGCACTACATAAATGTTAGCTATTATGATGACTATCACTATTACTACAGGCATTGCTGTGTCTCTCCTACTCCCTATTCCATTTTCTTTAAACTTGTGCAAAGGGAACTTAGTAGGGTTAAGTGATTCATCTGTGGCCCTATAGCTAGCAAGTGTTAAAGTCACCCAAATCTAACCAGGCTCAATGCTTTTCCCACTATGACACACGATCCCTAGGCAGGCCTCCTCAAATGCACAAAACATATTCCTTATAGATGTTTTTCTGTAGATGTAGTCAGTTGGACATGCTTTTGCTTCCGTAGCATTTGCATACTGCATTTTAAAATATATTTATTACAAGTAACCCAGAGCATAATGGGAAGTTGCTCAGTTCACATAAACAGACGACAGCATGTAAATGAAGAAGACAGGAGAAGCTGTGTAAGGGACATCATGGAGCATATGGATGGATGGGAAAAGAAGTGTACAGCTCATCTGTACACCTTTAAGTGTACAACTTGTCTATCAAAAACTGGAAACGACATCCGGATAGCCCTTTAGATAGCCCTGTTTGTCTACTGCTATCCCCAAGACATTTAAAGAGCAAGAGGAAGGTCTCCACAATTAGGTAGGTAATCTCTGGAGGATTTATGGGAAAATGCAATAGCATCAGACTAAATGTGAAGGCTTGGAGGGGCTATAGTCTGTATTCATGGAGGGAGGCCCCCCACGGATGAAATCACAGATCAGTAAGCTTATAAACATGTTTGGGCTGCCTGGATCCTTAAAAGAAAACAAACCGTTAAGTGGTCCGTGCTTTGCCTTCCCTCCTTACAGTTTGTGTATCAAATTAACATGAGAGCCTTGGGCAAATGTGGCCCTAGAAGAGAGGTACCTACAACATTCCTCTGAATGAACCTGTAAGAACTCTGTCCAAAAAGGCATGAGATCATTCTGGCATGATCTTTGTGAAACAATGCTGGGTCTTTCAAATCACTGGTCCCTTTTTTTCGATATTCATCAACCACTCCTTTAATAATCCACTCTAGAATTTTGCCAGGAATTAGAAGCTAAGGTCATTGGTCCCACAGATTGGAGGCTAGACTCTATTTCTTTTTTTGAAAACTGGGACATTTGCCCTTCTCCAGTTGTGTCCCACCTCTCTCACTCTCCACAGTCTTTGCAAGTGCACAGATAGCAATCATATCTGCCAGTTTGGGTTTTTTTCTTTTTTAGAACCCAAGGATGGAGTTCATCTGAGCTTTGTGACTTGGACTCATCAAGGGCAGTTATCGCATCTGCCAATTCTTGTTTTTGTTTAATAGAGATTTTGAAATGAGGACATGTTGCCAGAGAGGGGGACAGTCTCTAACAATTTCCTTAATCAAAGAGAGCTCCAGGTGAGGAAAAAAGATGTTGGTTGCGTTAATTCTTCCTGATGCTAGGGTATTTGTCACAAAATTTTTGACAAAATTTGTCACAAAAGACAAATTGTAGGGGATATTTAATGAAGTGAGGACTTTTTCCTTGAGCATAGAGGGTTGGAAGATACGATTGGTACATTCTCAAAAACTGAACACAGGTTTCTTCAGGAATATAAATGGGCAAGATTGTAACAGCAACTCTGCCTACTGCAGCATTTCACTGTCCATATGGCATCTGGTGTTTTGCTGCTTTGTATCTGAAGATGCCCTTAGTATATTCTGATGATGTGGGGTTCTTTGGAATTAGGCTTAGACATAAGCCATACCAGTTTTGCTTTTCAGTGTGGCAATTACCACGCAGATGGAAGATGATTGGTGTTTGTGTGATAAAATGGAGAGGATGAAGGTAGATGGCCGGCTGGACAGAAGGCTTGGAAAGCCATGCCAGCACACCTGCTGTGGCCCAGAAAGTGAACTGAAAAAGAGCAGGAAATACTAGAAGAGAGAATGATGATATTGCCACCGATGAAATGTAAAATATTAAAAGAGCTAAGGATTCTTTATGCACTGGAACCTACTATAATAATATCAATCCTGTCAATGTCAGGGAAAGCATGCTGGACCTAGAGTTGGGAGATCTGGGTTTGACTTTTAATTCTCACACTTAATAACTCTGTGACCATGGACAGAGCACAACTGAAGGGGGTGCCCATATTGATGAAAATGTAGATCCTTGACAAGCATTAAGATACTATGTATCATAGTCATCTATGGCTGTGTTTTTTCCCCATTATACTCTTAGTTCCATGAGGGCAGGGACCCTCTCTTTTCTAAACTTTCCATATCCCTCAACATCAAGCATAGTATTTTCTACACAGCAAGTGCTTAGTCAATATTAATTAATTAATTCATAAATTAACCCCCTTTACAGCATCCCTTCGGTTTTACTTTAATCTGTGCCCGCAGGAAGACTTTGCATATGTGTTTGTATTTGTGGGCATGACTTTCATGTCTCATATGCCCCATGTCACCAACTCTGCCTTGGGCATTGCCATTCATCTGATGACCTCAGAGCAGCAAAGTATGGTTCTGCAAATAGCGGGAGGAACAAGGGCTCCGAAGGGAACCAAGAAATTGTCAGCTGTTTGGAATCTATGATCGATGGAAAATGAAGGCATTTCTCTCTTTCCAAACTCAATCCTCAACTTCTACAAACGTACTTCCTTCTTTTTCTTTCCATTAAATTTGCAATTCATTATCTCACTAAATACCATCTGCCTTCTGAAAGAGATACTGCCACTGATCGAGAGACTGGTTTAATAAAAAGGACGGATCTAAGCCTTGCAGAGAATGGAGTTCACCATGTACCTGTTATTCATCACTGGCATATCTTTAGGTAGAATTATTACACCACACTTTCTGAAGAGGCCCCCATGTTTAAGGTAATACCCCAAACTCAACATGCACTTAAACTGAATATAACAACATTACAACTTAGGAGAAGGGAGGCCTTTAAGAAATGCTATGGTTGAAAAAGTCATCAACTTCTCTGAACCTTGGACAATGACACCTAATTCATCTCTAAGCTCCTACGTGAAGGATTTCTACCTTAGTAGGACCTACTATAATTTGCCCTCTGTTGCAAAGAGAGAACTTTTGAGAACCCACCTTGACCATACCCCCTAATCGTGAAATGGTAACAGAGTTGGTTGGCTGTTGTACTTCATTCTCAAAGAGGACCCAAATGACATCACTACGTTGGAGTCAAGGTAAGACTAATACCTCTGGTGTGAGGGCTGCTTTCTGCCTTTGGTGTCCACCTAATGCACCTAACTGTTCCCTGTGCTCTAAGAAGTTGTAGCATGCATAGTCACTACAGTAAGGTAAACTGTTTTGGCAGACAGGCCAAAGCAGGTTGAGGGTAACCAAGGGGTCTCCAACCCTTCAGAGACTTGGGAGTGGGGGAGGCAGTATCTACCCCAAGCATGTGAAGACTTCCTTTGGCAGAATGGGTAGATAACAACTCATTGCAACAGCCACAAAGGCAGCTGTAATTGAGTAGGACACAAAGGGAAGATCCTGATGCACAATAATATGTCACAAGTGCCTTAGAGAGGTGCAAAGACAAGTGTGATTATTTGGTTAGCTATGGCATACCATGAAGAAAGGGGAGGGAAGGTGCATACCAACTGTATCAGAATATTGGGCATCATTTAACAGCATTAAGGCATAAAATGTTCCCTCACTCTTGTCAGATATAAATTCACATTACTCCTGATCTCTATTACAAAGTATGTGCTGTATTCCCAAGTAATCAAAAAATAACAGATAACATTTAAAATCCATGTATACAGCCACTCTGGGGGAGAACTAGCTATATTTAAAAAAAAAAAAAACAAGATGCCTTCTGACTTTTCCCTAAATAGAAGGTTATCAGGTAAGTGTTGGCTTTTCAAAAATTCTACCACTATTTTTGCGTTTAGCTCCTTCATGTAAAATGAATCTATAAAAAGATGTTTCAATTATTTTCACATAAACAAATACAGAGGAAAGACAATCCAGAAGAAAGCCCAAACTAGGGGATTCATCACGGACTGTCAGCTTAGTTGCTTCAAGAATCTTACTAAGTAAAACAGAAAAGAGCTGTTTGAGATAGCAATGCATCCAGGGTATTGACTAATTATTGTACTTAAGGTCAGAGACGAGACCAGACCATAGTAAACAGGTAGTTATACCGAGAAATTTAAAAAAAAGCTCTTAGTAAGATTTAAGTAGAGAACTTAGGGACTGTACTGTAAAATTAAACTTTTTAAAAGTAGCTTCTGAGTGCAATACAGGGTGTCCCCAAAGTCTTAGTGTCGAGTTAAGTTTTATTTCGCTATAGGGTTGAAAAGGTTGGTTTAAGTAGCAGTAAAGATCATGAAAACATCATAAAATAAGAAATCCCATTTATAACAACAAAACATTCAAATATTCAACAATTACCTAGAAACACTTAGGATCTACATAAGGACAACTATAAAACTCTAACGACCTTTGCTGTCAAGGGTCTCTGAAACCTTCCTCCATTTCAGTTCACCCTACACATACACACACACACATACACACACACACACAGTTGCCAAACTAGTTTGCTTTAAACTCACATCTGACCATATCACTCCCCAACTCAACCATCTGTAGTGGTTACCTTTTGCTTTGTTGATAAATCATAAACTGTTCTGTTTGGTTTTTCAAACTCTTTAAAACCTAGCACCAACTTACTTTTCTGACCTCATTATCATTACTTCTCTTGTTGTATTCCACTGTACAGTCAAACTGGCTTTCTCTTTGTCCTTTACATGGAGCTCCATCTCCAATCTTGGCACTGGCTCTTCCCCCATATTTTAGATGCACTCTTTTCTTACTGTTTCTTTGTGGATCCTGTCCTCAAGACTCAGCTCTAGTATTACCTTCTACACAAAGATTTTCTTGATCCTCCCAGCTGCTAGTGCCCTCCCTAAATCACCAGTATTTCTTCTGTGTATACTTATATTTGTACATTATCTCCTGTGATTAAATGTAAACTCCTAAAGAAAAGGGAGTGTTTCATTTCTGTCCTTATATCCCTAGGACCTAACACAGTTCCTGGCACATAGTAGTAACTTAAGAAATGTTTGGTAATTATGAAGACCTGATGACTGGGGGATGAGGGCCAAAGTTCATGGGTGAGTTAGTTTAATATATATATATATATATATATATATATATATATATATATATATATATATATATATATACATCAAATTAATCTATATTCTTAATGGAATACCAATCAAAATAAACATTTCTTTATAGGATTGGATAAAATCATAATGAAATTTATAAGGTAAAATAATGATCAATAATATCAAAAGGGAAGGCAAAACAATCCCCCCCAAAACAACAAGTTGATGGTGGTTTTATATTTCCAATCTTGAAAATGTATTACAGTGGGTTTATCTACTTGGTATTGAATGAAAATATAGAGAAAGAACAATGGGATAGATATACCAGACATCTAACTAATGTATGCAAAAGAGCAATGTTATACAAATCTGCAGAAACTAAAAGCTGGGAGGATTCATAATTTTACAAATGTACTTGGGAAAATTGGCAGTGGCGTACTGAATGTTCCAAAAATTAAAAAAGGAAGCACAAATGGTTAATAATTACTGCAAAAATGCTTGACTTTCCAAATAATTAAGGAGAGGCAAATTTGAAAAAAAAAAACCTTTGCGGTACCACCTCACATCTATTAAACTGGCAAAAATGATTAATCCAAATGAAACTAAATTCTAGTAGCGTTGTGAAGAAACAAGTATATTCATTCATTTCTGGTAGAACTGAAAACTGGTAGAGAATTTTTCTGGAGATCCATCCAACAGTTTTGAGCAAGTTACAAAAAGAATCATAACCTTTGACCCAATAATTCCATTGCATAAACTTGAAAAGGTTTTCAAAAGCAAACAAAAAGGGTTTAAAGATTTATTTATTTATTTATTTAGCTTTTTACATTCATTTTCACAAATTTTGGGGTTCCAAATTTTCTCCCCTTTTCTCCCCTCCCCTCACCCCAATACCCCAAGCAATCTAATTTTCCCTATCTCCAATCTGTCCTCTCTTCTGTCATCCCTCCTTTCCCTTGTCTCCATCTTCTCTTTTCTCCTGTAGGTCCAGATGACTTTCTATTCCTCATTAACTGTATGTCTTCTTTCCTAGTTGCAACAACAATACTAAACAATTGTTCCTAAAACTTTGAGTTCCAAATTCTCCCCATCCCTCCCTCCCCACCCATTCCCTTTGGTACGGCAGGCAATTCATTATAGGCCATATCTGTGTAGCTTTGCAAATGACCTTCCTGATAGTCATGTTGTGTAAGACTAACTGAATTACCATCCCTCCTAACCTGCCCCTCATTGTTTCTCTTCTGTCTTTTGATCCTGTCCCTCCCCAAGTGTTGACTTTCAATTACTCCCTCCTCCCTTTGCCCTCCCTTCCATCATCCCCCCCCAATATCTCCTTCTCCCCCGCTTTCTTATACTGTAAGATAGGTTTTCATACCAAAATGAGTGTGCATTTCACTCCTTCGTTTAGTCAAATGTGATGAGGGTAAACTTCTTGTTTGTTTGTTTTTTTTTTCCTCAGCTCTCCTCTTTTTCCCTCCACTAAAAAAAATCTCCTACTTGCCTCTTAAATGACATATAGTTACCCCCTTCCATTTCCCCCTCTTTCCTCTCACTACATTTCTCTCTCACCATTTACCTTAATTTCTTTTAAGGTATGGTCCCATCCTATTCAGTTCAATCTGTGCTCTCTGTCTCTGTATGTGAATGCATGTGTGTATGTGTGTGCATGCGTGTACATGTGTATGTGTGGTCCCCCCAACTACCCAGATACTGAAAAGTTTTAAGAGTTAGAAATATTGTCTTTCCCTGTATGAATGTAAACAGTTCATTTCTGGTAAGTCCCTTAATACTTCTCTTTGCTGTTTACTTTTTCATGCTTCTTCTCATTCTTGTGTTTGAAAGTCAAATTTTCTTTTCAGCTCTGGTCTTTTCATTAAAAATGATTGAAAGTCCTCTGTTTCATTGAAAGACCATATTTTCCCTTGAAGTATTATACTCAGTTTAATGGGTAGGTGATTCTTGGTTTCAGTCCTAGTTCCTTTGCCTTCTGGAATATCCTATTCCACGCCCTTCGATCCCTTCATGTAGAAGCTGCTAGATCTTGAGTTATCCTGATTGTATTTCCACAGTACTGGAATTGTTTCTTTCTAGTTGCTTGCAAGATTTTTTCCTTGAGCTGGGAGTTCTGGAATTTGGCCCCAATGTTCCTAGGAGTTTCTCTTTTTGGATCTCTTTCAGGTGGTGATCGATGGATTCTTTCAATACTTATTTTGTCCTCTGGTTCTAGAATGTCAGGGCAGTTTTCCTTGATAATTTCATGGAAGATGATGTCTAGGCTCTTTTTTTGATCATGACTTTCAGGTAGTCCCATAATTTTTAAATTGTCTCTCCTGGATCTATTTTCCAGGTCAGTTGTTTTTCCCATGAGATATTTCACATTCTCTTCCATTTTTTCGTTCTTTTGGTTTTGTTTGGTGATTTCTTGGTTTCTCATAAAGTCATTAGACTCCATCTGTTCCATTCTAATTTTGAGAGAGCTATTAAATTCAGTGAGCTTTTGAGCCTCTTTTTCCATTTGGCTCATTCTGCTTTTGAAAGCATTCTTCTCCTCATTGGCTTTTTGAACCTCCTTTGCCAATTGGGTGAGCCTATTTTTCAAGGTGTTAATTTCCTCAGCATTTTTTTGGGTCTCCTTTACCAAGATATTGACCTTTTTTTCATACTCTTCTTGCATCTTTGTCATTTCTCTTCCCAGTCTTTCCTCCATCTGTCTAACTTCCTTTTTAAAATCCTTTTTAAGCTCTTCCAAGGCCTGAGCCCACCCAACACCCCCCTGGGGTGTCTGGGGTACTGAGGCCCCGCCCTCCACATCTTTCCCTGATGGGGAAAATACGTTCTCGTCCTCGCCATCAGATCCGAAGGTCGGGATCATTTGCATTTGTTGGAAAAAACTCTCTAAAGTCTTATTTTTCTTCCCCTTTCTAGGCATTTTCCCAGCCAGTTACTTGACTTCTGAGATTCCTTTCCACCCCCGCCTGGATCTGCCCAGCTAGTGCTTGGCCCCTGAGATTCAAATGCGCTTTCCGGAGGCAAACTTTAGTTCTGGCGCAGGGGTGGGGGCAGGGCCGCCTCCTAAGTTCAGTCCCTCAGGGGCTTTCTGCAGAGACTTTCAGGAACAGAGCGGGTGGGGGCGGGGTGGGGGGCCCCGCCTGCTATGCTCAGCTCCCTTGGGGGTTTTATTCAGAGGCGTTCAGCAGTAGAGCAGGGTGGGGGCAGGGCCGTCTCCCGGCTCGGCTCCCTCAGGTTGGAAAGACCTTCAGTATTGAAGATCCTACCTGCTGCTTGGGGATTCCTGAGTCCTGGGCCACTGCCGCCTCAGCTGCCTGCCCACGCCTCTGCCTCCGCCGCTTCCCGCCCCCGTCTCTGCTGCCGCTGCTTCCTCCCGAGGGGGCCCGAGTCACAGAGACGCTCCGCTCCCCTCCCCTAGCGCAGCCTTCTTTCTTACTGACCTGTAGCTTCTGTGGGCGGAGGTACTTTCCCGGCTGCCAGAGCTTCCCCTGGAGCTTCCCTCTCTGAAGCCTGCTCGGGTCAGCTTCTCTGGGGCTGCGGCCAGGGGTGGGGGTGGGGTCCGCTTTCCGGGGTGCGATGGACCCCGGGGACGGCTCTCCAGGGTTCAGTGGAACGGAAATCTCTTCCCCTATGTTTATGCACCCCCTGCAGAGATTCAGAATTTATGGGGATCTCCTTTTACCTCAATTCCATGGGTTGTGGGCTCGGAGCTCGTAAATGTGCGTCCTTCTACTCCGCCATCTTGGCTCCGCCCCCAGGTTTAAAGATTTTTAAAGCAGCATTATTTGTAATAAAAAAACTGAAAGCAACTTAAATGTTCAAAAGACGGATGAATGATCAAACAAATCATGGTACCTTGATGTAATAGAATACCATAATGCAATCATGACAAACGTGTAAAGAATATAAAGAAATCTGGGGGGAGGGGAACCTTAATGAAATAATGCAAATGTCAAAAAGCAGAACCCATGGAGTGTACACACTATGACAATATGAAAGGAAAAATAGATGAGAAGAAATGGACAAAGAAGTCTGATGAAGACTGAAAAGCTGTTATATTTTTAGTAATTTTAAATGAATATAAATGCAAATAGTTGCTAAGCAAGTTTAATTATGACAATGCTGAATATTAAGCTTACAATAAAGTATTAAACACAGTTAGTCTCTGAACTTACTAAAACTCATGTTAAAATGATACCTATCTTTGTTAAAGTTTTCATTTATTTTTAGTGAAAATATTTAAGACTGGTACAATAATGTAAATAGTTACTAAGCACTTTAAATAGTTAAATACTTAAATTTACTTGAACTAGTTAAATTAATAAGTATTTTTCCAGTAATGTAAACAGATACTAAATAATTTACTTATTTGCATTGCTATCCTATATTAAGTTTACTATAAATTATTTAAAACCAGTTGATCTCTGAAGTTACTCAAATTTGGGTCAAATGATCAATGTTATTTAAAACTTTAATATTTTTTTCACTTAAGAAAACATCTCATGCTGGCAAAGTAATGTAAATACTTACTAAGTAATTTAAATAGCTAAATCAATAAATACTTTTCCAGTAATGTAACAGATACCAAGTCATTTACTCATATAGCTACTCAATATTAGGTTTATAATCTATCATTAAATTTTTCAAAAATCAAGGTTGATGGTTTTTAAGGAACTAAAATGAACTTTAAAATGATAAACATCTTAATTTTTTTAGTTAAAATAAACAATGCTGCCCCAAACATAAAAACACTGAAAGAATGGTAGCATAATAAAAGTGTTTCCATACATTTTGTTTCTTTCTACAACTCATGTAAGCTCCTTAAAAAACATTCAAACACTAATCAGACTTATGGGTTTTGAAAAGTCTAAGTTTTTTGAAAGCATGTAAAACACTTCACAACAAATTAAAGGGTTTTACCAGTGGTGTTCTTTATTCTAGAGGTATACACTTCACACTGCAAACAGGTGTCTATGAGAGATTTTATCTTCTCTTTGATCAACTAGAGAGAGGATTTTAGGTTGGTCTTTGGAAACTCGAATTATTCAAAATCTGGTGGATTGAGCCTTTTTCTTTTAAATTGGGCCTTAACTGGTCTCTCCTCATCCCCATCCTCACTGGTAGTAGCTTCACATTCCTCTCGACCTCGTTTTTTGGAATTACTTTCAGGGCTCTCGTTGTCGTCAGAATCTAGCATTCTAATGACGAGATCTGAATAATCTGACTCATCATCTGTATCGTCGTCGTTGAAGTCATCAATGTCGTCGTCGTCCTCGTCCTCATCCTCCTCATTTTCGTCGTCATCGAGAACCAGCCTGAGGGGTTTGTACTTTTTACGTATCATTTCACTTGGAGGTAGGGAAGTGTGAAAGGTAAAGCTGCGAGCATGGTCTTCCTTAGTAAGTTCTTTCCACTTTTTCTTGATAGTTTCATCTCTCATGAGGAATTTGGCCCCTTCAATGACAGCCATGTAGGAGAATCTTAGCTGTTCTGGGGTCTTAATAAGTCCCATCCTGTATTTTCTTAGACCCACCAGTACTCGCCTGATGTTCAGGGAAAAGGGGTTCTCTCGCTTTCCCATCAGGACCAGGCAAGCATCAATCAGAGCAAAGGTGCCTGAGCGCCCAATGCCAGACCTGCAGTGGATAACCACAGGCCCCTGCTCGTTGTTTAGGGAATTGGACTGGTGCACTAGAAAAAGGAAAGCTAAGAAAGACGTCGGGGAATCAGGCACCCCAAAATCCGGCCAGCTGGTATAGTGGAAGTGGATGATGTCTCTGAATTCCCCGGTCATCAGGCTCTCTAGCCTCAGGTAGCGGATTGTGTGGTGAGGATTTACGTCCTCCCCGAGCATGTGCACCCTGATGCCAATCTCCTTAAAGAGGAGGGTCTGGCCTTGGCAGGCGGGCCAGTACTGGGAAGACTTGATGGACTCCTCCATCAACTGGTTGAGCATTACCACGGCCCTGCTGTTCTGCTGCCATACCATGAGCCAGAAGTGGCCGCACGTATTGGGCAGCGGGCCTTGTGTTAGGATGTAGCTCCTCTGGGCCTCCTCCACCACTACGAAGCTGGCGTTGATATAGTCGTTCTTGTCCCCGAGTCCACCTAGAGCCTCCGTGCCCGAAGAGGTGGACCAGCGTGCGTAGGTAGATTGGGCCTTGGCCAAACCTAATCCGAGGCCAGGGTGGAAGCCTCCCCCAGGCGCGGTTGTCTTCTTCAGGGAAACCCGGCTGTGATCGTGGGGATTCACGTCCAGGTAGCGGTTGCGGGACCTGTTCTCCAAAGCCCGTGCCACGTGTAACATGCAGTCGTGGCAGTGGTCGGCCACCTCGAGGTAGGCTTGGGGCCATCCGTTGGAGGCGTCCAAGGTTTCGAACTCCTGTTCCATGGAGGCGGGTGACCCAGAAGCTTCGGCGCCGTAGCCCGACACTTCCATTGCCTCGTCGCTGTCGTCGTTGTCGCCGTCGTCTTTGTCTGTGCAGAATGTTATAGCGGACATCATGGAGGTTGGGGTTGTCATCACTGGGGCGCTGGATGTTGTGGTGATCGGCGTGCTGCAGGAGGGCCCTTCGTCTTCCGAAATGTCCATGTCTGACGGGGTTGTGGGGGTTGCCATGTGGGCGGCGGGGGCGGAGGCGGGGGCGGAGGCTGCGAGGGCGGAGGCGGTGGCGGCGGCGGCGGCGGCCCCCCAAGATGTGCCTGTGGCCCCGATGACCTAGGGCGGGGGCCGGCCGCCGAATGCGGTGAAGAGGCAGGATGATGCCGGTGGTTCTAGCAGCTCAGGGGGGATAATGCCCCAGCCTTGACCCGGACCCTGGTGGGGGAGGGGAGGGGAGGAGTCAGGAGGGGGTGGTGATGGAGGGGATGACCTCTCAGCTGGAGGAGGCCTCAGGGAAGACGGTGGCGGCTGCGGCCTGGTGGAGAAGGCCGAGAAGGGGGTGGGAGCCTGGGGCAGGGGCCCTATCGGGCCTGACCGAGCCCAGTGGAGGGAGAACAGGGGGCCCGAGAGAGGACGATCCAGGTGTCCGCCTGGGAGGGAGGCAGGGAGCCCAACCCACAAACAACTGGGGAGCAGAGGATGGATATACTCACTCAGCTTGACGTCACAGAGCAGGTATTGGCTGATGCGCCGATGACGACTACAATGAGAACGTTATGACGGCTGCCGCCTGAGGGAAGATGGAGGCCCCAACGGCCAAACAGGATAGCGAGTGGGGGAGGGGAAAAAGAAAGGAGAGGGGCCGGAGAAAAAGTGTCTTCGGGGAAGCCCAAAGTCTTGGAGGAGCAGGAAAAGTCTCTTGAGGAGAAAAAGGTCCTTGAAGAGAAAAAGGCTTCGGGGAGGTGAAAAGTCTCTAAGATGAAACGTCTGAAGAGGTGAAGGAAATGTCTCTTGAAAAAAGTCTCTGGGGATGAGAGAATCCTTGAGGACAGAAGTCTTTCGAGGATAAAATTCTCTGAGAACAAACGAAAAAAATCTCTGAGATTAATCTCTGAGAATAATGTTTTGTTTTCCAGGAGAACAAAAAATTCCCAAAAGATCACAAGTCTCTGAGGAGAAAAAGTCTCCCAAGGAGAAAAGAATCTCTGGGGAGGGCAAAAAATCTCGAAGAACAATCTCTGAGAACAGTCCTTGTGGACAAAAAGTCTCCCGGGAGAAAAAAGAACAAAAAGTCCCTGAAGACAACAGAAAATGAGTGAGGAGGATAGACTGAAGAGAACAGAGGTCGCACAAGAGGGCAGCAGTGAGAAGTGGGCGGGAACACCATTTGTCATGAGCCCCGCCCACTTTTCATTGTAAGCATGCGCACTTTCTAACCCCCTCCCTCCTCCTGCATAGTCATGCGTAAAACAAAGTGAAGCTGAGGCGAATTCGACCGTGAGATTTAATTTGTTAGTGGAAACATCACCAATGTTGATCATGGGCAGCGACTCAGTCTTTTTTTTTTTTTAATTTAATTATATTGGGGAATGGGGGTGGGGAAGGGGAGAAAATTATCCTAAAAGCTATACAGTGTTAATTCAGTAAGAGGAAACTATGATAAAGGAGGGCCCTCCACACCCTTGGAGGCCCCCAGCATAGGCCCAAATCCAGCCTCTTCACTTGTCTTCATCTGACACAACCTTGCTCAAATAAGGTGTTGTTATAACCCTCTGGGGTGGGGGTGGGGTGAAAGATGAAAGAGAAATCTTTCCTTGAAAAGGTTTGGGGAAAATTAGCATTGACGTAAAACTGTTCAAAATTAAGTAAAAGTCAGTATAGCCTCCTACATAATAACATCCTAGGTTTGAAGTCAAGTTCAACTCTCACCTCTAACACTATCACTTGTCATTTTCTCATAGGTTGCCCACCTCAAATGTAGAACTAGTAGGAGTAAGAACTCTATCCTCACCCCCACCCAATAAAAAGGGGATATCCAATCCCAATGATTACAGTGTCTTACAAACACTAAGGTCTAAGGTACCTTACATACTTTATGTCATCTGATTCTGGAAATAATCTTGCAAGGTAAATGGTACTGTTACTAGCCCCCTTTTAGACAACAGGTAGAGGCTCAGAGATGAAGAGACCTGTCAAAGATGTCAAAAGCCAGACCTGAATTTAGATCTTGATTCCAATTCCAACTCTATCCATCACACCAGGGCTACTTCACTCTTTGTGTGTCCTGGACACTTTTGGCTATCATCTGATGAGGTCTTTGGCTCCCTTCTCAGACCAAGGTTTTAAAATGTATAAAAAAAAATATGTATAATTACAAAGGAAATAAAGTAATAAAATAAAAATTGTAATAATTAATTTAAATATTTAAGTTTAATGCAATATTTAATTTTAACATTTAATTTTATTTTATTTATTTTTTTCCCCATTTTATTTATTTATTTATTTGACTTTTTTACATTCATTTTCACAAAATTTTGGGTTCCAAATTTTCTCCCCTTTTATCCCCTCCCCCCACCCCAATACACCAAGCAATCTAATTTTCCCTATCTCCAATCTGCCCTCTCTTCTGTCATCCCTCCCTTCTCTTGTCCCCATCTTCTCTTTTCTCCTGTAGGGCCAGATGACTTTCTATTCCTCATTAACTGTATGTCTTCTTTCCTAGTAGCAACAACAATACTAAACAGTTGTTCCTAAAACTTTGAGTTCCAAATTCTCCCCATCCCTCCCTCCCCACCCATTCCCTTTGGGAAGGCAGGCAATTCAATATAGGCCCTATCTGTGTAGTTTTGCAAATGACTTCCCTGATAGTCGTGTTGTGTAAGACTAACTCTATCTCCCTCCATCCTATCCTGCCCCTCATTGTTTCTCTTCTGTCTTTTGATCCTGTCCCTCCCCGAGTGTTGACTTCAAATTGCTCCCTCCTCCCTTTGCCCTCCCTTCCATCATCCCCCCCCTTGCTTATCTCCTTCTCCCCCACTTTCCTATACTGTAAGATAGATTTTCATACCAAAATGAGTGTGCATTTTATTCCTTCCTTTAGTCAAATGTGATGAGGGTAATCTTCTTGTTTTTTTTTTTTTTCTCAGCTCTGCTCTTTTTCCCTCCACTAAAAGGTCTCCTGCTTGCGTCTTAAATGACATATAACTTACCCCATTCCATTTCACCCTCTTTACTCCCCCTACCTTTCTCTCTCACCATTTACCTTAATTTCTTTTAAGATATGGTCCATCCTATTCAATTCACTCTGTGCTCTCTGTCTCTGTATGTGTGTGCATGTGTATATGTGTATGTGCATGCATGCATATACATGTGTGTGTGATCCCACCAAATACCCAGATACTGAAAAGTTTTACGAGTTACAAATATTGTCTTTCCATGTAGGAATGTAAACAGTTCACCTTCGGTAAGTCCCTTCTGACTTCTCTTTGCTGTTTACTTTTTCATGCTTCTTCTCATTCTTGTGTTTGAAGGTCAAATTGTCTTTTCAGCTCTGGTCTTTTCATCAAGAATGCTTGAAAGTCCTCTGTTTCATTGAAATACCATATTTTCCCCTGAAGTATTATACTCAGTTTTGCTGGGTAGGTGATTCTTGGTTTGAGTCCTAGTTCCTTTGACTTCTGGAATATCCTATTCCACGCCCTTCGATCCCTTCATGTAGAAGCTGCTAGATCTTGAGTTATCCTGATCGTATTGCCACAGTACTGGAATTGTTTCTTTCTAGCTGCTTGCAAGATTTTCTCCTTGAGCTGGGAGTTCTGGAATTTGGCCACAGTGTTCCTAGGAGTTTCTCTTTTTGGATCTCTTTCAGGTGGTGATCGATGGATTCTTTCAATACTTATTTTGCCCTCTGGTTGTAGAATGTCAGGGCAGTTTTCCTTGATAATTTCATGGAAGATGATGTCTAGGCTCTTTTTTTGATCATGACTTTCAGGTAGTCCTGTAATTTTTAAATTGTCTCTCCTGGATCTATTTTCCAGGTCAGTTGTTTTTCCCATGAGATATTTCACATTCTCTTCCATTTTTTCATTCTTTTGTTTTTGTTTTGTGATTTCTTGGTTTCTCAGAAAGTCATTAGACTCCATCTGTTCCATTCTAATTTTGAGAGAACTATTCTCTTCAGTGAGCTTTTGAACCTCTTTTTCCATTTGACTAATTCTGCTTTTGAAAGCATTCTTCTCCTCATTGGCTTTTTGAACCTCTTTTGCCAATTGAGTGAGCCTACTTTTCAAGGTGTTATTTTCTTCAGCATTTTTTTTGGGTCTCCTTTACCAAGGTATTGACCTGTTTTTCATACTTTTGTTGCATCTCTCTCATTTCTCTTCCCAGCTTTTCCTCCACCTGTCTAACTTGCTTTTCAAAATCCTTTTTGAGCTCTTCCAAGGCCTGAGCCCACCTGACATCCCCCTGGGATGTCTGGGGTACTGAGGCCCCACCCTCCACGTCTTTCCCTGATGGCAAGAATATGTCCTCGTCGTCGTCAGATCCGAAAGTCGGGATCATTTGCATCTGTTCGAAAAAACTCTCTATAGTCTTATTTGTCTTCCCTTTTCTAGGCATTTTCCCAGCCAGTTACTTGACTTCTGAGATACCTGTCCACCCCTGCCTAGATCCACCCAGCTAGTGCTTGGGGTCTGAGATTCAAATGGGCTTTCCGCGCCGCGCAGCTGCTCATCAATGTGAGCTTTAATTCTGGTGCTGGGGTGGGGGCGGGGCCACCTCCCAGGCTCAGTTCCCTCAGGGGCTTTATGCAGAGACCTTCAGTAATGGAGCGGGGTGGGGCAGGGCAGTCTCCCAGGCTCAGCTCCCTCAGGGGGTTTATACAGAGACTTTCAGTAATGAAGATCCTGCCTGCTGCTGGGGGAGTCCCGGGCCACCGCCCCAGCTGCTGCCTCTGCTGCCACCCCCACCTCTGCCTCCGCTGCTTCCTGCCCCCACCTCTGCCGCCAGGGGCCCAAGTCACGGAGACACCCTGCTCCCCTCTCGGCCAGCCAACCGTCTCTCTCACTGACCTGTAGCTTCTGTGGGCGGAGGGACTTTTCCGGCTGCTGGATCTTCCGTCCCTGAAGCCTGCTCGGATCAGCTTCTCTGGGTCCGCGGCCAGGACAGCGCTGGGGTGGGGTCCACTTTCTGGGGTGCGACGGACCCTGGGGACGGCTCTCCAGGGCTCTCTGGAATGGAAATCTCTTCCACTCTATTTCTGCACACCTTGCAGTGATCCAGAACTTATGGGGATCTCTTTTTACATTAAATCTATGGGCTGTGGGTTCAGAGCTCGTAAACGTGCATCTTTCTACTCTGCCATCTTGACTCCGCCCCCGAACATTTAATTTTAAAATAAAATTTAAAATTAAATTTAAGTTAAAATAAAGCTACAATTTTGTTCCCTTTCAAGTTCACTGAACCCTGAAATTTATCCATAGACCACATTTTAAGAATCCCTGTACTACACTAAGGAGCCTATCTAAAGTATTCTCTCTGTCTCTCTCCCCTATCCCTTCCATTTCACTGTAAGAAACTCCTAGTGTGGAAGCTCCCTCCACCAGTGTGACTCACCAACTCTTTCATCTTTGTCTTAACTTGCCACTTCCAGTACAGTCTGTCCAAACCATTTTTCCTGGCTCCAAGTCCTACCCTTTAATTTATAATAATTCTGCCTCTCATATATGTCAGTGACTGTAAATGCCTATGTCAAATATGACTCCAGTTTTCAAACAAAAGTCAGGTCCACATTTTTTCCTATCCCTCCCCCTAATAAAGAGTCTTTTTTTATAAAGAACTAATTTTGCTGTCAAAATAGAAAAATAACCATTCTCAGTATACTCTTGGCTATAAATAAATAGGTAGATAGATAAACAAATATAAGATATTAAATTAAAAAATAATCTTAATTGAATTTTAAGTACACATCTCTTAGGAAATTACCAATCTAAGGTTCTCTCTTTCATTCAGAGGCCATTTGAATGCAATGAGATTGGTAGTTAGGGAAGTCGATTTATCAACCAACACTTTCTCTTCTCTACTATCGTTTGCTGGGGCAACTAGGTGACCTACTGGATAGAGCACTGGGCCTGGAGTCAGGAAGAGCTGAGTCCAAATCTGGCCTTAAGATCCTGGCTTATCTGACCCTGGGCAAGTCACTTAATCCTGTTTACTTCAGTTTTCTAATCTGTAAAACGAGCTGGAGAAGGAAATGGCAAACCACTCCCATATCTTCGCCACTAGGCATTGCCAGGTGGGGTCATGAAAGGTCAGACACTCTGAGCAACAACACTCTGAGCAACAACACTGTTGTTTGCTATCAGCCTCAGAAAACTGTTCTAAAATGTTTGAATATGCAACCAACTCTATTTTCTCACTCTTTGATTGCTTCCCTTCACATTGTTAACATAACTCACCAAAGTCTACCAGGGAAAGGATCAAACAATTAGTTATATGGAAAAGTTTCTAATGAAATAAACCAACCCTCCTATCCAATGGTCTCATGAAGGAAAAATCCAAAATGGCTGTCTCCAAAGGCATCTTAAAATGGCCTTTGAATTGTCTTTTGCAGTTAATCCTTATAAGTTAGTACTGTTACCAATTGATAATTGGAAGCTTGAAGCCTCTTCGGACATAGCTAGGTTGATCTTTGGAGAAGTCATCGTTGTATCCATACGGAAGACCTTTCCATCTGGTGAGGCCTGTCATAACTTTTGTTCCACTGACATAGTCTTGAGAAGCCAGAAGACCATGATGAACTTGTAAATAGGACACATGTGGAAAGTACTAACCATTATCACTTAGCAGTTAAATAAAAATATCACTAAGTCTTCTCCCCAAACCCACAACACTATCTCTCTGGCACAGGAGTAGAAGAAACTTGGCATCACCATTTCTAATCATCCTTTAATGGCTAGTTTGTAGTAAAATAAAGTGTTCTGCTTATGATTCCTACTCATCATCTGATCCAGGGTCATACAGGTAATAGAATGACAAATGTTCATTCCTCAGTACCACACTGCCTCCAAACAGAGTGCCTTTGACTGACCACAGCCCTAGTTTTTTACTTAATCCACCAGAGTTGTCATATGTACCAAGGGACTCTGTTAAGAACAAACTAAAATGGAAAACATTAGATGCCACCAGTGCATGGGAAATAATTGTGGCCTTGCTGGTCTGTTGCTCCCTAAGAACATGCTAGTCATGTTTCAAAGGTAATTACATAGATATGAACATATAGGCCAAGTTCCGAAAAACCCAGGATAGAGCCTGGAAGACCTTAGGTATCTATACACCATCTGAAGTGAGCATTTTCTACCCTTTTTGATGGCTACACAAGAAGAGATTGTCCTGAGGGGCTTGCTACCTAGTAGCACATATGAATAATAGGCCCTTACAGTGTTGTCACTGGGCACTATTGCTGAAATACTTCATGTACCAGATGGGCTTATTTATTCATAAGCTGACAATACAAATCGTCACTTCTGGTATCATTATCAAGAGTAAGCACACAGTCTCTGGGGAATTCTTCAGGGGATTTTTAGGACTGTAGAAGGGAAATGTAAGAATGTTTGCACTCAGCAAAATTTCTATGTTGTTCACTGACAAATATTTGCCTTCTATCATGGTACCCAGTGACATCTTGAACTTATGCAGGCCATGAGAGGACCGAAGGAAAGACTTGGAGGAACAGAATGGTTTAAAAAATGACTTTTACTCTTGCGACCCTCTCTGAGTTTGGAAACACTCACAATCATCCCATGGTTGTTTTTCTGAGATCTTTAAGGGAAATGTGGGCAGGAATTTAGTACCTTTGAAAGAAGACACCCCTGGCTCTGCATTGCTTTTGGAAGGCTTTTTACTGATTTATTAGAAAATGAGGCTTTGCTTTCTAGAGTCTCTCAAAATCTCTTTAAAATACACACATGTGAATCCCAGGTAGGTTCCCAGTTATGCCATTTAATAACCACATGCCCTTGGATAAGTCACTTCACCACTGTAGGCTTCAGTTCCCTCCACTGAAAATGAAGGGGTTGAACTAGATGACCTCTAAATACAGTTTCTGTGATTGTCAATGGTACACTTCCCTCCCACACCATAAGAATTCCCTCCAACCTTTGCAGATTGTAATCTAAGGCACTAAACAAGGCCTAAGTGTCACCCAACAAGTAAAAGACCTCAGTGAGATTGGAATCCACGTTTTCTTCTCAACTCCAAGCCTAGCACTCTACCCAGTAAGGACATTGTACAGCTTCTTTAAGACAGACATATGAAGAAAGAAAGGGTACTTTCAAAATCATTTTACTTTCAACACAAAAGCCATCACCCAGAGCTCCACATGACCAGTACCAGCAAGTTCAGAACATTTTCTTTCTTTCTCTTTCTTTCTTTCTTTCTTTCTTTCTTTCTTTCTTTCTTTCTTTCTTTCTTTCTTTCTTTCTTTCTTTCTTTCTTTCTTTCTCTTTCTTTCTTCCTTCCTTTCTTTCATTTTCTTTCTTTCATTTTCTTTCTTTCTTTCTTTCTTTCTTTCTTTCTTTCTTTCTTTCTTTCTTTCTTTCTTTCTTTCTTTCTTTCTTTCTTTCTTTTTCTTCCTTCCTTCCTCCTTCCTTCCTTCCTTCCTTCCTTCCTTCCTTCCTTCCTTCCTTCCTTCCTTCCTTCCTTCTTTCTTTCTTTCCTTCTTTCTTTCTTTCAAAAATCCCTTCTCTTTGTTCCCTTTTGGGCCTGGCAGTCTTCTTGAAACACACTCCGAGAAAGACCCCACAGTCTCTACCTTTTTTCCACTTGATATCCAAGCTTCAAATGCACATGGACAAATTGGAACCTCTCTTGATGGATTGATTTATTAGCTTTCTAAGTGTAGCATTTTCACATTTTATTTTCAGAAAGTGGGTTCATTTAGAAAATCATCATGCGGGGTCTTCCAATAACTGTTCTTAAGGATGACATAGACTGAAACTTAAGAGGTTAGGAAGAAAAGGAAGAGAGGTGATGAATATTTTCTATTAACTCCAAGTCTTTTGTCATTCACTATTATCAACCTCCAAGACTAGGTAAGAGAAGTGGCAGAAATGAGCTTCATCTTTTGACTGGGAAAGCTAAATAAGATGCCATAGAATATGAGCAGTGTATTATTCAGTAAAAAAAAAAAAGAAAAGAACAGAAAATCTGTGTTTTATCAGTTGTGGGTGCTTAATGACTATATTAATTAAAAATGACTACTGAAGTGACTCATTGCATGTTAGTTGTATGTTCTTAAAATAGATGCATGCAAATACCTACAGGTTCTCCTTTTAATTAAACAAATTTTCTTCGGGTACTAAATTTAAAGGCGCTAAAATCCACAATATTGTCCCTGTAGTTTTATTGTGTTTTTTTAAAAATGAATTACTGACTACAGATCAATTTGGAATGTACAGGGTTGGAATAACACACATGGTCTTTTGAAATATACATGTAGTGGAGAGAACAAAGTCTTTCAGATAAGATCCCTGTTTCTCATTGGAAATGTTTTTGTTTTTTTTTAAATAAAATGATGTGATTAAAGAAACTTGGGCTGTTACTTTAAAATCGACTTCAGATGAACAGTTGCCCTCATGGGACACTGATGGAGTTGTCTGGCTGGGGCTTAGTTGTTCATTACAAATGAAAACCAAAGGCAGGAAACTCAAAGTTCAGAAAGCAAATTCGGTTCTGCAAGGCTCCTATCAAGGACACCGGTAACTGTTAACACATGGCTCCATCCCTCTTTATCTACCGATCTTGAGGGTAGACTGTGGAAAGGATTTTTGTTTCAGCCTTTTCTGAATGTTTTTTTTTTTTCTCTTTTTATTTCCACCGTTGAATTTGTTTCACTTTCTCTTGGTACATTAAGACATGTTGGGTTTAAATACATTTGGCCAGTGGGGTTTAAATAAATGTGCCAACTTACCAAAATCTTGGGCAACAAAAATTTCTCACCTACTTGGCTAACTTCTCACTTATCTGAAGTCTGGTCTTTACCCAGGAACTTCCAGAGTTGGATAGAAGCCCAGCTATGGGACTGGTGGACACTCAGAGGTGGGGGGAGGGAAAGAAAGTGTTAACAATGTTACTGGGCAGCTTTACTCCTATACCCTTTTGGCTTTGTGAATGGCATTTGAGGGGCTGTGTCCTAGTAGAAGGGGTGAGGTCTCTTGCTGATGCAGGAGCTTCGATGGCTATGTGCAAATGGGGAAATTGTTCTGCTAAAGGGGTAATGACCTTTAACCTAGCTAGCTCTGTGCCAGCACGCATGTGATAGGAAGACTGGAGGTACTTGTCCCCAGCTTGAATGCTTTAAAAGTGAAAAAAAAGTAGTCAAGTGGTGTTTGGGCTACAAAATGTCATGGGTAGCCTGCAGTTGAGAGCTAGGGGTCAGTCCCCAGGATCTGAAATCTAAAGAAATTGAACCATCTACCCCCTTTCTTTTAAATATTATTTTAAAAATGTTTTATTGATGCTTTAAAAACATAGCTATCACTTCCCAATGACTCTCCCCATCTACAATCCCCACCATCCCCACCCTAGTAGAAGACCATGCTCTCCCAATAAAATTGCTGTTGTCCATTTGTTTTAGTTGTGCCCAGCTCTTCCTGACCCGTGTTTGAGGTTTTCCTGGCAAAGATACTGGAGTGGCTTGCCATTTCCTTCTCTAGCTCATTTTACAGATGGGGAAACTGAGGCAAACAGGGTTAAGTTTCTTACCCAGGATCACACAGCAAGTAAGTGATTTTAACTACAGGCCCCATACTCTATCTACTGCACCTCCTAATTGCCAAGTACAAAGTACAGTTAAGCAAAACAAACAGCACTTTGGTAGCATCTGGCAAGGTATGCTTCTTTGTGCACCCGTAATCCCCCACCTTTCCTCTGGGAGAAGGGAGGCATTCTTTGCCAGCAGTTCACTGATGCAATTGTTAGGCAGGGTATTGCTTAGAGTTCTGATGGCTTTCACAGTTGTTTTCTTTTCTATTATAACGTCCATTGTACGCATATTTCTTCCTGGTTCTGCTCAGTTCATTCTACATGGGCTCACAGGAGTCCCTCCAAGCAGCCCCAAGCAGAATCTACTTCCAACAGTACATTCAAATTAAGATTGATGAAACTTTGCAGCCTCATGATCACATGGCCCCACCCTCCAGTTTCGGAATGGAATTGAGATTAGCATTAGAAATTTAGAAACCACACTGGAGTCTAGTCCTGAAGACTCAAATTAAACCTTGATTTGTTTGAACTATGTATGTGTAGAGTATGTAATCAACACAGGAATATTTTCCCTTTCCCCCTCCCATCTATTTTGGTTAACTTGAGTAAAAGAAAACATGTCCCTGTTCTTCTCCCCTCCCATCAAGCTGACTTCAGACTATATAGGTTTCAGGAGCCTTCTGGTCCAATGCATATCCAAAAAAGTATCCGTATTACAACTTATCTGATAAGGCATAGCCAGCCTCTGCCATAAGGGGAAATCTGCTCCCTCTTATGATAAACCATTCTACTGTGCACAGTCTAAATTGTCAGGAATTTTTTTTTTTCTGACATTAGGCCTAAACTGTCCTCTTTGCAAATCCCCCCCACTGCTTCCAATTCTGCTGACTAGCCTAAACAGAACAAGTTTCATCCTTTTTCAATACAACAGCCCCTCAAATATGTGGCAACAGTTATTGTATCTAATGGAATCTTCTCTTTTCTGGCCTTGACAACATCCCAAGTTCTTTCAACCAAACCATATATAGCATGGACTCAAAAACCTCTCAGTATCCTAGCTGCCTCCCTTTGGTCGCTGTCCAGCTGAACAATTTGTTTTGCAGTCCATTTCAGTCCAGTTGTGTGATCAAGGATGAGAGAAGGGCTATCACCTCCTTATTTGTGGAAGTTGTGCCTTTAAAAAAAATGTTCTGAACTTGAACACCAAAAAAGAGCATTTTTGTATACATAGCAGGAAACAGAGAATTGTATATAAAACTGTGAATTTTCATTTAATACTGTTTACTTTAAAAAAAGGCATATAATTCTACACGTTGCTGTCAAAACTCTCCTATTTGGGCTTCACTCTGAACTTCCTTTGGGTCCTTGCTGTGAATTTAGTGTTTTTTTTTTGCAATAGCGCTATTGCTAACCCCAAATCACTACTACTCTGTCCCCCAATTAAACTAAGAGAAAGAAAAAAATAATCCCTCAGCAAAGCAAATCCACATAGAGGTCATGGCCAAAACATGTTTCTTTCTGCACCTTGAGTACATCACCTCTTTGTCAGGAGGTGAGTAACATGCTTCAGCATAGGTCCTCTGGAGACATGGCAGATTACTGCATTAGTCAGGGTTCTCAAGTCTTTCAAAAGTTGTTTTTCTTTATAATTCTGCTGTCCTTGTATCATTTGTTTCCCTGCTTCTGTATCAGTTTATACTACCCTGGATTTTCTACAGTTATTTCTTTTGTCATTTCTTACGGCACAGTATTATTCCATTACAGCTGTATATCACAATTGGCTTAGACACTCCCTAAATGATAAATACCCATTTAGATTTCAGTTTCTTTTTTCCCCTTTTGATTTGCCTTTCAAGGTAGTTTTTTTTTTTTTTTTGCTTGTAGTTACTCTCTTCCTTGTGTTATTCTTCCTCTTAACTCTATCCCTGATTGTTTTCCTGTTGAATTAGATGTATTTCTACATCAAAGGGTGTGTGTGTTCAATCCATTTTTGGTACTTTTCTCCATGTCTATAGACTCTTCTCACAAACTCCGGGTATGAGAGGTAGTAAATTCCGTTCCAGTTTTCCTCTTTTTTGCATTAGTGTATTCCTTTTACCCTCTTTTCACTTTCTCCTCTTAAAGCCCTCAGAACAGAACCAGTCCATTGCCAGGTTCTCTGTTTTTCTTTAATTCCCTCAGTAGCCTTTGAAGGTGCTGTTGTTTTTGCCCAACCTTTGTTTTCAAAGAAGAACAATGACAACATGATACTAGAGTCAAGGTATGATGTGCACAGCTGTGGCTGATCAGTCCAATAGAAGTTCAGCAGGCACTTGGTGCAGAAATAGTTGGACACAAGTAGTCCCTTAGAACATCTAGAGTAGAAGCAGCTCTGGATTTGCACAAGCTCACGTTTCCTTTGTGCATCTTCCATTCTGTTTTGCTCTTGGAGGACAACTCTTTCTTTAATACGGGCACACCAAGTTGGACAGTCTGGTGCCAGTGTTTCCCATTTCTCATAGTCAATATTGAAATTCTTCAGAGACTCCTTGAGAGTGACTTTGCAGCATTTCTTCTGATCACCATGTGTGTGTTCTGCATAAAATAATCTTTTTTGGTAAGCATGTGTTTGGCTTCAAACTATGTGGTCAGTCCATCTGAGTGTCCCTTTCTGTTATTGAACTTGAATGCTTGGCAGTTCAGCTCTAGAGAGGACTTTAGTGTCCTATACCTTATCTTTCCAGATGGTCTTCAGGATCTTCCTGAGCTAATTTCAGTGGAAGTGGCTCAGTTTTCTGGCATGGAACCTTTGAAGATATTAAGGTTCTAAAGAGATGCTTCTTCTCCCTTTATTCCAGTTCTTGAACTTTTTTGGATCATTGATTCCTTTGGCAGTCTCTAGTGAAGCCTATGGATTCCTTTTCAGATAATGCATAAAATAAATGCATAGTGTCACAAAGGAAAACAGCTATGCTGAAATACAGATATCAAAATATTTTTTAAAAATCCACAGATCCCCTGAAATGTATTCATGGATTCCTTGGGAGTCTGCAGACCCAAGTTTAAGAACCTCTGCCTTATTAGAATACTAGCACTGTGCAGAATCATCTAACCCTGTCCAACTGCTCAAATGAATTGGCTTTTCTAGGTAGCTCTTGATTCTTGTGTCCATATTGCAAAGTTCTTATTCAGCTCTGGCTTTTTCATCAGAAATGCTAGGAAGTCTCCTATTCTACCAAAGGTCAGTTTTTCAAGGTAGGTTACTTTTGGTTGTAAGCCTATATTTGTTTGCCTTCTGGAATATCATATTTCAAAATCTCTGGTTTTAATAAAAGCTCCCTGATCTTCTACAATCCTGATTGTGGGCCCTTAGTATTTGAATTATTTCTTTCTGGATATATGCAGCATTTGGTGGGGTGGGGGCATGGGATCTCAAGGTTTTGGATATGACATTGCTGGGACCTTTCCTATATTCTTTTCCTGAAAGTGATCGGCAGGTCCTCTCTCTCTTTACTTTGTCTTCAGATTCTAATAGATCCACGCAGTTTGCATTTATGATGTTTTGAAATATAGCTTCTAGGTTTTTAAAAAATCATAGTTTTCAGGAAGTCTGGTGATTCTTAAAGTATCTCTCTTTGATCTGTTTTCTAAGTCAGTTTTTTTTTAAATCAGGAATCTTACATTTCATTCTATTTGTTCAGTCTTTTGAATTTTCTAATATTTCTTGCTGTCTCATGGAGTCACTGGTTACATTTAGTGTAGTCTACTTTTGAGGAATTCTGTTACTTGGGTAAGATTTACCATCATTTCTTCTAAGTTCTTTATTCTCCTTTCAAAGCTTTCCTTCACAGCTTTTACTTCATTTTGTCTTTTGCTTTATTTCATCTAGATTCATGTAGTCTATGTGGAATACCTATTCAAAGGTAATAATCTTTGAAGCACTACTTACAGTTGTTCCTTGCCCCTTTTATTGGGGCGGGTGGATCTCTAGAGCTACCATACTATTTTATATTGGTCAGTATCTTCTTTGATTTACTCATCTCACCAGCTTAATACTGGAATTGGAACTTGATACCAAGAACCAGGTTCTCCCTATCATTATTCTTTCTGAGAAGTGGTTGACCCTTCTTGGCTTCATCCTGGATTCCTTCAGTGGTCTCTACTTCCAGGGGTTAACTGCCCCCTCCCCTGATCTATGAGATTCTAAGTGCTAGATCTTCAGGGCTCTCTATGGCATCTCAAAACAAAGTGCTATGAACCTTGGAGCCCCTGGATATAAGTTGTCTGGTCTGAGCAATACCACACCAAACTGGTCACTGGTGGTTGTAGGAGGGGGCAGAGTAGGTTTCTATGGTCCCCACCCTTGTGTCTTCTGACATCCTGGGGCTTTTTTGATGTACCTCTTATTCTTGCGACCTCTGTACAGGAGGCATGGCAGGGTACAAGTGTCTCTGGTGCCTCCCTGGTTGTGCCTGAGAGGCTGCTGGTTTGTCCGCCTGTGCTGATGCTGACTTTGCTGGCAGTTTCCTTTCCTATGGCCTTGTGAACTTCTGATCGATTGTTGTCCAGTTCTGGGGTAGCACCCGGTCTCCCACGGTAGTTTTTTGTTGAATTTCTTGATTGTTATTTGTTTTGGTGTGAGCGTTAAGGTTTTGCTGGAATTTACATGTAGGAAATAGAAGATACTGACAAAGAAGGTTAGAATATATAATATTACATAAAAAATTAATTAGAAGGTTCTACATCCCTGAACTGTGAGAGAGATTGTTACCAAATGGCCTGAAGGAGCCCTGGACAAAGGGGCTTTGAGGGTTGAATAGGTATTTAGTACTTGGAGACTAGGTCATAGAAGGCATTCCAAATATTAGGGAATAGCCTGAGGCAGAGAGAACACAAACACTTGCCCACTTTGGGAGGAATACATAATACTTGCAAGACAGTAATAGGACACTTGGCTGTAATTTCAGTTTGCTGGTAAATGTTTAACAACCAGCTCTGAGGGGGAGGGGGAGCATGCATATACACTTATATAAGTTTGCATTTTCTCCATCGCTTTGTAAAGTCTAGACAATCAGCAGCAGCAGCAATGACAACAACCCAGCCCTGATCAGCAGCCCTACTAATTGAGCTCTGATTTTGCTGATTTCTCAACAATCATCTCTCTTGAAGTCCTTTGAGCTGGATCCAGTATCCCCCTGTCTGAAAAGCATCTGGACTTTCCTTAAGAGACAAGCTCAGAAGAGAGGAGAGTGGGGGAAGCCTGTGATCAGGCTATTAGTAGGAGTCCATGAGAATGGTATAGAGGGACTGAACTATGGTGACAGTCTCAAGAACAGAATGGGAGACATAATTCTAGAGGTATCCCAGAGACAGAATTCACATGGCCTAGTAACTGGCTGGCTCCCTGGAATCCAAGCTTCTCTAAACATATCCCAGATTCCATTAGTAGTTATTTTGTTTTGTTGCTATAGGATACCATACTGTTGATGAATATTGGGTTTGAAGTCCACGAACACTTGTGTATCTTTTTCTGACCAAGCCCAAAAACTTTGGGGGGGGGGGGGGTTTCTCTACTGCTTCTGGGATGAAATGCAAACTCCTCAGTATTCCATTTTAAGGCTCTTCACAACCTGACCCCCCCTCCTTCCCAGTTTTGTTTCCTGTTTCTTATTTTCAAGCATTCTGTGTTCCAGCCAAGCTGGTTTATTTGTTGTGGCCCTAGCTGGGCATGCCATCTGGGGACCTCATGTATTCATCCAAGCCCTTCTCTGGCTTTCCTCATTTCTGCCTATGGGATCCCAGATCTTCTTTCAATACTTGGCTCAATTGTTAGTTTTTCCATGAAGCCTTTCCTGAGATGCTTCCTGTTTCATGTTCTTTCTACCTTGAAATTTCTATTTAACCTTTGACAACCCTAAAGTTTGGTTAAAAAAGGCAGACAGGCTAAATGCATATTGTTTATTCCCTTAAAGTTAGCTGTCATATGGCCATGGAGCCAGAATGAAACCTCTGACTGAATAATACAAGAATCACCAGACTTAAATCTGTTTCAGGACAACCCAAGGATGCCTATATCCCTGATTTATGGTCCCTTATTGTTTTTATTCCATGAGAAAGCAATTTTCTTAGTTGAATAGGCTCTAAATACAGTAAGATAAGAGAGTTGACAAAATTGAAATTACAACCCAGGATATCTGTGTTTTCTTTACCATTAACATGCCATAACATAGTATATGCCCACAAAATATTAAGATACAGAAAAAGTCCCATTATTCAACATAGTTTCTTGGGTTAAGGGTCTCATAAAATATGCTAGGTCAGCCTCATCTGACCTTGTTGACATAGAAAGAGATTCTCTGAGTTTGCTTCAGAGAAAAAAGAGACTGTTAGGTTCAGGCTCTTCTTTTGATTGATTAATTCAAGCTCTGGCCCTTATTAAAGTCCAAAAATGATATTAAATGTTATTACCTTATATTTATCTATCTATAGATCCTAAACTCCAAGAAGACTGCAAGTTTCTTGAGGGCAGAATCTTTTTTTTCTGTTTTTTACTTTGTTTCCCCCATGCCTAGCTTAGGACCTTTACACATTGTGGATGGACACAGTATATGATAGTTGAATTACATTTGTTGAAGCAAATAGTTTTTGTGACAAGATTACACAGTGAACGAATAATTGGTAGTGGGATAGGATAAAGAGTAAGGTCAAAGGAAAGTCTAGGTGTTGAGACCATGAGCATATTTCTAAGCAGAAGAGGTTAATGAAGAGTCAGAGACTTCAGATGTATTGGGTAGGAGGGAGGGGTGATGCTTGGAGTAAGGTCTGAGAAAAGGTAAGAGAGAATGAAATCCAGGGAGCAAGTCGACTTTTGGTAGGGATAACTCAGCTTCTTTTACAGAAAGATAAGGAAGGAGTGAATGGGTGAGGAAGCTGAGGAAAGTTTGAGAAATGGAAGTAGAGAACTGAGGACATCGATGTCAGATGACCTCAGTCTCAGTGAAGGAGGAGATGATGCAAGGCAGAGAATGGGGGAATGGTACGTTTTTTATTTTGCCCAAATTTCCTCTTGTAACCCTTGCCCTCTTCTCTCCCAGAGAGCCATCCTTTATAACACAGGATTTTTTAAAAAGAAAAAGAGGAAGTAGAGAAAAAAATCAACAAAACCAATTAATGTATTATCCTCCCCCCAAAAAAACTCCACCAGACAATATATGGAATGTGCCACTCTCATGAACTTTCCACGTCTGCAAAAGAGTTAAGGGAAATAACTTCTATTTTCTCTTGGAGGCCTAGCTTGTTCTTTGTAATTTTGCAACATTCCTCTTCAGCAGTTTTGTGGTTTCAGTTGTTTACAACAGTTGTTCTTTCTATTTAAGTTGTTCGAGTTATTGTGTATGTTATTTTCTAGATTCCACTGGTTTCATTTTGCATCATTCATGCAAATCTTTCCATGCTTCTCTGCAGTCATTATATTGGCCACTTCTGATAGCACATTGCATTCATGTCTCAGAGTGAACGTAAATATGAATATTTCTGTTTTGGCCCCAAACCCTGAGGGTCTTCCCCTCCCAGTTTGATTTTTTTTCTGGATCATGTTAAAAAAGACATTCTTTGCCTCATTTTTTTACCTAGCCTTAATCACTGAATGGGCCTTGCTTCAGTAAACTGAGACCTGCTAAAGATCTTAGCTTTACAAGGTCAAGTTCTTCCATCACATTTGGGGATATCTCCACTCATCCTGATGTGTATTTGGTCACTGATTCCCGAGGAGAAAGTGAGGCTGGTGACTTTGCACAGGTTTCCTTAACTTAAATCCAATTCACTTGCTTGTCATGGCATCACCTCCATGATGTCATGGTCTTCTTTGACGAGGAAGGACAAACATTCACATACTATGGTTTGTTTAGCCATTCCCTAATCAACAGACATCTACTAATTTTTTTTGCAGTTCTTTTCTACCACAAAATTGTTGCTAAAAATATTTTGGTGTCTATAGGGTTTTTTCTTTTTATCAATGACCTCCTTGGGGTATATGCCAAGCAGTAGAATCTGGGTCAAAGCATGTGGACATTTCAGCCACTTTATTTGTACAATTCCAAATTGGTTTCCAAAATGGTGGAGCTAATTGATAGTATATCAACAATTTACTCAGTCAGCAATATCCTTCTATAATCCCTCCAACACTGACTATTCCCAGCTTTGGTCATCTTTGATAGTTTGCTGGGTATGAGTGAGGTGAAACCTCAGGGTTGTCTTGATCTCCATTTTTCTTATTATTTCCAATGTGGAGTAAGCTTTCATGTGGTTTTTTTAATGGTTTGCAATTTGTCTTTTGAGAATTGTTTATTCAGATTCTTTGACCACTTCTCTGTGAAGGAATGACCTTTGCTCTTATATATTTCTTTGTGTCTGTAGCTTTGATACCAAATCCTTATCAGAGCTATCTATGATACATAAATTTTTCCCAGTCAACTGTTTCCTGTCTTTTCCTTAGATACACTAATTTGTTTGTGCAAAAGATTTTCAATGGCTACATTCAATTTTAAAGACTGTTGGTTAAAACTCTCACCCTGTGGATCTGATTCCCTTAGGAAGGATACCCTGAGTACTTGGGGAACTAGCATCAGCCTAGTTTCAAGTGCGGTTTCTAAGTTCTCCTAGCTTCATATTTTCCTAGAATACTTTGCCCTAATCACATTCTACTTGGTATCTTTACTTGAGTATATGACTTGAGTACATGTCTTATCCTCCTTATGTGATTCTCAGCTTCTGAAAGGAAGGGAATATTTCCTTTTCCATCAATTCATATGTATTTTTCACTGATTTCTTTGTTTCCCCAGAACTTGGCATCATTCCTTGTACAAAAATCAACACTTTGGTGGCCCTGTGCTCTCCTCAACAAACACACTACAAACCAATCATCCTTTCTCTTCCTGTGGAGAGCTCCTCTGTTCTTTTGGACTCCCCTGAATTATGGGAGGCCCTGCCATTGTAGATCAGATGCTATTCAAGGAGGCAACAATTCTTTCATCCAAAAGTAGCGTTCACATAAGCGAGGATGGGAAACCTTCACATGAGTATAATACATTCAAATGACCAGGTATTATTTAGCTATAATTTCTTTTTCTGAGGAAAAAAAACTAAGAAACTGAAGGCAAAACGTAAGTATCATCTTCCCTCTAGGGAAGATGTTTTCAAATTGAAAGTTAGTTCCTGAGCTATCTGCTACCCTAAGGCCACCTCTTGTCCCGAGGTCTTCTGTTGTACAATCTTGGGGCCTTCTATTCTACTCTGTGCTTCCTGGATCCATCAATTAGTACAGAGCCCACAGCAGCTCTGCGTAAAGGCAATGACCACATGCAGTCTCTAGTAGGTATATTCTGTAGTCTGGACTGACTGCAGGTGGGCATATTTTCATATTTCATAATACTGTCATATTTTCAGTTCGACAAACCTTTATCGAACATCTATGTACCAGATGCTGCACCATGCACTGAGGGGTACAAAAACCAAAATGAAAAGCAGTTCTTGGCCTTGAGAAACCTTGCTATTGGAGGTGTCAGTGAATACAAAGGAATTTCAGGTGGGAGAGCTAAAAAAAATGGGGAGATCTGAAAAGGCCTCTGATAGGAGAGGGTATGAGAGGTAAGCTTTGAATGGATTGAGGGATTGAGAGGGGAGAAGGGAGAACATTGCAAACCTGGGGGCAGCATGTAAAATGGAACAGAGTCGGCAGATGGAATATTGTATTCAGGATACATCAAGCCAACAGTTTGGCTGGGATCAATCAAGAATCAAACATTTATTAATCACCTTCTATTTGCCAGGCCCTGTGGCATGTCCTGGGGAGAGGAAGACTAAAAGGAAACATCCTGCCCTCAAGGAGCAGGAAAGAGAATGTGTGAGGAGGAACCACGTGAAGTCAATCAGAAAAATCCGACACAGATTGGGGAGGGTTTTAAATGCCTACCAGAAGAGTGTGCATTTTCTCTTCCAGACAATAGGGAGCCCCCAAAATTTCTTCATGAGGAGAATAAATGATATGGTCAGGAACTCTGATATAAGTGGGAGAGATCAGATCCAGGGAAGTCCATTAGGAGACTATTACTGTGCTCCAGGGGAGAGATGGAAATGATATGTATACACATAATTTATTTATCCAGTTGGGGATGGGATCCTGGGAGATTGGACAAGTGACCAGAAAGATAACTCAAGTCATTGGAAGTCCTGGACTATAAATATAGATTGTATCATAACAGTAAATGTATCACAAAGAACAAAACAAACAAATTAATACAAAACATGTTGATTTCTGGCTCTGCATTTGCTACTCAGAAGCACGGAATTCATAGCAGAACCAGAAGGAAGTGGCATGATCATACTTGAACCCCAGGATCGACTTAGTTGCTTGGAGTAAGCCTGACCATTCTCATGATCCTTGGCTACTACTGGGAGACCTTTGGGGATTTATGGCCTGCCGAAGTTGAGGCACTGGAAAAAAATGCCATCCTGCTTTGGAGAAACCTTCTCATGGAAAGCTGCAGGCACCTAGAGACTTGCTCTGGGTAGCTGTTTCTGGATTTTCCAGGCCCTTGTGGATTCTCATGTTTGTGCAAATCTCACAGATGCAGCATAGTCCAAAGAGGAAAGCTGGTCTCTCAGGAAATTCACATTATATTCATTATTCCTCAAACTCAAAGCATGGGATTAATGCCACTTGAGAACTCTGACTGGAAGATTATCTTTTCCCAAAAGCCATCTCCATCTCTGGCAGCCTGGTTCATATTTTCTCTCCAGCACTGTACTTAACTTTCAGCTCCTATACCTTCTCTCATCTCACAGATTCAGTTACTCATCCCAGTGCTAATGAACAAACATAATAGTGCTTACTTCTTAGGGGGTGCCAATGGGAAAAGGAAATGTGCCAGGTTTTCAAAAGTCATCTTTAGACTTATTAGCAAGCCGATACTTGTCAATATGTCGGCACTATTGTTTCAGACAAGAGCATTATAAGAGCATTTCTAATGGTATTTGAAAAGAATGGTTGAGTAACTCCACAATGAAATGCTAATCCACTCTGGTTCGCTAGAGAGGCTCAGCAGAGCAGTTCATTTGACTCCAGCCTTCAGGAGGGGCCTTCTGCAGTAGTGGGGCTTCTCACCATGGCCATCCCCAGCACCCCTGTTTCGTCTCCCTCCAAGCCCCTCAGAAGCAATTTCACCCAGATTAAGAGGTCGGCCACGGTGGATATCTCCAGAGAAGTGGACTTAGCAGCAAGTTCCAAGAAACCTTTCTATCTTTCAGCAATTAAGGGCCTGAATACTCACTGGGCTTTTATGAAGTCTATTGCCATACACACACACACACACACACACACACACACACACACACATATACATATATATATATATATATATATATATATATATATACATATATATATATTTGTGCAACTCGTATAGATTTGGACAAGTAGTCCATTTAAATGTATTTTCCCCCTAGGGAATTACTTGGTTTATAACATAAAACTAAGCCTTCAAATAGTTAATTCCTCAGAAATGCCTGTAAATCACTAAAGAACTATATGAATTGTTAGGTATCTGAGACCTTTCTGCCCAATATCTTTGGATGCAGACAGTTGATGTTCAGAGCTCTCCGTAATTAAGCAACAGAACTCCCTATTTTCATGCCACAATGGCAGAACCATACATTAGCAGATGTGATTGCAATGTGAAGATTTTTGCATTTTTACTTTCTCAAAATGTAACTGTAAAAACTGGGAAAGTTGTTAGAGAAGAAAGGAACATATTCAATTTACACTTAGTAAAAAATGAAAGCCAAGTGGGTTGGGAGAGTCAGGAGCCCTGGAGTGGGTATAAGATTATTTAAACTCTCTGAAAGCAAGAGACAAGTGCTGGAACACGCGGAAGCAATTCCGTGCACAAGGTTTGACAGTATCTGTAAATAATAGAATACATTCCCTTTCTGTTATTATTATTTAGAGTCAGCTAGAAGACAGGAGCTATAAAAACAGCTAGCCAGGACAACTTTTTTACTCCTCCAAACTTATGGAACCTTTAAAAATGCCAATGTCCAGAATATGACTTTTAAGATGCAAAAAAAAAAAAAAGCCTTCTAGAGAGCTATGATAGGAGTCCATGTGATGACTCATGTTCATCTTTTGGGCTAGAAGGCCTGTTAATGTTAAATCTTATTAAATATAGGAAGGTTTTGTTTATTTGTGCAGTTTATGAAGGCACCTTTAAGCACTGATAATTACCGGTGTGATGGGGTTGTTTCATTCAATTCACCTAGCTTTTGTTAGGCAACCTACTCGGTGCCACAGGGTTGCTAGGGACACGAAAACACAAAGCAGCCCCTCCTTTCCAGGAGTTTGTGATCTAGAGTGGGGAGAAATAACATATAAATAAAATACAAAGTAATTTTGGAGGAAGAGGGCCACTAGTGCCAGGGGAAAGTCAGGAAGACCTCTTGAGGGAGGAGCACTTGATCTGAATCTTAAAGGGAACCGAGTATTCCAGGTGGCAAAGGTGAGGAGGGAGAGCACTCCAAGGGGGAAGGACAGCCTTTGCAAAAGCCCAGAGGGAGGAGATGGAATTTTTATGGACAGGGAACAGCAAACAGAGGCCAGTTTAGCTGGAGTGTAGAATGTATGAGGGAGAATTACTGTAAAAACGACTTGGAAACTGGTAGCTGTTTTCTAAGTATCATAGAATATATAAAAAAATAATGTTATAGGGAAAATGGCTCTTCTGTCTGGAGGTCCAACCCTAAGACCGATCCACAATCCTACCTTCCAAATTCATTCACTAACTTATCACCCGTTTATTAAAAATCTGCTACATGTAGCAACCTTAACCCATACACTGATTTATTCTGTATCTCCTAGTGCCTGTCATGGTGTGGGACATGTGGCAATGGTTGCTCAAGAAATATTTTTGGTTAATTGCTAGAATTACTCCCAGGACTAGGTGTTATGGAAGATACAAAGAAAATGAAACTAAGTGTAGCAACCAATGGACCTGGAGTCAGAAGATCTGAGTTCAAATCCCCTCTGAGCCCTACTATCTGAATGATGCCAGGCAAGTCACTGCAGCTCTCTAGGTTTATTTCCTCAGCTGCAAAATGAGAAGTTGGACTCAGGGGCCTCCAACATCCCTTTGAGCTCAGCTCTATGATCCGATGAACCTGGCCCTCCTCTTAAGGAGCTTAGTGCCTTGCAGAGGATACAAGGCTTCCATATAAAGTAGCCAGATCCCAATTCCCACATACACACAGATTACAGCCATTAAGTGACAAAGGAGCTAGGGAAATCTTGTCGGAACTTCAGAGAAGTAGTAGGGTTTGGATTGATAGCCACAGAAAAGGCATTTTTTTCATTTTTATTTTGAGAAATTATTGAGATTTTGTTTGAATATCAGTCATTTTTGGTTGTATTCCTATTTTGTCTCCTCCCCCCATACCTGGCCCACTAGAAGCTTTCTCTTGTAACAAAGCAAAAAACAATTCAGCAAAACCAAACAATGTTTGAATTTGCTTTGTAACATTCTGTATCCGTACCTGCTCCACCTGAGGAAGGATATTTCTGATGAGAAAAATAGCATGAATAAAGGCACACAGAAAAAGAGGTATAAAGAGACTGCTCTATTTTTTTTATCTATTTGCTTACAGCTAGGTGGCACCACAGGGGATGAAGCACCAGGCCTAGAGTCAAGAAGACAGTTCAAATTCTGCTTTAGTCACTTACTGTGGGACCCTGAGCATGCCATGTAACCTCTGTCTGCCTCAATTTTCTCATTGGTAAAAAACCTACATCCCAGGGTTGTTGTGCTGCTCAAATGAGATAATAATTATAAAGCACATAGTAAGCACTGTGTGGATGGTAGTGACAACACTGTGTTAACATGATTGCTGTACCCCCAATCTATTGAGGGCTAGGACTCTTTTTCAGCAGGAATCCTTGTTGGTAGTACCCAGTAGAATACCTAGCTGGATAAATTCCATTAGAGTAATGAGAGACAGAGGTAGAATCAGAGCGAGAATTTACTGAGAACTATTATCAAACATATAGATAGACCATAGGAAATTTCTGGTTTACTAGAAAACCTGATTCCTAAATAATGAAAATAGAATTCTTGATGATAATTCCCCAAATAAGAGGCACACAAGTATTCCTGAGAAGGAGGCAATGGCTTAGCAATTGAAGCTTGTCTTCATCCCAGAGGGGCTTGCTTTACAGCCATCAGAGAGAAGCAAAAGACTCAAGGTGGAGCTCATTGTTCCACCCCCTGGAAAGAGAAGAGATCCAAGAAGACTTGTGTCTTTAAGCCAGTCCATTCTTCTTAGTCAAGTCAAATCTCATGCTAATGCCTGGGCCTGAATCTCAGCTCCTTTCCCCTAAAGATCATAGAAGACATTGTCTTATCTTCTGTATTTCAAGCTCTGCCATCAGTGAGAATTTCATCTTTATCTTCCCCCACCCCTGTTCCAATGAACAAGTGAGTTTTGAATCGGGGGGGGGGGTGGGGGGGGTGGGTGGGGGGGTGGGTGGAGGGTGGGGTCCTTCCCTGTATTTTCCCCTTAATCCAGTCAACCCAAAATAATGAGTTCTGATGTTTCTGTCTTTCCAGCAAAATGTTGTCTGAAGCTTAGGAGAAGGACAAGAATCCTATACCCTCCCTGTTTCTCCCCGCCCCCTTTTCTTAAAGCTAGGAGCTACCTAGACAGGCAAGTTCCTAGTTGTGGGTTGATGGTGAGGATAGTCTACATGTCCACCATGTCATGACTAAGCAGGCAAACTCTTAACAGAAAACATGTCTCAGATGGAGGATAGTTGGAGCAGATGGGACAGTTTAAGCTAAGCCTTAGGGAATCTGAAAGAAAGACAACTTGAGTCATGATATTAAAGGTCAATCGGACCAGACACAGGATGAGTTCCTGGATCGATGCCCTGCTCTTGCTTCCTTTACCATCACTCTCACTGTCATCCTAATCACCCAGAGTGCCAAGATCTGGAAGAACAGATGAAATTTTTTGGAAAAAAATTTTCTCTTTGGGTGACTATCAGTTAGAGAGCATAGACTTAAGTGAGCTCTCAAATGAGCAATTCACCAGCTCCTTTGACAGAGAAATAGATCTGTGGGAGACACAACAGTGATCAGAAATGGCATGTAGACTGGGGCAGGTTTCCAGTGGGATTTAAGATTTAGGGTTCACTACTGTACAATTCAGACTGCAGATCTGCAGCAGGGCTTGAGTTCTTAATGATGGAAAAGATCATCATCATAGATATACCCTGGATAGCTTGCATTTTTCACCTAAATCTTGTAAAGTTTCCATTTAGCCTCTATTGAGGCTATGAATGACTTAGGAGATTACCAAAGTGAGGAGTGAGAGAGGATAAATCACTTGGCCAGTGGAAACTGGGGCCAAAATATCCCATTAGTAATCGCTGATGTCTACTTATATTTCTAAACTAACTTTCTTGCCTACTGATTTTTGGCGGGATTGATCTGAACCCAAATTTATCATGTACTTGACTCAAATGCTTGTCAGTCCCGAAGAATATTCATCAGCGGAAATTCTCACTGCTGCCTTTTCTGACTTTTTACTCCTAAGTGCTGCATATGCTTTCCGTTTCCATCCACAAATCTCGCTTTTTTCCCTCTACATAATCAGGACATTTAGAGTCTATCTCTTCAATCTCTCATTTAATTCCTCAGCAAAATCCTACTTTATCCTATGTCAAAGTTGTTGCTGAGCAGACTGTCATTGAGAATCACAGGACTGGGTACTTCATGCATTATTTTAAAAGCATCTTCTAAGTTTCATATGGGGGATGCTGATTATCCTGAGCACAGCCCATTCAATTTCTCCTGACAGTCACCCAGTTTGTAGTCTAACAGAAAGTATTTCCTCTGTGCTTGAAGCTGGACAGCCCCTGGTGTCCTAAGATCTCCTTCTCATTCCTCAGACCTTAGAAACCCCAGTTCTGAAAACCTTTCTTGGGCTATGAAGTTATTCTGGGAAACTTCTCATTTGCCCTTCTAACCTGCCCCCACCCCCACCTAGGCGCTTTATTTCCTTTGCAGATGGGTTGCTATGTTTTTCAAAACCTTCCATTTATTTCAGATGAACCATTACTGTCAACAATCACTGGGGCCCTTCTCAGGTGAACAAGCAGTAACAGCTGTGGAGGAAGCTGGCTGAGGGCCTTGATTTGCTAAATTGTTTTTTCCACAATGACATGTTCTTTAATATTTGATACAAGGTCTTTAATGCAAATGATAGGTCACTCTTTCCATTCTATGATTTTTAAATCTCCTGCCACCCTTTCCCCTTAAATTTAAGTCTAGAAAAGAGAGATGGGAGTTGCCCAACCCAGTAGAGAGGTGGGAAAAAACACAGGAATATTGTCCTTTGGAGCGATGCTCTTCTAGACCTAGCTGAAAGGGGCAAGTGGTAACCTGGACCTGTTGGAAATATTTCTTCTATAAAGATGTCATACGTATCTGTTTCCTTGGTCATGATCTCTGGATAAACGTGGGACAAAACCCTCAAAGACACAAGTAATATTATGGCTGGAAGAGACTATAGATATAATCTGGTCTCTCATTTTTGTGATGAGGAAACTGAGAGACCAAGACATGAAGTGACTCACCCAAGCTGATACAGAGTGGCACAATTAGGAACAGCACCCAGGGCTTCCAACTCTCAAGAAGACCAGAGATCTTTGCTCTGAAATTTGTGTTTAGCTCAAAACTGGAGAAGACCTTTTCCCAAATGCTCGGTGGTATTTTGGCTCAGCATATTGTAGGCACTTCAATGCTGGTTGACTTGTCTTTCAGATGTGTGTCTGAATGAAGTAACCCGATTCGGCAGTCTGCATAGAGGGGAAGGAAGCACCTGAGCAGAACAGGGGGGAATAAGTCTTGTGACACAGATCAACGGGATTAGACCAAATCAAGGAGCTAGGGGAAGAATGTCATGTTAATAAGAAAATCGTAATAATTCAAGAGTTTCAAGTGTGAAGAGGGATCCTATGATGGAATGAGATGTAATAGTAGGTAGTAGAAACATCAGCCGGTAGGAAGAAACAAATAACTGCCAAACGTTGTGGAATTCCATATTCATCTTCTTTCCAGAAATGACTGGATTTGGTTTCCTTCACTTATTAAACGACAGTGAAGAACTCCTCTTATCAAGGGAGATCACAACCTGTCTATAACTTAATAGTTGATGTTTGGTAAGTTGTGTGAAGCCCAGGGAGGTTAGGTTACTTATCCACAGTCATGACCACTAAGTGTGAGAGACTGGACTTGAACACAGGTCATCTTGACTGGAAACTTAGCATTCTATCTACTACGATAGGATGCATTATTTTGCATTAAACATGATTGCCAACTGCTGTCAAATGAAGCACTCCTGGACCATATAGAGACAGGGGAGCTGTTTGTTTTCCTATTTCAGCGCCTACACCTATTGTTAACATTCTGAAAAAGAGTCAACAGATAAGTCTCTTAGAAGTTGTTTCACTTTCCTCTTATTTGCTGGAGTCTTTAGTTTGAGATGCATATCTTTCCATAGTCCTTAGCAATGTGTTGTACTGAAATTTGTATCAAGGGGCCAAAGTGCCATCTGGATGGAAATGTCTAAGTAGATGGATGGTGATCCAAACAGGTGAGATTGGTGAAGGACCCTTGGAAGTGCTTTACAGAAGCAGATTTGACTTCATTCTAGTGCCAGACTTGTTTCCTGAGGAAGGAAAAACTGCTCTCACATACCACAATGACTCATGTGCGTCAGGATTCATGTATTTGAGGGGCTGTGTGAGCAGAAGAGGGAGGAGAGACAGGAAGCCACGCTGCCATAAGCAGCACCCCCACCCTCCAAGTAATTAACTGCCTATATAGGCAAGATAGTCTACAAAGAACATTCAAGGATGCTATAGTACATGAAATGTGTTAACGCTAACATTGTGAACAGCTGGCTGGCTGGCTGGTAGATAACAAAGCCCATCATTTTCTTATGATTGGAGCCTTGGCTTTTAATCGGATTTATAAGAACATGGGGGAAATTAATAGGAGGCTTCTGGCAAACCAGAAACATATTTTGGTTCAGGGTCTGAGCTGTTCCTTCTAAACTGAGTTTGGAGCTGGGGAGAGTGGGGGCATAGTCTAGAATCATGGTAGAACAAAGAAATAAAATCCCTAAGGCAAAGGCACAACATTTACCACCCAGGCTTTTAAAAGGAAAGAACAGATGACAAAAGATGATATGAGACAGGCCCACTAATCTTCTGCTTGTGGGACTGTGAACTGACCACCTCTTCTGGAAAATAATTTTTAATTATGTATAAAAATGAGGTGAAGAAATACATACCCTCCCTTTCACCTTCTGACCCAGAAATCCCACTGCTAGGCATATATCCCACAGAGACTCTAGTTAAAAAGGGAGGTAACAAGGAATCAGTAACAAAGGTGGGAGCCCATTGGCTAGCAGAATAAAGAGCAGGATGTGAAATGTGATACAATATTATTTCTCTGTAAGAAATAATGAATATTAGGAATTCAGAGAAGCATGGAAAGAATCGGAGAAAAATTGACATAATGATTATGATAATGTAAATCCAAAGAAAAATATAATGAGACTGAATACTCTCTAATCTGAACCATCGAGGCATAGTTGAGAGAATACCTGATTTGGAGTAAGGAAGACCTATGCTTGAATCTCGCTTCAATTGCCTATTAGTTGTGTGGGCCTGAGAAAGTCAGTGATGTTCTCTTAGCCACAGTTTCTTATCTGCAAAATTGCGGGGGCGGGGGGGGGGGCGGGCGGGGAGGAGAGAGAATAATACCTCACTGGTAGTTAAGGAGCAGATAAGATAAAATCTGTAAAGTGATTTACTAACCTAAAGTCATTACATAAATGTTACTTTTATAATTAATTATAACATCCAAGCATGGCCCTGTAGAAGAGATGAGAAAATGTGTCTCCCACCTTTTATTGGTGAGGTGGAAGACAATGAGTATTGGTTTTGGTGAACTGTTTTTTTTTCATTTTCTCTCTTTTTTTAATCTTTGGTCCAAGGGGAGGATCAGTGGGTAGGAGTCGTGGGACAGAAAGATAGTGAGAAATAAACAAAAAAGATCCATACAACTAGTCGGTTAAACTGATGTGAAGGGAGGGTGGCGCTATCTATCCCAGAGGTAAGGAACTGCTCCTTTGGCCATAATCAGCTATGATGGTGACTGTCACAGAACAGCTTGAATTACTGAAAAGCTGATGGAGTCAGCTCTAGGACCTTTTCTTTTGCTGCTTATGGAAAGTCAAGAACATCCCGGAGAGCCATTTTTCAACGGCCTTCAAAACACCATGGCCAGAGATGAATCTTCATGGTTAATAGACTTCGGAAGAGCCGAGTGAAAACTTTCTGGGTTAATGCAGACCCATGTCCTCTTGCTTGGGCTGGCTAAGACTTATGTGTTTAAAATTGCTGCTTCCTACAGAAAGAGAAAGGTTCATCTGTTTTCTGCTCCGGGACAGGGCGCCCTGAACCGTCTGTCACATTTGTATCACGGCACCCTCCGAATGTATATGATCCAGCCTGTCACTGCCTTGCATTTGTCCCTGAAATGCTTAGTCACCTCCTTCCATCAGTCAAGAGGGTGATACAAGGCATTGTGGGAGGAGATGAATCATATTCTCCAGGATAGGTGGCACCTAAAGATGAAGGATGCTTTCAGCCCCCTCTAAGAGATAATGGGTCTTGCCAACCCCTCTTTCTTTTTCCTTTGGGAAAAAAAAAAATCTTTTTTTTTCTTTAAACTCCAGTCCTTATGGTAAATCACATCAGGCTTTCAAAAACATGGGCTGGCAATGAGGAGCAGTGGATAGCGAACTGGACTTGGAATCAGGAAGACTTGCCTCCAAATCCCATCAAGCACCTACTATGTGCTAGAGGCTGAGGATGCAGACAAAAGCATAAAAGTCCCTTCCCTCAAGGAGCTTCCATTCTCCTGGGGACTATACGTAAAGAGCTAAGTGTACACAGAATCATCTGAGGAGGAGGCAGGTGTAAATATGAACAACTGCAGGAATCAGGAAAGGCTTCCCATAGGAGGTGGTGCTTTAACTGAGCCAAGAGGAGAGCTCCAGGTTTTAAGAGATGGAAACGAGAAGGGGTCACATTCCAATCGTACAATCTATACAACGGCAGGTGGATGGAATACAGGCTTTGGGAACATCAGGAAAGATCCAGTTTGGCTGAAGAAGAGAGGGTGAGAAGTAGGCTCACGCCAGATTGTGAAGGGCTACAAATGCCAAGCTGAGGTGGTTGTCGTTTTTCCCACGGACAATAGAGAGCTTGTGGAAGTTCTTGAGCAGGGGAATGGGACATTACTCAATAGGAGAGGAAAGAAAACAGATGTAACTGGAGGACATGGCTGGAATGGACAAGTCTTTTCTTGATTCATTTTCTTCCTCTCTGCTCCTTTACTTGCCTTCCCTAATTAATATGCCACATCGTACCACCTAAGGATGGATGTTCTCAGAAGCCTCCTTCTTCAGGTTGCTTCTCTCTCTTTCTAGATTCTTTCACTGAGTGATCTCATCCACTCCTATGATGTTGGTCATCACCTCGAAGTCAAAGGTGGTCAAATCCATAGCTACTGTCCACTGTCTCGAGCTCCAGGCCACCACTTCCATCTGTCTTAAACTTAACATGTCCCATGTTGAGCTAATTTTTGTCCCTTCCCCCATCTAGGTTGTTGGTCAGTCATTTTTCAGTCATGTTCAACACTTTATGACCCCATTTGGGATTTTCTTGGCGGAGATCCTGGAGTAGTTAGCCATTTCCTTCTCCAGCTCATTTTACAGGTGAGGAAACTGAGGCAAACAAGGTGAAGTGACTTGCCCTGGGTCACACAACTAGGAAGTGTCTGATGCCAGATTTGAACTCTGGGGACGAATCTTCCTGACTCCAGGTCTGATGCTCTAGGCATCTAGCTGCCCCTAATCAATCCCTCCAATCTAAACTCTCCAATGTATCCTTCCTCCTAGCTCCCCATTTCTCTTAATCGTCTAGGTCCAAAACCTCAGTCTTCTGGGACTTTTTTTCTCACATTCCTGATGTAGTTGCCAAATCCCATGGATTTTATCTCTGAAATAATTCTCCCAGCTGTGCTGCTGCTTCTGTCACCTTAGCTCAGGTCCCATTACATGTCCTCTGCACTACTGGCACAGTCTTCTGGATGTTCCTTTTGATTCTGCCAAGCTATCCCTGCTGTAGACCAGACTGCCTTTGTAGGAGGGACCCCTGTCCTCACCATTTCACACCCAGCTTGGCTCACTTACGCACTGTGCTTCTTCCTCTTCTCTGCCCCCTGTGGTGCAACTCCCCTGAATACTCTGGCCAGCCCCACCTGCCATTAAAATCTGAGCTCCCCGAGGGTAGGGCCTTCACTGTAGGATTCTGGGTAAGTCACCTGACTTGTCTCCAGTCTCAGTCTCACCTTCCATGAAATGAGGATAAAAATAGCACCTCCCTCCAGGTTTGTTTTGAGGAACAAATCAGAGAGTATTTGTAAAGCAAACTTTATATATATGTAAAAATATAAATATATGTAAAACTACATAAATGTTTACTCTGATTATGATCATTGTTAGCACAGTGCTTGGCACACAGTAAGCACTTAATAAAAGCACTGCCCCTCCCCATCTCTCTTTTTCTCTCCTCTTTCTCTGTCTCTGCTTTTCTCTCCCCTCCATTTCTCTCCTTCTTCCCCTCCATCTCCCTTTCCTCTCGGTGTCTCTGTCTCCTCCCTTTCTCCCTGTTCTTGTCTCTGTCTCTCTCTCTGTATCCCTTTCTCTGTCTGTCTCTCCCTCCCTCTCTCTTTCCCTCCCTCCTTTTCTTTCCCCTCTCCCTACCTCTTTCTTCTTCCCTTTGCCTCCTTCTCCCTCCCTGTCTCTGGTCTCATTATGAGGACCATTTTCTGACTCCTGACCTATGTACTTGCTGTCAGAATAACTGAATCTCTGAGTTGGAAGAGTCTATTAAAAACCCCTAGATCTTTAGGGGAAAGAATATAGAACCTCTCCACCCCCATCTTGTACTTGGGGAGTTTAGCTTTTGAGGCCAGGGGTAAGATTGGACATGATTTATTGCCATAAAATTCTCCTCCATGCTTGGCATGGTGTCCTCTCCATTTGTGCTCAGTGCAACTGAAGTCTTCTTAAAGAAACTCCCTCTGTTGATGCCTCTAGCTTCCAGCTGGAAATAAATGACCACATCCTTCCTAACCACGCAAGCAGCCCTCCTGGAATCTGGGATGCTGGAGCCTGGTTGGATGGAGGCTCTTGGTGGAACACTCTACCCCTCCCTCCCTGACTACCCTACTGAGGACTAGTATTAGGGTAGCAGCAGGGAACATGGAAAGGGCAAGTGACTGAATGTGAGGCTAAGGAAGAGGGTCTAAAGGAATTGGAGACTTATTTCCATATGTAAATAATCCTCTCCCATGGCAAATTTGTAATCAGGATTTTAAGATTTCATAAAAGTAGAGGGCATCAGAGTTGGAAGGGTCCTTGGAGGCTATGGAGTTCAATCTCATCTTTTTACAAATGAGGAAACTGAGGATCAGAGAGGTCAAGTGAGGTGCCCAACCTCACACAGCTACTTAGTGATAGAACCCAAACTAGAATTCAGGCCTCCTGGCTCCTAATAACAAGACTTCCCCTGTATATTCGGCCAGCCTGGGCCTTCCTCTCTCCATTAGTTGGTACCTGCTGAGAGAATACCAATTCATTTTAATTTTGGCCAAAGCAAAACATGAATATGATTGTAAATTTGCTGAGGGTAAATTATATGATGTAGTCCCAAACCAAATGGAATAACTCTTGTATTATCTGCTACTGTGGCTTCCTTCCAAAAGCCTGGATAATCAAGAGTTGGCTATATTTTCAGTGATGTATGACATAACCAATTATAAAAGTAATTAAGTTGTTTTTTCCTCTAACAAATCACTTGATAAACAGCATTAACATGTAATATATCAAGGACCTGTGATTTTTGTCAGCGTTGGATCAAGGCAGATGGCAATCTCTCTACAGAGCTGTCACTAAGGTGGGGCCAATAGGGTTCTGTACCAGGACTCTGAATTTAAATGGCACCAACAGTATTTGCACTTCTTCACCTGTATAGAAACAAAAGTATATTTAACAACTGGTTAGCAAGAATAATTAATTGCAATAGGAAGCATCCCTTCCTGAATGTTGTCCTCTGGCCTTCATCCCTCCCCCAAATAAGGGCATACTTCCTTTTAATCCAATGGGTGGACTGTGGTATGTGCCTAGGGGCACAGAACTCCCTATGTTTTAGCAATCAGTTTTAGAGATTTAGAGGCTCTGAGAAGCTATTTGCTCATAATCTTATAAACTAGTAAGTGTGAAAGGAAGGATATGAACCCAGCTCTTACTTACTCAGGTCCACTCGCTGTCTCATGCTGATCAATGTTTATCTTAATGATTCCCAAGAAATGCTTCGAAAAGCAGTGTGACTCCTCTTGTACGGGAGCAAAGTGGCCTCACTGTCCAGTAGCAGAAACAATTATCCCTAAGAGAGTTGCCATGGAAAAGTTATAATGTTTTAAAAATTCTTAATATTCTCTTATTGCGAAATAACCTATTTAGTGCCTGGGTAATTGTGTTAACTTCTTTAGCAATACCTTCAGCCAGATTTCCAAATAAGTCCTAATAATGCCTTCCGTTTCCCTCCAGTGTCTGTAAACAGGTTGTGGGTGACTTTGCTCATGCTGGAGAGATTATATGTTGAGACAGGTGCTCTGACAACCTAGACTGTTAACAAGCTGATTTGCATCAGCAGCTGCAGCCTTCAACTGGCTGCACTAATTGGTAATTCTTTGCAAGAAGAGAAAGGAAACCCCCAAAGCTGAACGCTACTCGCTGAAAATGTGATGCACTGTGTTTATAGCTGGTATCATCCCCACTGCCTTTGGACTCAGCGGGACTTTACTTCCTACCTGTTTAATCAGTTGTTGCACATGGAAATATGACTCCCAAATGCATAGGAGACACATGGACATGTGGCAAGATAATAATCATTGATACAGGATTGTAGCTTTAGAGCTAGAAAAGATCTTCCATGCCATCTAGTTCAGCTGCCTCATTTCACAAAGAAGACCATCGAGGTCCATGTTCTCACTGTCCTGTTTGAGATGGCTCCATCCAACACATCCCATGAAGCATGAAGACTCGGGTGCTTTAGCTTGATGAACCAACTTCCTTATTTAGCCCTTGGACCTATGGTGGCAGCAAAGTGGTATCACATCAAGAACATTGCCCACTTGGGCATTAAAGAGAGTGACCTCACTGTTAACTCTCTCTTTGAGTTTCTCCTTGGAGGGAATGAGATCTAGGGTGGAAAGTGGGAATACACTGAAACAGGCACATGTCCTGACTGATGGAGTCTGGGTCTCGACCTGGGGCTTTTCAATAACTTTGTGTTTACGTGTGTGTGCGTGTACAGATTTGTTGTGTGTGTGTTTCCTTCTTTAGCACAGATGACAACTTTAATTCTGAGGTGGATAGGTCGAGCCTTGGAAGCAACCAAGGTGATCTGGAGATTCTGAGTCAACAAATCAGAGCTGATTGACAGCAGGAAGAATATCGTGCAATGCCCTTCTTGGAAGAGATGATCATGGACAGGAGGAAGATCACCAAGCCCTGACCTAACCTGTCATATGTATATGGAGGAAGCTGTTGTGAAGTGGGAAAGCAGTTCCATCAATTGTGTCACATTTTGATGTTTTAATCTTCACCCTCCTGGGAGAATAGAACAGTATTTATTTGCTACTATTCCTACTTGTTTAAAACTTGGTTAATGCCTGCTTTGGAGTATTTTGTGTTAAGCACTTCTGAGGGGGAGAAATAAATAGTGATCCTAGAACTATCTATTCTCCCTCCTCTTTTGGGAGCAGCTCTAGACATGAGCTAAACCTAAGTTTTAAGTAATTTTCTCTGGGGCTCTGGTGTTGGAGGTGTAAACAGAGAAAGTGAGAAGAAACTAGGCCCTTCCCTTTAATGGCCAGGCTTCCGCACATCTGATCCTGGTCAGAGCTGTATAGAGGGAAAGGAGGAGTGCCCTGATCCACCTCTACTCTCCCAGGTCTAGTGGTGGTTCTGTGTGCATTGGGTGCACCCATTTTACTGAAAAGTAAATTGAGGCTCTCGGGGAAGATGAAATGACTTGCTGAGAATCATACAGCTAGGAGCTATCAAAAGTGGGATTTAAACCCTGGGTCTTCCTGACTCTAAACTCCAACCACTGTCTACCCTGCCATGTTTTCTCTAACTCTATGTGGAAAAGGAAAGAAGAGTGGGGTCTTGAGCAATTTCTGTTTTCCTTGGAAATTATCCTCCTTGATTTTCTTTTAAGGTGGCTTATGCTACTATATGAAGAAGGTTAACTTGTCCCATTGGTAGAGATAATTACTGTAGACTCTTCTCACCCATGGCCCTGAGTAGCTTGGACCCAGCAGGGAGTAACTTCTTTCCACCACAGGACAGAGCAACCATTATTCAAATCAACCTTCTGTCTGGACTAAGCCTTCTAGAACTGAAATGAGTCAGGATTATTACTGATCCGATGCCCTTTCTTGCTATTTGAGCCACAGCTGTCCTGGCGAGCTAGCTCTTTTTCCCCGCTGCTAGCGTTATACATCCCCAGACTGAAAGTGAACACTCTCAAAAAGAAGGTGGGAAAAAAGTCTAGTATTTTTTTTCATTTTGAAAGAAGTGTGAGATTAACTGAACGTTTACTCTTAAATTGCTTAATGGTGTTCAAGCCACAAAAGGGTCGCCTACTCTCAAGAGCAGCACACAGCCAGGCAGGTGAATGATGAGAGCCTGGCACACTAAGGATAAAGAAGGATTTAACCTGCTACCCTTCCTAAGGATGCTTAGGGAACATTATCGTCAAGGATATTGATTTTGCAATGTACCCCAAAGATAGGGAACACCCTCCTATTACAACTCATCTATACTTTGGAGAAAAGCCCTAGGGAGATGCCTGAATCACTGCATTTGAACCCAATCTGATACCAAACCTGGCATTATATACCCTGTGTATGATGGAGAATTAAACTTATGAAATTCGTTACCACAAGAGGCAGTACAGCCTGAAAGTGGAACTATTCAAATTAGTCATTACTGATTGGGTATTTTTCTCCAGTGATGCATTTCACAACCCACCCAAGACATGTCCAAGAACATGGATAAGGATGGATGATGGTTTCTGTAACCTCAGTGGCTCTGGGTATGCCCAGTCCAAATACATGGAGTCCTGTACCCTCTGCTAGTAGTGGAGGCCAGTGTATGGGGTGAATGGGGTGTTCAGGGAGGACTAGCACCTTGGTGTGAGGGCTTTACAAGTCCTTTCCAGGGCTGCTTATCCACCTTTGGTGTCCAACCAATTACCCAGCTCTCACCTGTGGCTCCACAAAGTTGGAGCATGCACAATAGCCACACCCCTGTAAAACTGTCTCAGTAGATGGGCTAAACCAGGCTGAGTAACTCAGAGGTCTCAAACCCATACATGAGTTAGAGAGGTGTCTACCCCAAGTAGGTGAAGACTTTACCCGGTAGAATGGGTAGATGAGAACAATCTGTTTTAACAACCATGAAGGTGTCTGTAGCAGGTTCTGTGGAGTGCCAAGAATTTGGGCAGACATTGAAGACTTCAAGGTCATCCACTGAATCCCAGATCATTGCCAGCGATCTTGATTTTTTTCCTGCCACTGAACTTTGATGACTCAGGAAGAGACAGTGAGGCTGACAACTTAATGTAACTCTGCCTCACTCAAATCCAATTCAAGCACAAGTCAAGGCATCACCTCTGATGCCATTGGTCATCTTGGGAAAAAAATGCTAAATGAACAACAACTGCCTTGGGGTTAGGGGTAGCCCATTTTAATTGGCTCCCTGAATCTTTAAAACTGGTGAGACTGAACTGATGGCTTTTGGTGGCAGTGGTAGAGTGGCAGCTCTTTCTACTGCTTTCTCATGAACTCTCTCCAGAACTGAACTGGGAATGGAAATTTCTTTCCCTGCTCTCCCTCTTCCCCACCCCCACCTCCACCATGGGAATTGTGGTATTTGTTTCTGTTCTGTAGTATTTGTCCTTCTCGGTTTCAGGTGCCAGAGGTGATTCTCATGGGACGTGGGTGTCTGAGCCATGATGATGTTGGAACCAGAATCTCAGATGGGATGGTGCTTTGAGAAGACATGATGCTTGGGATGGGAGTCAGGGCCAGGTTTGGACCTGGAACAAGAACTGTGTGGTATGGGAATAAAGTTAAGCTATGAACTTAATCCCCTTCCCCTCCCCAGAGAATAGTTGGTGCAGAGGAAGAGGATTATGTTCCACGTGTTGGGGAGAAATTTATGTATTTGGGATTATACCTGCTGAAGTAAGTATTTCTGTGTAAAAGCTAATGGCTAAGTGGTATTGGTATACAGGAGATCCCCTACACTTGGGGGAACTGCCTGTGGGGGTCCAGAGCCTAAACACCTCTCCACCCCCTTAAGGATACCAGAGACCAGCTGGCTTGCAGGCACTGGGGGTCAGTTGGAGTGTAGCGTCAATATTACACTTACAAAAATAGAAAAATTCCTGACTGATAAAGCTCTGATGAAAAAGCAAGATGTGGATTTGGGGGGATGTTTCTAACTTTTAGAGGGGACATCAAAGAGAACAACCATTCCCTCCTTCAGTATATTGTGTGAGATCTCCAACAAACATCACATCACATCACAGTCTGATAGGCCATGGCTCTTCCGTGGGACATTTCAGTCAAATTATTCCGCATTCCTGTCATTCCAGCCTCTACCGCCATGCTTTGGTTCAGTCTGTGCCACCCTCTTGGAGGACAAGCCTGTCTCCTGAGACTTCCTTAGCGGTAGAGGGGAAAGGCTGTTCTTGGAGGACTCAGGGATGATGGAACTGAGGGAAGCACCTCAGCCTCTGCACTGTCCCAAGCAGGGTGTCATCTGAGCACTGGAGTGACTCTGAGCTTTTTCCTGGAGGAGACTTCAATGGCTAGAACCCAGGCCTCTGAACCAATTAAGTCTTGAGAACAGCTTTAATACTGGTTATAGAAAAGAATTAGAAATTAGAAAAAAGAATTAGAAAAGAATTCTTGGGGGATAATTGGAAGACCCCGGTAGATACTCCCCCCACCTTATCTCCATACCTGAAATATTCTCCCTTATTACCTCTGCCTCTTTCCCCACTGTAGAACATAAGCTCCTTGAGGGTAGGGACTGGTCTGCTTTGGTCTTTGTGGGCTCAGCACCCAGCACAGGGCCTGGCACACAGAAGACATCTAAGAAATGCCTGTTGAATTGAGTTGTATGTTGTAGGTGTTTAGTAAATGTTTTTTGAATGAATAAGTGAATAAACCAGTGTAGAGTACATGGCCAATAGTCGGTCAGCAGCATCATCTTTCTTTAAGACAGCATAGTATTTTCCTTATAAAAAAGAACATTAACCCGTGGGGACTGAATCATTTGGTGCAAAGACTAGTAAACAGAGCAGCAGCAGTTAACCATTTGGAGAGCATATCAACCTCCCCTGGGCAGCTGCCCAGAAGGCATCCACCTCTTTCCTTTCCTCCCATGGTGTGGTTCTTGGATCTCTTGGCTGGCCCACGAAGCTGCCCTGAGCCTTAGCAGTCATCAGAGATGCTGGGTCAGTCAGGAGTATGTGAAGAATATTGTTTTAATAACACAGGACAGGATGTAGTTGCCCAAAATAGAAAGACTGATGATTGAGTGGGGTCCAATATTCAGTGTGAAAATATCTCCAGGAAGCAGGAACTGATTGAGCTGAGAACCCAGACCGGATAACTGAGGACAATGGTGATGGGTGACCCTCACAGAGTTTGCCCTTTTAAATAAATAGATTAAAGTGCCAGATGCTGAAAATGGGGATCAGGGCTTCCTTTGTTTACTCTTGACTTTCCTTTTCTGTAGGGACCCTCAAAATACTGTATCCTGATACCACAACCATAGAATCTCAGAATGTAAAGGAAATCGTGGCCCATATAGGTCAAGCTCTTTCTTTTACAAAGGAGGAAATGGAGGCCAAGAGAATTATGCAATCCCAGGATCTCAGAGTTGCAAGGGATGTCAGAGGCCAAACAGCCCACCCTATACCTGAAAAGAAATTCATTTTACATGACTTATGGGTAGGGGGAGGAAGAAGAGAATAGCATTTATGTGGCACCTACTATGTGCCAGGCACCCTGCTAAGCATTTTACAAGTATCTCATTTTATCCTAACAACACTGAGGTAGGTGCTGCCATGGTTGTTTGGTTGTTTTTCAATTATTTCTAAGTCTTCGTGACCCCTTTGGAGGTTTTCTTGGCAAAGATACTGGAGTATCATGTCATTTCCTTCTCCAGCTCATTTACAGATGAAGAAACTGAGGCCAACAGGATGAGGTGACTTGCCCAGGGTCACACAGCTAGGAAGTATCTGAGGCTGGATTTGAACTCAGGTCCTCCTGACTCCAGGCCTACACTCTATGCACTGTAGTGCCACACAGGTGCTTCTTATAGAGTGGTCATCTGGTTTTGAAAAGCGGTAAGAGAAGCCCACCACCTCCTCAGGCAACCTACTCCCTTTTGGAACAGCTTTTTTTGGGAAACTTTTCCTGACCTCAGGTCTAAACTTGTCTCCGAAACTTTCCCCATTCCTCGGATTCTGGGGCCCAAACAGAACAAGGCTCATCTCTTCCGAGCTACAACTTTTCAGATACTTTAAAGACAACAGTCCTATCCTCACCAAGGCTTCCTTTCCAGGCTAAACCACCCCTTCTCCTTTAGCTAATTTGTGTGTAGTCCGAACTCCAAGCCCTACACCTTCCTGAATACTCATCTATGTCTTTCTTAAAAGCAAGCACCCAGAACCAAACAGCACCATTCAAGGAGCCAAGTTTGAATCTCAGCCCTGTCCTTTTGCTATCTTTTGTGACCCTGGCCAAGGGATTTTAACCGCCATGGGCCTCAGTGTCCTCATCTTAAAACGAGGGAGTCGAACAATATGATCTCTGAGATCCCTTCCAACTCAATATAGGATCCATGTGGTTCAGACCAGGCCATACTACAGTGGAAATATCACTCCCTCGTTTCTGGACATCGTGCCTCTGTTACTGCATTCCAAAAACACAAGAAGGGAAATGACTTGAATTAGGGGCTAAGGTGACACTAGAACTTTGCAATCTGGTCTCACTGGGCTCATTACATACTCTACCTTTACTGTGATGATAGGAAAAATAGGCCAAAGAAGCAGGCAATGGGAAAGGGCCCAAAGAAGCATTCTAAGGAAGCTCCTGGTGGCTCTCGGTTTGGGTTTGCTGTGGAGGACCTGACATACAGCTCCGTCTGTAAACCCTGCCTCCCCCTCACAAGCTAAGGAGTCAAAGCTTTCAGGAAAAGCTTTTCATAGAAAGGTCATTCTTTTTTTACTCTGGGCACTGGGCAGCCAGAGCATTGCTGTACAATAGAGACGGATTGCCTGCCTTTGCTCTTTATTTTATTTTTTTTATTTTGGACTCAAGAGAGAAAACATGAAAAGTTTCCCTCAAATTCTGACATCAGATAAAGTGAGACAGCAGGACTCCATACTATTTTGCTGTCCTTATTCAGGGTCTAAGGCAGGAAAGAATGTTAGTTTGAAAGATTAAAAAAAACCCAGTCTCTATTTCAAAGGTTCGAAAAGTTTTGTGTGCTTTGGTAGGACTGAGTAAGGCTACTCCATCTGGGGTCTGTGTGGATGCCTTCCCGATAGCATTGCTAGGGAGCAAAGCACAGGAAGGTATTGACTGGGCTTTGTCTGCACTTCCTGGGTTACTTGGGAGGTCTCCAAAAGAACTTTGCCAAGTATGATGTGGTTTCATCAAGTCATAAAATCGTCGAGAATGTTGCAATCTAACGTCTGGAATGCTCTCCCTCCTCTGCTCTACTTCTTGACCTCCCTGGCTTCCTGTGAATTAAATGCCCCCTTCCACAGGAAGTTTTCCCCTACCCCTCCTTAATTCCAGCCCCTTCCCTCTGTTCATTGTTTGCATATTGTCTCCCCCATTAGATTGCAAGCTCTTTGAGGACAGGGACTGTCTTTTGCTCTTTTTGTATCTGTAGTGCTTAACACAGTGCCTACTATATAGTATGTGCTTAATAAATGTTTATTGAATAAATGAATGAATGCAGTATTGACCAACATGACAGTATAATAGCTAATATTTATAGAGAACTTTCAGGATTGAAAATACTATCTCATTTGATCCTCACAACAACCCTCAGAGGTGTTACTATTATGTTCATTTTACAAATGATGAAACTGAGGCTGACAGAGGCTAAGTGACTTGCCCAAGGTCACACAGCTACTAAGTGGCTCTGGCTGGATTTGTACTCAGACCTTCCTGACTTCAGGCTTAGCGTTCTATCCACTGCAGCGCCACCTAGCTGCCTCCCACTGTAGGCAGCAATGTTGCAACAGAGACATCTTACATTTATTCAAGTGTTCTAATGGACCTTTTATCCTGTCTTTATGGGCATTTCCTCCAACAATGCAGATTGCAGCTTATCCCATGTAACTTTTGTTCATGCCCACCCCCAAGGTCACCACAGAGGCTCCGCCCAGTCTGCTAAAGGCTCTCTTTGCTTTCTCCCAGCACTGAGAGGGAGCGCACAAAGCAGAACACTGGTTATCCCTTATTCTTGTCTTGATGGCCAGCCAACCTCTTTCAAATATGTTTCTTTGAGGTCAGTTTTTACTTTACATCTTGTTAAAATATAACTTTAAAGTTATTTAACTTGTTTTCTGTGGACAAGCATTTATTTTCTTTCCCTCCTCCCCTTTTAAAACCCTTGTAATCCTTATGCATAGTCAAGCAAAACAAATTTCCCCTTTAACCGTACCCAAAAATATGTATCTCATGCCAACGTTTGGAGTTGATCATCTCTATGCCAGGAGGTGGGTAGCATGCTTCATCATCCCTAATTATTCTTGGTTCGTGATGGGTTGCAGCTCACTCACAAGTAACATGACTCTCTCCATCAGCTCAGAAGAAGTCTCATTTCCAATTATTTGGAGACTTGAGGGCTCCATGACAAAGTCATTCAATAGCACTAGTGGGACACTGGCATTAAAAAAGTGGGCCTTTGTTTGGAGATTATATTTAGGGGGCCCAGCGGATAGAGAGATAGGCCTGGAGTCAGGAAGAAGAGTGCAAAGCTGACTTCGGACACTTGCTGTGTGACCCTGGGCAAGTCATTTAACTGATGCCTGCCTCAGTTTCCTCATCTGTAAAATGGGCCTAATAATAGCACTTACCTACCATGGTTGGTATGAGGATCAAAGGGGATAATGTTGGCAGACTACTTTGCAAACCTTAATGCACGCTGTAAGTGCTTGATGGCTACTATTACTACGTCTGCGACTATTACTACTATGACTGAGATGATGTCGATGACAGCCACAACTACTCCATTGAGTTTTTTCTTAAAAAGAAGCTTTTTGTTACTTTGGGTTTATGTACCACAGTTATTATTCAATATGCTGTCCTCCCATGGAGTTCTTCCCAGTAACAAGGGAAAAAGGAGTAAGCCAAAGTGACTAAAAATTGATTTGGACTGACAGTCCATATAGCATTCTGTATCCATAGTCTCCCACCTCTCTACCAAGAGTAAGAAAGTATGCCTTGATCTCTGCTCTTGGAACCAAGAAAGATCACTGCAATTAATCTCCTTTTGGCAGATGAATTATTGTTTGTATTTACCTTCAGTTATTTATTGTTCTCCTGGTTTGGTTTACTTCGCTCTGCATAAGTTCATGGAAATTTGTCTGTTTCTCTGAATTCCTCCTCTTCCTCATTTCTTATCCCACAATAATATCACATTACATTCACATACTGTGATTTGTCCCACCATTTTCTCGCTGATGGGTACCCATTTCATTTCCAGTTATTTCCTTTTTTGGTTTTTGTTTTGTTATTAGCAAAAGTACCATTCAAAACATTTTGGTGTACATGGTATATTTCATTCTTTCCTTGACCTCCTTGGGGTATATACCCAATAGCAGGGTTTGTGGATCAAAGGGTATGAACAGTTTAGGGACATTTCCCCCATAATTTCAAGTTGGCTTCCAGTAAATTGATTGGACTAATTCACATTTCCACTGATGGATGCTACTGATGGAAGGCTGTGTCTTCTCACAGCTCTCCAGCTCTGATGGATTTCCTTCCATTACCATCTTTGCCACTTGACTGGCTATGAGGTGAAACCTCCCCTTCTGTCTCTACTTGAGTGATACCATAGCCTCCCAATCAGCCTCTGTATCTCTAGCCTATCCTAAACACTGCCACCAAATTAAGGCAAACTCATTGCCGAGGCAAACTAATTAGCCTGGTATTCAAGGCCTACTTTAATCTGATTTAGGTTTGTTTTTTCTTCTCTCTCACAGCATTTCTACTTGGATCTAATCCAAGAACTAGATAAATTCTCCTTGAATGAATGGATGAACTCAAATCCCTCCCACTTCCAGCCTTAAAAGGGTCCTAGCCACTATACTTCTGAAACCTCAGAATGCCCATACTACTGTGGCTGTAGAATAGAAACCCCTCTACAGCAGGGATTATTTCCTTTTCTCTCTTTTTGTTCTCAGTGTCCAGCATGGTGCCTAGCACACAGGCACTCAGTGGGTGCTTAATAAATGTTTGTTGAGTTAAATTCAACTGCCTTTATATCAACAGTCACACTCTTATGTCTCTGAAATAGGACTAATTACTTTTGAATCAATCAAAGAGGCAGTTTTTGCAGGGAATTACAAATGGAGAGGGAACAATGATGAAGGCAACCAAGGATTCTTGGGATGGTATTTAAAGGTGGCCTAGCATTGCAAATCTACAATCCATGAAACCATCCATTCAGCCTGGAAAATGGGTGACTCTGCAAAACAAAGCCTTTGATGCATCCATATTCCCAGGTCAGAGATAAGAGAGTGACTTTAGCTTCAACCAGGATTTGCACAGCTCCCAACACTCCAGCTGCAGGTGTCTTCAGTAGTCTGACTAATCTTGACAACAGACCCCAGGTTTAGTTTTCTCCTTCTGATAAAAGGTAGTCTTTTACATTTCCAAACCTTGGCCACACAGTCCTATAAAGGGTTGGAGAGCTCCCCTCCCACATCACTCCATGAGGTGGCTTGTCAGGAAGCTATAGGAGGAGAGAGTTCTGCTCATGCCATAGGTGTGAGTCTGTCATCCTAAAGACTTTGGTCACGTACCCATTGCAAAAGACCCTGATGTTGGTAAAGATTGAAAGGGATGGCAGAGGATGACATAGATAGGCAGTGTCACAGAAGCAACGGACATGCGCTTGGACAGACTTCAGGAGATGGTGGAGGATAGAAGGGTCTGGTGCACTATGGTCCACAGGGTCATGAAGAATCTCACACGACTGAATGAATAAACAACTTTCTGGCAAATGACTAGGAGGGCAGGTGTTTTTAAGACTGGTGTCCTTTAAAAAATATCTGTCATGTATTAGAGTCAAATGAGAATGGGTGCTGAAAAGCCTCCCAAGATAATAAACCTGAGGGAAATAATTTATTCCAGTTACACAGGAGAGTAGGGAGGAGAGAAAGAGACATCAAAATAGGCTTCCTGCAAGAGGTAGTAGGGCAGCTGGGCTTTAGGGGATGGCTTTGAATCCATTTGCTAAAAGGGAGGGAAGAGAGGAGCATGCCAGGCATAGAAAATAGACTTAACAAAGACATAGTGATTAGAAAGTAAAGACTTGTCCAGCTTGGCTGAAGCATTTCGTGCAAGGAGAAATGAAATATGAGATAAGGCTGTAAAGGTAGGTGGCACCAAACTGAGGAGGACCATGGATGACACACACGTAATGGGAAGTGTGCCCCACATTGAGCAATAGGTTTGGAGGCTCAAGTTATACCCAAAGGAGACAGAACTGGACTAGGTAGGCAATAGGCAGCCACTGAAGATTTCTGAGCAGGGGACATGCACACATCTATTTGGAGGAAGGATTATTCTGACAGCACTAGGAATGGTGGCTGCTCACTGAGTCAGGCTGCAAACATTTTATTAAGCACTCACTATGTACCTGACCCTGGGAAAAACATGGTCTTTAATCTCAAGGAATTCATGTTCTAAGGAGGCAACCGTCAAGAAAAAAGCTATAGACACACAATATATCTCTATTTATCTATATGTGGATCCTTAGCTGGCCTAGTGCGGGCATGCTTAATTCAAGTAATATGGAGGTGCCCTTGAGGGGCCCTTGGGCTATGTCTCAATGGCCTAACATGGAACCTGCTGTGTCCTTTGCCATGTTCTTTTCTGCATCTCTTATCTGCTGTGCCCAGTGTGGACCCCATGAACTGAACAGATGAGACTACTCTTTCATCTCCGCTTGGAGATAGGTGGGCCTTGGGGTGTTTCTTTCTGTTCTGTGTTGTCTGCCCTCAGTTTTAGGTGCTGTAGATGATCCCCACAGGACTGGGAGTTTGAGCTACAGCAACCATGGAGACAGGCTTGTAGGAGGGATGGTGCAGCTAGCTTGGTATGGAAGCCCTGAGAAGCCAGGGGACCTTGGACTGGAGCCTGAGGGAGTTTTGAATTTGGGATTGAGACTATGAAACAGAATTAACTATGAACCTAAAACTCTTCTGGTCCCCAGAGACTAAGGTAGCGCAGGGCAGAAGAGGATCATGCCTCCCACTTTTTGGAGGAGTAAGTTTGTCCATTCATGATTATTCCTTCGGAAATACATTTTGGTGTAAAAACTAGTCTTACTGTTAGTGGCCAACTAGAACTGGGGTACAGGTGATCCAGTCTCTACAACTGAGGGAATACCATTGGTGGGGGGCTGGAACCATTTGCAAAGAGCCTACAAACCCCCAATCCCCTTAAGGCTACCAGAGAACCCTGGGGAAGGAGTACAATCTAACACATCTGGTTTTCAAACAGTAAGGGGCCAGGGCAGCATATGATAAATATAGAATGCTTTCAGATTTTCATGGCACTTTACAAATAGGATCTCATTTGATTCTGACAACTCTGGGAGTTTTATTATCATCCTCATTTTACTCTTTAGGAAACTGAGGCAGACAGAAGTTAAGTATCTTGTCCAGGGTCACACAGCGAGTGTCTGAGATTAAATTTTACTCAGGTCTTCCTCACACCAGGTCCATAAGCCACTGTGGTGCCATTTTTGTTTCCTCTATTAGGAGAAAAGAGGAGGACCAAGGACAGATCTTTGGGGAATACCCTCATCAAGGGGGCAGGATGGTGACTTGAGAAATCTGGGGGCTCCTAGCAAATGCAGCCTGCTGTGGTACAAAGTATAGTGGCCAGGAAGCCAGGGCCTGATCCCCACCTCTCGCCCTAATTAGCTGATGACCCTTTGTAGGTCTCCACTGTGGAGCATAGAGGTAATAGGGTGCCACTGAATCTTTTCTGTACCATTTGAAATGGACACACGAATGTGAATTGGCTTCCTATGTATTATAACCCTACATAACCCTGACCTACTGTGCCACATCTCTTAGTGGCTCTGGGCCTGCATAAGGATTCACGTCTTGGGGTCCTATGACCTTGGTCAAGCCCCAAACTTTCTGAGCCTTGATTTCCTCATCTGTAAAATGAATGCAGAAGTGCTTTGTCAGTTGTAATATGCTACTCTGAGGGTGAAATGCTAGCTACGTCGTCCCTCAGAAGCTGGTCAGCCACTTCAGAAAAGTCACATGTCTAGAATCAGCTTTGTTTTCTTTGGTTGGTAGGACATGCAGAACTTTTGGAAACATTCTGTTCTTGGCTTAACCAGTAGTCTGGTGTTCCTAACACAATCCTGCATATTTGGAGTTCTCAGTTACCCTGAGAACTTTGTTTACTTAAATGTAGAAAAATGGGACCAAACAAGCCTGCCTTTGAAGAAATGATTTCCTTAATCTCCTTTTCGAGTCTTAAAGTGCTGGGCTCAGGAAGGAATGGAAGGGTTTGATTTAAGGAAAGAAAAGAGGATGGGGCCCTTTCTTAAAGGGATCTGGGATATATGGAAGGTAGAGGCTTTGGTTTGGGCTGGAGCTATAGATCCTGCCACAGACACTAACAGACCAGGGTGTGTGTGTGTGTGTGTGTGTGTGTGTGTGTGTGTGTGTGTGTGTGTCTGTATGTGTGTATCTCTGTATGTATGTCTCTGTGTGTGTGCGTGTCTCTGTGTGCGTCTGTGTGTCTCTTTGTATGTGTGTCTCTTTGTGTGTATGTCTTTTTGTGTGTTTGTGTGTGTCTCTTTGTGTGTGTGTGTCTTTGAGTGCTTTTGTGTATCTTTGAGTGTTTGTGTGTGTCTCTTTGAGTGTGTGTGTGTCTTTGAGAGTGTGTCTCTGTGTTTGTGTGTCTCTGTGTGTGTCTCTGTGTTTCTCTTTGTGTGTGTGTGTCTCTGTGTGTCTCTATGTGTCTCTGTGTGTCTCTTTGTCTCTGTGTGTTTGTGTCTCTGTGTGTGTCTTTGTGTGTCTGAGTGTGTGTGTCTTTTTGAGTGTGTGTGTCTTTGTGTATGTGTGTTTGTGCATGTGTGTCTCTTTGTGCATGTGTGTCTCTGTGCATGTGTGTGTCTCTTTGTGTGTGTCTGTGTGTGTGTCTGCGTGTGTGTCTCTATGTGTCTCTGTGTGTCTCTTTATGTGTCTCTGTATGTGTTTCTTTGTGTGTCTCTGTGTGAGTGTCTGTCCCTTTGTGTGTGTGGGTCTCTGTGTGTGTCTCTTTGTGTGTGTCTCTTTGTGTGTGTTTCTCTTTATGTTTATGTCTGTGCGTGTGTGTCTCTGTGTGTGTGTCCCTTTGTGCGTGTGTGTCTCTGTGTGTGTCTCTGTGTGTGTGTCTCTTTGTGTTTGTGTCTCTGTGTGTCTCTTTGTGCATGTGTCTTTGTGTGTGTCTGTGTGTCTCTTTGTGTGTGTTTCTCTTTGTGTTTGTGTCTGTATGTGTATGTCTCTTTGTGTGTGTGTGTCCCTTTGTGCATGTGTGTCTCTGTGTGTGTCTCTTTGTGTGTCTCTTTTTGTGTTTGTGTGTGTCTCTTTGTGTGTGTCTTTGAGTGTGTGTGTCTTTGTGTGTGTGCCTTTGAGAGTGTGTGAGTCTGTGTCTCTTTTTTGTGTGTACCTTTGTGCATGTGTGTCTCTTTGTGTGTGTGTCTCTGTGCGTGTCTCTGTGTGTTTCTTTGTGTGTGTCTCTTTGTATGTGTGTCTCTTTGTGTGTGTCTCTTTGTGTGTGTGCCTCTGCATGTTTGTGTGTGTCTCTTTGTGTGTGTCTCTTTGTGTGTGTCTCTGCATGTGTGTGTCTCTGCGTGTGTGTCTTTGAGTGTGTGTGTCTTTGAGTGTGTGTGTCTCTGTGTGTGTGTCTCTTTGCGTGTGTGTGACTCTGTGTGTGTGTCTCCTTGTGTGTGTCTTTATGTGTGTCTCTGTGTCTCTATGTGTCTCTTTGTGTGTCTCTGTGTCTGTGTCTTTGTGTGTGTCTGTGTGTGTGTCCCTTTGTGTGCGTGTGTCTCTCTGTGTGTCTCTTTGTGTGTGTGTATCCCTTTGTGTGTGTCTGTGTCTGTTTCTCTGTGTGTGTGTTTGTGTGTGTCTCTTTGTGTGTGTGTATCTTTGTGTGCATGTGTGTCTCTTTGTGTGTGTCTTTGTGTGTGTGTTTGAGTGTGTGTGTGTTTGAGTATGTGTGTGTGTCTCTTTGAGTGTGTTTGTGTCTCTTTGTGTGTGTCTCTCTGTGTGTGTTTGTCTTTGAGTGTGTGTGTGTCTTTGAGGGTGTGTGTGTCTTTGAGAGAGAGTGCGTGTGTGTCTTTGAGAGTGTGTGTGTCTTTGAGTGTGTGTTTTTTATATATCTATACATGTACATATGGACATATGTATGCATGCATGTATGCACATATAGATGAGTGACACTTTAAGTGTGTGCATATGTGTCCTTGAATATATATGTGTTTCTCCTTGAGTGAGTGGGTGTATATGTGCACATGAACATGCATGTATACACACATATGTATCTTTGTGTATGGTGTACATGCATGTACATGGGTCCTTGAGCATATTCTAGAAGGGTGCCTGGTACAAAGCTAAGAAACTCAGGAGTTCTGGTTCTTCAGATGGCTCAAAAACAGAGAGCTGGAGAGCAGGAGAGCAGTGAGAGGTAGCTGGACCCCCTCCCCATTTTACACAAGAAGAAAGTGAGGATGGAGAGGGAAGGCGCTGCCCAAAAGTCCCACGAGTACTAAGAGGAAGTATCGAACATTGTTAGCATTTTGACAGAAAACCTAAGCCTTTCTTTCCATTGTCCCAAGCTCCTCTAGCTGTAGCATCCGGGCACTGAGGTTACAGAGTCAAAACAGCACAGGTCTCCTCTCAAGAAACTTCTGTTCTACTGGAGGGCCGTATGCCTGCCAGGTCTCCACTCAGGGCCTATTTCACGTGCTTCAGGTGTGGGCAGTAGAGATCACTCTAACTTTTCTTTCTTTCTTACGTAAAATACATTTTATTAATGCCTTTTGCTATTATGTCACCAACACTTTGGGGAAAAAACATATTAAATGCTCCCTTGAAAAACAAAGAAACTCAAGCAAACATAGCCTATCTAGTAAGTGCGTCTGATAATGTATACAACATTCTGTTCACGTAGTCGCCCACCTTTCGAAAGTGAGGCCCTCCTCCACAACTGTTTACAAATCTCTGACTAATCCTTCCTCTAATACTCTGAATATAGTGATATTTAATGACTTGAGCTTTTAAAGAGAAGCAGTTTTTCTCAAGTCTTCTAAGTTCCTATCTTAAAGATCCAGGAATATTTCATTTATTTTGATTGGTATCTCTAAAGATAAAGGGCAGCCTGGCCTAATGGACAGATGGGAAGCCTCAGAGTTGGGTCCACCTAGGTTTAAGGTATGCTTTTCACACTAGGAGTAGATTATGACCAAATTGCTTCATCCTTCAGTTTCCCAGGCAGTTCTCTAAGAAGAAACATCCAGTGGAAAGATATTGGATTTGGAGTCAGAGGACCTACGTTTAAATCACAGCCTTGCCACTTACTACTTGTATGACCTTGGGTAAGTCACTCAACCTCTGTAGGCCTCAACTTGCTCATCTCTAAAATGAGAGTGGTTGGACTAGATAATTTCTCTGGTTCCTTCCAGCTCACAATCTATGATCTATAAATTACAGACATGTTGACAATCCACATTGATAAAGGCAGTTTTCAAGGTGGAGCCAAGATGATGGAGTAACAGCACGGACTCTCTAGAGTGCTATCTCCAAGCCCAGCCAAATACCTGTTAAAAATGGCTCTAAACAAATTCTAGAGCCACAGAACTCAAAGAATGACAGAGTGAAGCAAATCTCCAGTACAAGACAACCTGGAAGGTGCCAGGAAGCATCTATCGCCCCATGGCGAGGACAGAGCACAGCCCAGTGTGGACCACAGGCACAGGGGAGACCTGAGTAGGCCTCAGGGGGACTGAGTCTTGGCCACCTGTAGTGATTTCCAGACTTCATGACTCCAAAATGCTGACGACAAATTGGAAGGTCCGTGGATAAAGGTGGTTTCCACAACGAGTCTTCCCCCAACTAACGAATTCCTAAGTCTGGACCACCCTCCCCCCTCGAATTCTGAAGGTGGCTACGCTCTCCACCTATCTTTTGTTCTGCATATGAGAAAAAGAAATGTAATTTAAGTTTCTAATTTCAAATATATTTGCCTTCTATAATTAAGAATATGCTTGACCTCATTTAATAAGAATTACACTAATGATTCTTATCTATATTTTTCTTTTGCTACAGTGTTCAAATAAAATAAATCATTTATCTAGATGCAAAATTCTAGAATTAACATGCATGATTTCCCCTTCTCAAAGTCATCCATGATCATTTCTGGCTTTCTTGGAGTGCTATCAAGAGATTGTAAAGAAAAGATTCCAGGATACAGTCTAAAATGGCACATTATCCCTGTGCATTTGCTGCTGGCTCACAAATAACTCTTGTTTGCAGAACTATACAATCTTTTAAAAAATGTCTTCAGGAGGTGGAGCCAACATACCAGAATAAAGGCAGGGACTTGTCAGAGTGCTCCCCAAATTCCCCTCCAAACAACTTTAAAATAATGCTTTAAAATGAATTGTGGAGTAGCAGACCCAACCAAAAGATGGCGTGAAACAGTCTTCCAATCCAAGACAACTTAGAAGGTTGGAAGAAAATGTCTGTCTTACTGGGGTAAAAGTGGAACTAAGGCTATATCCTGGTAAGCAGCAGGCCTTGGAGGAACTGAATTAGTGGTTGTGGTTTCTGGAACTCTCAGCCCACAGATGGTAAAGAAGTCAGACAACTGGTAAGAAGGAGATTACAGGGGACCTCTTGCTGGTACTGGGTGCAGGGCTTTGGTCCATCACCCATGCATGCAGGTCTGGGTTGCAATTTCAGGGTAAAGAAGAGCACTTGTGATCTTGGGGTAGCAGGAATCCTGGTCACAGATCCGAGGGAGAAAAGAGCTTGTGATTCCTCACAGATCAGAATACAGGCCAGGAGAGCAGTGACCATATCTCTTCTCAGATCATACCACCTTGGGAAGGACTGGAAACTTACAGACCCCCAGAACTCACTTTGAAAATAACAGCACAAAAAATATGAAGTTTGGGATAGTGCTTCCTCCACCCTGGGAGCAGAGCACAACTATAACATAAAGTTTTAAGTTAAGAAATAGGCTGGAAAAAGCAAGCAAACAACAAAAACGACAACAACAAAGCTTGATCATACAAAGTTACTATGGTGACAGGGAAGATCAAAACACACACTCAGAAGAATGCAACAAAGTCAAAACTGCTTCATCCAAAGCCTCAAAGGAAAATGTGAATTGCTCTCAGTCCCAAAAATAATTCTTGGAAGAATTCAAAAAAAAATTTTCAAAATCAAATAAGGTAAGTAGAGGAAAAATTGGGGGAAAATGAGATGTGATACAAGTAATGCCAGAAAATCATGACAAAAGAGTCAAGAGCTTGGTAAAGGTCACACACACACACACACACACACAAGATACTGAAAAAAATAACATCTTAGAAAACAGAATAGGCCAAATGGTAAAAGAGGCACAAAAATTCCATTTTAGGGAAGAACTCTTTACAAAGCAGAATTGGCCACATGGAAAAAGAAGCACAAAAACTCACTGAAGAAAATAATTCTTTAAAAATTAGAATTGAGCAACTAGCAGCTGATGACTTGAGGAAATACCAAGAAGCAATCAAACAAAATCAAAAGGATAAAAAAATAGAAGAAAATGTGAAATATGTCATTGGAAAAACAATAGACTGGAAAATAGACTGAAGAGAAATAATTTAAGAATTATTGGACTACCTGAAAGCAATGATAAAAAAAAAAGAAAACAACCCTTGATAACATCTTTCAAGGAATTATCGAGTAAAACTGTTCTGATATCCTAGAACCAGAGTGTAAAATAGAAATTGAAAGAATCCACCAATCACCTCCTGAAAGAGCTTCTAAAATGCAAACTCCTAGGAACATTATAGCCAAATTCCAAAACTTGGTGGCAAACATCTGTAATCCCTGAAGTGGATGGATTGCTTGAGCTTGGAAACTCTGAGCTGTAGTAGGGCTAAAGCTAACTGGGTGTTACAATAAGTCTGACACCAATATGAACCCCCAAGAGGGTATGGGGGACCACACAGTCTGCCTACAGGGTGGGTGAACCAATTCTGGTTGGAGACAGAGCATCTTCAAGCATCTTTTCAATTAGGAATGAGATCAAGTGGTAAGTAGCTGCTAACCTTTTCTGTGACAGATAGGGAGATCCAGTCTCTCCAAACAAAATCAAAAACAAAAACCCCAAACAACACAATAGTGCAGTCGAGTTTCCTGCATACCATATCACTTCCTTTAGACACTTCCTTTTGGGTTTCCAGCATTTCATAATTGAGTGCTTCCCTTCTTTTTCTTCCCCTATGGAATCTTAGCCCACAGGATATCTAAAGTCTATCAGACTAAGGCCTGGTTTTCCCCTCCTCCATCACACATTCCAGGAAGGAGTGATCACTTCCCCTCAAGGTCTCCATCATTTTCACCTAGCAATCTGTTGTCAAGAATCTGACCCACAACTGAAGTTCCCCTCTGCTTTTAGAAGTATGAAATTATCCTTTATGCAAATCAAAAAAATGATTGCCTGCTTTGCTTCTAGTAGAGAGAGCTCTGGCAAATGTCAGATGAGGAAGTCCAGGAGACCCTATCTTTTCTCTATTTCTGTTGATATGCTAATGATATTATCACTTGTTTCTGCCTTTTGCCTCACTTGATCTTTATCCAAAGGCACTTCACCATGCTTCTTCTCCTACCTACCATTTCCTAGATTTCCTAATATGTGTGAATTTTCTTAATAAATAATGCCATGTACTCTGCCTCTCCCTGCTCTTACCTATCTTCTTACTGTTGCTGTTCAGCCGTATCTGACTGTTCATGACCCCTTTTTGGAGTTTTCTTGGCAAAAATTCTGGAGTGGTTTGCTATTTCCTTCCCCAGAGAGTTTTACAGATGAAGAAACCGAGGTAGACAGGTAGACTTGCCCAGGGTCATATGACTAGTAAGTGTCTGAGGCTGAATTTGACTTCATGAATTCCTAATACTAGGCCAGTACTTTACCCCCTGTACCACCTAGCTGTCCCATATCTTATCCATTTTAAATAAGCTATACCATTTCTAGAACCATATTTAAGTCACAGGGCCTATCCCACCAAGTCTTAGTAATATTGACGATGTCAGATTTACCTCCTTGAGTTAAGATCCCTAGTTGACTTTGCTTGTTATTTCTAACTTGAGCGTAGGCAACGCAGGCAACAGGTTTTGTTGCTGACTCCTGTCTTGGATTTTGTCTCTTGTGAAATTGAATGTCTTGCTTATGGTTCTTCCTATATTGGAGTTATTCCCTCAGATACTTAGCCCAGTGACTATATATATGTAGTTTTATTCCTTCTCAGCTTAAAGCCTTTTTAAACTAGATTTGCAAGACAACAGGCAAACAAATCCCTAACATCCTTTGCTATATAGCATAGGGCAGTGGAAAGACTATTGGCCTTGGAGTCGTATGACCTAGGTTAAGATTTGCTCTTGGATACTATTTTTGTGACCCTGGGCAAGTCACTTAACCACTCTGTGTCACTGATAAGATGAGAGAGTTGGACTTCATGACCTCTTAGAATCCCTTCCTGCTTCATACACTGTGATTCTTGGAGTCCTGGCCCCATGAGGCTGCCCTCCATGGAGCATGCTTGGCCTTGACCTTCTTGAAGAATTATACAGAGGATGCTGCATGGAGTAACTCCTTTAGTCCAGTTCGCCCATATTATAGTATATTTTAAGCCCTTGTCCAGAAAACCAAAGCTCATTTTCACACAGTCTTCAGGTATTCACTTTGCCAATCTGCCTTCCACAGGTAGCAGGGATTAACTATTCCTCCTCTCCTCTCCCATCTCAACAAAGTGAATACCTGAAGACTGTGTGAAAATGAGATCGCACAAATGAGGGGGTTGATGAGCCCAAACAGCATGAGGCATACTCGAGGGGTGATCTACCCTCAAAGCAGGGTGTCTGTGACCCCAAACAGCAAGAGGCAGAGCCTAGGGGATACCACCAGCACAGAGTAGGGGACTGATGAACACACACAGCACGGGTCCCTGATGTCACACAGTAGGGGGTCCAGGACCTCACACAGCAGGGAGCTGTTGACCCCACGCAGCAGGGGTCCGTGGCCCCACACAGCAGAAAAGTCATTTCCCTGGAAAACTTTTGTACTATCATGAGATATCATAGCCTGAAAAACCATCATAGTTCACCAGTAATCAGCCTCTATTAGTCAGGTGGGAGAGGGCTTGACGATTGAAGGCAACTCTATTTATACCCATGTTACTTAGTGAGTGTATCAAAACTGCAGATCTTGAGATTTACTTCTGTGTTAAATAAACAGTGGGGTTCATATATTGAGCTAAACAATAATGGAAAGGATTATTAAAAATATCTGCACTATTTATTTTTATCTGCTTGATATGCAATAAAACACAACAGGCTGTGAATTATTATGTAAGAGTTACCACCATTTGTCCTTAGACGTGAGACAGATGGTTGAGATACCATTAAATGCTCGTAGAATAACTTCATGGTTCAAAGAGAAGCACGCTCCAACATGTGAGAGACAAAGGTAGAATCTAAGAGTCATTGGACTTGTAATTTTTGGGTTCGTGATCAATTGGGCATTTCTTGGACAATACCATAATTTTCCCCTACTTAGTGGAAATGCGAATGAGTCTGATATTCTGCCTCAGCATCATGACCTAGGATTTTTCAGTGTAAGGGCCAGAAGCATTTCAGGAAGCCCACGGCAATGCAGTAAAGGTGACAAAGAAGAAATGGCGGAGATATATGTCCAGCCCTTATTGTAGTGCCTACCATGTGGTAGGGGCTTCAAAAAGGTTTTACGAATTGGCTTGGCTTCTCCCACTGTCATTTCCATGTTTTCCTCCTACCTCTCTGACTGCTCCCCCTTAATCTTTTATTTTTTTTTTTTACTATCTCTTTCTTCAATAAAGCAAACTCCTTATCTAAGCATATCCATCTCTGGCTGAAATAGAAACACTATCAAATAAAAATCAAAGTCCTGCTGTCCTGACAAGGAGCAGCCCTGTAGGCAAGGAAGCAATGAAACTAGGAAATCTGCAAGTGATGGGAAGGTGATCTGGGCCCCTAAATGTGTGAACCGAATGGGACAAAGAGAGGAAAATGCAAAGAGAAACTCTTGGAGAGACTAGGGAGGCAGAATGAGGGTGGGTGACTTGGTCCAAGTTAGAGGAATTAGCAACACTGGCTAACCAGAAGTCTGCTGACTGAGTAGAAGCAGGTTCTTTAGTAAGTTCTTGACAGAGAAGGGGCACTGGAGAGACAGTGAGAAGCCATGACCAGCAAGAAGAAAGCCTCATTTCAGGGAGAGCTCTGCATGATTTCCTTTAGTAATGCAGTTTGGCCTCAGCCGCAAGGTCGGATATCAAGAAACCTTCACGTCCCTTATTGCCCCAGTGTCCACGAGGTTTCAGAGGTTTTAAAGAGTGGATCTGTAACTTCTCTGCCTACACAGAATTTTCCCAGAGCTAAAGGCTCCATAATCACTTCCTTGACCAGCGCTGATTCTGAGAACTCAGAGGCATTGTGCCTAGCTCCATCTCAGCAGAGGCCCTCTCCACTGCAAGACATCACACTACCTCCCTCATCAGATTCAGAGAGTTCTGAAACTGCAGAAGGTGAGGCTACTGCCCTGGAGTAACCAGTTTGTTAGAGGGGAGAAATATTGTTGTTCATATATTACAGTCATGTCTGATTCTTTGTGACCCTGTTTGGGGTTTTCTTAGCAAAGATACTGGAGTAGTTTGCCATTTCCTTCTCCAAATCATTTTACAGAGGAGGAAACTGAGGGAAACAGAGTGATGTGACTTGTCCAGAGTCACACAGTTAGTAAGTGTCAGAGGTCAGATTTGAACTCAGGAAGATGAGTCTTTCTGATTCCAGGCCCATACTGCATCACCTCAAAGCACTAATTAGTCTTTGAGTCAGGTGTAGTCAGTGTGATGGAGAGAAAGGAGGAGGGAATGAAGCTGGAGACAGAAGCCGTAGACTCAAATTCCAGCTCTGCCACTTACTTACAGGTCACCTGTGTGACCTCTGACAAGTGACTTCATTTCATTTACAGATTTCTTCACCTGTCCAGTGAGGGGCTTGGACTGGGTGACCTCTGAAGTCCATTCCAGCTCTAGGTATAGGATTCTATGATATAGGTATAGGTAGATACCTATATCATATACCTATGATATAGGTATAGGACTTGAGTCCTGTCTGTGACACTTCCCAGATGTGTGTTAACACGAGCAAATCGCGTAACGACTAGGAAACTCAGCCTCTTGATCCGAGTATCAGGGATAACAGCTGTAGTACCTACTTCACAGAACTGTTGTGAAGGCCAAATGACATAATGTGTGGCAAGTATTTGGTAAACCTTAGAGTGCTATTTAATATCAGTTCTAATTATTAGTCAGACTTCTCTAATACTGCCTCATTTTTTCCTTCAAAATGCCCCTCTTTGTTTTCATTTCCATTATCATCGTGCCAACCTAGGCCCTTTTTACCTCATACAATAGCTAGGCGGCAATGCCAGCCATCTATCTATTTGCCTGTTTCCAACCCTTCTCTCCTTCCTTCAGTCTATACAGCTACAAGAAGAATGTCTTCATAGTGTGCCCCTTCACAAGAGGCTGTAAGGCTTTTCTAGAATCTGTCACACAGAGGCAAAATGACTGCTTGGCCCCTCTTCACGTAACCAACCTCCAAGGTGGGCTTCTTAATGCCGCCTGTTCATTCACATTTCCATGGTTCTGCTGATGGCATTCCCCTTGCCTTTCTTCTTTTTCTTTGACTTTTCAAATCTGACATATCTCTTGAAGTCCAGCACAAATCAGAGAGACAGAGAGAGAGGGAGAAGAGAGAAAAAGGAGAGAAGACATGTAAGAACTGAGGAAGAGACAACGTAAAGTTGTAGACAGAGGGGTGACATCAAAGTTAGCAAGACCTGAGTTCATATCTTGTTGCCAATGCATACCAACTGTGAGACCATGAGCCAGAAGACACTGGACCCCTCAGTGCATCCTATAGCTCTCAAAGACTGTAAATAGCAGGAGGAGTTCCTGACATGCATCAATCAAAGGATCTTGCATACTGGGTTGGAGGTCCCCATGCCAATAGAATCACAGGTCCAGACCAGTATTTTGAAAAACATATATTTCTTTGGAGTGGTCCATTATAGATCTGTTTCTATGCTTGTTAACAACAAGGAGCCTCCATGTTACCTGATGATAATGGACAGTACCAAACGAAATTGAATTGAGTCATGCCTTTATGTGTACACGGTTGGTCTTAACTGTGCCATCTCCCATTCCAAATCAATTGACCAACTTTTCAAAGTTCTGAGGGGATGAAATATGAAGAGCATTCCATTCTCTCTGCTTTGGTCTTTGAATGTGGCAGGCAATGCACTTTGATAAAATGCTGCACAACAATTTCAGGTTGATAGATTATGATAATAATCCAAAGAAAAGCGTAATGTTTATTTTATTTGAATGTCTTTTGTTCAGCCCCATGATATTTTTGGTGCTCTTAAATTAGATGTAGAATGAGGCTGTCCAGGCGCATGACACAACATAGCTCATCAGTCCATTTTAATAAGGGCATTTTTTTCCTGGGGATCTTGGAACATAATAACTTTAATGCAATAGTGACAATGTTTCACATGTGACTGTGACATCATTTTCTTTAATCAGATTGCTTCATTCTTTGTATTTGTACAAAGCACGAGCCAAGCCCAATGCCTGGCACAGAGCAAGCACTTAATCGACATGAGTTGATTGATAGATAATAAATCAGAGAGGGAAATGTCTGCAGCATCCTGCATCTTGTACAATAGAGGCAGTTTGGTGGTGCATAGCATGCTGGATTTGGGAGCTCAGAAGAGCTGGGCTTGATTCCTATCTCTGATGTGATCTGTGTGACTTTGAATAAGTCATTTATCCGTTCTGGGAATCAGTTTCCTCATCTGGGAAAGGCGATGACCTCCAAGGTGCCTTCTAGCCTGTGCTCCTAGAATCTAATTCAATTCAACAAGTATTTCTCAGGTGTTAGGCACTGAAGCTACAATGACAAAAATGAAGACTGCCTGTCCTTAGGAAGAGGACATTCTATTGGGACCAGAATAGGAAATAGCCTTCATTGGAGTACTGGTGGTCAGCTGCCCCTAGTCAATTATGCTGTCTTCTATTTGTCATCCTCTTTGGAAACTGTACCTTGCTATGTCCTCTTAGGTGGTAAGCATTTTGGTGAATCCCAAAGGAAGGCTGTTCTCCCAGTGGTATATGAGTACTTGGGGGGCTGTGTTGTTTGGGTGTAGGTTTCTTAGCAATTTGGGGGTGTGCTTTGGCACTTGATTGCAGATCTCTGGAGGTTGGTTTTTGGGCAAACCTCCAGTTAAAAAAAACATGGGCACAACTAAGAAGAGAGTAGAGAGAGGTGGGTGCCCCCAGTCTGGATGCAGCTGGTGAGATTGAAGGCAACCTGTCTACTAATGCTGATTCTGAGAATGACTTATTTTGGGCACTGTAGTGATGAAGCCCTGGCAGGGATAAATAATTTGACTGGCACGATCCTAAGACCCAGCAGTCCATATCAGAAAGCAGACTGCCCTTATCTACAAGTAAGCACTCTTGGACAGAACCTTTTGTACTGGACTGGGTTTTTCCTATTTGTAAAATGAAGACAGTTGGACTAGCTGATCTCTGAGGTCTGTCCTGTCCAGCCCTGGCATTCCAGGACTCGGTGATTCTCTTATAAGTCTATGTGGGATGAGCCTTCTGGAACTAAATGTACTGGGCTGGCTGTCAGCTCTCTTTGTAAATTCAGTTTCAACCAACTCCAAGTTTAGACTCCTCCAGGATGTACAAAATTCAAATGAAAACTTCCCCTCAGGCAGTTAGAGCTGAACTGCAGGTCTGAGTGTGCATGTTTCAGCTGTCTTTGTTGCTCCATATAGTTTCCTTTCAGTGCATAGCTGGTACCCTGTGAACCATCTGATTTTGCAGCCGTTCTGTTTGATAAACTTCTCCAGCTTGTAACCTGAGTTGGTGTTAGAACCCTTCTATCCAAGCTGGCGTGTATTACTACATCCTAAGGCCTTGGCTGGAATTTTTTAAATGCAGATCTTCTCCCTCCATTTTATCTATTGACTTGCATGAACCCTTATCTAACATGAAGAAAGCTTTTTTTTAATGAAAAATCACTGGAAGCTATGCATTCATAGCAGTGTAACCCTAAGACCCTCTGTCAGGTCAAGACAGGTTGAAGCATTATGTCTTTCACTAAGGGGATCATCTCTGCACTGGACTCAGGCTCAGTTCAGGAAGGAGTCTGGTCCTCTAGATCCCATATGGGGTCATGACCCACAGTTTAAGAAGCATTGCTCTAGAAAGAGGAAACTCTCCAAATGGGAACCCTAGGGTAAATAAACTTAAGGCCTAGGTTTGGCCTGTGTCTAGTGTTTTGTTAGAAGTGGAAAGCAGGAAGATACTTTACGTACAGCATAGATCAGGTATCTGAGAGCTATATAAAAGAAATGCTAAAGAAAAAAAATATTTAAGCACACATTGCCAGGACATAAGCAGTATCTTAAAACACTCACTGTAGTCTTGAGGGAGACTGACACATCTTAACACTATGGCGGTGCTCTTGCGGTTGGTCTCCCTAAGTGCAGGTCTGATGATGTCAAGCTCTCCTTGTTCATGAAAATTCAGTGACTCTTTATTACCTCCTGGACAAATAGTAGCTTCTCTGTTTGGCATTGAAAGCCCTCAAGGACCTTGTCCCTTCCTAGCTTTCCAGTCTTTTTCCATCTTACTCCCTGATGTTCCTTGCATGTTTCCTCTCCTGACTCCCTGTATTTTCTCTGGCTGTCTCCTATGCTGGGAATGCCTGCCATTCTCACCTTGGCCTCCTGTCTTCCTTCAAATTCCATCAAAAATCTCATCTTCTACAAGAAGTCTTTCCCTGTCCCCCCTTTCTTTATATCCCAAGCACTTATCATATGCGTAACACATAGTAAGAATTCAACACTTGTTGAGTAGTCAGGAAACATTTTGGTGGGCCATTAAACCAGCATTTCATCTTTGCCTCAGTTCTGCACTCTGTCAACACATCTCTGTCGGTTCATGTTTTCTCCAAGCCAAGCCGGGCATTGGGTTCATCCTCCTGCTCACTGTCATCTCTAGAAGACCGGGAAAAATGGTTGAGGAATCTTCCCAAAGTGTGACTCTCCCTGAACGAAGACCAGGGAACTTTCAACCTCTCCAAATCACAAGGCTGCTTCCAAAACTGGAAAGGTCCATCTTGGGCTTGCAACTCAGTCACCTAAAACTCAGGAAAGAATGAAAATAGAAGAGGCAGCCCAAGACCAAACTCCAGCTTACATAGGCAGGACATGTGTTCTCTACCTGCATTCATGGCCACCATATTGCCACAGTAGGGGAAATGCTGTTTCTTCCTCATCCCTCACAGTATTTAAAGGTGGGAAGAGAGGCAAGCAGTCACTCACCCCCTTTAAGATCCACTGAGTGGGGGGCTCCTCCTAGCTAGGTGGCCAGCCCCCTCTGATGAACAGGATGGAGGGAACCCCCAGGGTTTGCTGTTTTATCCTGAAGTGACAGCCCTTCATTGAGCCATTGTTTCTTGGGAAGCAGCCAGAGTCCAAGCTTATTAATCCATTGGGGTGTGTGCTAGCCAGAACAGATCAGGCGGCCTGTTGCACAACAACCCTCCCTTCTTCATCAAAATAACATTTCTCAGTTGCCAGGCCAGAGATTTTTCTACAGTGTATTCCCCAAGGCATTGTTTCCTCCCAGAAGTATTGTATGTTTCTGCCATCTCTTTTCCTTTGCATGTTAAATACATGAGAATACTGAAAGCTGGAATCTCTCTCAGCACGGTACAGTGGATGGAATGCTGGACTTATAGTCAGGAAGAGCTGCCTCGGACCTTTCCTGGCTGTTTGGCCATGGGCAAGTCATTTAGCCAGCCTGAGTTTCCATTTCCTCATCTGTTAAAAGGGAATAATAATGGTGATGGTGAATGACTCACAGGGCTCTTGTTTGACTCAGATAATTTAATAAGGCACTATATAAAGGTTAACTATTTTTATTTTGAGAATAATGATTGTGCTGCATGGTTACTGAGTTCCACTTTGGAATGTGGGTAACCAGAAGAGAGTAGAAACAATGACTCTGGTCTGCTATTTTTTTTGAGTCTTTTGGGGTCTTGAATCCAGTTTGCTTTAGAAACTTGATTAGGAATTCACTCTCTGAGTCGTGCTTACCACTATGAGACTATAAGTCAGAAATGGCATATCCAAGATGACAATAAAGGCAAGTTACTGTAAGATTCAAGGGTCTTGGGAGAGTACTTAGTGGAGTCAGTCAGTTCTTGCCTGAGGAACTCAGAAGATACAGATGGAGAAATAGATTCCACATCAGAACATTCTTTGCCCCACAAGCCTTGGTCACATCTCTTTCTTTTGCCCCCTGCCCTTAGATACCATAGAAAAGATAGTCTGGAAGGTGAAGAGCTCTGGGGTCTCTAATCAGAAATGCCAAAGCCCAGATACACACAAAGATGACTTACCCTGTGACCTACTAGTTCTGCCATGTTATGTGAATCACTTGACTTTAACTAAACCTCAGTTTTCTCATATGCAAATAGGAGTATGATCATATGAACAGGGATGAGGTTAGTTGGATAAGAGGCAAATTTGGGCCTAATAATTAGCCCTATCTTCAAGTAGAAAGTAGTGGCTTGGGAGGTAGAGAGTTGTCTTTCTTTCCTGGAAGTCTTCAAGCAAGGGCTTGAGGATTCCTGGTAGGTTATGTTGGGGATGTCATTCTTATTCAGGTTGGATTAGATGGCCCCTGAATGCAGTTCCTTCTGACTCTGAGATGCTAGGATTGTGGGAATGCAGAGTCTACTTTAAGGTGAAGTGGAAGGATTACTGGATTGGTCGTCAGGAGATAAGGGTTCCAGTCCTAACTCCAATGGGAAGAACTCTAGATTTGGTGTCAAAAGACCTGGGTGGTTTCAAGTCTGACTTTGGGCAAATCATTTCCTCTCTCTGAGCCTCAGTTTCCTAATCTATTAAATGATGACATTGGACTAGATAGTTTCTGAGGTTTCTTCCTGCTTTAGATCTATGAGTCTATGAACTCGGTGATCTTAAAGGTCTCTTTTAGTTTTAAATTCTATAAACTGAGACCAATAGGTAGAAAGGTAGAGGGAAGTAGAATCTATCTTAGTTGTCCCAAAAATGGAATGAGATGCTTTGTTCCCAACAGATATCACAAACCTTCTAGAACTTACCAGATGGACTTTAGGAGATTGCTATGGCTGAAAAATGCATACCCCTGCAGTCAGCCTGGTGCTTAGCTTCTGCAAATGGAGGTAGGCAAATTTTTCCCCACAGATCGCCCTCTCCCTCCCCAGTCAATCACTGCTCCCAGATCTGAAGCCTTTCTAGCTTGGTAGGGTCTGCTGCTGAGGTCTTGGAGGACCGAGGGTTACCTTCACATTACAAAGAGGGATCAGGATAGGACTTTAGGAGGGGGGTGGTAGTAAATAAAAAGACATTTTTCACAAATTAAAATTTCAAGTGAATCTACTTGGAAATATGGCCTAACTATGTAAACAGGGGATGTGGGAAGATAGGCATACTAATAAGCAGTGGATAGAACAGGAATTGGTTCAATCATTCTTGATGATAACTTGGAATTATGATAGGAGAGTGAGTGCAGTGTTCATATTCCTTGCCCTAGTGATCCCACCAGTAAACATATACCCCAAAGAAGTCAAAGACAGAAAGGAAGACTCTACAGGTGGCAAAGAATGCATTTAAGACACCCTTTGTGATCACTCTGGTACCTCCCTTTAAAATTAAAATCCCCAGAGAAAACTGGTATTCTCTGTGCCCTACTAGCAATTCTCAGGGACCAGGTTTCTAGTACTGCTGCTCACAAGCCCCCATTGGTGTGCTTTCTCATAAATATCACTCAGTCAGCCTTAGTTAGCTTTTAGAAAAGGTATGACTGAGATGGCATAATAAGAATAATTGGGATAAAACATTTCCAAAGGTCCAGGGGCACATTCTCCCTCAAGTACACACAGAGACTCAAAAAACAGTGGATTTCACATAGAATACGATGGTGTTAAGAGTACATGTGCAGAGATCACATGTGGTCAAAGGGTAAACTCACAACTTTTGGTTACTGGAAGTCTTTTCTTGTCTATAGCTAGTATTCTTCTTTGGTACAAGGGGACATAATGCTTGAAGCTGATTCTTCCCTCAGGTGGCTATGTTTATGTATCTATTTATGTCTATGTTTTCCTTGACATGTCCTCTGGCTGTTTTGTCTGAACTGGTCCAGTCTCTCCAATGAAATAGCCAAAGGCATGTACATGTGTGCACATGTGTGTGTTGGGGGGAGGAGTTATCTGGAATCCTTTGAAATGAAATCCTGCACTGCTTGAATAACAGTTACTGAAATTTCTCCCACCATTTAAAGCCTCCACAGGGTCATGGTTGGGTTGTTTGACTGGTCAATTGTGCTTCTCCCTTGTTGACCAAATTAAAGAGGAGTTTGTACCTGATAAAGAGATCACAGGACACAGATAATCTTAATTACATATTTTTAAAAGTCTGTTGACTTGTTGAAATGAGAGGGTGGAATACACTGAAGAACTAGACACCAAAGAAGTTCCCATTAGCTAGGGGATGGTTGAACAAGCTATAGCATATCCATGTAATAGGATATTTTCTGTGAAGAGAGAAATAATGAATATAAAGAATTCATAAAAATATGAAAAGCTGTGTATGAACTGATGCTGAAAGAAATAAGCCTAACCAGAAAAAAATGACATATACAATGACTTTAAAAATATCAACAAAAGAATCACTAAAAGCGAGCTAGACTCTGAGTGGCTGAAAGACCATGGGATAGCCCCTGGGGAATGACAATGAACCACATCTTTGTAAAGTCAGAGAGAGAGAGGCACAATGTTGTATACACTGTTAGACCCAATCCTGTTGTTGCAGTTGTTTCTTACAAGGGAAAATTCAATTCCAGATACATGGTGGGGGCCAGAACTCTGTATCTAGAAATGACAGTGAGGTAAACACATCAAGTATTAACATGACTTAAAAGAAAACCAAAGAAATGTGTTAGATTGCCTCTGGATAGCAACCAATATAAGACTACAGATTCAGGACCCTGTGTAGCTATTACTGAGGCCTGATTATTAGACAGCTGCCATTTAGGGAGTCTGTATAGTCTCATTTTTGAACTTTCAGCTTCTCATGCTAGGTGTACAGAAATGGATTATCATTGCCACATCCATAAAGTTATACAAGGGCTGAGAAACTTCAATTCTTATCTCAAAATCTGTAGCAATAACATGCAATGCTAACCTTAGGGGGAATTAAATAGAAATTGGCAAGTCTGAAACATGCTGCCAGCATTGCTTCCATGAAATACCTGGAAAACTAATCACTTCCTATTCCACTGTCCTAGAAAGCTCATAAATCCATGATACTATATGAGCCCTTGAGTGCACCACTGGTGACCAGTGCTGGATTTGAAACAACTGGATGGAAACAAAACTCTACTTCTCTCTTACTGCCACAGGATAGGGCTGGAAACAGACAATAGTGAAATTTCTAATGTGGAGACAATGTGGCTTGGTTTGTGTCAAGGTCATGTAAAAAAACCAGCTGATTTCTTGAACAAACAGATAGGGAACCCCAAGACCACTTCACAGGATGGGGAGTTTGCAAGACTACTGATATGACCTTGAATTAGAGGTAGGAATGCCTAGGAAAATGTGCATATCAATTGTCATAGTTTTAGCATTTGTTAAGTCAACAAGGATCTATTAAGAGCCTACTATGTGCCAGGGATTGTGCTAAGTGCTAGAGATACAAAGAAAGGCCAAAGATGGCCCCTGCTCTCAAGGTGCTCATAGTCTAAGACAATGTGCAAACTATGTATAAACATGATATATAGATATATGTGATAAATGGGAGATAGTCAATGCAGGAAGGTATTAGTATTAAGAGGGACCAGGAAAGGTGGGATTTCAGCTGGGATTTGAAGGAAGCCAGGGAGGTCAGGAGACAGAGATGAGGAGAGAGAGAATTCCAGGCATGGGGGATAGCCAGTGAAAACTCCTGGAGTTGGGTGATGAAGTATCTTGTGTGAGACATCTCTGGATGACAGAGTAGATGAAACAAGGTATAAGAAGACTGGAAGGGTATGAAGGGCTTTAAAAGCCAAATAGGGAACTTTCCATGTGATCCTGGAGGCACCTGGGAGCTATTGGAGTTTATTGAATAGAGAGGCAACAGTCTGACCTTTGCTTTCGGAAGATCACATTTTGCCAGCTGAGAGGTAGATGGACCTTTGTAGGGAGGGGCTTGAGCAAAGGAGTCCAATCAGAAGACTACTGCACTGGGTGGTAGCAGTGTCAGAGGAGATACAGGTTAGGAGTAGAATCTGGACTTTTCAAAGCATGCTTTCCCTCAGTTAAGTTCCCATTCCTCTTCAATGTTGGTCATTTCAGAGAGTGAGAAAATGGCTGTAGCAAGCTGGCGAGCAAGGACCCAGTGGCATAAAAGGGTGCTGTTTCCATAACGTCCCTCTACAACTCAAGATTCCATCTTTTCTTGGTCCCAGGAAATGTCTCCCACTTACACAAAGAAGTTCCTATGAAATGATGAAAGGGGGCTCCTGTTTACTTCATTGGTTGGTCCTTATGAAGGGGAGATGTTTTTCACTGATGCCACTTGATAGAAGCAAGTAATAGCTAGCTGACATTTACGTAGTGCACCAAAGTTTACAAGGCTCTTTACAAATGTAACAGTGACCATCGCTTGGAACATGTGTGGAGACAGACCTGTGCCCTTGATGCTTCCAAGGACACTGAGGGTATTGGCACTTTGGGACAATGCAGCAAACCCTAGGGGGTCCCTTGGTTGCCTCTGCTTAGCCAAATATAAGCTTTAAATCATTTCCTGGGGTTCTGGGATATGTGTAGGGGGAGTGTAAGGAATAAGAGAGTTCAGGGAAAAGAGTCCAATGCCTTTTGTCAAGGCCAAGTTGCCCCCAAGAGTGAACCTCCTCATTGTGCTGCTGGGTCTGGAGCAGAGGGATCCTTTAGTGGGACAGGGAGGGGTTAAGCCTCCCTACCCTACTGGGTCCAAGAGTGGGGTTTTATTACACTTACATAATCTCCTCTGGGCTTCACAACAAACTTGTGAGGTAAGTGTTACAAGTATTAATACTCCCATTTTACAGATAAAGAAATGAGAGGTCAAATGGCTCCCATATGGTCCCATGGGAGATGAGGCTGGAAGTCTAGCCTTCCTGACTCCAAATTCAGCTTGAACTTTTAGATTTCCTTTAGGGCTGATTGGGTAGATTGTACAGCAACAGTAGGGACCCACTCCTGGGAGGTCCTTGTATTTCTTAGCTGCCAGAATGTTTACTCCAGGTTTAGCTTGGGATTTTTTTTCTGGGTTCTCTCAAGGTTGGGAGGTGGGGACTGCTGGTTACCTCCCTACCCCTAATCTTGTTGGCTATAGTGGATCAAATGCTGAAAAACCCGAGTTCAAATATGACTTCAGAGAATTACTAGCTGTGTGATTCTGGCACGTCACTTAATATCTGTCTGCCTTAGTTTTCTCACCTGTGAAATGGGGATAGTAATATCAACTCTCAGGGTCATTGTGAGGGTTTAATCAGACAACCTCTGGATTGATCTGCAAACCTTCAAAATGTTCTATAAGGCTGGTTGTTTTTATTCGTTGTCCTTTAAAACTGAATACTTTGGGGGGTCCCAAGCAAAGTCAACTCCTTTATTTTATTTTACTGTGGAAACAAATTGAATTACAAAAAAACAAATTAAATATAACCAAATCCATTTGATACAGCAAGCCTTTATCAAGTGTCTGCTCTGTGCCCAGATCCCCTGTGATAAGAACTAGGGGATTCACTGACAGATAGATAGATAGATATGGATATATATATATATATATATATGTATATATACATGCATGTATGTATGTGTATGTATGTATAGCCCCTGCCCTCAAGGAGCTTACTGGAATTTCCCTACCAAATGAAAATGTTTTCATTTAATAAGGATGGACCTTTAAAAAAAATCACACTGCAAGCTATATAAAGGAACATATTGTTAGGGAAAACCTAGATGGATTTATATTTTAATTTTAACTTCAGACAGAAGTAATTTTATTTAATCTTGGATGCTTCTGGAACTGGGACCAAAGAATACACTTTGGGGTTGACCCAACTTGGGAATGAAATGAAAATAGCCAGAACATTTATTTAATCTGTGACAGCTTTTTGAAGAAATTAAGGTACATTTAGTCTTTTCATAGTATAGTGGTACCATTACAGAATGTAATTTCAAGGACATCTTTTTTCTATTTTCACTCCCATGCTTTTTTTCTCTCCTAACTTTGAAGAATTTGAAAGAAAACATTGGAAAAACTCACCAGAAGGTTATGGTTTGGATTTTGTTTTTTAGATTTTTTTTTCCTTTGATGAGCAGTAACCATCTACTACATGTCTTTCTGTTGGGAATTATTATAATAGGAGAGGAGATATGCGTAACAGTTAGCAAAATAATTCACAGGAAGTGGCAGTGTACTGTGGTAGGTCTAGAGCTGTTCTTTAGAGAGTTATTTCGATCTTCTGTGTGTTTTAAAAAATTCACACCTGGCTTTAGGCTCCAGATTCTAAAATCAAAAAAGCTTAGCTGTCTCCACTCAAACGCAGTTGCACCGCTTTGTATTTTCAGCATCGAGAAAACTCTATTCGGTAAGCCCTATTTGGGTTTCCATCAAGTTCCCCTAATGGAATGTGCAGTGTAAGCACAGAAGCTCTGTTATTATTACCATCACCATCATCATCAACACCATCACCATCATTATTAATTCTGCTAAAAGGAAAAACCTGGGGAGACATCAGTGACCTGCTGGCAAAGATTAAGAGCCCAGGAGTCTGCACTGGAGCAGCTTTGCTCTCAGCGGTAGGCAACATTATAATCAATAGAAATTGCTCATATGGGGCTTAAAAGACACTGGGATAATGAAGTCTGCCAGGAAGACACCAAAAGCTTGGGAGGCTTATTGTGAACCACTGCTCCGGGAACTTTCTGGAGATTCATTGACTGCAACGTCTAAATCACAAGATTTAGCCATTTGGGTTTTTTAGCTGCTCAGCAAAACCTTTGAGCAAGCTTTTTTATTGTAGGTGGTGGAGTATAAATAAATGCTCCTCTGGATGTTTCCCATCGCCTACTGGTAAGTAAATCAACTTCCCTTTTCTCTTTTTGTCACCAGGGAGCATCATCAAAAAGACTTTCTTAATTTCCCACCTGTGTTCGGACTGGCCAGAGGGTGGAGTGGTCTCTGCCACTCTGCATACACTGACATGACCCTATTCCTTCATGCCTGGCATTTCCAACAACCTCAACTTAGACCCCTATATAAGACAGAGGTGAGTTCATAAAGTCAACTGCCCCCCCCCATCAACACTTCCCCTGTCTTACCCGTTCCATTCGCTTCACTAAGCTAGGTGAGGTTCCAAAGGTGAATAAGACCATGTACCTATGTATCATCAAAGGCCTTGTGGTTAGAGCCAGTGTGATACACTGGAAAGTATGCTGGACTTGGAGTCTGAAGACCTACGTTCTAATCTCAGCTTTGCTACCTGTGGCCTTGGTCAAGTCATTTCACCTCTGGACTTCAGTTTTCTCATGTTTCATTAGATGATCCCTAAGGTCCCCTCCAGCTCTATGTGTTGGATCCCTATAGTGTGTTAGGAGGGAAGTTCCGGTATCATTGAAGAACTGGGTGGGGCATCCCTTCTGAACATAGAACTCTATTGGGCATATGGTTGCGAAGAGGGGATTGAGATCCCACAATAGTCAGGAGTGGAGAATAGCTGTAACTAGATGGGGGGGTGTCAACTGGAGCTTTGGCCCGGGTGTGCTAAAATTTATAGGATACTGGAAACACTTGTAATGTTTCAGCAAGTAGGAACAATTGAGCTTAATACTTGGTAGCAAGAACGATGAGTTAAAACAGGAAGCCACGGGATGGAATGCAAACCCTATCACATGACTGTGTACCCCAGAAGAATGCTGCTCTGGCTTGGGTCAACCTAGCCCCAGTCCCTCCTTAAGCAGCAGCCTACCCGGCAGCTTCCTGGGTATGTATCTGCCCACATGGGCTTCAAGATCCCCTCCCCCTCACCCAAGACTTACATTCTAATGTACACGTTCAGTCCTTCCACAGGATTTGTTTTAAAAATTGATTGAAGGGCATTTGTTATGTTGTTTATCCCTGCTGTTTTGGGGTGTTTCCCCAGGGGACCAGATTTTTTCCCTTATAGCTCTGTGTCAGAGTATAGTATAAATCCCCACAGCCTGAATGTCTAAACCAAAAATCCTTAACTTCTAGTTTCCTGGTCTGTCAGCTCCTGCCTTTTCTGCTTCTAATTCAGAAATTGCAGAAATGAAATGGATTAGATGCCCAGCCTTCAGATCTTTCAATACATTATTTCACACAGTTGTGATGGCTTTCAATCCGCTTATTAATATCATTTACTTTAGAGCACAGAAGTGTAGCTCATTCTTCCACAAAACATTCATTTCTGAGGGTGCTGTGTTCTCTCCCTCCGATAGTCTTTTCATTGTCCCATTCAAATGGCTTAGCACATTCCTACCTCATTAGAGTTCATCAGACTTAACGCTTCTGATGAGCTGTAGTGGCCAATGTAAGATTTTGCCACAAAGAGAATTTTGTCAGGTTTAACGCAAATGGCGATGCCTGGTACCACGGAGGGAAAGGTATTAGGAATAAACAAGGCAGGCTTCGTAGTATAACAATGAAGGAAACCTCTTGGGGTTGAGTGGAGGGAAGGGAGGGCTGACATGTACCCACCATCCTCAGCTCCCATTGGAAGAGGACTATGGGGCAGAGTAGAGCCTTCTATTTGGACTCCAACAAAAACTAGTGAGGAACTTCGCAAAAGGACAGCTCTGGACAAAGTGATTGCATCAGGCATCAGGAATTTTATTTTTAAAACCTGAAAGACAAACATCCCCCAGTGCTGTTCTTGTTCACCGTACCATAAACAGCTCCCTCCTTGGAGGGCCTTTCACGGATGCTAAAGATCTGGAGGAGTCTGTTCTTGATTTCTAGGGTGAAATCCCTTCTCCTTTCTGCGACCATAGAGTGGCTATGCTTCACTGTTCATTGTTCACCTTTCCCTCACTTTCTCAGCTTTGTAGTCAGTATCTGCAAACTGACCCCTGAGTGTTCTCCTTTGCATATACCCTGGCATCTCAGTACTGGGAAGGGTTCCCCCACTCCCTCCAGCTGGCCAAGGGGCAACTAATGAGAGCCTGATTGGAATTAATGCCTGTCCATTGTTCACTTCGGGGATGAGTTTGGGGAGTACTTTCTGATGTTTTCCACTTTGCCTAATCTGTAAGAATGGCAAAAATCAACTGCTGGTTTTCCTCAAGGGATACCAGAGATTGGCTGAGGGCAGTTTGCTTTCAAAGAAGAAGTTTAATTAGTTCATTAGGAAGCATTGCAAAGGGCTATGTTTCTCTTTTTCCAGAAAAAGCTCAGGAAGCCTCTCTACCCCAGAAGGCACACACACTCATAGATGCTTTTGCACTGACTCTTCCTCAATCAGCTCACACTGGTCTCTCCCAATGACCTCCACACCAGTGCAGATAGCACCTTTTTATCCTCTTGAATTCTTGTCCTCTTCTAAATCTTCTATAGGGGACCTACCCTATGTGCTAGAGGCCTTCCTCTCTAGGTGTTTTACCATCCCATGGGTACCAGTGTAGTCCTCAGTTATCCTTGCTGTTATCCTTGTTATCTGTTATCCTTGCTTCTTGTGCCCATCCTTCATTGCCGAAGAAGACCATGCCATCAGAGAAATGATGACATGATTTGCACTTGACCTTCTTTTGAGTGAGGGAGGGCTGTGCAGGTCACCAGCCTCACTTCTCCTCCAGAGCCATCTGAATCCATTCATCAGGATGACTGGAGATGACCCAGGATGCCCTGGGAGACCTTGGGCCCTTTAGGCCAAGGTCTTTGCAGGTACTCACTTAGGGTGAGGTAATGCCCATTCATTGCTTACTTCCCTTTTTGATACTTCCCAGGTATCTTTTATCCATTGCTCATGTGCTACTGGGTATGAATGTTGTCTGAGCTGATGTGGAGGTTGGTCACTAACTGTCTCCACTTTTGGATTTGCCTTCTTCCCAACCACATACGAATTCTGTCAAGTCATTTTGCCTTCGTTTTCCTCCAGTGTGACTTAGAATGAAAACAATAACTTAAAGGGTACTTTGGGGAGTGCACCCCAAAGGTTGATATCCTAGTGATCCCATGGATTTACACAATTTAAATTTGGCTATCACCAAGTGGCATTCAAATTGCATGTTATATATTGGTTTTGGCTGTAGGTACGCTGAGCAAGTATCTGTAAGATAGAATGTATCCTTTTTTTTGGATAATAGTAACAGCAGCACACCTTTATGCCACATTTTATAGTTTACAAAATGAATAGGTTTAGAGAGGTGTGATTTTTCTTTTTCTTCCATTTATATAACTTTATGGCATTTAAGACACTTTAGATACATCTTCAAAGTGACTTCCCACAAAACTGCTGAAGGCAATAACACTGTTTCACAGATGAAGAATAAAAATGACCTATCCTAAGTGGAAAAGATAGGACTTGAATCCAGGTTTTTGGACTCCAAATCCTGAAGAGGAAACACATATCCTGTTGTAGACAGGACTTATATTCAGTCTGTTTTCATGCTAAAATTCTTGGTACTTGATGCTTGAGGATCAGCTTTGCTAATACAGAGCTGAGATAGCAGGGCAAGTAGAGACCCAGTAACGGAATAGAGGCACCTGGTCTCAGATGCCTGGGCAGTAAGAAATCAGCTCTAGGAGCAGAGATCCTCCAACATTTTTAACAGGACTGCGTTATTTTAAATTAGCAATGATAAATAATACTCTGCCATATCTGTCTTATAGCTCTCAACCATGACATTGGAAAATACCAAGAACATCCCCATACTTTCGTAGTTAAGTATCTCACCACAGGGTTTCTCTCTGGCTGATGGCTATGGAATTTATTGATTTTTAAACTCAGAACATGAAAACCTTCTTACAACACAAACCAGAATGTAACAAATAGCTTTTGGGAACTATAAAAGTTCTTAGATTCAAGAGGAAAAAAAGACTTTACACACATACACATACATACACTCACACACAGACACATACACATGTACATGTACACACATTGAGATAAAAATCTGTTCCTTTTTTGTGTGTTGTATGAATTTTAATTTTTCATTCTATATATATCCTCTAAACAACATGCTTTTAGAGTAGAACATTTGGGAAAGTTGCAGAATTTCATTCAAGATTGCACTATTAGTCATTTGGAGCAAAATGGTATTTTGAAATGATTTCTCCCCACCCCCCACAACTGAGCCACCCTTTACTCTAAGCTTTCTTATACAACACTCTTGTCGACGTGGAACTTAATAAATAACACCCCAGTTGGCATGAATACAGTAAAGTTATTTCCCCAAATGTCTAATTTATAACCGGGCCCCTTGGAAGCTTTGAACCCTGAGAGAATCTTGCACTATAAACAAAACCCTATGGTAGAGAAAACAACAGCAAATGAACAACCAGATCCTGTTAATACATCCAAATGTGAGTCAACCAAAGTCCTAAGTTCTTTCTTGCCCCTTAGGGAGCTAGGGCTAGAAGACGGAAGTAGCTTGGTTAGTGCATTGCTTTCTTTATATAAACTTTTGAGCTATGGGCTATGATAAGGTAAAGGCCAAGTGAGAGTTCATCAAACTCAAGGACCAGGCTTACTTGTGGTTCCCAGAGCTCAGGATGCTGCCAGTCAGGGTAAACCAAGGTAAACCAGGGTAAACCAAGAAGTCTGTATTCTCTCCCTGTTCCAACCTGTTCCTGGGAGTTGGACTAGGTGACATGGACAGACAGCTCAAACCTCAAAGGCAAAGATGGTACAGAGTGAGGAGAGCAAAAGGGGTGGTTTTGAAGAGGCAGTGGGGAGCAGTGATCATGTTTATGACTCCCTCTTGGACCAGAGTTTTGAGGGACAGGAGAGAAGGTGTAACAAGCACTGGAATGGGTGGCCAAGGGTTCTGTGTCTTCCTAAGGGAGCCAAGTTTTTCTTAGCACCAGCAGAGGTGAAGTGCTAAGAATTCAATTTGAATGATGAGTTGGTTAATAATAGAGTGGGAATTCCAGGGGCCACAGTGGAATGGGAGGACGACAAGGACATACACTGTGGAGAAGTAGGGCTTAAAGGATAGCTAGGGATGAGAGTATGGGAAGATGGAATGGAAGAAGGAATTTTTACTGCACAAAATGGCAACCCTGAATCACAAGGATGAGGGGAGGAGAGTCTGGGAGTTTGCTCACCAGAGGATGACTGAAAGAGCCACTTTACTAGAGTTTCTCCCCTCCAGGGTGTAGTGATAACTGGGAGGGGCATGGGGAAAGCAGCTTTTATGCATGGTTACCCCCAAAAAGAGAGCAAAGTTGTAAACAGGAATTTTAGCACCCAGGGCAAACAAATCAAACCTTATCTTGCTCAAGATTGATGAAAGGCACCCTCAGTTGAGGACAGGAAGTGTGAATATCAGAAGGACGACTCTGTCTCCAATCCTGAGAAATTAGCTATTTGATAGTTTACTATTTAAGTTAATTATTCTTGATAACTAGATGCTATGGTCAGTTGTTTCTTGCCATTTGGTATCCAAGAAGCCTGATTACTAGGGGATGTAATGGTGAATATCACACTGGTGCTACAGGGGGTGGATGGAGGTATGGAGTTTTGACCCTTAAACAGATGGATCCTTTCAGATAGGGTGCTAAAACAGGGTTGGGAGCTACCCTAGTCTTCCAAAAGCCCAGCCTGGTCAAAGTATCATGTTAGAGCCAGAAAGGATTTTAGGGATCATCCAGTCCATCTCCCTGATTTTACCGAGACAAAAATCTGAATGCCATGATGGAGAGCAAATATCTACACACAAAAATGGTTATAGCACCATTTCTCTTTTAGTGGAAAGCAAAGTGTCCAAGTATCTCTTAGAAGGTGAGAAGAAAAGGGTTCATAGTAGACGGTTGAAATAGAATATTGTTGGATATAAGATAGAGGCAAATATGAAAAATGTAGAGAAAATTGGAGGGACTTTTATGAACCGATGCAGGACAAAGTGAGCAGAACCAGGGCAACTATTTATAGAACGATAATCATGTGAAGGAAAATAGCACTGAAGGGGACCAGCGATGGTGAAGCGGGCTACTCTCCCACCTCACAGGGGAAAAATAATGGACCATGAGGCATATAGTCTGGAGACATGGCCTATGTGTTCATTGGGGTTGGTGGGGGAGAGGAAGAGTGTTATTGGAAAGTGACAGGAATGTTTTTAATATACAGATATGGATTTAAAATAAATACCTGTTTGCTCTGCATTGCACGGAATTAAATAGGTTTTAAATCTTTGGTGGGGATTTGCTAGTCCTTTGCTACCCTGAGACTCAAGATCTTTGATACAGCGCCCCCTAGGTTTCCTCTCCAGTAATTCAGTTTAGCACTTGGCGTATAGTAGGCACTTAAACGCTCACCAAATTGGACAGTTTGGTTAGTGGAAAGACAGACACAAGTTGCAAAATTGCCTTTTAAGGCCAAGAGGGAAGGCAGCATAGCGAAATAACATTTAGAAAGCCAGTATGGAGAGTTTAAACAGTTATCTCATTTGTCAGAAAGATGGTCTTGCACATCATTTTTCTCATCTCTTTTCACTAGTTAGAAATGCTGAAAATTTAAGAAATGCAGAATCTTTATAGACAAAATGACTCTGTGGGCCACTGAATTTTATGCAAATAAGGCTTAGAATAGGAAAATCCTTCCTCATCCAGCTATCTGAATAGAGTTTCTGGTGTTTGGTATAGAGTTTCATACATATCTTTTGTACCCTCCCTGCCATGACATTGGTGGAGGGCATAACACAGCTTAAAGAAAAAATCTGGGAGGTTTTTAAACAGGTTTTTTCTGAACAGCATGAGGCAGAGCCTGGGGGATATCGACCGAACAAAATAGTGGGGTGCTGAACCCACACAGCATGAGGCATAGGCTCGGGGTGAGGGACGGCACAAAGTAGGGGGGCAGTGACCCCACAAAGCAAGAGGCATAGCCTCAGGGGAGGGACGGCACAAAGTAGGGGGGCAGTGACCCCACAAAGCAAGAGGCATAGCCTCAGGGGAGGGATGGCACAAAGTAGGGGGGAGCGGTGACCCGACACACAGCAGGGGGGCGGTGACCCCACACAGCAGGGGGACGTTGACCCCCGCTCCACACGCACAAACAGCAGGGGTGCGCTGACCACCACATAGCATGAGACATAGCCTCGGGAGGAGCGAGCACACAAAGTAGGGGGGTGCTGACCCCAAATAGCATGAGGAAAAGCCTGGGGAACACCGACCCCACAAAGTAGGGGGGTGCTGACCCCAAACAGCATGAGGAAGAGCATGGGGGGAGCGACCGCACACATTATGGGGTCGGTGACCCGAAACAGCATGAGGCAGAGCCTCGAGGGCAGCGACCGCACACATTAGGGGGGCCAGGACCGCATACAGTAGCGGGGAGCCAGGGCCGCACATAGCAGGGGACCGGGGAGCAAACACAGCAGGGAGACGGTGACCACCCCCCCCACACACACACAGCAGGGGGGCGGCGAGCCCACACTGCAGGTGGGCCGTGACTCCCCACAGCAGGGGGGTACTGACGCCACACAGTAGGGGGGCGGCGATCGCACACACTAGAGGGGCGAGGACCGCACACAGCAGGGGGTGGCTACTGACCCCCCCCCCCACATACACACAGCAGGGGGACGTTGTCCCCACACAGCAGGGGTGCGCTGACCGCACACAGCCAGATGCAGAGCCTGGGGGATACCGACCCCACAAGGTAGGGGGTGCTGACCACACACAGCAGGAGGCAGAGCCTCGAGGGCAGCGACCGCACACAGTAGCGGGGCCAGGACCGCATATAGCAGGGGGCGTGACACACACAGCCACACGCACACACACAGAGCAGGGAGCTGGTGACCCCCCCGCCACGCAGCAGGGGGGAGGTTGCCCACACACACAACAGAGGGCAGTGAGCCCACCCTGCAGGGGGTCCATGACCTCACACAGCAGGGGTGAGTGACCCCCCCCACCCAGCAGGGGAACGGTGACGCCCCCACACACACAGCAGGGGGACGGTGACCCCACATAGCAAGGGTGCGCTGACCCCAAACAGCCTGAGGAAGAGCCTCGGGGGGAGCGCCCGCACAAATTAGGGGGTCGGTGACCCCAAACAGCAGAAGGCAGAGCCTCGAGGGCAGCGATCACACACAGTAGCGGGGCCAGGACCGCATATACCAGGGGCTAGTGAGGCCCCCCCCACACACAAAGCAGGGGGCTGGTGACCCCCCCGCGCTACGCAGCACGGGGAAGGTGCCCCAACCACACCGCAGGGGGCAGTGGGCCCACCCTGCAGGGGTTCCATGACCTCACACAGCAGGGGGTGAGGGACCCCCCCCCCCAGCATGGGGACGGTGACCCACGCACACAGAGCAGGGGTGCGCTGACCCCAAACAGCATGAGGAAGAGCCTCGGGGGGAGCGCCCGCACACAGTAGCGGGGCCACAGCAGGGGGACGTTGACCGCACACAGCCAGAGGCAGAGCCTGGGGGATACCTACCCCACAAAGAAGATGGGGTGCTGTGCACACACAGCAGGAGGCAGAGACTCGACGGGAGCGACCGCACACAGTAGGGGGGCCAGGACCGCATACAGCCGGGGGCTAGTGACGCACACACACACACAAACACACACACACACACACACAGCAGGGGGCTGGTGACCCCTCCCCCACCACGCAGCAGGGGGGAGGTAGTGCACACACAGGAGGGGCAGTGAGCCCACGCTGCAGGGGTCCATGACATCACACAGCAGGCGGTGAGGGACCCACCCCCTGCTCTGTGGGATCACCAACCCCTGCTGCGTGGGTTCAACAGCTCCCTGCTGTGTGGGGTCACGACCCCTTGTAGTATGGGCCAACAGCCCCTGCTGTGTGTGGTCGTGAATCCCCCACTTTGTGCTGTCGGTATCCACTAGGCTATGCCTAATGCTGTGTGTGGTGAGCACGCCCCTACTTTGTGCAGTGGGTATCCCCTAGGCTATGCCGCTTGCTATTTGGGTTCACAGACACCCTGCTTTGACGGTGGATCACCCCTCGAGTATGCCTCATGCTGTTTCGGGTCCTGGACCACCCAATTTGTGCGGTCCCTCCTCCCAAGGCTATGCCTCATGCTGTGTGCGGTCAGCATTCCCGTACATTGTGGGGTAGGTATCCCCGAGGCTCTGACTCATGCTGTGTGTGGTCAGCCACCCCCTATGTTGTGTGGTCGGTGTCCCCTGAGCTATGCCTCATGCTCTTTGGGGTCCCCTACCCCGTAATTTGTGCGGTCGCTCCCCCCGAGGCTATCCCTCATGCTGTGTGGGGTCAGCGCAGCCCTGCTGTATGGGGGTCAACCTCTCCCTACTGTGTGCATGTGTGTGGGGGTCACCCGCCCCGTGCCGTGTGAGTTCCTGGGCCACATACTGTGTGAGTTCAGGGAGCTCCTGGTGTGTGGGGTCAGGGCTAACCTGCAGTGTGGGGTCAACAGCCCCTGCTGTGTGTGGTCATCAGTCCCCTACTTTGTGCCGTCGGTATCCCCTAAGCTCTGCCTCTTTCTGGTTGGGGTCACAGACACCCTACTTTGAGGGTCGATGACCTCTCGAGTATGCCTCATGCTGTTTAGGTAAATCAACCCCCTCATTTGTGCAATCGCTCCCCACCCCAAGGTTATGCTTCATGCTGTGGGCGGTCAGCACCCCCATACCTTGTGGGGTCGGTATCCCCCAGGCTCTTCCTCATGCTCTGTGTGGTCAGCACCCCCCTACTTTGTGGGCTCTATGCCCCAGGCTCTTCCTCATGCTGTTTGGGTTCAGCACCCCCCTAATTTCTGCGGTCGCTCCCCCCCCAGGCTCTGCCTCATGCTGTGTGTTATCATCAACCCCCTACTTTGAGCGGCCCGTCTCCCCAGGGCTCTGCCTCATGCGATGTGCGGTTAGCAGCCTGCTATATCGTGGGGTGGGTATGCCCCAGGCTCTTCCTCATGCTATTTCGGTTCAGCACCTCCATAATTTGTGCGGCCGCTACCCCCCACGCTGTGCCTCATGCTGTGTGGAGGTCAGCGCAGCCCTGCTGTGTGGTGGGGTCACGGTCCCCATATTGCGTGCGTTTGGGCCCCTGATGTGTCAGTTCCTGGACCCCTACTGTGTGAGGGCAGCCACCCCCTGCGGTGTGGGGTCCCCGACCCCTGCTGCATGGGGTCAACAGCTCCCTGCTGTGTTGGCTCACGGCCCCACTGCAGTGTGGGGTCAACAGCCCCTGCTGTGTGTGTTCATCAGTCCCCTACCCTGTGCTGTTGTTATCCCCTAGGCTCTTCCTCTTGCTGTTTGGGTTCTCCTGCGCCCTAATTTTTGCGGTCGCTTCGCTCGCGGAAGCGAAGCCTCATTCTGTGTCCGGTTAGCACCGCCCTACGTGGTGCGCTCTGTATCCCCCAGGCTCTTCCTCATGCCTACTGTGTGCGTGTGTGTGGGGGTCACCCTCCCCTTGCTATGTGAGTTCCTGAACGCCCTACTGTGTGAGTTCAGCCACCCCCCTGCTGTGTGGGTTCACCGACCCCTGCTGCGTGGGATCAACAGCTCCCTGCTGTGTGGGCCCACGGACCCCTGCTGCGTGCGTTCCACGGATCCCTGCTGTGTGGACGCACGGAACCCTGCTGCGTGGGGTGAACTGCTCCCTGCTGTGTGGGGTCACGGCCCCCTGCAGTGCGGGCTCAACAGCCCCTGCTGTGTGTGTTCATCAGTCCCCTACTCTGTGCTGTTGGTATCCCCTAGGCTCTTCCTCTTGCTCTTTGGGGTCTCCCCCGCCATAATATGTGCGGTCGCTCCGCTCGCCGAGGCTAAGTCTCATTCTGTGTCCGGTTAGCACCGCCCTACGTGGTGCGCTCTGTATCCCCCAGGCTCTTCCTCATGCCTACTGTGTGCATGTGTGTGGGGGTCACCCGCCTCTTGCTATGTGAGTTCCTAGACCCCCTACTCTGTGAGTTCAGCCACCCCTGCTGCGTGGGGTCAACGCCTCCCTGCTGTGTATGGTCACGGCCCCCCTGCAGTGTGACTTCAACAGCCCCTGGTGGGTAAGGCCATCGGTCCCCTACTTTGTGCTGGTGGTATCCCCTAGGATCTGCCTCTTGCTGTTTGGGGTCACAGATACCCTACTTTGAGGGTCGATCACCCCTCGAGCATGCCTCATGCTCTTTGGGCTCATCAAGCCCCTCATTTGTGCGATCGCTCTCCACCCCGAGGCTATGCTTCATGCTGTGTGCCCTCAGCACCCCCCTACCTTTTGGGGTCGGTATCCCCCAGGCTCCTCCTCATGCTGTTTGGGGTCAGCACCCTGCTAATTTATGCGGTCGCTCCCCTCCCCGAGGCTAAGGCTCATTCTGTGTGCGGTCAGCACCCCCCTACTAAGTGGGCTCTATCCCCCAGGCTCTTCCTCATGGTATTTGGGTTCAGCACCCCGCTAATTTGGGCCGTCGCTACCCGCCCAGGCTCTGCCTCATGCTGCGTGTCATCATCAACCCCCTACTTTGTGCGGCCGGTATCCCCTAGGCTCTGCTTCGTGCTGTGTGTGGTCAGCACACCCCTACTTGGTGGGCTCCGTATCCCCCAGGCCCTTCCTGAAGCGATTTGGGTTCAGTACCTCCCTAATTTTTGCGGTCGCTTAGCCCTAGGCTATGCCTCATGCTGTGTGGGGTCACCGACCCTGCAATTTGTGCCGTTACTCCGCGTGAGGCTATGCCTCATGCAGTGTGGGGGTCAGTGTGGCCCTATTGTGTGGTGGGGTCACGGTCCCCATATTGCGTGCTTTTGGGGGGGGGGGGTGTCACGCGCCCCCTGGTGTGTGAGTTTCTGGACCCCCTACTGTGTGAGGTCCCCCATGCCCTGGTGTGTGAGGTCATCGACGCCTGCTGCGTGGGGTCAACTACTCCCTGTTGTGTGGGTACCCGGACCCCGGCAGTGCGGGGGCAACAGCCCCTGCTGTGTGCGGCCATTGGTCGGCTACTTTGTGCTGGTGGTATCCCCTAGGCTCTGCCTCTTGCTGTTTGGGGTCACAGATACCCTACTTTGAGGGTCGATCACTCCTCGAGTATGCCTCATGCTGTCTGGGCACATCAACCCCCTCATTTGTGCGATCGCTCCCCACTGCGAGGCTATCCTTCATGCGGTGGGCGGTCAGCACCCGCCTGCCTTGTGCCGTCACGCAGCCCCTGTTCTGTGAGATACTGGACCCCCTACGTTGTGAGGTCAGCCACCCCCTGCTGTGTGGCGTCACCGACCCCTGCTGCGTGGGTTGAACAGCTCCCTGCTGTGTGACTTCAACAGCCCCTGGTGTGTGTGGCCCTCGGTCCCCTACTTTGTGCTGGTGGTATCCCCTAGGATCTACCTCTTGCTGTTTGGGGTCACAGATACCCTACTTGGAGGGTCGATCAACCCTCGAGTATGCCTCATGCTGTTTGGGCTCATCAAGCCCCTCATTTGTGCGATCGCTCTCCACCCCGAGGCTATGCTTCATGCTGTGTGCCCTCAGCACCCCCCTACCTTGTGGCGCCGGTATCCCCCAGGCTCTTCCTCATGGTGTTTGGGGTCAGCACCCTGCTAATTTATGCGGTCGCTCCCCTCCCCAAAGCTAAGGCTCATTCTGTGTGCGGTCAGCACCCACCTACTAAGTGGGCTCTATCCCCCAGGCTCTTCCTCATGGTATTTGAGTTCAGCACCCCCCTAATTTGTGCGGTCGCTACCCCCCCACGCTCTGCCTCATGCTGCGTGTCATCATCAACCCCCTACTTTGTGCGGCCGGTATCCCCTAGGCTCTGCTTCGTGGTGTGTGTGGTCAGCACATCCCTACTTGGTGGGCTCCGTATCCCCCAGGCCCTTCCTCAAGCGATTTGGGTTCAGCACCTCCCTAATTTCTGCGGACGGTTTGCCCTAGGCTATGCCTCATGCTGTTTGGGGTCACAGACACCCTACTTTGAGGGTCGCTCACCCGTCCAGTATGCCTCATGCTGTGTGGGGTCACCGACCCTGCAATTTGGGCCGTTACTCCGCGTGAGGCTGTTGTGTGGTGGGGTCACGGTCCCCATATTGCGTGCTTTTGGGGGGGGGGGGTGTCACGCGCCCCCTGGTGTGTGAGTTTCTGGACCCCCTACTGTGTGAGATCGGCCACCCCCTGGTGTGTGGGGTCATCGACCTCTGCTGCGTGGGCTGAACAGCTCTCTGCTGTGTGGGGTCACGGTCCCTGCAGTGCGGGGTCAACAGCCCCTGCTGTGTGTGTTCATCAGTCCCCTACTCTGTGCTGTTGGTATCCCCTAGGCTCTTCCTCTTGCTCTTTGGTGTCTCCCCTGCCCTAATTTTTGCGGTCGCTCCGCTCGCGGAGGCTAAGCCTCATTCTGTGTCCGGTCAGCACCGCCTTACGTGGTGCGCTCTGTATCCCCGAGGCTCTTCCTCATGCCTACTGTGTGCGTGTGTGTGGGGGTCACCCTCCCCTTGCTTTGTGATTTCCTGGAACCCCTACTGTGTGTGCTCAGCCACTCCCCTGCTGTGTGGGGTTACCGACGCCTGCTGCCTGGGGTCAGCAGCTCCCTGCTGTGTGGGGTCACGGCCGCCCTGCAGTGCGCGGGCAACAGCCCCTGCTCTGTCTGCCCATGAGTCCCGTACTTTGTGCTGGTGGTATCCCCTGGGCTCTGCCTCATGCTGTTTGGGGTCACCGACCCTGCAATTTGTGCGGTTGCTCCGCGTGAGGCTATGCCTCATGCTCTGTGGGGGACAGGGTGGCCCTGTTGTGTGGTGGGGTCGCGGTCCCCATATTGCGTGCGTTTCGTGGCGGTGTCAAGCGACCCCTGGTGTGTGAGTTTCTGGACCCCCTACTGTGTGAGGTCAGCCACCCCCTGCTGTGTGGGTTGAACAGCTACCTGCTGTGTGGGGTGACGCCCCCTGCAGTGCGGGGTCAACAGCCCCTGCTGTCTGTGTTCATCAGTCCCGTACTCTGTGCTGTTGGTATCCCCTAGCCTCTTCCTCTTGTTCTTTGGGGTCTCCCAAGCCCTAATTTTTGCGGTTGCTCCCCTCGTCGAGGCCAAGCCTCATTCTGTGTCCGGTTACCACCGCCCTACGTGGTCCGCTCTGTATCCCCCAAGCTCTTCCTCATGCCTACTGTGTGCGTGTGTGTGGCGGTCACCCGCCCCTTGCTATGTGACTTGCTGGACCCCCTAGTCTCTGAGTTGAGTTACCCCCTGCTCTGTGCTGTCACCGACCCCTGCTGCGTGGGTTCAAGCGCTCCCTGGTGTGTGGGCCCACGGAGCCCTGCTGCGTGCGGTGAACGGGTCCGTGCTGTGTGGGCCCACGGACCCCTGCTCCGTGGCGTCAACTGCTCCCTGCTGTGTAGGGTCACGGCCCCCCTGCAGTGTGACTTCAACAGCACCTGCTGTGGTTATGCCTCATGCTGTGTGGGGGTCAGTGTGGCCTTGTTGTGTGGTGGGGTCACGGTCCCCATACTGCGTGCTTTTTGGGGGGGGGGGGGGTGTCACGCGCCCCCTGGTGTGTGAGTTGCTGGACCCCCTACTGTGTGAAGTCAGCCACCCCCTGAGGTGTGGGATCACCGACCCCTGCTGCGTGGGGACAACTGCTCCCTGCTGTGTAGGGTCACGGCCCCCCTGCAGTGTGACTTCAACAGCCCCTGGTGTGTGTGGCCATCGGTCCCCTACTTTGTGCTGGTGGTATCCCCTAGGATCTGCCTCTTGCTGTTTGGGGTCACAGATACCCTAATTTGAGGGTCGATCACCCCTCGAGTATGCCTCATGCTGTGTGGGGTCACCGACCCTGCAATTTGGGCCCTTACTCCGCGTGAGGCTATGCCTCATGCTGTGTGGGGGTCAGTGTGGCCCTGTTGTGTGGTGGGGTCACGGTCCCCATATTGCTTGCTTTTGGGGGGGGTGTCACGCGGCCCCTGCTGTGTGAGTTGCTGGACACCTACTGTGTGAGGTCAGCCACCCCCTGGGGTGTGGGGTCATCGACCCCTGCTGCGTGGGGTCAACGGCTCCCTGCTGTGTGGGGTCACCGACCCCTGCTGCGTGGGGCCAACGGCTCCCTGCTGTGTAGGTTCACGGCCCCCCTGCAGTGTGACTTCAACAGCCCCTGGTGTGTGTGGCCATCGGTCCCCTACTTTGTGCTGGTGGTATCCCCTAGGATCTGCCTCTTGCTTTTTGGGGTCACAGATACCCTACTTTGAGGGTCGATCACCCCTCGAGTATGCCTCCTCATTTGTGCGATCGCTCTCCACCCCGAGGCTATGCTTCATGCTGTGTGCCCTCAGCACCCCCCTACCTTTTGGGGTCGGTATCCCCCAGGCTCTTCCTCATTCTGTTTGGGGTCAGCACCCTGCTAATTTATGCGGTCGCTCCCCTCCCCGAGGCTAAGGCTCCTTCTGTGTGCGGTCAGCACCCCCCTACTAAGTGGGCTCTATCCCCCAGCCTCTTCCTCATGGTATTTGGGTTCAGCACCCCCCTAATTTGTGCGGTCGCCGTCACCGACAACCTATTTGAGGGTCGCTCCCAGGTCCAGTATGCCTCATGCTGTGTGGGGTCACCGACCCTGCAATTTGGGCCCTTACTCCGCGTGAGGCTATGCCTCATGCTGTGTGGGGGTCAGTGTGGCCCTGTTGTGTGGTGGGGTCACTGTCCCCATATTGCTTGCTTTTGGGGGGGGTGTCACGCGCCCCCTGATGTACGAGTTGCTGGACCCCTACTGTGTGAGGTCAGCCACCCCCTGGGGTGTGGGGACGTCGACCCCTGCTGCGTGGGCTCAACGGCTCCCTGCTGTGTAGGGTCACGGCCCCCCTGCAGTGTGACTTCAATAGCCCCTGGTGTGTGTGGCCATCGGTCCCCTACTTTGTGCTGGTGGTATCCCCCAGGATCTGCCTCTTGCTGTTTGGGGTCACAGATACCCTAATTTGAGGGTCGATCACCCCTCGAGCATGCCTCATGCTCTTTGGGCTCATCAAGCCCCTCATTTGTGCGATCGCTCTCCACCCCGAGGCTATGCTTCATGCTGTGTGCCCTCAGCACCCCCCCTTACCTTGTGGGGTCGGTATCCCCCAGGCTCTTCCTTATGCTGTTTGGGGTCAGCACCCTGCTAATTTATGCGGTCGCTCCGCTCCCCGAGGCTAAGGCTCCTTCTGTGTGCGGTCAGCACCCCCCTACTAAGTGGGCTCTATCCCCCAGGCTCTTCCTCATGGTATTTGGGTTCAGCACCCCGCTAATTTGTGCGGTCGCTACCCCCCCCACGCTCTGCCTCATGCTGCGTGTCATCATCAACCCCCTACTTTCTGCGGCCGGTATCCCCTAGGCTCTGCTTCGTGCTGTGTGTGGTCAGCACACCCCTACTTGGTGGGCCCCGTATCCCCCAGGCCCTACCTCAAGCGACTTGGGTTCAGCACCTCCCTAATTTCTGCGGTCGGTTTGCCCTAGGCTACGCCTCATGCTGTTTGGGCTCACTGACACCCTACTTTGAGGGTCGCTCACCCGTCCAGTATGCCTCATGCTGTGTGGGGTCACCGACCCTGCAATTTGGGCCCTTACTCCGCGTGAGGCTATGCCTCATGCTGTGTGGGGGTCAGTGTGGCCCTGTTGTGTGGTGGGGTCACGGTCCCCATATTGCTTGCTTTTGGTGGGGGTGTCACGCGGCCCATGCTGGGTGAGTTGCTGGACACCTACTGTGGGGGTCAGCCACCCCCTGGGGTGTGGGGTCATCGACCCCTGCTGCGTAGGGTCAACGGCTCCCTGCTGTGTGGGGTCACCGACCCCTGCTGCGTGGGGCCAACGGCTCCCTGCTGTGTAGGTTCACGGCCACCCAGCAGTGTGACTTCAAAAGCCCCTGGTGTGTGTGGCCATCGGTCCCCTACTTTGTGCTGGTGGTATCCCCTAGGATCTGCTTCTTGCTTTTTGGGGTCACAGATACCCTACTTTGAGGGTCGATCACCCCTCGAGTATGCCTCCTCATTTGTGCGATCGCTCTCCACCCCGAGGCTATGCTTCATGCTGTGTGCCCTCAGCACCCCCCTACCTTTTGGGGTCGGTATCCCCCAGGCTCTTCCTCATTCTGTTTGGGGTCAGCACCCTGCTAATTTATGCGGTCGCTCCCCTCCCCGAGGCTAAGGCTCCTTCTGTGTGTGGTCAGCACCCCACTACTAAGTGGGCTCTATCCCCCAGCCTCTTCCTCATGGTATTTGGGTTCAGCACCCCGCTAATTTGGGCGGTCGCTACCCCCCCCACGCTCTGCCTCATGCTGCGTGTCATCAACAACCCCCTACTTTGTGCGGCCGGTATCCCCTAGGCTCTGCTTCGTGCTCTGTGTGGTCAGCACACCCCTACTTGGTGGGCCCCGTATCCCCCAGGCCCTACCTCAAGCGACTTGGGTTCAGCATGTCCCTAATTTCTGCGGTCGGTTTGCCCTAGGCTACGCCTCATGCTGTTTGGGGTCATCGACACCCTATTTGAGGGTCGCTCACCCGTCCAGTATGCCTCATGCTGTCTAGGGTCGCCGACCCTTCAATTTGGGCCGTTACTCCGCGAGAGGCTATGCCTCATGCTGTGTGGGGGTCAGTGTGGCCCTGTTGTGTGGTGGGGTCACGGTCCCCATATTGCTTGCTTTTGGGGGGGGTATCACGCGGCCCCTGCTGTGGGAGTTGCTGGACCCCTACTGTGTGAGGTCAGCCTCCCACTGGAGTGTGGGGTCATCGACCCCTGCTGCGTGGGGTCAAGGGCTCCCTGCTGTGTGGGCCCGCGGACCCCTGCAGCGAGGGGTCAACCGCTCCCTGCTGTGTGGGGTCACCGACCCCTGCTGCGTGGGGTCAACTGCACCCTGCTGTGTAGGGTCACGGCCCCCCTGCAGTGTGACTTCAACAGCCCCTGGTGGGTAAGGCCATCGGTCCCCTACTTTGTGCTGGTGGTATCCCCTAGGATCTGCCTCTTGCTGTTTGGGGTCACAGATACCCTACTTTGAGGGTCGATCACCCCTCGAGCATGCCTCATGCTCTTTGGGCTCATCAAGCCCCTCATTTGTGCGATCGCTCTCCACCCCGAGGCTATGCTTCATGCTGTGTGCCCTCAGCACCCCCCTTACCTTGTGGGGTCGGTATCCCCCAGGCTCTTCCTTATGCTGTTTGGAGTCAGCACCCTGCTAATTTATGCGGTCGCTCCGCTCCCTGAGGCTAAGACTCCTTCTGTGTGCGGTCAGCACCCCCCTACTAAGTGGGCTCTATCCCCCAGGCTCTTCCTCATGGTATTTGGGTTCAGCACCCCGCTAATTTGTGCGGTCGCTACCCCCCCCACGCTCTGCCTCATGCTGCGTGTCATCATCAACCCCCTACTTTGTGCGGCCGGTATCCCCTAGGCTCTGCTTCGTGCTGTGTGTGGTCAACACACCCCTACTTGGTGGGCCCCGTATCCCCCAGGCCCTACCTCAAGCGACTTGGGTTCAGCACGTCCCTAATTTCTGCGGTCGGTTTGCCCTAGGCTACGCCTCATGTTGTTTGGGGTCATCGACACCCTGCTTTGAGGGTCGCTCACCCGTCCAGTATGCCTCATGCTGTGTGGGGTCACCGACCCTTCAATTTGGGCCGTTACTCCGCGTGAGGCTATACCTCATGCTGTGTGGGGGTCAGTGTGGCCCTGTTGTGTGGTGGGGTCACGGTCCCCATATTGCTTGCTTTTGGGGGGGGTATCACGCGGCCCCTGCTGTGGGAGTTACTGGACCCCTACTGTGTGAGGTCAGCCACCCCCTGGAGTGTGGGGTCATCGACCCCTGCTGCGTGGGGTCAAGGGCTCCATGCTGTGTGGGCCCGCGGACCCCTGCTGCGAGGGGTCAACTGCTCCCTGCTGTGTGGGGTCACCGACCCCTGCTGCGTGGGGTCAACTGCTCCCTGCTGTGTAGGGTCACGGCCCCCCTGCAGTGTGACTTCAACAGCCCCTGGTGGGTAAGGCCATCGGTCCCCTACTTTGTGCTGGTGGTATCCCCTAGGATCTGCCTGTTGCTGTTTGGGGTCACAGATACCCTACTTTGAGGGTCGATCACCCCTCGAGCATGCCTCATGCTCTTTGGGCTCATCAAGCCCCTCATTTGTGCGATCGCTCTCCACCCCGAGGCTATGCTTCATGCTGTGTGCCCTCAGCACCCCCCTACCTTTTGGGGTCGGTATCCCCCAGGCTCTTCCTCATTCTGTTTGGGGTCAGCACCCTGCTAATTTATGCGGTCGCTCCCCTCCCCGAGGCTAAGGCTCCTTCTGTGTGTGGTCAGCACCCCACTACTAAGTGGGCTCTATCCCCCAGCCTCTTCCTCATGGTATTTGGGTTCAGCACCCCCCTAATTTGTGCGGTCGCCGTCACCGACAACCTATTTGAAGGTCGCTCCCACGTCCAGTATGCCTCATGCTGTGTGGGGTCACCGACCCTGCAATTTGGGCCCTTACTCCGCGTGAGGCTATGGCTCATGCTGTGTGGGGGTCAGTGTGGCCCTGTTGTGTGGTGGGGTCACTGTCCCCATATTGCTTGCTTTTCGGGGGTGTATCACGCGGCCCCTGCTGTGTGAGTTGCTGGACCCCTACTGTGTGAGGTCAGCCACCCCCTGTAGTGTGAGGTCATCGACCTCTGCTGCGTGGGGTCAACGGCTCCCTGCTGTGTGGGCCCGCGGACCCCTGCTGCGAGGGGTCAACTGCTCCCTGCTGTGTGGGGTCACCGACCCCTGCTGCGTGGGGTCAACTGCTCCCTGCTGTGTAGGGTCACGGCCCCCCTGCAGTGTGACTTCAACAGCCCCTGGTGGGTAAGGCCATCGGTCCCCTACTTTGTGCTGATGGTATCCCCTAAGATCTGCCTCTTGCTGTTTGGGGTCACAGATACCCTACTTTGAGGGTCGATCACCCCTCGAGTATGCCTCCTCATTTGTGCGATCGCTCTCCACCCCGAGGCTATGCTTCATGCTGTGTGCCCTCAGCACCCCCCTACCTTTTGGTGTCGGTATCCCCCAGGCTCTTCCTCATTCTGTTTGGGGTCAGCAACCTGCTAATTTATGCGGTCGCTCCCCTCCCCGAGGCTAAGGCTCCTTCTGTGTGTGGTCAGCACCCCACTACTAAGTGGGCTCTATCCCCCAGCCTCTTCCTCATGGTATTTGGGTTCAGCACCCCCCTAATTTGTGCGGTCGCCGTCACCGACAACCTATTTGAGGGTCGCTCACCCGTCCAGTATGCCTCATGCTGTGTGGGGTCACCGACCCTGCAATTTGGGCCGTTACTCCGCGTGAGGCTATGCCTCATGCTGTGTGGGGGTCAGTGTGGCCCTGTTGTGTGGTGGGGTCACGGTCCCCATATTGCTTGCTTTTGGGGGGGTTATCACGCGGCCCCTGCTGTGGGAGTTGCTGGACCCCTACTGTGTGAGGTCAGCCACCCGCTGGAGTGTGGGGTCATCGACCCCTGCTGCGTGGGGTCAAAGGCTCCCTGCTGTGTGGGCCCGCGGACCCCTGCTGCGAGGGGTCAACTGCTCCCTGCTGTGTGGGGTCACCGACCCCTGCTGAGTGGGGTCAACTGCTCCCTGCTGTGTAGGGTCACGGCCCCCCTGCAGTGTGACTTCAACAGCCCCTGGTGGGTAAGGCCATCGGTCCCCTACTTTGTGCTGGTGGTATCCCCTAGGATCTGCCTCTTGCTGTTTGGGGTTACAGATACCCTCATTTGAGGGTCGATCACCCCTCGAGCATGCCTCATGCTCTTTGGGCTCATCAAGCCCCTCATTTGTGCGATCGCTCTCCACCCCGAGGCTATGCTTCATGCTGTGTGCCCTCAGCACCCCCCTTACCTTGTGGGGTCGGTATCCCCCAGGCTCTTCCTTATGCTGTTTGGGGTCAGCACCCTGCTAATTTATGCGGTCGCTCAGCTCCCCGAGGCTAAGGCTCCTTCTGTGTGCGGTCAGCACCCCCCTACTAAGTGGGCTCTATCCCCCAGGCTCTTCCTCATGGTATTTGGGTTCAGCACCCCGCTAATTTGGGCGGTCGCTACCCCCCCACGCTCTGCCTCATGCTGCGTGTCATCATCAACCCCCTACTTTGTGCGGCCGGTATCCCCTAGGCTCTGCTTCGTGCTCTGTGTGGTCAGCACACCCCTACTTGGTGGGCCCCGTATCCCCCAGGCCCTACCTCAAGCGACTTGGGTTCAGCACGTCCCTAATTTCTGCGGTCGGTTTGCCCTAGGCTACGCCTCATGCTGTTTGGGGTCATCGACACCCTATTTGAGGGTCGCTCACCCGTCCAGTATGCCTCATGCTGTCTAGGGTCGCCGACCCTTCAATTTGGGCCGTTACTCCGCGTGAGGCTATGCCTCATGCTGTGTGGGGGTCAGTGTGGCCCTTTTGTGTGGTGGGGTCACGGTCCCCATATTGCTTGCTTTTGGGGGGGGGTATCACGCGGCCCCTGCTGTGGGAGTTGCTGGACCCCTACTGTGTGAGGTCAGCCACCCACTGGAGTGTGGGGTCATCGACCCCTGCTGCGTGGGGTCAACGGCTCCCTGCTGTGTGGGCCCGCGGACCCCTGCTGCGAGGGGTCAACCGCTCCCTGCTGTGTGGGGTCACCGACCCCTGCTGCGTGGGGTCAACGGCTCCCTGCTGTGTGGGCCCGCGGACCCCTGCTGCGAGGGGTCAACCGCTCCCTGCTGTGTGGGGTCACCGACCCCTGCTGCGTGGGGTCAACTGCACCCTGCTGTGTAGGGTCACGGCCCCCCTGCAGTGTGAATTCAACAGCCCCTGGTGGGTAAGGCCATCGGTCCCCTACTTTGTGCTGGTGGTATCCCCTAGGATCTGCCTCTTGCTTTTTGGGGTCACAGATTCCCTACTTTGAGGGTCGATCACCCCTCGAGTATGCCTCCTCATTTGTGCGATCGCTCTCCACCCCGAGGCTATGCTTCATGCTGTGTGCCCTCAGCACCCCCCTACCTTTTGGGGTCGGTATCCCCCAGGCTCTTCCTCATTCTGTTTGGGGTCAGCACCCTGCTAATTTATGCGGTCGCTCCCCTCCCCGAGGCTAAGCCTCCTTCTGTGTGTGCTCAGCACCCCACTACTAAGTGGGCTCTATCCCCCAGCCTCTTCCTCATGGTATTTGGGTTCAGCACCCCCCTAATTTGTGCGGTCGCCGTCACCGACAACCTATTTGAGGGTCGCTCCCACGTCCAGTATGCCTCATGCTGTGTGGGGTCACCGACCCTGCAATTTGGGCCGTTACTCCGCGTGAGGCTATGC